>CM074614.1:23762058-25223494 GCA_037305975.1 Chrysolophus pictus | reverse complement strand
TGCCCAAAGTACTGCGTGACGCATTCCCCGTCCTCGGCGCAGGGCAGATGGAAGCTGCGCTCGCAGTCTGTCTCCGCGCAGCTGATGGCAGCTCCCCTCTCGCCACAGACAAAGCAGTGCTGGAAAGAGCAGAGCAGCCCCTGTTAGCGGTGGGCTCAGGGACTCCACGGCCAGCCCCACTTCTCCGGGCAGGGCGCAGAGCTGCCTGGCAGACAAGGCTCGTCTGCTGCGGTGGGACTTTGTCCCGGAGCCGGCTGGAAGGGCCGCGATCGCTTTCTTTGGGTCCAGGCGAAGCCGGTGCGAGCCTCTGCCGGCACCAAGCTCCCCGTTCCGTTCAGGTCCTCACCTTCTGGCCTGCCAGCTGGAGTGTGCGCTGGATGGCGCCAACGGGGAAGCCAAAAATTCCCCCCACTGGGCATCTCCATTCTAAAAGGCCATTGGCAAAGAACTGTAGGAGAGAAAAGAGCGGGATCTCGTGAGGCCGGAAAGGAAGGGAGCATCCCTGGCAGGAGCCCTAGCCCTTGAGGAACTCACCAAGCAGAATTCGTGGGCACAAAGCCCACAGCTGGCAGATGTCCGCCCGCAGATGTCCGGGTTCACCTGTGCCCGGCGGCACAGCACGCACACTGGAGAGGAAGGAGAGAGCAACCGTGAGCAGCGGTGAGCACCTGGCAGGGCCGGGAGTTCCTGGGGGCCGTCCCCAGGGCCTGCTCCGTGCCTGCCGTGCCGGCTGAGGGGCAGGGCTGGAGGGGGTGAAGGGAAAGGGGGCATTGCAGGCCCAGCAGCTCCAGCGGGCAGCCACAGTGCAAGCTGGGGCTCTCACCTGGCTCCCCAGAGCTGGGGGCCTCCTCCTTCCTTTCAGACATAATCGGCGTCGACGGCAAGAAACAAGAGAGTCAAGAAAGTCCCTGCTCTCTCCGCGCCTCACCAGGCCGCAATGAGCAGGGCCCCAGCCCGGCAGCCTTTGCTCTGCTCCCGGCCCCGCGGGTCACAATGGCCACCACTGTGACATCACGGTCACCACCTCACCTCACGGGGCTGAGGGCGTGGCAGGGCGGTGGCTCCTATGGGCAGCGCGGGGTGAGGGGCCTGGTGCTGCCATCAGCAGGGAGCAAGGATGGCCTCCCTCAGGCCTTTTGCACCGCGCCCGTGCTGGGACGTGGCAGCACAGAGTCTAATAAAGGTCTGCGGGTCTGCAGCACAGCCAGCATTTCTAGTGTGTGTGTTCTGACCTGACCGACTTTGCATGGCCTGATGGTGACAGGACAAGGTTTTGACCTGAGAAAAAAGAAGGTCTGGTGAACTGCGAGGGGGAATTCCTCACTCGGAGGGTGGTGAAGCCCTGGCATGGCTGCCCAGAGAAGCTGTGGGTGCAGGCGCTCCAGGCCGTATTGGACAGGGCCCTGTTCTAAGCTGACCTGCTGGGTGGCAGCGCTGCCATGGCAGGCACTTGGGGTTGGGTGGGTTTTATGACACACATCGAAGCTTCAAGCCTTGTACAGTTCCCAGAGGCAAAGTGGCATAGGCAGGGCGCGATTCCCTTCAGCCTGCATATAAAATGAGTCAGGAAAAGTTCTGAGGTTTGCTTTCTTTGGCCTGCTGGCACTGTCGCCATGCCAGAGACAGGAGAGGAGCTGTCCCTTGTCCAGGGCTGCAGTCCTGGAGTCACACTGGAGCATCCCTGCTCATCCAGCCTGACCGTGAAAGTCAGCTTCTGCATGAAAGTCAGGCCAACGCCGATGGGAGAGCCCCCACGCTTTGAGAGCCGCCCTCTGCGGAGATGCTCAAGGCCTCACTGGACAGGGCTCCAGGCAGCCTGATCTAGTGAGTGGGTGGCAAACCAACACACTGCAGGAGTTTGGAACTTGATAGACTTTAGTGTCCCTTCCAACCCAAGCCATCCCAGGATCCTGCGATTCAAAACGTCAGTCAGATCCAGCATTAAGCCGGATTACTAGGCACCTACCCAGCCAGTCTTGACATCTACAAAGCTACCACGGTAGTAGTCAGGCATGATGTTTTTGTAGGAAATCCAAGGTTACTACTCTGATAACCCTTCTTTTTCCCCACCTGCTTTGAGATGATATCCAGAATGAGTTGTTCAACACTTCCCCAGGGATGGACGTGAGCCTATGTTTTCCAGAGTCCTTCTTCCTGACCTTTTTGAAGATTGGAATTGACTTGGCTATCCTCCAGCCTTCAGGCATCTCTCTTGCTCTCCATGTGGTTTCACAGATGATAGACAGCTGGGCTGTAAATGCACACTGCTGGCTCACGTCCAGCTCTCGTCTACCAGGACCCCCAAGTCCTTCTCCGCAGGGCTGCTCTCAAGAGATCCTCCCCCAGTCTATAGAAATAGCCGGGATTGTCCCGGCCCAAGTGCAACAACCTTGCATTTGGCCTTGTTGAACCTCATGAGGTTCACGGGGCCCACTTCTCCAGCCCGTCCAGGCCCCTCTGGGTGGCTTCCCTTCCCTCGAGCGGATTGATGGCACTGCTCAGCTTGGTGTCGTCTGCAAACTTGCTGAGGGTTGCACTCGATGCCATCGTCTGTGTCACTGATAAGGTGGGGAAGAGCACCAGTCCTAAGAACGACCCCCTGGAGCACCACCACCACCAGTGACCGGTCCCCACCCAGACATAGAACCGTCGATCACAACAACCCTGTGGCTGCGACTAGCCAACCAGTTTTTAAATCCACTGAACAGTCCGTCTTTCAAAACCATACCTCTCCAATTTAGAGAGAAGGATGTGGTGAGGGCCCATGTCAAAGGCTTTGCAGAAGTCTAGGAGGGTGACGTCCATCACCCTTCCCCAACCTACCGATTGCCGTCACTCCATCACAAAAGGCCACCAGACTGGTCAGGCATGATCTGCCCTTGGTGAAGCCAAGATGCTGGCTGTCTCGCATCACCTCTTTGTCTCCTGTGTGCCCTTACGTGATGACCAGGAGGATGTGCTCGTGATCTTCCCAGGCACAGAGGTGAGGCTCACCGGCCTGGCGTTCCCCGGCTCATCCTTTCTCCCTTTCTTAAAAATGGGAGTAACGTTTCCCTTTTCCCCGTCACCGGGGATTTTGCCCGACAGCCATGATTTTTCAGCTATGATGGGGAGCGGCTCGGCACCCACATCAGCCGTCTCTCTCAGAACCCTAGGATGGATATCATCTGGCCCCAGGGACGTACATACATTCTGTTTCATCAGGACGTCTCGGACTCGTTCCGTTGTTACAGTGGGACGGAATCCGCTCCTCTCGCCCACACCGAGAGGTTCAGGGTCCTGGCAGATGTGAGGAACCTGAACACCTGTGAAGACTGAGGCAAAGCGCTTATTGAGCACCTCAGCTTTTTCCATGTCTGAGGAAGCCACTTCTCCGTCCTCATTTGTCAGAGGGGGAACACACTCCTCGGTCTGTCTCCTCCTGCCTGTGTACCTGTAGAGCTCCGTCGTGCTATTTTTCACATCCCTTGCCACGTTCAGCTCCATCTATGCCTTGTCTTTCCCGATCCTATCTCCACACATGCAGACAGCGTTTCCTATATCCTTCCCAGGCTACACAACCCTGCTTCCACTTCCTGTACATTTCTCTCTTCTCCATCAGTTTTAGCTGCAGGTCCTTGCTCAGCCATACTGGTCGCCCATCTCCTCTGCTCCACTCCTTCTGCTGGGGGATGGAGAGCTCTTGCGCTGGCCAAAGGGTGTCTTTAAGGAGCTGCCAGCTGCGTTCTCTTCCTGTGCCCTTAAGGACAGTCTGCCAGGAGATCCCATCCAGCATTTCCTTGAGCAGCCGGAATTTTGCTCTCCTGAAGTTCAGGGTGCTGACTCTGCTTTTTGCCACGCCTGCATTCCTCCAGATCACAAACTCCACCAGGGCATGGCCACGACAGCTCAGGCTGCCTCCAATCTTAACTTCTCTAACTTTCACCTCTGCACTGGTGAGCTCCACGTCCAGTAGGACTTCACCTCGGGTCGGTCCACCTAGTACCTGGAGGAGGAAGTAATCCTCAGCAGACTCCAGGAATCTCCTGGGTCGTCTGCCACCCGCCATGCTGCTATTCCAGCAGATATCCGGGTGGTTGAAATCCCCCATCGGGACAGGAGCCCACGAGCGCGACACCTCCTGCAGCCGAAGCAAGAAGGCCTCGTCAACAGGCTCCCCCCGATCAGGTGGCCTGTAGCAGACCCCAACCACTAGATGCCCTCTACTGGACCGATCCCTGATTTTCACCCATAAGCTCTTGTTGTGGTTTTGTGATTTTTCTTGTTGGTATTCCACATCATAACATCATGGACAGCAGTGGGAGTTCAGGAGTTAATGTTCTGGTTCTGTGGACTGCCTTTTTGGGGCATTTTGGTTCTCAGGGGGGAGGGGAGGAATGGCATTCCCCAGAGGACTTCTAGTCCAGAGCAAGAAAGGGGGAGCTCCTGGCAGGACACCGGCCTCTCTCCCTCTCGCGGATTCTTGGTCAGGATAGAGTCTTTGCGGGGCAAGCTCATTGCCTGGAGGAGAACATGGTAAATCTGTGGTCTGGGAGACTGCGAGTAGGGAAGCTGGTCTCCAGAGCGAGGAGGGAGAGTACTTCTGCGCCGTCCTGCACAAGCTACCTACATACACCTGCTGCTGCAGTATGCTGTGGGTGCTGCACACATGCTGCCTTCTCCTCACTGCACCTGGTGGGCAGCGATGCGTTGGGACCCTCCCATAAGCCTTTCCTAAGGCAAGGGGCGTGGATGCAGTTCCACTGCCCTGGCAATTCCCACGCCACATCAGCCGCTCTCACGAGAACTGTTAGGCTGCTCTGTTGGCCTGGGGTTCCCCTGGCAACGAACCGACCGAAACGTCCCTGTAGCTTGCAATCAGTCGCTGCCGTTCTGGCCGGGATGGCTCTGAAGCAGCTAACCTCGGCAGTCAAGGGTTACGTCAAGTGTTATATTGTGTTATCTTGCATTCCGATACCATATTTAGGAAATGGACTTTCCTCCTCAGATCACTGCTGCTGTTTTGTTGTTGGGCCTATCTCGCATCTCCCTACCCTTCCCCCCTTCTCCCCTTTCCCGGGATGTGGATCTGTGGGTCCCCCTTCCCCATTAGTCACGGAAAAGGGCTGGACTGGCCTGTAAACCATTGACACCCCTTCGTCCCCGTCCCTTTTTTTCCAGGCCGTTGGGCCTGTGGGCGTGCTGTCCCCCTTCACGGACACAGGTAGATCTAAAAGATAACTCCACGACAACCGTCTGGGAAGGAGCTGGGAAGAAGACGACCCCGTGGTCTCAGCTCCTAACACTGCCTACGGCAGGACAAGCAGAGAAGAGAGAAGCCAACATGTGGGGAGTATGTTAAAGGTGTATTTTTTTTTGAAAGATGGAACCACAACCGTCACGCGGGGATGGGACATGGGTGTTTCCGCGCTGTCTTTGGGAGTTCGGGTTGTGGGGGCGTTTTCTCTGATGTTGGACCCGGGAGCGGCTTTGTGCCCGGGCTGGTCCACTGAAAGATGAAGGCAGTATGAGTGGACTCTCTTCAAGGTTGATTTTCTTTGCCGCTTGGGACCACAGCCATCACGTGGGGATGGGACACGGCTGCATCAGCGCCGTCTTCGGGACTGGCTGTGGGGCCGTCTTCTTTGGTGGTTTGCCCGGGAGCGGCTTCGTGCCCGGGCTGGTCCCCGCTGCCTGGACCGGCTCCCACGGCCTCGTCGGGGCCGGCGGCGGGAAGTTGAAGCGCGACGCCCCACTGGGGATCGGCTTCGAGTGCGGGCCCGCCCCCGTTGCCTGGATCGTTGTCTCCTGCGTGCAGGCAGCGGGGAAGCCCTCGAGGACCTTGATGGTGTTGGTCTGGCCGAGGTGCGGGTGCTGCTCTGAGCACCTCGGGGTGTTGCATGGCTCCCACCACGTTGTCTTCGGGGCCGACTCTGGGAGCCCGAGGCCCGGCCTTGCAACGGGGAGCGGCTTCTTGTGCGGCCGGTTCCCCGCTGCCTGGGACGATTTGTGGCTGCAGGTGCGTGGGAGGTTCTGGAGGACCGCGCGGTCCCCCGTCTGGTGGGGCTCTGGGAAGAGGTCTCAGCACCTGCAGCTGGTGCCCGTCTTCTCCCGCCGCGTCCTCGGAGCTCCTGAGACGTGTCCCGCTCCTCAGATTGATGTGAGCGGGTGGTAGTCTGCTCAGTCTCCGGCACTCTGGGCTGGACGCTGAGCTCAGGCAGCTGGGAGCTGCAGGACGGGCTGGATGCTGCCTGCGTAGCAGGACCAGAGCTGATGTTTTCAGGTCCTGTGAAGACGGGGGAAGGCACCGGTAGCTCCTGGCTGGAGGTGCTGGGGCTGGCAAACTCGGAGTTGGTGCGGGAGGCTGTAAGGAGAGACAGGAAGCTCAGCAGGATGAACATGCAGCCCCAGGGCAGGACAGGCTGCCATCCCTCATGGGGCAGAGAGACTGTGGCGAGGCCGCTCTGAGCACTCGCTGCCAGGCCTTGCCTGGCCCCAGTCCCGCGGCACGCGGCTCTGTGCCTCTTACCGGTGCCCGCGCCAGCGCAGGTGTCGCACTCCCAGCCATTTCTGCCGATGGCCCAGAAGGAGCAGGCCCAGTGCGTGCCTTCAGAGCCGCAGGAGCTGCAGATGAACAGCTGCCAGAACCTGGGGATGCAAACGGATTGTGGGTGTGAGGACAAAGCGAGCCAAGGCAGGGAGCAGGCGGCATGGCTCTGGTGCTCAGTCCTTGCTCCAAGGACACCTCCAAGCCTGTGGTGAGGCCGAGATCCCACGCAGAGCCCCAGAGGACTGTGGAGGTCACTCACCCCTTTTCCTGTATCTTCTCCCTGCCTCCTAGGTAAAGGCACTTTCTGGCATCGCAGCGCCCGTGCCTTTCTCGCAGCGGCTGGTATGCTGCATCGTCCCACCAAGATGGTCGTCTGCCAGAGGAGAGAGGGAATCTGATGAGTCCCGGGTGCCCCAGGCATGAGGCAGATTCGGGGCATGCCCGTTGAGCTCATTCCCAGCTTCTCCGTGAAGCTGAGACCAGTGCTCGCAGGATGGCCTGCCAGGGCTAGGGGCAGTTCCTGGGCAGGCACAGCACCTGTGCCTGAGCATCTGCGTAGCCGGGCAGAAGGACACCAACCTGACTGGGATTTGGATCCCCAGCGTGGTCATTTGGGAGCGGAATCGTGTTTTTCCTCCGCAGACGGGGCAGAAGAAGCGCATGGTGGCCGCGTGCAGGGCATGTTTCTGCAGGAGAAGCACAAGCGTGAGCGTGAGCGGGGCTGGCTGCTGCTGAGCACCGGCCGTGCCCACGGGGCGAGGAGAGGACTCCTACCCTGATGCAGCCCCGGTGGAACCAGGCCTGTTTGCACACCGGGCACACCATGGTGTGGTAGGACGTGCTGTCCCCCACGGGCTCCAGGCAGATGACGCAGATGGTGTTCTGCGATGGAGCTGCCTCCGCTGCCTGCCGAGGGCGATGCTCCCAGCAGAAGGACCTGGACAGGAGGACAGAAGGGATGGGCGTGGTGAGAAGTGCTGTGAGGAGGGCAGAGGACCAGGAAAGAGCGCCAGGCCCGGGCTCTGGCTCTGGCAGGAGGCTGGAAGGTGTCGCTGCGCGTTCCTCCCTGGAGCAGCAGGGAGGGACGGCAGCTTGGCTGCTGCTGACAGCCCTTACCTGTGGTGCCCAAAGTACTGCGTGACGCATTCCCCGTCCTCGGCGCAGGGCAGATGGAAGCTGCGCTCGCAGTCTGTCTCCGCGCAGCTGATGGCAGCTCCCCTCTCGCCACAGACAAAGCAGTGCTGGAAAGAGCAGAGCAGCCCCTGTTAGCGGTGGGCTCAGGGACTCCACGGCCAGCCCCACTTCTCCGGGCAGGGCGCAGAGCTGCCTGGCAGACAAGGCTCGTCTGCTGCGGTGGGACTTTGTCCCGGAGCCGGCTGGAAGGGCCGCGATCGCTTTCTTTGGGTCCAGGCGAAGCCGGTGCGAGCCTCTGCCGGCACCAAGCTCCCCGTTCCGTTCAGGTCCTCACCTTCTGGCCTGCCAGCTGGAGTGTGCGCTGGATGGCGCCAACGGGGAAGCCAAAAATTCCCCCCACTGGGCATCTCCATTCTAAAAGGCCATTGGCAAAGAACTGTAGGAGAGAAAAGAGCGGGATCTCGTGAGGCCGGAAAGGAAGGGAGCATCCCTGGCAGGAGCCCTAGCCCTTGAGGAACTCACCAAGCAGAATTCGTGGGCACAAAGCCCACAGCTGGCAGATGTCCGCCCGCAGATGTCCGGGTTCACCTGTGCCCGGCGGCACAGCACGCACACTGGAGAGGAAGGAGAGAGCAACCGTGAGCAGCGGTGAGCACCTGGCAGGGCCGGGAGTTCCTGGGGGCCGTCCCCAGGGCCTGCTCCGTGCCTGCCGTGCCGGCTGAGGGGCAGGGCTGGAGGGGGTGAAGGGAAAGGGGGCATTGCAGGCCCAGCAGCTCCAGCGGGCAGCCACAGTGCAAGCTGGGGCTCTCACCTGGCTCCCCAGAGCTGGGGGCCTCCTCCTTCCTTTCAGACATAATCGGCGTCGACGGCAAGAAACAAGAGAGTCAAGAAAGTCCCTGCTCTCTCCGCGCCTCACCAGGCCGCAATGAGCAGGGCCCCAGCCCGGCAGCCTTTGCTCTGCTCCCGGCCCCGCGGGTCACAATGGCCACCACTGTGACATCACGGTCACCACCTCACCTCACGGGGCTGAGGGCGTGGCAGGGCGGTGGCTCCTATGGGCAGCGCGGGGTGAGGGGCCTGGTGCTGCCATCAGCAGGGAGCAAGGATGGCCTCCCTCAGGCCTTTTGCACCGCGCCCGTGCTGGGACGTGGCAGCACAGAGTCTAATAAAGGTCTGCGGGTCTGCAGCACAGCCAGCATTTCTAGTGTGTGTGTTCTGACCTGACCGACTTTGCATGGCCTGATGGTGACAGGACAAGGTTTTGACCTGAGAAAAAAGAAGGTCTGGTGAACTGCGAGGGGGAATTCCTCACTCGGAGGGTGGTGAAGCCCTGGCATGGCTGCCCAGAGAAGCTGTGGGTGCAGGCGCTCCAGGCCGTATTGGACAGGGCCCTGTTCTAAGCTGACCTGCTGGGTGGCAGCGCTGCCATGGCAGGCACTTGGGGTTGGGTGGGTTTTATGACACACATCGAAGCTTCAAGCCTTGTACAGTTCCCAGAGGCAAAGTGGCATAGGCAGGGCGCGATTCCCTTCAGCCTGCATATAAAATGAGTCAGGAAAAGTTCTGAGGTTTGCTTTCTTTGGCCTGCTGGCACTGTCGCCATGCCAGAGACAGGAGAGGAGCTGTCCCTTGTCCAGGGCTGCAGTCCTGGAGTCACACTGGAGCATCCCTGCTCATCCAGCCTGACCGTGAAAGTCAGCTTCTGCATGAAAGTCAGGCCAACGCCGATGGGAGAGCCCCCACGCTTTGAGAGCCGCCCTCTGCGGAGATGCTCAAGGCCTCACTGGACAGGGCTCCAGGCAGCCTGATCTAGTGGGTGGCAACCAACACACTGCAGGAGTTTGGAACTTGATAGACTTTAGTGTCCCTTCCAACCCAAGCCATCCCAGGATCCTGCGATTCAAAACGTCAGTCAGATCCAGCATTAAGCCGGATTACTAAGGCACCTACCCAGCCAGTCTTGACATCTACAAAGGCTACCACGGTAGTAGTCAGGCATGATGTTTTTGTAGGAAATCCAAGTTTACTACTCTGGATAACCCTTCTTTTTCCCCACCTGCTTTGAGATGATATCCAGAATGAGTTGTTCCAACACTTCCCCAGGGATGGACGTGAGCCTATGTTTTCCTGAGTCCTTCTTCCTGACCTTTTTGAAGATTGGAATGACATTGGCTATCCTCCAGCCTTCAGGCATCTCTCTTGCTCTCCATGTGGTTTCACAGATGATAGACAGCTGGGCTGTAAATGCACACTGCTGGCTCACGTCCAGCTTCTCGTCTACCAGGACCCCCAAGTCCTTCTCCGCAGGGCTGCTCTCAAGGAGATCCTCCCCCAGTCTATAGAAATAGCCGGGATTGTCCCGGCCCAAGTGCAACACCTTGCATTTGGCCTTGTTGAACCTCATGAGGTTCACGGGGCCCACTTCTCCAGCCCGTCCAGGCCCCTCTGGGTGGCTTCCCTTCCCTCGAGCGGATTGATGGCACTGCTCAGCTTGGTGTCGTCTGCAAACTTGCTGAGGGTGCACTCGATGCCATCGTCTGTGTCACTGATAAAGGTGGGGAAGAGCACCAGTCCTAAGAACGACCCCTGGAGCACCACCACCACCAGTGACCGGTCCCCACCCAGACATAGAACCGTCGATCACAACAACCCTGTGGCTGCGACTAGCCAACCAGTTTTTAATCCACTGAACAGTCCGTCTTTCAAAACCATACCTCTCCAATTTAGAGAGAAGGATGTGGTGAGGGCCCATGTCAAAGGCTTTGCAGAAGTCTAGGAGGGTGACGTCCATCACCCTTCCCCAACCTACCGATTGCCGTCACTCCATCACAAAAGGCCACCAGACTGGTCAGGCATGATCTGCCCTTGGTGAAGCCAAGATGCTGGCTGTCTCGCATCACCTCTTTGTCTCCTGTGTGCCCTTAACGTGATGACCAGGAGGATGTGCTCGTGATCTTCCCAGGCACAGAGGTGAGGCTCACCGGCCTGGCGTTCCCCGGCTCATCCTTTCTCCCTTTCTTAAAAATGGGAGTAACGTTTCCCTTTTCCCCGTCACCGGGGATTTTGCCCGACAGCCATGATTTTTCAGCTATGATGGGGAGCGGCTCGGCACCCACATCAGCCGTCTCTCTCAGAACCCTAGGATGGATATCATCTGGCCCCAGGGACGTACATACATTCTGTTTCATCAGGACGTCTCGGACTCGTTCCGTTGTTACAGTGGGACGGAATCCGCTCCTCTCGCCCACACCGAGAGGTTCAGGGTCCTGGCAGATGTGAGGAACCTGAACACCTGTGAAGACTGAGGCAAAGCGCTTATTGAGCACCTCAGCTTTTTCCATGTCTGAGGAAGCCACTTCTCCGTCCTCATTTGTCAGAGGGGGAACACACTCCTCGGTCTGTCTCCTCCTGCCTGTGTACCTGTAGAGCTCCGTCGTGCTATTTTTCACATCCCTTGCCACGTTCAGCTCCATCTATGCCTTGTCTTTCCCGATCCTATCTCCACACATGCAGACAGCGTTTCCTATATCCTTCCCAGGCTACACAACCCTGCTTCCACTTCCTGTACATTTCTCTCTTCTCCATCAGTTTTAGCTGCAGGTCCTTGCTCAGCCATACTGGTCGCCCATCTCCTCTGCTCCACTCCTTCTGCTGGGGGATGGAGAGCTCTTGCGCTGGCCAAAGGGTGTCTTTAAGGAGCTGCCAGCTGCGTTCTCTTCCTGTGCCCTTAAGGACAGTCTGCCAGGAGATCCCATCCAGCATTTCCTTGAGCAGCCGGAATTTTGCTCTCCTGAAGTTCAGGGTGCTGACTCTGCTTTTTGCCACGCCTGCATTCCTCCAGATCACAAACTCCACCAGGGCATGGCCACGACAGCTCAGGCTGCCTCCAATCTTAACTTCTCTAACTTTCACCTCTGCACTGGTGAGCTCCACGTCCAGTAGGACTTCACCTCGGGTCGGTCCACCTAGTACCTGGAGGAGGAAGTAATCCTCAGCAGACTCCAGGAATCTCCTGGGTCGTCTGCCACCCGCCATGCTGCTATTCCAGCAGATATCCGGGTGGTTGAAATCCCCCATCGGGACAGGAGCCCACGAGCGCGACACCTCCTGCAGCCGAAGCAAGAAGGCCTCGTCAACAGGCTCCCCCCGATCAGGTGGCCTGTAGCAGACCCCAACCACTAGATGCCCTCTACTGGACCGATCCCTGATTTTCACCCATAAGCTCTTGTTGTGGTTTTGTGATTTTTCTTGTTGGTATTCCACATCATAACATCATGGACAGCAGTGGGAGTTCAGGAGTTAATGTTCTGGTTCTGTGGACTGCCTTTTTGGGGCATTTTGGTTCTCAGGGGGGAGGGGAGGAATGGCATTCCCCAGAGGACTTCTAGTCCAGAGCAAGAAAGGGGGAGCTCCTGGCAGGACACCGGCCTCTCTCCCTCTCGCGGATTCTTGGTCAGGATAGAGTCTTTGCGGGGCAAGCTCATTGCCTGGAGGAGAACATGGTAAATCTGTGGTCTGGGAGACTGCGAGTAGGGAAGCTGGTCTCCAGAGCGAGGAGGGAGAGTACTTCTGCGCCGTCCTGCACAAGCTACCTACATACACCTGCTGCTGCAGTATGCTGTGGGTGCTGCACACATGCTGCCTTCTCCTCACTGCACCTGGTGGGCAGCGATGCGTTGGGACCCTCCCATAAGCCTTTCCTAAGGCAAGGGGCGTGGATGCAGTTCCACTGCCCTGGCAATTCCCACGCCACATTAGCCGCTCTCACGAGAACTGTTAGGCTGCTCTGTTGGCCTGGGGTTCCCCTGGCAACGAACCGACCGAAACGTCCCTGTAGCTTGCAATCAGTCGCTGCCGTTCTGGCCGGGATGGCTCTGAAGCAGCTAACCTCGGCAGTCAAGGGTTACGTCAAGTGTTATATTGTGTTATCTTGCATTCCGATACCATATTTAGGAAATGGACTTTCCTCCTCAGATCACTGCTGCTGTTTTGTTGTTGGGCCTATCTCGCATCTCCCTACCCTTCCCCCCTTCTCCCCTTTCCCGGGATGTGGATCTGTGGGTCCCCCTTCCCCATTAGTCACGGAAAAGGGCTGGACTGGCCTGTAAACCATTGACACCCCTTCGTCCCCGTCCCTTTTTTTCCAGGCCGTTGGGCCTGTGGGCGTGCTGTCCCCCTTCACGGACACAGGTAGATCTAAAAGATAACTCCACGACAACCGTCTGGGAAGGAGCTGGGAAGAAGACGACCCCGTGGTCTCAGCTCCTAACACTGCCTACGGCAGGACAAGCAGAGAAGAGAGAAGCCAACATGTGGGGAGTATGTTAAAGGTGTATTTTTTTTTGAAAGATGGAACCACAACCGTCACGCGGGGATGGGACATGGGTGTTTCCGCGCTGTCTTTGGGAGTTCGGGTTGTGGGGGCGTTTTCTCTGATGTTGGACCCGGGAGCGGCTTTGTGCCCGGGCTGGTCCACTGAAAGATGAAGGCAGTATGAGTGGACTCTCTTCAAGGTTGATTTTCTTTGCCGCTTGGGACCACAGCCATCACGTGGGGATGGGACACGGCTGCATCAGCGCCGTCTTCGGGACTGGCTGTGGGGCCGTCTTCTTTGGTGGTTTGCCCGGGAGCGGCTTCGTGCCCGGGCTGGTCCCCGCTGCCTGGACCGGCTCCCACGGCCTCGTCGGGGCCGGCGGCGGGAAGTTGAAGCGCGACGCCCCACTGGGGATCGGCTTCGAGTGCGGGCCCGCCCCCGTTGCCTGGATCGTTGTCTCCTGCGTGCAGGCAGCGGGGAAGCCCTCGAGGACCTTGATGGTGTTGGTCTGGCCGAGGTGCGGGTGCTGCTCTGAGCACCTCGGGGTGTTGCATGGCTCCCACCACGTTGTCTTCGGGGCCGACTCTGGGAGCCCGAGGCCCGGCCTTGCAACGGGGAGCGGCTTCTTGTGCGGCCGGTTCCCCGCTGCCTGGGACGATTTGTGGCTGCAGGTGCGTGGGAGGTTCTGGAGGACCGCGCGGTCCCCCGTCTGGTGGGGCTCTGGGAAGAGGTCTCAGCACCTGCAGCTGGTGCCCGTCTTCTCCCGCCGCGTCCTCGGAGCTCCTGAGACGTGTCCCGCTCCTCAGATTGATGTGAGCGGGTGGTAGTCTGCTCAGTCTCCGGCACTCTGGGCTGGACGCTGAGCTCAGGCAGCTGGGAGCTGCAGGACGGGCTGGATGCTGCCTGCGTAGCAGGACCAGAGCTGATGTTTTCAGGTCCTGTGAAGACGGGGGAAGGCACCGGTAGCTCCTGGCTGGAGGTGCTGGGGCTGGCAAACTCGGAGTTGGTGCGGGAGGCTGTAAGGAGAGACAGGAAGCTCAGCAGGATGAACATGCAGCCCCAGGGCAGGACAGGCTGCCATCCCTCATGGGGCAGAGAGACTGTGGCGAGGCCGCTCTGAGCACTCGCTGCCAGGCCTTGCCTGGCCCCAGTCCCGCGGCACGCGGCTCTGTGCCTCTTACCGGTGCCCGCGCCAGCGCAGGTGTCGCACTCCCAGCCATTTCTGCCGATGGCCCAGAAGGAGCAGGCCCAGTGCGTGCCTTCAGAGCCGCAGGAGCTGCAGATGAACAGCTGCCAGAACCTGGGGATGCAAACGGATTGTGGGTGTGAGGACAAAGCGAGCCAAGGCAGGGAGCAGGCGGCATGGCTCTGGTGCTCAGTCCTTGCTCCAAGGACACCTCCAAGCCTGTGGTGAGGCCGAGATCCCACGCAGAGCCCCAGAGGACTGTGGAGGTCACTCACCCCTTTTCCTGTATCTTCTCCCTGCCTCCTAGGTAAAGGCACTTTCTGGCATCGCAGCGCCCGTGCCTTTCTCGCAGCGGCTGGTATGCTGCATCGTCCCACCAAGATGGTCGTCTGCCAGAGGAGAGAGGGAATCTGATGAGTCCCGGGTGCCCCAGGCATGAGGCAGATTCGGGGCATGCCCGTTGAGCTCATTCCCAGCTTCTCCGTGAAGCTGAGACCAGTGCTCGCAGGATGGCCTGCCAGGGCTAGGGGCAGTTCCTGGGCAGGCACAGCACCTGTGCCTGAGCATCTGCGTAGCCGGGCAGAAGGACACCAACCTGACTGGGATTTGGATCCCCAGCGTGGTCATTTGGGAGCGGAATCGTGTTTTTCCTCCGCAGACGGGGCAGAAGAAGCGCATGGTGGCCGCGTGCAGGGCATGTTTCTGCAGGAGAAGCACAAGCGTGAGCGTGAGCGGGGCTGGCTGCTGCTGAGCACCGGCCGTGCCCACGGGGCGAGGAGAGGACTCCTACCCTGATGCAGCCCCGGTGGAACCAGGCCTGTTTGCACACCGGGCACACCATGGTGTGGTAGGACGTGCTGTCCCCCACGGGCTCCAGGCAGATGACGCAGATGGTGTTCTGCGATGGAGCTGCCTCCGCTGCCTGCCGAGGGCGATGCTCCCAGCAGAAGGACCTGGACAGGAGGACAGAAGGGATGGGCGTGGTGAGAAGTGCTGTGAGGAGGGCAGAGGACCAGGAAAGAGCGCCAGGCCCGGGCTCTGGCTCTGGCAGGAGGCTGGAAGGTGTCGCTGCGCGTTCCTCCCTGGAGCAGCAGGGAGGGACGGCAGCTTGGCTGCTGCTGACAGCCCTTACCTGTGGTGCCCAAAGTACTGCGTGACGCATTCCCCGTCCTCGGCGCAGGGCAGATGGAAGCTGCGCTCGCAGTCTGTCTCCGCGCAGCTGATGGCAGCTCCCCTCTCGCCACAGACAAAGCAGTGCTGGAAAGAGCAGAGCAGCCCCTGTTAGCGGTGGGCTCAGGGACTCCACGGCCAGCCCCACTTCTCCGGGCAGGGCGCAGAGCTGCCTGGCAGACAAGGCTCGTCTGCTGCGGTGGGACTTTGTCCCGGAGCCGGCTGGAAGGGCCGCGATCGCTTTCTTTGGGTCCAGGCGAAGCCGGTGCGAGCCTCTGCCGGCACCAAGCTCCCCGTTCCGTTCAGGTCCTCACCTTCTGGCCTGCCAGCTGGAGTGTGCGCTGGATGGCGCCAACGGGGAAGCCAAAAATTCCCCCCACTGGGCATCTCCATTCTAAAAGGCCATTGGCAAAGAACTGTAGGAGAGAAAAGAGCGGGATCTCGTGAGGCCGGAAAGGAAGGGAGCATCCCTGGCAGGAGCCCTAGCCCTTGAGGAACTCACCAAGCAGAATTCGTGGGCACAAAGCCCACAGCTGGCAGATGTCCGCCCGCAGATGTCCGGGTTCACCTGTGCCCGGCGGCACAGCACGCACACTGGAGAGGAAGGAGAGAGCAACCGTGAGCAGCGGTGAGCACCTGGCAGGGCCGGGAGTTCCTGGGGGCCGTCCCCAGGGCCTGCTCCGTGCCTGCCGTGCCGGCTGAGGGGCAGGGCTGGAGGGGGTGAAGGGAAAGGGGGCATTGCAGGCCCAGCAGCTCCAGCGGGCAGCCACAGTGCAAGCTGGGGCTCTCACCTGGCTCCCCAGAGCTGGGGGCCTCCTCCTTCCTTTCAGACATAATCGGCGTCGACGGCAAGAAACAAGAGAGTCAAGAAAGTCCCTGCTCTCTCCGCGCCTCACCAGGCCGCAATGAGCAGGGCCCCAGCCCGGCAGCCTTTGCTCTGCTCCCGGCCCCGCGGGTCACAATGGCCACCACTGTGACATCACGGTCACCACCTCACCTCACGGGGCTGAGGGCGTGGCAGGGCGGTGGCTCCTATGGGCAGCGCGGGGTGAGGGGCCTGGTGCTGCCATCAGCAGGGAGCAAGGATGGCCTCCCTCAGGCCTTTTGCACCGCGCCCGTGCTGGGACGTGGCAGCACAGAGTCTAATAAAGGTCTGCGGGTCTGCAGCACAGCCAGCATTTCTAGTGTGTGTGTTCTGACCTGACCGACTTTGCATGGCCTGATGGTGACAGGACAAGGTTTTGACCTGAGAAAAAAGAAGGTCTGGTGAACTGCGAGGGGGAATTCCTCACTCGGAGGGTGGTGAAGCCCTGGCATGGCTGCCCAGAGAAGCTGTGGGTGCAGGCGCTCCAGGCCGTATTGGACAGGGCCCTGTTCTAAGCTGACCTGCTGGGTGGCAGCGCTGCCATGGCAGGCACTTGGGGTTGGGTGGGTTTTATGACACACATCGAAGCTTCAAGCCTTGTACAGTTCCCAGAGGCAAAGTGGCATAGGCAGGGCGCGATTCCCTTCAGCCTGCATATAAAATGAGTCAGGAAAAGTTCTGAGGTTTGCTTTCTTTGGCCTGCTGGCACTGTCGCCATGCCAGAGACAGGAGAGGAGCTGTCCCTTGTCCAGGGCTGCAGTCCTGGAGTCACACTGGAGCATCCCTGCTCATCCAGCCTGACCGTGAAAGTCAGCTTCTGCATGAAAGTCAGGCCAACGCCGATGGGAGAGCCCCCACGCTTTGAGAGCCGCCCTCTGCGGAGATGCTCAAGGCCTCACTGGACAGGGCTCCAGGCAGCCTGATCTAGTGGGTGGCAACCAACACACTGCAGGAGTTTGGAACTTGATAGACTTTAGTGTCCCTTCCAACCCAAGCCATCCCAGGATCCTGCGATTCAAAACGTCAGTCAGATCCAGCATTAAGCCGGATTACTAAGGCACCTACCCAGCCAGTCTTGACATCTACAAAGGCTACCACGGTAGTAGTCAGGCATGATGTTTTTGTAGGAAATCCAAGTTTACTACTCTGGATAACCCTTCTTTTTCCCCACCTGCTTTGAGATGATATCCAGAATGAGTTGTTCCAACACTTCCCCAGGGATGGACGTGAGCCTATGTTTTCCTGAGTCCTTCTTCCTGACCTTTTTGAAGATTGGAATGACATTGGCTATCCTCCAGCCTTCAGGCATCTCTCTTGCTCTCCATGTGGTTTCACAGATGATAGACAGCTGGGCTGTAAATGCACACTGCTGGCTCACGTCCAGCTTCTCGTCTACCAGGACCCCCAAGTCCTTCTCCGCAGGGCTGCTCTCAAGGAGATCCTCCCCCAGTCTATAGAAATAGCCGGGATTGTCCCGGCCCAAGTGCAACACCTTGCATTTGGCCTTGTTGAACCTCATGAGGTTCACGGGGCCCACTTCTCCAGCCCGTCCAGGCCCCTCTGGGTGGCTTCCCTTCCCTCGAGCGGATTGATGGCACTGCTCAGCTTGGTGTCGTCTGCAAACTTGCTGAGGGTGCACTCGATGCCATCGTCTGTGTCACTGATAAAGGTGGGGAAGAGCACCAGTCCTAAGAACGACCCCTGGAGCACCACCACCACCAGTGACCGGTCCCCACCCAGACATAGAACCGTCGATCACAACAACCCTGTGGCTGCGACTAGCCAACCAGTTTTTAATCCACTGAACAGTCCGTCTTTCAAAACCATACCTCTCCAATTTAGAGAGAAGGATGTGGTGAGGGCCCATGTCAAAGGCTTTGCAGAAGTCTAGGAGGGTGACGTCCATCACCCTTCCCCAACCTACCGATTGCCGTCACTCCATCACAAAAGGCCACCAGACTGGTCAGGCATGATCTGCCCTTGGTGAAGCCAAGATGCTGGCTGTCTCGCATCACCTCTTTGTCTCCTGTGTGCCCTTAACGTGATGACCAGGAGGATGTGCTCGTGATCTTCCCAGGCACAGAGGTGAGGCTCACCGGCCTGGCGTTCCCCGGCTCATCCTTTCTCCCTTTCTTAAAAATGGGAGTAACGTTTCCCTTTTCCCCGTCACCGGGGATTTTGCCCGACAGCCATGATTTTTCAGCTATGATGGGGAGCGGCTCGGCACCCACATCAGCCGTCTCTCTCAGAACCCTAGGATGGATATCATCTGGCCCCAGGGACGTACATACATTCTGTTTCATCAGGACGTCTCGGACTCGTTCCGTTGTTACAGTGGGACGGAATCCGCTCCTCTCGCCCACACCGAGAGGTTCAGGGTCCTGGCAGATGTGAGGAACCTGAACACCTGTGAAGACTGAGGCAAAGCGCTTATTGAGCACCTCAGCTTTTTCCATGTCTGAGGAAGCCACTTCTCCGTCCTCATTTGTCAGAGGGGGAACACACTCCTCGGTCTGTCTCCTCCTGCCTGTGTACCTGTAGAGCTCCGTCGTGCTATTTTTCACATCCCTTGCCACGTTCAGCTCCATCTATGCCTTGTCTTTCCCGATCCTATCTCCACACATGCAGACAGCGTTTCCTATATCCTTCCCAGGCTACACAACCCTGCTTCCACTTCCTGTACATTTCTCTCTTCTCCATCAGTTTTAGCTGCAGGTCCTTGCTCAGCCATACTGGTCGCCCATCTCCTCTGCTCCACTCCTTCTGCTGGGGGATGGAGAGCTCTTGCGCTGGCCAAAGGGTGTCTTTAAGGAGCTGCCAGCTGCGTTCTCTTCCTGTGCCCTTAAGGACAGTCTGCCAGGAGATCCCATCCAGCATTTCCTTGAGCAGCCGGAATTTTGCTCTCCTGAAGTTCAGGGTGCTGACTCTGCTTTTTGCCACGCCTGCATTCCTCCAGATCACAAACTCCACCAGGGCATGGCCACGACAGCTCAGGCTGCCTCCAATCTTAACTTCTCTAACTTTCACCTCTGCACTGGTGAGCTCCACGTCCAGTAGGACTTCACCTCGGGTCGGTCCACCTAGTACCTGGAGGAGGAAGTAATCCTCAGCAGACTCCAGGAATCTCCTGGGTCGTCTGCCACCCGCCATGCTGCTATTCCAGCAGATATCCGGGTGGTTGAAATCCCCCATCGGGACAGGAGCCCACGAGCGCGACACCTCCTGCAGCCGAAGCAAGAAGGCCTCGTCAACAGGCTCCCCCCGATCAGGTGGCCTGTAGCAGACCCCAACCACTAGATGCCCTCTACTGGACCGATCCCTGATTTTCACCCATAAGCTCTTGTTGTGGTTTTGTGATTTTTCTTGTTGGTATTCCACATCATAACATCATGGACAGCAGTGGGAGTTCAGGAGTTAATGTTCTGGTTCTGTGGACTGCCTTTTTGGGGCATTTTGGTTCTCAGGGGGGAGGGGAGGAATGGCATTCCCCAGAGGACTTCTAGTCCAGAGCAAGAAAGGGGGAGCTCCTGGCAGGACACCGGCCTCTCTCCCTCTCGCGGATTCTTGGTCAGGATAGAGTCTTTGCGGGGCAAGCTCATTGCCTGGAGGAGAACATGGTAAATCTGTGGTCTGGGAGACTGCGAGTAGGGAAGCTGGTCTCCAGAGCGAGGAGGGAGAGTACTTCTGCGCCGTCCTGCACAAGCTACCTACATACACCTGCTGCTGCAGTATGCTGTGGGTGCTGCACACATGCTGCCTTCTCCTCACTGCACCTGGTGGGCAGCGATGCGTTGGGACCCTCCCATAAGCCTTTCCTAAGGCAAGGGGCGTGGATGCAGTTCCACTGCCCTGGCAATTCCCACGCCACATCAGCCGCTCTCACGAGAACTGTTAGGCTGCTCTGTTGGCCTGGGGTTCCCCTGGCAACGAACCGACCGAAACGTCCCTGTAGCTTGCAATCAGTCGCTGCCGTTCTGGCCGGGATGGCTCTGAAGCAGCTAACCTCGGCAGTCAAGGGTTACGTCAAGTGTTATATTGTGTTATCTTGCATTCCGATACCATATTTAGGAAATGGACTTTCCTCCTCAGATCACTGCTGCTGTTTTGTTGTTGGGCCTATCTCGCATCTCCCTACCCTTCCCCCCTTCTCCCCTTTCCCGGGATGTGGATCTGTGGGTCCCCCTTCCCCATTAGTCACGGAAAAGGGCTGGACTGGCCTGTAAACCATTGACACCCCTTCGTCCCCGTCCCTTTTTTTCCAGGCCGTTGGGCCTGTGGGCGTGCTGTCCCCCTTCACGGACACAGGTAGATCTAAAAGATAACTCCACGACAACCGTCTGGGAAGGAGCTGGGAAGAAGACGACCCCGTGGTCTCAGCTCCTAACACTGCCTACGGCAGGACAAGCAGAGAAGAGAGAAGCCAACATGTGGGGAGTATGTTAAAGGTGTATTTTTTTTTGAAAGATGGAACCACAACCGTCACGCGGGGATGGGACATGGGTGTTTCCGCGCTGTCTTTGGGAGTTCGGGTTGTGGGGGCGTTTTCTCTGATGTTGGACCCGGGAGCGGCTTTGTGCCCGGGCTGGTCCACTGAAAGATGAAGGCAGTATGAGTGGACTCTCTTCAAGGTTGATTTTCTTTGCCGCTTGGGACCACAGCCATCACGTGGGGATGGGACACGGCTGCATCAGCGCCGTCTTCGGGACTGGCTGTGGGGCCGTCTTCTTTGGTGGTTTGCCCGGGAGCGGCTTTGTGCCCGGGCTGGTCCCCGCTGCCTGGACCGGCTCCCACGGCCTCGTCGGGGCCGGCGGCGGGAAGTTGAAGCGCGACGCCCCACTGGGGATCGGCTTCGAGTGCGGGCCCGCCCCCGTTGCCTGGATCGTTGTCTCCTGCGTGCAGGCAGCGGGGAAGCCCTCGAGGACCTTGATGGTGTTGGTCTGGCCGAGGTGCGGGTGCTGCTCTGAGCACCTCGGGGTGTTGCATGGCTCCCACCACGTTGTCTTCGGGGCCGACTCTGGGAGCCCGAGGCCCGGCCTTGCAACGGGGAGCGGCTTCTTGTGCGGCCGGTTCCCCGCTGCCTGGGACGATTTGTGGCTGCAGGTGCGTGGGAGGTTCTGGAGGACCGCACGGTCCCCCGTCTGGTGGGGCTCTGGGAAGAGGTCTCAGCACCTGCAGCTGGTGCCCGTCTTCTCCCGCCGCGTCCTCGGAGCTCCTGAGACGTGTCCCGCTCCTCAGATTGATGTGAGCGGGTGGTAGTCTGCTCAGTCTCCGGCACTCTGGGCTGGACGCTGAGCTCAGGCAGCTGGGAGCTGCAGGACGGGCTGGATGCTGCCTGCGTAGCAGGACCAGAGCTGATGTTTTCAGGTCCTGTGAAGACGGGGGAAGGCACCGGTAGCTCCTGGCTGGAGGTGCTGGGGCTGGCAAACTCGGAGTTGGTGCGGGAGGCTGTAAGGAGAGACAGGAAGCTCAGCAGGATGAACATGCAGCCCCAGGGCAGGACAGGCTGCCATCCCTCATGGGGCAGAGAGACTGTGGCGAGGCCGCTCTGAGCACTCGCTGCCAGGCCTTGCCTGGCCCCAGTCCCGCGGCACGCGGCTCTGTGCCTCTTACCGGTGCCTGCGCCAGCGCAGGTGTCGCACTCCCAGCCATTTCTGCCGATGGCCCAGAAGGAGCAGGCCCAGTGCGTGCCTTCAGAGCCGCAGGAGCTGCAGATGAACAGCTGCCAGAACCTGGGGATGCAAACGGATTGTGGGTGTGAGGACAAAGCGAGCCAAGGCAGGGAGCAGGCGGCATGGCTCTGGTGCTCAGTCCTTGCTCCAAGGACACCTCCAAGCCTGTGGTGAGGCCGAGATCCCACGCAGAGCCCCAGAGGACTGTGGAGGTCACTCACCCCTTTTCCTGTATCTTCTCCCTGCCTCCTAGGTAAAGGCACTTTCTGGCATCGCAGCGCCCGTGCCTTTCTCGCAGCGGCTGGTATGCTGCATCGTCCCACCAAGATGGTCGTCTGCCAGAGGAGAGAGGGAATCTGATGAGTCCCGGGTGCCCCAGGCATGAGGCAGATTCGGGGCATGCCCGTTGAGCTCATTCCCAGCTTCTCCGTGAAGCTGAGACCAGTGCTCGCAGGATGGCCTGCCAGGGCTAGGGGCAGTTCCTGGGCAGGCACAGCACCTGTGCCTGAGCATCTGCGTAGCCGGGCAGAAGGACACCAACCTGACTGGGATTTGGATCCCCAGCGTGGTCATTTGGGAGCGGAATCGTGTTTTTCCTCCGCAGACGGGGCAGAAGAAGCGCATGGTGGCCGCGTGCAGGGCATGTTTCTGCAGGAGAAGCACAAGCGTGAGCGTGAGCGGGGCTGGCTGCTGCTGAGCACCGGCCGTGCCCACGGGGCGAGGAGAGGACTCCTACCCTGATGCAGCCCCGGTGGAACCAGGCCTGTTTGCACACCGGGCACACCATGGTGTGGTAGGACGTGCTGTCCCCCACGGGCTCCAGGCAGATGACGCAGATGGTGTTCTGCGATGGAGCTGCCTCCGCTGCCTGCCGAGGGCGATGCTCCCAGCAGAAGGACCTGGACAGGAGGACAGAAGGGATGGGCGTGGTGAGAAGTGCTGTGAGGAGGGCAGAGGACCAGGAAAGAGCGCCAGGCCCGGGCTCTGGCTCTGGCAGGAGGCTGGAAGGTGTCGCTGCGCGTTCCTCCCTGGAGCAGCAGGGAGGGACGGCAGCTTGGCTGCTGCTGACAGCCCTTACCTGTGGTGCCCAAAGTACTGCGTGACGCATTCCCCGTCCTCGGCGCAGGGCAGATGGAAGCTGCGCTCGCAGTCTGTCTCCGCGCAGCTGATGGCAGCTCCCCTCTCGCCACAGACAAAGCAGTGCTGGAAAGAGCAGAGCAGCCCCTGTTAGCGGTGGGCTCAGGGACTCCACGGCCAGCCCCACTTCTCCGGGCAGGGCGCAGAGCTGCCTGGCAGACAAGGCTCGTCTGCTGCGGTGGGACTTTGTCCCGGAGCCGGCTGGAAGGGCCGCGATCGCTTTCTTTGGGTCCAGGCGAAGCCGGTGCGAGCCTCTGCCGGCACCAAGCTCCCCGTTCCGTTCAGGTCCTCACCTTCTGGCCTGCCAGCTGGAGTGTGCGCTGGATGGCGCCAACGGGGAAGCCAAAAATTCCCCCCACTGGGCATCTCCATTCTAAAAGGCCATTGGCAAAGAACTGTAGGAGAGAAAAGAGCGGGATCTCGTGAGGCCGGAAAGGAAGGGAGCATCCCTGGCAGGAGCCCTAGCCCTTGAGGAACTCACCAAGCAGAATTCGTGGGCACAAAGCCCACAGCTGGCAGATGTCCGCCCGCAGATGTCCGGGTTCACCTGTGCCCGGCGGCACAGCACGCACACTGGAGAGGAAGGAGAGAGCAACCGTGAGCAGCGGTGAGCACCTGGCAGGGCCGGGAGTTCCTGGGGGCCGTCCCCAGGGCCTGCTCCGTGCCTGCCGTGCCGGCTGAGGGGCAGGGCTGGAGGGGGTGAAGGGAAAGGGGGCATTGCAGGCCCAGCAGCTCCAGCGGGCAGCCACAGTGCAAGCTGGGGCTCTCACCTGGCTCCCCAGAGCTGGGGGCCTCCTCCTTCCTCTCAGACATAATCGGCGTCGACGGCAAGAAACAAGAGAGTCAAGAAAGTCCCTGCTCTCTCCGCGCCTCACCAGGCCGCAATGAGCAGGGCCCCAGCCCGGCAGCCTTTGCTCTGCTCCCGGCCCCGCGGGTCACAATGGCCACCACTGTGACATCACGGTCACCACCTCACCTCACGGGGCTGAGGGCGTGGCAGGGCGGTGGCTCCTATGGGCAGCGCGGGGTGAGGGGCCTGGTGCTGCCATCAGCAGGGAGCAAGGATGGCCTCCCTCAGGCCTTTTGCACCGCGCCCGTGCTGGGACGTGGCAGCACAGAGTCTAATAAAGGTCTGCGGGTCTGCAGCACAGCCAGCATTTCTAGTGTGTGTGTTCTGACCTGACCGACTTTGCATGGCCTGATGGTGACAGGACAAGGTTTTGACCTGAGAAAAAAGAAGGTCTGGTGAACTGCGAGGGGGAATTCCTCACTCGGAGGGTGGTGAAGCCCTGGCATGGCTGCCCAGAGAAGCTGTGGGTGCAGGCGCTCCAGGCCGTATTGGACAGGGCCCTGTTCTAAGCTGACCTGCTGGGTGGCAGCGCTGCCATGGCAGGCACTTGGGGTTGGGTGGGTTTTATGACACACATCGAAGCTTCAAGCCTTGTACAGTTCCCAGAGGCAAAGTGGCATAGGCAGGGCGCGATTCCCTTCAGCCTGCATATAAAATGAGTCAGGAAAAGTTCTGAGGTTTGCTTTCTTTGGCCTGCTGGCACTGTCGCCATGCCAGAGACAGGAGAGGAGCTGTCCCTTGTCCAGGGCTGCAGTCCTGGAGTCACACTGGAGCATCCCTGCTCATCCAGCCTGACCGTGAAAGTCAGCTTCTGCATGAAAGTCAGGCCAACGCCGATGGGAGAGCCCCCACGCTTTGAGAGCCGCCCTCTGCGGAGATGCTCAAGGCCTCACTGGACAGGGCTCCAGGCAGCCTGATCTAGTGGGTGGCAACCAACACACTGCAGGAGTTTGGAACTTGATAGACTTTAGTGTCCCTTCCAACCCAAGCCATCCCAGGATCCTGCGATTCAAAACGTCAGTCAGATCCAGCATTAAGCCGGATTACTAAGGCACCTACCCAGCCAGTCTTGACATCTACAAAGGCTACCACGGTAGTAGTCAGGCATGATGTTTTTGTAGGAAATCCAAGTTTACTACTCTGGATAACCCTTCTTTTTCCCCACCTGCTTTGAGATGATATCCAGAATGAGTTGTTCCAACACTTCCCCAGGGATGGACGTGAGCCTATGTTTTCCTGAGTCCTTCTTCCTGACCTTTTTGAAGATTGGAATGACATTGGCTATCCTCCAGCCTTCAGGCATCTCTCTTGCTCTCCATGTGGTTTCACAGATGATAGACAGCTGGGCTGTAAATGCACACTGCTGGCTCACGTCCAGCTTCTCGTCTACCAGGACCCCCAAGTCCTTCTCCGCAGGGCTGCTCTCAAGGAGATCCTCCCCCAGTCTATAGAAATAGCCGGGATTGTCCCGGCCCAAGTGCAACACCTTGCATTTGGCCTTGTTGAACCTCATGAGGTTCACGGGGCCCACTTCTCCAGCCCGTCCAGGCCCCTCTGGGTGGCTTCCCTTCCCTCGAGCGGATTGATGGCACTGCTCAGCTTGGTGTCGTCTGCAAACTTGCTGAGGGTGCACTCGATGCCATCGTCTGTGTCACTGATAAAGGTGGGGAAGAGCACCAGTCCTAAGAACGACCCCTGGAGCACCACCACCACCAGTGACCGGTCCCCACCCAGACATAGAACCGTCGATCACAACAACCCTGTGGCTGCGACTAGCCAACCAGTTTTTAATCCACTGAACAGTCCGTCTTTCAAAACCATACCTCTCCAATTTAGAGAGAAGGATGTGGTGAGGGCCCATGTCAAAGGCTTTGCAGAAGTCTAGGAGGGTGACGTCCATCACCCTTCCCCAACCTACCGATTGCCGTCACTCCATCACAAAAGGCCACCAGACTGGTCAGGCATGATCTGCCCTTGGTGAAGCCAAGATGCTGGCTGTCTCGCATCACCTCTTTGTCTCCTGTGTGCCCTTAACGTGATGACCAGGAGGATGTGCTCGTGATCTTCCCAGGCACAGAGGTGAGGCTCACCGGCCTGGCGTTCCCCGGCTCATCCTTTCTCCCTTTCTTAAAAATGGGAGTAACGTTTCCCTTTTCCCCGTCACCGGGGATTTTGCCCGACAGCCATGATTTTTCAGCTATGATGGGGAGCGGCTCGGCACCCACATCAGCCGTCTCTCTCAGAACCCTAGGATGGATATCATCTGGCCCCAGGGACGTACATACATTCTGTTTCATCAGGACGTCTCGGACTCGTTCCGTTGTTACAGTGGGACGGAATCCGCTCCTCTCGCCCACACCGAGAGGTTCAGGGTCCTGGCAGATGTGAGGAACCTGAACACCTGTGAAGACTGAGGCAAAGTGCTTATTGAGCACAATAATTTAATAAATAAATACTGAGCACAATAATAAATATAACTATTCTTTAATCATCTCTGCTTTATTCTGAAAATTTAGGCAGAAAAGTGTCATTGTAGATAGCATAATAACTAAGAAACAAGCTAAATGCATTTGAACATCATACCTTCATGAATAATATATGCCACTTAAGTAGAGGTGCTTTTTTTTTTCCTGTAGAATTAGACCTAGCGAGGCAAATTCCTCAGTTCTTTCTGAAGGAAAAGCATATAAAAAGGGGAATCATGGAATCACCCCAGATAACATTTTTTAAGCTTCTGATAATGCTAGAAAATGAAGGTTTTTTTGTAACTTGTCCTATGAAGTCCTGTCTGTGATAAAAGCACAGAAGCATTGCAAGTAGTTGAATGGAAGAAGAAAATAATAATGTGTGGAAGCTATTGCTTACTTTTGGTGAAATTTTTGAAAAAGCAAAGCATGATTGGCAGGAAGACACTCAAGATATCTGCGTGTTGAAAGCACAGGAGCACATAGAGGTATTATTATGCCCAAATTAAAGTAACTACAACTTGGAAATTACAGCTAGAAACAACCTACTCTGCCCTTATATTTCCATTTTTTAATTCTTCATACAGAAAACATGTCCCTTAATGACAGTCTGAGCTTTTCACTGTAGTTTTCCATGTACTGGAAGTAGAATGCAAATTAACTGTTCATTTTTTAATAGTCCCTGAATTATATTTGTCCATTAGAGCTTATCTCAAATTAGGAATTCATAGTTTAGAGCATATGTTTTATTCAGAACTACAATATGTATATATTTTAAAAACTCGAAGTAATTCAGCTCTCACTTATACTAAATACAGTTATGCATAAAGTGAACACTTTGACCTGTAATAAATGTTTAATGCTGGGAATCAAAATCTTAAGCTATACAATTAAAACTTGGTGATACTTCCTGGGGAATGCATGGATTACTTATATTCCAGAAGATTCCGCCATACTTAACCTGGCCAAAGTTGTTAGTAAACATCTGAGACATCAGAAACTGCTGTTCCTAGGCTACTTTTCTGATCTTGCAACTAAAATGCACTTTAGTATTGTAGAAGGAGCACAGCAATTGGTTTTTGCTACATACAATATTCCTCTCAAAGCTCACAAAGTGGGAAACAGAAAAATTAAACTCACACACACACAAAAAAAGGCGTAACCTGAGCAAGTAAACACAGGTTGTATTACAACACACTGCCAGTTGTAACCTTTAAATTTGTAGGAAAAAAAAAAGCCCGTACAAAAATTTAAGCTTTACCGACAAAAGCATACAGAAAATCAATGAACAAACAGAACTGTCCTCTCTGAGGAAGAAACTTTGATGTGGGTAACATACAGCTAATACACAGCCCTGCTAGTGAGGTACTCCCACTTAATACTCTTCTAGCCTTCTTGAGGAACTTTAAGTACATCAGAAGAACTTGAGATTCAAATAATACAAGACTGTGGTAACTAAATAATAAGGTGTTTTTTTTTTTTTTTTCTGCTATGCAATATACCATTTCACTGTCTAATTATAATTACCATAGTTATTTAGTTCAGATAAATTTGAAATACAGATATTACATCCTTTTGGGGCTTTGAGCAACCTGGTCTAGAGCGAGGAACCAGGGAGACTGGAACTAGATGATCTTTAAGGTCCCTTCCAACCCAAACCATTCTATGATACAATGATCATTGTAGAGTAACATAAATCAAATATCCCGATTTATATCTGGTTTAGGATTAAACAGTGTGCATTAACATATTATTTAGATCCAGGTAAGTAATTTTAGATTTCCTCCCAGTCTCCCAAGCCATAAGCAGAGAGTGTTTTATAGTTAGGCTAATGACATGGTCCCAACACTGGGAGGTTAAATGAACAGGTATGTATATTTAGATTGGATCCTGAGCTTTGGAAGGCATAAAATTCAAGATTACTCAGCAGAATTTCTCAACTTACATTTTGAATCTTCATCTGTATGATTGGCCTGCAAAATTATCAGCAATTTTCTTGTTAGATTACATGAGACAGTAAGCAACTAAGATATCCCAGGCAAGACACGATGTCATTGCTAACATCTGATGGTTGTGTCAGATCTTTCAGAAATAATTTAGTGCTTATCTTTTTTTATTTTTTATATGAGTTTTCATAGTGACCGTGAAAATATTTTTCAAGTACCTTGACTAAAATCTTGCTCATCAAAATTAAGACGAGATTATATAAACTCATCTTTCCTATCTGTTTACTCTTTCCATAAAATAAAGGCGAATCTAAGACCCACAGAATAGCAAGCAGCTTGTGTAACAGTTAAAGATAAAGATAGGCAGTAGTAGAAAAACAAACAGAAGAAAAAAAAAAAAAAAGATATTTATGTGTCAAAAAGTCTTAGCATCACAAAGCATGGTACTGTCTATTAGTATTTATATCGCTGTGGTTGAATTAATACAAAAGCTCTTATCCTGACAAAGTGACAAACCTGAAGACAAACACTGCAGTTACAGGTACAGCTAGATGATCGTTTTGGTCTTTCCAGCCTTAATGATTCTATAATTCTAAGATCAACAAACTTAAAGCTTATTTTCAACCCGTTTAAAATTGGGATCAAGCTCCTATTAAAATATTTGACTAATTCAGTACTAATTAGACCAATGAAGTACATCTAGGAAGGCTTCTGAAGCTTACTGATACACATAGGGAGAAAACGTGAACATTACAACAGTTTATGCCCTTGAAAAAATAATTAGTGCCTCAGCCAGAGAGAACCTGAAGCTATCCAGTCACCGTAAGAACACACACATAAAAAGGAAAACAGTACACAAAGCAACAATTTGCAAATTAAGCAGACTGTAGGAACAACTTATGATCAATATACATGATAGAGTACTCAGCTACTAAAACCCTTTTGAAATGAGCTGCTGAATAGAAAAACTCCTTTCCCAGATTCTTAAAAGAGGAATCTTAGATACGTAATTTACAAGACATTTCCAAATTTGTTGATCAGATTTGTTAAATTCAGTATAGATAGAAATGACATTTTCATGAATCATTTACATTGCAGCTACAGAATCTCATCTTGCTATTGGGCTACTTGAACATGGGAGAGAACTAGAAATGGGTGTGGAGGGAAAGAACTCATTAGAAGTGCTGAAAAAATAGCCAGTGACGTTCTGGTGTTCTTTGGTAAGAGCTAAACCTGCTGATTTCTGTCCTTTCTCCATACTTAACTGAATGTTTCCAATCTGAAAAGATCTCACAATCCTCACTTCACTACCCATCCACACTGCAGTGACTGAGAGCTGCGGGCAGTACTGCCCAGACCTTCCACAAAATTCATAGTGATGAACAAAGGAACTACCTTGATTTATCTACCTTTTGAAAAAAACTTTAAAAGACACTCTTATTGCAAGATCAGAATTTTAAAAAAGCTTCTACTTCATTTTTACAAGTGGTGACATTTACTCACCAAGCAAAATTAGCAAAAAACATTGAGAAGTAGGTAGCACACAGGGTAGAAACAGAAATTGCATTCTGCCACAGAGCTGCAAGCATCATGCCATATCCTTCAGCCAGTCCATGTGTCCAAGCATGGAGGGACATGGTTTTTAGACAAAGTTGTGCTTTGGAGATAAAAGTAAAGAAATAAAGAGAACTCTTTTTAAAAGCTACTGTAGATTTTTCAGCATACATATAATGTGCATGCACGTAAGAATCTGTTAAACCACAGCTGAAATAGCTCTTTACAGAGTACATTTAACGCCAGGTCCTACAGAAGATGTTGCGTTGTCTTTTCAATTAAATCATTTTAACGCTCGCATTAAAAGTGAAGATTCTCTCATATAAACACCAACTGGCTGTAGGTGAAACACATTCCACCTGGAAGCATTACATCGTTCGACTGACTTAGCTTAAGCAGTAGGAATTATCATGAACTTGAGACTGAAACATTAATCTCCTTCAAAGATGTATTTTGGAATCTCCCTGATGATCTGTCTGGGAAGGCACTAGTTCAACCAGAACCTTGAGGTAGCTGATCTTCCTGAGAGCTTAGTTTTGCATTTTCCAGACATGGAAAGTGTCAAAAAGGAGGAATGTTTGTCCAGGGCTGATGGGCAAAGCAACATGGTTGATCTTTGCTCCCTCCCCTTATGTTCACTCCCCCACTCCCCTGCCGAGTGGCTTGTTAGTTTCCATGTTTCCTTGTGCAGACAGGGTACTTGCACGGTTATGGTTGGTGGGTTAGCAATTGCACAGTGGCCAATGGGATTCGCCAGCGCGAGTGACGTGGATGGAAATCACCAGAAGGCGTCGGGGGGGGGGTACGGAGGAAGACTGCTTGCTTCGGCCCGCGCAGCCGCCAGGAGGCAGAATAAGACCCCTAGTAACAACCGGAGCATGCGCAGAGTGCACCGCTGTGGGAATGCGGAAGGACGAGCCACATAAAAGGACCGCGTGCTGATCCGAGCCTTGCGGCAGTTGGTGGAACGCAGAGTCCCCTGTCGCCCAGCGCTGCATTGCCTCTTTGTTCTTGTTCATTATAATTAATAAATTTAATAATTGGCTTCTTGACGTTTGGTCTACTATTCTATCGATAACAGAAAGAATCTTTTATGTAGTGTGAGAAGATAGAACCTTGCATATGCTGTACAACCAAGGAAGTCTTGAAGTGCATTCTAGCTTCATTTTGTTTCTGAATCCAAGCAATCTAAGTTCTTGGAAGGCTTATTAGATCAAATGCCACTTGTCAGGCAAATCAAACTTTGCAGAAAAAGTTTGGATCAACTCTTGAACATCAGGAAGGAAGTTTGGTTTAAAGATGTGAATTCTTTGATAAAGAAGGGTAGGACAAATAAAGGATGAGAGTTCTCAATCATCTAAGCTGTGAAATCATTACCTCAAAGAAATCTGTCCCTATTATGACTGGGCAGTTTTGCTAATTTTCTCATACAATACCGGCACAATTTACACTAGATTTGTTCAGTGCTCTGGATTCCCACCAGAACACTGCGAGACTCAGGTAGTCATTAAGTATACCTATGAGACTTCTGATTCTTCAAGATCTGCTAGTCTTAGACACAGTAGCACACAATGAAATATTTGCCAGATTGGCTGAGAATTTTAGCTCAGCAAAGGAGCATTGCATTCCCCTCATCACTTCAATACTCGTATTTAGCCTTTAGCGTATCAGCCCTAAATCCAAATTACTGTTGTGTAGCACACAGAAGGACAAGCAGGCAGTATGGAAGAGAAGCGACCAGAAAGTTGAGAAAGAGGAAGCTAAAAGCAGAGCATCTTTTTCAGCCAGTACTTAAGTTTTGGAAATCTGTATGCAAGAGTTACAGAGTTGATTCCTGTGGCTATAAAAAAGCACAGCCATGTTAAAGTGAAAACAAAACATTTCTCATTGATGAAACCCCAGGGCCTGAAGTGTCTCATCTCTGCCTCATAGAATGAAGTAGTCTTCCACCACTGAAATAGCTCAGGGTTGTTATTTTCATCCTACTGAAAATGAGCATTTCTACCCTGTTCAGGTGTTGTTTAACTTCAGCTATTGTTGAGGATGTGCATTAGTGCTCTCAAATACATTTGATATAGCAGCCATGGCTGCCTAAGAAAACGCATGTTAAAGAAAAAGAAAAAAAAAAAGTGGAAAATTATTAGTTGCATGAGAAAAAAACCCAAACCAATAGACAAGAACACAGGAAAAATTCAGAGTGTAGATGTAATGACATTTATTAAAAGGCATGCTACAACAACTAGAGTTAGGGAATTAGGTATAGGTATCAATTAATCAGCATATACGTGAACTTCAATGAAGCAATATATTGCAGCAAAACAAATTCAAACTAACCATGCACTATACAATTAGAAAATAGGGTTTCTTTTTAATATTACATCTTTTTTGTACATATTACATTAGCAAACATAGAATCTTTTTTCTCCAATGCTAGAAGCTGCTTTACAAGTGAAAGCTGGTACTGTTGTTTATTAGAACATACAAGACAATTGATTTTTTTTAATATGAAACCATTTTACACTTTCATTTGCCCACCAAACCCATTTTTACCAGTTTTTTTTTTTTTTAAGATGTTACAAATATTTACATCATTTTCTTGTGTTAGATCAACATTTTTATAATCTGAAAATGGACTTTTGTGAACAGATAATGCAAATGAAGGAATTTCAACAATTCCTAGCCATGCTTTTGAATGTCTTAGATACAATACTAAAGGTAGTCCATTAACCCCTTGCCTACAGTACTGTTTCACATTACAATCTATTTCATTTTCTTTATGGACTAAGTGTTTCATCAACAAACAGCAAGTAAAGGCCACTTCGCATTGGCTTTTCCCTTCCAAAAGGAACTTGAGAGAAAAGTTTTCACATGATGTATCACTCAAACCAGTACAGTCAGTCTTTGGTCAGAAAATGAGGTGATGTTCTGATGCAAGAATCGGCTTGCTTAGTAACCCTTTTTGTCTGCTGCTGCAGTTCTAGGGTGAAATTTTGCAGAAAGCAAATAACATGCTCAAGGAAAATTGGAAAGTGCTTAAAATGGACTAAGTGGTTAGATTCCCACTCTTCATAAGTAATGCAGTTTCCACGAACTGAAGAACTGTTTACAGCAATAAGATGACATTAGTCAAATGTAAAAGCTTTCACAGCAAGTGCCAAGGGCCTTCAGCTACACAAGACCACTTGTTGGGGTCTGCTCCAAACACATACTACTGTCACTATTCAGGTTGGAAATACATGGATTACGCTTGGATTCTGTCTTTCTGTGGTATGCCCCTCCAAAATACAGACCCAAACCTGCAGCAGTGAAGGCAATTTTATCATTAAATCTGTACTGAAATTATAACTGACTGCCTGTACAGTAGGCGGACAACTTTCTGTCTTAACAATATAAATATACAATTTCCAGGGGAAAGCAATAAAGAGTATTTATTGTACATGAAACAGCAGTAGATATGAGAAAACCCTACACACAGGACTACTGAAGGCACATAAACTTTGGTCCCGCTTTATGTTATATCGCAATCAACTCACACAGTATTAAATTGAGAATATTTCCATTCTTTCATGAAATAATACACAACTCCCAACCGTTAGGATTTTCTTTTAAAAGAACAGGTCAACAGTCTAGTACAGAGCAAACAAATCATCAGAAGACTGTTAAATATAAAAGAAAAACTGTGTAATCTGAACAGTATCTTTCCAGCACAACAGTAAAAGCTCTAAGTGTGATAGATCTGCTTTAGATAAAAACATACCAAGACAAAAGTTAAAAGCATTTGAAGAACAGCAGCACATGCTAGTTGTATACAATGACAAGGAATAGGTCTGCATCCTTAACAGAAAAAAAAAATCTGTATCACTTATGACTCAAAATTAATGAATCTGAGGAGGGGAAGTTGAATCTGTTGTTTTTTTTTAGCATGGTTAAATAGTTTGAATACAAACAGGTTTGCCACCTGTAAACAGAAAGTGTCATATAGGCAAGTCTCTTCAGATCCGTGGAATAACTGAAGCACAAAAAAGACATAAATCTATCTCAGAGCACAAAAAATAGAACTGACAATACCAGCAGACAACGCAACCAAGTCAAGCTAAAACTCAAGTTTTCAGCTGATGTTCCAAGGCATTTAAAGAAATTCAAAGAAGCTGAAGCTTTACTACTAGGCAACATATTACAGGTCATTTGAAAAGCCACCAAGTTTCTCCTGGGTTAAGAATGCCTTACTACACTTTGAACCAATGTGCTGCCACTGAACAAAAGTAGGAGTTGGAAGTAACCCAGGGCTGATTTTTGACTTAAAAAACACAAAGGCAGAGAACTCTACCCTCATCCACTTCTGGTAGCTGTGAATTTAACCACTAGTGTTTTAGAGTACAACTTCGGCGTTACACATTACAACAGGCTTCACAAGTGACTTAAACAGAAATCATAGTAAAGAAATTATAACCTATATTTAATAACTTAATACCATTGTATTGAGAGGATGAAGCCAGAATCTTTCAGGAAGTTGTGCTGTAATAGAAAAGGCAACATATTGCTAGGTGGGATAGTAGGAATATCTCTGACAGAGTGGCTGGCCCTAATCCCAGGGAGAGGTAAGATTAAGGCCTTCAGAACTTCATTTTCAACATACATCAGTGTAAGAATCTGTAAAATAAAGTCTGCTCTTCTCAGAGGTTCTGAGCTCATATATTCTTTAGAGATTCACAAACTGAGTGCAACAGTGTTTTTGCATTGATGAGTCAAGCACAGCTTAAGAATTACTCCTTTTGTCCTTATCCTTCACTAACAGTGCATTATAGTAAGATTTTTGCTTTTAATTATTCAAGGCAGAATACTGAATAAGATAGGCTAGCCTTATCTAGTACCATCATTCTGTTAAGGAAACATTAAGATGTACAGCTATTTTTGAGGCTTGTCTGCACTTGTAAAAGCAGATCTCTTTAAGAGGCAGAGTCTGAGAAATACATAAATTTGCAAGTAATCTGACAAGAGTTATTTAATTAAAGAAACAATAACAAGAGAAAATGACAAAAAGATACAGGAGAAATATATAATAAAAGAAAAAAAACCCAAAAAACTAACAGAAGATCACAAAAATCTACTATCCAGATTTTTCTTATATTAAAAATCTGTAAATCTCTGGCAGCCTAAACTGTAGGCCTTCTCATTTCAAACTGCAAGTAGTTCAGAGCTGACATTAGTTCTATTCTAACATTAAGACAAAATAAAAAGATTATTTATTCTCTTTCTGTGAGAATGCTGTACATTCTCAACCCTTCAAATTTGTTTAAGTATTAGCACTAAGTATTATTAGATTACACAAATTAAAAGGGCATGTAATTTGTATGTTTGTATACATGTATAACATGATATGGCATACACATACTAATATTATGTGTGTCAATATTCATTCTCAAATTTAAGGTTCCTTTTCTCTGCTTTAGAATTACATTCAGGTCTAATACGATTCCTCTGCCCTTTAGCTGTAGTTCATTAAAAAAGTGATAAATCATACATTATGAATAATGTCCCAATATTAACAAACCACTATGTGCAGCAACCAGGAACATTCCTAGCAACTGTCTTTAACTATTATCAGAGTGACAGCTAAAAAGGTTAAACATAGACATGAATTACAAATTAAGTATCCTTTTCATTTGCAGACAGGACCTTTTCAACAAGGCTTTTACAACATGGAACTTTGCTAAAAACACGAAGATGATATTTGTAATAGGTTGCTCTGGGAGCTCTGATTCTGCACTTCTTTCACTTCTTTTTTTACAATTCTTTTTTTAAAGTTATTTTTAAAAAAGGTTGACAGTTCACTAAATTGAATCAGTCATTTCAAAGAGGGGAAAATGGGAAGAGTACCTCAAATCCCAAAGATAACATTATCTGTTATTCCTAAGCATTTCGCTTTCCATTAAATATAACATTCTGAAAAATTGTTTACTTGTGTTGAATAGAACCAACTATAACTACCTACATAGTCAGCATTTTACTTACTGTCAAAAGGCCATGCTTTTGTTGTATTTTAGAGACCCGGAACCTTCTTTAGTATGATTAGCTGTTGCAAGTCAAGTTACAGACATTAAAGCAAGGCAAGCTAGTACATCACTGATTTTACAGAAGTCATTCAGAGTAACAGTCTGAAAAAGCTCACTCCAAAATACTCAGATATTTCCAGAATTATACCTTTGTTCTAGAAAGATAAGAGGAATTCTACAACTAATAAAAATCGTGAAAAAACAAAATGAATGAGTGGCAAAAAATTCTGCAGTAGTTATAAACAAGCAAATGTGATATGTCACATTTTAAAAAGTGATGTATTTTCGGTAAATTCTGAAAAGAAATAGCCCTTAAAAAGAAAAAAGAACTCTAATGACAGAAATCAGCAATGTTCATAACTTTCTATATAAAATCTAACTGCATCACAGCTCCAAATGGACATTCAGTATTTAACTTCTGACAAATGAAAGACTGCTTTTCATGGTAAACTCAAGAACCTGAAAAAGAATTATTTGAAACAGCATCCCTCAGGAAGTTAAATTGCAGAAACTGGAGTGGAGTTTACTCTTTTGCCTTTATGTATAATTTTATTTTGTCTGTTTTTTGTGCATTTTCTTGGGAATAATTTTTTTTTTTTTTTTTTTTTTTTTTTTTTTTTTTTTTAAGCCAAATACAGGTATCAGACAACTGCAACCAGATAAATTCAGAGAGGCCTACAGGACTCTGTTTTAAACTTAATGTTTTAAACTTAATTTCCACCTCTACCTTATCTTTATACTAAAGCACCAGAGACTAGAAGTTAGAATATTACTGGGGATGGGGAGGAAACACAAAAGTAGCAGTTGGGAAAATATTTACAAGAAAAAAAAAATAATTTTAAAAGCCTGCATTACATTTTTCAAGATACTTCAGATAAAACTCAAAGCTGTTGTGTCATAAGCACACAGTAAGGCACATAATAAGAAATTAAGTAAATACACAGTAACTATATTGATACAAAAAACTCTTGAGGTTTAATTTTTCATCCCCAAAGATGACCTTACCAAAAATAACTTCTTAAAAATTCATTAAGCCATCACAGACCTGAATATTTTCTATAAGATTGTAAACATTTTATTCTTTAAAGAAATGTAAAAAACTCTTTGAAATCAGGACTATTTTCTCCTCTTATTTTCTTCAAAATACTATTACACAATACCACTTCATAGTAAAATAACACATCAGACTTCCATTCCAGGATGAAGTCAAGCTAAGACTCTAATGTCACAGCTTGGAGAAACTTGTCAAACATCTTTTACTCCACTAAGAAAAGGCACTGCCTTTCCTCTAATAATTTAACCCATATGAACAGCACAAAATTTATATTTTAAAAAAGCTATTGTAAAGATTTGCCAAAGTGTGAACACACACTCTAGTAACATAAATACTGTTCAAAGGGCATTTGCAATCAGCGCTTGGTTTTTTCTTCAAGAAAGCCAAGTGCTATTTCACATTCAGATCAGTGTTTAATATGGGTAGAGTGGATTCACCATTTTGTTAGAAACATTCTCAGTTTGGTATATTGAAAAAGCACTCTAAAATATTTCATAAGGCTAATTTGAAACAAAAATTCAAAATATATTTTCAAAAGTAAAATTAAAATAGGAAACTTGATGATAAATATTATTTCTATAGAAATTTAATCTTTTTATTGATGAATAATAAGATTTGATCATATACTGGCAGCAGAAATCAGAAAAGATTATCCCCTAATTCTTTGCTGTGTGTATGAATGAGATTTTTCTTTTAAGAGCAGAATTGGTCACAGCTACTTCAGTCTCTACTTGATGAGAGTAAGAAAACTGCAATGCAGTTTTAAAAGGAATGTTCGCAGAAAAGTCAAATTGTAGATCTTGAGAAGGAAACTCGGAGGTGATGATTTTCTCCTAGGTCATAATCGTGAAGTTCAATGAGAGCATGAACTGCTTCTTCCACAGAGCCCAGCTGGATAAGAGCCATTTTGCAATCTCTCCTGAAGAACGACAAATAACATTATTAAATCAGAATCAAGTTGGCATTGTAGTAGTCAGCACACAAAAAAAGTGACACAAATATTTTTTTTAGCCACATCATATACAGCTCTTCCTACACAAAATGCAGGTGCAGTGACAGAAATAGATTTAGTTATGCACCTCATAAAACAGGGAAACAACAGAACTGAATTAGTTTTACTGATTGATAATCTACAGCCATGTCATACTTCCATAACACTGTATTTAAAAAAAAAAAAACAAAAAAAAACATCCAAATATGCCTAAAACCCTCTGAAAAACACTGGTGTTGTCTTTCTATATGAGATTCTAGCAGGTGTTATCATGCCAAAATAATATAGCAAAGATATCTTAATGAATGCTAGAACAGATTCATTGTAATCTTTTACTTGACATTTTACTCGTACAATTCTTGTATATCTTTTCAAAGAAGTTAGAATTACATTCATTTTCTTTAAACTTACCTGACTTTGACATATGGAATTTATCAAAAGGTCAAATATTTTCCATTTAGTTATGCTAGCATAATATTTTCATTTAATCACTTAAAATTTTAAGATTAGAATTAGCATAAGCATTGTCACAAGCTGTTAAACTTTTGCCTATAGATAGTGTTATACACAAATGGAATTTCTCCAAAAAGCAGTTAGCCGTCTTTCAGGATGAAAGATTTCACAGCATTTTTAAATGAGAACTTACTGGAAAAATCTGAAGGCTTTCACAGTAGATCCAGTACGTGCAAAAAGACTCTTAAGGTCATCAAAAGAAACAGAAGTCCTGTTTAAAAACAAACAAAACAAATCAAAATCTTCTCAACATGTAAAAGAGCACAGACTACAGCATAGTATCAAACCACAAGTTCTTACTGCTAAATTAAATTTAACCATCTAATAGTACTCTCACTAACACAAGCCCAGCTCAAACATTTTGGCTTTGACTCTGATTTAGCACTGCAGTGTGCTACAAAAAATATTTCAGATACAATCCATTGCTTTTCATCCTCTCCCATTCCTGCCTTGGATATATTCAGAAAGCGTAAAGACTAACTGGTAGCTTCTGAAATATTTTTGTCTTTTAATTACTGTTAGAGCACTTCACATATCTTCTATTTTGAAAGTCTATTTTACTCCAAGTGTCATCTCAGAGGTGTCCTATGTCTTTTTTTTAATTATTATTTGAACAAATTCTATAGTTTTCTCCTTTTTTTTTTTTTTCTCCGAATAATTGGAGAACAAAAGAACCCTGTGCAAACTTAAGTTGAGGTATCACTTCACTGTTGGCAACATTCTAGCAAGGAAAAAAGGTTGCATCAGTTTTAGACAACATGCTTCTTAATAACTTTTTCTTCATAACTCTTTTTTTGTAAGCTTTCTGAATGACTGTTAAGACCATTCTTTAAACAGTATTAGAATGATTAAAAACTGTATCAACATTACATAACAGTGTTAATCTTAAATTTGATGCAGTGTAACTCTCAAAAAGCATGTCTTTAATATTCCATGAAAATTTATAACACAGAATTTCAGATGTGAAAAGATTCATTTTTTCAAGAAAATATATATTAAAACTTGTCAAGAAGAGCAATGATTTTCAATCCGTTATCCTCTTCATTAACAATAAAAACAGAGGCAGTTAAACAACTTGCTTGTTGTTAATTATACAGCAAAATAACCCATTTTGAGGAAGACACAGAAGATCAAGAAAATTTACAGCTTATACCACTTAGACTTTGTAGCTTTAAGAACATAACCTAAGAAACATTCTCTTTCCACAAAGATCATACACATTGGTACTCACGGGATGTTGGAGAGATGTAGGGTGGCAGATGGAGGAAAGATGTTCTGGAAGTTCTTAGAGCCAGGCTTCTTAAAGCGATGTAATGGGCTATTGCTATAGTCCTTTGTCAGACCATTGTCATCTTCTCCTTCACGAGGGAGTTGAATATTCTGATGTTTTGAAAGAGTTGCACGGATGAATTTCCCATAAAGTTTCTGTCCATTCAGGTTGCTGATAGCTAACCAATGGAAATATCATTTGGACACAAAAACAGATGATCGAAGGGGAATTAAAAGTGGTTCTTTAGATACTGCTCTTGCCTTCTATTTAGTGTCAGATTTCATGTTCCTCAATTTAAACAGCAAGCTCCATCTCTACAAAGTGGGCTAAGTTTCTTTCCCTTCGTATCATTACAATTTAACAAGTGCAAGTCTAAATGCAATGGAAATAAAAATGGTATTATTCTTAAATAGCTAGAAATAAGATAAGGTATATGAAAAATGTATGACTTATTAATATGATAAACAACCAGAAAAATTTTTAATAGAAACATTTATTAGATTAAGACTTGCAGGGTTGTTTTTAAGCCACTACAGAAAAACCATTTGCTTACATGAAAGCAAGCTAATCAATATCAACATTTGAAAGCAAAAGTTCATATATAGAAGAGTTCACAATGATGGATTTAATTAGGTTAATATAGCCACCGACAGAAGGCAGATTCCTGAGCTTTATCATATTCATGATAGTTAGGACCATAACTGCCTTTAAAATCAGTACCTATTTGAGCCTGGGTTGCATCTGCCATCTGAACCAAAGCATTTTCTTTATTCTTAAACATGATCTTCACACGAAGCACGTCACCATAGGCACCTATGAAAATCCAGAAAGAAAATTTGTATTATTACAAAAAGCACACGTGCAAGTCTGTTGCTTTTCACTAAAATTAGCTTAACAAAGAATAACCATCTCATTAAACAGCTTGGTTAGAACATACAATAATATCCTTCATATTAATATTACTTTTTGAGGCTCAGAAAGAGGGAAAAAAACACATCAACAGGTAGGATCTCAGTGATAAAACTGCATGTTTATGTTCAGCTGTCAAGTAGTGCAAGTGTTAAAAGTCCTCTCAACAGAGGAGTATTAAAACATTACCATGTCAACATTCTTCCCTGCAAATAACAAATATGCCATTTCTGTAGCCCATTTCCTCCAAGACAACCTTTGCTTTTCCATCTTACTTTGCTTTGCCATTCTTTGTAGTGAAGAAACCTGAACACACAGTGAAATTTTTCTGAAACTGCAACAATTCTGTCTTTTTGGTACCTGTGTCTTACAGACACTGACTCAAAAGACCATCATTTAAAACCAGCGCATTCTCTTGTGCATTTTCTGGACAAAACCAGAAAAACTGAAGTTTAATTAATCACCATTTGCTACTTAAATAAAAAGAACTCTAGCTCTGTAGTTTCTAAAGGTATATTTGACATATCTTACCGAATAGGATGAAAAGTCCATGTGGTGTGATGGCCTGTTTAAATGATAAAATGAGTGTATTATTTTTAAAGCCAGGCAATTAAAGAAACCTAGACCTTAAGCACATGGTAAACTAAAGAATGGGAGAGATTCTAAGTACTAATACCATCAGACCATTTCACCAAAAGCCATTTGCATCAGTAACTAGGGCGTATTCATTCTTGTTAATACATATTTATTATGCACATATCAAATACATAAACAGGCTAACACTTCAGCTCATTGCATTTTCATCACTCAAAACTCAGAGTCTGTCATGCTGGAGAGATTATTAATATGTTAAGTGGCTTAATTACTTGAAATTATTCTAAGCTTTCTAAGACAGCATTTCATACACTGATAAATCAAAGCAATTTGCTACGCTAAAGGTAGAAGAGAGCATTCAATAAGTTATTTGTCTTTTCTGAACTGCAGATACCACCTAAAAAACTAGAACTTGTTGCTGCAACATATATTTGCTTTGTTTTATATTTTGTCCCTGTGACCATACGTTACTAATATGCACACTATTTAATTGTTTATACATGAAGCACATATGGAGTGATAATTAAATTTTGTCTGATTAAAAGCTTTGAAAAGAAAGCCTGAAATAAGTAATTTTTCTTCAGAGATTTTTCATTAAATCCTAATGTACAAAGTTCCCCAGTCACCAAAGAAGAGAATTTGCACTCTAATCAACCCAAACTCTATTCAGCTGAGACAAGAGTTTTGCCTGTAGTGAGCACTAAAAATTTATGTTGTATTATGCATTGCAGTATAAAGATCTAAATGGTGACTTCTTAGATAGAATTAATATTAAGTAAAGCAGCAAACTCCTAAAAATAGATTTGATCTGTTTCACATATCCTTACTCTGAAAAAGCACAGCCTCTTGAGGCTCAGAGAATCATCCTAAATAATTATTTGTACAAAGCTCATCAGAAATCTGTAATTACTTGATAAGATACACTGACAAAACACAGTGTAATTTTTTGTCTTTGTCTTACAGTCTGAATCCATAGCTTTTTTATGCTTAATGTGAAATTTAATTATTGTAAGAAAAAAAGTATGAAATACAGCAATTATTTAAAAATTAAAGGAATTGGTAAACAGACTTCTAAACTTTTGAAATATGAATGACTTTCATTTTGACAATAACTCTTAATTTCATTTATGGTTAAGTGTATCCAGTGAGAGCATAAAACAAGAGTTTTACATTACTTTAGTAGAATTGCTTATCAGCAGTTAAGTAAAACTCTATATTATGTTATGGTCTTTCTAAAGCTTACTAAGAGATGTAGATTGCTTCTAGTTAAGTATAGATCATTACGTACAGTTTGAGTAACAAGTGCAAGGCTATAAAACAAACCACTGTAAAAGTAACTACCCAAGTTGTCCTTTTGCAGTTTTATTGTGAATGCATAGGAGAAAAAAACAATTATGTGGTACTGTGAAAAGTGAATATACATATTTATTGACGTTAAAAAATGGATTTATAGGTATGCCATACCAAGGGACACCCATGCCCCTCCTCTTCAGTCTGAGAAAGCTTGCCAAACTGGAATCACAGAATATCTTGAGTTGGATCCAGTGGTCCTTGGGGGTCCCTTCCAACCTCAGGCTCCACACAGCACCACACAAACCCAAATCCAATGTGTGAGAGCAGTGCCCAAATGCTCCCTGAGCTCCAGCAGTTCAGGGCTGTGCCCCTGCCCTGGGGAGCTTGCCATGCCCACTACCATCTGTGTCACAGCCTTTCCCTGACCTCCTCTGACACAGCTCGTGTGAGGAGCTGCAGCTGCATAAGGCCTTCCCTCAGCTCCTCTGCTCTGGGATGAAAGATGAGGAATATTCTATCAATGTTTTAAAAAAAGTAACTTGTCATGTTTTCATCTTTATTTCTCTTCCCTCTGGTTTCTCTGACTTCTCATGTATCAAATGAAAAATTCTTTAGTTTTTCTAATGATAAAATGGCACCTTAAGAACTGTAATATCACTGAGGTATCAATGAGTTTAGCCCTATGTTGTGTACTACCTCAGACATTTTGCATGTGTAACCTCAGACAGTTCACTAATTACAAACTCACCATTACATTACTAAACTATTTTTTTTCCTGAAGTAAATTGTGCTTAGAACCTTTTCACTGCTGAACAGAATTTTTAAGCTTTATCAGTAATGGAAATTTGCTCAAACAAAAACAGAGATTCTAGAATCACGGAATCACCAAGATTGGTAAAGACCTCTAATATCACCCAGTCCAACCCTTCACCTATCACCAACATTTCCCCAGTAGACAATGTCCCTCAGTAACACATCTAAATGTTTCTTGGACACCTCCTGGTCGGTGACTCCACCACCTCTCTGGGCAGCCCGTTCCAGCACCTGACCACTCTTTTGGAGAAGAATTTTTTTGTAACATCCAACCTGAATCTCCCTTGGTGCAACTTGAGGCCATTCCCTCTAGTCTTATCACTAGTTACATGGGAGAAGAGGCTGACCCCCCACCTCGCCATAACCCCCCTTTAGGTATTTGTAGAAAGTGATATGGTCTCACCTGAGCTTCCTCTTCTCCAGACTGAACAATCACAGTTCCCTCAGCTGCTCCTCATAAGGCCAGTGCTCCAGACCCCTCACAGCATTGTTTCCCTTCTCTGGACACACTCCAGGGCCTCAATGTCTTTCTTGCAGTGAAAGGTCCAAAACTGAATACAATATTCAGTGCGGCATCACTAATACTGAGTACAGAGGGATGATAGTTCCTTGCTCCTGCTGGCGACGCTATTTCTGCTACGAGCCAGGATGCCATTGGCCTTCTTGGCCACCTGGGCACACTGCTGGCTCATGTTCAGCCGAACATCAACCAACACCCCCAAGTCCATTTCTTCTACACAGCCTTCCAGCCACTCTGCCTCAACCATGTAGCATTGCCTGGAGTTGTTGTGGCCAAAGAACAAGACCCAGCATTTGGTCTTGCTGAACTTCATCCTACTGGCCCCCGACAAGCTAGCCAGCATGCTCAGATCTCTATGTAGGGCCTTCCCACCCCCAGGCAGATTGATACTTCCTGTCAACTTGGTGTCATCTACAAATTTACTGAGTGTGCATTCAATGCCCTCATCCAGATCATCAGTAATAATATTGAAGAGGGCAGGCCCCAGTACCAACCTTTGGAGAACACTGCTTGTGACAAGTCATCACCTGATTTTAATTCCATTCACCACCACTCTCTGGGCCCAGCCCTCCAGCCAGTTTTTTACCCAGCAAAGAGTGTACCTGTCCAATCCATGGGCTGCCAGCTTCCCCAGAAGAATACTGTGGGAGACAGTGTCAAAGGCTTTCCTGAAATCTACACAGACTATGTCAACAGCCTTTCCTTCATCCATCAGGCAGGTCACTTCATCACAGGAGATCAGATTGGTCAAACAGAACCTGCCTTAGGTGAACCTATGCTGGCTGGGCCTGATCTCCAGGTTGTCCTGCACATGCCATGTGATCTCCCTTAAGATGATCTGCTCCATAAGTAATGCACAGATTTTGGTATTATCAGCATAAAATTTTGCTCATTTGTTGTTTCAACTGAAGTTAATTTGCAGTAAGGATCCTGGCAGCTGGTACAAGTAGTCACTTGCATCAGTACTACTGATCAAACCTACCTCAGGGTTGAGGTTGCTGACCAGTAAAACAGAATTTCCTGGAACACCTGGATTACTCATCTGTACAGATGCCACAGATGTGGTGACTGCAAGAAAAGAAAGTACTCCAGGTAGAGGTGAAATTGAAAGATTTGAAATTGTACTTACAGCCAGACATTTTAGGAGACAAAAGCAGACTAGGCTCTTGAAAAAATTTGATCGTCAATAAAAATAATGTTTGGAAGTTAAGGTATTCCTAGTATCTGATTAATACAGCAAAATGCACTTCCCCTCTAATGATAAAGAAATATTGAGCCACAGCAACAGATCCACTAAAAAGGGAATACAAATCGCAGCCCAGAGTTTATCCTGTGCTAGAAAGAAACAGATTGCTATGTTTAGAAGACTACTTATTTCTCATTTTATATTTAGAAAAGAGGAGACTTCCCCTTTTACCTTTGAATGTCAAAGACGACTTTCAATTCTTAGAAAAATAGATACTTAGAATCTCTTCTCTTGCAGCTAATCTTTGTCAAAGCATTACATTTCTTCATTTATTAAATTAAAAATTATATCAACATAAGTTTTTTATTATGGCAAGAAATTTTACTGAGTGCTATAATATACAAAGAGAACCAGAATGACTAAAACGTGTTCTGACTGCTACACTTAAAACACACCACTTTGAAGCCAGGTGTATTCTGATAGACTGCTAGCCCCAGATGCAATGCAAGCACTGATGGCTTTAGGTTTTTTGTCTGTTTGTTTGGTGCGTGCATGTTTGGTTCTTTGCTTGCCTTTTTTTTTTTTTTTTTTTTTTTTTTAAATTGAAGATAGAACATTACCAGCACCTTGAGGAATGTATGCAAACGGGCCAAATCCACCAGTCGCTACATGTGGTTGGAAGATGATACCTTCGGACCCTAGTAATAGAAGACATCTAATTAAAACAGAGGCTTTAGCATTCCTGGAAAACAGAAGAGACTTAAGAAATGAGACAGCTGCCAGCGCTGTTATTCTCACTTTCACTGTGATTACATCTTCTACAAATGTTTGAATAAAAATTAAAAAAAAACCCTTCTAATTGAAATCCACATTTCTGTGTTTACATTTTTTAGTCACTTCTTAAGTCTAACATTACATGTCTCTCAGTGTCCCTCTCTAAAATGCAATTTAGACAAATTTGACAATGAAAGCCCAGCATAGATTAGTATTCATTGAAGACATCTGTGGTGCAGTGTTTGCCAAGTATATTTTTTGTTAATAAAACTGAAATACATTCTAGAAATTTTCTGGAAGTAAATCATGCAGTGTTCTACAATGATGAGATATCACTATTTCCTAGATATTTGTGAGAAAGTATGGGCTAAATAATTAAACAACCAAAACAGTCTGAGTTTCTGAATTACAGTAGCTATTAAAATATATTTTTCTTTTCAAGCAGAAGCACCTTACTAGTATAAATACATTAAAAAACCAGCAGCTGCTAGTTTCACAACCGCTAAATAGATTTGGAATACCAGTGTAGAAAGATCTTGCTTCAAAGATGGCTCACTGGCTTTCATGCTACTATCTGGAATTAAGCACTACCTTGGGTAACAAAATTGTGTTAGATGCAAGCTTGATTTCTGGATTCTTTCTTATGTTAGCACTCTAGACTATTGGATTTTTATTTTAACAAATCGGGACACACATAATCAGTACATGAAACCTACAAATCTGCAGTGTTTTAGTACTCAAACTTTCATCACTGACTAAAAGTAAGCTATGCTCACTAACAAATGGTCGATACAAATAATACAGCACCATATGAAGCATCAGTTATGAATCACAATAACAATAAATGAAAGAGACACCGTAGATCAAGTATTCATAAATATTGCATAATGTCACACCTCCTCTTATCTGTAGTGTCAAAGCACCTTTAATACAAACAATGGAATACATTCATCAGACCAAAGCAAGTCATTGTGTTCTTCATAATACACCACTGCGTACATTATGCTGACAAGTTCTGGCAATAAAGATATGAATAAAGATACGAATCACTTATTCACAGTCCAAGAATGATAATGGAAATGTTAATGAAGAGATAAAGAGCTTTCATTCTGCCAATGAGATCTGCATGTTGCACACTGATACCAGAATCATACACGTAAAAGTAGTCAAACAGAACTAATGCAGAAAGATCTGGAACTCTTCGATGCATGTTTTATTTGTACAGTCATTTGCTTTACAGCTGGCAGGTAGCTTGCAAAGCATACTCATTCAGGCATTTCTGCCCATGCTGAATGGGTGAGGAAGATTTTAAAATTCAAAACATTCATAAAATCTGTCTTTTTTTTTTTTTTTTTTTTTTTTTACAGTGCAGTATCTCAAAAATTTTAGTTTTACTATTAGGATACTTTCAAGTCTACAGTAGAATTGGATGCATTATTCTGATACCTGCTTTATTTTAAAATTATAGAATGGCTCAGATAGTTCTCCATCAAACCTGCCTGTACTGTAATAAAACAGGAAGCATAAGTACTGACATGACTCGCAATGTCTTTTCATCACATCATTCAGCCAAGTGCTATTTGAACACACGTATGGCAGCATAATACATTAATCTGTTTGATGATTTGCACTTATTATCGAAGTTGAATAAACAAGCATGCATGTGCTGTTTATGCCAAAAAGGCTTCTCCAAAGTTTCTTCAAGCAGATATGCTTTCTCTATGCAATGGAAGTGACTTTCAAAATTTACTAAAGAAATTACTAAAGCTCTCTTTTAGAAGTATTATTTGTATCAACCATTTGTTAGTGAGCATAGGTTACTTTTAGTCAGTGATGAAAGTTTGAGTACTAAAACACCGCAGATTTGTAGATTTCATGTACTGATTATGTGTGTCCCGATTTGTTAAAACAAAAAGCCAACAATCTAGAGTGCTTTTAGAAGGCAACTATAAAATATAATTGTAATATTTGTGTATTTCTTATAGTTTAAGTAAAAGCAAGCAGCAAGCAGCCATCCTAAAATACCAGCAAACAAGAGCAAGCATACTTTAAAACATTTACTTTCAAGTAGCTTTAGGGAATTGGTCAATTTTGAATGGCTGCCATTGACTTTTCTGATATGCAATGTTTATTATATTGCCTTACACGAATGATATAATTCCACATCACTCTAAAAATACAGCTTTTTGATAATGCTTTTAGTTTGCCCACCTGAATATACTCTGATAACCATTTATCTGAACAAGGTTTCAGATACTCATTTATGTCGAATAGGATTTTCTGCTTTCCACACAAACTTTACTGAATCTAACAATTAGAATTATACATAAAATATTCTTTTGTTTGTTTGTTTTTAACATAATCTATTATACAGCCAGAGAATAAAACTCCTAAGAGTATGCAATGTAAAAAGCATAATGATCATAATGCATATTTATCACAAAATAAGGGCTTCTTACCAAAGGCAGCAATTATGGCTGGATCCAGGGGTAGTTGGACATCAGAAGCTGGAAGGTCAAAGCGAGTGAAATCTCTGCTTTTCTCATTGTTATACTTCACCTTAAGGCTTGTTAACTTGGAGAAATCAATATGTAGAGTGCAGCATGCATTGTAGATATTTCGGCCATCCAGAGCCTGGAAACAAATAGTTAAGTTTTCAGATACAAAACATTTTGTTACAAACCTCCCTCCTAAGTTTATTTTTATCTGTATCAAAAAAGAGAAAAAAGTACAAGTACCACTAGATAAATATTCTGTCCCTTTCATCTCAAAGTTGAGTATAAAGGCAACCTTTTTGGTATAGACCCATTCCAGACAGTTCAAAAGGAGAATGCACCAGTGGTGCCTTTGTGATAACATTTTTAAGAAAGAGTAAAAAAAACAAAACTGCACATCAGCTTCAGAGGGAGGAGTAGGAAACATGAGAGAATCGAGGTCAGTGCGGGAGGAGGGCATAATGTACTCCATGCGTGGAGCAGCAGCTCCCTGCAGCTCAGGAGAGGCCCACAACAGAGCAGGCAGCAGCCTGTGGACACTGCATAGAGCAGATCTCCCCATGCAGTTGTGGAGAAGCCCCTGGTGCAGCAGTGGAGGTGGCCTGGAGAAGTACAGCCTATGGTAGAACTCACACCCCTGCAGAAGCAGGCCTTGATTGGAGCTGTAGCCTATGGAAAAGAACCCAGAGTGGAGCAGGAGCTGCATGCAGCCCATGGGGAAACCAGTCTGCTCCTGAACGACTGCCATCCTGGAGCAATTCTTGAACTACATCCTGTGGGAAGGGGCTACACATGCAGCCTTTATGAAGAACCACATTCCACAGGAGAGACCCCACACTGTAGCCAGGGGAAAAGCGTGGGGAGGAAGGAGCAGTAGAGACTAAGTGCTATGGACTGACCACAAATCCCATTTTGCACACACTTGTACTGCTTACAGAAGGAGGAAGTAGTAGAAGAGACAGGAATGAAACAGAACCTGAAAAGAAGAGCTGTGAGAGGAAGGTGTTTCTAATTTTGTTTTTAGTTCTCACTATCCATATCAATGTGAAATAAATTTATCTTCCTCAAGTTGAATCTATTTTACCCATGATGGTAACTGGCAAGTGATCTTGTTCTTATCTCAACTCACAAGCTTTTCATCTTATTTTCTTCCTGTCTTGCTGAGGAGTGGAGCTGACAGAGCAGCTTGGTGGGCAACTGGCAACCCTTGAGGGTTAACCCAGTCTTCAGATTAATCCTCACCAAAAAAGAGTTTAGTTAGTTTGACACAGAAAAGACTTTGTCACAACCACAGCTACCATCAGTCTTCCCTACCAACAGCTCTAAACTTGATTTGGTAGAACCATGCTGATTTCTGTGTGCTATACACTTTCTTACATTTGATGGTAGAGTACTATTCTAATGAGGGTTGTCAAAGTTATTCTAGTGCAGTAAGACAGTTAGAATGAAAAGAAATCAAAGTTAATAAGCAAGCTATCAGTAATGTTATACATAATGGCCATCTTACCTGTGTGAGGAAAACACAGTGAGTGAGTACACTACACTTACCATTTTGGCATAATATGCATTCACTGGCTCAGCAAATTGGATCAAAGCTTGAAACTGATTATTCCTTGTAAAGGTGACAATCTTCAAGACAAATCCATACCTAGAGAAAATCTGAGAAGAAAGAAACTTTAAAAAAAGGACTTAAAAAAAAAAGAATTCATTCCCTGATTAAAAAAAATCCTGCATTTTAATACTTAATATAAATTTTCTGAGACATATCTTTTGTAAGAGCTGAACACAAGTAAATTGCTATCAGAATTTGTTTCAGGTTAAAAAAAAGAAAAAAAGAATATATAAAAAATGGAGAGGAAGGATAAAATTCCTCTAAAGAATTATCAATGACTAATTCTATCAACTAATAAGAACAATTAAAAAAGATAAGGTCAGCCTAAGGAGGCTTATGTCCCATGTCAAAGCTGAGTTACGAGAAATGGACTTTCACAAGTCAGTTATATAGGAACTGCAAACTGTCAAGCTAGGTACCCTTACAGCCTATATCTCAAGCAATTTCTGCAAACTGATGATCAAACATCTCTCCAATAAGTAATGTGTAGACACATTAACAACATAGATCCACTGTCTTAAGTGGAAGACAAAGAAGGAAAGAAGCAAGACAAGCATTCGCTTGAGACCCAACCTTTTATCGATTTATAAATGTATCAATTTATAATTGAGTGGTATTTGATTTACTCCAAATGTAGGCATTGTAGAAAAGTTTTTAAAGGCTGAAATTTTGTATATATAAATATACATGCATATATACAAAGTACATTCAGAATGAGAGCATGTAATACATGAAACACTCATGTGACATGACGACAGATTCTGAGGCACTCATGGAGAAAATGTAGGGAGGTTAAGACATATCATGTAAGTGCAAATAAATGATCACAGAAGCAAAAATGAAAGAGGAAAAGTGAGTCTTGAAAGTGCCAATAGTTTTAGAACAAAATTCCAAAGCAATGAAAAGCACCACAGCAGTCAGGAAAGCAGATCCCTCTAGAAAAGTAATTAATCCTAGAAGGGAAAGATACACAAGAGATAAGGACAAGCATCTCTTTCCAGCCTATTAGCCTTAGAGTCATGGAGTCACTGTTCTAAAACTTCATGCTCAGTTTTTCAGGATTTTATGCTACAGTCATCATTTCCTGGTAGAAGACAGAACAGAAACTTTTTTTCAAAGCAATTTAAAGTTAGCTATCAAGTTCCTGTTCACAAAACGCTTCCCCTTAAGAAAGGTCTAAGTGCAGTTTCTAAATGTATGCTTCCATGCAGATTTCCACAAAAACAAATAGACATAGTTAAGATATACATGTTTGTTTCTAAACCTAAACCTCACAGTTTTGTTTCTACAAATATAACACCAAGTATTCTGTTTCTTACAACAGATATTTTAAGGTAGATTGTGAATAAACAGATAAAAAAACAAATACTATATGTTAACAGATGTCAGCCTGCCTATAAGTATATGATACTATGCTTATCAGTGAAATTCTCTCGTTTCCATTAACCTTCCACACTTACAAAGTTACGTTTCTTTGCAGCACTGTAGCTCTCTACCATGCACAAAATGCTGCTTTAACTAGAGGACTGTCCCTTATTATGAACTCCAATTAAGCTCCCTTTTCAAGCGTTACTTGATTTTCTAGACCTATTGCAAAAATAGTTAACTGAGGGTTACTGGACAACTCAAACACTGAAAAATACAACTTTGCTGCACAAAAGTAAACATTAGTCAGATTAAAGTAATATAATATGAATCCCTTCTTCCACTGTCTGCTTTGTCAATATCAACAAAAAACCCCAAGAGCAATAACAAAAAGCACACAGGTTAGATCCAGGAGTTGCTGTTGCTATGCACTGATAGTTAGCTAATAGATTATTCTGTGTACACTAATCATTTTAAACAGTTGACCTACAAGTTGTATGATTTATTATTGAGTAAAAAACACCTGAAGGTATAAACAAAATTTTAGACCACAAAAATTTTGACTTCTAAGTGACAGCTAATAGCATACAAATTAATCCATACTTGTTGGGGGAACAGAGATAAAGAGAAAAAATTAATATAAGGAAGCAAGAGGAAAAAGCAAGTGTTGATAATAAGCATCTGAGACACTAAGTAGAGCAGCAAAAACATCTTTTTCCAGACTGCAGCTTCTTGTAAAAGATTGCTAATCATTTTAAATCATATTAACTCAGGAAAATCATATTAGGGGCATGTTTTCTGTCGCAAAGATCTACGGTATTTATAAAAGCTTCAAGTATGAAATTCTTTGCAATACCTGAAAGAAAAATATTGATAAATCCTCAATAATTACAAGCAGAAATTACGGTAATGTCTTTCATAGCTATAGTCTACTACTATAGTTCTCAGTGAGTAAATAAAGTGACATTTTAAGAGCTTATGATAATTTAAAATATTTGCCCAACCAACTATATTTGCATGTAACATCCCTTGTACCAAACTGCAAAAGTGATTTTAAAATGCTAAAATATAACACAAACTTTAAAATGTTACTGAATATAAGGAGTAGTAAAATAAGGCAAGAATTCACTAGTTCCTAGGCACAAATTCAAAGTAGCCATTTGAGTTTATCATTCCTTCCACAGAACTCTTGCTATGATTTTAACTAAGTTAAAGAACTACAAACCAGAGAAGAAACAAACAAAACCACCCAACCAAAGCAGAAAAAAAAATCATGAAAACTCAACTAGAAAAGTCCTGTTTAATTGGATTTTTTTGGAGTAAAACCAATTTAAGCCTAGATCTCTAAATTACAACAAATCATGTTGCAAGTGACAGTCCTTATTCAAGCTGAGTAATGCACAACTGAGGATCCATAGGTACTTAAAAAAAAAAAAGCTCTATTTATAGCAGCAACATAGCAACAGATTTTACTGTTTGTTTTACCAATTCTTATTACCTGATACAGCACTTCTAAAGTGACAGGGTAGAAAAGATTTTCAACAATGATTCGAAGAACGGAACTGTGACTTGGAGAGACCCCAGCTTCAGGAACAAAAGTACTTGCAATAGCCACGTTTCCACACTGCACAGTATTCACAGCTTGCAGTGCAGCTTGAGCATTCTGAAATCACAACACAGCAGAAACCACAATTAACTTACACACATGCAAACTATTTATGTCTAAACAAAGATCTCTTACAAAACAAAGATGTACAATGCATTCAATGTGCAGCATTTAAATATCAATAAATATCAATAGAAATACAACATGGTAAGGGATTTTCAACCAGTCAGTAAAGCACAAACTGCTTGGTTTGCTTTATTAGGATTTGATTTTGTCCAGGAACTGAGTTTTGGCAAACACAAGCTTAAAAGGTGCACATCCTGTTCTTTTTCTTCCCAGAGCCAAACTATCAGCCACAAAATATAGCATCTTTAAACTCACTTCTCAAACCACCTCACTGGAATTTGAGAAGTCTTTTTGACGGGGCTTTTCTCAAAAAGACCTTTGGATTGCTTCTTGGATAGCCTTGCAGAGAGACATTCCTTTCCAAACATAGCGTTGTGACTTGAAGCCATATCACAGTAACACTCTTCTCTTTGAGGATGGACTAAACATGACACAAGGTGTGGATGTTACCTATTTTCTTCTAAGCTTCCAGAATAAACTGTCCCTCAGAGCTGAGCCTAAACACTAAGACATCAATAAATTAATGCTCAGTTGCTAAGCTAAGATCTCTAAAATTTAAATAAAAAAAAATAAAAATAAAAATAAAAATGAAAGGGTCATAATTGAATATATATACATATATATAAATTCAAAAAGTAGGCAATATTGTTTTTGTAGAAGGAGAAAAAATATTTCCTCATGTACTGAACTGAAAATGGTAAGTAGTAGTCTTATTTGCAAACGTCATTTTTTTTTTTTCTGAGGCCGTTACCTTCACCACACCCTTGAATCCTGTTGCCTTATTTATTTGTTATTGCAGATAACAAACCAATCCAGCAAAGAGACAAACGACACTTACCAGACTGACAAGTTAGCAAGATTCCAGTGCCTTTCATGTTAGCACAAGTTAAAAATGAGCACTGATTTTTGCTGTAACCCCTATATGCAGTATTAGTACAGAAAATAAAAATTGTTACCCAACCAACCACATTCCAGAACTTATTTAAGATACACTTATCATTAAGAAAACACAACGTAAAAATGAAGCCCTATGTTTCTGTGGGAGGCCTGCTACTATGTTACTGACACATTAACAGGCAAAAAGAAAAAGTCAGTGAAAAGGGTTTACTGGAGAAGATGTGGTTATTTTCTTCAGGTCCTGAAGCTACTGAGATCATCTTCTAATATTAGAACTTACGAATGAAAATAGTTCTTTCAAAACATGCTATAAGAAGTATTTTTAAGTCATGCAGAACATAAAGGCCACAGAAAAAAAAGTCTCAGTATCTCAAGCTAATACAAGTCAGAGGCTTCAAAAAAGAAAAAAAGAAAAAAATAATCAAAGCAGTAATAACACTCCAGAAATAAAATCTTTAGAAGATAGACTTTACAACATATAAAAAAAATGTAATCCAGGCAAACTGACATGACTTCTTCTGAAGACAGCAAAAGTAGCAATCTTTTGGACCTACAAACCACTGAATCAGTTTGCTTTTGCCATTGTTCAGAAGTACACAGCAAGGTTTCTTCTTCATGCATCTCTCACTCTCATTACTCTAAGCAAGATTAGGGAGAGAAAACATGTCAGACTAGAGCAGGAAGGAGCAGAGAAAAAGCAATACAAATAGACCACAGCTTCCATTCCCTTTCTCCTGTATCTGGGAAGGGGAAGAAGTAACAGCAGTGAAGGAAGCAGAAGTGAAAGGAAAGGCCTTCAGGTAGAGATGGTTTTCGGGTTGTGTTGGGTTTTGGTTTTGTGGTGTGTTTGTTTTTTGTTCTTCTTCTTACTATCTTACTCTATTTTCAAAGGGCAAAAAATTAAGTTTATCTTCCTCAAATCAAATCCGCTTAAACTATGATGGCAGCAGGTGAGTAATACCCCTGTCATTATCACAACCTGTGAGTTTCATCATCGTATTTCCTTCCATTGTGTTCTGCTGCGGATGGAGCGAGCACAGCGTGATGTTCACCTAACAGACACAAGATTTACACATTGCAGGCATAAAAATGTGCATTTGAAATCACAGTATCATGGTTACTTTAACAATAATGAAGTTGATGACAAGTTCTAGTAAACTGAGATTTCAAGTGCAGTTACTTAAGGTGTAATACACTGATCATAGAGATCACTACTACTGAGACAATCCTGCTACATTTTTTCTCTGAATCCTAAAGTATTCAGCATATTACACCAGAAAACTGTTCAGTCTTTAACTTCCAAGTTATGAGCTGAATCACTCAGAAGAATCCAGGAAGCACCAAAGCTATAAAGCAGAGAGTAGAACATACAGCTGGAAGCAGAAGAAACAACATCCAAGACTAGCTCATTTTGACAGTAAAATGCTGCTAGGTGAGTTCAATTATTCACAGAATTGCTACTTCAAGAATATCTCAAGCTCCTTCAGTTTTTAATACTGCTAATTAACAATAAATGCTCATTAAAATAAAGTATTATTAATGTCAGATTTCTACTAGAAACCTAGTCCAGAAGTCCAAATAGAGAACAGTTAATGTTTAGAGTAGATGCCTCTGAGAATATCCCTTAGTCACGTCTTCCCCAGCTGTTCAATATTGAATGTAACAATGATAATACTAGTGCTGTGAAATACAAATAAAACATTAAACAGAGACTTTTTAAAAAGTTACATACTTTCCATCCCAATTGATAAATTCATCATTCAAGAGCTTGCTTTCTAGGCATTGAGGGAAATTACGAATGTCAGCTTGCACAAAGGGCACAACTAACAATATAATACGTCCATCAATGAAACATGGGCATGTAGTTTCTAGAGATCAAAACCCTGGCATTATATGACTATTATTAGTACAAATTACAATAGTTTCAGGTAAATGAAGCTAAGCCTTTATCTTGCATTAAGATCCACTCTCCAACAGAGAATATTCTCAGTCACTGGAAACTGAATCTATAATTAGACACTTGCCCATCTCAGAGAAAGACCTGGGAGTCCTGATGGATTAAAAACTTAACATGAGCCAGCAGAGTGCTCTTGCAGCTCAGAAAGCAAATGGTATCCTGGGCTCCATCACAAGAAGGGTGGCCAGCAGGGACAGGGAGGTGATTGTCCCCCTACACACTGCTCTTGTGAGGCCCCGACTGGAGTACTGTGTCCAAGTCTGGAATCCCCAGTACAAGAAGGATAGAGCTGTTGGAGAGGGTCCAGAGGAGAGCCATGAAGATGATTGGGGTCTGGAGCATCTTCCCTACAAAGACAGGCTGAGGGAGCTGGGCTTGTTCAGCCTGGAGAAAGGAAGACTGAGAAATGACCTGATTGCAGCCTTTCAGTACCTAAAGAGAGCCTACAAACAGCAGGGGAATCAACTCTTTGAAAGGGTAGATAACTGCAGGACAAGGGGAAATGGTTTTAAGTTGAGGGAGGGGAGATTTAGGTTGGATGTCAGGGGGAAGTTCTTTACAGAGAGAGTGGTGAGGTGCTGGAACAGGCTGCCCAGAGAGGTTGTGGATGCCCCGTAACTAGAGGTGTTTAAGGCCAGATTGGAAGTTATCTAGAAAAGCTTCATGGAACTGTTTCGACATCACAAAATGATTCCTTCTGACATTACGTGCAAGAAAACAAAAAGATACCTCAGTGCTAACAAGACAAGACTTTTATTTTTCCAACAGTATATGTTTTACATAAGAAAATAACACTAGAAACAGTCATCTCTACATCTGCAAGACATAATATGCCCTTTAGAAAACAAATATGGTTATATAGCTACTTGCTGAGAATTTATCACCAATTGTAGGAAAAGGGGGTTTAAGAAACAAAGTTAGTCTACGTGAGAAAGAAGCTATAGATAATAACTTCCATGTACCAACACTTCCGATATATTTGAAAAAAGAAAGATAATTTTGCAGCAGTCTTGACTATTTATCAACCAGTCAGGAACAGAGAGCTCTGAAGAATTCACTAATTTTATCTGTTAATTCCCAGAAAAATAATGAAGTTCTTAGAAACTATAAAGAGAGAGAACCAGAAGCATTTCTTCCTTCATATTTTATTATTTGATTTATAATTTGTGGTTGAAAAGCAAAAAGTCATTTTCTGTTCACGCATTTGTATTCTTGCAGGAATGTATAAGAGTGCATAATGCTTCCTCCCCAACAATCAAAGAGTATATTTAACTGAACTCCAGAGCAGAATGGGGCAAACAATTGACTTTTCAGCACTGAATACAAATAGGGAGATTCCCAGAAGAAGTAGGGAACTTTTCTGCATAAATTCTACTCTGACTATATCACATATCATAGGAAAGAGAAATTAGATTCTCCTGAAGAAGTTAAGTAGAACTTGAAGAAAAAGTTCACTATACAAAACTACAATGAATAGATTTGCTTTTTCAGAAACATATATTCAAGTCAGCTGACAGACCTAGTAGGATGATTACTTCCTAGTTTGTTTTCTAATTGAATTGAGCACAGCCTCAGTCTCCCTTTACATAAGCAAGACAGGTGCATCCTAAGTCTCTGAGTAGCTGAAAACACAATTAAAAAAACAGTTGAGGATGGAAGGTACCTTCAGAGATTATCCAGTCCAAGACCCTTGCTTCAAAGAAGTCACCTAGCTTAGATTGCTTACGACTGTTTCCAGCTAAGTTTTAAATGCCTCTAAGGATGGACACTCCATACATCTGAGTAACACATTCCAATGTTTGGCCATGCTCAAAATAAAAAGCTTTTTGTTTGCTTGCTTTTTAAATTTCAGTGCATTTTTCTGTATTAAAGTTTATGAACATGGACTCTTTTCAGTGAAGCTCAGTGACAAGAAAAGAGGCTGTCTACACCTTACCTCTTCCCAGGTATTTGCACACATTGATAAAATACCCCTGATTTCTCTTCTCCAGGCTGAATAAACCCAGCTCTCTGTGCACCTGTATGACAGATACTCCAGTTTCTTAACTACCTTCATGGCCTTTTGCTGCACTTGCTCCACTACAACTATGTCTCTCTATTGAGGAGTCCAGGACTGAACTCCATATTTGTGTCTCACCAGTGCTGCACAGAGAGGAAGAGTCACTCCCTGTCAATCTGAAGGCAGTACTCTGCTTTCTGCAGCTGAGGATGCTGTTGGCCTTCTTTGCTGGAAGGACACACTGCTGCCTATGGCAAAGTTGGGGTTCATGAGCAAACACAGATCATTCTGTAGGCTAGCCAGCTGCTTTCCAACTAGTTGCTCCTAACACACAATTGTCATCTGGGTCTACTCCTTCCCAAGTGTAGGAGTTAGCATTTTCCTTTGTTTAATTTAATCAGATTCTCATGAGTTCATTTCTCCACCATGTCTAGTTTCCTCTCAACAACAAGCAGTGCAACCATCTGGAATATCAAACACTCTTCCAGTGTTTGACTGGTTCCAGTTCTGCATTATCCACAAACATGCTGAGGATGTGTTCCATGTCATCATCAGTGATGTAAATGAAGATCAAAGAATCACAGGATTTAGAAGGGACTCCATCAAGTCCAAACCCCTTACTAAAGCAGGTTCCCTAAAGCATATTGCACAGGAAAGCTACCAGATGGGTTTTGACTCTCTCCAGAGAAGCAGACCACCATATCTCCAGGCAGGTTGATCCTGTGCTCTGTCACCCTGAAAGTAAAGAAGTTCTTCCTCTTGTTCAGATGGAATATCCTGAGTTCAGGTTATGCATGTTACCTCTTGTTCTGTCACTGGGCACCACCAAGAAGAGCCATCCACTTGACTCCCTTCCTGTAGTTAGTACTACAGTAATTACACTGATAAGATCCTGTCTCAGTCTTTCCTCAAGGCTGAGCAGCCCCAGGTCTTTCAACTTTTCCTCATATATGGAATGTTCCAGATTCTCAATCATCTTTGTGGCCCTCTGCTGGACTCTCCACAGCAGTTCCCTGTCTTTCCTGAACTGGGCAGCCAAGACAGAAATATTACAGATGTGGTGTCATCAGGGCAGAGTGGAGGATCACCTCCCTCACTCTGCTGGCCATCCTCTTTTTAATGCTCACCAGAATACCACTGGCTTTCTTGGCCACAATGGCACACTGCTGGCTCATGGTCAGTCTGTTATGAGAACTCTGCATATTACAATAACTTGAGCTCCTCCACAGTAATTCTAGAGGTACCAAGTCTCTTTCTGAAAGAACTTGCTGTCCGGATTACAACTGACAGAAAAAAATATCTATTATAATATGATCATTAGTGTAGTATTAATAGAAAATATTCTGTTTACTAATGTAAGTCATATATCATTCCATCTTACTGAATGAAAATAATATACTTACAGCTTGACTAGGTAGATTGTCAGTCTTAAGTTCTCTGTGGTTGGAATACTGAATATACACAGGCTGATTGTGGATGTGAGGTATAGCAGAAGAGCAGTAGTTCACCATGCTAACAGCATTTTCCTCAGAAGCCATTTCCAAAAAAGCCTGCAATAGAATTGTAACAGTATTCAACACTGTTTTGTTTACAGGAAAGAACAAAACATCAAATCATAACATATTCCTAATACCACTCTCACCAGAAAAAGAACATATGAAAGTATAGCACTGCATTAAAATGTATTCATGTATGCAAGTTTGTGGGAATATTTGATTTGAATCTCTTAATAGACTTATACATTTTAAGCACAATATATTATTACAGAAGAGTTTGAATAAATATGACATATGGGAAGGCATGCTAATAAAAAATCATTGCTAATGAATTTATTAGAATCCTGAATACAAGTTTATTGTTTCAGTTGCAAATGCATACAGTGATTGAAGTAGGAAGAGGACACTAAATATCTATTGGTTTCTGCACAATATTAACCCAGCCCAGTGCTGTATACAATTTCTAAATGAATGCCTATTGTTTTAGGATTTCAGTGTTTATTGATGATATAAATCACCCATCATCTGAAAGGATTTGAAGAAAAAAAATTATTTTACATAAAAGAATTAATCTTCATGTTAACTATTTTATCAAGCAGATGATTTCAAGACAGCTGTCAACATAAATATCAGCAAAGTAGTTCTCGATCAGCATATGTTCTTACATAAGATGTATATTATGTTTACAGCTAATGTCAACGAGTTTCTAAACCATTATGTAATCAGAAAATATATGAAAAGAAATGAATGCCAAGACATTTTCCCAACTGTGAAAGAATGAAAATTTTGAGCCATAAATGAAGTACTTACACTTCACTGCAATCATTTCAGTCAAACACAGTACCAAAAGCATTAAAGAAATGAATGACATGAGCAGGCTTGCTGTTATAATTGTTACCTGACTTTTTCCTCTTAGAATCAGTACATTGGTTACTCTGCCAAAAGGGAGGCCTAACGAAATGACATCTGCTTCAGTGGCATTATCTGGAATTTGACGAAGATGAAGGACACGAGAAGGCATGCATGGCAATCTCACTCCTTTAAATTTTGTTTTGTCATTCCCATCACCTAAAGTGTTTTAAGAAAAAAAGGACAAATAAGACAAACTTATTATACAGTATAAATGCCAAAACCTAAATGGGAGAAACTGCTGTCTCAGTACAGACATTAACTGTTTCCTATAGCTTTTTGAATTCTAAGAAAGGTCAGCTCATAGTTTAAAAAGGTTCCCTTCACCTGTTCCAAATCTCCACAATAAATGTGAGGTCCTTCCACTTTCCTTTCCTTTTTCCTTCTCTTTCATTTCCCTGTATTCTGTTGTTTTTTGTTTAAAGTCTTGCAACTGGATATGCTAATAACTTCTTTCCAAATATGCACAGAATATATTTATAAAGCATAAATTACACAAAAGAAGGGCACGTTATAGTAACTGGGAGATAATATTCATTATTTTATTACTAACTTATCTTCCTGCATTGCTAGTTCTGCAGCCAGACTTAGCTAATACCTCAAATAATTAACTACAAAAAACCATTAATGAAAGACTGCTGTCCCATATGACTAAGTTTAAAATAATTCCCTTTGAAAAGTATTCAAGGCAGTGAAGCATGAAATCCATAGAGCCATTTGGCAAATGGCTTTTTTTTTTTTTTTTTTTTTTAGATTTGCCTATTTGAATCCTGTAACTGATAAGTGATCAACAGTTGCTTTCCAAAGAGTTGATTCCCTGAGAGCACTTTTAAGCAAAACACCACAAAAAACAACAACAACAAAAAACCTGGCATATTGTTCTAGAGGGTACCACAATGGAGTAATAACAGTTAAAGTAATAAAAATGAAATTCACCAGCCAATCTACAGATGCTAGTAATAGATACTCCTAGAGGAAGATACAGAGATACAAGAGACTTGGAAAAATATCCCAAAACTGAATTTAAGTGTAACTGCATACTACGGCATACACCTGCTTTTCTTTTGTTTTCCTCCTATTTATGTGCTAAAACCAGCTTCACTCCAGCAAGAGAGAGAGAAGCTTAATACCTCATCTGTTGCATCTGCCATTTCATAGAAGCACAAAAGATGACGAATATCTGTATGAATTTAGCAAGTTATTTCAGATTTTCTTATAGATTTTGACTGCAGCACAGTGTTTCACCCAGGTTATTTTTGTGCACAAGGAAAGGTAATTAACGCCTGTATAACATAAGAATTTGTTACGCTTTGCTTTATCCATCAAGAAATTTTAAATGCTATTGTATGCTCTCTGTGCATTCTAGAAAACATGAAAAAGTGGCAAGCTTGCTGGGAAGGATATTTTAAGACGAAGAGAAATATACTAAACATGCATCAGTACAAAACCAGGACAGGGCATATTACTATTAAACCCCAATGATCTGTACCATTTTGCTAAATAAAGCAGAAAATGAAACCTAACAAAGATACTGACTTTAAGATGAGCATCTCTTGCAAGAGTGACATCTTGTGGGTTCTGAATCATTTCTGTAGGTGACAAGATGGAACTAAGTGGCAAGCACAGCACTATCTCTCTGCATCTTGCCTGTTAGAGGAGTTCACTGATCATTCAGACAAAAAGGACAGTGCTTAACAGACCAATTTCAGCCTGTGTATGTGCAACATACATTATCCATTTTACTATCTACCCCTTAGTATATATGTGTCAATGACTAACATCTGACCTAAAAATTTCATAAGTATATTTTCTGTAACACTGTAAATACACTAAGTTTTCTGGGATTTGAGTTAACTTACTAAATTAATAATAAAAGCTAGCCCTCCTTCCATCCCAAACACAAAGACCTCAGCATATTTTAAACCATACTTTCTCTAGCTATTGTCTGATATGGATCTTGACAATCCACTTCGATTTACTAGCACCTAAGCTTCAAAATGGATACAATATTCTTCAAAGCATGCCCAGGACCATCTCCTCTTTGGAATTCCACATTCAATTGGGAGAAAATAGATATTCATAAGAGACACCTTTAAACAAAATTAAATTAGGGCCCAGTACTACAAACAAAAGCTCATTACAATCATGATTCATGATTGTATAAATGTATTTTCTGGGTGAATAACTTCAAATTGAGAAATGCAAAGAGATTCTAGATAAATAATCACTACATATAAGAAATTCTGCAGTTGAAGCTGTTGCATTTGGTAAAAAGCTTCATCTCAACAAAGGTTATTAAAAAGAAGTAGAGTCATCAGTGAGAACTAGGGTTTTTCTGGACTTGTTAGGAGCCACAAACATCCATCTTATTTTAAAGATCAACAGCATTTAGAAACCCTGGAAGTCACTGTGAATATTAGTGATTACACTGATAATTAATAAAAGCCAAACGAACTAAATACAAATTTATATTCCTTGCCAGCTGGCAATTTCTTACAAAAAGTACTATCTATGCAGGCCTGAAATATCTTTCAGCTATTAAATTACTGAATTATAGACTTATGCTATTTCACGACAAGCGAGAGGCTCTGGATGTCATACTAAATCAATTAATAGAACTATGAACAATGCAACATGTGCAAATAAGAAATAGAAAAGAAGAATGTTCAGATTAGCTCCTTTGTCTCTCCCTTAATCTTATTTCCCATTGGAAACACAGCCAGCAGATCCTAAGTGCTTATAAGGAGGTTGTTTGCACTGTCCCTTGCACTCCTACAAAATCAAACACTGATGGAAAATTGTCTATGTCACAAGCTAGTTAACTGTAAGTAATATAAATTAACTTTTGCAGCCATGGGCCATGAATACTTCAAGCCCACATAAAAAGAAAATATTTCTAAAGGAAATAGTCCCAGCCTTTTCCCACACTAACTTTTTGCTTGACCTAAAATTTCCTGTACTAGAATACGGTTCCTGCATCTTTCTCAACACATGGAGCAAAATCTTTTTTAGGTGGTAATATCAGTACCATACCAAGAAACTATGGCAGTGGTTTGACTTTGAGCCACAAATCACTTAAATATAATGTCTCCTTACCCTGTCTTTCTACTGAGTTTCCCACCATTTCTCAAAGAAACCCAGTGTGCTGAAGAACAATCTGTGCATATATGTGGTAAATCAGACCAAAGAACCTTCTGATCAAGAAAAAAATACATATAATTTTTTCTACTGTTTCTCTTGCAATAAATAAATAAAATAAAAGCCCTGCAATTCATCTCTGTCCATGGAGAGTTCATCTGGGGACATGAACTGGCAGAAAAACAGCTGCAAAATATATCATTGGACTGTGTGCTGCTGCTCAAATCCTAGAAGCAGGGTAGAAAGCATGGACAAGAACATTTAATAAAACCAACTCAAATGTTTATCACAAATCCATACAACATGCCCTATACTCCACTAAATACTGAGACCAGTATTATGTATTCATCTCCTGGCTTTGTAGTGAATACTTAAGAAGAAATTCCTTTAAGTGTCCAACTATAGAAAAATGGAGCAGGTGTTAGAGAATCTCCACAGAAGGCTACTAGCCTGATCATGATTACACAAAATTGGTATTTCTTGGCCCATCCCAACAAGTCAGTTTTAGAGCTCCTCAACACTGCAACTGAACAAAACTGGGTAGACTCCAGTGCCTCTATTGTTAGAGTCACCTTACGCAGTTCAAGACTGGTGAGAATGCTAACTGTGACAATTAAGATCTAACTAAATAAATAAAAATTCAGAGAAAATACATACTTTGTTGAAGAACTGTGATAAAAATATATTTTTCTTATACCTTTAGCTGGAGTAGAACTGCTCACAGTAAGAGACTTTCCACTGACACTGGAAGAAAGCAGATTGTCAGGTCCATGCTGAAAAATAAAAGACAAGTTTACCAGTAAAAGTTGTTACAGAGAAAAAGCCTGATAAAAAAAAGCTTTACAACTACTTCCCAAGAAAATCTCCTTTATATGTCTACTATCCACTATTGCTGTGAATTTATTTTTCAGAAAAACAGTGCTAACCGTACAACTGCTCATTCGATCTCATTATGCTAATTAGCAAGTTCAGACACGTTACACTTTTGCTCTCATTTATCTTACTATAGCCCATGTTTTAAAAGATTAACAAATGTTTATTAAAAGAAATTAGTTGGTAGCAGGCTCTGAGTCTGTGCTCAACTTTGCTTCCAGATACAAATAAACACATAGCCACGCTGATCAGCAGTTGTGCTGATCTCGAAACACTAATTTGGAACATTTTCAATGTACCTGTAATAGTTTTTTTCAACTTAGTTATCAGCCAGAGAATTTGATTGTGGATCACCCATACTTATAAAAAAAAGTAATGAATAGTACATTCTTTAGGAATATGGAGAATTTGTGACTCTACCCACTAACAGAAAAGAGTTGGAGCAATACAGTTTATTTGTCCAAAAATGCCAAATCCAAGATGCCAAACTTAACTGACAACTGAGCACTGATTTTACCCATTAGGTTTGCTCCAGTATGATAGTCAAGCATCACCTTTCCACACAGTTCCTCAAAATGCCAGAAAGGTACTTCCTAAGACAATTAATGTTCTTGAAATTTGCAGTACACCGCTCTGTAAGAGTATTTACATGAAAAAATTGAGACTGAGGGAGATAATCTAGAAAATGGAGTAAGCAGATTCAGAAACTACAACACAACTTTGCTGAAAGGAAAAGCTTCCATTGCCCTCACCCCAGTATTCCCACCAGCTCCATGAAATAAGTAGCTTGTGCTGCATCAGTTCTGGTGCCTAGGAGATTCATTATGAGATGATTCAAACCTTCACTAGTGAATTTCAGCAGTTTGAATAAGTTTATCAGCTGAAAGCAAGATCTAGAGTAAGGGAAGGGCAAGGAGAGATTTTTCTATGAAAGCATACTTTTGGCAGCAGTAAGCCACCATACTGGTTGGTATGGGCTGCAGAAGTATTTGCCATTAAGGACTGGTTATAAACTGCATAAAGAAGCTATTCAGTCTTTTTTGTCCTTGCAGTTTGCCATGGGTTCCTGCTGCTTCCCCAGTGTTCACAGAATCATAGAATGGTTTGGGTTGGAAGGGACCTTTAAGATCATGTAGTTCCAACCCCTGTTACAGGCAGGGACACCTCCCTCTACACCAGGTTACTCAAAGCCCCATCCAGCCTGGACTTGAACATCTCCAGGGTGGGAGCAGCATCCACAGCATCGCTGGTGGATTTGTTCCAATGTCTCACCACCTCCACAGTAAAGAATTTCTTCCTAATATCTAGTCTAGAGCCACCTTTTTCCAGTTTAAATGTATTTCCCCTCATCCAGTTACTACTTGCCCTTATGAAGAGTCCCTGCCCAGCTTTCCTGTGGACCCCCTCCAGGTACTGGAAAGCCACTATAAGATCGATCTCCTTGGAGCCTTCTCTTCCCCAGGCTGAAGAGTCCTAGTCCTATTAACCTGTCCTTGTAGGGGAGCTGCTTCAGCCCTTTAATCATTCTCATCACCCTCCTCTGGATCCATTCCAACATCTCCATGTTCTTCCAAGTTGGGGGCCCTAGAACTGGACACAATACTCCAAGTGGGGTCTAGGAAGGTCATTCACAACAGAATCGTCTGTTTAGGTTAGGATGGTGAAAAAACTTCTCAGGCAAAGTTAGCTGCTCACAAAACATCGTAAGTATTAGAGTCAGGATTAAAACAAGACTGTGTTCATCCCTCACTGGCAGCAGAAAATACTTCTGAATCAAGAAATCACATCTTGACAGTACAAATGCAACATCTATTACAGTAAGCATTGAGAAATAATCTTAAAAAAATAAAAATAAAAAATACAGAAAACATTTTAAAGGAATTCTGATTCTACTTGTTTTCACTTGCCTCCAATTAAATCTGTTTCCAATAAAAATATAAGCTAATGTAAGGAGCAGCTTAATTAGTTGAGAAATACAGTACACAGTAAGTCATACAGCCCAACTCAAATTTATATGCATGGCCATGCTTTAACTTTATAACTGTTTGTGGATGAAATGATTGCTGGATTTCCAATAATCTCATATTCTGTTTGGTTAGATGCTGGAACTTAATTAACACTCAAAACCAGTATTAATTTTTAGTTATTACATGTATCTTGAGTATGCAAACACCTGGGTTCTGAACTTCTAAGTAGGATATTTTGCTCGTAAAATACTGCTGTAACTTCATTTGACAGATTTTTTAGCTTTTTTTTTTTTAAATAAGTGTTTATTCAACAGAATAAATATCTGCATTTTTTAAGAAGGCTGAATCAAAAGTTGTTATTTCAGCATGACAACCTCCAGCAGTAGGTGCCTTAACAGATCATCTTGTAGCTATTCGTTAAGAACTCTGACGCCAAACACACCTATGATTATTTTAACAGATCAAGTTAGCTTCAAGAATGTAATATGCATTCTCACAATTTCATATTTAATTTAAATGAGCTGATACCCAAAAAATACGCCGAAGGCTTTTTCAGAACAAAATCCCTTACACTTTAAAAGGCTTTCACAATTGATTCAACTCAGGAGTCAAATAAGCATCTTCAGCCAGAAACCAGAACCTACGATTTTAACAAGCCATTTACTTAAAATTTATGCAGAAATTAGGAAAGCGTGTAAAGGCAGGATTTTCACAAGTCAGATTAAGTTGTCTAAGGCTGAGAAAAATCTACAAACTATGCACTATTAGATATAGATATTTCATGGAATTTATACTGTGCAACAAACAAGCAAAAAGGTCTGCTTTCAACCAAAACTTTACTGCTTCCAACAAAAAGGAAGCATCAACAACTTACAGCATAAGATATTTTGCAGGTATGGCACATGAAATTGTAACTGGAATGTTTGACACTGACTTCTGGGCAAAATTCTTAGATTGCTTTCACAAAAAATATTAACATTCAGGGTTTAAAACACCAAGAACAGACAAGCCTTCACAGCAAATCACAAAGGCTGTAACTCACTATAAGAGATAATACAGAAAGTCTGTAAATCAAACAATCTTCCTCTTAAAGATATTTCAGCCATCTCAGAACAAGTTCAACATATTCTGAAAGAAAATATAAGCAATCTCTGTGGGCCATTCCATGAATGCAGCTTCCTCAAGTAAGGAATTCCACACTGCTTGTGGATTTGTACTGCAAACCAGATCAAGGAAACAAATCCAAATTATTGACACGTGTGCACACAGACATACAAAATAACTCAGGTGTCTGCAGCAGTCTTTACTACAACTCTGAAGAACTGCAGTGAGCTATAGCATAGAATGAACTGCTTCAGAAAAATGGGACTTAACAGAATTTAGTCCCATTTCCATTAGAAAGTGTAATCACAACATTCAGTGGTGACATGTGTCTGCACCTGAGCAGATGCATCATTGAACTAGTATCTCCTAACACAGCTGCACAGGTTCTACCTGTCTTTTGACAGCCATTAACTTAGGAATATAGATAGCCATGACAATGAAAGCTCTTTTAACCCACGAGGTCACCATCTTGTCAGCTGTTTTACTTGATCTAATGAAGGTGTTGAGTCTCTTACAAGAAACAGTCATCATTACAAATATATAACTATCTTCATATCATCAATTTGCTTGCATATCATGAAGTGTACTTAAGATTGTACTTAAATTTTTGTAAACAAAACAATGACATGTTAAATTAAGATGCTACAGAACAGTTGGCCTGAGAGCCACACTGATTCTAGAGTTTTTTTTAATAACAAAACTTGTTTTCTCACATCCACAATTTTTTATTATTCTATTATCTGACTACTCCACTGAAATGCTGTTCTGATATGTAACTTTCTGTCCTAATACTAAATTACTTACCTACCCACACAGTTACAGTCTATTTACTTATTATGCTGTGCTCCCTACAAGAGCCTGCTACAAGAGAACTGCTATCAACAAACTTTTTGCAGACAGATGACCAACCTACTTCAGAAGCACAAGAACACCACAGAGACAATGTTCTACATTTTGTCCTTTATCCGACCATGCAGCTGACCAGCTTTCTCAGTCACTGTCTGAAACAAAAATCAAACCCAATGTGGAAACATTCTAGAAGAATGCAAAGATTGACACAGTTCTCTTGTAAGCTGAAGCACAGCATGCAAGTGTTGGAGTTAGTCTGGAGAAGGAAAGAAGACATTTCGTCCACCAATGTCCTCCTACATATTTATAAACAAGTCTACAAAGGGATGACAGAGTTCAAGTTCTCCAATTCAGTCCCTCTCCCTTTCCCAGAAAGCACTGAAAGAAATACTTTGAAGCATAATAAAGTATGATGTAGGACAAAGCTCTAAACACTGCTCTGCTAAAAAGGCAAGTGTTAAAAATGACTACACAAGAAGTTACTTTGGTCTAGATATTATGCTACAAATTCTTATTAAGTCTTTCTGTTGAGGCTCAACAGTCTTGCCAGACCTCCTACTTTCTCTCTGTACACAAGCTTTCAGTTGGCTTATTTTTAGTTAATTGCTGTTTAGAAACTCCAGCTGGGAAACTAGTCAAAGCAACCAAATCCTGTCTGCAAAGTTACTCTTGATATCCTTCTTGCCACTGATTTTGACACACTTGGCAGGAACTTCTTCCAGCAAAGATGTCAGCTTACAAGGCCCTTACACCAATGCTGCTGTTTCAGCTTTCACACCACAACAGTCTGAGTTAACCACGGTATCTTTTGTTGCCATTCTCATACCAGCATCCCAAACACATCAATAATCTCATAATGGGTTAAGATTATTTTTTCTTAAATCACAAGCTGATTTACACCTCTCCTCTTTCCACATTTGTTTGGAATTACTGAGCATTGATAAGAGCAACAGAGCATCCAACAACTAGACCAAATTGATTCTTTAGTTATTGAGTAGGAATTTAAAAATGGTGGAAAGTATAATTTTAAGTATTTCTTTAAAATAAGTAAAATCTGTAGTGGCAAATAACTAGTCCAGCAAGTGGTGTCTATTGGATGCAACAACCAATGACAATTTCATGAAACAATTTTTCCTAATCTACTGTGGCCAATTTCCCTGACTAAAGGCATATTACAAAACTGCAGATTACAGCAAGTGATACCTTCCTTGAAATTACACAAAACTTCCTTGAAAACTGTTCCATGATTTTAAGACTTCTGATAGCAAAGTGTCAAAAATTCCATAACTCAGGCACTTAGAACAAAAAGTTAGAGCAACCTCCTGTCTTTCTTGCTAGCCACAGATTTTCCAGTATAGTTAATTACAAACGGAATAATCTGTGACTAACTCACATTTCATCTGAAAAATATACTGTTTGTTTTCCTACAGAATATCTCCTTTCTGGACTGCTTCCAAGATAAAAAAAATAATAATAATGATATGATCATAGCATTCTACCATGAGACAAACAGAACAACAAAAAAAATTGTCCCAATAAAATAATAATTCATCCTAAACACACCCTTCTCCATGCATATAAACTGTAGCTTTGATATTTTTCTATGTGATTCTATTCAGAAGCAAAAGAATTTCTGTCCCAAAATCTACACTGTGAATAATGTTTTCAAGTTATACTAGCTACAAATTGTTATTAAATATTCATTAAATGAAGTTCTAATGCACGCTCCATTAATTTTTGCAGAATCTCATTGGAAAAAACAAAATTTAAGGGTCACAATCAAGTGAGAAAATTCCCAATATTTTCTACTTCTGCAAAAATCTTTCCAAGAACTTTTCACATTCCTTTATTCTTTCTTCCATAGACTACATTTGCAACAGCAGAGATGAAAACTCTACTTTCAAAGTGAGGATTTAATGTGAAGTACAATGTTATTGATGTCAAAATAAAAACATTTCAAAGAAAATAGAAGTTAAACTAATAGAAATTTCAAGGTGATATATTTGCATTAAAAATAAACACAGAGAAAGCTGACATTTCAATATGCTGAAACAGAAGGAAATTATAGCCAATGATCATAAACAGGCAAACCTTTCTTCCTCCACTGCAAAGTTCCCTCCCAAACACATTGGCTCAACAGCATGATCATCAGACACCATCAAAGAAAGTTGTTTTAGCATAGATAGCTGCTCTTCTGTAGGCTTGAATGCTCTATGGTTCTTTTAGCAACACAGTCAGCTCTACTGTCTCTGTTATCAATTATTGAAGCTTCCTGCTACACCAGTAACAAGATACAGTACACTCTTAAAAAGCCATGCAATGGCAATTTAAAAAAAAAAAAAAAAATTAAAAATTAAAAAAGACTAAAAAGGGAATAAAAAAAATGACCGAAGTATTAGCTTCACTGATTTCATTAAGAAGAGACAAAGGTTTCTCTTCAGAAGAAGAGATTTAATATCAAATAATTAACGAAGCTGAGACAATGTACACTGCTGAAATATGAAGTTACTATAATACAATAATAGCTTAAACAATTTCTAAGGGCAGATACCATACTTGAAGTTGAAGATGTAGTGCAGACTTCTAAGAAGTCCTGAACATACTGCATGAAGTACTAGCTACAATTTCAAATTCAATAGTTTCAAGAACTGTACATAAAATAATTTTGAAAACTGTCTCATTGTCTTCTTAAAAACAGGCATTTCTCATTTGAGACTACAGACAGTTTTGTTTGCCTTCTTTTTTTTGTGTGGTTTCTTCAAGATTAATTTTAAAAGAAATGCAAAATAGATATATTTTTTAAGTATTTTCTAAATGCTAAAGTACAATGGTTATAATCATACCAAGGATATGGTTCACAAGGCTTGTCAGCAGTTTATACATGGTGAGTGTTCATATCAGCAGAAAGAATATGGAAAAGGAGATTTGCTCTACCAAGCTACAGCATTCATCATGCCCTGCTAGGGAGGAAGGGAGAGGAGAGAGGGGAAGAAGGCAGTGGAAAGCTCAGGCAGTGTCTTTAATCCCTGCTTCTCACCATGTCAACCAGCACAGACATGTAATATACTTCCTGCACAGTATACACCTAGGCCATTTACCTCCTTTGCTGTATGAACAACTCACATTAAAAATACAACATGGTTTTAATGTACAACATATAAGACATAAGAATTACCAAACAGATCGATACTGAGAAATTCTTCAACGCTCAGTTGTTTTCACCAAGCAAAGCCAAAGTGCATAAAAATGAAATGTTTTGAGTTTCAGTTTATGATCACTGCTGCAGTTAGCAAGTAACAGAGGGCTTCTGGGGAAGGGAAAGCACCAGGTGACTCATCTGGGATCCTGCTGGGTGAAGGAGGTATCACCATACTGCCCAGGGGCAAACCAGCTGTGGGTGTGCTCGCTGTGTGCATCGACTCCTTTGCAGCAGTGAAAATGCAATGAAACTCTCACTCACTAACCATAAAAAGACCCTGTTTTATCCCCCATATGTAGAAAATACACGGGTTATTTCAGGTAGCAATGACTAGCACATTACATTCTGCCTTTCAAAGCAGACAAGACTGAGAAACAAATAGATAAAGTGATGCTTTCACTAAGTACGTAAAGCACAACGAATGCAGCTGAATGTGCTGACAACATTCCTGGCTGTGACACATACATCTTTCATGATGTGGGAGGAGTCAGCCCCACCAACACAGACATCAGCTAGCCAACTGTTACCTGTTGTCAGCCGAGATAATTGCAACAGTGCTCTGGGTAACATTCAGGCCTCTAAATCTTGGCCAAATTCAGCAATTACAGACACCAAACTGAATAGAGATGACACTACCATTAGCAACTAAGTTTCTATTACTCTCGCCTTATTTAAATAACTGTCTGCTGTGGATCACTTCTTTCTTTTTAATTAATATTATTAAAAATATTAAATACCAAACATCATTGATTTTTCCAAGAATACCGGCATCATACTTTCTTTTTGCTTACTTCTAATTATTAAAACATTCAAGTTAAGATGTTATAACTTCAGAGATACTAGCACACTTCAAAGTAGATGTGACTGCTGTTTTAAGTACTGTTGCTGCCTCCAAATGAAGGCAACTTTCCAAGTGCCTTCAATTTTCCTCTACTAACCAGGAAAATGAAGCTAGCATGACTAACAGATTAGACTACAGAGCACTGACAAATTATTCATGCACTGTAAAACACTTCAGGGTTACTGCTGTCAAATTAACCTCAAAAAAGTGCTGCTCAGATTGCCAGCAGTGCAACATCAGCAGCAACACCAAAAAACTTCTTGGTACATATTCTATTATTGGATAAGTATCAAAATTAAGAAAATTATAAAAGGCCTTTTAAAAAAATCAGATAAATATTTTTGTAGTAAATGTAAGTATTCTCCTTCCTGTTTTTGGCTTAAATTGCAAGATTGTAAAATCAGTTACTTCCCTCATCAGACCTGAATACAGTTACAATTACCACAGAACAGGTGGGTAAGAAGGGACTGTTAATTCCCAGTGCATCTACAACAATGACTGGAGCTCCAGAAGTAGAACACAAACCAAGAAACTTTGCATGGAAAGCACCATTTTAAAGGAATTAAAGGAATCATGTATAGTTTTTATCACTTAAATTACTAACAGACTCTGGACCAAGCAGAGAAGCAGCTCATCCAGGTCTAACTCAATGAAAGAGGTAAGTAAGCACTGAGAGGAAAATTATTTTGTACGGGTCATACTATTTTACTTTATATTCAAGTTCAATCTTATTAATACACTGAATCTCGCTTAAATCAGTTAAATCAGTATTCTCTCTACAAAGTTAGAAATTACAGATATAGTGACAACCTGCTAACTTAAAGTCATTTGAAGCTAGGGATACACCATAGAAGTGCAAGGATAAAAATGAAGAATCCAACTGTCCTCGCACATACATCCTCAGGTCATCCATAATGGCTAACACATTGAACAGTAGTTTTTGCTTCCACAGCTACCTGGCAACACAGGTCACAGTCTTTCCATTTAAAATATTTGCCTTGCCAAAGGTAAAATGCTTTAAAAATTGAAAACACATCCTCCCTGTAGAAGCTTTCAACTGAAATAGAGACATGTGGTATGATTCTAGAACAAAACTAACTCCTTGAATTTGAGGTAAAACATCATTTAAGTCATAAAACTTTCTTAGATTTTGACAAAAATAAAGAAATCACAAGCTCAAAATAACACGTACTCTGGTTTTATATATAGGGGATGAAATAAAGAAAAAGCAACTTTGTCAGTTAAAACCTTGAAGTCATACTCCAGCCATTTTCAGCTTTTTGCATACAGTCAGTTTCACCATAGCCATTCAGTAATCATGTTTGCCCCTAACTGCTATTACAGAAACCAGAAATCAAGGTATTTGCTTTTTGAAACACTCAATGGTTGTATTTAACTTAACATTTTTTCTGCTGTAGTTACTAAGTACAGTAATGAAAAGAATGAAAAAAAAAATCAAAGGACCTCATCATCCTGCACTAAATATGACTGTAAGCATTCTTTTTTCACTTGCCATCTTAGAGCAGATTCTAGAAATCCTTTTATTCCCTTCGTCCAAAAAAACAAAATGCAACTAAATATTTGTTAGGTGTAAGCACCATGAATTTTCATTAAGCAATAAGCTCAGGAAGAACTAAAGAGTCATTTAGTCTGCTTGACCCCTCTCAAACCTTAGGCCAGCATTATGCAAGAACACAGTAATGAAAAGTACTTAAACTGACAACAACTCAATCACCGTTTCAGTTAAGCACAAATATTAGCTCTTCTAAACATAACCATAATACTGTGTGCTTTTTCCTAAAGTCAGCTTGCCTAGGTCATCTTCAGCATTAAGGAATACAATTTGGACACTTGTTATATTTTTCTAAGAAAGTGAATTGCTGTTTTCAATTTTCAATCAGAATGGAAAAAGGTACACCAGCAGTTTGATTCACTGGCCCTCACTTGTAAACACTACATATATGTACCAAGAAAATCTGTATCTAACAGTGTTATTATCCCATTTTCTTGAACACTCAGATTGGATTACATTAGGGCATAACCAAGACCAGTGTTTGAACAGAAACCTAGCAATGAAATCGGATAACAGAAATTTATCCATACTGACACTAGAACTGAATTTTCTGTTGCAAAATCTTCAACAGGAATACCAGCTTAGGCGGCTCTTTTTCCCGTATATTCCATACTATTTCCTCACTGTTTGTCAAAAAGACAGCCTAACTGAATAAAAAAATAACTTGTTATCATCTCTACAGCAGAATCACAGAGCTGTGTCTGTATACCTGATAGCACAATGCACCTGATGCACAATGCACAATGCAGCTGAATTAACAGCTTATTGACACAAAGGTGAATAAGCAGCTTATTGAATCTTTTGCTTTCCCTCTACCCTATTCCATCTTGGGAATCAAATTCAACAGACCAAGATGGAAAACAATTTTTTAAATAAAGACAAGGTTGTTTCTTCCTCCTGTAAGTAATACTCAATCTGCTCCATGTTCAGATGAGCAGCATCTGGAGGTCAGAATGAAACTTCACTTTATCAGCATCAATAAAAGTGTTGAAGGGCCTTCCTGAAAGCGTATCATGATTAGCAACATTCTGCAAAGGCCAGCCTAAGCAGCCATGCAAAGGGGAAGCATTTTGTCTATATTGCACAGAACTTACTAATAAAGAGGTCAGAATTTATATAGTATATTCCATAGTAAGTACTTGCTGTCTCTAATAAAATTCAGCAATTAACATTTATTTTTCACTTAACAAAAGATATTTGCAGTCAATCAATATTATTCTAATATCTTTCTTCCAAAAAAAGTTTAACAAATGTAATATTTGCAATATTTACATGTCTCTTTCCACTTATTATTTAATGAGAGACTCCTTTTCTCCTGCTAAAACTACACTTTTATTCACAGAAATACTAGTACCATCCAACTTAAAAGTTAAATACAGACAAGGCACAGTGGTGTTAAGGGGACTTCATCAGAAAAGCTAATGCTAGGTTCAGTCTCTCATGATGCCTTGAATCAGCATTACAGAAACCTGTGTACTTTTCCACTATGACAGGAGGAAAATACCAATGACAGGGACAAAAGCTTCACAGTTAGCAGCATGAATATCAAGTCCAGATTGGCAAAGTTTTATCACTCACACATAAGATCTAATGAATGCAACTTCACTTGTTCTGTATTAAGCCTGAGTTTTGAAACAGTTTATCTGTACTGGATTCTGATTCACAACTTTGATTACATATACAGGTTTACTTGCCAGCTCAGTTTTTCACATTTAAACTCTTTTCAAACATTTTCTGACTTCAGCATAACTTACTTGTGACAGGCTCAAATTCAGAAGTGCTTACATGCTTTCCATGTTTCATGCACTTCTATGAATTAGTATGTCACTTCAACCAAAGCTAGCAAGTAAACCCAGAAGTGGACAGTCTCCATCAAAAGAAGCAGACAAGTGAACAAGCGAAAATAAAATTATTGTTGGAAAAAGATCTGCTGAAGGAAATTCAGTTTGATTGACATATGTTCAACAGATTTGAAAGTTGTTATTTAACTAAGAAGTACTTAAAGTATTTGTCTACTTTAACAGCATTGCCATTCCTATGTAAACTGAGAATGTGACAGTCCAAAAGTTCAAAAGGCCCAAAATCCTGTCTTCAACACTTGCTAAGAGCACCTGGGACAGACCTTCAGAAGAAAATAAGCACACAGCAATGTTTTGACAGAGTATTCTCCCCAGAACTACATAGACAGACAGATCTAAAAATAAGACTAAAATGTTAGAGATATAAACACATTAAACACAGCAAGCATGTAAATATAGTGTATCATCATAGACACACAATAGGAAAATCATTACCTAAGTAAAGGAAGAAGCAAAAATGCCAATCGTATTCAAAACAAATCTGTAGACAAGGAGTCTTGACCTAAATAACATTCACTGCTCTCTAAATTGCCTTCCAAAAACTTGTGGCAGTAAAACTACAAAAAAATGCTAAAAAAATGGACTAAGATTCAGATAACAAATTTTTACATTTCTGGGACAGACATCCCTGAAAAATTTCTTTTTGTTTTTGGCTTTGTGAAACAGATTTTATTACTAGAGGATACAAGGATACACACAAAGCCAGAAAATCAAAGAATCTTAGGGGTTGGAAGGGACCTCTGGAGATCATTTAGTCCAGGATATCATTGGCCTTCTTGGGCACAAGGACATGCTGATACCTCATGCTCAACCCACTGTCCAACAGGTCACCCAACTCCTTCTCTGTAGAGCTCCTTTCCAGTCAGGTCAGCCCCTAACTTGTACTGATACATGCAGTCATTCCCTTCCAAGTGCAGCACTCTGTACTTGTCCTTGTTGAAGCCTCTGCAGTTCCTCTCCATTCAATCTGTCCACGTCTTGCTGCATGGCATCACAGCCTTCCAGTGTTTCAGCCTCTCCACTCAGCTTCATATCCTCAGCAAATTCACTGAAGGTGCACTCTATCCTTTGACCCAGGTCATTGATGAAGATGCTGAACAAGATTGGGCACAGTACTGGTCCCTTGGGAAAAGCACTAGCTAAAGATTCCCACCTAGACTCTGTGCTACTGATCACAACTCTGAGACAACACTATTAGACAATGCCTTGTCTGTTTACACAATACAGGCATAATTATCTCCTTATTTTAATAAAGTTAACAAATGCCAAATTATTTTGCATAGTAATCACACTTCTCCCTTCTCCAGAATACTAATATAACCTTCAAAATATCTACAAAGAATTATATCCTAAAAATGCATGTGGTAATACATTAGTCTAGAGAAAAGCAGTAAGAATTTCAGCTTCATAAAACATGGACTTCAAAGCTCTATAATGCCATGGTTTTGATCAGGGCAGAATAAATGCATTAATTAATTCACAACAACTTGGACCAATATCAAGTATTCGTCTTTTTATCCCTTCTGTAAAAGAGTAATAATTAATGTGAGGATCATTACAAAGTTGTAAAAAAGTGGTTCTCTCCACTTCATTGTTAAAAGGAGCAGTGAGCATCAGAAGTTCAAGGCAATGAGTGTGAAAGCTACAGCCACATGAGCTTGACCCCAGGTGTCCTGGGATATCCTCCAAGGCCAGATATCCCTCTTGTGCCTCATTCATTCAGGTTGAGGTAGATTAGATAATAACAAGGTGGAAAGCATCTACCAGGTTGTCCCTTATTAGCTGGCAGACAGTCCTGAGCTGTTGTATATGTAGTGAGTTACTGAGCACACGTTGCTATTTTGATTTTAGTTCTGCTATTTCTACCAATTTAACACTTCTTTTCCATAATACCTGCCTGTTAGCTAGAACTCATCACTTTAAACTCATCCTAAAGGACAAGAATCCATGTATAATTTTGAATGCTGCAGAGATCAAGTAGGCACTGTGACACGGAAGCCCTGCTGTGCATTAAAAAAAAAAAAAAAAAGACAGCTTTTATTTGTAGTGCTACCTTTAGCTTATAATTTTCAGTAATGTTGTTTTCTGATAGTATAAATACAAATTTTACTAGCAAGAAAGATGAATGCCTCCTACTTAACACTTAAATATGTAAAGATGAAAATTACAGTTTTCCCAACAGGTTAAAACAGGCTTTCTGTTCGAAGAGAAAGTTACTTCAGTAGATTCTTTTCAGATATATTCCTTCTTTAAACAACAAATATGATACTCTACACAATCCTTACCAAAATTTCCATCCTAATTCTTTAAAAGCAATTGAATGTGTGAGGGCATCTGTAAATAAGCACCACAGAGAGTGAAATCCTATGCTGTGAGAACCTTTCCTTAATCTTAATACTTTTCCACATCACAAATGCATTATTTATATGATGTGGTACCATGTATAGTTTTGCTGTATTTTACATTTTACTATCCACAAGTCTGAAGATATTTACATGATGTAAACAAACAGTCTCCTACTGAAATCACCAGCTATCTGTTTTCCATTTGGTCAGAAAAAAAAAAACCTTACACACACTTCTGAAGTATAGAAGTGCCATTACTGGACTATCTATTTTATAATATATTACTGTGAAGGATTAATATTCAGAAAAATATGGTTAAGGGAAGCAGAACTAATACAATAGATTTGTAACTACCAGTTAAATAACAGTAAAAATAAGTAGCATTATATTCTGACAGCACAAGGCTTTGAACATTGATTATATTTTAGGTCCCTGCCAACCGCAAGTGTTTTACTGTTTCATACTAAAAGAAGGAACAAGTGCACAGGAAAAGATGAAAAATGATTCATACCTTAAAATCAACAGCTGAAACATCTGTTACAAGGCTGTATAAAAAAATGAGAGAAAATGAAAGATATTAGAGGGCAAATTATTGCAAAGATAGTGGTAAAAAGTCTAAAGAAAGAAAGAAAACAGTTGCAAAAGTAGAACTGTGATGAGCTGTGGACTTTTCTCTTGCAAAGGAAATGGTTTAACAATGTACAGTACGGAGAGAAAAAACACATGACAGTCTGGATCACAATAGCAACCAAAGTTCTGCAAAATTTCTATATAAACCACACCCTTTTTACCATTAATTTTTGAAAATAGCTCCTTGTGAAAACAACAATAACAAAAAGCATGCACAGTATTACAGGTATTTATCAACAGCTACATCTTATAGAATGAAGGACACCCGTTTCTGTTATTATCTCTATTGTTTTGTAAAACTAAATAATGTACCAAACTTAGCTCATGACTAGCATATTTGGAAGGGAAAAAAAAAACAACCCCACAACACCACCACCAACCTCCCTTCCCATGCATCCAAAAAAAACTGAATTGATATGAAGCTACCAAAAAGATTGCCCTTCGAGTGATCATTCATTTAAAACCATTAAACTGCTTTGGTAAATATTTACTTTGGAGTGATAAAATCACTCAAGAACATAACAGTGATCCTATTCTCAACTTAATCACAACACTCCAAAGACACATATTTTGGGTGGCTTTTCTTTTCGAGTTTTTAATTTTTGGATTCACATTTTAAGCTTCTCTCCACAACAAATGCCATGGATGTATATATTTTAATGAAGATTCATATTCACAAAGCAATCATAAAATTGCGAGATTTAAAAACTCTGAGAATTGCACACTTGAAATCAAGCAGATGTAAAGCAACAGAAGTCTGCACAATTATGTGCATCACGTAAATTAAGTATCACATGAATAAGCTACATAAAAGATTTGCATCAAGATTAACAATAGAGAATAATACTTTCATAAACAAGCTGAATTTCAAATTACTGCTTAAGATTTTCTAGGAGAGTAGTGTTGTATGAAAGAAAAGCACAGTCACGTCTATGATACCCACTCTTCTTGTTCCTTTTCGCTGGTCTGCTTTGTTTCATCCTCATTCGTCATTTCTTCCTGCATGGTATGTTCACATGCAGTAGTCTTTGATCCTCAGCTCAAGTCTGTCTCACCTGTTGAAACAAGCACTAATAGAACAGCCACTGTTAGAATCATCTTTCAGAAAAAAAGCTTTGGTAATAGCATAGTTAATCATACAAAAAAGGACAAAATAATCTCTCAGATTGTCTACAGACTCATGAGAGCACACAACATTAATGTAAACTACAGTAGAGTTTCATATTTCTCTACATCCATAAAGCCCACATCTCTTGTAGAAATGAATGCTGCATCTTTTCAGTATGCAGCAACAAGCACCTCTCCCTCTATCATTCAGTCCCCTCAAACCACAGAATGGCCAGGGTTGGAAGGGACCTCAAGGATCATGAATCTCCAAACCCCCTGCCACACGCAGGGCCACCAAATATCATCATTCATGCAGAATGCAACTTTCCCTCCAGTGCATCCTCTAACAGTCCTCATTTCTTGAAACTCTGAATTGAATACATGAAAAATTATCTTTTTTCCTGATCAAGGTATACTGAAGTGATTTAACTGTTACAGTAAAATGACTTTAATGTTAAGAGTGACTTCCTTTTGGTAGGGGGGACAGATCTGATTCTGATAAGAAAACCTATTTTTGAATTCCATTAATATTTAAATCCACAGATCATGTTAGCATTCTAGGTATTTACACTGGTAATTAAATGAGTTATCACCTTTGAGCAGCCTACAGTTTTAAATCAGATTGCTTTAGTTAAAAGTCAAGTTACTAACACTCATTACACTAGAACAGTTTTAATCTAGGCTTCAGATGGCATTTTTTGAGAACTCCGGATCTTACTGAGACTTTGTTTATTATCAGTCTCCCTCCATATCTTTTAAGACACATACTAATATGATGACTAGTACCATGATAAAGAGCTCCTCCAATAGAACACTGTTCACAACAGTCCAAACAATGCTTGTCACAAGTATGTGTTAATAACATCTATTTTATACAAAGGAAAAAAAAAAAAAAAAAAAGAAGATAAATCCCATGGCTGCAAAATAAAATTCACAAATTAAGAATTTCCAAGGAGTTACAATCTTGTTCCTTAGTGATTCTACAGCACTATTTACATTGTTACTGTCTCATCCTTTGACCAACAGAAAGCAAAGTATTTCAGGTGATTTTGCAGACAAGACTTAGCAATGAAGAACTACTTTCAAACTTTTTAAGTACTCAAATTTATTTCCATATATATTTTTCTATTTTTGGAAAAGAGAACCATTATATGTATAAAAATTCTATTTCAATAAACTGAATAACACATATTATTGGAGGAGGTGGTGTCATTCAGATAGAAAAGATCAGCCTGGAATAACTGATCTACCAAACACTTCCAGACTAACAATGGATAAGACAACTCCATTTCTAAAGCAACAGGTAGCTGCTTTTCATCTAGGAAAAACAAACAAACAAAAAACATAGCTAGTACCTAAATAGAATTATAGACACCAGTTTATTTTGTTTATCAGGAAGCAATGAATATTTTCACTGACTCTTCCTTAGGGCACAAGCTAAACAATGTTACAGACCTATAAGACTGGGCAACATCTGTATTTTTTCAGCGTATATCTTCAGTTACTCTTTGGCACCCTTTCTCTATAAATATTTGGTCCTTCAGAGCAGAAAGAGCAAGGGGAAAAAAAAGAAACATGTAAAAAGACAAAAAAAATTCAAGAGAATACCTGCATTCATACTTATCTTCTGAAATTGCCCAATCCTATATGGACAGCATGTTTCTGTGTACTTCTACCAATCATATAGAAAGATTGTCAGCATTGCCAGAAGCCAAATGAAAGGTTAACAAATAATGTACTTTTGAGTTCAAGAGGCTTCCATGGAGGAAGTTTTCATACTACAGTTTCTACTATATCCAGTGCATTATGCTGTGCAATGAATAACTTGAAAACAAAATAAACAAAGAAACCCTGCAGATTACAATCTGATGGTGTTTTGGGAAAGGACAGGTAATGAACCAAGACAGAATGAACAGATGTAAAGCTAGAGTAATTCTTCTGGTAACACAAGATCTGAATGAGTATCTTGTCTGCATACATAAAGCAAGAAAAATAAATTAGAGAGACTGGAGACTGGAAAATAGAGAGAGGGAAGTAAAGTGACATTAAAAAAAGTAAGAAAACATATGCTAAGTACTAGGTACTAAAATAAGCTAAGTTTAGGTACTAAAATGAAAACAAATGAACAAAAAATCCCAGAGAAATGAAACTAGAAGGAAAATCCTCATCAAGCTCAAGAAAAGCCTGATAGGAAAACAAGACCTATGAAAATCAAGAGGGGTTATGTACAGCTTACAGATTACACTAAGTTACCTGGCATGCATCTCAAATGCTGTATTCATTTAATTTGCAGTGATTTTTGGGTCACTGTGGCAAAATGCATTTAATGCTGACTGGCAAACTGCATTCTAAGTGTTTCTAGTGTACAACATGTTCTGGTTAAGAGTTCGAAGGTGTGTGTCAGTCTGCTGTCTGATAATGAATGAAGCTTAATTCACATGCTTACTCAAAAGGAGCCCTAGAAAAACATCGTCTCTCTGACATTTGCATAAACATTCTTCAAATCCTCCATGCTTTCCAAAAGTACTGGAGTCTAGGAGTTACACAGAAAGCAAGAATCAAAGTTGGAGCAATGCTCTCTATCAAATCACTGCAAGATACAGGAGAACAAATCAGCAGCAGCCTGGTCTTGGTTACAGAGGGAAATTGCTTCGCGTACTTTTCACATGCTATTGTACACGTAGCAACCATGCCCCCTAAAGTCAAGAAAAGGGTTACCAAGTCCCCAGTTTCTCTACATTGTCTGATACCAAACCAGAAGAAATTCTAAGATTTGATTTCTGCCTGTTGAACTGTCTGTGGATCACCCTTGTTTCCATGGTAAAAGCAATCTAACTCCCAAGGGCTGTTTGTTTACAGTGATAAGATCCCAGTGGGGATTACTGCGTGAGCATCTGGTGGGGTCAACCACATGACTAGAATGTATGTAAGAAAGCATTATATTGATTCCTGTGCTTCTGGTATGCGCTTTTGAGGAAGTATGTCTTCTCCTAGACTTCAAATGCCGCTACAATACACATGTCTTTTAATGAATAACATCACCATGTTATATTATTCGTAGTTGGTGTGATTAAGAAAGTTAATTGCAGAGATAATGGTCAGATTGTTGAATCATATGAGCGTTCATCCCATCGGCTATCACCGGAAATTCAGGGTGCGGTTTCCTGGTCACTTTATGCTGATCTAAGGCTAAAGTGAGAGAAACCAGCCATACCGTTCCCCACCCACCTACTTTCACAGCTTTCCCTGACGCTATCAGCAGCTTGGCAGCACGGTACCAGAACAATTTACCATGTAGCTCACACAAGTGCTTCACTATTATGCAAGTACAGAAATGAGCTGCTGAGGATGGTGCTGCACTTCTAGCAACTGACCTGTTAAAACAGCTTTAGTTAAATGGCAAACAGCAATAGCAAGGAAGAATGCTATCAACAGCAACAGTCAAAACACTTTTTCCTTTTCATCTACCCACTTGCAACAGTGTCAAAAATGTTGCCTTTGACTGCAATGTAAAACTTGCATCCATAGATTTGATAAGATGAACTTCATATTCACATACTGATATGGAAAAAAGTCTCAAACACAAAGCTCATGCAGTATAAAAAGAAATTTAAAATACATATGAACAATGGTCAACATCAGAAAAACTGAAAGCAAAAGTGACATTCCATGAAACACTGTTCCTTAGCAGAGCTACAGGCTTACTTTCATTATAGAGCTAAGTCCCACCCTCACATTCTGATACAACGCGGGCTTAATAAGCATGTCAGTCTACACACACTTATGTTTGCCAGAGGCAATCAGCTAGCACGGCATTCCTGCAGTGGGAACATTCATGAACAGCCTCTGGTGAGAGTCTGCATACTCAATTGCTGATCTCCCCCCCCCCAGGGCATCAAAAGTTTTCTTGACTATAGATGAAATAATGTAAACAATATTTTAAGAACTAGTAAAGAATTTGTGAGTGATTTAGAATTTGCTATTTTCATGTTTCTGATGTCAGAAAAGTCATACTTCCAATTATATTAGATGCTGCTAGTAAGCAAGTTTATTCAGTGAACAGTATTCTCATGTGCAGGGACATTTTCATCCGATATTTGCTTAGTACAAACATCTTTCCTGAACATATAACTCAAACTGCATTAGAATCAGATATCAACAGAGGAGTTACGTTAGAATTATAAATCCTACATTTTCTTATCATATGAAAAATACATAATGCAAATCCCATAAATATTTGTGAACTCTAGGGATAATTACATATACGCATCTCTTTAAAAGCTTGAACATAGAATCATAGAATTGCTCGGGTTGAAAAAGACCTTAAAGATCACCAAGTCCAAATTCAACATCAACTTCCAGAATTTAGAAGCCTTGTAAAACATAGAGATTTGGTCCAATAATGGAGTGGATGAATTTAACTAGCAAATAGATATTCAGTTTCAGTATATACTGCTGTTCCTGACTTTTTCCCCTTAAGAAAGTCAGTATCTTCACTTAAAGAATATACAATATACATGTACACACAAGGTCTGCCATCAACGGTCAATTGAAAATTATAGCTTATATTGTTGCTAATGGCTTTCAACTTAATCACCTTAACTTGGATCACATTTACCTCCAAATGCAATAATATTAAACAGACAGCCAATTGCTTTGCCATAAAAAGAGAAAATTTTCATTTAATCACAGAACAACTCAAGCTGGAAAGGACCCACAAGGACCATAGAGTCCAGTCTCCGACTCCACATAAGACTATCTAAAACCCAAACCCTGTACTTGAGAGCAGTGCCCAAACGCTCCCGCAGCTCCAGTAGCTCAGGGCTGTGCCTGCTGCCCTGGGGAGCTGTGCCATGCCTGCTGCCCTCTGGGGTACAGCCTTTCCCTGACCCCCTGACCATCCCCTGGCACTGCTCCATGTTGTTCCCTCTGTCGCTGTCACAGAGCAGAGCTTATTGCTCATAGGCAGCTCATCGCCATGAAGCATCCCCTCAGCTCCTGTGCTCTACGCTGTGCAAAACAAGGGGCTGCAGCTGCTCCCTGCACCTCTTGTTCTCCAGACCCTTCCCCATCTTTGTCTTCAGACACTCTGATAGTCTGATGTCCTTCTCACACCAGCACTCAGCCTGCACGCAGTGCTGGACATGAGGCCACAGAGCGTAGAGCTGAGGGGACAAGCCCTCCACTCACCTGCAAGCAGTGCCGGGTCCGATACACCCCAGGGCACAGTTGGCCTTTTGGGCTCCAGGGCACGATGCTGACTCACATTCAGCTTGCTGCTGGAGAGAAGCTTCCTGATCCAAACAAAAACATTTCCTCTTTGTTTAACTTCATGCATTCTTATCCCCACTAGAATTAAGTTTTGTATTCAAAGTAGCCTCTGCATCTAACAGGACACAACTACTCCCTGTAAGTAACGTCCACCGGTTCCAAAGAGTACAATTTTATTCCATTACTCTTCTTATTCTGAAAGGTATTTAACAACTAAAATACAAGACAGATTTTATTATTATTATTATTATTTTAATTATTCATTGTAGGGGAGTTTTACTTCAGTGCCTCAGCAGCTTGTGTTTTAACTGCCAGACAGTTCGGACATCCTGCAATCAAGTTCAGCTCTCAGAAAGCCCTCAGCACCTTCGAACAAAAAGCCAGTCCCTTCAAGCACCCTGCAGACAATGCCTTCCTGCAGTGCCAAGGCTGCATCTCACAAACCACAGCATGAAACCTGCTGTTATCATCAAAACCTGCATCACTCCCAAAACACCTGAAAAGCTCTGTCTAGGAAAATTTCTTTCAAAATGCTCCACTGATCCACCTGTAACACGTCCTCAGACTGTGCCTTATTCTCACTCTCAGTGTGATGTTAAGTCTCTAAGTCTCCTTCTGAAGTTTCTCAAAAGCTAGTTTTGAAGCAAAGGTGAAAAAAGCTGATCGCACCAAACATACGATTCATTTTTTCAAGTATCTTCCAAAAAGATACCTTACACCATCTTCCTTACACCATTTTCTCCTGGATTAATCAGCACTTACTCAACAGCATTGCCCTCAACCTGTCTCCCTATCACAGCTTCCACCCCAACCGTGTCGAGAGGCATCCGAGAAGGCTGGGCTGCACTGCCGCCAGTCTTGAGGTAAAAAGGAGAGAAGAAAGCTTCTGAATCTCTGCTTCAGAGTACGTGGATCCCGGGAGCAGTCCGGCTGCTCCAGGTCGCAGTGTGAACTTAGCGCTGGTGATACCTACATCTCACACAAAGGCAGATGTACTGCCCTGAGCGATCGCTTTCATGCATAAGGAGAAAGAACAGAACAGCCCGCTTTTACCTGACAGAACTTACGTCAAGCACAGTTTCTTGGGACAGTCAAATTTCTCAGCACGCTGAGAAAAGCATCAGGTAAAGAAAAAAAAAAAAAAAAAAAAAAGAGCCCGAAACAAACAAACAAACAAAAAAGCCCATCCACAACCGCGTTCGTACCTAAGCAACGAGCAAAGCTGACAGCACGCATCACCGCTCCACTTTATTACCCAGTCCTGAAACTCCAGCAGGACCCGCGGCAATGCCCGGCCCCGCGCACGGCAATGCCCGCGGCGGAGCGGAGCGCCGCGCTGCCCGGCCCCGCGCACGCACAGCACAGCACGGCACGGCACTGCCCGGCACAGCACGGCACTGCCCGCCCGCGGCACGCACCCTCCGCGCCCGGCCGCCGCTCCAGGAAAAGGGAAGGGAAATAAAGCAGCGTCTCGGCGCCGGAGGGAAGTCAGGCACCGGCATCGCTACGCGACACCGCCGCCGAGCCGGCTAGGGAGAGGCAAGAAGGAAAAAGGGACGAACCCGAAGAGCAGAAAGCGATCGGCGCGCCGCCAGCCGGCTCCGTCCTGCCGAGCACCTGGCGGGGCGGCGGGCGGCAATATCCCCACGCCGGGCCCGGCCCCTCGCGAGCGCCGCCCCCCCGCCCGGCTCCCACCTTTCGCCTCCCCCGGGCGGGGGCCGTCCTCCGGGCCCCTCTTCCCTCCCCCGAAGTGGGAGGAGGGAGGCGAGGCGACGCCGCTCCCCGCCCCGCCCCAGCTGAAGCCCCCCGAAGATCGCCAGCCCCCGGGATCAAGTGCCGCGGCACCTCGCCGCCGCTCCGCCGCAGCGCCCGCTCCGCCGGCGGGGACTCACCCGTCCATTGCGCAATCGGGGGGCGCGGGGCCGGCGAGAGCTGCCGCCGGTGGGCGTGGAGAGGGGCGCGGCCCCCGCTGCCTTCCCGCCCCTCCTGTCCCGCGGCCGCTGCGCAGGCGCGCTGAGGGAGCCTCAACCCGTCCTCGCCGCGCGTGCGCAGGGGCTGGTACCGCGGGGACGGTGTTTGCCTCTCGGGCGCGGCTGGCTGCGCGGTGATGCGGAGAGCGGGCGAGCCGGTTCAGGCCCTCGGAAGAAAGAGGGGAGACCCTCGGTTGTGGTGCCGTTCCCTCAGCTGGTGGCGTTTCGCCGCGCTGTTCCTCGTTCTGGGCGCTGAGAAAATCCGCAGCCCCAGCCAGAAGGGTCCCAGTCACAAGGCGGTTCCTGGCGCAGCCCGAGCCCTGTGCCTCCCACAGCCGGCAGCGGGGCGTGGAGGCCGACTGCTGTGCTCCCACAGAGCTCTTTGTCCAGTGTGTCCCCGCAGGAGTGCGTGTGGTGTGGAGGCTGCTCGCATCTCTCTTGGTGTGAGTGACGGAAGGAGAGACTGCTTCAGTGCAAACCTTGTGTGTGGTGTCAGTGCCTACCTGACAAGCTTGGTGCCCTTGCAGTATGAATCCTCTGACACAAAGTGGGGAAAAAGCTTTCATTGTTTCACATTCAGTGCCTCAAGCAGACAGAATGTGTGACAGCATCGTTTATGGGAAGCAGTGGGATTTGCTAAATACTTGCATCTCTTGGAGTTCATGCAGTGCAAGAGGCAGTCCGTCACTGAGGCTTCTGGTCTGCAACCCTCTCCCATTAAGTGATGAAAGAGCACTGGGGGAGTGAGCTGTGAGCACTTCCTAAGAAGCGATACCTGTGTCCTGTCACCTGCACCCACTGCAGGATGAGAAGCTGCAAGGAATTTGACCTGGTTCCAGCCCGCAACAAAGAGTGCCCAGGAGAGTGGGTGCTTTGGAGATGGTGGAACGTATATGCCAAAGCTTTGGTCTGGGTTTGATCAACAGCTGTAGGCTGAGTCTTGTCAAACTTGGCGATGGAGTGTGTCCAGAGAAGGGCAACAAAGCTGTGAAGGATCTGGAGCACAAGTCCTGTGGGAAGTCAACGTTGGTTATTAGAAAAAATTTCTTCTCAGAAACAGTGGTGAGTTATTGAAAAAGGCTGACCAGGGAGGTGGTGGAGTCACTGCCCTAGAAGTGTTTGAGAAATGTGTGCATGTGGCATTTAGGGACATGGTTTGTGGGCGTGGTGGGGTTGAGTTGATGGGTGGACTTGATGATCTTAGAAGTCTTTTCCAACCTTAATGATTTTATGATTCCATAAATAGGATGATTTTTTAATTCATTTGAAAGCAGTGAAGTCTACGGTGGCAAGACCCATCATCCCTTCTCTGCTTTTTGTACCCCAAAGTATGGTGGTGCATTGTAAGCACAACTGCTAGTGTGGCCAGCCTGTACACAATTTTAAGTATGAACTGACCTTTGGGAGAAAAAAAACAAAAACAAAAACAAACAAAAAAAACCCTTACTTTTTAAGCTAGATTTGCCCCCTAATTCAAGGCAAAAAGTGGATTTCTTGCTGATTTTCTGCCTCAGGGTGAAGAATGGATTGATAGGGCAGGAAGCAAGGAAGCAAGAGTAAGTCACTTGTAGAAAGGGGGAAGTTTGATATGAGTCTCCCAAATTTTTCTAGTTTGAAAGTACAGTTTCATATGTACTTCAAACTCATCTGAATTCACTAGCCTGGGAAAAGTTGTAATCTCAAGTGGAAATTAAAAGAAAGTTTTATATGCTTTCCAACTTAGACTAGATTTTGTTTAACTGCCTTCTAGTGAAAGCAAAACATTGTTCACTGCAAAATGCATTGAAATGACAAACAATTGATATAAACTACAATCTGAAACCACCATGGTTTCCACTCTTCCATGAACAAAACGTTCAATACTATTGCTACTTCAGACAGCTGAATGTACTAGGTCAGGCAGCAAAGATCATATTGTCTTAAGCTATTTTTTTAAATTGCTCTAAGTATGGGTGAATAGAAATACAATAGGTTTTTTTTTCAGTTCAGTTCTAATAAGAATTTAAAGAATTTTAGAGAACTAAAACTCAAATAAAAATTAAATGTCACCTGAGGAAGAATTGAGGATATGAATGTGTTGTTTGTTTTAGTTGGTCATTTTTCAAAAGTAATTCTTGAAAACAGATTTTTTTTAACAATATAGAAATGTTTAAAAACTTGCTTTTCAATTTCCCCATGAAATACAGAACAAGACAAACCATGGCCATCAAAAAAAGAAAAAAACAACCTGCCCAGCATAATGACTGTTAAGGTAAGATTAGAAGTACTTTGATGAACATGCATTTGAAGAAATAAATATTATTCCTAACATCAAACTAAAATCTGTAATATCTGAATCATTTGGGATGATAAAAGAGCACAGAGAGAGATTCTAGTATATATATTAGGAGTATTTGTTTATACGCATTGGAATCTACAAGTGTAGTCAATATATCAGAGTGTATTAGTATGTACACATTAGAATATGCTTATGTTTTATTACATACATATACATCAGCAATTGTTTATACACATATATTTCAGTGTTACATGATCAATTTTGAAAGATCTTCTCTCTGGAAGTCAGGCTGTGAAAAATGCCCTGCTGTTTAATTCCTTGGCACGCGTTACAAGTGAAATACACAATGTAATTTGGAAATATTACGAGTGTTCTCTTGTAATTGATCTCTACACCATAAAAAAAGAAATGAATGTGTTTCACCAGTAATTATCTAGACCATGCTGCCATTGATGAATGCTTTTTAATTCATTTCCAGCTGCTGTTCACAATGCCAATAGAAATTTTAATAGGTTGCTATGATATAAAAAGAAAATAAACCCTTTGTGATAAGACATGTGAGCTGGTTGTATCACATGCAGGGAACAAAAGAAAAAAAGAAAAAATTAAACATTCTCATCGTGGAAAGGAAGAAGCAAGGGGAGAGGGGGAAAGATGTAAAAAGGATGTGAAAGAAAACACTCCTAGGAAGTAAGATTAGGCACTGGGAGTTGTTTCTACCCTCACTTGGCTGCTTTTACTGGTATGTTTTCTTGTTTTTTTCTAATTGTTCAGCAGTTTTACTCATCCTTTTCTTTTCTCTTTGCTTCCTTGGCCGGTCGTGTCTGTTACTTTCCTGTTCCTGTAAATTGCACTCTTCCTGATATATGTCAAATTCATATTTATTGTAACTTCAGGGAAGTTGGTGGAATTGTACTGTCTACAAATAGGGAGTGAGTGATGATGCTGAATGGACATATTGTTTTTCATCTGACTCTTTTATAAATACATATATACTGGATGATGGTCTTGTTTACATTAAAGTGTATAGTGTAATTTAGTTAAATAGAACTTCTAGCAATGGCAGCAGTCTGTATGCATAGATCCAATTATAGCATCAAAGCCTGAGTGTGCAATAGCTATTCCAGTCAGTATATGAATATGTTTAGATAGATAAAATCAGTTAACATAATGTCAACACCTATGTTTACCTATTTTCAGCAGCACAGTGTTTTATAGAAAATAATTGTCTTTGAAGTTATGTAAATCAAATTAGAACAAACAAACAAACAAACTAGCATCTTGCATATTTTATCTTACTTATTTCTTATTAATAAGGTCAAAAGGAATATCAATAATACTTGCTTACAACATCCCTAATAAACAGAATTTTCATGTTCTTTAGCTATATGTTTTTGAACTAATTGCATGAAACTCTTCTTGATTTAAGCCCACCTATTTAAAAGGTTTTCTTTTATGATACTGGACACCTAAAACATTTTCTCTTTTCTGATTGGTTCAGTTTTTAATGTTTGCCACAAAATCACTGTGTAGTCTTCAAGTAATAGTTCTCATATGCTGTAGCCAAGAAGAGAACATAATGTATAAATTGACTCAGTACTAAAATTAGACATAAAACTCTTGGTTCCAAATCTCTTTCTTCTCTGCGTCTCACCTGACATGAGTGCATACATTTCCGTGATTTGATTTATACATCTGTAAGTCAGAAATTGTATTTATTTCATAACAGAGAAATTAATGACCATCTCAGAAAGAATATGCTTAACTTTATCTGTGATGAGCAATTTAGCATCACCTTTACTCTTTTCTTGTCATACTAACTAGTAAAAAGTATGAGTTTTGTCTCTTTTCTAACACTTACTGTTAAGTCATTTTAAGCAATACACACAATTGCGGTCAAATGTTGGCTTTCATTTCTTCTGAACAGTACTATCATCACAACAGATTAGTAGTTTACACATCTTTCCTACATTTCTTATTGTACCAACCAGGTGTGTCAAGTGAGTGCTGAATCAGTTCTAACTCATAGGAACACACTCATTACTATATGGTTTTAAGAATTTGGGTTTTTTACATTTATTTGGTTTTGGCAGCTAAAAGATCCTCTAACCTGTATTTAATGTAGTGAGAAAATATCCCATTCTCCATTTTATTTAGATTCCATTTACCTGAAATAATTTTTTGCATCATTGTCTTTCATGAAATTCTCATACTAAACCTTTTCAGTTCTCTGTATAATGCTGTATGTACTCAGATGTGCTGTTTCTGCAAATTCAGTACAACTTCTATTGGGATTTTCTTTGTTTAATTTGTTAGGGGAAAATAAATAAATAGTTTTATTGCCCATGACTAGGACATATAGTTTGCTCTTAACTAGCAATGCATGAACTTTACCAACAACCGTGGTTCAAGAATAGTCCCAGTTAAGCCTGACAACTCGTTCTAATTTGTTGTGTCCTCTGCTGTTTTAACCCAACTACTTATTAAGGTCATTCCTCAAACTCAGTTTAAAAAAGTAACCTCCTTCTCTGCTTCCTGCTGGGGTCAGTCCTGATGGCCAGAGTGAGGATAATAATTTTCAGCAATGCAGACAGCAGACATATGGAGAAAGTAGCCATGAACTTACACCTACCAACCTTGACATCACTTTCAACAGCCATATGGCTGTTTGCTCCCGGTTGTGTCCACCCGTCCCTGCAGTACAAGCTGCATCTCTGAGTTTGGCTGGATTCTGGGGAGATACTTAGCAAGGCATTTCATCCAAGTGAACTAATTCTGCTGAGTGGACCCAGGTGGCAATTAGATGTTGTGGTTTACATTCCTGTCCTTTACACAGGAGACTGATGCAGTACAGAAACTGGGTGCAGAATCTTAGCAAGCTCTTACTGACTGCACAAAAAGGAGAAATGTTTTTTTTTCCAGGCTATTAAAAGCTGTGTTTATCAGAATGCCAAATTTAAGTCATTCTGGAATGCCTTTGTGTGGCTGTGGTTTAAAAGGATATTAACTTTATTTTTTCCTGAGAGATGAGCTTGACAAATTTCTGTTCAGCTAGCAAGTGTAAAGAACAAATGTATTAAACTATATGTACTATTGCAATAGTCACATATTAGGTTTCTACTAAGGAATTCAATTAAAACTGCTTCACAAGAAAGTGTGAAACATACTGACGTGGAAAATGATTTTCTAGTTAGGACTTGATAGCCACTCTGTTTTAGTTCATATTCTGTTTTCAATGTGGAACCATTCTTAGACAGTATTGAACCTAAATAGCATTTGTTGACAACTGGCAAAATAGTATTTGTATATCTCATGGAATTGCTAAGAGACCAAAGCAACTAAATCATGCATGATGAAAACAACGTAGCTAACTTGTGAGCTGTAAGTCCTGAACTGCTGGAATGCTCTAGCAAGATCTGAGTCACAGAGGATAAAAGATTGTGTGAAAACAGTAAGAGATGATTTTTGCAGGTCTGAGAGTTGAATGCACTAGGAAATGGTACATGATAGATAACAGTAGCAGAAAAAATTATCATTTATGTTTGTTGTTACCAAAGATTAATCTCTAAAGCAAGATCTAGCAAGCTTGGATATATAAAATTATGCTAGAAAATTAGCATGTTAGTAGAAGCACCTGGATCTGCAAAATTCCACCTCCCAGAGCACTAAATAAATTCTGTTATTAAAGTAGGCATTGGGCATTGGACAGTTCACAGGAAACCCTCAGAATGCCACCCCAAATCCAGTTTTAAGCTCAGAGGGAGCCATTTTAATCACATAGGTCAGAAGACAAGTGGGAAACTCAGACTGAATGTGGGACTTTCTGTTTCACTTCTGTAGATAACTAGTTTTCTTTGCTGATAAAATAGAACTAAACAGAACCTGCTGCACCTGCCTGTTCCAAGATAATCCTCATCTTATGAGAAAAATAAAATTGTCTAGGATCCATCTAGTGAGTATGGCAGCAGAGATCTCATTTTTAGTCATTTTTTCTGCCCTTCTCTGAGGAATCAACAAGCTTGGGTGTATATGTAATGACTCATTGCAAATCTAGTGGCTGTTCTGTAGATGCATGTGAGATTATGGCCTGTTCTCAATCTAATTTAGAATACATGCCTCAAAATGGTCAGAGAATATCATCCAGTGTTTCTCATTACATTTTTATTGTGCTGTTTGGGCAAAATATTCTTTTTTTCTTCCTTGTGTGTATGTGAGTTTCCTTTATTAAAAAAAATCTCCAAACCCTTTGAATAACACCAAAATTCTATTTCATATAGTCTGTTTTATTTCTTCAATATGCATTTCTTCAATGATGCATTTTGGCATCATGATTTACTTCACATTTAACAGTACTTACTGCCACAATATAACATGCAAGAATATCTTGATGCCTTAATAATTCTGATAATACTAATTAAACTCCTAATATTGAAAACCATTTGGCCTAGGGTTTCTTAATCGATTTGATTGTTGACCAAAGAGAAACATGTATTTTTTTCTTGTTGTTTTGTGTATGTTATTATTATTATTATTATCCTGTCTTACCAGTTTTTGCTGTCCACTTTTCAGGACAGGGAATTATTTATCATATTGACATCTTGATGTTCTGTGACCAAGAGTTCTGATGTGGGACCTATTCAGATTGGTAAAGGTACAAGTAAATTGTATGAAGATTTGCCACTCAATGTGCAAAGTGCTGTCCTCTCTCTTTTGTGTAGTTTTCCACAAAGTCATGCAGTCTTTTATAGCTGAGGCCACCGCTCTGCTAAATAATGGAGAAATGACCACATCTTTTTTAGAAAAAACTCTTTGTACTTCTACTTACCAAGAGCTCTGCTCAAGTATAATAGATTTCTTACCTCTTTGAATTGCCTTTCTGTTACATCTTGACATAACACATATAGTAGATTCATTACCATCTCTGTTGCCTTTCTATTCCACTTTACATGGTAGTACTCTCTAGCAGATAGCTTATTTATTTATTTATAATGCATTTGAAAGTGCTGAGGAAGCAAAACTTGTGAGATGGTCAGTTAGCTGTTAATTGTTGTATTGAAATATCAGTACTACGCAACTTTTTTCTCTGTAAAAAAAATTTCCTCAATATTCTTTCAGATCTACATATAGGCTTACAGTATTCTGTTCCATTAGTGGACCAAATTTTCAATGAGTAATTATCTAGTAAATTGAAACACATATTTACTGTAAAGCTCTAGCATGCTTATGTTTTACTTTTCTTACTATGAGATTTTTTGTGTCTGTGTTGTCCCCTTACAGTCTTTGATGGATCTTGTGTCCCATCATTCTTATGACTCATTTCTTCTACATATGTTTTTTGTTAGTTGATTGTCTTACTAGATGCCGCAGTGTGATTTTAGAGTTCACTCCCAAATTGTGCTTTATAAACTATAATTTCCAGATCTGCAGAATTTCTTTAATAACAGATGTATACGCATTATCTTACCTGAACTTTGTAAGTAACCAAATGTACCGATATACACACTAGTGGATGAAAAGTCCTGGCCATGGGAACATCTGCTAAATGTTAGATATCTGGACATCTGGAATAAGAAACATCTGTAACTGCACAATGTTGCTTTTTACATGCAATATCTATCTATTACTTGGCTACTCTCTGCAGACATTTGGAATTATTTGGAACCAAATGCTGTTTTGGTGATTGTTGAAGAGTTCACACTGACATTTACTTGTCTATGGTGATGATGTGTGGCCACAAACAGTTTTGAGTGGGTGTACAGTTTCTGAGAGTGCACTCACAAAGACATTTTTCCGTTTGCACTTGTGTGGGTCTAAAAAGACTTAAGATTCAAGCCTTAGCCAGCTACCCAAAAACTGGTTCAACTGCTGCATAATGCAACTTTTGAGTATTTGTGTCTTTTACTGAATCATGCTCCAAATGTCTGTATAATGCTCAAGAACAGAGACCATGACTGGTAATTTTGTGCCCAGTCTTTCGCTTCTTCCATTGGAAGAGCACTTAATTGCTGCTGGTAACAGTTGCTGCTGATAACTGCTAGAGTTAAACCTAGAGCTTCAGTCCTAGGCTTTCTCCTGTACACTAAACTGAACAGAGTTTAGAATTTTCAGTTAATTTCTGTATTTTGATTTCTTTTAGTAGCTGTCAAATGAACAGTAAAATTACAAAAGAAGTATGAGAGATGGAGTGCTTTTGCTTTCCAGGCACAACTAGAAAATAATACAAAAGAGGTACTTCCCTTCTTAAAGGAAATTGCTTCTGTCAGCTCCGTTGAAGTCCAGTCATAAGAGGACTTGACCTTACAGAGCTGGAAAGAAGTTGACAGTCTGGCAGGGGATAAACTGTCCAACACAGACTTGGCTCATGTTTTAGGAAAGTGCTTTTCCACTTCTCTGGCTCTTCCTTAATCATTCAGTTATCTCCCCTGAGTTGTGAGGAATGACAAATCAACTCTGACTGTCCTGCTGTGGGGAAATCTTCTCATGAACAGTGATGGAAATTAAAACCATAGAAACACAGAATCTTTAGTTTGGAAAAGACCTTCATGATCGCCAAGTCTAACCATCAGTCTGGCCTACAAAGTCTCATCTCTAAACCAAGTCCCTTAGCATCATGTCCACACATCTCTTGAATATCTGGTAATGGAAGGTTGCCACTTCCTGTACCAATGTTTGACACCCTCTCTTTGAAGAAATGCTTCCTGATATCCAGCCTAAATCTGTTCTGCTGCAACTTAAGGCTGTTTCTTCACATCCTATCACTTGTCAGCTGAAAGAAGACTGACGCACTCACTGATTTTTGCAACCTTTTTTTCAGTTACTTGTAGAGAGCAATGAAATCCTCCTTCAGCCATCTCTTCTCCAGACCAAACAACTCCAGTTCCCTCAGCCACTCCTCATATATGTTGCTTTCTAGTCCCTTTACCAGCTTTGTTGCTCTTCTCTGCACCCAACTAAGCAACTCAGTGTCTTTTTTGTAGTAAGTGGCCCAAAACTGAACACAGCACTTCAGGTGCAGCCTCACAAGTACAGAGGGACAGTCACTTCACTGGATCTACTGACTATGCTATTTCTGATACAAGCCAGGAGCCATTGGTTTTCTCAGCCACCAAGGCACACTGCTGGCACATATTCACCTGAATGTCAATTAACACTTCCAGGTCTTTTTTGCCTGGGCAGCTTTTCTGCTGTTCCTTCCTGAGCCTGTAATGCTGCATGGAGTTGTAGTGACCCAACTGCAGGATCCAGAACTGAGCCCTGTTGGATGTCTTGTGGTTGGACTTAACTCACAGATCCAAACTGCCCAGATCCCACTGCAGGGCTTTTCTACTCCCAAGGAGATGAATACAGCTGCCCAACTTGGTGTTATCTGTAAACTTACCGAGGGTGCTCTCAACCCTCTCGTTCAGATCACTGGTTGATTGACTCAGTCTTATTATACTAGAGATACAAAATCTTACAACTGTTAAGACAGGCAAGTGAAAGGATTAGCCATTACTCTTTTTTGATTTTCACTTCTGCTTCTTTCAGAAAGCTGTATGAAGATTGAGAAACTTAGTTCAAACAGTTGCACTAATGTCTCTGCATATTTATTTGAGTATTTCTTGGTGTTCTTTCTTCCTGAAAGCTCAGACTAGGAAAATCTTGTGAGCAGGTATGTTCCATTATTTTTAAATACACACATAATTTGACCACAGCATGAAATCTTAACATTGTAAGCATGATCTGTAGCAAACTTCATTATGTCTTTTGCTTTCTGAAGGAAGTATGTAGTACAAAGCAGTGACTTTACTGTATTTTGCTGTAGATACAAACTGAATTTATATAATTTACTGGGTGGCAGTCATTTTAGCCCACCTTCTTGTCAGGGCAGTGCTTTAAGCACCAATGCCCAATTCTGCAGGACTTTTGCACAGACTCGAGGGTTGAATCCAAATTCTGTGAGATACTTGGTCAAAATTACAAAGCATTCATTTCTGAGCTGGGGGCACTTTACTAGGTCTTCATATGCATTTAGTGGTGTATTTCTGGTATCAAACTGTGTTTTCAGAGCTTTAATAGAAGATATGGTCAGTTGTGGCAGTGATTAATATTATTGTTTTTGAGAAGTCTTTAAGTGGCATTGTGTCAGAACCGAGTCAATTGACCACGTTCTTATGTTTTTTTAAACATGCATAGGAAATACCTAGTATGTTTAGAGAGAATTCCTACTGCTGTTGTATTTCACTAGGCTTATACTTATGAGTCCTCTAAAATATAAATCCATTCAGTGCACCCATTCAGAAGTAGGAGTCCTGTGGATGATTGAACAGTCATAGATACAATGAGGGCAGTCTAGAACAGATTCACAGCTCATCCAAAGTTGGTAATTTCTTGCTGCCCACCCACTCACTTAGCACACCAGAAGAGCAAGCTTCACACACACTCACACAAAATCTGTTTTTAAAAGTTAGTATTTTCATGCCATGTGTTCTACAGGTGAAATTCTATTTTCCCCGTATTCTGTCAAACAGTCTTATTGATCTCAGTGGTACCTCCAGCATGTGTTACGTGAACAGGACTGAACATGTAGCTCACCTGTTTCTTTATGTATGAAATTAATTCAAGCAGATGGAAGTGTCAAGAGTAGTCTGTGCTTCACTTCCCCATGGAAGACTGCTGAGCAAAGTAAAAAATTATGTGTAGTGAGTACCCTTGTTGATTCCTGCTAATATGACCTTGATACAGAACAGAAACAGGAGTGCCTTGATGCAAATTCTTACTCCTCCTGTTTTGTCTAACTCTCACTGACTTCCCAGAAGGGAACTGGACCAGTTTTAGTAATATCTTGTAGCAGAACATCCTAGACAAGTCTCTCTTCCTTTGCCAGAGCTGTGTACAGTAAAATTGTTCAGTGTGTTTTCAGTGCTGGTACTGTTTGGGATTTTTTTTACAGAGGTAGTAGCAATGCTTTGAATAAAGCTGTTGAAACTCAGTTATCTGTATGAAAAGTGCGAGGATAAACAGGTGTGCTTTTATTCTTGAGAATGGTGCTCTGTACTGATCCTCCAACATGACATTGAAAGAATGGTCAGATATTCTTATCCGTACAAAATGCACAGTCACTAAGGGATGAAAGGGTGAAAACTTCTGCTTCTTTGCTATGTCCTTCAGCTATCTCTGTCTTCCTTTCAATAAAAAACTGAATGTCTCTATCTCTTGGACAAAGAGATAGGGTGAGTAGAGACAAAACTGGGTAACAGTTCTCTCTCTGCTAATTCAAAACCTAAATTAGGCTCCAAAACACAAGATTTAAACAGAGAGTTAGGAACATTTGGAGGCAAAAGTAGTTTAAACATGAAATTGAGGGAGGAATATTACTATATTATACAATTACTATATTATTATACATACTATACAAAACAGTATACTATGAATAGATATGCAGGATGACACTCCGTTCTTTCTAGATATCAGAATTACAAACAGAAAGTTACAGAAAATAAGGATGTGAGATGAAAAAGCCTTCTCCTGATTACAGCAAAATGCAGGGGGGTGTACACTTTCAGTTTCCTGAGGTCTTTCTCAGGTGGCTGGAGATATACTCAGCCTCTAGCATGCTCTTTAACAGTTCACTGGATGTGGGCACCAATAACTACCTAATGTGTACCCTGCTATGGCTTGTTTCTGTAATCAGTTGCATGGAGCAGTAGGCACAAGACAGCAGGGGCAGCCCTGATGACTGTTTCCTGTACATGCCCTTTGATGATGCTGGCCTTCTCTTCAAGCTTTGTAAAACTTGTTTTTACAACAGATGGTGCCAGGTTTTTCCTTTCTTTTCCTCAGCCTCCACCTTGTAGGCTATCTTGAATACCAATTTTGCATAGTCTCACCGAAACAGAGATACCCATTTGTACTTGCTTTGAAATACCAATACCCTTTCTAGTGTTATCATAATAAACGCTGAAATCTAGTCACTCCTTTAGTGCTTTTTTTCATCCTTTCTGAATATTCCTTCTGTCTCACTCCTTACCCATCCTCTTTCCAATATCCATCCTTAGTACAACAACAGCTAATTGCAGCTTTTTGAAGAAAAGTAACATGGAGAGCCACACTATTACTCAGCACTAGATGTAGTATTTTGTGTATAGTCCGATCTGTGAAAACAGTAACGTGTAATCATATAGGAGAATGTTGAGTACCTCATTTTTAAAGACACTGGAAAATAAAAATAAAAAACAAGTTTTCTGGTTGACACGGGTGATTTAGCCTTGTCTGAAGCTAGCCCTGGCATATGATATTAAGGAAGGATGTAGCTGGAGTATTTTTAATTAATCTTCTTGTTCACATCGGCCCTTTAGTTCTTTGTATGACTATGTATGTGAATGTAAAAGGGGGAGGCTGCATCTTATTGATGTTGATGTTATTTAATGAATGTTTTCTTTTTGTTCAGCTTTGTTTTCATGGTAGATATACTCACTGCTAATTTATTGCAGCCTTATTAAAAAGCTTTGCTTTGAAGATTAAGATGATAGTTTCACCATGGCTTTTTGTTTTGTTTGATATTGGTTTTGCTGGCTTTCTTAAAAACACAAATGTCTAAAAGGTGTACCACCAGTGAGACATTAAACAGAAATAGGAAATTACATTTGACACTTGACTTAGTCAAACATTTTTCTAGCCATCTGCATTTTGGTCTGCTGTTATAATTAGTGTTCTCCATTTATCAAACTATTTTGAGATGTGGTACAATGAAGGTTATGGGCTAGATATTGCTCTTACTGTTTTCTCTTTTAAGTATGATATATACATAATGTAGCCTGCAGAATCTACAACACGAGTACAGTGCACCAGCCTCACCACTGCTTCAGTACAGAAATGTAATTAAAATAAAAATAGCCGCATGTCAAGACTGCCTGTTATTTAGATGTAATCAACATTGAAAAAGTTTTGCATGTATGATACAGATTAAGAAGGAACCTGGAAAAATTTCTTAACCTCTTTGCTGGACATATCTCCATTAAACATAGCAGACAAAAACATGAAAAAATAATCCTTTTGCCAGTATATAATTCTGACTAGCTGAGACTAATGGAAGGATCATCATCAATATCTCTAGCATGCAAACTGGAAGAGGCTTGCTCAATTAGCTGTGTCAGTAGAAGCCTGCATTGCCTTTACAAAGAGAACCACAGCATACCTGAAATTACCATTGGCTTTTTAGCTGCAGTAGTAAAAGTAATATAACAGAGAATGGGTACAGGTTCACACTTGGTGTATTTATTTAATGGTAGCTCTTCCTGTCTAGCAGAGCTGGCAGATCTTCAAGGAAGCTTTCCTCAGGGCACAAGAGCTCTCCCATCCCCAGGTGTAGGAAGTTGGGAAAGGAAGGCACAAGTCCAGCATGGCTGAACCAGGACCTGCGGGTCAAACAGAAGAGCAAGAAGAAAAAGCACAGGCAGTGCAAACAGGAATGGTACCGTGGGAAGAGTATTAGGAAACTGCTAGGCAATCTAGGGATGGGATCAGGAAAGCCAAGGCCCAGCTTGAACTGAGCTTGGCAAGGGATGAGAAAAACAAGAATGGCTTTTACAGGTACCTCAACCAGAAAAGGAAAGCCCAGAGGTGTGTCACAGCCCTCCTAGTGAGTGACAGAGGCAAGCTGGAAACAACAGACAAGGAAAAGGCTGAGGTACTCAATAATTTTTTTTTTGCCTTGGTCTTCTCTGATAACTGCTCATCACAAAGCCCTCAAATGTTTGGTTTGGAAAGAGGGAATTGGTAAAGCAGTGTCACTCCTGCTGTAAGCAAAGATCAGCTTCATGACCACCTGCGGAACCCAAATATCCACACGTTTATGGATCCAGATGAAATGCATCCCAAAGTCCCAAGGGAATTGCTGATGTAGTTACCATTCCTGATGCTATTTGAAAAATCATGCAATAAGGTAAAGTCCCTGATGACTGGAAAAAAGGCAACATCTCACACATTTTTAAGAAGGGTTAAAAGATGACTCCAGAAACTACCAACCTGTCTGTGCCAGGGAATATCATGGAACAAATCCTCCTGGAAGCTACGCTAAGGCAGATGGAATACAGGGAGGTGATACAGAAGAACCACCCTGGCTTCAGCAAGAGCAAGTCTTGCCTGACCACCATAATTACCTCCTGTGATAGTGTAATTGCATCAGTAGATAAGGGAAGAGCCACTGATATCACCTATCTGGACATCAGTAAGGCCTTTGACATGATACCCCACAGCATTCTTCTCTTCAAATTGGAAAAATATGAATTTGATGGCTGGACCGTTTGATGGACAAAGAACTGGCTGCGGGATTGAATCCAGAGAGTGGTGGTCGATGGCTCAATGTTTGGATAAAGAATGGTGACAACTGATGTTCCATAGAGTCTGTACTGGGACTGATAATCTTTTATACTTTCATCAATGACATTGATAGTGGGATTGAGTGCACCCTCAGCAAGTTTGCAAATGACACCAAGTTGTAGGTGGACACTGGAGTGTCAAGGATGCCATACAGAGGAACTTAGACAGGCTTGAGCAGTGGGCCCAAAAGGACCTCATGAGGTTCAATAAATCCAAGTACAAGGTCTTGCACCTGGGTCAAGGCAGCCTCCACTATTGATATAAGCTAGAGGATTAAATGATTGAGCACAACCCTGGGTGTACTGGAGGATGGTAAGCTGGATGTGAACCAGTAATGTGCCTTCTGCAGCCCCGAGATCCAATTGTATCCTGGGTTGCATTAAAAGAAGCATAGCTAGCAGAACGAGAGAAATGATCCTGCTCTGTGCAGGTACCTGGAGTACTGCATCCAGATGTGAAGTCCTCAGCACAGGAGAGACATGGACCTGATGGAGCCCATCCAGAGGAGGGCCACAAAAATTATCCAGGAGATAGAACAGCCCTCCTATGAGAACTGGATGAGACATCTGGGGCTGTTCAGCCTGGAGAAGAGAAGGCTATGAGGTGAGCTGATAGTCACCTTTCAGTATCTAAAGGGGAGCTACAGGAAAGAAGGGGACATCCCTGGAGACTTTCAAGGCCAGGCTGGGCCAGGCTCTGAGCAATCTGATCTAGCTGTGCATGTCCCTGTTCATCGCAGGGGTGTTGGACTAGATGACCTTTAAAGGTCCCTTCCAACTATGAGGATTCTGTGATTCTATGATTCTGTGATCAAAAACTCAAGAAAATACCTAAGGTGGAGCTGTCTTTCATATCTCTTCAACCGAGAGAAAAGAGTGTGATGTGGGACCATATAAAAGGCCTTGCAGAAGTCCAGGTAGATGACACCAGTTGTTCTTCCTTTGTTGACCGATGCCATCATTCCATGTAGAGGGCCACCTGACTGGTCAAGCACAATCTATTCTTGGTGAAGACATGCTGGCTCGGATCACTTCCTCTTTTTACATATCCCTTAACATAAATTCTAAGATGATGAGTGATCTTCCCAGGTAACAAATATGAGGCTCACTGGCCTGTAATTTCCAGGTCTTCCTTTCTACCCTTCTTAAAAATGGGAGTGATGTTTCCTTCTTGCGATATTTCCACATGAAAACCAATGCAAATAATACTGAACACTGAAAAATGTTTGAGTTAATTAAATTATCTTTATGCATTTAGTTTTCCTTCTTGAAATGAAAGTAATAATGAGTCTAGAAACAATGAGCATTTTGTCCATCATCTTTTATACCCACGAGAGCTGTGAGTGTTCCTGAAGTTTTCAGTTTCCTCATCTTCTAGGAAAGAGTTTTTTCACTAGCAGTGGGTACTAGAAGATCCCAGGCAGAGCCAGACTCAGAAGACAGATAGCTGAATTTCAGAATCCAAATCTCAAGGGAGGATTCTGTAGAAAAATGAACAGCAGTCCAGAGAGGATGTGCAGAAACCTGGAGTCAGAGGTCTCTGATCAGTCATGAAGGTGACACTGACTAAGAGTGGTGAATGGTGGTGCTGGCAGGTGCTGTTGCTGTTGACGTACTAGTCAAGTCCCTTCTCACAGCTAGATCCCTGTGGGTAGTTCTTTGTGCCTGCACAGTGTCTGACTGAAATCACTGCATAGCCTCAGGCAGCTTTCTGTTATAATAACAACCACTGGAGCCACTAGATACAGGCTCCCCTTGCCTTAATGAGGAGTAATGTTTTATAATCCTTTAGCATCAACTAGGTAACAAAGAAAACACTTTTACCAGCTTCTCTTGGGTTTAGGGGTTTGTTGTATTTATTTTCTCCTTGTCCTAGATTAGTTTTAACACTCATTTTATTACCTGTATTTGCAGACAGATTTCTTTCAATCCAAGCAAGCGCAGAAACCCTATGATAATATTACAAAGTATTGATTTTGTAAAATCATAGAATCATAGAATAGCTTAGGTTGGAAAAGATCTTAAAGATCATCAAGTTCAAATACAACCTAACCATATTATCCTAGCTCTAACAATCTTCTGCAAAATCATGTCCCTGAGCACCACATCCTTACATACTAGTTTTTATTTTGATTTTAATGAGGATGCTGACTAATATTTGTGTAGGGTTCTCCTGTTCTGTTCTGGTCCTGCACATCTCACAGTACACGATTGTTGAGTTGGTTTTTTTGTTGTTGTTGTTAATTTGTAGTAGTAAGTACTTCTCCATAAAGAATATTCATAGATTTGAGTTGTTGCTCAAGCCTTAGCATCACAGCTCTCATTTTGCTTCATTTCAGAGGGATTTTTTATTAACTGACTCTTTTTATCCCCAAAATAAGTTATTTTATCTTATATTTGACACAGTCCTGCTTGTATTTGGTATTATCTCACCATGCTGGGGTGTCCTTATGCTTTTTCTAACAAGCAAAATTCTTTATTTTCCCTTGAATTTCCCCTTTCCTTGAATTTCTTATCAGATCTTCTTTCAACTTCCTTGGTTTATACTCATTCTGGGTTTATTTTTTTTTTAATGTTCAGTTAATCATTGCAGTCAGCTTAGGACCTTTTCTCACAGTTTTCCTTTGACTTGTTTGTTAGAATACCACATAATTCAGAAGACAGTCATTCTGATTCCTGGCACATTTCCCTTCTCTTCCCTTTGATCTATGAAATAACTGCTCTGCAAGCTGACCTGTCAAGCAATTCCTTATAAATAAAATGTGCCTTTCCCAAGACAGGTTCTTGCATAGATCAGGAGGCTAAAGATATTGGTCTTGCCGGGTAGAAGGTTTTCCAATATGCATTTTCTCTGGAATTGTGGTTGGAGGAGATGACATCCCCATGGATTTGTAACAGCAGGAAACATTTGGCTGATGAACTAGTGTTTTACATATTGCTTTGAAGATGTTTCTTTACTCTTAATAAGATGCATCTCTTCGTAGGGAAAACTCCCCTTCTACTAAGCTATTGTTCAGCTTCTGCAGGAGTGCCTCATGATCCTGCAGCTCTGGGCACTACACACAGCAGTGTGTGCCTCTGTGTGTGGCTTTGCTGTGTTTTCCTTTTGCAGTATCATGTTCCAACTCACTTCTAGGAAAATATGGAACTGGTACAGTGACTCCTTCCAGTTTTCTGCCAGATCCTATCCCATACTAAGGCAGTTATGTTTATTTGCTTCAGCTTTGCATGCTAAGAATGAAATTAGACAAGATATTTCAGTGACAAATCTTATATTGGCCTGTACTTTGTTGGATGCAGTTACTAATAGAGACACTGATTGATTTGCACAATAATAGGATCACTTAGGATGACTTTTCAGCATATTCCTGGTATGCTAATTGCCTTTAAAAAAGAAAAATATTCGCTTTTGGGAGCACACTTCATGATAGTAATTGCCAAGAGCATGACAGCCTGCAGAGTCACTGTCTTTGCCACACTCCTTATCAAATACCTTAACTCACTGCAAAACACTCAGCATTTATTAACCACTTCCTGCACTGAAAAACAGTTATTCACTTAATGATCCTTTTTTACCCTTACTGCTTACCCAAAAGCAGTTAGACTAATTCATCCATGCAGTTTTCCATAACATGTTTATCAAGGCTGAGTAAACACTATAGAAGTATGTGTCCAGAATTAAGAAGAAATACTATGTAATATGAATAGCAAAGATACTGCATTTTTGTCTTCTCCACTGGAGTCAAGGACTGCCTGCTGGCAGAAAGGCTTGCTAGGGCTAGTTGTAAGTTTCTGTGCCATATCTCAGCTCTTAGTTGAAGCATTAGGTTAATTTCTGATTCTTCATGTAATGTTACTTATGGTTTCATTTCAGGGGTATAGTGAGTGAAACCAGAACTTAAATCTCAATTAACTTTCTAAGACAGCATATGACATTATTATGACAATACTGAATCTAGTCTGGAAGTGTCCTAAGTAGAAGTATTTTGAATGTCAGATTGTTTTAAAACAGTTATAAATTCACCAGTTATTCTTGTACTTGACTTACATGTAATATTTGCATTGCTTCTTCTTTTCTGGCCACTGAGTAAAGCTGTCTGCTAACAGTAACATCTGAATTAGTTTGCTTAAGGAGATGAGCTAGAACTATAAGGCAGTAGTTAGGCTCCTCTGCTTTTGTTAGAAATCCGACAGGACTTGCTTTCATTATACTTGCTTAAGGATATCCTGTAACTCCTCTGCAGAAATAAATCTGCTTGTTAGGGAAAATCTGGACATCATGTTTCTCTCATGTAGTTGCTTTTAACTTTGCCTGATTTTGGTTAAATTAATCAAAATGCCTTCCCTTTGAAATCTTTGTGCTACATAATGCATGCTAGAATTGTGTTTCTTAGCCATATGTTGGCTATATTAGACCTGAGTGATGACTAATTAATTCTGTGCGCTGATACCGATCTTCTCTACCACCTGTGAAACATACAGAGTTGAATATTTATTGTTGTAAATTGCTAAGAAATTAGATGCTTTGATTTGGGGGTTATAATAGAGAAAACAGGACATTTAGCGACTCTTCTTCATGTATTTATGTGCTACTTATGATTAGGATGCATATTAAGGTCCCATTATAATTGACTTCTCTGGATTTTTGCACAGAGGTCAGATAGTTTTGGTCCTTTTGCAAAGGAATGAGGGAGGAAAGCACTATACCCTCCTCCTTGCATACCTGCCTGAAGGCCAAGGACACAGCAACCTTGATAGTGTTACGCTAACGTCTCATTCCAATATGCCAACAAAGGAGTTCTTGAAAATCAACCCTAATTTCTAAAAGTTAGTGGAAATTTTTTAAGACAGAAAGTAGCCTTCCCTCACCCTTTCCCTCCTTCGGTTTGATTTTCTCTCTGACTCAGCTGACAGCAATGCTTTGCATGAGAGCCAAGGAACAGGACAGCGGGAGAGGGAAAGTGGAATCCCGTGTCTTTGTGTCAGGGCAATTTGTTGCAGCACCATGCTTGCAGGATTCACCCTTCACAGCAGATGTGAATAGCAGAGGAGATCTGAATCATAAACCTGCGATCAGGCTGCGTATTCTGTTCCAGTGGCTCCTGGGGACAAGGGTGGGACAGGTTGTGCTCAGCTTGTGTTTATGGCTGACCAGCCTCCCAGGCAATTCAGGTTACAGCAACCAGAACACATCAAATAGTGGTCAAGTGCAAGCTTTGTTAGAGCAGTTCTTGTTTCGCAGAAACCTCTTGCTAAACACTGAAATCAAGAACTTTCTGCTAAAAGCACATTCTTCCTGCCAGCGTGCATAATGGAACCGCTCTACTGAACCGCTCTACAGGTTATGAAATAGCCTGATGGAGTTACAGAGGAAATGGCAACTGTGAATGCTTTTTGCAGGTCAAACAGGAAAATATCAGGAATCAATAAAATCCAGAGCAGATGTAGTTGTCAAATTTGTAAGTTTTAAGGCTAATTCATCCCACTACTGTTTGCAATAACTGAACAGTTTTGTCAAATTTTTAAAGAGATTCTTTACTCACTGTGAGTCACAGTACTTCTGAGATGTTTAAAATCATTGGGAGCATAAATGTACTTTGCTGCTCACAGGTTTAGACTACAGCAATCTAGATAACCGGGACGTTCTTTATTCACTCCATCAAAATAGAAGAAACATTTTTAATTCTTTTTATCTGAAGTAGTCCTTTATGATATACTCCCTATAGGATTCACAGTTTTTTGTCTATTAAATCAAGAGGTGAGAACAAAGCATTTACCATTATGCTGACTTAAAACTGTTTCTTGGCTTCAGACCCATCTCTAATTCCTGCTGAATTGCACAGAACAAGGCATAACCGCAAAGAAAACGTGTTTCCCAACATCACCATGCCTTCAGGTGTCAGAATAACACTCCGTAACTCTTGCATATAATACTTGTCTCTCGGCTTCGAGTTAATAACAATAAACTCCCCTTCTAATTTTGAAATAACAGAAGGCTCACTTTTATCTACTGATTAGTAAGAAGTAAGGAAGAGACTTTGATATCCTCCCTTCAGAATTGTTGTAATGCTTTCGCTTAAGCCTCCTGATCCGATTTGTAGGGGTTCAGTTGATGAAGGATTAAAATTTTCTCATAACCAAAAAGCAGTTCTCTGCTGTTAGCTCCTTCCGAGATTTTTCTCTTATCTCCAAGGTCAGGTGGAGACATCAAGGGACTGGGAATATGCTTTGTCTGTGAGATAGCTCCGGAGGACCTTGCAGTGTTCTCCCACATACCAACTCTATTTATTTCTTCTTAATTTAAGCAATGTGCTCAGGCTTAGAAGAAAACCACACATGAGTAGCCTCCAGCTGTTTTAAAGCTGATTGCACTTACCTACTTTTCAGACTGTTTTAGACATCTTTCTTTTGTTAGTTTTAACAACTAGTATTTTCATAAGGTGCCACTGCTTCAGGGCAGCTTTCTCTTCCTGTCATGGCTGTTTTAGGTTTTTATCCCTAGCGGACTTCTTACAAGATCCACTTTCTGTTTTCCATAAGATATTAAGGAGGATTTCCTCTACAGATTACATCTTTGTCACTCTGTTAATTTCACTACACTGGGTGTTAAGGGAACGTTTCCTTTTTACAGTCAATAAGTGCATGAAAGTTCTTTGGGAACCTTTCGGTGCACAGCAGACTGGCACCCCTCCATTAGCCCCTAAGGAAATCATGCTGTGCATTCTGTCATGTCTGGGTAATGCTTTTTATTAAAATTTGAATGATCCTTCATCATCATGTTGTAGATAAAGAAAAAAAAACAACTCTTCAGGTCTGGAATAGTGCTCTCAATAATACGTGATTGTTTTTGAGCATGAGCTTATTATTACTGCTACATTTAGAATATATATAGAACATACATAGAAATATAATAGGGTGTTTATCTCCACTGAATGTTAAATGGTCAGTGGAGGAACCCGCAGTTGCTGGGGTTTGTCTTTTAGCATCTTGCTCCCCAAAGCACTTCACAATGACCTCGTCCTTACTACTCACACAAACACACCCATGTGGACAAATTCTATATAGTCATCCTCATTCTGGTAATAAAATCACCCAAAAGAAGCACCCTGTAGCCCCACTGTGGCCCCCTCTAATACAGGAAGAAGACCTTTGATGAAGAAAAGAGCACTTAGGCAGTATGAATCTCTGAGCACATGTTCTTCACGTCTCCAGGCTGCTGCTGAACCCCAGAGGAGCGGTAAGTCCATGTAACTACCTTCACTTTTCCAGTATGACTGAATTAGGCACAGAAATGTGGATAAAAGAGTTATTAAACAGAAAAATTGGAGCAGTAAGCCTTAGAGGCACACAACTTTCAAAACTGCTTGGAGAGCAGAGCAGACTCTTTGCAAAGATCTATTACCACACACAGTACCATTTAGTTAAGTCAAAACACATGCATTCTAATCAAGTATGATGGTCTTCACATATGATTTATAGCTGTGAAAAAGGTATGTTTCAATTGAAAAAAAAAAAAAAAAAAGGTGATCTCTTCCCTTTCCCTAACAGAGTTTACAACTGGCAGTGAAGTGCCTTGCTGTGGCAAATATGGTCCCTAATTAGATAAAGAATTCCAACAGAACTATGTATTTCAGATGTACCTATCCTAAGTTGGGATATTTGTTATTCCTCACTTTTGTGTGCATGATAATAATTAGGGGACACATGCAATTAAGTTGACTGATTCTGAGAAATAAAAGTCTAACCTTTATGCTCATTGCCCCAGTGTAACAGAGCGTCTAAGCTGCCTGACAAGTCAGTGAGGCTATGGTGAGAGACATGATTTGGAATCCTTCAGGATCAGAATGCTTATCTGTCTGAGTCTGAGGGAGACGCCTCCAGGCCACAGCAGGTGTTACAAAGGGAAAAGTTTGACACAAATTGTTTTATTTGTCTGCTCAGACAAATGAGAAATGAATAGGAAGAAGCTATGATTTCTTTACTGACTGCAGGTAAATCAGAACTGCATACTGTAAGAGAAGCTTAAATGAGCAGCAGTAGGAGTGTGAATGAATGGTGTGCTCTCTGTTTTGCTAGGATGGATGTCACCAGCATGATATACCAATCTTCCACTAATCATGCTTTCCTGGAGGATCTTCAGAACTCTCTCACTGAGCCCATAAATACACTTTCTAGGAGGGGAAGGTCCCCAGAGTGCCCATGACACCATCAGAACACCTGATACTGGCACTCCATGCCTTCTTTGCTGAGCCTATTTATATTTTCACCTCTGCCCAGCAAGATGCAGGAGTAAGGGCTGCCAAGGGCTGTGCACCTGCGTGCTCCCCTTGTGACCGCATTGTGTTGTGGATGCCAACAAAGAGAAATCACAGACAGTGCAGAGTAGCTGATAATTGCATTAACCAGGACTGGTTTGACTGCGCTTTGATTGTGTGCTGAACACACTTAGACAGATCTTCATTAATTTAGGGGCTGAAGAGAGGCTATAGCTCTATGCATAATATTCAGAGGTTCCCTCCCACATGCAAACACGTCTTTTGAAAAGCCAAACCTTGATCTTGTTTGAGGTACATGAGAAAATTTAACTGTAGTAAATCCATTGAACCTGAATTTATTTGTGGAAAGAATATATTACAGGTCTTCCAATAGATCTAGTCTGCTGTTTATTATCTTGCGTGCTGTCGCATTAGACAGAAAAACACAATATGGTATACTTCCTTTTGTTCCAAAGGAAGTGACAGTTGTTACTCTTTCCAGCAAATCTAATTGCATCAAGTATTTCTCACACAATACTCACAATTAAGGTTTCCAAAAGAACTGCTAAACTATAAGACAGAGGGGAGCTGTTATTCACAGATGTTGGATTAAATCTAATTTGTGAGTGTAGCAGGAGCTACTTATACATGGGTGCTTAAAGCACATTTCATCTTGCTAATTGTTCCTTCCTCCTACATTCTGAAAGAATACTTGAACCACTCAAGGATATTTAAATACCCTGAGTTTTTTGTTGGAATGTTTGTAGAGAAAAGAGAGAGAAAGGAGAGCACAGGCAGATGACTAAGGATGGTGCAAGGTGTGAAAAAACATAGGGCTACTACCAAGAGAAGGGAGATCAGCTGAGTCATCAGAAGAACAGGGTTTCAAATATTCATTTTTACACAAATGCAATTATGGTAGAATAGGCCCTTTATTCCAAGAGGGAAGACAAAAAGTGAGATGGAGGAAAAGCTCCACTGCCTTCAGGTGAAGTTGAAGAGACATCTATCACGTTAGCACAGTGTGGAAATAAATAGACTGGAAACTGTTTGACTCTATACTAGATGGAAAATTTGCACTGAGTTATAGTGCTTTATGGGACATGAGAGGCCAAAAGGTTTACACTGCATCATGTAAAACAAACTCCTTTCCATGTTGTAGGCATGCTTGACTCCTTGTTACTTTTGTGTGTCTTTTGGTTTCAGAGCTCGCTGTAGGTTGTCACTGTGCTTGTTACTGCACTTTCAGCATTTTGCAAGCAGCTTCCAGCTACAGGGAATTGACCAATGCTACCAGGAGCAGCCCACAGCACTGGAGATGCTGCTGCCCTGCTGCCATCTCCAAGTTGTGCTCAAAAATCCTGTAAGGTGTTCAGCTCCCTCCAGCTCCTGCAGATCTGAGCAAGACTGGATCAAAGAAGGAAAAGGTACCCTGTTTTTCAAGGTAAGAAGGTCTTGTATTCATATGGGAAAAAAAGATGTAGTCCAACATGAAAACTATTTGACCATTACATGCGTTAGAAAATAAATTCTAAATCTTGAAAGAATTTCTACATAGCTACGAGAGTAAAATGCCCTGAATTTTGAGCAGCTCTGTTGGTAACACTGAGAGGTTGATCTGGCTTTGCACACGCTCTTAAACCAGGAGTATGTGTGTTCTTGTCCATTTAGAGAGCATTTGTGCTTTTTCTCATGAGTTTCCGTACTTTCCAGACTAAAGGAGGAAGGTGATGTGTCTGTATCCTCATTTATACAGTTCTCGTTTAAACCTTCTGGTGCTACATGCAGGTGCTGTGGGAGGAATTACCTTGTTTGTGGCAGTCTGGGATGGGGGTGTGTTTGTGTGCACATGTGTGTAGTCTGATTCTGTGAAACACAGAGGTACAAGAACTACTGTAGGTAATAAGCCCAGGAAAGCAAAAAAAAAAAAAAAAAAAAAAAAAGCACATCACCAAGGGTATGTGGTACCCTGCTAAACCATCCGTAGTGTTTTATGTCAGCACAGGAATCTCTGCAGGGCATTTGTTTCCCAGAAACACATCTGCAAGGTGACATTTGCTCCTCCCAGACTTCTTATGGGATATGCATGCAAGCAAATGTGTAGAAGAAAACCCACTTCAGATGTGTTGCATTGCTCCAAAGAAGTATAAGAAAAGAAAACACTAGTAACATAATGGAAGTATTCTCAAGAAGGAATTGTTTAATCACAAACATCTTCCAGTCTTTATCAAACTAATTTGTTCTTCTCTAACAAACTAATATTTTATCCATAGTTATTATATTTCATTAAAAAAAAAAAAAAAAACAGTAGATCATCATTTTAAAATGTAGCACTGCTATTATAAAAGAAAGGCTGGATGTTCGGCTGGTACAGCTTCCCCCTCACAGTTTAGCATTAAACTGTGTCAGCATCTTCTCTAGCTTTATTGCCAGTGCCATGTTACCTTTAATCCTTAATTTTCCTGACATGAAGGCCATGGTTGGCTTTAGTTTACCTAAAAAGAAGATACAGAATCATCAGGAAAAGGAAAGGAACTGGAGACAAAAAACTTTGATATCATATAGTAGTATCTAGTAGTTACTTCACTACCAAGTTCTACTGTAAAAGCAGCACATACTTATAAAAAAATAATTAGAGATGTGCAGAAAAGAAGTTCAACAGATAGGCCGGATGCTTTCTGAAGCTACACTCTGAAAATTTCAGAGCTACTGAACAAAGCAGTAGAAATTTTTATTATAAAATCATAGACTCACAGAGTGACTTATGTTGGAAGGGAACTTAAAGGCCATCCACTTCCAATCGCAGCTAATCCAATTCCAAGACCACAAAGAGAGATGAACCTGTCTGCTCATCCATCAGCAGGATGTTTCCTGCCACCAACAGCTGCCTCTGTTCTGCCGAATGCATTTGTTACTCACCAGTGAACATCTTCACAAAGTCGCCGCTCGACATGCTCATCACAACATCAGCTACTGCAGGAGGCTTCCCAAACCCAGCGCTCCCGCTGCTAGTTTTCAGGTCAAGGTACCAAGTGCCTCCTTCATCACCTGGGCAGAACAGGGAGAACCTTGTGGCAGCACCGCAAGGATGTGCCCCACCGTTTGCTATCCCAGCCAGCTTTCCTCTCCTATCTCATGCTAGACACGCTGGAGGTACTGTGCCAGAAGCTGCCACTTGCCCCACACTTTCTGTGCAGACAAGATCAGCCCCAGCAGATGCCCACATGTGTCAGGGGACAAGCCCAAGGCAGCAGCTGCTGGCAAAGCTGGAGACAGCAAGGGCTTGAAACAGAACTTCCACGTTGACCCTGTGCAGCACAGCCAGCAGTGTGACACAGCAAAAACATAACACCAGGAAAACATACCACAGACCTCAAAAGAGCAGCACATGCTGTTGACACAGAAAGCATCTCCCTATGACAAGAGCGGCACAATAAATCCCACATGTGCTGAAGCTGGCCCTGAAAAGCAGCATCTTATAGAGCATATCCGAGGATGTCCTGTTCCTAGACCAGCTTTGAAAGATGAGCATTTACATGTGAAAACCCAGATTGCCTCTTGCTAGAAAAGCAAGCATTTGAGGATTTTACAAGAGATGGTTTTACCTGACAGTTCAAACTGAAAGATGCCCTGGGTGGATTTCACCATTTCCTTATTGAGTTCTCCCTGAATAACTCTGAATGTTTCTGCAACAGGCCCAGCTGAAGCAGATTCTGTATTAACCTTGGGTCCATCTGTTGCCTGTGGAGCACCTACAAGAGACAGATGATTTTTCTCTGTAAAATACCAAAACACTGTTGTTTTAATATGTGAAGAAGTATAAATGCAGCAATGCTGACCACTGCCAATTTTCTAAGATTTGAACTTCTTAGTTCTTGGGGAAAAGTGAAGATTTTGTTATTTTACTATTAATAATAATAAAAGAAGTTTTCAATAACTGGGAACTGGAACTGGTATACAGCACTAAAGAATTCTGTAATTTGTTTCATTTCTTACTATGTCAAAATATTAAAAATGAAACCACAGGAAAAATTTAATTCTGACTACTCACAGTTTCTTCATAATTTACTCAACAGACTCCTGACAGCATAAACAAAACTATCAGTGCCTTTAATAATGTAACTTTCATCTTGAAATGCTTCACTTGCGTATCTTTGTAAGAATATTTTCAGAATATATTTTCAGCAATTCTTCTGCAAAAGCTTCTAAGCTGTAAATAAATTCATGACTTTAATCAGCAACTTTCTACACTGCAGTGAATGTGCTCATTTAACATTAAGAAAGAACATTCGCAATTTACAAGGCACATAAAGCTTAGCAACCCCTAAAAGTCCTGTAGAATGTCAGTTAGGTGTCTTATATATCAGGAAATGATTAAGACTACTCTGTGAACTGCTACTAAATAACTTTTGCTGGATGTCCGGGCAGTTAGCAACATCAGTTCCTGACAGAAAAGTTCAAGAGCACATTCACAAACAGTATTTTCAAGGGAAATGGACTCTATACAAACTTAGCCTCTTTATTCCCTCTCCTATATTTGTATTGGTGCTCCTATAAAACCTATTCAGTATTCCTATTTGCCCTCCAACTAGACACATTACTATTCTGAAAAAGCGAAACTCATGCTTTTATAAAAAACTTCTCCATTTCATCTTCTAGACGTTCATGTCATGTATGACTGTGAGAACTTCATGTAGAAAGAGAGGCTCTGTCAAGTTCTAAATGCTGCAAGACAGATGTAACACTCCTGCAAAATATGCTGATTGCTTTTAAATTTTTTTTCCAGCAATATTTACTCATTATCTTCATACTACTTAATTCTGGTGGTAAAAAAAAAAAAGATTGTTCAAAATAAGGCACTGATTATAAACTGTAAAAGTTGCAGACACTACAGTCACTTCCATAAATCAAACATCCCAAATACAAAAAGAGATTTTGCCAAATAGCTTGAATGTAATCCAAACACTTGGGAGAAAAGAAAAATAAATAAACTGAAATAGAGTGGGAATTCATTATCATCACAAATAATCAATTTGTACATGCAGAGCTTGCCTTACCATGGCTTTCTGATTTTGTGGCTGTCATATCAGTTTCAGCATCCAAGAAGAAGTCAGGAATCAGGGGGTGACCTAAAGAGGAGTTGAACAATAACAGTAAGCCCAAGTAAAGGTGAACTGCACAAACAGGAATCCATTCTGAAGGAAACAGCACCCCAGTTTACAAGTAAATGAATTACAGGTTGAAAGAAGACATAGCATGAGATGACATGTTTAGGATCTGGTACATTTAAAATCAGACCTAGAAGCCTCTTACAAATGCAGTGAGAAACATTTGAAGATGAAGAAACGCTATCTCACTATTTGTTAAGTAGTAGTACAAGTCTATTTACTTTTTGTTAATGAATTTTTTTTTAATTTTATGGACATTGATGATTAGAGCCTCAGTGGACTATTATGTGCTTTTCCACGTAATTTTCCCATTCATTTTCTCAAACTTGAGACAAAGCATCTTTTCACTGACTCACTTAAGATGCCAAGGGAATGGAATATTCACATTTCCCATACAGCCTTCCTTCCTTCCCAAGCTTCTTTTAAAGATCTCTTTTACCTGGTGCAATTGCATAGACATCAAAATCCGTAACGCCTTCTTCTCTCAGTAGGACTTCATCAATAATGAAGTTTCCAGTGAAACTTTTTGGTTTTGTTAAAATGCAATATGCAGCATCTGCAATTATGTCAGTTTTTCTGCACTGCTTCTCTATTCCGGATCCTCCCAGCATATCCATAGCAGCTGTATGTATGGCTGGAAAATTTGAAGGACGGGAAAATCAAGTTTAACGCTGATGACATGAAATTCTTATGTCTTTGGCAACTGGCAACAAAACTTTATTTTCCTCTCACATGAAAGTTTATCATAAGACAAAACTGTGAAATACCATCAACCAGCAAAGAATGCTCAACCAGCTAACAATTCTCCAAGTGTAAAGATTCCTTTAATTGAAAAGTATTAAAGGAATCAAAAGATGAATAATGGGAAGAACTCCTTATAACATTCATATTATTCAACCCTTCTATCAATACTTTCCACACAAAGACTTCCTCTGGCTTTATTGAGGACATGAAAAACTAACAGGACAACTATCTTCGTCAAAGTGAATGTGCATCAGTAACTAAAATATTTTCTGCAGCAATTACCATACTGAAAATCTCAATACTTAATTTTAGCTCCGCAATAACTTGAGATAACAAGTGTCTCTAAGTTAAAGATGAGAAACCCAATAGCACAAACTCAAACAACTTTTTGAAGAGTCCACAGAATGGTTGTGTTAGACCCATGAATAAAATCCATACCGAAGGTGTCCAATTTCAGCCGATTTAAAAAAAAGAAACTGAGGTTTATCAAAGGTACACGTACATACAGCTAGATGTTTTTCTCCTTATAAAATACAGGAAACATATTTGCCTTTCTTCAGTCTGCTGAAATGTGATGTCCCAGTAAGATTCCTTTTTTTTTTTTTTAAATAGCAGTTTGAAATAATTTCTGCCACGTGAGGTGGTGAAGTTTACCAGGTCCTTTCAGCATGAGGATAGTCTGAGGACTGATTAACCTGATCACTTTTCCTGGCCCATGCTCCTCTACTTTCCTATTACTGCCAACTATTATTGTTCTAAAAAGAGCAAAACTATGGGCAAGACTGATATGAAAAGATTCTGAACATCTCCTGTCCCAAAATCTGCATATCATTCCACCTATTTCATAAAAGTGTTGCTGGTTTTCCACTAATAGGCATAGAGCATCTTCTAGTTTGACCCTGCAATACCTCTACTACTCATACACACTCTTACATCCTTTTGGCAGGCTACCTCTTTCACTTTCAGATAAATGGAGAGCTCCTAACATCTCACTATCAGCATATTTTCATGTTTCAAAGAGTTGGATGAACCAATAGAACCATACTAGCACAGTAGTAATCTCCAGCAATGAAGCTAATCACATATATATGACATTCTTTAAATTAGAAACTTAATTGTATTGTAGATACTATGAAAGTCATCTCTCTCTCACTCTCTAAAGTAGTTAACTTTCTTAGTTTTGGCAGATAAAACCTTTCAAAGCAACATTTTTCTTTGTAGACTGTTTGCACATCACAAACTTTTATACTTCAGGTCACACGAACATTTTTCATCAAGGAAACACTGATATACACAATTTTGAGAGCTCACTTAATGCTTCTAATGCTCTCAAGACACTCGTCTCTTTGCTCAGCAGCTGACCAAACCTTGAACAGCAGCCTTGATCCTCACTGACCCATGGACAATAAACTGGAGCTAGTACAAGATGGACACAAGTTATTTTTCTACTATACAGCTCTTTAATGTGCTGTGACTTGCAAGAAGTGTTGGATGGTTGTGTGAAAAAGCACTTGCTTGCCCACTGAGCCAAAACTTCAAGGAATGGGATTTTTTTTTAATTGTTTTTTACATCTACAGAGGTATATATTTTGTCAGTTTCATCTACTCTCCAGCAATCTAACTAGCTGAGGATTCCAAATAGTACTGGACATTTAATACCTACAAATGAAAGTATGTTAGTACTCAGCAATTCTGTGTAAACCAAGGCTTGAGTCATGTTGAAAGGAGCAATGGCAAGACAGGTCAAGAAAGAGCAGAGTGCACTCAGGCTGAAGGTAAGTTTGAATGAAAGTGGCAAGGCTATAGTGAGAACTAGGAAAGAAAGCCAATACCCACACAACATCTTTGATCACAAAAAAATATGCAGAACTGCTCAGTTTCCTGAATCAGTCCCAGCAGTTATTCAAACCTAAATAAAACACCTGTATAAGACAAAATACAAAAATTCATAATAATCACCTGTTTTAGGCCATAAAGCATTGACAGCAACTTCTCCTTTAAATTCTTCTGCCATTCCCAAGACACACATGGACATGCCATATTTAGAAATTGTGTAGGCTACAAAAAGTACACAAAAATCCTATATTTAGTAAGATACAGATTTAGAGTTTATGCACAGAATTTTACTTTTGAAGGATATAAGTTATGGAAAATCAACTTTCTGTGATCAAAGCAGTATCTTCCTTCAGTACAGAAACTCTCCCAACTCCCCCCATCCCCAGCAGATAAGATCTGTAGTTCTTATGTCTACATTTTTTGACAAATGGAAACAATGATTGAACCTTAACTGCATGGTGTTTTTCTTGTCTTTTTCTCAGAGACCCTTTACACCAGTATTTAACAGGAGAGGAAAAAAAAAAAGAGAAAAGGAAAAAAGCACATTGTAAATCTTTTTTGTCTATTTTGAGAAGGAAATCTTGTGTGGAAGGAACATGGACTTGCAAGAGGAGTTTAACCGTGTTACAAGTGTTGAAATTTAAAAGGTAGTCTACAGGTTTAAAATGAGCAACGTATGTTCTAGCCTAAAGACACAATTGGAGTCTCCTTCACTCCTCAAAGATAATTTCTGTTTAAAAAGACAGCATTGAGCATTATAGGTATCAAGTCAAATGCAGAAGCACAGAGAAAAAAGATTTTGCTTTTCTATCTCTATTGGAAATAGAAAACACTGTGTAGTCTTAAGAAATCCTATGAAAAATTTGTAACTCTTACCTGTAAAACATTCTTGAAAACATAAAGGATATATAAGGGCATGAGATTTGCACTGTGTTTTACCAGAAAACAATTTCTTTCAAGTAAGGTGCAAAACACTCTGAGGAACCTGTCAATCTTTAGTGATCACTAAAAACACAGTATCTGGAATTCTTGGCTGGCACTCCTTCACATTTCATTAGTTATTCATACATTTCTCAACACATAACAACAAAGGCAGTGGATGCTACTTACCACAGTGACTTTTGAACCACGTGGGTTTCATATTCAATGGCGGGCTGAGGTTCAGGATATGAGGGTTCTTACTCTTCCGTAAGTGGGGAAGGCACGCTTTAGACCTGGAAGAGAGGAATCAGGCAAGACAGTCATCTCTTATTTTACAGAACACTTACCATTACAGCAGAGCAGTAGTTTCACTTTCACGGAGGTCCAACAATAAGCTAAAACCCTTCCCTTGTAATCAAATATTTAACTAATGAAAAGAACAGAAAAAAATCTGTCCTATCTCACTTATCTCGAGAATAGCATTCGTGTCTAATAGCTGGGCTGCATCTTCCAAGCAGTGCAGCAACATCTACTAAAGCAGATTTTCCAGATGCTCAGAAGTAAGTCTCCTTGTAATAGTTCTGGAAGGGCAATAAACCATGATGTGGTAACAAGCCAAATTACCATTGCAAAGTATCATCTAGTCCCATATTTATTATGTTCTGATCACATGTTTATTTCATTTTTAAAACCACATTTAAGAAATAATATGGTATAGTGAGAAGCTATGATGACTATTTCAAGAAAAACTTGAAACCTACGCTCTGGAGACTGAAAGTCATATATTTAATTCAACTTGGAATTTACGTGAATCTGTAAAGTATAATTGCCACTTCTACAACTGTGGTGCACATTTTCATGGGCTATCTAACAGAATTTTTACCAAGTTTGTTAGGGAGAACAGCACTGCCAAGGACTACACTAACTGCCTGCTACTCATGTATTTAATCTGGATACATGCATACTGTCAGCCACAGAGAAAACACTCTTAACTGTAAAATCATTCAAGTAGATGCTGTCTTTTACCACCCGCTTAGAAAAGCTGGGGTTTCAACTCTTTCCAGTGACAGTGTTTGAGACTCACTAACAGATTTCTTACTGCACAGGAATCAAAAAGACTTCAACAGATATACTCTGTCAGATGGGAAATTCTCCCTGCCTTCTCCACAGACAAAAAAGCCACACTATATACATACATGTATTTAGTTATTATTACTTTCTGCACCAATATCTCAGATAAGCTGAGATAGCATTAGACATTTTGTTAAAATGGCTTTGGTTTGCTGTCTCAGCACTTACGTGAGGTAGGTTCCTCGTACATTGACATCCATCATAAGATTGACCTTCTTGGTTTCTGTTTCCAAAGTGCCAGTCAAAGAGATGGCGCTTGCATTGTTCACCAAAATATCAATCCCTGGTTTTAAAATAAGTCACCTCACATTAGCAGTAAAATAAACAAACAAACAAACAAAAACAGGAGTAAAGCAGGTTAGGGTGTTCTTTCCTCTTCTTCTTTGAATAATCTGCTTGGTGGCCTGTCCCCTGCCCTCAGCATACCTCCAAAAGTCTTCACAGCTTTCTCCACGGCGCTAATAATTTGCTCTTCTTGCCTCACATTGACGACGCATGGCAATGCCCTTCCTCCAGCTGCTTCAACTGTGTGATTAGAAAATTACACACAGAGTTTGTCTCAGACTGTACAAACTGCCTACTGAGAATCTCACATTCAATTAACACATTAAAAATTACACCTTTCAAATTGTGACCCTTTCACATACTGCATAATAAATAGGGATGTCATGACAAAATCCTAACACTGAGAATGTGCATAACTCACCACACATTTTAATTAACATGGCATTTTTACATTTATGCACGTGTATTCATTACCATCAAACTTTAATACCTCACAGAATTCCTGCGAGGGAAGAGAAGGACTTGGGCTTATTATTATAAAGCTGAATGGGAGCTAGGAGAGTCTATGCAGTTTCCCACTCATACACGAGAATTAAGCAAGGACATGCACACATCCCACCGTCTGAAGCCCACCCTGATTACAACTTACTCTCTTCTGCAGCTGTGTAGATAGTTCCGGGAAGTTTAGGATGGGGTTCTGCTGTCTTGGCAGCGATCACAATGTTTGCACCATCCCTGGCAGCCTTCAGGGCAATGGCTTTGCCAATTCCCCGGCTCGCGCCAGTGATGAAGAGAGTGCAGCCTGCTAGTTTCCTGAAGATGAGTGGGAGGTAGAGGGAAAACAAGAGGGGGAACAAAGCAAAATCTGGAATTCAGTGACTTCTTGCACTCTTCAGGACAAAAACAATCAGTGCAGTCTTCCCAACAGTCAACTGCCTCCAACGTTTTACGAAGAAAACAGACCCATAATACAGAATAAATGGATAAAGCTGTAGCAAAGCCTTTCACCACCACTGCACATATGATGACTTCCTTTAACAATACAAGGAAACAGGAAGGTTGTACAGGTCTCCCAATTGCATTTTTCCCTTTTTGTACAATAATCCAAGACTGCCCCCAACAGAACTGCTGTGTTCTCCAAAAACAGAAAAGGTGTTACTTCTAAAAACAACAAAACCAACCAATTCTAATGTTTTGACATTCACCACAGCTCTCTGTTTCTTTCAGCCCTCTGAACACAGAGGACAGGTGGCTCAGTCCACTATAAAGGCAAAGTCCGGAATCACCATGCCAGTGTGGGGTGCCAAAGACAAGAGCCAAAAATCAGATTTTCAGAAATGACCATGATTTCTCTTAAGGCTTTTACAGTAAATTCAGTTTCCCAGTAACTGCATTTAATCCAATAATTCCCCACAAATCAGTCCCACCGAACCTTCTGGAGAAACTAACAAGCTCTAGAGCACCAGAAAGACATTTTTCTTACACACAAAATGCCATGGAATTTTTGAAGAGCAAAAAAGTCTATACTACAGCATATTTCACAGTAAAGCCCTACAAACCATGGGCTTTTCAAATGAAGGATTCTAGGCTTTGGTGCTCTGCATCAAGCCCATGCTGCTTTCCATAACTGAATGAAAAAAACAAGAGGTCCAAGACTGCAATCCCACTAAAGAATCCATATAAACCACATGCTGCAGCAACTTTGAGGTTTTTTCAGAAAACAAATTTGATACAGCTTCCTTTCCTGTTTTGGCTACGCTCAATGTAATCAGTGTTTCTCTGGCTCTTCCTTTTCACTCTCCGGTCTGAAAACTTCTGTCTAAAACAGTCTGCAGGAGGGCATTTGCTTTCAGAGGGCAAAAAAATGAAACAAGGCAGGAAGGGGTAGGAATATTCCTCTGCATTGGCATTCTATGTCATCAGCAATTCCTGGAAGCCAACAAAGCCCTGCAGGAGCCAATTAAATGTGAAGGCTGGTGGCCCTGCCTGTGGCGGGGGGTATTGGAGATTCATGATTCTTAAGGTCCCTTTCAACCTGGGCCATTCTGTGATGCTGTGAATTCAAGCCACTGCCTTCTGCAGAATTGGGTCCTAGAGTGCAGGTGAACAACAGGCTGACACAGCTGCACAGCTGACTCGTGACTAAGTCCCCACATACTAAGCTGTCACAGAGGGAGTGGAAGCACCAGTGAGCTACAAAGAAGGATCTGAGAATACTGCTTGAGTACGTCAGCGTGGTGTGAGGAAAACCAAAGTTCACCTGCAGCTGAGACTTGTAATGAAAATCAGTCGTAACTTGTTCATCTGCTGTTACATGGGTAGGAAGACGGTGAACAAGGAGAAGGCATTGCTGAGTGGTGTGGGTGATTCAGTGAGAACAGACACTGGTAGTACCTGAGGTGCTAGGTGCCTTGGTCTTCGCCAGATTTCCTTGCTTAGGAACACAGGACAAGAAAAACTAGCCATAGATGAGAGGTAATCATGGTCTTTTCCAACCTTCTCAATTCTATCTAGTCCAAACATCACCCCATCCCCACCATGCCCACAAAACCATGTCCTTCAGTGCCTCATCTAAAGCATTCCTGAACATCACCAGGGATGGTGACTCCACGCTTCCCTGGGCAGATGTTCCAATGCATCATCACTCTCAAGAGAAGAAATTTTACACAATATCAAACATGAATTGAACTAGAAACTTCTTGAGAGGACACAGCCATACATAGATCAGGCTATAGCAGCTGTGCTCATGCCCTTGCAAGGCCCCTCTCTTCATACCTGACAAGCCATAGGAATCACTGGAGTCCCCTGTCAAATAAGGGAAAGGGAATGGGTGACTCATAGTCAAAGAAGCCAGAAAAAATGCCCCACCAATTCACAGATCTGCTAGCTTTTCAGCCTTCCCCAAGTTGGTGTGAAAATCATGGACCAGCTCCTCCCCTGGATATGTATTTATGATGACTGGAAACTGTCAGCATGGGCTTGCCATAGGTAAAATCAGGTCTGTTGCACCTGATTACCTTCTGTGATAGAATGAGAGAATTTGCGGCCAAAGTAGAACAGTGGATGCCATTTACATTAGCAAAGCTTTCATTACCATCTCTCAAAACACTTTTGTATCCAAGTAAATACGTACTGGTCTGGGTGTTTGAACAGCCTGAGGGGTAAAAGAAAGGTTGACTGTACAGGTTCAGGGGGTGGTGGGTAAGAAGAAATATTTTGCCTGGAGACTACTATTAAGCGGGATCTACCCCAACACGGGTCCTGTTCAACATCTGGATCACAACCTAGAGGAGAATACAAAGTGCACTGGGGAGGTCTGACAAATGGCTGATGTGCTTGGGGGCAGGGTTCCCATCCAGAGGAGCCTTGACAGATCAGATGAATGTCAACAGAAGCCTCATGACAGTCAGCAAGGACAGTCATGCAATTTTGAAGATGGAGTCCCTGCAATGATACAGGCTGGAGAAAGAATGGCCAGGGAGCTACAAAGCTAAAAAAGCAAAGGGGAACTTAGCAGAGAGCAAGCTGAGCGTAACTCAGCAGTATGCCCACCAGGAAAAGCCAGCAGTATCCCAAGATGCAAGAACCACAAAGAACAGATGGAGGGAAGGGATTGTGCCCCTTCAGTCGCACCTGTAAGACCACACTTAGACCCTGTGTTCGAACCGTGGCCTCTCAATATGAGACAGACGTTGACAAGTAGGAGTTGAGCAGAAGGAAGGAGAATTGGCCAAGGGCTGGAGCACTTTCCCTGTGAGGACAGACTTAGGGACTGGGCTAGCTCAGCCTGGAGAATGCACACCTTTGGAGAAACCCAAGAGCAGCCCCTCAGGGGCTCTCTGGAGCTCCATCAGTCCTGCAGATTCTGTTTCCTACAAAAGCCCACACAAACTGTTCATCAACATCAGAGACTTAAAAGGGAAAATTCACCTTCATTTCATCCCCTCTGAAATGCTGAGCTGACTCAATACTCTCACACTTTTATTGTGTTGGGATTTTCTTGTTTGCTTGCTTTTTAAACCTTCTTGCTTAGTTTTCCTATAACCATTTAATTTGTCCCCTTCTGCACAGTGTGAGAGCGCCAGCAAAGCCAGATGCATCAGCCTCTTCTCGTGTTTATTCACTGTCACTGAGAGAACTGCACAGAATGCAAAGCATTTTGCAACACTTTCCTAAGGCACTCCACAGTCTAAGTTATTACAAAGTTGGTAGGAAGTTGTTTCAAGTTGCCAATATTGTGAAGGCTCCAATGCGCCGAATTCTGCTAACAAGATAGAATGTCACATTCACCTCCCAGCTCTGCGGTTTCAGGGTCGTTAAAATTCTGAAGTTGGGCTCCTTCCTCAGAGGGCACGGCTGCAACCAGGGGAGCCCACGGGCTGCATCGAGGACGTTTTTTGCACTTACACAGAATTTCATGACAACTACTTACAACCTACAAATAAGGACACCGTATGCCCCCGTTCATTAGCAGTGCACGAGAGAAACGCTGCAAAAGCCGCTCAGTGCAGATCCTACAGCACGCCACGGCCGCACTTTGCCCTCCGGACGCTCACACACCCGGCCCACGAGCGCACAGCACCGAGCGGTGCTCCCGGCCCGGCCCCGCCGCCCAGCCGCTCCGAGGCCACCGCGCCCGGCTCCGCCTCGCGTCCCCCCGCCCAGAGCGGGCTGCGGAGCCCGCGGTTATCCCTCCGCCCGGCCCCGCTCGCCCCAGCGCGGCTCTGCCCGGGACCCCGAGGCGCGGGAGGCGGTGGCTCGGAGCTCGCGGCCCCGCCGAAGGAGCGAAGGGAGGAGGAACGCCGAGGACGTCTTACCCAGTATTGGGCAGCATGGCGGCACGGCTCAGCGCGGCTGCCGGCTCGGCGTAGGACGCGCCGCCCGTCACTCCGCCCTCCGCGCAGCCGCGGTCCGGGGAGCCGGGCGGAGCCAAAGCCGAGCGGGGGCACGGGGCGGACTGCCGCTGGGGGGGGCTGCGAGCACGACGGGAGCTGCGCGGGCCTTTCCTCGGAGCTGCGGCAGGAGAAATTAACGCAGCGAAGCGCCCGTAGCCGTGCCGGAGGGCTGATGGAAGCGTCAAGAGCGGAGCCGTGGCGGCCTGCGCCGCGCTCCCACGCCACGCGCACAGCGTTCTTACCCTTCGACAGAGAAAAACAGCGGCTTGCCCCGCGCTCTCGCCGCCGCTGAAGGAACGAGACCGGAAGGGCGCGACGAGCAGCCGAAACAATTTATCGCCGAGATATCTGATTTTCACAACTGTCGCTCTACCAGCCGCTGCCTTGGGAGCCCCTCCGCGCGGCTGCTGACACCCCCGCTCTCCCTAGGGCGCCCACCGGTCGCCTCCATCACAGCCGCGGGCGCGCAGCCGGCAGCCTCCCGCCACCCGGCCGGAGCCGCACGTCCGCTCCGCTCCTGATGCTTTCATCAGCCGCCAGTGATAGGCCTGGGCGATTTGCTTTTAGCTCGGGGTCCCGGGGCAGCAGTGGGATGGGAAGGGCTGGGGTCAGGCGGAGGGACACCTGTGGGCTCCGTGGTCTTCTCTGGGCACGGGGAGGTGGGCGGTGGGGTAGAGGCTATGGCCGTGCCCGATGGCTCCAGAGTGGCTCGGTGCCTCCTGTACTGAGGAACTCTATATATCTGGGCGCAGCGCTTCAGGTGAGGCCTCTCCAACACAGCAGAGGGGCAGGATCGCATCCCTTGCCCTGCCGGCCACACTTCTTATAACGCGGCCCAGGATACGGTTGGCTTTCTGGGCTGTGAAGGCACATTGCTGGCTCATGTCCAGCTTTCCTTCCACCGCTACCCCTGGTCTTTTTCGCCAGAGCTGTGCTCTATCCTTTCATCCCCCACCTTGTCTCAGAACATGCCACAATACAGCTTATAAATCAGATTATAAATCACATGTAATTCCATGGGCTTGTCTGAACTCTCGTGATGTGCAAACAAGAAGAGTGCAAGAATTTATATTGCTTTGTTCAGTAGCTAATGAAATGTTTGCCGTACATGTAGCATCCAGCCAATCTGTCGGACTTTTTTTCTGTACATCTCTGATCTGTTTTTCTTAAATGGTACTGCTTTTACCACAGAATTTTGTAGTCAGTAACTCAGTTTCTTTCTTCTGATTTGCATGGTTTCGTCTCAGTCAAAATCACAGAATCACAGAATTGTAGGGGTTGGAAGGGACCTCCAGAGATCATCGAGTCCAACCCCCCTGCCAAAGCAGGCTCCCTACACCAGGTCACACAGGTAGGCGTCCAGGCGGGTCTTGAATATCTCCAGAGAAGGAGACTCCACAACCTCCCTGGGCAGCCTGTTCCAGTGCTCCGTCACCCTCACCGTAAAGAAGTTCTTGCGCACATTGGTGCGGAACTTCCTACGCTCCAGCTTCTGGCCGTTTCCCCTTGTCCTGTCTCCGCACACCGCTGAAAAGAGTCTGGCCTCGCCACTCTGTCCCCCACACCTTAGATATTTATAGACCTGGATCAGGTCCCCTCTCAGTCTTCTCTTCTCAAGGCTGAACAGACCCAGTTCTCTTAGCCTTTCTTCATAGGGGAGATGTTCCAGGCCCTTCACCATCTTTGTGGCTCTCCGCTGGACTCTTTTCAAGAGATCCCTGTCTTTTTTGTACTGGGGAGCCCAGAACTGGACACAGTACTCCAGATGAGGCCTTACCAGGGCAGAGTAGAGGGGGAGGATCACCTCCCTCGACCTGCTGGCCACGCTCTTTTTAATGCACCCCAGAATGCCATTGGCCTTTTTGGCCACAAGGGCACACTGCTGGCTCATGGCCAACCTGTCGTCCACCAGGACACCCAGGTCCCTCTCTGCAGAGCTCCTCTCCAGCAGGTCATTAAAAAAAAAAAAAAAAAGCTGGTGCTTTTTCACTTGTTAAAATGTACAAAGTATTTATTGAGCAATGCTGAGTTCTGGCAGTGTTTTGGATCTGTGATTTCCACATTTATTGCTATTCAAATCATTTCTCAGTTCCCTTCAGCAAAATTTCGGAACAGAGCTATAAGATAAACCGGCAAAATGACAAAAAGCAAAACACAAAACATGCACACACACAAATGTTATTCAGTAACTAAAGTGATTGTTATGATTTAGCCCTTGGCTGTACCTTCAGAAATGGCTTGGAAAAACAAATTCTTTTTCAGTCAGTCAGCCACCTTTTCTCAGTAATGTGCTTCACTGTTAATTAATGTATGCATTAAATATACATGCATGCAGAAATACTTTATTAGGCTGTGATATTTTAAATGGCTGGGATTTAATTCAAGAGCATGATTTAGCATTTCTACTGTGTAGATCAAAACACCAAACCTGTAGCAAAGGGGAATTTCTAAAAACTCGTGGATTTTCCTGGAACTGAATTACTGTTTCCTGGTCAGTTTGCCTCTCTGCTCTCTTCTTTTCTGATGATCCTCTTTCTTCTTTTCAGGTGACTTAAAGCCATCTCTGGCTTTCCTCACAAGGCTTCCTAACATCGCATTTGTATTAGGAAGGTCAGAAATTAAATGTGATACGATATTTGAAATGAGGCTGGAGAAGGTGCTGCCTTCAAATTTTTTTGGGAGGAAAACGTTACTAACAGAGTATTGGCCTTTCATATGTAGTTAGAACACAGCTTTAAAATGCTGGTCCTCATTTTACCTTGATGCAGTGTAAGCGTGAAAAAGATGTGAATCTCTAGAAAACATAACTCGATTCTGCTGTAACACCCAGCAAGGAAAACATTTTTCTGTAATAACTGTATAATGATCAAAGAGAAATTATATAACAACTATATTTTTTTTATTTTTCATGGATAATTCTTTTCTTGGTTTTCACTTTTTCTGCAGATAGCAAACTGCCCTCTATTACTGTGAGAGGTACTCCATCTAACTGAACATGATTTCTTATTAGCATGTCTTTGAATTATCAGACAGGTAATGAGATATGAGATCTGATGGTAGGAGTAGGGAAAGCACAGCATATTTCCACTGTATCGTTAGAGCTGAACTCAAAACGAACTCATCCTCTGAGTGGGATGCAACTCTTTTTTGGTCTACGCAGTTTGCCAATGGTCACAAAGCTTGTAGGAACTGATCATCTCATTAGATGGTATCAAAAAAGAGCGATGATCTCAAGCTCTTGAAAACCACAATGCAAGTGCCTGAGTGCAGAAAAGGGGTGGCATGAACTTTATTTCGTTAGGGATCCATATGAGACATGCTTTGAAACCTGCAGATAGTAGACAGTGTTTTTGAAAGGAACGCATATTTTTGAAGTGTGTTTCCAAACACTGCTCTGTAACACCATAGCAAAATGAAGCAGATGGAAGAACTTGGGTATCAAGAGCGAGTTTCTTACTTTTATGCCTGTGTCACCAGCAATCCCCATGCCTTTGCGGTTTCTGTGCAACTATCTGCTGAAGCATTTTATTTCTCTGGATTGCAGGCTGGGGAGGAGGGAAGAATGTGCACCATTCTGTTCAATATTAGATATGTCCTGCAACCTAAAGGCACAAGGTGCCCTGCTGCTTCCCTGCCTGTGCTATGTGTGTTTCCTTTGCATTTAGTAATACTGCTCCTGTGCAATGTTGCCGGCAGCTGTCAATGCCATTTGATGACACTCGCTGCTGCTGGTGTTATCCTAGAAACAAATGTCTTCCTTAGAAGAGAAGTGATTTTGCTGGAGATGCATCCAGAGCAGAACAAAGCTGTATCTGGCTGGCCAGTCTGTTTTTTCTGTCTGTATTACAGAAACAGTGTTTCCCGTGGGTGAAAGCTTGCCATGCTGCTCTGGGGAACGGTGATTGTGAACGGCAACTGAGTCAGGACTGTGTCTAACTGCTTCTGTGATTGTACTAGTAATTGCTCATGGTGGAGGGGAGAAACGCAGGGACTGTCATGTCCATATATAAACTATTATGGATTCAAGTCCAATTGAACAATGGAGCAATTCAGTAGCAAAAGACAAGGGAAAACAGAAAGATGGCATCTCTGTTTTCTAATGGCATGTGTTTATGCTATGCTACTTGATCCAGGATTGAGCAGATGTCCTAGAGGCACGTCATGAGAATGAGGATAGGTATCCACCACCTTCCACTCAGAGCCTTGGGGCTGTGCTGTGGGATACTGTGGTGCTGACTATTAGGTGTACCTGATCCTCGCATTACGAATTTTCATATGGTGTTATTCTTGAACTTCATGCTCTAAGCAGACAAGGCTGAGCAATGTGCCAGTCTGCTCTGCACTGTAAGGACAAGCCCTGCAAGTGGGTGCTAAAATTCTTGTGGACATTTGCATTCCATGGGATTTTTACATGAGAGCAGAAATGCACTGCTTGTAAATCTATTCCTCAGGTCACAGCTTTTGAGGCTTATGAAAAAAAAAATGACTAAACAAACTCGTTGTTCTGTTATTGTCAGAAACTGAAGAAAAACTTCAGCTTATTTTAGTGACAGTTCCAGTTAATGTGAACATGTGAAAAGAAAACTGTCTCTAAGGCCTATGTAAAATACAAGCACTATCTGCATGCTGCTGAAGGTAATGAATGGGACTGATCGCTAATTGTACTAAGAAGAAAATGTAAGCTCAGGCTTCAGGTCCCTACAGGCTCTGTTTCGATGACCTCTTGTACTTCAACAGCTCCACTGGTGCGTTTTTTCCCAGGCTGACTGGGGAAAAATCCAGCTGCGTGCGTGCCAGCAGAGGGAGTGCTCAGCACACGAGATTAAATCATGGAATAGCCCGATTTGGAAGGGGCTCTTGAGGATCACAGAGCTACAGAATGGTTGGGTTGGAAGGGACCTCAGAGTCCACTGAGCCCTGTCATGGGAGCACTGCCACCCAGCAGGTCAGGTTTGAACAGGGCCCATCCAACCTGGCCTGGAGCGACTGCAGGGATGGGCACCTTCAGCTTCTCTGGGCAGCTGTGCCAGGGCCCTCCGAGTGAGGAATTCCCTCCTAACACCTAACGGCAATCTTCCCTCTGTCAGTGTATATCTTTTCCCAAACTGTGTAAAAAGCCTGTGTAAAAAGTCTGCATCCAAGTAATTGGTGAAAATGTTGAAGAGAACCATCCCTAAGACAAAGCCCTGCTGAGCCCCACCAGTGACTGGCTGCCAGCCTGATGTAACCCCTTTACTGTAACCCATTGAGGTTGAGCTGTCAGCCCATGGTTCCCATGGTTGATTGATGCATCTTCTGTCCGGGGGGATCCAGTGAGAAACTATTAAAAGCTCCACTGAACACCAATAGATGACATCAGCAGTCTTCTCTTGTACTAGATGGGTAAACTTGTCATTAAAGGAGACTAAGTTCATTGAACAGGACTTTCCCCTCACCGACTGGTGTTGGCAGCAACATTCTCCTTCAGGTGTTTCTCAGTACATCCCAGAATAATCTTCTCCATAATTTTGTCAGCCACTGAAGTGAGACTGACAGGCCTCTGGTTGCCAGGACCTTTTTTCTGACCGCTGTGGGGAATAGGGACAATGTTTGCCAGCTTCCAGTCAACGGGGATCTCTCCAGATTCCCAAGATTTTTGAAAAAATAATTGAGAAAGTTCTCAGGATGATGTCAGCCAGCCCTTGGAGTATCCTGGGATTAATTTCACTGGGTCCCATATACTTATTTACCTGGAGCGACAAATCCCACTCAGGTATGGAATTGGCTGTGAATTTATCATTCCCACAGCTGTTCTCTCTTCCATGGTTCTGGTCACATCCATGCTGCATTCAGGAACAAATCCTCTCTGCAGCTCCTGGGCTGGAGCACATACAGGGCAAAATGCTGTTCTTGATGAGCTTGCAGCAAACTCACCACAGAATAAGACTTATTAACAAGCACCAATACACTTTTTTCTTCCCTTGATAGAATTCAAGGAGAAGATGGAATAAGCAGAATAGCAAAATATTTCCCTCACAAATATAAAATCCTTGCTCTGGAGCATGAGTGAGTGTGTACTTCCCAGAGCACCTTTTACAGCTTTTCAACAAGAGTAACTGTTTGCTTCTGAGCTATGCTTTATTATGCATATAGAGTATATTTAAACATTTCCAAAATCTTGATGAAATATATAACACTGCTGTGATGTTTAAATAGGATCTGGGATAATTTCCTCATCCTTTTTTGTTGTTGTTTTGATTTGTTTGTTGTTTTTGTTTGTTTGTTGTTAAGCAGGATTTTCCTTATCTTGCTGCACAACCATTTTGACTTACCGAGTCCCAAAATAAAATTTCAGTTATCAAAGTATTTTTAGAGTCATCTCCTGTGTGTTACGTTATATAGATATTGATGGCAAGCACTCTTACTATGAAACCACCATGAAAATCTCTCAGGAAGCTGATGTCTTCATTGGCTTCAATAAAAGATTAGGATCACTTTTGTGATAGGAACAAAACCTACTTACAAATTAGAGATTTGGGTTGTACTTTCCAAAATTGTTTTTTTTTAAACCATCTTTTGGAGCAAGCTTCTTTAAAAGTCAGCGCTCTTTTAACCATTTACCTGTTGCACGAGGGCAGTTATTTCGTGTTTATTTAGTGATGTTTTCCTTACCAGAACCACTAAAAAAGAGACTTGATCACTAGAAAAAAAAAACCTCCGATTTTTTTTAAACTGCAGCTCTTATGTTGCACTCTTGTAAATGTTTAAACAGCATTTTGGTCCAAGGATGTTCAAATTCAAGATTGTATCCCCTCAGGCCTGTTGTAAGAATCTGGTCGCATTGCCTTATTTATGGCAGCGGTGGCCCAAATATGGTTTGATTCCCCACCCCCAGTTTCTTTTAAGGCTGAGGCCCCTGCTTGTTGCTTAGGCTTGTAGTTGGATATTCTGACACAGTGAGAGAGCTTTATATGCATTTATTACATATTTCCTACATATTTAGAGTCAATGATTGATGAGATTAACAGACTACAAGCTATGAAAGCTGAAAGGAATGCGGGTTTATTTAAAGCAATCTAGTAGATAAAGCTTACCTTTGTTACAGGTAACATTCCTTTTGTGCCAGTAACCCAGTGGTGCAAATGTAAAAAACTAAACAGAGAAACAAAATCTGTCCCTCTCAAAGAATTAGCATAGGTTTCTCCCAAATTATAAGCCAATATGATAAACTGAAAAGGCTGGATTTTTTATTTCTCTACACATTAGTGTTTCTGCACACCTATTTATTTAAAGGGACTGCTTCTTGCTTAAGTGTAATGGTCTTCTGAGTTCCCAACCTGAAGTCATGGCTGTGTGGTACCCTCCTGCACCAGCTCTGCTTTGGGGTCTGGCTGCTCCTTCTCTAACTGTCTCTCACCATTCCCACCTGGGGCTTATGCTGAAGAATGGAGAGGGAACCTTGCAGACAGTGTGGGGACAGTATCACTGCACCTCTTGGGGAAGGCTTACTTCCATAGAGTTTTATTAGTGGGCTGCACACATCAGCTTGATGTTACCTTAAGGAAATGAGAAAGCAAAGAGAAGGCAGGGGACAGCTGCCCAAGGGATGGCCAAGAAACAAAGCCATATATTCCCCAGAGGAGTTTCTTTTCCAGCATCAGCAAGTGGTAAGGATGAGAAAGGTGACAATAACTATTCTTGTCAGATTTTTCCTGCTGTTAACTTTGTACTTTACATTTGGATCCAGCCAAGCTCCCTGCTGTTGTTCAGACTGTGATGCTGTCAGTGCTAGCAGGATCACAATCCATCAGCTACAAGACATGCATGCTGGTTGGTCACTGCACTTTGTGTGTATTTAAGATGGCAATACTTACATGGTATTTAAATGACTATCATCTATTTCATTACTTTCTACCTCCTATTTTTCTCCCAGTACAAACTAGTTAAAAGCATAGTAAGAAGACACAGAAGATTCTCAAACTCTTGTCATTTGCTTCCCATGAGAACCTGTTACAACAACAGTACTCAGATTTGCAGACAGAAGCTCATGAGAACAACAACCAAACAGAAGCAGCACAGGAATGAGACAAAGCAAATTAGATACAGTGTAAAAAATGAAAAGCAGGGTCCAGAAGTGCACAAAGAAGGCTGCTAGCATTACAAAGTGAAGGCATTTGTGTGGATCTACTTGTGCAGCATTTGTCCTGTCTGACATCTACGGTTCAGCACAAACGCTGGGTTTTTACAAATCAGTGATGATCACAGACCGGACTTAGCGTCTAGTGCATCGGAACTTCACAGCAAAGAGGCAGAAAAGCGTGTGCATTTCCTCTATAGCAGAGTAAAGCTTAAGCAAGCCAATCTCTGTGCAGGAAAGTGAAAAAATCTTCTCTTATTTTGCCTTAATATGAACAGTCCTTTCTAGCTTTTCCCCTTTTTCTCATTGATAGGAACCATATGGCACAAGCACCAGCTGGTGGAACACACCTTTTTCATCAATGGTTGAAGTTTTATCAGGGTGGAGGATAACTGCCACATTGTTATTTCCAATTTCCAATCTTTGTCCTAAAGGTGTGTTAGCATGTGTTCAGTACTTGTTCAGTACTGGGAGACTACATAGCACAAAGTTCTGGATCTTTTTCCTATAAATATGAACTGTACTCCATAAAAATGTTTTGTCCAGAAGGATGTTGCCAGCTATTTCTTCATAAGCTAAGAACTTGCTATTTTTTGCAAAAAATATAAATGTGATTCAGGGGAATGTAGTGATTCAGACTTTGCAGTAAAAGGAGAATGCCGAAGGTCACATCTATTCACCAAAACCCACATCTCTCAAAATTCCAAGTTTACCAGGCCCAAAATGGAGGGAATAAAAGAATAATGCTGTTGCCTCACCCAAAGCTGGGAAGAAACAAGCCCAGATGGCTCACTTCCTTATTTTCTTTACCTGAGGAATAAGTGTTGCTGCTGATATTGAACACATCCTAACTAAGCAGTGCCCTGTGTTTATGTTTATCACTTTGATTGCTACTGTTTTCCTTTCTTTGTAGAAAGGGAGAGACTCATGGAGAGAGTTTTCTTCCATAGGAAATTATCCCTGCCCCAAGAATTTTGCAGCCTGAAAAGATGTGATGCACAAGACTATATTGTCAGCCTGTTACAAATGGGCCACTGCCTGAAGGACTGCAAATGGCCCCAGGATTTCTGTGACAGAACAGAAAATCAGCCCCTCAGCAGCTCAGCCCTGTCACCACAGACCTTCAGCCCCACCCTCCGCCTTTCTGTGGATGCAGTACACGGCTAAGCCTGAGCTCTGTAAAGCATCTTGTAGAACAGTACATCTCTGCTCGTAGGTCAGTGGTAGGAGGACAGAAGTGGAAGGAGTGTGGGTCTGCCATAGCATTTGTGCATCACTCATTGATAGCTAATCCAATTCCGAACAGGGGAACTCACACTTAGCAGTGCAAGAGGGCCAAAAGCATGATCCAGTTATGTTTTAAAGCCATTCTCTGTGTTGTGAAGCACACATAACTTGTGGGGACAGCCTGGAGACCCAAGCGTCAGGGTTTCTTAAACATAGAAAACAGCCTATTGTATTTATTTATTGTACAATACATAAAAATTACACATTGTACATTCTTACTAGTGTCAGCCAAATATCCATCCTACAATTAGCATATATTTATACCGCCAGATCCCCTGCTTTCTTTCAAGTGGTTTCTTGTTGAGCTGTTATTACACATTTTTTATCATGTTCATTTTCAGGCTTTTGTTTAATTTACCCTGCATTGCCTGTGTATGTCTGCCATGTGAGAGCTGACACACACCTGCTGTGGCCACAGGTACTTCATGTTCCACCAAAACTCAGGGGTCTCTCCCAACACTAAGACAGAGATGCCATCAAACTAAGGAAATGATGAACTATACTCCTGCCCTTATGATCCTTTCCTGTAGGATAATAAGGAAGATGGTTACCCTAAGGAAGCTCTGCCATACTCCTCGTGTGCAGTTCATCAGGGATTTTTCTGACTCCTATTTCTTATTTTCCAGATTAGTCTTTTTTTGCCTGTAAGACATTTATGTTATTCATCTAAAGCAGAAGTCATTTTCAGTACTGAAAGGAGCCCATTCTTCACATTTTAGAATGTTTTTCTAAGAGCTTTGTCTTCCAGATAAATACTGAAGAAATCAGAAATCTTTTCTGTATAGCAGCAGTTTATATTCTGACTTATGGTGCACTGTCAATCTTATTTGTCCTTCCACAAGAAAAAGCAACTGAAACTGCTTCCATTGTGTGGTAAAAGTGTAAGGAGAGCTGATAATCAGATTTCTTGTACTCTCTGGAGCCACGTCAGACAAGAAGAGCCTAGAAAGTGAATGTCATTCGTGTCTCTGAACCTTTAAGTAGGTTAAAGAGACACGAATTTGCTCCCCCATCAGGGGAGCAAAATCCCTCCCACTGTAAGAGACAAGCAAGTCCAAGATTGCCTCGTGAGACTGAATATGTTCAAGTCCATGGGGTCAGATGATGTGCTTCCCAGAGTCGTGAGGGAACTGACTGATACAGTTGCCTAGCCACTCTCCATCATATTTGAAATGTCATGGCTGTCAGAAGAAGTCCCTGGGGACTGGAAAAGGGAAACATTACTCCTAGTTTTTAGAAAGGCGGAAGGGAAAGCACTTGAAAAACTACAGGCCAGTGAGCCTTACCTCTGTGCCTGGGAAGATCATGGAGCTGTTCCTCATAGAAGAAATGTTAAAGCACATGTGGGATAAGGAGGTGATCTCCAATAGACAGCATGGCTTTATCAAGGGCAGATTGTGCCTGACCAGTCTGGTGGCCTTCAGTGTGGTGGAATGATGGCATCAGTGGATAAAGGAAGGGCAGCTTGTCTACATGAACTTGTGCAAAGCCTTTGGCATAGTTCTACATCACCTCCTTATCTCTGAAGTAGGGAGATATGGATTTGAAGTCTGGACTATTGGGTGGATAAAGAATTGGTTGGATGATCACAGCCAGAGTGCTGTTGTCAATGGCTCTGTATCCAGGGGGAGGCCGGTCATGAGTGGTGTCCCTCAGGGGTGCATCTTGGGACTTGGGTGCATCTTGCTCTTCCACATCTTTAGCAATTACACAGACAGTGGGATCAAGCATACCCTCAGCAAGTTTGCTGATGACACCAAGCTGAGTGGTGGAGCTGATACACTAGAAAGAAGGAATGTCATCCAAAGGGACCTGATCAAGCTTGTGAAATGAATGATGTTCAGTAATGTCAAGTACAAGGTGCTGTGCTCGCTTTGCAGCAATCCCCAATAAGTGTGCAGACTGGGACACTCATTGAGAGCAGCCCTGTGGAGAAGGATTTGGAGGTTCTGGTAGACAAAAAGCAGGACATGAGCCAGCAGTGTGTGCTTGCATCCTGGAAGACCAACTGTATCCTGGGCTGATTCAAAAGAAAAGTGGTAGCAGAGAGAGGGTGGTGATCGTCCCTCTCTGCTCTGCCCTTGTAAGGCCCCATCTGTAGTGCTGTGTCCAGGTCTGGGGCCCCAGCACAAGAAAAGTGCACAACTGCTGGATTAGCTCCAGCGGAAGGTCAGAATGATTATGAGAGGTCTGGAGCACCTTTCCTATGAACAAAGAGGAGATTTAGACTAGAAATTAGGTTAGATATTAAGGGGAAAATTTTTCAGTCAGAGGATGGTGAGGCACTGGCACAGGCTGCCCAGATAAGCTGTGGATGCCTCATTCATAGAACTGTTCATGGCCAGATTGGATGGGGCTCTGGGCAGACTGGTCTGCTGAGTGGCAGCCCTGCTCACGACAAGGGGTTGGAAATGAAAGACCCTTACAGTTCCTTCCAACCCAAGACATCCTGTGATTCTAAATTAAAATCCACAGGAATTTCATACAAAGAGTTGTGTGGTGACAACTCTGAAAACTCAGTCTGTCTCAAGGGTATTTTCAAGCACTTATAGAATGGCATTTTCAAAAGCACCTCAGGGTCTGATTTTCACATGTTGTCTTCTTCCTGACTACAAATTATTAGATGCAACCTAGTGAGAAATCCAATGAAGGAAGTACAAGCAGGAAGTTGATTCTCCTCTAGTATGCTTGGGTGTGAATGTGAGGCAGCCTCATTGATACATGTGATGACAGGAGTTGTCTACTGTGTTTCCTGCAGCATCAGGCTGGCCCCAAGGACTTGGTGCATGTGAGAAGCTGGCCACAAGCAGCTCAGGAGATCTCAGCCAGGAGAAAGGCAAGAGGGACCTCTGTCAGATGGTTGCAAGAAAACATTTCAGAGCTGACTCAAAGGCCTGGTATATTTCTTGGGCACCACCATGACCTTGTAGACTTTTGTCAGCTGTTATCTACTTTGCTGTTAGTCAGCACACATGTTTAGCCTCCTTTTATCTTAACTCTGACTTGAAGCTAGGAGTTCTGGTTTTGTTTTTCAAGTTGAGAACTACCACATCAGTACTAGCAGAATTGACTTTGTATTGGGTGTTTTTTAGTCCGAGTACTTATTCCCACACGTTCCTTCAAGTTGTCCAGAATAAAGCATGAGTGCCTACATGTGTGCCATAGGCTGGGTTGTGAGTCACTAACAGTGGAGTCTGGGAAGGACAAGAATCTTCCATTAATCAGTGACTGCTGGAAGGCGACAAAAGCAGTGCCCTGCATTAAGGTAGTTGAATTCCTGTTCCTGAAATTGTCCCACCCTGCCTTCTGTTTAGGAAATAAGCTCCGGGCACTCCTTGACTGATCACTCCTCTTAATTCAGACCTACTCCTATTTCCTACAGGACCAGAAAGACGTCTGCTTAAACACTTGCATAAGCCTGCCTTGCCCCAGTCAGGCAGAGTAGTATTTGCAGTGCCGAACCACAGCAACCTTATTGCAGGTGGCTGCACTCTCAAGCTTCTCTGCTTGAATCTGGCTTCTTGTGGTCCTCCATTACTGTTCCAGCAGGGAAAATTCCTTCAACCCTTGAGGATCCCTTTTTCTCTCTGTGCCCTGGTTTCTGACCTGTGTAGGCGGGATGTAGGACAGTGTTGAGCAGGAGGCAACCAAATGCTGTGGTGATCGACTGGCAGAGAAGGATCATGGTCTTTCAAAGATGAAGAATTGAAAGTGTCTTTGAGAGTAACAGAAATTGTGTGGCAACATGCAGTGCCCCCCCAGGTAAGTCTGGGACTGGCAGGTAAGCAAAGGGTAAATTAACTGGTAATTCTTCACTATAAAACATTGTGTTAGTCTTTAATTACAAATGTTCCAGGAATATGGCTATGGTACCTCACAAGCTCTCCTTTTAACAACTTTCTTTACATAAAGAGAACATGTGTGTGTGTGTGAAGGAGAAGTAGTTTGGCTGCTCTTCCTCTTTATGGATTGCTCATAAGCAAATGGATCATGCTGTGAGGCAGCTTTGCTGTGCTTTGGAAAATGAATCGTCCTCTGAATTCCAAATGTTTCCTATGAAAAACCTAAAAAAAACTCCCCCCAGACAATTATCTTTGTCCCTGCTCCCTGTTCTCCTTATTAGACATTTCCCACACAATTTCCCAGTAGCAGCCTCCCTGTCATGTCCTTTGCTTTGCTTTTTCCCAGTGTACAGTCTGGGACACTCATTGAGAGCAGCCCTGTGGAGAAGGATTTGGAGGTTCTGGTGGACAAAAAGCAGGACATGAGCCAGCAGTGTGTGCTTGCATCCTGGAAGACCAACTGTATCCTGGGCTGATTTAACAGAAAAGCGGCAGCAGGGAGAGGGAGGTGATTGTCCCCCTCCACCCTGCCCTCGTGAGGCCCCATCTATGTGTAGGACAAATGATGTCTACAGACATGCTGTCAGTGTTTACAGCCACATTGACTGTTCTTGTTCTGATCCTCCCTATATCAGCATAGTTCTGCTATACCACTACTGAAAACATGGGCACAGGAAGTTCTCTTAACCCATGAGAGAGAGTTTGCTTCCTTACTCAGTAACCCTCAGCATTGCTGGAGTGTCTTAATGCCCCACCTCCACTCACCACACAACTTGTCTACAAGTCCAACCACTCATCTTCCTGCTGTTAGGGAGGAACTGCCATGCACCTTGTTGCTCTGGAATTTCCATGCTTGTGGCTGGGTGTCTGGAAGCTGAATCTTCTTCACCCACCTCCTGCACCTCCCTTCCAGAGCATCAGTTTCCCACCAGAGAATCCCACCTTGTTCTGCCCATTAGTACTGTTTGCAGGCATCTACTCTTACTGAGCACTTTCATCCAAAGAGGAGTGTGACTGAAGGGAGGATGGTTCTCTAGTATTCTGAGAGGGGATTGCAGGAGCACTTGAGAGTGATGTATGGACATTTGGGGTAGGAATCCATCTCCCTGGAATTTCTGTGTTTTTATGTTTGATTCAGCTGGAGGCCATTCCCATGAGGATTCAGCTGTCTGCCTGCGTCTTGGAAGGATACCTGAAATTAGCTGGGGCACAGTGAGACACCACAAGGCTCTCACAACGGCTGAGGCCAGCATGCTCTCTGGGACTTTCTGATACCATCCAGGTGTTACTCTTTCCAAGCTCCAGCTGACAGACAACAAATCATGCTGGATCACACAAACAATGTCTAAAAAGGAAGACTTGTTTTAACTCACACTGCTGTCTCTGGGGGCTGCTTCTTCCAACATGTGGTGCTGCTAGGCAGCCTTTGCACTGCTGGGACTCATTGCAACATTCTTAGCAGCTAAGCGCATGCAAATGCATTTAATGTGCAGGCCCAGCCACATCTGTGGTCACGATAAATAGTACAGTGCTGGAGGGATGCAAGGGAATACTGGTAGGTTTCTAATTAAGCCATTCAGTTACTAGGCGCCACCTGCTTTCTGCATGGTCATGGTACCTGCATTACAATCCGTGACACAGGGATGATACAACATTCAGACCTTTCTTCAGGCAAGTGAGCAAGTGTTTCCAAACAGGAGGACAGAGATCCCTTTACCTCCTATTTGGCAACTCATACATTCCATTTGGCAACCTACTGGTTCAGCCAGTCATCTCGTGGGGAAGACTTCGTGCCTGTGGGATTGAGAGGCTTTTGCCTTTGCCCATTGTTTTTGCCCTTGTCCTTAGTAGCCTGGCAGGCTGCTAAGCAGTTCTGTACAGTGTAAGCTCACACTGAGTGCCACAAGATACTGTGTTTCCAGCCAGGAGTGAGCAAATTCCTCATCAGGCTGGTGAGGACTGCAATTGGTTACACCACAGATGGGTAAACAGAAAATGAGTTGTCCTATGTTGTAGAATAAAGTCTACGTTAAGTCTGGGATGCAGACTTAACATTTGTCAGCTCATCTGATTAGAGACAGAACTCTGCATCTGAACATGCAGACCATCTACTTTGAGGTGCCTGGCACAGAGCTGGGGTGTTTGTGCTGACAGAGCTCAGCATCAAAGTACCAAATGCACAGCAAAAAATGCAAGAAGTGACGAACCCACCTGGCAGACATCAGCACAACCCAGCAGCTCTCCATTCTGGGGAGAGATCTGCTCTCACAGGAGCATTTCTTCTTGCTGACCTTCCAGTTGCTAATATAGGTAGTGAACTAAAGCTTGTAATTCTGTGCTGAAGGGCTGGCAACATTATTAGGCTAACAGAGCTCGTTGGCAGCACATGTGATATGAACTAAAAACCTCTGGTGCAATTATAGCCCTGCATAAAACACTGTGATGATAATAGGACAAATTAGCCAAGCAATGGCATCAGAGGTTTGAAAAGGATTTTCAAATTCTCTTTTTATTTAATGAGTGCAGACATGACATTGACCTGGGGCTGCTCCTAACAATGAAGAAGTGAAGGAGTAGGAAGGAAGCAGGTAAAAGGCAATAGGAGGGCAAGTTTTGAGGCTATTCGTCCTGCTGCCAGAAAAACATGAGAGAAGAAGAAAGAAAAAATGCAAAGGAGGTTGGAGAAGGGGAGATGAGAAGCAAGACAGCAATGTGTCTCATGGACTGCTTCTGAGTTAACTGCAAAATCAACTGCAGAAAGAAAACTCACGTACAATTCAGCAGCAGTACACATTAATGTCACTGCTAACAGAGTGTGCTCCTCAGCTGCAGAAAGGGAGCGAACAAAAAGGTGGAAGACCACCAGCAAAGAGCAAGTCCCATTTCTTGGAGCTGTATGACCTGTGTAGCCTCTGATGGGGGTGTGTCTGGTGACCCAAGGGGAGCACACTCCTCAATGGCAATCTATCCCAGCCCTGACAGAAACCTGAGGGCATGTGGAGACCAGGACGGTGATGGTCCCCTCCTCAGTGTCACCAGTGCTTTGCCTCCACGTACCTCTACTAAGAGCAAGAGGTGGGAGCAGAGTGTCATGTGTTCAGATAAGGGACAGCTATCTCTTCTAGTAATGGCTTATCCTTCTAGTATTGACTTCTTCCACTTCACTTCTCAGTCTTCAGGATTTTAACACATAATCTTCAATTTCAATGTATTTGAGATCCCTGCTGTGTTGCAGCAATGTGATGGCATCTCACTGAAAATAACAAGAGGAGAAGGCATGACAGTCTTTCCCTGATGAGGTTTATGCTGCTATCAGATTCCTCTGCTGCATCACAGGCAGACCTGGAAACAGCACTGCTTTTGGCATTAATATACTTCCAGATTGTCTCCATTATAATCTTGCATAAGCACTGTTGCCATCGTAGCATGTGCTAGTCCATTCAAGTTTTGCCGTGCTGGCATACGAGAAAGGAGGAAAGGGAACCTCTGAGGCATGGAGCAGGCAGCTGGTATTCTGTCAGCAGCATGCAGGTCCATCTCCTTTACAATGATGCAGCAAGGAAGGGGATAAAGGCCAGTGGAGGAGAGGAACAGACTTTGGTTTGGCACACATCTTGCTTTATTATAGGAGAAACCAGCACTAAGAGGTAACACTGCAAGTGCATGTTGAGCCCTCCCATGATTAATTGCAAAAATATTCTCATATGAGTAATGTTGCAGTTGACATTTCTAATTGTGGACAAATGAAGAAATTAAAAGTTACAGTTTTCCTGAGAGATAAATTGCTTTGATGTGTGACTGCTTTTTTATCATGCTATAGACAGATGTAGGAGGCATATACATGCATGTGTGTGCAAATTTGCCCCACATGAAATTAGCAAACAGGCGTTGTTGTACCTGTGATCTCATATCAGAAAAAAAAAATGCAAGAAATAAGTTGAGTATCTCTGTATCTGCATAAAATAACTGAGCAGCAGTTATGTGGGCATGGCTCCTTGGAGTAACTCAGCTGGTGTATGTCAATACACCTTCATCAGAATAACGAGGACAGCTATTTTGTGCCGTTAGTGCTGGTGGCACAGTCCTGGTTTCACGTAAATACTTGATGAAGATGGATGCATGCCCAGCGCCATCCCCAGGGGCTATTTTGCTCCCTTGTCTTTTAACCTCACTGTCCTGTGGGCAGCCTTCCACCTCCTTACCCATCCGATTAACTCTGTCTCCTGAGCATCCGCACCTCCACCCTCCTTCTAGTCCTCCATCCTCATCTTCCTCCTGCATCCTCATCCTCCATCCTCATCTTTCTTCTTCATTTTTCTCCTCCTCCTCCATCCTCATCTTCCTCCTAGTCCTCCATCCACATCTTTCTTCTCCATCTTCATCTTCCTCTTCCACCCTCCTCCTCCTCCTCCTCCTCCTCCTCCTCCACCACCACCACCTCCTGCTCCTCCCTCTCCATGGGCCCCGCTCCGGGCTCCGCGTGGTGCGGGTGCCGAGCGCTAACCCCCGCCCCGTGCCCAGCGGCGTGTGCGGGTGTGCAATTGCACACTTCCTGCGGTGTGTGCGACCCGGCCCCGGTTTCCGGTAGCTGACAGCCGCCGCAGCCTGTCCCTGCCTCCTCCGGCGGTAGTGCCGCCAAGCCGGGCAGCGCGCACGGACACGGACACCGACACGCATAGGAGGAGGAGGAGGAGGAGGAGGAGGAGGAGGAGGGAAGAGGAGAAGGGACCGGAGCACTCCCAGCACCATCACCGATACCCCCATGCGATACGGGCGGCATCGCGCAGCCCCGCTCTCCCGCAGACAGGCACCTGCAGGTAGGGGACCCACCCGTGTGCGTGTGCCCTGGCGGGGGGCGGCTGCCTTCTCCCCCCTCCCCCCCGCAGCTTTGTGCGCGGCGCGGGGCTCCCCCCCGCCTGCTGCCCACCCTCCCGGCCTTTGTGCTTGGGCGGGGAGAGGGCTCCACGCCGCGGGTGGGGGGACGGGGCTGCGGGAGGGGGGGTGGCCCCCCCGTGCGGAACAAATAAGGCTCAGTCGGCCCTGGGGCGAAGAGGGGTGCGGAGCCGGAGATCTGTCAGCCCGGGGATCCGGCCCGCGGGGAGCGGGGGACACTCGGAGGGGTCTCGCGAAGTTGGGCTGTCAGCAAGCAGCGAGGGCAGAGCGCTGCGGGACGGGGCTGGGAGATTTGGCTTAGGCTCGGGGGACGGCATCGTCCGGGCCTTATGCAGCTCCATTAAGATGTCAGGCAGTGGTGCTCCCCTGCGAGGGAATAAGTGTGACACATGCGTTCAAACTCACCTCCCATCCACGACGTTAATGGTTATAAATATCCCCTGAGTGCGGCTGGCTACAGGCAGCTCTCAACACACTGCCAGGATGCTTCCCTTCAAGTGAACGAGGACAATCTCGCAGGGAGGCCAAGCAGTGTGCTGGCTAAAAATGAAGTCCCCATATGCACCCAGCTTTGAGTACTGGAGTTGTTGATCTATGAAGTTTGCCTCTGCCTGCTGATTGTGCCATTGCCCCGCTGTCCTGCTCAGAAACGAGGTCTCAGCAAGCAGTGCAGCAGCTCTAACACCAGCTCACCTCTGAGCTGCTGGGGACAGTGATGGCTTTGGGAGAGAGATGGGTCCAGGCTCTCCACGTGCTTGCTAGCAGCAGTCACAACTGCGGTAAATCAGTTGATTACATCCCTGCTATCCAGTCTTGATGGCAACTGTTCAGGCCAGCGATCAGGCATCTTTCAGATTTTTTCTTCTTCAAACCAAGCATCCCTTAAAGGAACACCACGTGTTCCTCCTGCCCAGCCTGATGGGGCTGCAGCTGCATATTGCTGCAGTTAACCTTATCACTGCATACCCACTCACCTTGGTTCCTCTCAGCCTGGAGCAAAAGGCCATTCTCCAGCTTTCTGCTGAAGTCTGCCAGGTGTCCAAAATGGATTCAGGAAAAACTGACAAACCAGCAGTGCGCCTGGATGAGTAATGAACTGGTAGGAACTCTGCCCATGCCAGCGTACCCATGCCGCGGTGGTCACTGTACTATAGCAGGACTCTTTCTACAACTGAGCACCCCCAGCATTTCAGCAGTGCAGTATAACTGCTCACGGGACGCTGGTGGGTTTGCAGGTGCCGCGAGCAGGGCCCATGGCTCTGCTCTCCAAGGCTGTGCTCCTTCGTGTGGCAGCTATGTTAGTCATTTTTTTGTGCTCCTTCTCTGTGAAAAATACTGTAAAAGCAATGTTAGTTTAGGCCAATTGTTTTGTTGATGGATCTGCCTGGTAGCTGAGAGGAGCTTGAAAGACTCCGATGGTGCTGCTGTTTATGAGGCAGCCCCGTGGAGCGTGGCTGATTCCTCTTCAGCTCCTTGACCTTGGCTCTGATCTGCTGATTTATGGACTTTATTTACGGGCAGGACTGGCGAATCCTTTCACCAGGCAGGAATCACTGCATGTTTCCTAGGCAACGAGCACGGTGTGTGCCCTGACGGGACCTCAGCCTGTGGCTGTGCTGTGGCCATGCCAGGCCATGAGCTGCATGCCAGGCTTGGGCCTGCGGCAGGCCCTGTGCCAGCAGCCCAGGTGGGGAATGAAGGAGAGGATGCCTGAGTGCAGTGAGAGTGAGCAGCTCTGTTGTTCTGCCTCATCTCCCATTTTCCATTACAGGTGTTGCCCACGTCTGGTCTTTATCACAGTTGTTGCGTTGCTGAGTAGTTCCTTCATGTTAACTGCTTTCTCTTCTCCTATTTGTTGTCCAGCAAAAGGCAGCAGCTGCCATCATGCATTCACTTGACAGGTGTTAGCTGAGAGACATCACATGAGCCCCGCTGGATCTAGGCTTTAGTCCTGTGAAAAGCTACAGGAACAAAAGTTCTCCTGTGGGTACGAAATCACAAGATTAGGTTTGTGGTATTCAGAGGGTGGGTACTGTGACCTTCTGCAAGCTTTTATTTCCACTGCTGGAGTTCAAAGCCATAATTTTCTAAAGACAGTCAAAATATTTTCTGTATGGAATTTATAAATAATACCGAATGTAACTGGAAAATATAAGGGATGGGGAGGAGAAGCAGAGCCTCTCCCCTTTTCTGTCCAGCTTTGTTTATTTCATCAGCCTTTTCATGTGGTCTGTCCTACAGTTCTCCTCTGTGGTGCTCTACAAAGTGAGTGTCTTTGGTCAGTGTGGACAATCCAGCAAAAAGTAAAAAAAAAAAAAAAAGGAGCATCAGTGTATTACAGTGGGCAGACATCCAAATCCACATATTGCTCAGCTTTGGCAAATGAGTGGATGAGAAGTAGTTTTCTCCTTCTGAGCTGTAGTTTGAAAGCACTGTTATTTTGTCCCTCCTATCAACAGCAGCATCATAATGATGCTAAAAATGATGACTAAAAGAAGAGTGCAGGAAAGTATCCATGATAAAGCTGTGCTCTGTAGCAGGTTTATTCAAAATGTGGGGAAAGCCAGTGGCAACTGAATATATTAATTTCAGTTTTGGGTGTCAATCCTTCCACAGCTTAAAGCCAAAGAAAAGAAAAATCACAGATAATCTAGAGGCTTGTGTTAAAATTCACTCTGCCCTGTTCAGTGGCTGTCATCTGCAGTGTTAGAGGCAGTGGCGTTTCAAAGCAGTGTTTCCCTAGTGTGGAGGTGTCTGTGAACGAAGAAGCTGCAGTCTGTTGTCGGAATCTGTTGTTGTGGCTGCCACTGCCAAATGCTCATTCAGCCCTATCACCCAACCAATAACAAAGTTTCTAATGCACTCCTAACAAACCTAGCTGTTCTGCAGGTTGAGATTTCCACACAGTCAAGGGTTGGGAGGCTTAAGGGCTGTTTTGGGCAATCATGTAACAGCTTGCTCATTAGTGGCCCAAAACAACTGCTGCTTTATTTTATATTTATTTTTATATACGTACATATATATGCATAATACAAAAAAGTATAAACATATGTTTTATACAAAATATCAAATGTATGCATATGTATAGATACTATGTACTAAAAATACAATAGGATCTTTTATATATATTACATGTATTATTATAGTCTTTATCAGAATATATCATATTAACATTATATACACATGTATATATTATATTTGGTATTACCATTATACATATTCCATTCTATTTCATTCTATTCTATTCTTCATTCTGTCGGATGAAGTGACAGGGAAAAGTCCCACAGGAAGGTGATTGGGTGGGCAAGTGACAGTTCTCCTGGACTTGGTCCTACTCAGCACCTTCCAGAATGCCACAATAGAAGGAACGACGACTCTCGGTACAGCCTCTGCAGGTAACATGAGGCCAGAAGACATGGGAATAGAGCGTCACATTTCAAAACCATCTCAGCAGGATGGGGATCTGGGCTAAAAATGATAGATGTGAGGTTTAAAATGAAGGCTTCTGCTTTGTGGTAGGATGAAACTAATGCTGAATTCACAGGCTGGTAGCAATGCTATGAGCAAAAATTATTCATCTAAAAAGAAAAAAGAAAAAGAAACCAACAAATGCTGTGCCACCCACTAGATCAGGTTGTCTAGGGCCCCATCCAACCTGGCCCTGAGTGTATCCAAAGCTTTCCTGGCCAACCTGTTTCAGTACCTCACCACACATAGTGCAGAATTTCTTCCTGATATCTAACCTAAATCTACCCTCTTTAACTTAAAACCATTTCTCCTTGTCCTATACCTACAGGCCTTGGCAAATTCTCTCACCATCTCTCCTACAAGCTCCCTTAAACACTGAAGCTGCATCTAAACTTCCAAGTGCCTGTCATACACAGATATTGCGCTTTAAGCAGCACGTACATATGCTTCATCAGCATGCAGCAGCGCTGCAATTGTGTGCTTACTTGCTTCTGTATGCAGGGAGTTTCCAGCATGAGAGCTTCCATGAGGGAGAGACATGTCCAAGACACACACTTGGTGTTGCAGGGTTTTTCTCCATAATCCTGTACTCATATATTGTGATTTCTGTGCATCTGGTGTCCCTGCAGTCTAAGTACAGAAAGGAGAGAACATATTCATATTCTCTGCAAAGCGTACTCCTGAAGCTGTGTAGAAAACTCTCATTGCCCTGTGATAGTTTGCAAAATTGGTTGCAACATACCATAAGGAGCCAAATTTTAGCTGGTAACGCTCCAAATGTCGTAGCTTAAAATTTGCAAAATATTGCAGGATGGAACAAAATTAATGAACAATTCTCAGCATGTAGAAGCAGACATTTTTGTTTTCTGTTTAATCTGTGATATTTTGATCCTTGCTGCTGAGCCACTTTTGCTTGGATGACTCTGGTGTACTCATGAAGGATTTTCTGTTCTCAATCAGGCAAACTGTCACCATACAGCAGTCCTTGGTCACACCAGATCATGTCACTGTGCACTGTGAGGTTAAATATTTGCTCAGATCTTACAGTAACTGCAAGCTTTTTATGGAGTCTTCTTCACATTTAACTAGGAAAGTGAATATTTCCTATCTGAAATTTAAATTTCATGCTGTCGTTCTTTTTTAGTTCTTTAGGGTGAAAAATCATGCGTAGCTTTTGTTGTTGTTTTTATTTTTAGTTAAAACATGCTTAACTTTCTTATCTGCAATTATAAAACCAATCTTAGCTCTTACTCACTGACTCAGTGTTACATTTGTTTAAACCCATGGGGCAAACATTTATTGTGCAAACAGTAAGCTACAATTGAAACTGTTCTGTAAAGTGCTTAGCATAGACTGTGCCAGATGTATGAATCCCAGCAATTTTAGTACACTTGATAAGAGTATCTTCGTAATATCTAATTCTAAGGAATATTTTGTTCTTGCCTAAACCTCATACTGGATTACCCTGTTAATATGGTTTCAAACCTCCAGGTTCCCTCACCAGCCACAGAGAGTGGTCTGCAGCTTGCTGTGCTCCCTCACCCCACGCTGATGTGCCAGCCCTGGCTGAGAGTGAACAGCCTCACTGAACTTTGCAGCTCCTGCAGCTCTGCCCTTTTGGTGAAGTGTCCCCCTAAAGCAGCCACTCTGTGCTATAAATGTACCTTTTTTGGTGTACGTGTACCTTTTTTGCTTTTGCCCTGTTTCCTCCTAACCGTAGAAGATGTGAAAATTAACAGTTATCATTTCCAGTTAATCTTCTGGCACTGCTGAATTCTGACTCATGCCCTTGAAAACTGAAACTGATTCACACACCAGCCATTCAAGTTAAATATCTCCCTCTCTGATTTCCAAAAATATGGATAAATCTTGTGGAGCCAAGCCAGCCAAAAAGTAATGTTGTCTTTAAAAAGAATTCATGAAGATTTTAAATCCCTCAGCAGCTTGATAATTTCCAAATCTTCTGGATTTCACGTTATATTTAGGTGTTGATTTTTCCTGCACATTTAAAGCTCATGCCCTGTAGATCAAATTATGCTAAAAACCTAGTGTAAAGAACTTAATAGGAGTATGTTAGCTAAGACCCTGTAAATGGTGCATTTTCATTAGAGAGAGAGTAATGCAGGACTCCAGCCTCTGAGTCTGACCTGCTGCATGGCATCAGCCTGCAAATCAGGCACGGTGCTGAGCGCTGAACAGGCAGTGGGGTCTGATTGAATTACTGGTCACTGATAAAGGCATTTTGGCTGGGAAGGACTGAATCAGACAGCTGGATTTTTAGCCATCTGTCTAGGTTTTGGGGGGAAAAAAAGAAGGTATTTATTGCAGGGACAAGTAAAGAGAGACAGAAAATTCTATCTACTATATATATATACATGTTTAAATCCACAGTGTGTAATTTTTTTTCCCTTGTCTTAGCCTGGTTGTATGTGCTTGCTTATCATAAATACTGTAAAGACTCAGCTGTATGACATATTGGATGTCATAGTGCAATCCAGCAAAATACAGTCAAGTGATCCTCCCAGAAAAAGAAACATTAGTCAATTAATACTTGAAAATTTTAGTCAGTGATTAATCAGTGAACTTTTTCCTTTTTTTTTTTTTCTCCTCCAAATTGTCTGTGAATATGTTTTCTCTTCACCTAGGATTTTTGTTGCTATTGGTTTTTTTTGTTTGGTTGGTTAGGTACTATCTGTTCTAAATTACTGAAACTGATCTTGGAATGGAAATGTGCAGCAACCCTTCTTGGTAATGCATTCACATGTACAAAAAAAAAGTCTGACAGACAGGAAAATAAAGAAATTGGATTTACAGTTTCTTTTGACTTTCATGAAAATATGCAATACCAAGCCTCACAAATATGTCCTGTTTTGCAACAATTCCACAAGATTGTGGAGCTCTAGTATGATACAACATCATGCAATTTATATTGAGGGTGGTTATTCACATAACCTTTTACTTACAAGAAGCATTCTGCACTTTAATTGAGCTCTCTTTAATCTGCTGCGTCTTCTTTAATGCACCGTGTTTGCTCTTTGCATTTTGTACAGTCTCATAAAGATGGTTAAAATTTGTTTAAGTCTAGCTAGAAGTCAGGAGGAAATAGCAATTCAGAACCATATAGTGAAGATACGCACTATTAACCATTGCTGCTTTTCTTTTTCTTTGTTGTTGTTGTTGCTAACATTTCCATTAGATTGTTAACTCTGTAAAGGTAGGTGACCTCTTTTCAGACAGGCATCTCCAAAACTATCTTTGCCTCTACTGACCTCCTAGATACTGATTAAATTGCTCCACCGTGTTTGATTAGCTTAGTTTACAGACCATTTAGCTGGTGCAGAAGTATTTACCTGTGATAATCCTGTGAAGATTAAGATGGGGAAAGTAAAAGCCTGGAGCCACTTCAGTAGGCTTTATGACACAATCTGGGACGAGTCTTGTGTGTTTATGTACATTTTAAAATCTCAGGACTTGCCCTTTGGGCTCAACGATAACACTTTTATTCTGGAGTAGAAATTGTTCCTGCTCTTTCAGTGAGAAGTGGTGATTTCCTTCCCTCATGGCCATACACTTTTGCCAGTGCACTGCCCCTGGGTTTGAGTTCACACTGGGCATGAGGAACATGCTAATCAAGGAGATCAGAACTGAGCAAATTGCTCTGTTGTTTTTTATTAGTATTGATGCAATGCTACTGTGTTAGTGCAATTAAAAAGCAGAAAGTCTGAGTGGAGACATTTAGACATCAGCTGGTTGATGTCATTCTTTGGCTGCCTCTACCTGTGAATTTCACCACTTGCCAACACTTTGCAGTGCTACAAGCCAGGTTTTCTTGTTCCTGCTGGTACAGCTGAAGGTAGATCTGTAATACTGTATTATATGTTTCTTTTTATATACCCATTTCATTTGAAGTACCTTTCCCCCTGCTAAGAGCCGCTGACATATTCCAATGGAGTTGCTAGCACTATTTTTTTTCTTTTTCTTTTGTTTTTTATTGACAGATGCCATCACTTCAGATCACAGTGGTATGGCCAGTGCAAATTCTGTTTCCTTTCCAGGTTTATTGACAGAGACTGCATTGTGGCCGTGGGTGAGGAGATGGCAGAGCATCTGTGTCTAGGTCTTGAGTGTCCATTGTGAAAGAGGGAACCGGTCACTTTGCTCAAACACAGTTTTGACCCAGCCATTATTGTCAAGATTTGGAACTACCTTGCTGAGTCAGTAGGATGGCTTCAAGGGCCAACCAGATTCCCTTGACAGGGTAGTAAAGGCTTCCTGTAAAGTTAGTGCAGCCTTTGCTATCCTTGGGAAGGGAAACAGATGGAGAAGTCCTGACTGTGTCGAGAGATGGAGCTTTTGTGGGGATGAACTGCTGCTTCTCTGGACTTTGAGTGAGTTTTCTGTCTTAAAGAGTTGCAGTCAGATTTTCCTTCCTTCTTCTGTGGGCTTTTTGTCCTGGCTGATGTCCCATTAAAAATGCTTTTATGATCAGCTTAGGTGGAGGTCTGCAGTGCTGTGCAGTGTGCAGGCCCCTCCCAGCTGACCAGCAAATGGGAGAGTTGGATCCAGGCTCCCACGGCTGCTGCCAAAGTCGTCCGCTCAACAGGCTTACTGCCTCTTGTTGATTAGTACCTACTCCAAATGATATGGCTTGTTAAATCTTTACTGAAGATCAAGTAAATTAAGTCATGTAGGTCATTTTTATATGCTTGAATCACCTTTTCTCTCTGTTTATTGGCTGCTTTGAATGACTATCAGCCATCAGAGAATAGAAGTTTTCCCTCCTGGTTGTTGTGCAAGTGTAATCCTATTTGGTTACATTAAGTGCTGTGGCACTTAATGCTTAATTATTCACTGCTTGTGCAAGATAATTTCTCAAAAATAACAGAAGTGCATCATTTTCACTGTATTAATAATTACACTATGTAGAATTCAGAAGAACATCAGAGTAAAATTTCTGCTGATATGACATGCTGTTTGAGAAACAATGATTCTTTGTTTTTGGGGTATTGTGTTTTTTTCACTGGTTTCAGGGCACTGACAAAAGAAAATGGCATTACCATTTTTCATGTGGTTTGACCCATTAGATTGTCTAGTAGAAAGTATTTGAGTAGGCGTCAAATTGAATTGCTTTTACATTTTCAAGACGCTTAAGATATAAAACAGAAAAGACAGCACTAGATAAATATGCTGCATATGTAATAATATTACTGCCAAGGAAATTTAATTCAGTCTTCAGTGATGGGTTTGGGCAGATGTGTTGCAGTTAGCTAGAGATAAGTTAATGCATTCAGTGCAGTCTCAAGTAACTAGGAGCAGAACAAAACTGATATTTTGCATTAGTTGTGTATTATTTATTGTATCAGATATAAGTGTGCAGAAGACACCCAATACTACCACCATCTGCTTGGTATCAGATACTGTGTCTGCGTGTGGAGAAGGCAGGATGGTTCTGTCTGAACTTTCTACACAAGAGTTGCCTTGGAACAGTTTTCCCTTAATAAACAATGACTTTGTTAGTGTTTTTCTGAGTAATTTTTCTTCGCAAATGGTGTACTTCTGCCATTAAAAATCAAGATTTCTGCTGGTAGTTGGCAACAATGGGCCTATATTTTATATCAAGAAAGTGAAAAGCATCGGTTATAATCAAGAAATACAAGAAACCAGTGTTTCTGCTCTTTGAGAGTAGCAGTTAGTTGGAAGACACTCAGAGGGTAGGTAGTTCAGTACCAGAATATAGGACGAAGAGGACGAAAGTCTACCCTTTACCCTGCAGAGGCATGACACCCATTTTACAGAAGGAGAAGCTGAGTCAGAGAGCCTTGGGCTAAAGGATGTCTCCTTGCTGAGTTCATTTCTGCCCCATGTGCAGCCAGATACAGCTGAGCGCCTGGCTGCACTCAAAGGTGACAGATACCCTCAGGATGGTGAACCTGGATTACCTTATTCTGCCCAGGAGCGCTGATGGCTGCTGTGATTTCCTTCCTACCTGCAAAAGGATGAGTTTCAGAGGATGGAAGAAGAATGTCACAGCACTGACATAGAGCTATACAGTCCGACTTGTTTTTGCCTAGGAGTTCGGAAAGGTTTGTGGCTGGAAGGCACAGACTACCTTCCCCAGGTCTTAATGCAAGGACTAGACCTGTGTTTCATTGACTGTTTTCATAACTGTATGAGCTGTCCTGATAGTTTATCAGTACCCCACTCTTGCAGGTTGCTTTCCTGGGTCTCCCATTTCCAAGAACTGGGAGCATGGCAGAGACAGAAATATCCTTCCCCAAACAAAGGGGGAAAGCAGTAGGTTATTCTGGTATTGATAGGGGAAAATACTCATCAGTGTATTTTGGGGAATGATACCTTAGTCATTGATTAAAGGAGTCTTTCGGAAGATTGGGACAATGCAACCAAAAGGGAAAAAAGAAAAAAAAAAAGTGTTGGAAATGGAAGAACTCTCCAGCACTGTCTGATGCTCTTCAGGAAACACAGCTGGCTGTGTATGGCACACATGGGCCTCCTCTGCTCCACTGCACCTACAGCGTGTGAGCTACCTAGCTTCTCTGAAAGCAGTACATCTGTGTTCTGCTGAAAGAAACAAGTGTTTTTCCCTCTTCCTCATGGAATGCCTTTGGTAGTTAGGCTAGGGGAACACAGAGTAAGTGGAGCGGGCAGACAGTGCCCTGGGGCAAGACAAAATGTTTGCTCTGACAAAATTCTGTTTTGTTTTGGTTCATTTTGCATTCATAAAGGTCTCAGTGGTACATGCTTGGGCTGAGTGGGCTGGGAGTGGGAGGTTGCAACCTGCTGGGAAGAGCAATTTTTAAGGAACTTTTGCTGCTGAATTATGCATGTATGAAACCCACGGCCTGTCTGGTTCCCAGCTTCTTCTTCAGTGTTAACAAAGAAGATTGTCTCAGAACTTCCATGAGGGATAATCCTTGATTATCCTTTGGTATGGCTAGTTTGAGAAATTCTGCAGACATTGTGAATTTAGTCTTACAGGCATTTATGCATGTGCTGCTCACCAAGAGAGCTCCCTGCTTCTCCCACTGTGCTGTGTGCCTCTGGCACCCTAAACAAAATGCACCCTATTTAGAGACTGTGCAGATAGTTACATACATCTTGTCTGTGTTCTGAGCAAACTCTGAGGTTTGCATGGCAGGAGTGAGGAGGTACAAGAAAAAATCAAGTGAGTGTGTTACTGTGCATTACTTTGCATCTGGTATATGACTTTGGTCAACTGGCAGTCTCTCTTGGCTGTGCAGCATGTGCCGTGGGGGTGCAGGGACTGGATGGAGCTGGTGAACTTTAGGCAGGAGTGAAACCTTTACCTCAGCTTCCACCAGTCCCTTTCTGTTGCCACTTGCATCTCACTTGCTACCCTGTGCCTTTATGCCTAGTGGCAGGACCACTGGTGCCTCTGAGACATCCAGATGTGCTGAGGAAGCATTGGGAAAGTTATGGGCACACATAAGCCTTTGTGAAACTGGCAAGTGGTTTATGTGAGTTTGAGATTTGGATGAAGACTGGATTTCCTAATAGTAATTATTAAAATTAGTCTTTATCCTTCAGTAGAAACACTTGTTAGAACAGAGGCCGGTGACTTTACTGCTCTCACTCAACAGTTTAGTCCCTGATAACATTACCACTTGTGTTATTCCTGGACAGTTGTTTAAAGTATTTCTTTGTTTCGCTTTTTGGAGCTTTTTTTTGTTAATTGTTGATGTAATAGACATTGTGTACTGCCGGTGTTGAAAATAGTCCACAGGTAGTAGGAGGAGCTGGTTGTTATTAAATAATGAAACTGAGAGATATCCATACAGGACAATGCCACAACAGGGATTCCCAAGTGATACAGCTCCTCCAAGCCCAGCCTGGCTCTGGCTTTGGCTCAGATATGCTCTGTGTTTCTGTGATAAGCACCCGTCTGCCTCCCTCAGCCCTTGCCCATGGTCTGACCCATCTCCATGCACTGGATTGCAGTGAGAGGGCTTCTCCTGCATTTCTTGTGTCTTCGAAGAGTTGGTTCTCAAGCGTGACCTCTACTTTCTGGCACAGAATGAGCGCAGCCTGTTGAGTGATTCATTTGTACGAGGTATTGCTCTTTTATCTCCCTCTGCTTACTCCATCCATTGAACTAGACTCCAGACGTGAACAACCAGAATCCTTACTTTTGTATGATTTTTATTTAATGGCTAGTTACCAAGCACAGTGCTATGACATGTTTAATTTGCACAGCTGTGCTGTGGAGAAATCTTCTGACTGCTGTTTCACTATCATCTTTTAAAAGCGTGCAGCCAAAAGTTTTTAATTTCTTCCTTTTTTGTCTTTGGCCGATTTATTCTGACATTGCATATAAGCCTTGTGAAATGCCTTCTGAAGCTTTATTTTTCTTCATATCTGTTTCAGAAGTATCCAATATTCTATTTGTTCCAGTTTGGCAGATAGTAAGGTTAAATTTCCTCTGACATCAGTGAGTGTTTTCCTTGCTTTAGTGATTGCAGTCAACTGTAGTGCAGTGTTGGTGCAGTTTGGAATGAAACCTATTTATAACAAAGGTGACCACCTCCAAGCCAAAATGACAACCATGCCTTAAATTCTGAACTGGTCTAAGGGCAGTGATACAAAGGATGCCTAAAGGGGAACTGAGCCACTCAATTCTCTCTCCTGTTGCTGCTGAAGCCTTACGATGGTAAATATGGTCAGAATGTGCTAATTACTCCCCAGGGGTCATGTGCTCTCACAAATGACTTTTTTGATGGTGTCACTGTTTGTGTGCCATCCTTTTGTTTCCTACAACTAGTAAATGAGAATATCTTGCAAGCCTATGTTGTTTACCACGTGCATACCAAGTGCACACCATGTTGCTCCTCTACCATGCAGTCTCTGGCATTTTTGCTGGACCACACTGAAACGTTGGATTGTACTCCTCCCAGCCAGTGACATGGAGCTTGCCCTTTGTAAATATAATTTGAGATGTCCAAACTTCTCAGATATCTCTTGCACTTTGCAAAGCCTATTGGGTGCATTGTTTCAGGGCAGTTGTTTTCACTGACGTTGGTTGCTGTAATCTGACAACAGACAGGCATGTTTGCAGAAGTGATAGTGTTCATGCCCCACCAGAAGCAGCATTTCAGTGCTTACGTTTCCTCTCTAGTAATGTGGTTTAATTAGAACAGATGATTGCAAAGTGATGTATACGTATCCTATAAGATTACACAATTTCTTTTTTTGTTGCCAGAGCTGACTGCAGGTCAGAGGTTGCTTCCAAAACTGTCTCATTGGGACAGAGGCATACTATGCCTCTGCAGGACAGCAAGGGAGATGTACCCTTGTATTTGGCATGCAAGAGAAGCCTCAGTGCAGGGGGCTGCAGTGCTGAGGGCTGGTTTGCAGCGTTGTTGTTGGCTTTGTGTGTAATGGAACTCCTGCCAGCTCTCTCTAATCCTTGAGTGTAAATGCAGTAGCCAAACGCTACTGAAACTTTAGACTGAGCTGGCAGGATCAGCAGGGTTAGGAAACTGAGCAAAGCAGGAAGGCTGGCACTTGGTTGGTGGTTTCAGTGATAGTATGCAATCTGAGCTGCTGCCCTTCTCGTTGAGAAGCACTTTTTACTTGCAGTTCTGCAGGTAGAAGTGAAGAAGGGAGGATGGGGACCGTCCTTTGCACCTACTGGGTCATTGCTGCTCCCTTGCATGTGGCACAGTGGCTTAATGAGGAGCATGCAAAGTAAAGGCAAAATGCTCTCAGTGTGAAATGACTGCATATCAGCACCAAGTTTAGCTCTGGTGCAAGTCATCGGAGAATTGTTCTTCCAGCTCTTTCTCAGCACTGAATATGGATATTGCAATTTGCAGTAGGGTTAAAGGACAGCGTATCTTGGGAGAGTCCTAGTAAGTACTATCCAGAGAAGGGTACCAGCACCTCCACCGCTGAGCTTGTGGCAGTAATTTTCACTGTGTGTCACCATCAGCCTTGTGCCACTAGTAGAGCTTTGCAATTGAAAAAAGCCAATCAGAAAAAAGCCAAGCAGAAAAGTGCAAGGCATTAATTCAAGAACACATAGTGCAGGTTCTTGTTTTGGACTCACTGTTATACTAATTAATCAACAGTTCTGACAACAGCAGATCTTTCTGAGAGAGGTTGAAGCAGTCCAAGCTCATTGCCAAACAATGGCAGGTTGGTCAGGGAAACTGAATGTGCTTACTTGCTCTATACAGAGCAGCACATTCCTTTCCAATCTTTCTCTTTTTTTGTTTGAATTCTACTTTGTAAATAATAGTCTGTGTCATTCCTCACTGTCATTCCAAAACAGCCCTTCTAGGTTCTGATTTATTCTTCTGAACAAGACATGTCCAGATATCTGCTGAATCTGCATGAAAAGCTATGTCTGTAGTGTGAGAGACCTGGCTGGCTGCAAAGCAAACACACTCTGTGGCACAGTTAGATGATTGGGTATCCAGTGTGTGCTTACTGAAAACACAGAAATTAGACTGGTAATTACATGTATTCAAAAGCTTTGTCCTACCTGGACTGTGATGTTCAGTTATTTGTGACATATTTTCTGGTGTTTGTAATTAATTGCTAATAGGTTGCTTGTATCTGTAGAAAGCAGAAATTAGATACTGATATCAGCGTCCCTGGAATGACCATTGGGCATGACATTTTGTCTCGTTTATAGAATGAAGGTTTATTATTATTATTTATGGTACAATGACTGTATATTTTCTATTAACTCCATTCAAAACCTGGAATAAATGCAATAATGGAAGATAATTAGTTAGGAACACTATAAAGTTGATATAGTAAAATATATTCTGGTATCTTTGAAACCTGCTGTGTTTTAGAAAATATTTTGGGTTATTGTCTGTCTTTTAATTGGCAAGAGAACAAAAAGTCTGCAATACCACAGATGGAAAGTTTTATATTTTGATCTTTTTCCTCTGTTATCTTTGGATAGAATAAGAAGTTTGTCTGTATACATTTCTTAAAAGAGGCTAGTGTTGTGCTTTTGGGGTATGTACCTTAAAAAAGCTACTATCTTGCCTGCAATAGCTTTTATTCAGATGTTTTTGCTAACATGCATCTTGGCTGTGGCCATTTCTCACTTTAATCATGAACCAAAACAATTTGAACAGAAATGGGTAATTTGGGAAGGATGTCCTCTTCTTTTTGGTAAGCCAGATCCACTACAAATGAATTGTAATGAGAGTAGATTTTAATAAATAAATGCAATGCCGTAAGTATCTATTTATGCTTTTTCTTATGCATCCTACTTCCATGTTACTGATTGCCTGGGATATAGCCTTGTTTTCATTCACTCCTCATAGTATTCCTCTGTCTAAGTGGTGTGTTGTTCTGAACTTCAATTGTCTGAAGGCTACATTTGCGCTTTCAAATCTCAGGAAGAAATAAGTGAATGTCTTGAGGGTCCTCCTTGCTAGAGCTCTTCTTCAGAAATCTTCCTCTGTGTGCCTGTCACCAGTGCATCTTGTAAGTAAAACATGATTATTCTGAGCATTCTGTGTTTCTTAATTACGCACCATCTGTGTATTTCCATGTCACACATGCCAAATGTTGTGCTGTTGTAAGAACTGTGCTTGCATGAGAACACAAATTTAGCTCTTTTGGCCAGAGCTTTGGAACTTGGTGTGTGAAGGAAGCTTTGAAGCGTTATTAAACACTCGTGATGAGATTTTATAGTTGTTTACATGTCTGTAGAGATATCTGAAAACCCCACTCAGTGCCTGTCAATCCCTTTAGCTGCACAGTGCCTTTAAGAACTGGGACTTGTGTTGATTGAACGAGCCAAGATCAAAGGTTTCTTTTCCATGGACAAATGTTTAAGCCCTGAATTCTGCATTGTGCTGAGTCTCACACGCTGGTTTTTATGTCAGGGGCAAGTCCAGCTGTGCACCCTGCTCCCTCGTACACTCAGGCCGAGCATCACAAGGCTTCAGCCTCTTTGGTGTACCCTCGGTAAGCACCCCTGGGTGGTTTCAGGATATCGTCTGCTTTAGAATTCAATTTAAATTTTAGGTAATCTGATCTGTTGTTATAATATGTTAGAGGCTTGCAGCTAGAAATGTTCCCAGGGTTAACAGAAAAACTAACGAATATTTGGATGGAGCATTTACAGTTTCTTTATCTGCTGACTGCTGGTGACAGAATGTTACCCAGTATTTCTGACTGACTACAATCTGAATGCAAATACTTGTGTTTCCTGGCTCATCTCTGGGGCAGCTTTCCTGTTCCTGTTTCTTTTACATCTCGTCCGAGTCTTGTCTAGGAACTTTATTAGGGACTCAACTGCATTTGGTCTGTTATGCACAGCTGGATACAAGCCAAGTTATAGATTAATGGGTTTTTTTTGAGGATTTTAAGAGAAAATTGCAGGGCAGGATCTCACCCTGATGCTAGTACTTTAATAATAAAGATCATTATTGATCCTTGGAAAATGCACTACAGAAGTTTCAAAATGTTATTTTTGCTGAGAATTAAGTCCTTGGAAAATCATTTTAAGTCCAAAATAATCTCTGTGATTCTAAAAAAAATGAGAAAAGATGAACAAATAAATTTTAATATAGAAAGTGCAGTTCCACCCTTGCACAGAAACACTGAGTTGCTGTGGTTGCTCTGATTTTCTGCAGAAGACAGCCTCCCTATTTTGTATAGACAGTTAACGGTGTGGTTTCACTCCTGCTATTTAGTCAAATGGCTACATGGCTGCACCATTTCAATTTTCCTTAGTTTAGAAGAGCCCTGAAGAGAGAGGAATCCTACATTTGAAAAATACAAACCAAATCTGGAACAGTGAAGTCACTAGTGGGCAAAGAGAGTCTGCTAGTGTTTGCTTGTGAAGGAGAGGATGGTGTAGGTAATTGTCCGGGCAGGAACTTAAGGCATTGGTTTTGCAGTAAGAGAATGGGAGTGTTGGGCTTTTGTAATTTGTGTGTAAGTCAGTGATAACATTCTTGTTTTCTTTTTAGTAAATTACATGCAGACTTTCTGTTAACAGAAGTTCCAGGAAAATGAAAGACCAGGGAAAGCATCTTGCCTTTAGGCTGTTTGCTTGACTCTCCTTATTATTATGCTATAGAGAGAGTACACACACTTCGTTGCAAATGCAGGCAATTATATATTTTAAATATTTTCCAAGTGTGTGGGTCATTGTCTTCAACAGAGAGGCAGCAAAATATAAAAGGTGGCTAAGACTGACTTGAGGCCACAACAAAACACTCTACCACTGCTTACTAATACTAATTAATGCACAGGCACCTTCTTGAGCAGTCTGTGCATGGTCCACCAGTTGCATCATGCAGCACTTGGTGTTGCCATTGTGTGCACCTTGACAGTGCTATCAGCAGAGTTCTGCTGCCGAAGATATTGGTGGTGCTGTAGAAACCATCTGTCCTTTGTCACTCCAGCATAGCATGTGCCAGCGGACGGTGCTTAGCTGGAAGTCATTAAATATGAAAGTGGGGATTTCTAGCACGTATGAGAGATGATGAATTAAGAGAAATGGAGTACTAGGTTTCCTGGAGACTTGACTGCCTTGCCACACTTAGCCCATCTCTGAGCAGTGGCTTGAATGCATTGACTGGAAATTCTCAGGAAAAAGATAAGTCTGGACCAGAAACAGCTCCAGTCAGACTATTCTGTAGATGTGTAACACAACTTGAAAAGCTCTGGAAAGAACTTTTTAGGGAAAAACTGTCAGTCTTGCTCCTTGAGCAAGCCTTGCCATAAGTACATATACCCACTCACTGTGGTTTCCTTGGCAAATATTGGTGCGGCCAGAGCATGTTAAATCGGTTGTTCAATTGTTTATGGTTGTTTTGTTTTTCTTATATTAAATTTTGGAAGACAAAACATTAACTCAAAGCAAAAGGGTCCAGCTTATGACAGAGATAAAGGACTGGTGATTCAGCCAAAAAATGCCATCTATCAAAGATAATGATACAAGAATGATATGAGCATACAAGTGTATTTAAATCAATTTCAGTTCCTCAGAGAATGGAGATTAAAGCTCTTTCTCATCCAGGGAAGTGGCAGCAATGACATTATTCCTCAAGTAAGTGCAAACTCATAAAATAGGCATTTGAGTCCGCTTCAGTGACTGCTGTAGTCAGTGGAGTGTTGGCTTCGAAGGGTATTAGGTCAAGGTCTCCTGAGCAAATCCGATGGTGCATATTCTGGTTGCAGTCATACCTGTGTTAAAGGAAAGTGCAACACTCAGTGATAGAAATGTCAGAGCTGGAGACTTTCATTTTTACTTCAGTGAAAAGGACAACTTGGGTCCGAAGGCTTGAAAAGGTTTAGTGTCAGGCCCACTGAAACAGTGAAGGAATGCAGAGCCATGTTCATGCACAGCTTTCCATGGGCGAATACTCAGGATGTATTTTACTCAGGTCTTCATTCTTTCTACATCTTTTCCACTGCTGCTAGTGTAGGATGTAAGTGTTGCTAAAAACGGTTTCACTCTCTGTGTTCCATTCTGGAGGGCTTTCAGCCAATCTAGGAATGCTGGAGTGAATGGGGCTGAATTGCTGTTCCTTGTGGGTTGGTGGAACACTTTTATTTTTTAAAGCAGGATTTAAGGAGGTTCAACTAGTGGTTTTTTATTCTGAAAATTCTATATATGCATATATGCATGTAAGTATATGATTATATGTTATGTTATATGCATACAGTTGGTCATGTTTGCCAATGCAACAGAGTTCTGAAATGTGGAAGTAAATTTGATAGTATATGAAAGAGAGATGAGGGGCAGCTAGATTCATTTTAGCTGGTGGAGGTATCTCATGCTTTGGCAGTTCAATAATGCACAGTTTGGCTTTGGGTCAGTTCAAGGACATTTCAAACAACCAATTATGTTTTCTCTCTTCCAAAATTTTAACAAATACATTGAAAATTATTGCGTAGGGACAGCCTTCTGAAAACTTGCCGGTGTTCATTTCTGTTCATTCAAAGTTCATTTCTGTATTTCTTTTCCCTCTCTAGACTTGGAATTTTAGGAGGCATAGCTAAAAATAAATCCACTTAAATGCACTGAGCACACAGTTGTGTTCATGTAGTGTCGGATGTATATGTAGAAAAAAGACACAAAAATCCAGAATCAAAGAAAAAAACCCACCAGTTTTGCAAAGGAGTGTTTATACACAAAATTCTGATGTGTATGTGCAACTGGAGTGCTGAAGCAGAGATAATGCACAGAAATGAGATAGGCAGTCTAGATTTTGTCAGTGATGCAAGCGCCTACAAATGCTGCCCAGCATTTCACTTTGATGAGGTGAAACACATAATCTTAGCAAAGCTCTTGGAGTATAAGTAGAGGGGGAAGTAATTTCCATCTTCCCCACGTTCTTTGCCACTGCCATGTAGTAGTCACAAGATGTTTAATCTAAGAATCTGTAAATCTGCACAACGGCTAGTGCTAAGATTTTCTTGCTTTGGTCAGCAAAATTTCTTGATACTCTGTGCTTACACTGCACAAGCCCTTGTGTTAGTAGTTTGAGATCTTAGCCTTCAAAAATCCTGAATTCTTTCCTGAGCACACTGCTCAGGAAAGCAACATAAGCAACGTGGAGGGTTAGTATTTTACAGGATCACCTTAGTGCAGCAGAGCTTATGGAAAAAGCATGGCAGCACATGTAATTAATGGAGAAGAACACAAAGTAGAGAAGGTGACCTCTAGGACTTCCATCTTCTTTGACTTCTCTGAATCTAGCTCAGCAACTTTGCAGATGCATTCCTGAACTGCAAAAAGCTCACTTTCCTTTCTGATGCGTTTCTTGGAAGGAAGATTCTCAGCAAGATGAAGCAGTCCTGAGTGTTTCTGTACTGTTCCCTGGTGATTCTTCTTATTACTTCAGGACATCAGTGTCAGTCCTGTAACCCTGAGAGCACAAGTTCAGGAAGCATAGTGGATGTCTTGGAGAAGGAGTTGCAAAAAATTCATATGTGTGAGCAGTTATCAGGAGTGTCACAGTGAACTGCAGGGAGTGGAATGAGGAGTGGGTCAACCTGAAGAAGCTTGAATTTAAACATTGGCATCTGGTTGAGAAGAGAGTTTCTGACATGATGAGATCCTGCTGTGGTTGCTCAGATTCACTGCGATGCCTGTTCTGCTCCGGTTTCATCTGGTCCTTCTACTTTCGGTTCTCCAAAACTTTTCAGCTATGTTGTGCAGGAGCAAGGCTTGCACAACTCCTGTGGGTGTTTAGGAAAAATTGTGATGGTAAAACCAGTGGTGCTGCTGGATTAAGGATCAAGCCCCCAGGCTGTTCTTCAGTTTATTCAGCTGGTGATGTGTGGGTCATTTCATTTTGTGGGTGAGGAAGTCTAATGTGAAGCTCAAAATCCTGTGTACTCTTCAGTGTGAAAGGTCACTCAAATCCCCAAACCCTCTCCCAGTCAAATCCTTTTCTTTTTTGTCTAGCTGAAGGAATTTCACCAACTCACAAGTTTTACTGCTTTCTGCAGGCTTGCTGTGATGACAACTGCAGTTGAAGGCATGCCATACTTGGCAAGGAGAGCATCTTCTCTAAAGACTAACCATCAGCTGGGGAGGAGCTGCATGCTCATACAGCAAGTGTGACAGACAACTGTGAGATTTTTATGAATGGAAAACAGCATCTCTTTCCCAGACAGACATGCTGTTATTTTTAATTCATACCTCCCCCTCAGTCTCCATCTCAGGAGGCGGTACTTTATGCTGCTTATTGGTGATAGAGATTGTAACTCTGATTCTCATCATTGTGGTTGAAAATCTGGCTTGCCTATCCAACAGCAGAACCCCTACTGAATTCAGAAAGCCCAAGATACAAGCATGGGAGCTCAGAAATATTTAAAAACAAAGACACTTGCTGCATATAAATGAATTGATAAGAAATTCAGAGTGACCCTTGAAATGCAGAGGTGGAAAATTAGTGTGAAGGTTTGATTTTGTTCCCACAGCGTACTTATTTTTAAATCCACTCTTACTGAACTAAAAACATGAGATAGTGTAAACTCATATAACCTGGAAATAGTCCAATTTTGTTCAGGTAAGAGGTTGTTTTTCTCTGCAGACTTTCATCTGTAGTCTGAAAAGGTGATGAGAAAAGAGTGACAAATTAATGGAGCAGGAGGAGTTCTTGTCTGGTTTAAGGGTTCATTACTAAACTATCTTGGAAGTTTTCAGAACTTGCCAGAACCTTTCCTCTGTAATTTATACTCTCCTATTTCCTAGAGAGACATTGAATGAAAAATATGTTTTCCTAACTAAAGGGAAACACGTGCAGTTCATATCACAGATGGAGGTCTGACTCTTTCCCCAGTGATAGAGCAGGCACCTGAATGCTTCACATGTTGCCTGCAAGCTCTGTTATCCATATAATTTCTTCCTTTCCCTTTCCTTGCTTCCCTGTCTGCCTTTCAAGTGGAAAACAAATTTATCAATATTTGAGTTGAGATGGAATTTTTGTGCTCCTGAAGACTCACATTAGAGGGAGCACACTGCCTATTCCTAACTCTTCCAGTTTGCTGGCCTGTTCTGAATGGGTAGTTGTCCATCCCAGTCCAATGATAAGCAGATGACATCTTTAAGAAATCAAAACATATGTCTGGGACTTCAGGCATTTGTAGATAAATACTTGGAACAGGCAGCAGCTCCTGGTGACTCTCCTGCATCTTCCTTTGGGAAGAAGAAATGCAATTCTGCTTGTCACTCTGGAGAGACAGGGGTGCTGTGGTACCCCAGCAGGACCTGGTGAGGACCTCAGCACTGATACAAATGGATTTCTGAAGTTGCTGACTTCAGTCCTTTAGCAATATTAAGTGTTTGGCTTAAAAAGCACTATTAATAAAGGAAGCCCTACTGTTGTCCATCTCTTGAATGAAATAGATGCTTAATACTGTGGTGGCCAAACCTTTAATTTCAGTTGCTTTAACTAGTGGATGGGTTTCCCCACTTGAAGATACAAAAACAAAGATCCTTTCAAGTAAACAGTGTTTCTTCCTCAGATGGCAATGGAATAACAGCCCAGAAGGTCTGGCCAAGGGATAGGGGCTGAAACAAAGAGGATTTGAGACATTCTGAGTTGTTTGTTTTGTTGGTTTTTTTTACTAGTATGAGAAAACAGGATCTTTGTAGAATCAGCTGGAAGTCACTTTTAAGCTAAGTAAGACTGGTTTGAAATCCATGCTACTTATGATGAATAAATGCAGGTTTTCTACACATATCTTCTAATGTTTTAGAATTCAGATTTTGGAGTTTTTACACAGCTGCATGATCATAAAATTACTTTTTATTATTAATAATAGCTATTTCTGTGTTGTAACCCTCTTTGAGAATCTGGGGGTTCTAGGAAATCTTGAACAGGGTACCTCAGTTTTGGTACAGTGTCACAAGAGTTGGTTGATGTACTCATGGCTCTACTACTCTCTTGAACAAAAAGCAGTGGGAAAGTTTTTGAAATGCTAATAATCAGTTTTGATAATGGGATTTCAAATATGTTTTTGTGTGATGCCTGGACTTTTCCAAACCTCTGTTGACTTGTCTAGCATTATTACCCTGGGAAAGAAGTCTATTATTGCCTACCTGTGATTATGTGAAAGGACAGGCCACATTTCTTGCTTTCCTTTCAACAAAATGCACTTGCCACCTTCCCTAAGACCACCACATGCATGCTCCAGTGTGCAAACTCTGCTAGAGGACCCCCACTTTCTAGCTCTAACTTCTACTGCATCCCATTTTTCATGTTCAGCTCTTTTCCCTGCATCCTCAGCTCTTCTGCCTTGCTTACAGGTAAGCCACATCACAGATTTCCCCATTTCTCCTCAAGGACCTCCCATAAGGTCCTAATCAAAACTGCGCTGGGAAGCCTCATGCTTGGAAGAGAAGGAGACCTATTTTCGAGAATGCCATTTTTCATTAGTGTTTGGTCACCAAGGAAATCTCCTCTGAGAAAACCGTAGTTATGAATAAAGAAAATACTCATCTTCCCAAATCAAATGATGTTCCAGTGAATGTATTAACACATCTCAAAGAATGGTTTTGCAACAGCAAAGCTTTCTGGCATAGCATGAATTTCATACACATTACTCACGACAGTGGTATATTGTAAATGAAACTGTAAAAATGTAAACAAGCAATAAAATATGATTTTTAACTTGGGGCTCAAAGAACTATAGTGAATTTCCAGACCTGGGGATGCATACTCTCCTAGACATTATTAGGCTCTCAGCTGCAGAAAACTGCTGTGGAAAGTTAAGGCTCTGCAGACTGCAGTGCCATTTAAACAGTGTTATGAAGCTGTAATATGTTTTTGCCAGCCTCTGGATGATTTCAGAGTGTACATGAGAGCAGGTTAATTAAGCATGAGTCATCTTATTGAATCTTGCCTGTCTGAATAAAGGACTTAAATAATCTTTAAAATGTGTTTTTGCATACGAGAGCAGACTGTCAGCAAGCAGCAATGCTCTGTGTGTGAGCAGACAAGCTCACTCTTCAGGAAACCAGGTAAGTAATTATGGATTTGCTGACTGTCTGCTCTGCTTTCTTCAGGGTGCAGCCTGCTCCTGCCAAAGCAGCATTGTTGACTTCTGCTGCAGGTTGTGAACCAAAAACACATAGTTTCTCAGTAGCAGATGTTTTTGGATTTTCAGCCCAGCACAAGCAGTCTAGCTCAAGAGTTTAATTGATGCCACTTCCCAATTCTTCAGCTAAACTGGGCTTTCCATCTTCTCAAGATATGTACCTGGTCGTGCAGCAACTGGGCAGCTCTGTGCTTTCTCATGGCCTTGCACTGATGTTGCTGATGGGCACAGCCCTGGAGAGCAGCTCCCTCCTTTTGCCTATTCGTTTTCCTGCCTGTCCTCTTTATCTTGTGTGTGTGTGGTGTTACTCCTCTGTCATGGTTTTAAGATTTTTGTTATCGGTATTCCACATCCAGCAACATGTAGAGCACTGGGAATTAAAGAGTCAATGCTCCAGTTCTATGGATCGACGATAGTTCACTATACCTACAGAAGAGAAGGAGAACTACACATCTCAGAGGACTGTGTGTGTTTATTCTGTGGTGGAGTATGTTTTATGCCCATATCTTTGCATATACAGTCAGCTGAAATAGAGGTGCCCTGGGGACTTTGACCCTTTCAGGATTGACTGTGTACCTTTAAAATTTTTAAACAAACAGCTGCATGAAACTTGTAGGCCTTTAAAAGCTGTGTATTTAGAAAGAGCTTTAGAAAGTGTGCCTAACAGAGTTTGCAAGGTGGGGACCCTGGTGCATTTATTACACTGTACAAAGGCACTGATTGTGCAAGTTGTGTTTCAGGTGACACCGTGACTTGTGTTGATTTTAGGGGAAGCATTCTCTGGAGGCTGTTAGCCATGGTGCAGCTGTCTTTCTGAGCCATAACACGTTTCATTTTACATCTAAAAATGTGTTCGTGGAAGAGGAAAAAGAACAAAATTAGATATAATTAGGTTGGTGTGAATGCTGAATTTCAGTTGGGAAAAAAAGTGTAAAGGGATTTTCTGTGTGTATGGAAATATAGGTGAGATGGGGCCAGCTCCAAGTCTGGTAGGTCGTGCTCCTAAAGCAAAGGGAAAAGATGAGGAAGAGCCTCCACAGAAGTCTGCTGAAACAGGCAGAAGTTCCCAGTGTGATTTATTTGTCAGAGGCACTCTGAATGTCTCTGCATATCACCTGTCAGTGCTGCAGTTTCTTAGTTATCTCTTGATTATGCTGATGAAAAATGTTTCACTCAGTTCATGAATAATTGAAAAAATACATTTACCAAATTGAGATTGTACTGAATTGAGATATCTTGTTTGAAAAAAAAATGACCTCTGGTGCAATGGGAAACACAGATATCCTTAGATTGGGATACAAATATACTTTTAATCTCTACTGCTTAGCCTGAGAAATAACTTCAAAATGTTTTCAACCCAACCTAATCTGAGCAAACATGAAATTCTGAGTTGTTAACTCACTTAAATTATTGATCTTTTCCAGCAACATAAGTAATTTCAGTTTTTAGAAGTAAAGCAATAACATAAGTAAGGAGAGACTGTCCAGTTTCATTAGCAAGGGGTAAGAGCTGTATGTTGGGGAATATCTGCAAAGTGCTAACTTTTTATAGACCTCTGGGACCTTCTGAAGTCAGTTAATGCTTTGCACTTGACTTTAACCTATGTCAGGAGCAGTCCTTGAAGGGATGATAATTTCCCACCTTGAAAATGGCCTCCTGAACGATCCAGTATTTTGCTGTCAGATGTCTGAGTAGATTGCTACCTGGCTTTCAGCTGGGATAGAGTTAACTGTCTTTCTAGGAGCTGGTGTGGTGCTGTGTTTTGGATTTAAGATGAAAATAATGTTGATAACAAGCGGATGTTTTAGTTGTTGCTGAGCAGTGCTTAGAGTCCAGGACTTTTCAGCTTCTCACACTGCTCTGCTAGTGAGCAGGTGCACAAGGAGCTGGGAGGGGACAGAACCAGGACAGCTGAACCAAACTAACCAAAGGAATGTCCCATATCATGTGGCATCACACTGAACAATAAACTGGGAGGAACTGGCCAATGAATGCTGCTGCTGCTCAGGAACTGGCTGGCATCTGCTGGAAGGTGGTGAGCAATCGCCTAGTGCATGGCTTGTTTAATATATTCTTGATTTTTCTTATCCATTTCTTGTCAGTCTGTCCTTGTCACAGCCCATGAGTTCTTCTACTGTTTTCTATTTTTGATTCTCTCCCCCAGCACGCTGGGGTTGTGTGACACTGAGCTGCCTGCCAGTTAGACCACAGCAACCACTCAGGGAGAAGAATGCTAAAGCCCAAGCAATTATCTGTAAACAATTTCAGCATCTTTAGCTAAGTTATGTTACAATTCCTTGCTCTTCTTTATTTACTGAACAAATGGTTAATGTTTACTTAATTTTTTCTTCTTTTTCTCTCTGTTCACTTAGTTGAATGACCTATGTCACATCTGATTTTTTTTATTTTTATTTTTTTGTAAAGAAATGAGAATCAGAGAAAAAACTGCAAGGTCTGCTGGAAAGTCATTCCACTGAAGATCTGGGAAGCTGAGGGCTTGTAGTGTTTTGTGGGTGAGGTCTTACCTGGAAAGTACCTGTTGCATGTAGGTGGAAAGCAATTTCTGGCAGGAAAAGATGAGCATAAGACAGACCTTGTGTTTTTATGTTTAACCTGAAATATTACAGGATTCATGGCCTTGATGACAGATGTCTGTGCTGCAAATGTGTAGATAATTGTGATGAAAATGACAAGTGTTTATCTTCAATAGAATTGCAGTTTGGATCTGTGAAGCAAGAAGATGTAGTAAAAATAAAATCTTAGTTCATAAAGTTAATTAAGAAATGTTATAACTTGACCTTGCAGGTCCCTTAAGCTGCTGATATGCTTTTGGACAGGTGACAGCTCTCAATACTGCACAGTAAAGGGTGAATTTACTAGCCATTTCTGTATACTGAAAAATAAAGTTTCAGGCCTTAATATGCCTGAAATTTGCTTATAAAGGAAATGTTTTATAAATTAGAGAAACATGCATAAATAACGTAAAGTATCATAAATTTTCATCAGATGCAGAGTGAATGTCTGAGCTGTTGCTTAAATTGCCACTTTGATGTTCTAGATAAATTGTATGCTTAGGATTTTATTTAATTTTTGTGTCCTGAGTATGAGGTCACGTTCACCAGTTTACTGTCTGTATTTGCATTTTATCAGAGATTTAAGCTTCAAATCATATTGCCATTAATACTGATCTTGGTTGCTTAGGAATCTATTTTTTATCTTGTTGTAGTTGTTTTTTGCAAGGATGTTTTTCCCCGAGGTTTTAAATGTACATTTTTCAGTGGATTATTCTGTGAAATAAGGAAAGGGGCTGCTAAGAAGCAGGTGCTATTTTGTGAAATGCCTTTTGGAGTGCATGAGATGAAAATAAGATGGTTTTACTTGAGCTGACAGCACTGAAAAGAGGGGTTTTGCTCTCTGTTTGCAGGCAAATGACAAGCATGAGACTGGAGGAGCACAAGTGTAAGTGCTGGGACCCTGTCATCTAAACTGTGTCTCCAGCTGACATCTAGCCAGCCAAGCTTTACTGATCCTGCACCATGGAGGACTGCCTTCACACCTCCTCTGAAAACCTCTCCAAGCTGGTGAGCTGGGCCCACAGCCACGGGACCATCTGCAGCCTCATCCCCAACCTCAAGCACCTGCTGTCCGAGGGAGCCCACGGCAACCTGACAGCCATGTGGGGCTGCAGTGCTGGCCATGCCTACCACTGGCCCCTGGCCGCCACTTGCCGGGCTGGCTCCCAGGAACGCGTCTGCTTCCAGGACAGCCGCAGCTTCAACTCAGACAGTCCCAGCATGTTGGGGGTGCCGTCTGAGACTCAGGCCAGCCCACTTGAGCGTTACCCAGGCCGGTCAGGGAAGGCCAAGCTGGACTGCACCCGCACCCGTGACTCCTGTGATTTCTCCTACTGCAGTGAGCCCTCAGAGTTGGGCGAGCCAGTGGAGGAGTACGAAGATGAGGCCACTCTCTTCGACATGGTCTGCGAGTCCTCTGTCACGGATGAGGACAGTGACTTTGAGCCACACCTCCACCGCATGCCCGGTGGCCCTCGGAAGCGGCAACCCGCTGGGCTCCCTGCTGCTGCCCAGGCCCAGCCAGCTGATGAGGGCAGTGGCGAGGTTCTCCTCAAGAAGATCAAGCAGGAGCTGCCCGAGGATTACTACATCGTGGCCAATGCCGAGCTGACGGCTGGTGCCGACGGGCCGGCCCTGGCCCTCACCCAGATGTCCAAGCCCAAAGCACCAGTGCAGGCCGGGCCCTCTGGCCTGGGCCCCACCAGGGCCCTACCCCTGCCTGCTGCTGGCCCCGACCCCGACCCGCAACACCTCTGTGCCTCCCCGCCTGGCCCACCCCGGCTCCCTGCGCAGAGGCCTCCCCGAGCTGCCCTGGTTTCCCCAGCCCGTGGGGCAAGCAGCGGCCCCCCCGCCGCCCTGCAGGCACCAGCCACTAGCTCCAATGCCACTGCCGTGGGGAAGGCCATCAGCATCCCACTGTCAGCCCTGCAGTTGCCTGGGCAGGAGGAGGCCCCAGCCGCAGAAGAGACCCTGCTGCCTGCCCAGCAGCCAGCCCCAGGGGGTGGTGAGGCAGCTGTGTCACCTTCAGTGAGCGCAGAGCCCGAGGTCAGCTCCAGCCAGCAGCAGCCCCCTGCTGCCCCTGCTGCCACCCCTGAAGCTGCAGTCCCATCGATGCCAGGTAGGAACCTGAGTGGAAGTGGCCTTTTGGGGTCCCCCAGCTCAGTGTGAGGGATAGGTGGGGGTTGAAGCCTGGTGTTTTTCCCTATAAGTAGAAGAGGAGGTCTGTACCGAGATGCAGGTGGTGCTGGCTTTGCCCTTCCAGGAAGTGCGTGGTGCTGTCCTGGGAGCAGCAAAAGCAGGAGGGAGATCATACTGTGCCCCTTTGCTGGTTCAGCCTAAGGGTTTCTGCTCAGATAGAGCAGAGTTAAATACTGGGGGGAAGATGGAAATTGCCTTTACTCAATCCCTGTGGCAGCTGCTTTACCCAAAAAAGAATAACACTGCCTTGGCGAACCTGGGCAACCTGAAATCTGGATGAGTCTACAAATTAGTGGACACCTGGATTACTTAAAGATCTGCTTTTACTAAGTAAAATCCTACTAAGCTTTGTAAATTAGGCAAGATGGATGTTGTTTTAGTTATAGCAAAGCAAATTTCTCTTTGTGACTCCCATTTCTGCATCTCTGAGAAGTTAGTTTGCAGTAGTCCTTTACTGTAATATCCCTCTTGGAAATCTCAGGCTTATTTAGATCAGATTCTCCATATATGAATATGAGAGATACCGGATGCCCCATTTCAATCCAAATTCTGTGGTAAACCTACTTGCTCTGCATTGCTCAGTTTAACTGCTGTGTATGCTAGAGCTGGTTCCTACCAGCTTGCAGGCTGAGGCATGCAAACACAAACCTAGGCAGAATTTTGCTGTTTACATGTGTGTGTTATTTTGGAGAGTGATTTGCTTTCAACAGATGCATTTAAAAACAAAAAGCAAAAAGAACAACAAAACAAAACCAACAACAAAAAAAGCCAGAAAAAAGCAACACACGCACAAAACCTTCAAACTAGTTTTGTCAGGATTTGATGGGGAGAAGACCTGAAACCTTTTTATTTATGAGTGCCCTTCTCTGCTCTCAGATGCCAAACAAGGGCAACAACTGTTACCACTGAGGGTAATACCCTGCGAGAATGGACATATCTAATGTCTTGCTAGAGGACAAAATGGAGTATTTAGATTCACACCCACTGTAAACCCCTCAAAACCTCATAGCACCACTTGCACAGACAGCAGCATCACATTAGCATGCTGTCCAAATTCCAGTTCAGTCAATTACATCCTTAATTCTTGAGTTTTTGGTGTTCTCAAAATGTGTTACATGGTTCCCCTCCTCAGGCTGGTATAGTGTTGTAATATGCTGTTACTGGACTCAGATGTATCTGCATGTCAGCCAGGGTAAAATGATTGATACACAACTGTCACCTCATACGTCTGTCAAGTCTTTAATTTTATAGATCTACCTCCTTTGGCAAAGAAGTGCTGGCATAAATCTTTGAGCTGCAGAGAAGTGGGTAATGTGACAAGTGAATTTATTGCAGATTCATGGTTCTGCACAGCATATTCTTGCAGCTAAACAGTGAAGGTCTGATTAAAAACTGTAGCATGTTTATTGTTCGTGTACATAATACTGTTAGATAGTTAGATTTACCTAACAAACAGGGACGTGGAAGTGGTGCATGATATATAAAATTTGAGCAGTATTGAACTAGAAGAAGAATTATCTATCTTATATGAAAATGTTTCTGTCTAAGCAGAAAGACAATGATTAGTACAATTCTTACATAAAAGAAGGCAGGAAATAATTATACAAAGGAGCCAGGAGCTTTTATTAATTTATTGACTTGGTTGATGTCTTGACAACAAAGATACAATTACTTTCTTTATTTACTGAGTGGCAACTGAATGTTGCAGAGACTTTGCAAAGGTATTTTCATGTCTTAGTGAAGTGGTGTTGAATGTTAGATGCTGAGTTCTGTTGGGCTCAGGTCTCTATCAATACAGGAGGAGCAAAGCGTTCTGTGAGGACATATTAAAAAGATGTGAAATCCACATGCACAGAATGTGCAGAAGCCAAAGTCTTGAATAGGGATAGAAAACCAAAAGATCCTATAAATGAAGTGGCCAAGTGTGTTGTTTTGGTCAGAAGCATGGCAAATCATATTCTGTGGGTACCAGCAATGCCAGCACACATGTCACTTGCTGATGCCAATGGGCTACAGGGTATTGTTTTACATGTACATGCTTTTGCAGAGTTTGGAGAGGGCGAAGGTTGTCTACAGACACCAGTGCTATCACTGTCAGTGTGCTGCGCTCTATCACTGCACTGTGGTTATCAAACTACTGTGAAGGTTAGGAGTCTGTGCCGTGATGGATACTGGATGGATAATGCCTCAGTGACTCTGATGTCCTCACTCTGCATTCCTCCACATTTTTTCATTTTCTGTAACTGGTATCTCAGATCCCAGAGCAGTGCATAAGTCACCCTGGCAACATGGGCAAAGAGCTGGTTTGGTCCTGCAATCTGATCACCAGGAGGTGCTAGTTGGGGTTGCAGCCTGCCACAAACAACACCACAAAATCGGACAATACTGTCGATTCCATGTGTTTCTATAATGTCATTTTTTTCTCTTCCCTCCTATACCTGAGCATGATCATGGTAAAATATGGTACATCTGGGAGTTGTGTGATATTTGTGGAGGGCTTTTAAATTGAATGTCCTGAAGTGTTTCTCTGCAATCATAATCTTGCTCTCTCTGTAACTTTATGGGTTTAAATTCAGTAGGAACTCAGATCCTTGTGATCATAAAATTCATGGACTTGGAGCTGTTAGGTGAGCATCAAAATGTTGCATGATTCAGGAGGGAAAAGGATCCCCTCATACCTCATGCATTACCAGTAGTAACTAAATTTGGCTTAAATTCTGAAATCACTGTTAACATGGCAAGTGAAAAAAGGTGCCAGCTAGCACATGCCAGAGAAGTGCAAATAACTGCAAACAAGGAATAAACAATGCCTTTTTGAGAGGTATATAAAGTGTCAGCCATAAATACAGAATGTCCAAATTAATCCCAGCTGTAATCCCTCCAGTGAAACTGTGCCAAGAATGAGTATAACACAAGGCAAATAATCACATCAAGGAAACTTTACTTAAGCTCTTCCAAGAACACTCAAATAATTGCTGATAGATCTCTGTACTTTAATGTATACAGAGATTGATGATTTTTGGTTAAAGCGAATGCTAAAGTCTTTGTCCAGGGATGTATACTGCTTAATGTGGTCAAAGGAGCAATTAAATAGTTTCTTGCTCTTTGTGTTGGAGTAAAGACTTCAGAGTCCACTGATGGCTCTTAAGGTCACATAATTGATTCCTATTACTTCTCCACTAGCTTAGCAAAAAATGAGTGCTCAGACAAATAATTACAAAAATGTTGTGCTTTTTTTTTTTTTTTTTTTAAAGTTGTAAGGCCCTTGTGTATTTAGAAGAATAAAATTAGATAATTATGTTTTAACTCATCAGAAACTAGGAACTGGTGATTTAATTAACCACCTTCTGCACTGCCACTGTTTTTTGATCTTGCAGCATGAATTTGCCAGTTCTCTCCCAAAGGGACCAGGGCAGGCTTGAGAATTGGGCCCAGGGGAAGGTAATGAGATTCTACAAGACTAAGTACAAGGTGCTGCACTTGGATCAGAGCTGCACTTGGATCAGAGCAATCCTGGATACATGTGCAAACTGGGAGAAGTCACTGAAAACAGCCTTGCAGAGGACTTGGCAGTTATGGTGAACAAAAAGCTGGACATGAGCCAGCAGTGTGCACTTGCAACCGAGAAGACCTGCAGTATCCTGGGCTGCATCAGGGGTGGCAGCAGGGGGACGGAGGTGATTGTCTTCCTCTGCTCTGTCCAGTGAGGCCCCATCTGCAGTACTGTGTCCAGGTATGGGCCCCCAGCACAAGGAAGATGTTGGTTCAGATACAGAGGAGAGCCACTAAGCACCTATCCATTGAATAAAGGCTGAAAAGCATGGCTTGTTCAGTCTGGAGAAGTCTGCAGGGAGACCTTGTTGCAACCTTACAGTACTTAAAGGAAGCTTATGAACCAGGAGGGATACCAACTTTTTACATGTTTTGATAGTGACAGGAAAAGGAGGAATGGCTTCAACCTAAACAAGAGAACATTTGTATAAGATGTTAGGAACTAATTCCTTGATTAAAGGGTAGTAAGTCACTGGGAGATGCTGGCCAGAGAAGCTGTGGATGTCCCATCCCTGAAGGTATTCTAGGCCAGTTTGGGTGGGGTCTTGGGCAGCCTGATCTGGTGGGGATCAACCAGCCCAAGGCAGGCAGCTGGAACTGAGTGGGCTTCAAGGTCCCTTCCAACCTAAGCTATTCTATGATTCTGTGATTATCTTTAGTCTTTTATATAGTAAAGGCCTTCTGTTTAAAAGCAGAATAGTGTCATAAAAAGGACACAAAGGACACACACAGCATCAGCAGTGTAGTTGTACCTTTGCTTTCAAAAGCAGGGTCCACAGTATGACAGCTGAATTTAAAAAATTAAAAGTTTTGTACTAATAATTGTAATATAAAAGTATGCTTTGTGAGACTGTTCCTACAAAAAGTTTTTATCATGTTATTAACTCTTGAAAGAGTAACCTGAAATAAACACTCAGTGAATACTATAACATCTCCAGATATTCATGGAAGTATGTTTATCAGCATTTCAAATTCCACATGTGCTTTCTTTGGTAGAAATTTCTTCCAGGTGCAAAAGGCTCATGCTGATCTCTTTGCAACCTTGAAGACCAACAGTGGACTTCTCATGTAGATGGGGGTCTCCTTGCTGTCCTGCATATTAAATATTTACGAAACAATGCAACTTTGCACACAAAAAGAGAGGGCTGATGCTTTTCTTGAATGGAGTCTAATATAGGGGGAGATTGAGGATGGACTTGGTAGTATACCTGCAATAAAAGATATATAGATTTGGAAATCCATTCTAATCGGTGAGAAATTGTAGTTTCCACGCAGTCTGTGGCAATTCCTTACCTGAAGTTAAAAGGGATTTGAATCCTCCAGAAAGATCCATTGCAGCCAGGCCCTGGAGGTATAAAAGGATTAAAGCTGTAAAACATGCAGAGTTCATCTGCATCTGGTTGAAAGTATTCTCTGGGCTGTGAACAGAATTGCATCACAGAGATTTATTGAAACTTAATTTAAATATACTTTTTCAGTTTTAAATGTTATAACACAAACAGTATTAAGATGATGTGTCATATTGGAAGAGTAACTGGCAACTTCATTAAAGGTTGTGTTATGAGCATCACTTTTCATTTCAGGCTTGGAAACTTCCTGTCTCTCTCATCACTCCAACATAAAATGCAGAAAAGCAGAAGATGGGAAGCAGAAGGGAGAAGTAGAAAACAACCCTTTTTACAAGACCAGCAGGATTAAATGCTTTTGCTTCTTAAACAGACCTCTGCTCTGTGCAAAGTTACATGTTTTTTGTGATACTGATATATAATGGAAGAAAGTAATTCCAGTGTTCCAGCAGTTCTGTAAAGATATAGAAAAAAACAAAGGAAACTCAACATCTCCATTTTTCAGTGCTCAAACATTTCCATTTCTTCATTCTTTCTGAAAAGAAAGAGGTGTCTTTGAGGGGTGTTTTATCAGATTGCCTTCTGAAAACTTGTTGACAAATGCCTCTGTCACTTCTACTATTGTCTGTTTAATTTTGAACCTATTCTCATGGTATTATTTATGATTCTTCAAGCAAGAAGAGAGAGGCAGGGTGAAATTAGATTGGGATCTGCAGAGGAAACAGGTCACAGCAGCCAAGATAGGCACTGATCCTGGAAAGGCCTCAGACATGTGCTCTTCTTTTGCATTTTGGATGGAATGCTGGAACAAAAAGGGAACACAGGGCATGGCTTTTAGGTCAGAGCATGTAATGAGGCTGTCCTTGCGCTTTGCACATTACTTAGTAAGTTTGTCTGCAGAAGAACCATCTCACATGTATCTTGGAGGCTTAAGCTTTTAACAGTGGAAGTAAACCAGGCAGAAAGCTGTCTTCAACTGTCTCTGGTATGGGAGCATGCCATTTTTTGCATAACATGTTCTGTTAAATAAGCATACAGTGACTTATTTCTTCAGTTTTCCTCAGACCTAAATTATAGGTGAGTCTTATCCTCTTATTGTGCTTGTAGTGAAGCTAGAGCACCTTTTAATGTGAAGCATATCAGTAAAATATCTGAGTCTACTTGCTGTCTATTTCAGCAAAATAATACATTTGAGCACAGAGACTCTTTGCAGTTTTCAAGTGCTCAGAAAGGAGAGCAGAAACATGATGGTAGATTATTTTGTCATGACTGGTGAAGCACAGAGTAGTGCATGCTAAAGAAAGTAGATCCTGGAAGATACTGAAACATGCTGCAGTCTCTTTTTCTTTGATAAACATGAGGCAATGAAGTAATGTTTCAGACTGCCCAGAGAAGTTGTAAATGCCCCATCCCTGAAGGCTCTAGTCTGACCTGGCCTGCTGGATGGCAGCACTGTCCACAGCAGGAGATTTGAAACAGCTAACTTTTAAGGTCCCTTCCAACCCAAGTCTTGCCATGGCTCTTTAGTAACCAGCTGTTCTGCAGTACCTTTGCCAGGAGCTTAGCAGTGGTTTCTGAAGCACAGTTGTAAACCCACCTTGTAGTAGACAAAGCAGACACCATTATGACAGTAGAAGTTGACTCCTATCCTGTTCCAGAGGGAACCCACTGGAAAGTGAGGAATCCTCTGAAGGTATGCTAAACCTGAACATCCCAGAGACACAAAATCTTGAGCAAGGTGAAAGAAATGGTGTTGTTTCACTGATTTCGTCAAAATTGGAGTTTCACTAAGGTTCATTTTAGAAATGGGACTACGGCATTCTGTGGCATGGTAATGAAGAGTTACGCCACAGTTAAGCTTGCTGTGGAACCTTGGTGCCAACACAATGCACTACCTCAGAAAATGTTTCTGCAGACACAGATGTTTTCCGAGAACACTACAAAAGGAACAGCTGGATTTGCTTGCAATTCTCAGTGAAATCATGTGGAAGAAATAAATGGAAGGTTTGAAATTTGCAGCTAAGGACGGCCATTCATTAAATGCTGGAGCTCACTGATTAATCTAACTAATGAAATATGGAAGATGTTATCAGCAGCTTTAGCGGTGCCTCTCCCAAAGGCACCGAAGAGCACCTTAAAAACATGTTTTGCTCTCTCTCTACCTGGATGATTTCTATTTCAGAGGCCTTTAATGCATCTCTTAACTTTTGAAGTGTGTTACCTATGTTACATACTTTTATATTCTGCTTTCACTGATCTTTTTCTATCAAAGTATAATTGAACTGCTACCATATACGTATAGTACATCGTGAATTACCAACTTAGATCTTTGAACTGAAATGCAGTTCTGAAGCATGATGTACCAAAAAGCACTGCTGAGAGGATGGTAATTGTTGTACCATGAGATGCCAATTTCTCTTCAGACCTGTGCAGCTGGCAAGGGTTCAGTTCTTTATGTGACAGCCTGCAAGGATACCGTAAACTTTTGAAGAAGGCATTGAGTGGAAGGATGCACATGGTCTGAGAAAAGAGCCTGGCCTTAATTTATAGAATGGCTTTGTCCTGTGGCTCAACAGGAAAGAGCAAAGCAACCCCCTTCAGTGGCTGGCTCAGGGCCTCCACAGTTGGCTCCGTGTCTCTTGGCAGGGCACAGGGTATTCTGCACTGCTGCCTTATACTCTATGTTATGTACTTAATTACGCTTTTACCATTAAGTGCATTGGCTACATCTTACTTCTAACACGCACTTCTTGTTCCTATTAACTTCAGTAATTGTCATTGCACACATATCACATAGCCAAGTACTGTGTGTGTTCCTGTTCTTTATGCTAGGACATATTTAGACTGGTGGTGACCCTGTGATCTGCTGTTGCTTTGCATTAGCTAGATTGTCATTATGAAAGCATGCAACCATTGATTAATGTTAATCATTTACTTGATAAATTATCATTGGAGGGGGGAAAAAAAAAGTTGACCATCTGTTTTTATTGAAAAAAGGAAGAAATTGATTCAGAGATAGTCTGACCCAGGTCACGTCGCCCCCGCGCAAAGTCTGAACATTCTTCATTGCTGAATTATTTCAAGCAGGACATAACGGTACCTAAAGATACTGCCTGTGACAGATTAGGGTCTCATCTGGTCTCTGAGTAGCTTATTTCACTTTGCTCTCACCCCTTTTCCAAATGGATATTTGCCTGATTTCTGCTTTAATCCATCTGACTGGTCAAATTTGCCTAAATGAGTGAGCAATAGAAGTATGGAGTAATTTCTTCCTGTTCTTGACTTGGTGCAATCTTCCTCTGACTGCAGTGAGCTCTGTTCTTCAGTCATGTGGAAGTCCTACGTTGTAAGGATTTTCTTCTGTCACTCACTCTTCAGAAATGGAGTATTACCAGTTGTTTGGAACTGCTGTCTGTAACTGATAATACCTCCAAGAAAACAAATTAACAGGCAGGAAAGTCAGTCTAAATTTTACTGCTCTGCACTCTTGGCTGTATGCTGGTATGTGGTTTGCTTTTTGCTCATAGATTTCCATTTCTTTTTTCTCTCTGTAGAGGGAGGCATCTTTTTGCTTGAGTTTTACCCCTCCTGATTTCAGACAGCCCTTAAAAACTTGTTGACAAATACCTTTGTCCCATTTACCATTCACTTGCAAAGTTGTTAAATATATCAGACTGCTTTTTGTGCTAGTTCATGATAAAATATTCATATATACATGTATATACTACACATCCATAATTACATTCATTAAGTTATACTCCAGCTTATGCTCTTGCTTGAATTAGTGTGTGTCATTTTTGTATGAAATCATTCAATAGCATGGGAACTTTTTGTTCCTATGCTGCACAGAAGAACAAATTATTTCTATGGAAATAATACAATCCAGGCAGGAAAAGTTTGACAATAATTAGAGAAGAGAACTAATAACAATATTCTGAGCAACAAAGAGGTGTGTATGTGTGCATACTCTCTGTGTGTGAGTGCATGTCTAGAATTAATTTGAAAGCCTTCAATTTATTTAAGTGGGCTTTCTTCAAATACAGCTGCAAAACGTGACTTCAATTAAAGTCTGACAAAGTAATTTTAAATATGTATTTGGGGACAGGCACATAAATAAGCCATGGCAGGAACAGCAGACTGATGACACCTGCGTGTTCCTTACAGAGTCTCTGTCTCTGTCTCTGTGCAGAATGCCCAGCTGTTCCCACTGAGACTGCTGTGTCTCCAGAGCAGAGTGTGCCTGCTTTGGTCACCCAGGGTGCAGGAGCAGCTGCTTGGCTGCCTCTGATACCTGAGGTTTGTGGTCTTTCTCTCAGTTGTGATGCATTTACTTCTCTGCCCTTGCCCAGCTGCTCAGTCTCCTACAGGCTTGTAGGAACTTCAGGTCTTTGAACTTCCACCCCTTTCAGTTGTGACTAGCATTGTGTTTGCAGAGGTAAAAGCAAAGTTCAGTTTTGTTAATTTTTGTGGAGCGTGAAGAAGAAAGGGCTGTCTACACAGGGACAAGACAGCAAAGCAGGCTAAGAACTTGTCCTTAGGAATTGTTTTGCTTCAAGCATTGCACTTTATCCTTTCTAGAGAAGTTTATACAGAGCTGGTCCTTTAATTCTGCTCTCTGACCCCCTGGAGACAAATACGTGCATTATAAGTGTGTTCTGAAGTGAGGCTGTAAATTGTGATCTCTTTGTATCGTTCATGTCCTTTGCAGCTTGCTTTACTCTTACTGCACAATGTAACGTGGAAATGTGAAAGCAGATAGTGTAGTTGGGCAACATCACTAGTCGGAATATCAGAAACAAAGCTGCAAGCTCTCTAATGAGGCAATCTCAGTACTTAACTAAACATAAGATAATATCGGGAGTAAAGGTCCTTAATACAGTTTTTTGGGATACGTGTGCTGTGTTCCGTGCTACCAAAAGTCTGTGATGCTGGCTCCCTGCATATGTTCTCTGCTATACCTGCAGCAGACAGTTCAACCAGAACAGGAAAGGATACCTTTTGATTCACTACCATTGGCATTTTAATAAAATAGAGGGGGAAATGTCTGCAGTCTCTAATAAGCAATAGATCAAATAAGCACTGTCAGCCTGTGCAGAGGCTCTGCAGCATGATTTATTACATTAATTACAGTCATGTGGGCCTCATGCTCTTAAGTCTGAAACTGCTGTCACATTCTAAACTTGATTTAAGCATACATTTTGGCCAAGACTAAAATACAGTCTATTATGATTAATGTAATAAAATATTTATTACATACTCCCTTTCTTTGTTTCACTGCTCGTTGTCCCAGTTATCCTGCCTCATTCCAAAACCATGATGTATTGTCAGATTTCAGATGATGAGGATCCTCATCTGTTTTTCATCTCTCCCTTCACTGTTTTCTTTTTTTACATCTCTTTGTTCTGATTCTCCTTTCTCTCCCCTTCATCTTCATTTCCCACCCATAATTCCCAATTCTGCATCTCACTGCTGTCTGGAGTGAATCAAAAGCAGCTGAACTTCATAGGCCTAGCTCTTCCCTTTGAGATCTCTTGCAGTGATTTCTCAATTATACTTATTAAAGTTAGATCTGAAATGCAGTGACATTAGAACTGTTGTAGGCTGCAGCTGAGAACTTGCTAGGCCTGTGGTGAGGTCGCGTTGTGTGCAAAGAGAAGACTGGTCTGTAATGGGAAACATGTTTGTGTGCTGTTTCCCATACTTCTATCACAGAACTTGCGACTGTACAAAGGATCCAGGATGTGAGACTGTGTTGTTTGGCAGGTTTGGTCCATAGGAATACGCATGCTGAGAGGAAGAGTCTACAGCAATAGTGACTCTGCTCAGTGTAAGCACGTTACCCTTTTAGTTGCACAAGCAGGCAGTAGCCTTTATGTTCCTTCCTCATGCTGCTTTTCATGCGGACACAAGTCTTAGACAAAAGCTATGTCCCCAAAGGTCTCCTGATATAATTAGCAACTTTATGCCATTGTACAGGGTCTGTAATGAATAGAAACAACTCAACATAGAGATTGTTGTTGCACAGAATTCCATGGACCCAAATTTTCCAAACCACCATGTAAATTGGCACCCATGGTTTTGTAGCCCACTCTTTTGATTACTGGCTGGGTAAATAGTGTTTGCAAGATTCATTTATAGACTTAATTCCAGCATTCTCTGTATGAGCAAATAAGGGTAGAAACCTTATGGAAAATGTGGATCTCTCTGTTTCTGTTTAAAAATTAACTTTTCAGCATGAGAATTTATATTTTTCCCCTAATGCTTCACTGGTTTTCAAATAATAAATGTCATCCAACAACGGAGGTTCTTTTCACATCCTTTCAATTTCTTTTTCCCCTCATTTTGAGTTTTTCTTCTTGTGTTTTCTTCTCATAGCAGCTTTTTAATTTAGTCATCTTACGTGCATGAATGTTGTTTGGTCTTACTCCTCTACTGCCATCTAAACAAATAGTGACTGGCTGATCTCTACATGTCTGTATAGGCACATGTTTACACACAGGGACTACAATGCAGGAAACACTCACTATATGCTTTGCTGAACTGGGGATGCTTTCTGTACTACAGGCCAAGTCTCCTTGGAAAATGAATGCTTCACTTCTGCAGTGCCACATCCAGCTTCCAGTTCTCTATTTAAGTTAGACAATTGCTGACATACCCCTTTAGTTCCTTCTGCCACAGATTGTGAAGTAAGTAAAATGCTCTGAAAGAGCATTTTAAATTTTAAAAATGTAACTTTACACTGTGTTGCTGACAAGTCCTGGGTAAAAAGGAAGAATATTTTCTAGTGTTAAATGTCTAAGCTGAAGAAAACCTTTGCCAAAAAAGTAGCTCTTGGCCTTAGCACTACACTGAAATCAGTGGTTGAAGGGTTCTCAGCAGAGTTTGCTGTTATGGTAGAAAGTAGGCCTATGCAAAAGTATATCTGTGAACATAAATCTGGCATTTGCTTCACATTGTGTCGCATTTTGCCAGTTAGCAACTTTAGCAACACTTCAGTTTAACCAATCTGCCTGATTTTTTTTACACTGAAAGTCAAACATTTATTTGTTAGAAGTGAACATAGCTTTAGAAAGTTAAACCTAGTTGTTCTGGAAGTAAAAGGGTTTTACATCTTTTTAAAACTTATCAAATAGTACTAGATTTGCTGTATAGAAAATCATAGAATCATGAAAGGACGTTAAGGATTGCCTAGGACACCACCCATAAGATCCCTGCCCAGGGCCCCATCCAACCTGGCCTTGAGCACCTTCAGGGATAGGACACCCACAGCCTCACTTCCTTTTGTGTGTAGAATTTCTTCCTAATAACTAATCAAAATCTATCGTCTTTTAGTCTGAAGTCATTCCCCTTATCACTGCACACCCTGACAGAGAGTTTCTTCTCATCCTTCTCTTGCAGTACTAGAATGGTGCTGTAAGGTCTCCCTGGACCCTTCTCCAGGGACTGAGACTGAACAAGCCCAGCTCTCTCAGCCTGTCTTTATAAGAGAGGTGCTCCAGCTCTCCAGTCATCTTCTTGATCCTCCTCTGGACCCACTCCAACAGCTCTGCATCATTGTTGTGCTGAGGTCCCCACGCTTGGATGCAGTACTGCAGATGGGGCCTCATGAGAGCAGAGCAGATGGGGGCAATCCCCTCTTGAGCCCCACCTCCCTCAGCCTGTCCTCCACATCTGTAGAGTTGGATCCCTGAATCTCAGTCAAATATCCTACAGTCCAAAGAATTTGTTCTTAAAAATCACTTGAAAAATGGAAATAAGAGAATGATGAGGCAGAACAGGTGAATCTTTATCTGTTTCTGGACTTGCTTATGACTCAGATTACTAACTTGGAACAGGGCTGCTAATGTGGCAGACTCCATTCCAGCTCTGAGCCCCAAATACCTTTCACCTGGACATCCCCTAGGTATGAAGTATGTGGTTGCTTTGCTGCTCTTGCAAAAGATATTTGCTTCCACTGTTCTCCTGGCTGTAGCTCAGGGAGCAGCCACAGTTTCCTGCTCTGGAAATGCTGTGCAGTATTTGGCTGCTCTGAAAATGCTGTGCAGTATTTTGCAAACCTCGCAGAGCTGGACTTACTGTATTCATTGTTGCTAAATGGAAGTGGGAAATTAAGTAGATTTGGGTAAACATGAACTAGGTAGCCCCACGGTTGGGATACAGAGGAAACACATCCCATGTTGCTTTGCAGCAATCTACAGCAATGCAAGCAGAACAGCTTCAAAAATAAAGTAGGAGACTTGTACAATCCCACACGACAATCCCACATGACATAAATACCACTGTGAGTGTTCAGCAGCGTTCATTTTTCACAGAATCACAGAATCGTAGGGGTTGGAAGGGACCTCCAGAGATCATCGAGTCCAACCCCCCTGCCAAAGCAGGCTCCCTACACCAGGTCGCACAGGTAGGCGTCCAGGCGGGTCTTGAATATCTCCAGAGAAGGAGACTCCACAACCTCCCTGGGCAGCCTGTTCCAGTGCTCCGTCACCCTCACCGTAAAGAAGTTCTTGCGCACATTGGTGCGGAACTTTCTATTCCATTAGTTTTGACAAAATCAAAGCCAAATAGGTGAAGACCATACTGAGGACAAATTTTAAAATTTCAAGTATGGTAAATGCACTTTTAGTACATTTGTGGGCTATTTCAAGATCAGAAGATGCTACATTACAGTCAGATAGAGCAGGAGAGGCTTCATACAAGTTGAAAGTCCCTGGAGCACTCCTGATTTGCAGTGTTCATTTGTCATTGCTAGTATTTGCTGCATAAAAGATAGATCCTGTCAGTCATAAATTCTAATCCCTTGTCATGGCTCCAGGTTTTCTGGTATCTGAGGCTGATGTGGTAGTCTCATTAATATTGATGGGGATTTTATTGTTGAGTTTGCACCTTTCATCTTTTTTGGCTGTTGTGGCAAGAAAGTAGTGAAAATGAGTGCAAACTAAAGAAAACAGCACTAGCGTCTGAGAGAGCAGACCATTCTACCTCTTGCAGAAAATGTACAGATGGCTAAAGTTTGTTTTTGAGACTCTTATTTCATGGATATGCTGATTTATGAATATTCTTATGCTCATTTGCTTGGAATCTGTGTTCTGTTTTCTCGTAGGGTACTTAATTTTAGAATCATAAAATATTTCACTGATAATTGTGCTGCAAGAGGTTTACAGAATACAAGCATAATTTATTTGGCCCAGAAAACATAATATCTCTTATAAGTGGATTTCAATTAAGAAATTTCTACCTTACTAGAGATTTTACATACTAATGAAAGCATTTGCTGAAAATTTTAAACTATATGGGGTTTGACCTAATGTAGTGGAAACAGGGAACTGTAATTGTTAAATAGAATTTAGTAGCAAAGTCAGACGGTAGGGGAGAAAAAGTGCAGGAGCACTTTCTTCTGCTTTTGTAATCTGCAGCTAACAAGTTAATCCTTTGATCCTGCAGAGCTCAGAAACTGTTAGATGTCAAGCCTGATGAAAGTCTCCAGGCAGTGACAGGATTTCCTCTCCTCTTTTGACTGACTCACCAAGCCTAAACTTAAATAGGTATGATATATTATGGCACCAAAAGTGCACTTTATTTGGCCTCAGGACTTTAAAAAGCAAGTTATTGTTGGATATGAAATAATTACATTAAAACATATGTATTTTTGACCTAAGCCTTTAACTACTGCATGTGTGTAGGAGTTGCCTTGACAGATTTAGTCTGGAACAGATACTAAAAACACTAGAAATATCATTCTCCAAGTGTATCTCCCTGTCTCTCAGTCTCAGCATGATTTTGGGAGTACTCACAGTTACCTGTAATGGGGAAGCCTCCTACTTTTTCTGTCCTCATTGATGATACAGGAGAAAGATATTCAGTTATTTAGTTAGTCATGCGATAGAATGAAAGACAGCAGGTCATTTTCAAAATGTTATTTGCAGTAGGAAGGCAGATGCATCATCACTGGCCTTGGCTTGTGCTGGCTGTTATTAAATGAGTGTACATTGTGGTAGGACATTTGGCCACTCTGAGAAAGTGAGCTGTAGCACTGCTTGCAGGAGTACACACTTGTTGGCAAGTTCCTGAGTCTTCCTCTCCATGACTTGGTGTGACTCAGTACACAATGGGGCTACTGCTGCCCACTGTGGCTATGACACCGTTTGCCTGCTGATAGACTCTTGAAAAAGAGAAGAAAAGACAGGTAGGAGCAGGCTCTGGTTTACATGAATCATTTCAGTTGGCTGTTTATAGCCTTGTACTGTGGATTACCACTACATTTCAGTAATTGAAGACTGGGGACAGAAGCTAGCCTGCAAAGTGCTTGGGGGGAGAACATGGCTCCAGAGTGGAGATAGATGGCATCTTGTGTGTGCTATGCTTTTTCACATGAATGAAAGCATTGTGGTGGGAGTGGGTCTTCCCCAGAAAGATATTTCTAGTCAGAGCACAAATCAGACAGAGGAGATGCTGATTACTAGTGTGACTGCCATCCAAAAAACCTTTTTTACTGGAGATCTTGTTGACATGCTTATGCAGAATTTGAGGCTGTGTGCAGTAATAGCTCAGGTTTACAACTCCCACTAATGTTACAAATTTTCTCTGAATATTAACAACAGGCATCATTCTGATGTGAACGACAAAAGCAAGTGTTTTACCCCCACTGTACATAATTACAGAGGAGGTTATGTTTTGGTAAGTCTGAGTTTGTCTAAGTGTGTGAGCTGAAATAAAAACAACCCTATGTTTGATAACTCAGCTGATAATGTTAAGTCTTGGCTGTACTAAGATCAGATTATGAAAGATCAGACTACAGCTGTTGCTGTGTGGGAAGGATCATCTCATGGTTGTGGGCTAGCCAGAGACACTCAGCTCCCACTGGATCTGCGTAATCTCTGCCAAGTCACTTTATCTCTTTGTCTGCTTTTAAGTTGAACATTTAAACTACTCAAGCAGTCCTTCTTACTCTCAGCTGGGTGGTTACCCCAATCCAATAGTAAGGTGAGATTTACTGCCTTTTCTGATGTTCTGGTTTTCCTGGAAATGAAACACTGATGTGGAGTGAGACAGGAATTACAGATGTGTGGATCAGATGTTTTGTGTACTATGCAACTGTGAGCAGGACCTCATGAGATGCATCTCCAAGTCACCTTTTTTGTAAATTTCTTTCCCTGGTCAGCATAATGGGGAACAGCACTACCAACTCCTAACATTTTGTTATTGCAAGGAAAAACTATTTGGTTTAGCTTGGTTTGGTAGTTTGTTGAGAACAATAAATTTCGGTTCATTGGTTCTGTTTTACTAACCAAAACAGATTAGATCATAATATGAGAATATACATTTTCCCTAAACCCTAACAACATGCACATACCTAAGAATACAAGAAGAGATGAAAGCTTATGTGTTATCTTCCCATTGTTCCATCCTCCACCAATTTACAGCTCAAGCACCTTTCCAGTTTGGAAATACTGTCTTGTGTTGAGGAGCACTTTATAATAGTCTTCTGCACTTTTACCCAGGTTTTGAACCCACGCACAATAAAGAGTTCGTAATAATGTGAGCAGTGGACACCTAAGAGCAAGCAGGTGTATTTTGCAGTCATCAGGGGACTACTGTGTATTTCCATCTGTTTTCAGTAGTTAAAATTCCCAAAAGGTTAAGCCTTGGCCAGATGAGTTTTTCATCTCTATTCTGCAAGATGCAGCAAGGTGAGACCAAGCAAACATTTGGGAACTGCTTTACTGAAAATACTCCTATATCAGAAAGGGCATTCACTTTCAATCTCCAATCCCAGAGATGAGATCCTATATCTCAACAGTTCTCCCAGCTTATGCATTTTCAAAAATTCTTTGTGATAACAGCTGAAATGCCTTTTAGTCTTGAATTCTTAATGAATGAATTCCATTATATTTAGACTTTCTTTACCAACCAATTCATATAGATATTTAAGGAACAAAATGGCATTACACCAACGTAATCTCCCTCTCACATGCTACCAAGGGCACGTGGCTAGAGCAGAAACAATGCCAAATATCCACACTGTAGAGGGCATTGGTTTTCTTTCACAGAATTTCCCAAAGGAAAGGGCTTACTGTAAATATTTTGAAAGAGCCATTAGCAGACTGCACTCCGATAATATTTTTCATGGTCTCCTTGTCCAGTCACAGGTTGTGTGGAAGGGATGCAAGAAAAGCCTGATCTTGGGCCATAGTTTGATTAGTGATCCAAATGGCACAGCTGTTCTGGGTTTGACTGGGATGTAGATAACTCTCACAGCAGCCCATAGTGTGTTGCAGTGTGGATCTGTGGCTACTCCACTGTTAGTAACAGACCAGTGTTTTGGCTGTTGCTGAGCAGTACCGCACACCATTAAGGCTTTCTCTTCTTCCCACTCTGTATCCCAACCAACTAGGCCAAGTTTGGTTAGAGGTTGGGAGGGGGCTGACCCCCATTGACCAAAGGGATATTCTGTGCCATACTACATCATGCTTAACAATAAACAGTAAAAAAGGATCTTTTTCTGTGAGAAGTAGGCATTGCTCAGAATCTGACTGAACATTATGAGAGGTGGTGAGTGATTGCCTTTGCACTGCGTGTTGGATTGTTTCTTTTCTCTTTCCTTTACTTATTCAGATTTGCCTCAGCTCTGATTTTTCTTGTTTTTGCTCTTCTCTGCCCTGCTGAGTGTGGGGAGAGAGCAAGTGACTGTGTGGTGATTGCTGACCATGGTCAATCACAACAATAATAGAGGATGAAATAATTTTGCAATTAGCAAAAATCACAGTTTGGTGACAGTAAAAGGGTGTTTGGATACAATTTAAGTCTCCATCGTGGCTGAATTTTATGGTTTGGGGATAGATTGTCTTCCAATACAATGACTTCTCTTTGGTTAAATAAGGAAGTAGGAATTTGATGACATGAAGAGTTATGTCCCCTTCCTAAATTGTTCTAGGCTATAAACATTTTCCAAGTTAAGTAGGCTCATCAAAATCATCTGCTTTTGCTGTAGATAAAAAGCACACGCAGATCATGGCTGTGGCTCACTTGACATCTGGTAACTTTGGTTGTCTCAGACACACTGAGTCTCACTGCATTAGTCCCATGCTTTGAGATATCTATGATATTTGAACTCTCCCAGAGTAAGAGAATAATTCACTACAATTCCAGGCTAGATTCCCAGTCAAACTGGCCTAGTTGTCCTGATTTGGCTGGTAGATAACCTGACCCATTTTGTTTAAGATTTTCCTCCTGCCTTGATGTAACACATCAGAGCACTGCAGGAATACAGTGTTTCGTACAACTTCAGGAGATCTTTATTGAACGTGGGTTTTATAACTGCTATCTGCAGATACAGCAATTTCCTTTGCAGTTTAAGGAAAGATGCCAAAATGTAAATGACTGAGTGTCACTGCTGTGTTGTGACAGGGCATTCTGAAAGAAATAGTGATTGATGACATGTATATAACTAAACCATTCTACGTGCCTTTTATCTTGCAACAGTACTTAAAATGTGGGCTTTCAATCAAATAACAGCTTACTTACAGAGTGCTATAATAAGTGGTGGTGGGTGCAGTGAACAAGGTATCAGGGTAAATGTTTTGCGTCTGCACTTCAAACAGCGTTAGCTCGTTATTTCCAGCCTGTAGCTAGCCATAGTAAAAGGAACTGTGCTATCCATTGCTTGAAGCATGAGACTTCACTGAGGGCTGCTTGTAGCTCTTTGATGCTGACATGAAAATTAAAACCAGTTTTTAAAATAGACTGGTTACATTTTCTCCCTGAGCACAGTTAAAGCAAACCTCAGTGCCCTGTGGCAACATTTTACATGGCTGCAGAAACCCCCAAAGGCCTCAGCTGCAGACCTTCAGTTCTCTGTGCTTTGCCAAGGGCCTGAGGATCCAGCACAGCATGTTTCACTGAGTGCTGTGGGTGAGTGGGCATCTATCAGTGAAGACAGAGGACAAGAGTTCCAAGCCACTCTCAGTGCCTCTGTGTGCAGGTGAGGGGGGAAATGCTCTGCAGGCCTGAATGCTGTTGCTTTAGATGAGTGGAAAGGAAAGCCACCCAGCTAGACAAGACAGAGAGGGCAGGAGCAGCAGACACAAGCACTGCTTGCAGAGCATGGCTGCGTATGAGCTTGGCTTCTGAATGGAGAGGTGGTAGGAATTTTGCCAGGCCCTGTATGACTTTGTGGTGTGTATGTAGGGTAGGAGATAACAGGTAAATTCCCTATTGTTGTAAGTGTAGTAGAGAAGAGACAACAAAATGCATGTGATTTTTGCAATGAGATGGAGCAAAAAAGGTCTTTCTGTTTTCCCTCTTTTTGATAATTGAGGAAAAATGAATGTTCCATTTACAAGTACAAAAAATAGTCAAATCATTGGAATTTTCCTTCTTCACACATACTGCTCATCATTTTCTAAAACCATTAAGGCTTATCTTATCCATAATGACAGTTCTGCCTATGTGCTTATAAATTGCATCCTTGTAAAGGCAGTTTCCACATGCCAATAAAACAGCCTGTAAGTACACGCATCACTTCCATGTAAAAAGCTTTTCATTTTATACTTATGACCAGCCTGAAAATAGTTTGTCATTAAGAATCATCTTTTGAGTCACATCTGGATGCTGTGGTTTGATATTGTACCACTTGCAAGGACCTTTGAATATAGCTTTATGGAGCAATATAAAGTTGTTTCCTGAATCTGATTTTTTTTCTCAGAATGAGAAAAAATATTCACGATTGCACTACATCTGTCCAGGTACAGCTTGGTTATGTAAAGAAACTGTATAAACATGTTAAGTGCTGACAGTTTTGATATTTTCTAATGTAAAGTATTACATTATTTTTTACTTTTTTGTAAAAATTACACATCACTGTGTTGTACCTGCTAACTTCTTTCTTAGGATGTGAAGCATAATTTTGTAGTGTGCACTTCTATCTATACTTATTGGCTCTTTAGAAATTTGTCTAATTAAAAATAATTATAATGTCATAAATTTAAGGCTTTGGTTATTCTTTGTGGAAAATGTCAGAATGAGTACAGCCCCTTGTTTCACAAATGAGTCAGTTCGCAATGGGCTCATTACTCGGATTGGGCTCAGCATGTGGCACTGTAGTCCATCGAAATGCCTTGCATTTGTTCTGGAAAGCAGATTGCCTCTAATTAAACTGCTTTCCCCAGATCTCTGTGCACAAAATTGTATCCCAGTGTCACGAGGAGTTCACTTTGTGCCGTATTCCAGTTACCTCATTTGTAGAACTGAAGTTGACTTTTCAGTCATGTGGCAAGTAGTAATGATGTTTTCAAGTGTGCTTTGTGAAACTCATTTTCATTTCTTTTTGTTCATTCTTTTAAAGGAAATTTACTTTCACACAAGCTCACTGCTTCTTCTGCTTTGTTTTGTCTTTTTCCTTCTCCCTCTTCCAGACCAGGATGAGAGAGCCGCAGAGCTCAGCAGGGAGCAGAACGAGAAGACCATTCGCAGCACACAGACAGCTCTCCGCAATTTCCGAGAGTTCCTCATCTCTAAGTATCCCTCTGAGACCCGAGAGATCTATGTTATCCCCTGCAAAGAGCTCGATGCCTACCTTGCTTCGTTCTTTGTGGATGCCAGGCAGAAGGATGGGTCTGAATATGAGCCAAACAGTCTGGCCAACTATCAGTGTGGGCTGGAGCGTTATCTGAAGGAGCACAGGTATGGATACAGTATTACCAGGGATAAGGAGTTCAAGAGGTCCCAAGAAGCCCTAAAACAAAAGCAGATAGAGCTGAGGTGTAAAGGTAAAGGAAACAAACCACACAAGTCCATGAAGCTCACCTTTGCTGACGAGCTTATCCTGCGCAAAAGAGGTTTGTTGAGTAGGTACAATCCTGAAGGCCTCTTGAACCTTGTCTGGCTGAACAACACTAAGGCATTTGGACACTGCACAGGTTTTCATGGGTCCACCCTCAAATGGGGAGACATCCGGCTGCGGGTGACAGAGACTGGGTTGGAGTACCTGGAGTGGATGGGACCAGACAATGGAGATATCAATGCCAAGAGCAAGAGAGGTGGGACAGACTCTCGGGTGTATGCCACCCAGCACTCCCCACAAACCTGTCCCGTGCAAGACTACAAGGAGTACGCCCAGAGGCGGCCTCCAGCCATGCGCTATGAGGATGCACCTTTTTACCTGTCAATCAAACCTGTTGTCAACTTGGCTGCCCTTCATTGGTACAACTGCCAAGCTCTGGGGAAAAATAAGCTTGCCAAGATGGTAAAGACAATGTGTGAGAAGGGCAACATCCCTGGCAGGAAGACCAACTTCAGTGTCTACCAGAGCTGTAGCACATTGTCAGAAGCTCAGAGCAACCAGCTTGTGCTGATCTGCAATAACTTGAGCCAGCAGGCTGCCCAATCTATGGCAAGCCATACCAATACTGGCAACTTCATAGTGTCAGCATCATATGACTCTTCCTCTGACACAGCTTGAAAGAGGGGTATAACCTGGACAGATTTTTCTCTTCTGTTTTGTTTTAAACGTTGAGTTTGTGTCCAGTAATTCACATCAACTGTGATTGTACACTACTCTCCCATAGCCCTCTCTCCAGTGTTAATTCACTTTATAAAAATATAAAAATATATAATATATTTTTCTTTTTACAGATAAGTCAATAGAGATAGTTTAGTAATACTAACATAGTATTTATAGTGTTAATACAAAAATGAATGTTACTTGTGGGTTATAATATAATTGCAGATTTTAAAAGGACAAAAATGGTTCTCAGGCAACACAAGATAGACTGGAAATACCCTTTTTAACATGCACACATCAGTGACTGTAATTCCCCAGGGAGGCTTACGTAGCAATTCTATTTTTTTGACTTCTTGTTTTAACATGGCCTCCTAGAGTGGAGGAGGCAAATCTACCACTGGCTGCTGCTTCTTACCTGCTGACTTGTTCTTGATCAGAAATACAAGGAGATAAGAGATGCATCAATGTAAGTCTGTGAAACCATTTACAAGAAGTTTTCTCTGTTGTTTTTTTGTTGTTGTTTTGTTTTCTTTTTGTTTGTCTTTTTTTTGTTGCTGTTGATGTTTGTTTGTTTCCTGAGGCTTATTTGTGCCAGATGGAAAAAAAAAAATCCCAAAGTCAGCAAAAGGCTATTTTTAACTTTTGCTTTTGTTGATTTTCTGTTATCAGAATATTACTGGTCTTTAGACTGAAAAGTATTGTTTTCAACGGTAAGCAAAGGTATGTTGGCAAAAACAGTCGTATACATAATTTTAACTGTTTAAGCACTGGTCATTAATGTTTTGTCACTGTATGTTCTTAATGTAAAATCTACTGACTTTGATCCACTCTTTCAGTACTCTTGGGGATGTAGGTGTGCAGAAAAATCCATTATCTTATCCCAAACTATCCAGATAAAATGCATCAAATCTGTCCTAAGCCATTATTCGAAATCCACAAAAAATAACATAGGGAGCATAAAGATAGTTTCATATTTTCTACAGAAGATTAAAAAGATGAGTAGTTTTAAGCATTGGAAAACAAATCAAAATCACCTACGTGTAATCTGTTTTCATTGCAGACAATGGAAATTATGTGTATAATTCTTAGGGAAGAATTTGGTCTTTTAAATCCTTGAACTAATGAATGCTAATGTTCCACTATTTGATTTTGTAGCATAATTGTTCTATGAGTACAGGGAATACACTAACAAATTAAGTGTGTCAGTGAACCATTACAATTCTTGACTTTTAAAATGATGTATGGTACCTCATCAGTAATTCAGCTCAGCTCATTCAGCGTTACAGATGGAAACGTTCCACTAACATATCGTAGAGACTTGGTAAGTCTATAGACAAGTCTCCTGACATGATATGGTGTCCTCCAAAGTCCATGAAACACTCAGCCTCAGCTCACATCCCATCAAACAGTTACTGAGGACTTTTCTTTTTGCTTTTGTCTTTCTTTAAACTTCATTGGTTTTATTTCTTTACTTTCCTTCCTTTCTTTTATGTAGTTTAAATCTGCAACTGTGCAGTAACTTCAGTCATCACTAATTAAAAAAGTGAAACATCACTAATTAAAAAAGTAGCAGAAAGATATAAATTATCCCACCTGGTGCCATTTAAAACTTGTTTTCGTGTTGGCTGGGATGAGGTGTGTATTCTTGTGTATGAAGGAGGTGGCAGAACACCTGTGTCTCACTTAATCCTGGAGGTCTGTTTTGGACAGGGAGTGGTTAGCAGATGTCCCACAGAAGGTTTGGGAGCAGAGATTTCCTCTTTAATGAACATCTGTCCTCCTAGGAAGCTTTGTGCATGTGACAGAGCCTGAATGATCGCTTAGTGCTCTGCACAGCAGAGCTAGTATAAAGCCTTGGTGCTCTGTGTGCTGGCTGCCCAAGGATCTGGCATGTCAAGGCAGGGTAATCATATCTGCAACCCCTGAGAGTACTGTCTTTTAGTGCTGCAAGGTGGGCATTGGTGTGACAGGCACCCAAATTGCAAAGCTTTGCTTTTGTGGCTTGGTTCTGAGGCTTGAAACAAAGTGTTGGCACTTGTGAAGTAACTGCAAGTACCTGTGACTGTTTTGCTGTGGCAAATCTGGTGAAGATGAAGGAGAGGGAAACACAGACATCTGCTGCTTTGCTTCCAGATGAAGCCAGCCAGTTGATTGCTGCGGGCACAGCCTTGTCTTTTCATAGCAATGCTTTACATGTGATACAAGTGAAAATAATTTTGCAAGGCTGATGTTACTCTCTGTAGGGTTTCATTGCTGATTGCTGCTGAGTACTCAAGTCACTGGTCTCTGTATGCAGTGAGTGCTGGGTGTCATGCTAGAGAGCTCATTCATGATGTTCTGTAGAGCTCCACAAGGAGCTTCTAGGAAGGGTTTTGCTCTCAATTCCCCCCTGTGCTCACTTCTTAACTACTGCAGGACCTGACCCATTTTCCTTTCTTCTGCCATAGTACAAAGCCAGGTACCTGATGGCCTTTGTGGAGCAGCACATTTCAGCATCACATCTCTCCTCCTCTTTGCTGGGAAGACTTGCCTTGAGACTGTACAGAAAACTACCCCATGATGTGGCTGTCTGCTGTCTCTTCTCAGACCCTACAAAACATGAAACCAAACTTGGTAGTAATAAACAGTTTCTCTGGTTAGGGCTTATTGCTTCACATTGGGCTGTTTTGTGTGGACTAATAACTGTGGTAATCCCACACATTTTCTTGTCTTTGAGAAGGCAGATTGCTGTCTGCAGATGTGCAGTGCTGCACGTGGTCTGTAATGTTCTGATTCACATCTACACTGTAATTCAGCCCCAGCACAGATCTTGACCTTGTCTCCAGCTCCACTGTCCATATATAGAGTTGCTTTCTTCAGTTTTAGGGTGGTTTGTATCTTGCTGTGCTCAGGCAATGTCTCTGATAATGTTGCATGTGAGCAACTGTTGCATGTCTGGTTAGGCGGTAAAGTGTGAATTATGTGTTCTCATTGCAGGAGCCTCAGCGTTATAGGGCTGTGTTTTCTCTGCTTTGTGGCATCTGCAGTAACTCCAGCCTCCAGTGATGCTGATGGCAGATTGCCTGACAAATTCTGATCGGGCATCCCCAAATAGACTACTTCTAGAAGCAGTTAAGTACGTATGGCCAAAATATGATACTGAAGTAGTATCATACTCCAAAAATAGGTATGTTATCTTTAAATGGCATTTAGCACCACATACTACCCAGTCTTCATTTGCAAACAGTTGCACAGAATTGAGTGATGACAGCCTAATTAATCATGATCTGTATTAAACCCTTGAGAGTGTCATTAACCCACTGGAAGGGAGACTTCTGATTTAAAACTGTCATGGTTTTGTTTCTGCTTGGCAGGAGTGTAGTGTCCCAGCTGCCATGTTGTTGCTGACAGATGACAACCCATTTGCTTGCTTTTGTCTCCCAGTGCTTTGAGGGTGTCAGAACCTGCTCATCAGTAAGTTTCATGCTTACTATCATGGTGTGGATCTGCCCCAGTAAAAAGCCATAGGGGGATGGCCAGGGGGTAGTACTGCACTCTTACAATCATATAGTCATAGAATAGCTTGACTTGGAAGAAGCCTTAAAGATAATCTAGTCTAGTGCTCGCACTTTGAGCGGGGTTGCTGACTGCTAGATCAGGCTGCCCCAGTCCCCAGCCAACCTGGCCAACCACAGCTTCTCTGGGCAACTGTGCCAGGGCCTCACTATCTTTTGAGTAAAGAATTTCTTCCTAATATCTGATCTGCGAGCCTTTGTCTCTGCCTAGGGCCTGGTGTGTCCTACCATAACTCTTGATACTTCACTACTTCTTACCATGAAATCATGGGGCCAGCTCTCAGATCACCACTCGGCTCCTATACAGCATAGCTCATGAGGTGGTGGCTGGGTGGGTCACTTGCAGAGATCCCCTGCAGGCAGATGACAGTGCTTCTTTCTTCTCTCTCTTTCCTTTCCTATTTTCCTGACTTTCAGCTTTCTCTGATCTGGTGATCTACCCTCAGTAAGTTTGCAGATGACACCAAGTTGGGAGGTGGTGTTGATCTGCCTGAGGGTAGGGAGGCCCTTCAGAGGGACTTAGATAAGCTGGATCACTGGGCTGAAGTGAATGGAATGAGGTTCAACAAGGCCAAGTGCCGGGTCCTGCATTTTGGCCGCAACAACCCCATGCAGCGTTATAGGCTTGGGGACGAGTGGCTGGATGATTGTGAAGAGGTAAGGGACCTGGGGGTGTTGGTTGATGCTCGGCTGAACATGAGCCGACAGTGTGCCCAGGTGGTCAAAAGGGCCAGTGCCATCCTGGCCTGCATTAGAAATAGTGTAGCCAGCAGGAACAGGGAGGTGATCATCCCCCTGTACTCAGCACTCAGCACTCTACACTTGGGCCCTTCACTACAAAAAAGACATTGAGGCCCTGGAGTGTGTCCAGAGAAGGGCAACGAAACTGGTGAGGGGTCTGGAGCACAAGTCTTATGAGGAGCGGCTGAGGGAGCTGGAATTGTTTAGTTTGGAGAAGAGGAGGCTCAGGGGAGACCTCATTGCACTCTACAACTTCCTGAGCGGAGGTTGTGGTGAAGAGGGGTTTGGCCTCTTCTCCCAGGCAACAAACAGGACCCAGGGAAATGGCCGCAAGTTGTACCAGAAGAGGTTTAGGTTAGACTTAAGGAAGAACTTTTCCTCTCAGAGAGTGGTCAGGCACTGGAATGGCCTGCCAAGGGAGGTAGTGGAGTCGCCATCTCTGGCAGTGTTCAAGAGGCGTCTGGACAAGGAGCTGCGAGATACGGGTTAGTAGCTTGCGGTAGCCGTGGCAGTGTGAAGACGGTTGGACTAGGTGATCTGATAGGTCGTTTCCAACCTTGTGATTCTATGATTCTATGATTCTCTGCCAAATTACTGACTTGATTCTGCTCAAAAATTGATTTGCAGCTCCAGTGGGAGAGGCAGAGGAGGATGTTCCCTGTCTAAAGGCTGCACTGCAGCTTTGGAAATCCATCACAGGGATAATGCAGTGGGAGCACTTTCTGTGTAGTTTGCAGCTATGTTGGTTGCCTTCCAAACTATTACTTGTGCATGTATTTGTGGCACTGTAGGCTTGCACAGAGTGCTTCTATTCATAACAGTAGTTGAAGCTGAAATTCTCAATATCTGGGTTTTGCAAACCACCTGTTTAATTTTCAAATACGAATTTATGCAACCAAATGTGTTTTTAAGTACAGGAGAATGAAATACTATTCTGAACTACCTTGTAGACTAAATTATGAAGCACATCTAAAACAACAGCACATACCTTATTCATTTACAGAGTGCAGTAATTCTGTGATAGCATCCGTGCTATTGGAATATAGGACAATCTAACAATGAAAGTAGTGGTGCACATTCTCCTTTGTGAAGAATATCAATGCTTTCAAGCTGTTTTCTATTTTTATTTTTAGAAGCTGCTCATCACTAGTATTCAGTCTACAGTGTAGTTGCCCACTTATTTCTCTTAGAAAGGAGTGTAGAAAATGAGATTTGAGCAGCAAGTTATATTGCTGCTTGTTCCTGTTTGTGACTGTCTTCCACCACAGGTGGTGCAAATGATGTGTGATATGAAGACATGGATCAGGAAGAATAGGTGTTGTGTCATGGCAGAGCCTTGGCTGCCCCAGTTCTTGGAGCAGCCCTAAGGGAACTGAGATTCTGTATACTCTACATTTCTTCCCCACCCAGCTCATACTTACCCCTTTTTTGTCTCCCTACCTGAGGACATCCCATAAGTGCATTGACTGACATAGTATGTGGGCTGGTTATTCCTCCCTACCATCAGCTGCAAGTGACTACAGCTGACCAACTGATCTTCCCCATCCCCATCGTCCCTCTCTCCATCCCTCTGTACTTCTAACATTCCTTTTTCCTGGTGTTTGTGACATAGGGAAAGGGGGGACTGCTCTGTGGAGGGCAGCCCAGAGTTCCCTCCCTGCTATCAAGTGACCTTGTGCTTTGGGGATAATGCGCTCAGGGCAGGCTGCCTCACTTTGAGTGCATGTGGTCTGTGGGATACACCATCATTCAGAGGTTTGCATCTCTTGTCTCCCAACACTCTGCCTTTCCCTTCTTCTCTGCTTTTTGTGGGAGTGCTTTCAAATCATAGAAGGAGAATAGAACTCAGTAATGTGCTGAGGGCCAGTTTTGTGCCTGTGCCTGGCCTTCTAATGATGTCTTTAAACTGAGTAGAGATGACAGATCCTCCTTAAACTGAGTAGAGATGACTGATCCTCCTCCATAGTACATCCTGGACTGACACTAGAGTGGAAATCAATTTGTCTTAGGCAGAGTGGACAGTAGAAAAGCAGGACCTCCTTGATGCCCTAAGGCCATTTGAATGTATGGGAAGGAGGAATGCTGACGGGACACAGAGCTGACGTTTGATTTGCCTGAAATGAGCCAGTACATGCTAGGTTAGCAGGGATTCAGCTGTACACTACTAAGTGTGGCTGGCAATGGATCTGCACCTTTTAATGAGGGTTCTTTGTTAAACATGAGCGTTATCAAGATGGTTGTCTTGCCTAATGTGAGTTGCTGTCCTTGTTCTTAAAATGGGGATGTATTTTCTTCTATTTCTATGCTTTCATGTAAGTGCTGAATCTGCACGCTCTGCTGAGGAAGAGTGTGAAAAGAAGGCAGTCCAGCATAAAGCATGGCTATGTTCCTAGCAGGAGAACTGGGACTGCACTTTCTGGGGATGGTCCCCATGCACCGAGCCTGCTTTGTAGCCAGGAGCACTGGCACATCATCTGGTATCTCCCACATGTCTGATGGCCCCTGGGTATCACAGCACATCTCTGAAAAATCAGAGCCCTGGGCCAGCCAGGTAAGGCAACTGTGCTTCTCCATGCTGAGCAGGAGAAGGCCATAAGCACAATTCTGTGATGGTGCTGTCCCTGTGTGCATGATGGACATATGCAACTGGCACATGGGGCTGTAATGTATCTCTGCATAGGTTTTGGAAAGCTGAGCACCAGCACGAATGTGGAGGCTGGTTCTCCCTGATGCTCTACTGGATAACATTAGCTGGCAATGGAGTGATCCTTCAGAAGAAGACAGGTTCCTCAAAGCCCCCATGAAATGGTGTGGCTGCATGCTGCCAGTTCCACCAGTGAAACCGAGTGCTGGTTCCATCCTGTCGCTGGGGCTCTGCTGAGGTTGTCTGCCAGCACCTCAACACTTCTGAATCCAGCAGAGAGGCACTGACTGCACCGCAGCGTGGGAAAGCTCCAGAGCTTGGAGATGTCTGTGAGCTTGTTGAAAATTCTGACAATGGCTATTCACTGGAATATATTCAGAGTAATGGGGATGTCTAAAGCTTTAACTCCTAATTTGACGGGGAAAAAATTGGTTTGGCACAAAATTTACTTGTTACATGAACTGGTGGGTTTTAACAGTCTCTAGAGTTTATGTCTCAAGTCAGAAATTTATTTTCTCTGTTTTCTCACTGAATTGTGTAATATTGGTTGGTAATATGAACTTTTTTGTTTTTTTTTTTTTTTTTAATACAAATGCCATTAAATGTCTGTGCATTGGAAATGGACCTACTGTTTCCAGGGGATTAAGACACTTCTACCTTCTCTTTTATTCTGGTGCTCAGCACTCATTACACAGCAATCACTGGTCTCTGAAAAAAATTAGTACCCTTTCAGATTTTTATTTGATCTGTTGTAGTTAATAGAAGATTTATTCACAGTGTTTGGGATTTTGTATGGTAGATGCTAACTCTGATGCTAACTTTTACGCTGCCTGGGGATTCCCAACCTTTGGGATTTTTGGCTAGCTCTATTCTGTACAGTCCATAAGCATCATGCAAATAGTGAAACAGCCAAGCAAGGGGAAAAGAATGAAGAAAATATAAAATGTTCTTTACAAATACTATATTATTCTTACTCTAGAAAAAATAAACTCTTAACATTAATTTTACTGACACTATCTTCACCATTTCAGCTGTTCTTTTTGTGAACAGAGAAAACTCTGCAATGTTCCTCATGCTTAGAATTTGATCTGCTTTGTAAAGGCTTGTGATCCTGCTGAGATTGTCTTCTGCATCATTATAGTGTGTTCTCAGCCGGCCTGAATCACATGTAGCCTTAAGTAGTGCCACATTGCTCCTGCCAGTATTCCTCCTTCCCTTCTGCTACGTTGCATCCAGGCTGGGCTGCTCTGCACAGGGCTGGGTGTGAAGTGCAGAGCAGAAATACCTGCAGCACTCAAGACATATAGGCAAATTGTGACACAGAATGTGTTACAAGAGCCTGCAGGCTGGCATGGGGAGAAGTGAGAAGTGGATGGCAGTGCCCACAAGCCCAAGTGCTGCTGGTGGGCAGAGCTCGGTGCCTGCCCTGCAGAGCTCAGTGAGGAATGCACCCCTGGGGCTCATGTTTCTACCCACCTTGTTGTCACAGATGGGTCTGAAACATGCAGGAGAGGACATCACCCAGCCACTGCTTCGTTGTCTGGACTTGTCTGTGCCTACATGACTCACATACTTCTGGGTCATCTTGAGACCTATCAGACGAAGTTACTCAAGACATAAAACAAAGAAATGGCAAAATATCTGAGTATAGTGAAGGCTGTGGAAAGGTGGTGGAAAAGCCTGGCAAATGCAATAAAAGTTTTTGTGTTTTTTTTCTAAAGAAGGCAAGCATAATTCTCGTCTTTAAGCCATCCTTTAATATCCTACTTTGTTTTACACTGGAATTAGAAAATCTTTTTCATTTGTTTTAATTATCTGCTGACTTTAATTCTGCGTTTGAAAAACGTTTTTGCTATGACAACCCCAGCTATCATGGTGAGTAGTGTTAGGGGAAAACAGTTAAAGTAAAGCTTTTATCTTTCCCCACATGCAATGTTTAATCTTTCTAATCTTTTAATATGAATGTGGTTTCTCTCATTCTGAAAATTGACAAGATTAGGGCTGTTGCTCCCAAAATAGCAGTTCAAAAGCATGTTTTGCTTAAGCATAGCTAGTGCAGTACATAACCAACTAGCAAAGCATGAGAATTCCTGTAAATGACAAATTGATTCTCAGAGTTAAACCTGTGTCTAAGGCTAACTTTCATGTGCCAACTTTTCTAACTCTGCCTAAACTCAACTTTTTAAAGAACTGTTTGTAAAAGAAGTACATTCTTTTGTTTTATATAAAAAGGGTGTTAAAAGATTCACTGTTTTGCCAAATAATAATATTTCTATGCATTGTGTCATTCGGTGGTGTTGCTGTTGAGATTTTGCATGTTTTCTGCACGTTCTGACATCCGTACATTTATGTGGTACTTGTAGAAATGCTAACCATTGCTGCTGTGATCAGAGCCACTGAAAAACTGAGAGCTGTACTAAGAAGCTGTGCCAGTCAGCAGGTATTTCTGTGTGTCACAGTAAATCTCTGCATTCTGACATTGTTTCCTGTGTTAAGCCAGTGTTCAGTGCCTTCTGGAGAGGGAGCCAACGTGTTGCAGTAGGCAGGAGGTGCTGAACGTCTCGTGTCTTCTTCTGAACAGTTGATCACTTATCAGCTTGATCCTTAAAAAAAAAAAAAAAAAGTATTAAAAAAAATCTTGAATTCTCCTTATTCTCCATCTTTCTTTGAGGTGTCTTCTCATCAATTTTAATTTGGAATAAAAAAATAAAGATGCCCAACCAACTGCCTTGATGAAGCTAAAGGCTCCTGCAGCCATATGCCAGCTGTGAATGTGAGGGGTAAGAGGGAATGTGCAGCACCCAAACGTTCCTGTGGGTAGCAGATCCAGTAATCAGCCAAGCCTGTGAGAGCTGTTGTGGAGCTTGCTAAAAATGCCTACTAATGAAAGCAATCCTCTGATTACTGTAAGAAACTGCTGCTCTCCTAGCAGCTGTGAGCCTGCTCCTGTAAACAAGTGTCAGCCTGGTCAAGTGGTGGATTCCAGTCACTTTCCCGCCTTCACTGAAGACACACTTTGCTGCCAAATGAGCCTTGGATGAAATTCAAGCCTAAGATTTTTGGTCTCATTCTTTCCAATTGCTTTCATGGCAGACAGGCCCTGTTTATCAAAATTCTGACACCGCATTTTCAGCTCCTTTTCCACCTTCCCCTTAGAATCTGGCAGTATAGCAGATACACACATACACAGAATTAATTTTGACTTTTCTAGGATTTTGACAGTCTGAAATCATACCATATTGTATTTGTACAACAAAAACAAGCTGTGGGTAAAAGCGTGATCTGTCACAGATCCCTGCCACCCGGCACAGTCAGCTGCACCTGGTCTGCTCTTATGTGCAAACAGTGAAAGGCCATAGCCATCGTTTCATGGATCTCTGCTGACAGGTGAAAGTCTGCTAAACATCTTGAAAAGGTTTTCAAATCAGAATACCAAGTTTCCAGAAAAAAAAACGTGTGACTGGGACATTAACAGAGAATCTAATTCATTCTTACTGCTCTGAAGCCATCTCTGCACCTCTGTGCAAGGCAGTTTATGGCCCTTGGTGTGCAAAATGCTTCCCCCAAAATAGTTTACGTAACAATTTTCAAAATTGCCATTCCTTTTTGTCACACATGGAATATTTACAAAAAGCAGTATTGCAAGGTGCAGCCTGGACCACCCTGGAAATCTGCCATGTAGTAGTCCTCTCCCACAAACTGATGGATTCAAGGTGCAGCCTCGCCTCAAATACTGTGTTCATTTTTGGGCTCTATGGTAAAGAAATTACGTTAAGGTCTATGAAACAGTCTGAAGGACAGCAAAAAAAAGCTGGTACAAAGTTTGGAAGGCATGTGAGGCACCATGTGAGGAGAGGTGGGCAAACCTGGGTTATCCTGTGTGGCGGTGGCAGAGAAGAGGTCACTGCTCTGCAGCTCCCTGAGGGGAAGCAGAGGGACATGCTGGGCTCAGCTAACTGGTGGGACAGAACACAAATGAATGGTACACAGCTGCATCTAGGCAGGATTTGACCAGGCTTTGGGTAGCATTTCTTCACCATGAGGGCAGTCAAACTGTGGAACAGGCTTCCTAGAGGTGACATAGCTGTCAGAGGCCAAGGGGAATTTGGGCATTGTGCTCAGTAACTGCTTTGACTGTTGATTAGCAATTGAACTTGACATTGAGTGAAGGCCCCTTCCCACTGAGTTGTTCTAAACATTCCTAGAACATTTCTGAAATCTCAACTGTCCAAAAGTGATGAGAATGCTTGAGGCCTTTTGCTGTACCTCAGTTCCCATCTCCTGGATGGAATACGGCTCTCCTCAGAAATAAAGGGCCATTTTATTGCTCTAAAATTCAATGGCTTCTTTGTAGAATCGCTCAGGTTGAAAAAGACTTTAAAGATCATGAAGTCCATCTGCAATTTAACCATACTACCCTAACTCCAGCAACCCTCCTCTAAATCATCTTCAGATGCTTTCTGATGCCAGCTGAGACCAGCTGCAATGAGTTTCTCTGTTGTTTTTGGTCTCTAGTGGCTGTGTACACATGAACACATCTCCACCAGTGCAGTGAGGAGTTTCTGCTCCACAGAACTCCTGCCTGCATAGTCCTAATATTAGGTATGCAAGGCAGTGGCAGAGTCTTATTCCTTGCATTTCTTCTCTTTTTAGCTAGGTCCTAGTCTTCCAGTCCAACCAATTGCAGAAATTGACTTACCTATTGCAACCTACTGTAGGGAACCTGCTTTGGAGTGGAGGATCTCCAGAAGTCCCTTCCAACCCCTATAATCCTGTGATTCTGCAATTCTGTAATTGGTAATTGGCCATTATAGCTCCTTCCCACACACCTGACCCAACCTGCCAAAAGGTGTGTCAGGTTCCTGGAGAACTGCAGTTGTATATTCCCATCTTCACTTTGGCTGCAGATGCCTCTACACTGCCTTCAGCTTAGATTTGAATCAGAAAAGCTAACAGTACCATTTAGTTATCTCTTTGCATGCTGGAAATCCAGTTGTTGTTCTACAGATGCAGAGGTGGCGTTAGGTTTCAGCCTGCTGCCTGCAGTGTGTCAGCAGTTTTCCTGGCATTTGTTCATTTTTCACCACAGCTCTCTGGTTTCAAGAAGCAAATTGGCTGACGTTAATGCTGTAGTGGATTAGATGTCACTGCCCCATCAGTGTGATGCCTTCTGTGTACATGTTGTAAGCTCTCCTAATTACATTTTGACCTAAGTGCACTATGGTGCAGGAAAAGCTTTTTAATTTTTATTATTATTAAATAATAAAATAAAACCCTGTTGCATTTTTCTGTGCTGCTGAAAGGAAACGAGAGAATTTATCCATCCACACCCCGCTGGAATTTTGAGACTAACTTAGGTTTCTTTGGACCCCTCTGCAAGCCCCAGTTGTAATCCACTGTAATTAGGCAGAGATGTTAACATGAGCAGTGATACATTTCTAACACTAAAAATACAGTTTTTCTGTGGGACCTTCTCATACTGACATCTTGCTTCTGCATTTCAGAATCTATATATTTGTATATTTGCTAGGGAGAAGGAAGATTTTAATACATCGTAATGCATTAGGCTTTGCAAATCCAGAATACCTGAAAGAGAGAGAAGGTTTACTGGATTTTTTTCCAGTAAAATTCCAGGAAATTCCAGGAAAATTGTCAACCTTCAGAGCTACCCGTTCAACTTCAAACCTGGTTCATTCTGGATCTGAAAAAAAAAAAAGAAGAGACCTGGAAAAAAAAAAAAAGAAGTCTTCACTGGTAAATGAGGAAAGATTCCACAGTCTTCTTCAGTGCCAGGTCCTCAGCTGGGTTCCCAGGTCTGCCAATCCTTTTACTGAATGGCTGGATAGGTTTTAACTCATGTGGATGCCATGTTGCTCTTTCTGCAGCAGATTTCTAAGAAGCAAACTTCAAATTGGTTAAGGTCCTTGAGAACAATATCATCATCAGTGTCATACGACACTTTTGTGCCAGCTGTACTTTTTTCCCTCACTGCAAAATGCTCCACTCCTCTTCTGTGAGGGTGGAGTAAAGTGATGCTTTACTGCCATCTGTTGCACCACACTTCAGCCAGGTGTCTCCTTGGCTTCCCTGAAAAATGCTTCTTTGGTGATTGAGTATAAAGGTTTATTAAATAAGAAGACAGTAAAATCAAGAGGTCTTTTTTTTTTTTTTTTTTTTTTTTTTTTTTTTTTTTTAATGGTCTGGATTTCATCCCTTGCTCACTTATCCAATAATTAGGCTTTTGTGAAGCATGAGTTCACTCTTGTGTTAATTGGAATATTCACTTTCACCAATCTGTAACTTCCAGAGACACTCTGATCTTTGTCACACTTCAGCTCTGTCTTTATCCCCCTGTGATAATCTTTAACATGTCTGGTTCTGCTGTGTTAGAGGTTGATTTCACTGTCCATACAACATTTGCTACTGTTGTAGTGTGACTTTTTATTTCTGTTTTTTAATATTTGCATTGGTACAGCCTTAAACTTACAGAATTAGAAATCATTTCAGAGATAATCAAGATAGTCATTGATGTCTGTTGTAAGTGCATGCTTTATTCACAGTATTTTGTCTGTAATTAGGCATAGCGACCAATACTCACATATTAAATAAACTGTCTTCTGCAAAGTTGACTGCTTTGTTTAATCAAATGAATGCAACTTACTTGGAATTCTGAGGTACATTTGTGTGAAAAGACTCACATCCCTCTCACAGTTCTCACATATGAATATCAGCGTAGTGGGAAGTTCCTGTGGACCTGTGAAGCATTCCAATTAGCAGAGTGCAAATAGGCTCAGCAAGAAATAGCTGCCGTGCCCTGCTTTACCTCTGGGGTTGTGTTACAGGGGAAAAATTAAACAATTGCTTACGTCCTTCCCTGCTTAGGAATGTGCATAAAAGCAAGCTTGACTTTAACTGTGTGCTTATTTAATCTCACTTCAGTATGAGTTAAAGCATATAAACTGAGAACAACTAAGAACTTTTGGAAGTCAAGTATTTTCTGGAATCTGGTCTGGTTAAAATGGTTCTGAGGCACAGGAGAAATTCCTAGAATCATAGAACTACAGAATGGTTGGGTTGGAAGAGACCTCAAAGCCCACCCAGCCCTGAGCCCCTGCCATGGGAGTGCTGCTGCCCAGCAGGTCAGGTTAGAACAGGGCCCATCCAATTTGGTCTGGAACACCTGCAGGGATGGAGCACTCGCAGTTTCTCTGGGCAACTGTGCCAGGGCCTCACCACCCTCTGAGTGAAATTTCTTTCTAACATCTCAGCTAAATCTCCCCTCTTTTGGATAAAACCATCCCTCCTTGTCCTGTCACTATCAGACCATGAAAAATATCAGTTCCCCTCCTGTAAGCTCCCTTAAAGCTCTGGAAGACCTCAATGATGTTTCCCCAGAACCTTCTCTTCTCCAGACTGAACACGCCCAGAGCCTTCAGCCTGTCTTCTTCATAGGAGAGGTACTCCAGCCTTCCAATCCCCGTTGTGGCCTTCCTCTGGACTTTCTCCATCAGCTCTGCATCCTTCTGTTCAATAGCACCATCTGTTCTCCATGAAATTTCATTTTAAGATTGATCTAGAATAAAATTAAATGTGCCTCCAAGGATGAAATTATTTTAAGACAAGTGTTTCCCAGGTTGGAAGATTCAAAACCAGGCTTTAAAATTAAAAGAGCAGAACATTAAAGAAAATAAACCTCTCATACTCTAAAAGATAAGCAGTCCAAATGGAAAAACAAAACTTTTACAGCTCCATGGAAGTTCCAGAGCCCCACAGAAGACCTATGCTGTTCATAGGGTGATGACTGTGTTAGAGGAGGGTGAATTCAGCTATAAAAACCTGAGAAGAAAAATAAATTAAAAAAAAAAAAAAAAAGAAATAATTCAGGTAACCAACATGTTCTTGCTGGGGTTGGGACCTCAGTGCATGACAGCAAGAGCTGAGTGACAGCATGGGTGTGGGACAGAGGAAAATTGTTCCAGGGAATATTCTGCAGATAGATTTCCATCACCTGGCAGATTCCACCAAATAAATACGTGTGTGTACTGCCCACAGTGTTGCTGCCCTTCAGCACAACCTCTGAGGGGCAGAAGCACCATTCCAGAGGCCCTGCAGTTGTTCCAGTGACAAGTGGCAAGAAAATGCAGAGAACTTGGGATGAAGAGGAAGACAAGTATGGACAGGTAAAGACAGGGGTCTGTAAGGACCTGGTTTATTTTGTGATATACTCTAAAGAGAAGCAGGGCTTGGCTGCCATCCCTGGAAAGGGTCACACGATTTCTTCTTAGCGTAGTCTAGTGGTTTACATTACAGCTTATGCTAATTGCTTAGTTCTCAGAATAATAAGGAGAAAAATAAAAAATAATTAAAAAAACCCTTGGCTATGTTTAAGAATATAGGCCTATTTATATGCAGGCATTTTGTTCTAGGAGCCAAATTCCAACAGATACCTGGGGGAGAATACACGCTGGAGACTGGCAATGCATGGCATTATTGCTGCTCCTCTGACAGCTGCAAAGAAATAACACACACAAGAGACAAAATCCTATGTGTACACAGAAGAGATAAAATCCTTTATGTCACCTCAGAGCCTCTTCTGTACTTGCAAGTACAACAATTTTTATTATTCTTGTCCCCATGCAAAATGACAAGCAGAATAGGACAGGGGGGAATCCTGCCTTGGTTATATACCCAGGATATATTACCCAGGGAAAAGCAGGCAGAAGCCTGCAGTGTTGATGAGGAAGGATGCTGCTAGCTGTGGGGGTAGTTAATCCGGAGACACAAGGCGATGCCATTCATCTGCACGTGGAAGGAGGTCTCTGTATGTGTCTGGGTCTTGGCAAGGTACACGTGTCAACATCTGCTCATGGGAACTGCCCTTGCTTCAGGGGAAAGAAGCTGAGATTTAAGGAAAACTCATATTTGAGAGCTCAGCAATTTTGGTGTCCGGCTTTTTTGGCTGCACTCTGCTCCTTCTCTCCCTGGCAACATGCACTACAGCTCCTGGTCTCCCCATGGAGCAGAGCATTAGGTATCTAGACAAGTGGTGTGTGCACTTAAACTTAAAAGATCTGGCAATAAGTAGTTACACACCATCAGATACTGCCAGTCTGGGCAGAAGTAGGGGGTGTGACGGTTTTGGCAAACAATGACAGATTTGTTTTTCCTATGTGGTATATCATCTCAGTGACAGACATTTAGCAAGAATGGCTTCTGCCTGTGTAGATGGCCATGTTATATGATTGTTCTGGGTTTTGTAAGAAGCATGGTGTCAGACACATAACTTTCTCATCCACCACTGCTGAAGCACACCCTCTGAAAAGTGCTCTCTGAAAATAAACCCTCAGACCTACAGAAAGGTGAAGGCAAAAGGTACTGGGGTGAAGGAACAGGGCTTTGATTCTCATACTAGATATCTTCCGTGTTTGCAATTTACTCATGCAACATCTACAGTGGTGGTGATTCAGGCAGCCTGAGTTACACACATAAAAGTGCAGCCTTGTGTGACCAGATCCAGGCCTGCAACCTCTGATCCAATTACAAGGCAGTTTCTTCAGTTCCAGTATTGGTAAGGCCTGTCTGAAAACAGCATATTCGTTCCTGGCCTCCTAATATTTTTCCAAATTCTGTCTGACAAGTCTTGGCGAGAACTCATGTCCAGTAGGGTGCCTCTACTGAGTAATGCACAAGTGTTCAGACATCTGTCAAAGCTCTTAGAGCATCTTGGTTGCTGACAGGTGGTGTCAGGCAGTCCTGTGGCACGGTGTGCAGTCACAATAACAGTGATGAAAGCCAGATGGTGATACCCTCATCTTTCAGCAGAACCTGTGCACAGATGCACTTCAGATGTAAGATCCAGCCTTTTTCGTCACTCTCTGAGAAGGAAAATGATAAAGTTCTCCCTCTTGGACAAAAAGAAGTCAAGCACTGATAAAATAACAATAATATCAATAGAAAGAATGCAAAAAAAAATTTTCCTACAAGGTGGAAAATTGGGTAACTCTGGTTTCAGCCTTCTGACAATACCACAGCTTTGCAGATGGTAGCTGAAACATTCCTGCCATCACAGTGCCTTCAATTTGTTTCATTTCTGTTACACTAAGACTTCTCTGCTGCAAGTATTAGAGCTATGTGATGCCCATATTAGCCCTCATTTTCTGAACTTGGCTGTACTTTCAGGGCTTTGAACAACTCATACTGATTTTCATGGTTTCTAAGGATTGCTCAGCGCAGCCGTCAGAGCTGACATGCACAGGGCTGCAAAACCCATGAGTTTCAGCTCTGTGGAAAGTAGACTTGAACTATAGTGGGTGTAATAAAATTATAGTGGCATCATAAAAATGTATTACTCTTTCATAAAGGAAATTCAGTGCCTGAATATCTACAAGAGGGTTTTTCATCAATCTTCTTTCAGCTCCTCTCTGTAAGGCTGAGGCTCTCCTTTTGAGGAATGTATGCTGAGTATCATCACTTACATCATATCATTCATCAAGACCCACCTACCACAGCCCACTGGAACATAAGGCCTCATCTGTTGTGCCTAGCAGGGAGCAGAAAGTGGGCTGAGTGGAAAGCCCAGAAACAGTGGCAGCAAATCATAGGAAAAGTTATTTTTAATCCCCTTTCTTTCTTTCTTCTTCTTTTTTATTCATTCATTCATTCATTCATTCATTCATACATTCATTCATTCATTTATTGAAGCATAGTCAGCTATGCTCAACAAATTTTCCATTTTTAACTTTGACAATGGCTTGAAACATCTGTGTATGAAGGCAGAAACCCAACATCACCAAGACCGCCCTCGACACTCTCAGCATCTGGAGATACTGCTGCTTGGCCAGGGATTACATGGACATCACTGAGGCCAGACATCTTACCAAACACTGTTTGTGGGAGCCAATTTCCCTGCACAAAATAAAGTTATCGTAAATTTTGGAGAAGCAGCATTGAAGAGATGGAATTTCAGCCCTCAATATGTCCCTGAGGTCTCAGGGATCTCCCAGATTTCTTTTATAAAGGTGTAATATTTTCCAATTCACACTGTAGCTAGGGTAATACAAAATATTTTCGTGTTAATAACACATGTAAATAGCAGTTGAGAGAGCTGGGTCTGTTCAGCCTGAGGTGACCTGATTGATAGCATCCTGTCAGTATCTGAAGGGGAGCTATAGGAAAGAAGGGGACAGACTCTTTAGCAGGGTCTGCGGTGACAGAACAAGAGGAGGTTTCAAGCTCAAAGAGGGGAGATTTAGGTTAGATATAAGGAAAAAATCTTTTACAGTGAGGGTGGTGAGGCACTGGAACAGGTTGCCCAGAGATGTGGTTGATACCCCGTCTCTGGGGACTTTTGAGTGAGGCTGGATCAGGCCCTGGGCAACCTGATCTAGCTGTGGTGTCCCTGTTCATTGTGGAGGAGCTGGCCTTCAGAGGTCCCTTCCCCCTCTAAGGATTCTATGATTCTATGACTTTGCAAATAATGCAATACACAACTTTGGCTTCACACTAACATCTGACAATTTTTTTTTTTTTTTTTTTTGACCAAAAATTGAGGACTTTACTCCAGAATTGAACTCCCTACAAAATCACACTGCAAAATGAGAACTGTGGCCGAGGGCAGGTGTAGAAAAGCCCTGCTCGTATCTTTATAACGAGTTCCTCAGCTAGGTTGAGCCGAGGCACAGGCAACCTGGAGCTCCCTGACTGGCAACCAGACGGCAATGCTGACATCTCATGGCCAAATGAAAGAGCTACTGATGTTTCGGTTTTTTTTTTTTTTCCTCCACTTTTTTCCTCTTCCTCCTCTATCTCCTTCGGCTGAGTATGGAACATCATACCCAAGTCATAGTCACATAGCTGCACTCAGCCCAGGCTTCGTTTGGTCAAAACTTCCATTCCCTTCAAAAAGTCCGGGAATTCCGCTGTCGTGTTGTAAATCTGGATTTCCACACTTGGCACAAAAGGGTTGTTAGGCAGTGAAACGAATCTGTTCTGTCTGAGCATCCTTACTCTGTGGGTTTTCATTTCACCTCTTTTGCTTATATAAACGTGCAGACTCTTCCCAGTACTCTCAGGCTGACCAGAAATAAAACTTCTGGGAAACCTGGGAGCTGCTGTAAGTTTCTTCAGATAGGGCATGGGGAAATCCTAAATGCGTCTTTCCTACTTGTGAATGCATTTTGTAGAATCACAGAACCACTTGAGTTGGGAGGGATCCCTAAAAGCCAACTAGTCCAACTGCTCTGCAGTGAATAGAGACATCTGTGGAGCCATCAGGTGCTCAGAGCTCCATCCAGACTGACCTTGAATGTCTCCAGGAATGGGGCATTCATCAGCTCTTTGGGCAACCTGTGTCATCCTTATTGCAAAAAAACCTTCTTCCCTATATCCAGTCTAAATTTCCCTTTTCCTACCTGCAAGCATCTTGACACTTCTTTCCCTTTCCCCTTGTTCCAGAACCCAGCAGTGAAGTTTGATGAAGACCTCCATGTAGCCATGAAGAAAACAGATGGATCTGACATTATAGCCACATCTCTCCACACAGTTCAACAAAGCCTGGACCAGTTCCTCAAGAATGCTGGTACTGGTTTCTCCATTACCAGTGGCACCTTTAGATCTTCTACCAGAAAGACACACCCTGAGGAGAGCTACCTGATGTGGAGGAAAGAGCCTGTGCTCATTTGATTTGGGTCATTATTCAATGATTTCTCCACTTATTTGGGCCATTGTAAATACAGACATTTCACAGCACTGGAACATTTTTATTGGATTGATAGGTGAAGCTAGAAGCTATTACCAGATTTAACAAACAGCAAGCAGGTAAACAAATTGAAGCACTCCCAAGGGGCAGCATTTTCAGTCAGTCAGTTATAAATGATGAAGATAAGTATTTGGGGTCTGTCCAGCTTCTGAGACATCTTAAAGAGGACTAACATCAGACATCACGTGCCTGGCATGTATTGAAAATGAAGATGCTTCATGGTGTCTCAGTTCCGGCATCCAAATGATGCAATTCTCAAAAATCAGGACACTGTAAAAATAATTGTCTTAAGCATCTACTACTAATTCCTGGTCTTCTTTCTCTTGAAAAGAAAACTCTTTTTCATTTCTGTTGGAGCAGTGGCAAGGCTTGAAGTCACAAAGAAAGAAAACTAGACCCAAAACAGAGCTGGAGAGAGGTGCAGTTTGATGACGTGCAAGCTGTTCCTGTTCTAATGAGAAGAGGTGGCTGTGTTTTTCCACCAAGCTTCAAGGCTGTGAGAGAATTAGTCGGCACAAAGTCTCACTGAGCCCCCACAGAGGCACTGCTTTTCTAGTGGTGCGCACTGCTTTCATATCCCAGCCTCAGTCCGACGCTTACTGGCTGCAAAAACAAATGACACCTAGTGGCCCTTTTTTGAAAGACAGCTTCTTCCCTTCCCCAAAAATTTCTGGAACAAATGGTGGTGGACTGTTCATTTCTCTCATGAGGAATACTTGCTTCCTAAACAAACTTCTCCCATAGTGATGATCCTCTTTTCTGTTAGCTCCCTAAATCCACAACTGCAAAACCTGTATTTTATCCAACGACATTGAATTCACCTCTTCTCTTTGTCTCAACGTATCTTTATATCTGTTTCAGCAGTGGCTCATGTCCTCCAGCGAGACCAGCTTCATGTCCGCCTGTAGCTTTACCTGCATGCAACCATTCCCTTGTGAAGGAGTGCATCCTGGCAGGCAAAGTGACAAGACTAGAAGGGGTGGGCTTTGCAGCAGTCTTCAATACAGCACTCAAGCATTCCTTGCTCAGCCCAGGTCAAACAAGCCTGTGGTGAGAGGCACATGCTCACCTTGGCAGGCTGCAGAGTAACACCTAACGTGACAAAATGATGCATCTATGAGAGCTTCTTAGGTGGCCATTGTGATTTGACTACAGGTCAGACTCTGATTTTTAGGTTTTTCTGAAGCGCATCAGATTGGGCACGTGCACTTTCCTTTGGAAATATGGCACAGTGACAAGTGGCTGCCACTGCATGGGGGAAGGCAGACAAGTTTCTCCTTATCTGGGTGAAGCTGTGCACTTCAGCACAACAGCACTTTCATTTTCACCTTCTTTGTGGTCAGGAGGGATGACCAATACTCCTACAGTTTTGAATGCTGGGGTAGGAGGCAGACATCCATGTCACACAGAACAGACCCAGATAGCCAGTGTGTGTGTTTGTGTCTTTGCACACTGCTTTGCCCTAATATGTCCCCCTGACAGCGGAACTTGAAAGGATTCCAGACCTTATCTGTTCCCTACCATTTGGTATGTGACAAAGTTTCCGAAAGAAAAAATAAAAGAATAAGAAAGCCACATGCAACAGTCCTGAGCTGGCCATGCAGAATTACATGAGCACAGGCAGAGTCCACATAGGCAGAATTCTCCTTAGTGGAAATAATGTTGTGCTGTAAACCATGTTTATTTCATTCAAAGAAGGCTGAATATGGGACGAAAATATTGGCTTAAGATATGTCACTTAGTAAAAAAAAAATCATGAAAGGTGGATTTTTTTCCACTTGCAGTGTGTTGCCTAGCCCACTTGACTGAGGGAACCCCCCATTAAAGGCTTTCAATGCTTTGGGTAGCAAGGGTGCAGCCACCCATCTTGCTGGTTGAAATGGTGGCCCAGGCGTGACTGCAATTTTCATTGCAAACAGGATATCCACTACACAGTGACTGAGAAGGAATCACTTGTTTGAAGATAGTCATTGCACTGTCTGTAAGGCATGCCTGGCTCATCTGGGGACTACAGTGAGCACATAGGAAAGACAAGAAATGAACCAACCATGACGGCAAAGCACCAGGCCAATATGAGAGAAATGAAGGGTGCTGCAAATCTCTACATATGCATGTTCACAGCATAATTTAAGGCATAGGAAAATGTTACCTAGAACATGCTTGAAAAATCACTCATATCAGGAAACAGGGAGATAACCTCAGTCAGTCCCAACTCCAGATCTGGGAGGTTTTCAGGGCCATGATCAAGTATGGCATATTGATTACCAAACATTTTTCTTCTCTAAAGGAAAACCTCACTTGATCTGTGCATCTCACCAAGTAATTTGTTCTCTGATAGAAAGAGTTCTCAAGAAAAAGTTCTGCAAGAAAAGCAACTGGAAGACTGGACAACACTGGAAGAGAAAGGCAATGAACAAGTGAAAAGGGGTGACATAAAGGAAAAGGTTTGGATGCTGGAATTGAGCAGAGAACCACAGACTATTTTCAGTGCAGCAGGGATTGGGGTGGTCAGAGCAGCCCTTCCCAGAGACAAGTGACCAGATGGTGGAGGAAATCCTACATCTGTGGAAAAGATCTCTACCTCTGCTAGAGGCTTTAGCTGTTCACAGGACAGCCACATATTTGTTAGGGACCTGCCCAGAGCGCCTACACTGTAGATCCCTGAGAGGCCTGGTCAGGCTTATCTAGGTATATACAATGGGGGGTATTGCCTTTGCTGATCTGACTGATGAGGTCTGTGGGAAAATGGGGGACAACAATGATAGGAGTGTCCAAACCATGTGCTAGAGCAAGAAAAGTGAGGTTGAAACTAAGTGATTGTTCTCAGAATAGGGCCTCTCATACCTGTTTGAAACATAATCACAAAAGAAATCCATCAGTCATTGATTTGTTGGAGAGATGTAGTCCAGACCTTCCAGACAAGGGCCCAGGTGTGCTGGCAGTTGGAGGATAAGGAGGACAAGTTGGAGAATGGATATTTTCAGTACTTTGGGTTCTTTCTGCCTATTGCTCCTCATAGTGTGAAAGGGGCTTCTGGCTTGGAGCTCACCTACACAATGAGGCTGGAAGCACATCCCATAGAAGGACAGCTGCCCCTGTGCGCAGGAGAGAGCTGTGGGCTGGGGAAGAGTGTGGGGTGAGAGTGAAGGAAGGAAGTAATGATGACAGGAGCACCATGGTATTAGAAAAGCTCTTCTGGTACTACACCATGCCTATTTTAAATGTGTATAAATGCAGGGGCCAACTCATGACCGTCTTTCAAAGCAGTGACATTTTCTGGCTGTGCCTCATGCAGTCAAAATACCTCTATTTTAAACATTTGCAAACATCATAAAACAAAGCAGCGGTGCCTGGAATAGCATGCCTGAGGGAAATTATTGCTTTTAACATGAGCAGAGGGCTCTTAGTGAGGAGGAGAGATGCCACGCTGATTACTCTGCGCTCATTCAAACATAGCAGGAAGCAGAGGAATGACACTGCGGGGACAGTTGGTTGTGTCCTGTGTCATCCTGACACAGCACCCTTCATGAGCCTGGAGCTGGGTCAGAGCTGGGGGAATGTGACAATCCTTCCGTTTCTGCATGGTCACCTTGCATGTGAAGGACAGAGCTAAACTTGCAGAAGGACATCTGTGTGGCACACAAACAGATATTGACTGGTTGCAAGTTACACTTCAGAGAAGCCTAGGATAAAGCAGGGGGCAAATGTATGTGCTGAAGCTGGTATCAGCTCAGAAGCAAAGTCTTTCACAGAATCACAGAATCACAGAATGGCCAGGGTTGGAAGGGACCTCAAGGATCATGAATCTTCAACTCCCCTGCCACATGCAGGGCCACCAACCTCCCCATTTAATGCTAGACCAGGCTGCCCAGGGCTCCATCCAATCTGGCCTTGAACACCTCCAGGGACGGGGCATCCACAGCCTCTCTGGGCAGTCTGTTCCAGTACCTCACCATTCTCTCTGTACAGAACTTCCTCCTGACATCCAACCTAAATTTCCCCTTCCTCAACTTAAAACCGCTTCCCCTCGTTCTGCTGTTATCTACCCTTTCAAAGAGTTGACTCCCTCCTGTTTGTAGGCTCCCTTTAGGTATTGAAAGGCTGCAATAAGGTCACCCCACAGCCTTCTTTTCTCCAGGACGAAGGGAGCATTTTGTGCTTGTCAGAAGCAATCCCAGCTTGCTGGGAGAAAGGTCCCTTCCTGCCTGTGCAAGTCCCTCTGGCAGCGCATCTCTCCCAGATAGGGGAGGCACTCTTAATTTTGGATGAAATCTAATTGGCTGACCTGTCCCTTGGCTCGCTTGACTCTGCAATCTTAGCAGCATGAAGCCCATGTCAAGGTGTTTTCATCAAGCACTTGATTAAAGGGATCCAATGGTGACCTCTACACAGACAGTGGTTACTGCAAAACCAAATGGAGGCTGGTCTGAGACTGACACTCACTGCATTACATCACATGAAAACCTGCCTGTCTTTCAGGAGTCACTCATTTAGTTGTTATGCCAAGCGATACTGTGACTGTGAGGCAAGCTCAATGACAAGTACATTTCCTTCCTGACAAAGACAACTGCATTTCTGGTGAAGAATTGCTTTTCCCACACCAGAGGTGTTAGCTTTTGTATTTGATGTGGCTTGTGTTTTTGATGTTAACTCCTGAAAAGTCCCTTGCCTACCTTAGACTTCAATAAAAATCCCACTATAGATGGTTTTATCGTTTCAGCACTGCCTTCTTGTGCTTTTCATAATAGCTCTGTTACACTGAGCCATCTTGGTGGCTTTAAGACAAATCATGATTAGGAGTTAAGATCTGCTCTTTGCAGGGCTGGTGCTCACAGACTGCTTGATCTCCTGGAGTTCAGCAATGGGTCAGTGGTTGGACTAGAGGATCTTAGTGGTCTTTTCCAACCCGAATGGTTCTGTGATTCTAGGAGTCACATCACATTTGATATGCTGGCAGGTACAGACTTTACCACCAGCCTGTGTCAGCCCTGACAGGAGCCTTACCCACTCACTTTCTGTGAGTTGGTGGGATCTTTTGAGCAGGAGTCCATCCCCAGGAGACAGTGCTTGGCTGCTTATGTTCAATCACAGGAGATTTTCAATAGGATGTTGAAGGCCAGAAAGACAGAGTAAGAACAGATGTGACCAGATGCTTTGACAACAAGGATCTGAATAATTTGACCGTCTCTTAACGATTGACCTCTCACTCTTGGGCAAGTGAGGGTATTGCTAAGCTTCTTTGGAAACAGGTATTGCAAGTCAGCCTTGTGGTACCCAAAAGCACCATTACTCAGTGCCAAAACCACTTTGAAAATGTTTACTGAGATGCCAAAAACAACAAAAATGCACTGTTGAAAGCTTTTTCACTCTTGTTCTTCTTGCATCCTCCACAAAAACTCTCCACTCACTTGTAGCAAAATTGCACTACCTACAGTTTTATGTAAAATGTTTAAGAGCAGACAACTGAGCCTCAAAAAGAGGCATTAAAATAATAGAGAAAGTAAATTGAAAGAAGAATAATATATTTGAGGAGATTTACAGCATTCAAATATGTTTCAGTTTGTGCCCGGAGAGTACTGTGGGGGAAAGCTGGAAAGCATGTAGTAAACAGCAGATGATCTTAAATGAAGACATAATTGCTGCCACAATGTACATATATGTATTTGTAGAGCACTTTATTTGCTCTGCTTTGCAGCTAATCTAGAAAGCATGACAAAAACTTTAGTCCTGCCTCTGACATTATAGAGTCTATGTGTTGTAAATATACACATGAATTTCTACATTGCAAATGAGGAGGCTTGCAGCAACAAGGATTTGTGGGGTGCAGGGAACTTTGTTTCCTTGTGAGATGCATTGCCACTTTGATCTGCTAGGCCCAGGGAATGGGTGCAGTGCAATGAGACACTGGGCACTAAGCACGTGTTGAAAGGAAGAGAAGGAAGCTGATCACCCACTGGTATGTGGAAATTTGAAGAAAAGCAAAGCACTTTTCCTCCAGTGGCTCGGTTTACATTTTTGTTAAGTAAGGAAAGCAACAGCACATTGCATGACAATAGTCTCCCACAAACCTGGGGAAAGAAACATGTCAAAGGAGCTCAGAACCATAGAATCATTAATGTTGGAAAAGACCTCTAAGATCATCTAATCCAATCCCAACCCATGCCCACAAACCACATCCCTCAGTTCCTCTTTTACACGGCTCTTAACATCTCCAGGGACGGTGCCTTCCTGGGCAAAGAGGAGTTCTGCACATAGGTGTCTGCACACAGAAGAAACAAGCTTCATACAAGGTGTGTTCTGTGGCAAGGTTAGAAGTTCTCACCTTTCCCTGTCAGCTCAGAATAAAGCAGAACACCACAGTGTTATTGTCAATCACCATTTGACTGGTGATGAGAGTAAAATCTCCCAATTGATTCACCTGCAGCTAGGATGTTGAAGCCACCAAGGGATGATTCCTCCTTTTTCTATTATTCTTTTTAAATATAGATGCTGAACATGAAAGAATTAAAGACACAATTCCCAGTTGTTATGTGAAAGAAGAAGAAAAAAAAAAACTCTCAACAATATGAGAGAAAGGAAAGCTAATGTTTAACTCTCAATAATATGAGAGAAAGGAAAGCTAATGTTTGCTGGTAAATAACACACTGTGCATCAGGCTGGTAAGAATCACAGCAGTGATTCACAGTGTTTGCTTTGTTCCTCATGGAAACGGCCTCTAAAAGCTGTTATTTTTATGTGGGATTGCAAGGTGCATTTGGTAATGCACTGTAAGTATTATTTTTGGAGTTACTTATGAAATCAGATTGGCTGTCATAGAGAAGGATGTATAATTCACACTATACTTTGTGTATTAGGAAATCTCATCACCGTATTCCCTTTTGCCACTTGAAATCATCATTGCAAAGAACAGCTTATAGGAAAGAAAGACAGGTAATGGCAGGAGAGGGGGAGGAGATACTCACTGCTATGAGTATCAAAACTGAGAAATAGATCTACAATGACATCTCTAAGTGGATGAACAATACATACTGAAAACATTGTAGAACTGAAAGGTGGGGAATCTCTGATGGAGGTGTGTGTCCCATGAGCGAGAGAAGAGAAGAGCATGAACTCAGGTATGAGGTATTGAGGGAGATTTGGCCTCTGCATCTCACTGCAGTTTGGTGTTATATCTGACCATGCATAAAAACACATTTTTCAGACCCACCTTTTGTAACATTACTCTTTGGAAACGATGCCGCTGGGCCAATGAATATTCATTCCCTAGTTTGGAGCAAAGCTGGCTTTGTCACTCTCACGTGGCCTATGGAAGCCCCAGGTCCTTGTTCCACAGATTATTTCATCATTTACCCAAATGGAGTGAGCTCCATTTGGATGGAGTGAGAGCATACTGCCTTTGCGAACACAAATCTGGGCCCATTCCTGTGTCTGAAGGTTCACACACCTGCTGCCGAATGGGCAACGTTTACCTCTGGGGAAAACAAAACTGAAAAGAAAAAAAATCACTCACAAGCACGGAGCTTGTGCCCAAGAAAGAGGAGACAAATCAAAGAGCTCAGCATCTTCCAGGAGAGGGGAGATGAGCCAGCTCCTAGTGTGGAATGTGGAGGAAGTCTCCAGGTGATGCTTCCCATCAAATCTCCACAGCTTCATTGGCTGAGTGCCTTCCTGCATTGCAACCCCTCTGTATTCTTCTCCATCAGCAGAACTGAAGATGATAACAGTAACTTAAGTTTTCCTCCCATAAGGATTGAGGTAACATATTGAAAAAGCATCTGAAAATATGTCAGAAGTAGCATTTGGCTATTTTAACTGATTGAACACACACCAAAACAAGTAGGAAGTTCCCAGTAAGACGTATCACAGGGTATAATTTCTTTCTAATAATGTGAAGGGGGTATAAATTATTTCTAATAAATTCTAATACTTTTATAACAGTGCTTCTGGGAGATCAGTAAAGCGAAAAATGTTAATAAAAACTGGAAACTCAAATCCTGTAGGAACGAACTACATGTGGCTCCACAGATCAGGCTGTTTGTGTAAAACCTGAACATCTTTCAGCCTATAATGATAGGGAAATGAATGACTTTAGTATCTCAATATAGAAAAGATGGGGAGGGGAAAGTTTCTTACTCAAAGAAGAGCAGACAGCTACAAAGATAGAAGCTGTGGTTCAGTTCTTTCAGTGCTTCAGTTCATGACTTTTTTACCTCTTGACAAATTATGAGTCTTGCCATCACTTAACCCCGACCTCACTGTGCTCATTGATGACAGCTGCTGAGTGTAAGTAGTACTCATTTCCAGGGCTTATCCAGCATCTGGGGCATACAAAGGCTCTGATAAGACTCTACATCAACAAACCGTGCTAAGTGGAAACGGTAATTAAAGTTGTAGCAAATGAAATAAAATGATTTATACACTACATGTGTGAAGGTGCTCTTAAGTAAACTGATCAGCACCAGACTACAAGCCTCCTGTTTTAAGTGACCAAGGTAATGGATAATGGATACTGCCAGATGCATGGCAGCCCAGGCACATCCTCATGCAGGTGTATGCCAGCTACTACTGATTGGAATTGGAACATGCAGTCAATTTCAATGGGAGAAAAGCTTTTGCTGAGGTTACTTTATGGAGATATAGATTAATAATTGTAATACTGATTAATAGTGGAAAAGAAAAAGTACGTGTGGCAAGACAAATTGATGCAACTGACGCTAATTGCTAGAGGGTGGTTTCTAAGAAGCTTCTACATACAGCTTTTGTATCTCTGACAGTTAATTATATCTAGATATATCAACAAGTGCATCACAATTACATAGAATAATTTTAGGCATTACAATTTAAAAATATAACAGCTGTATCAATTTTTTTCCCTCTTTCAACTACCTCTGAGCCAGTCCCCAGATTTCCAAAAGCAGATCTTTCACTACCTGAGATGAAAACAACACAGTCAGCAAGTTTAAGCTACTTCTGTAGAGCAACTAGTTTCACAAAGGAGAAACTGCTTCATTGCTTGGATCGTATGCAGTCTGTACACCAACACCGATAGCACTGATCATTTCCAAAGAAAGCAGATATGCTCTTTCATAATTTTTCTCTAAGAAACAGAAAGCTGCTTTAATGTGAAAAGTACAGCCTGCTTTTCAGACTCATCTAAACACTAAAATCAAAACGTTTTGCTATATCTACTTAACCTTCTTTACCTCTAGGTATTTCCAAGCTTTGAAAGATTTATTCATCTTCTTCTGTACACACAGGTTACCAGATCCTTTTCTTCAAAGCCTCAATGTGTTCAGCTAACTCTGATGAATAATTTGAGTATAGTCAGGACAACTTTGTGGTGGTTACTCTTTTAATTAAAAAAAGAACAACCTACAGGGACCCCACCACTGAAAACAGAAATGACAAAACCCTTTTCTCTACCATAATCTTCCGTATCCATAAAAACAATAATCATTCCCATGAGTCACCACAAATCCCTCAAAAAGCACTCGATATGAATAGCTGATACTGCAATTACACATCTTCAAGCCCTATCAAACCTCCTCCCTACGATTCTCTTAAAAGGGTTTCAGTACATCACAGCTTCTGCACAGCTCCATGCTCAGCTGACATACATGGAAGTGGTGGCATTTCCTTCATACCTTCACCAATCTCTTGTCCTTTGTCAGCTCACTCACACATAAGGCATGGAATAGTTAATAGTGCCTGTAACTAACTCAGTAATGCTCACCAGGTTGAGGCAACCTTCTTCAGAGAGAAAAAAGATACCCTGGAATATCACTTAGTATTTCAGCAGACTGTTCTCTGCACTTCTTACGTGCTGCCCATGCTCGTGAAATCACTTCTATAACCCCAGGACAGGACAGCTAAGGTTTTTGCACAGGACAGATGTGCTTCAAATGAGCACCAATTTAACAGATGTGTTCTAACTGCTGACTTTCACCTCAGTTCTCTTTTTTGTTTCTTGAATCTTGCCTCCATAGGAAAAACAATCAAGGTATGGTTTTATTACTAAAGCTGTGAAGACACAAAAATGTCTATGTAAGGACTATTTTTCACTTTATATTGGTAGCATAACCACAATCACAAATTAAGAGCAACACATTTTCCTTCAGCATGGAGATGCAGTTGGTTATCACAAATAAAAAAGGCAAAGAGTAAAGCAAACAAAGACGAAACACACTTGAAGTACTGAAAAAGACACAGCTTCATGATCTGAAATGTCCTTGCACACTTTCAATCTGAAATTAGAGGATTCTTTTATTTTATTGCAAGACTGCTTGAAACAATTGTTTTTCCCGCTCTTGGTGATTTTAATTCATTTTCATAGTTCACAATATAAAGAGGTAGGTACACTACAACAAAGGACTTGTGAAGACCACATAATGTTGTAACAGCAAACAGCATTATACCAGTAATGTTCCTGCATGTCAATTAAAAAAAGGTGACTTACTGACGTGCATAATAAATTCATGTCTGCTTTGACAGAAAAACGTGACTTTCTTTTTCATCAAAGTAGAAAAAGTGGTACTTGCATACTTGGTTAGCACTTATGATCTTTATTATTGTGTACATCTCTTGATGACTCTGGTTTGGACATTTATTTAAAAAGGAAGAAATGAGCAAGCACCATGCACTTGACACACCAAGGAGGTCTTATGTTTGACCTCAGCCTGAAATATAGAATAAAACCTCTGTTCAAGAACACTGCTTTTTCATTAGTTGAGCTTGCACTTCCAAAGGCAACCACAAGAATCCCGAATGAAATAGGATTTAAGAGTCAAAAATAAAGGAATTGAAAGATCAGGCAATCCTGCTATGGCTAGATTCAGACTCCACAGTTCCGAGAAAAAGCATCACTCATTCTGCTTCAAGTCGAGGTAAAACAGGAAGAATAAGATTTCCAAATGCAGAGTCTTGAGTTATGAAGTATCCTGAGGAATGTGCATGCGCATGCTGGAAGAAGAAAAATATTTGTTAAGACACAACTCCCTGTAGTCTTGAATTGTATCACTGCTATAGTTTCTGCAGCACTAAGCAGTATTTCTCCCAGTCTGCTCTTATGCTCTGATATTCCAATTTAATAACACCATTTTAAATCAGACATATTTGAGAGGGGCCCGTCAACTGTATTAACTTGGCCATTCTCTGCTGCTCTCTTCTCTTGAAGTCCCACAAAGGTAAGGAGAATGGATGAACTCCTGACCACTCTTCTCAAAGACCTCACACTTGCACTCCCATCAATAACCAACTTACAAGTCTAGGTACATGGTTGATGTCACATGTGACTGTATACCAGAAGGGTGCATCAGTAGCGTCACACAACCTGAGGTTACATGTACAAATGCCATACAATCAGACACTTCTGGGACATCAGCATTCTACTCAAATGATGTACATATGCTTGCTCACAGGAAGGGGACATCTGCTGCCTATAGCTCTACAATCCTACACAGTCCCTTCTGATTGAAGAACTGGCAATCTGTGGCTTTTAACAGTTAAAAGTACAATACATAAGATACAGAAACAGGGTTGTTTTGCATCTCCAATTTTTTTCCCTGTGCTCTCTGCCCAGTCATGTTGGAACAGCAAGAAAACAAGTGGCCGTACAGTGGCTTTCTTGCTCAATTTCTGATTTCAACACTGAAATCAACCTCACCCAACATGAGCAAGATAGTCTGTAAATGTAAAAGTAAGCTTCCCAAGTCTTCTGGTTGTATCGCTCAGAACTGCAGGATATTTACTTGGCACTTCCTCAGATTCAAACAAGGAAATCTGTACCACTTGTGCTCTCCCTACAGTTCAAGAGACATTCCTAAACCTGATGAAACTGACAGATGTACAAGATGTCTGTGATTATGTTATCTGTTACAATCCCCCAATCATACTGAGACAAAAGACAGAACTTCAGAACAAAATACAATACTTCAGTTGTGACAAATGCGTGAAACCTAGCTGCTAAAGATTTCTTCCTTCTCCCTAGGAGGAGGACTGCTCTCTGAAGGGGTGCATGCCTGAAACAGAGCTAAACTGAATGGAACCTTTCAGTATTAGCTTACCTGCAGTGCAGCCTTCTGCTGAGCTGCAATGTGCTGTTGCTCAGCATGGTCACGGAAATCCTTGTTTAGAGGTGATCGTGCAAGTGCAATGCTGCAAAAAAACCAAAAAAACAAAAAAAACAAGATTATATGATATATATCCACAGATCAAACTACCATAACTTCCACAGCTTAGGATTTACTTGACTCATGGCTTGACTTGAACTTTTATTTGGAAAAGCTATTTGTTAACTTAAGTAAGACAGGGAAAATAGAGTGATCACAGCTGTATTATTTGACCTAGCAAAACCAACTGATGACAAACTAAACCTGGAAGGATCATAGTCCTGAAGCCTGTTGTGGATTTTGCCTGGTGGTGAAGTCCCAGTGAACTCAGTCGAACAAGTGGGATACAATCAGCAGCAGCTTTCAGAACTGCAGCTCTGTGTTTTCACCATTTCTCAGTCACTCCATGATTGTCCCTAATCATTTTTATGAACAGAAGCACTAACAGGAGCTCTGCAATCCTCAGCGTAAGAATCAGTTCTTGGACAGCACATTCACTGCTTGTAGTAAAAAAAAAAAAAAAAAAGCTTCCTATTAACATAACCAAAACAATGATCCCCTAACAACAGCTTAGGGTACGCAAAATTGATTTTGCTTACGTCAGTGCAGCTTATATTAGGTTTCAAATTAAAGTTTATAAGCAGGCTTATTTTGCTCTTGTATTTTGAGAGACTAATTCAACTTGCTAAGCAAACATAAGAAATTAAAAGCAGATGTTTTCCCTCACTCTATATATTAAAATGCACAGTCATCCTCCAGATAAACATCAGTGAAGATTGCCATTAGAGCTGTAATGCAAGGCAGCTGATAAATCTCTCTCAAACTGGCTCTAGATACTGGTGCTCAAAGTCCAGCTCCGCTCACTCAGAAACAGAAGTATGAAGAACAACAAGGGATCCAAGGAACTCATCAACTGATTTTTCCTAGCAGCAGTGATGTCAACAGCTGATTTACTGCATAATATTTCATGAGCATGGTTGCTTTTGAAAAAGATCTAAGTATAAGATCAGCTTATACTGATCTTATAACGTAAGCCAGGTAGAAATCATTTAAACATTTCACAACAAAAAATGAAGATAAGCATCACTGCTGGACAAAAGTAGTACTCATTTTATCTAAAAGATAATAATTTCACTTACATTGAAAGTGTTTCTGTTGCATTCAATTCTGTCTCCTCTAACTTTTAGTATGATTTTTGTCTTAAGGTTTCGTCATAAGCTGACATTTTTCGATATATTTTCTGAATTGAGAGAGGATTCCCTTGTGCTAAGGGTAGAAACGAGTTGCCTCATTCACACTTATACAGCTGTGTTGGCTATAATACTTGTTTGCATGCACCAAGCTTTTTTCTACCAAATTTGCAGGAATTCCATGGTCTTATTTTGGCTGACTCCATGGTTCAGAGCCCATAGCATAACATTCCATCCACAGAATTGTAAGTGGCTCAAAAACCACACATCAGTCAGTCCACCATGCCAAAGCAGAGAGTGTATCTGCTGCTCTGTCCCCTTTGAAAATAGCAGGCTCTAATTCCACTGACTGGCATAATGTTTATCTCATTAAATAAAAAAGAAACTGAACAAGCACTCCTGCAAATCGTTGGACCTGCTGTGAAGCGTGGAAGTATTTCTGCCTGAAAGTTTGTACACAATGGTGTGACTATTTCTATTTTCCTCCCAATTCAATAGCTGCATTTAAATCATACCTGTGTATTGAGTTACAGAAGAGATCTAGCTGAGGTGATTTCAAATATTATGCACACAGCAAGGAAGAATTAAAGGTGATCTAGAATCTCCTTCAAGAAAGTGTCAGGCAGCACTCAATCTGTATTCAGAGTATCTAACTCCTGCACAGATACTGTATGTAATTAACACTGTGTCTAGAATATGGCGTTGCATGTGCTTCATGCTGGCCCCAAAGCACAACATTCTCCATTTCTTCATGTAAGCTGGTGTGAGATCTTCCAGCTACCAATTCAAGACAAAAATCCATACTTTCTCTTCCTTAAATAGGAGATATCTCGACAAAAGCTTTTAAACTCAATTTAGAACATTACACCTAATGCATAGAACCATCCTTACAACAGTGTCTTTTTCAAAAAGATTGGTAGTAGTATGAACTGACTTTGCCTTACATGCAGGGTTAACTCACTCTTAGAACTGTTCTCTAGGCAGTACCTTGAAGCTTATAGCATGCTACCTGCATTCCCTGGAACATTTTAGCTTTTATTAATATTAATTAATGTTAAATGCTTTCTAGGTACTTATTTCCTAATTATTTCTTAAGATAGACTTTAGTTGAGCAAGCATATATGTTTCTCTCCCTCTCAAATGGAATTCAGTAAGCCAAAAATCACTTCTGGTGAACAACTTTTAATATTAATGTGATCCTAGTGTGCAAAGTGTCTCTGACTGATTACTGAGGATGGCTAGCAAACACTACTTGGTAACTGTTTAAGTAAGTTTACAGCTTGCTCTATAATTTCTTTCCCCCCACCCTTTGATTTAACAAATGGTATCCAAACAGGTCTAAGAACAGAAAATACCTGGCTCCAGGGTGATTTGTGGAAGACTGGTTTTGCATAAGTAATTTTCTCTTCTCCTTGTCTAGTTCTGCCAGGATTGCAACCCTATTTTTATTCTGGAAACCTGGTGAGAATGACAGAAAAATATTAGAAAGATTTACTTGATTTATGATTCTGTGATTTCTGTGGGCCAATTCTAATTTTGTAACCTCCCTTTCAAAGGAAAGGTAAACTTACCAGATTCTACATTTGAAACACAGTCAAGGAAAGTATGATAACGGTTTAATCTACTTCCAAGGCCTAATTTTCCATGGTAATAACCTCAAACCGTAGTATAATTTTACATATGTAATTAGTAAGGATGAGACCAACAATAAGCCTGCATATGTGCTTGTACATGAAGTGACACGCAGAAATTCTACCTTAAAACCAGAGAAGCAACAGTAATGAGCACAAGATGTTGAAAGATAGCAGGATGTGTGCTCTGATAGATACAAGGGCTGTGAGATCTGCCAACAAGTTATGATTCAACATTTCTCAGCTGCAGCTAGCTCAGATCTTCTCATGAATTCTGGAAACAATACAATAACTAAACAGGAACTGAAGTACTTCTAAGAGAGCACAAGCTAAGGTCATCAAGTCTGTACATACATTCTACACAGTTTTAATCTTTTTGTCTGAGAACTTGGCATGACACCCAGTACCCTTCTGCCAGTGCTAGCTATCTTCAAATGCATAAATCTGAGCGTGTGCTTGGAATTCAGACAATATGGTGACTCAGGCAAGAAAAAGGAGACTATTTTTTAATACATTACTGTCAGCTAAAAAATAAGAACTAAATGTACTTACATTTATCATGAAGCAGATGCTATGATTCAGAAAGCTTTAAGACACTTGTAAGAATAAGAGTTTACTTGCTGTTTTTGGACTAGGATCAGAAACCAAACAAGACTATGATCTTTCCTTTTAGTGCAACTCTTGCTACAGTACGGTACATTTATGGAGAGATTCAGAGGAAATTTGAATTACTGTTTTTTTCTTTCCTCCTCAGAGAGTTTTATTTATTTACTTTAAGTAACAGTTTGCTCCAGAACTCAGTCCTTATCCATCTGCCATCCACCGTACTGAAAAAATCATTTAAGAGAATTTGTCAGTGATAAACAGAAAAAATCCTACTTGGGAAAATGGAGGAAGACATCCAACACATACAAGTTATTTCCTCAGCTGAGTACCATGAACATCCTACCTATTAAGTATTCTTAATTTGTTCTTAAAGCAAAATTAAATCTGCTTAACAATTGAGAGAGTGGGGCATAAGAAAAGAAAAAAGAAAAGCTATCCTCACTTATGACACAATGATGAGAACTGATTTTTAAACAGAATCACAGAATGACCGGGTTTGGAAGGGACCTCAAGGATCATGAATCTCCAACCCCCCTGCCACATGCAGGTCCATCAACCTTCCCATTTAATACTAGACCAGGCTGCCCAGGGCCCCATCCAATCTGGCCTTGTACACCTCCAGGGATGGGTCATCCACAACCTTTCTGGGCAGCCTGTTCCAGCACCTCAACACTCTCTGTAAAGAACTTCCCCCTGACGTCCAACCTAAATCTTCCTTCCCTCAACTTAAAACCATTTCCCCTTGTCCTACTGTTATCTACCCTTTCAAAGAGTTGATTCCCCTCCTGTTTGTAGGCTCCCTTTAGGTACTGAAAGGCTGCAATGAGGTCACCCCACAGCCTTCTTTTCTCCAGGCTGAACAAGCCCAGCTCCCTCAGCCTGTCTTCGTAGGGGAGGTGCTCCAGTCCCTTGATTCTTGGTTCTCTCTGGACCTTCTGTCCTTCTTGTACTGGGGGCTCCAGACCTGGACGCAATATCCAGATTGGGCAAGAGCAGAGTAGAGTGGGACAGTCACCTCCCTGTCCCTGCTGGCCACCCCTCTTCTGATGGAGCCCAGGATATCATTTGCTTTCCGAGCTGCAAGGGCACACTGCTGGCTCATATTAAGTTTTTCATCTATCAAGACCCCAGGTCTCTGCTCTCAAGGACCGCTCCTTCCAGTCTGTATGGATGCCTGGAATTCCTCCGCCCCAAGTGCAAAAGCTTGCACTTTGTGTTGGACCTCATCAGGTTCACCCGGGCCCACCTTTCAAGCCTGTTGAGGTCCCTCTGAATGGCATCCCTTCCTTCCACCGTGTCAACCACACCACTCAGCTTGGTGTCATCAGCAAACTTGCTGAGGGTGCACTTGATTCTGTTATCGATGTCATTGATAAAGATGTTAAAGAGCACCAGTCCCAAGACAGACCCCTGGGGGACACCACTCGTTACCGGCCTCCACCTGGACATGCAGCCATTAATGACCACCCTCTGTCTGCGGCCTTTCAACCAGTTTCTTATCCATCTCGTGGTCCACCCATCAAATCCACATCCCTCCAAACACAGCAATTATTACTAGAGGTTTAAGTTTAGATTTTCCTTATAACTGGATGTGCACAGCTACTGAGCAGTTCAGGAATATTCTCTGTTTTGCAAACTCAGACTCCATACAAAAATTACCAACTTGTTTATAGCAGCTAAACAGATTAATGGTGGTGTTGTACGTTGAATTGAGAACCTGAATTCTCAGTGCTGAGGTCCTAGATTAAAGATATTATAAGTTCAAACTTGTACTATCTGTATTTCTTACAACAAGCATTTTATTAAGTGCTCTGTGTAGAAGCTAGAAGTTTACTATCACCACCCTGTGCTGCACACAAAAGGCAGAAGATGACAGAAAGTCAAAACCTCGCTGAGTTATAGCAGTATGTGTAAGAGCTCATAGCAACCTTGTCCTTCTGACTAATCCCAAACGTCTAAGCCTACCTCCCCATGTCTTTCTCCTCCCTATCTATTCTACAAGCTCACTCTGTATAACAAAAAAAGCAGCATTGCCTTTATCTATTTCAAATTTTTCGCTCTTTTCCCTGACCTGTTGGTCACCTCAATTACACAGTACATAGATTTCTTTTTGGATATGCATTATTATTTATCCAATCATAAAGGTGCAAAAGAGCCTTCAGATTCTGCACTTAGAGACTTTAAGAAAAGTACACATTCAGCTTCATAACCATTAAGTTCCATGTAGTACTGACACTGCACACTGCGTGCTCAATTTAGAAAGCATTTCTCTACATTTTCTTTACTGAAATATGCTTTCCTAAATGGTATCCTACATGAAGAAAGGCAGCAACCTCTTAAAAAAAGTAAAATCCAAGGAGAACCTAACCACCTAATGCCTAGGAAAAAAGATGGAGTTCCTGTACTTTGAATTTCTCATCTCCCTGCGGCTGATGGCATAACAAAACATCATCTATCATCATCCATCATTATATTGTATAGTAATACTTTCAGTAACAATTTACATTCTGATATGCTTTCATATAAATTGTATAACTGTGAAACAAACAGCATACTAGCAATTCAGTACATTAACTTAACAAAAGATACATTAGTATTTTGTCTGTCTCTCTTGTCAACAGCTGCGTGCATCAGTGGATGTAAGCCACTGATTGCTTTATGGTTGCAAATTGGCCCAGGGAAGAGATCTGCAACAGCCCTTGAGCACTGTGCTTGTACACAGATCAGACACAAATGCAGGGCAGAGCAGTTTGTAGATGATATAATTCAATGTAAAACGCCATAATCTTCCTCTTTAAGAGGGAGTCCGCAAACAGAACACTCAATCCACCTGCTCAGACTGTGTAATATCAATGCGCTCAAAGACAAAACTGTGAACAAACACCAGGATAGAAAGAAACTACCTTCTTTTGGTCAAGCAGCAAGTAAAACTTGTCTTTTGGATCAACACATTTGTTCTGCATTTATTTTGAATTTTGACTGCACATAGACAAGGAAAAGCAACTAAAAGATAAAGAGACTGGTAGCCCTTCTGTGCTTTCAGTTTCTGTGCTTCAGCACTGACTGTACCCAGCTCTGTAGGACTGCCTTCTTGGTAAGGGTATTGACACAGTACTAGGAAACTGAATTCAGTTCTCATAATCAATAAGCAAAGAAGGTTATATTGGAAGCTTCTTTCTCCTTAACTTTTCCACAGATCAGAGAAGCTTCGGAGCTTCATTACGACTTCCAGAAGGCACCTCTAGAGGGCGATTTAAGCCCCTCCTTCAATTGTCTGAAACAACACTCCTCTCCCTAGCCCAAGTGCCTCAGCCATATGGATGGATAAAGGATGGACGGTTCCCATGTCTTTAACGAAGCAGTGCTGATGTGTCATCATGCAAAGAAACTCCCCCATAGCTCTCTATGGGGAGCACAACTACGATTTTATTTGGCTTCTTCTTCTAGGCTACCCCGCTATCTGCCCCTGGCTGCTTTCTTGCTCCCCCTAGGACCTGGTGCAGACTTCTGGTTGTCCCCTACCATTAGGGCAGGGGCTGAAGTCCTGCTCAGTGCTGATGGCCGTGTATGCCTGCAGCATGCTTCAGGAATACTTCATGCTTCACAGCCACCTAGGGCTCCTGAGGTCACCTGGGGCCACCTCACGCTAACCACACAATATGCCTTTTCCAGGAGCTTGCTCACATTTTGCCATTTCCAGCCCCACCTTCCTTCCCTGTTTTGCCCTTTCTACACATTAAATGCGTAGCCTGGGAGATGCCCTGCCTGAAGTCCTCCTGTTAGAAGCCTACCTTGTCCCGAGGGATTCGCTGCCATCCTTCAGCTCCGGACCAGTTTCACTCAGTTCAAACGTTAACCTCACTGATACCTGCAAGTCAGGCCCTGCACAGGTAAAAACATCTCTCAAAGTTTGGATCTAAAGCACCACCACTGTTTACAACCAGTTAAGAATAAATGTCAGTGGCAGCAAATGGCAGCAACGCCCCAACCCCTCAGCTTCCAACCCCCCCCCTGCCCCCAAGAACCAACTCTCGCACTCCACTTTCCCTCTCCCCCCAGACCCACCGGCTCGCATCCCCTCCCCCCGCTCACGGGAAGGCGCTCTCCTCCTGCCCTTCCCCCCCCCCCCCCCGTTACTCCCCTGGAATGGGCCCTCCCGTCCCGTTTCGAGCCGCCCCGCCCGCACACCGTACCCACCTGCCGCAGGGCTCCCGCTCCCCGCCCCGCTCAGCCCCGTCCCGGAGGACCCCCAGCCATCCCGTCCCACCCGCCCCTCCTCGCGCGGCTCCGCTCGCTCTGCACCGCCGCGACCAATCAGCTCACGGCACACGCTGTCCCGTGCGTGACGCCACATGCCACGCGACGAAGCTCTCCCTGCACGGCGCTTAGCTTTATCCTTCCGGGTGGCGCAGAAAAACGTCACGGATCACGGTTTGATGGACGTGCCAAGATGGCCAATCGAATTCAAAGAGAGTGGGCGGGCCCGCCCCCGCCTCGCTCTGTGTGCGCCGTTGGTTTCTACGCGACGGGGCCGGCCTCGTGGCCGTGGGCCTGCTGGGCAAGGCGCGGGCGGCGGGTTCAGCTTCGGGCCTTTGCCTCCGTCACAGACAAGTGAAATCAGTTATTAAAACTGTAACAAACACATAACGCAAACATGCGCCGGCACTGAGCTCTGACTGGTCGAGAAGGCAGTAATGCAGCCGTGCCGTAGCTTTATATGCAGGGCTTTAATTCAGGCAGTAAGCTTTCATGAAATAAAGAACTGTGTGTGCGTGCTGTTTCAATGCTTGGTACTGAAATAAGCCTCTGGCACAGTATGACGGTGGTGGGCTGGTAGTGATGCCCGCACCCTGCAGGCCACTTCGATTCATGTGCTTCACCAAGCCCTACGAATTCCGAGCTGCCCGCCAGCACCAGGCTTAAAGTGGAACAAGGGCTTGTTAAAGCTGGAGTTGTTTTACTTAAGATGGAATTACTCATATTGGTAAGAATGTAGGGAGAGTGGCTGCCAAATGCCATGCTATTCCATTATCTTGGACAACCAAATGCATACTTTGTTGTTGAAGGGAGCTGCCTTTTTTTTATTATTATTCAAACTTCTGCTGCAGACAGAGCAGATTATGTGGAAATAATAATTTGGGGGAATACACAATATCTGCAATGTCCATCTGACTGAAAACAGTATATTTTTCATGCAAGTTTTCCTGTATTCCTATTATGCATACATGTTCTGGGGTGGGGAATATTCCAAGTATGCTGCTGTTTATGCTTTTGTGCTTACTTTCAAAACCTCCCTAAGAGTGAGAACTTTAAAACTGGGCAAATTTATGTCTGGAGACTCGTGACTTCCAGATGTAGGATTTGGTTACCCAGACTGATTGCCCGGCGAAACCTGTCTTTGTGTGTTTGTGTGTGTTGTTGAAAACCCTAACCAGCACTCCAGCAACCAGCAAATAGCTGCCAATCACAGAGAGCTTTCTGTTTGCTTTGGGACTACTAACGTCGTGTTAATACTGCTGAAGGTAAACATTGCTGTTTTATGCACACATGGGCATTATTTCCAAATCCCTTTGTCTAAACAGCTGACTGAGCTCCTTCCCTCTGATTTTTTTTTCTTGATTTATTTAAATAATTTCTCATTGTCTCTTGAGAGTTATCATATGTTCTGTTTTTTAACCTTTTTAATTATATTGTCTTGATCTGTGGTTCATTTCATCTGCAGGCTTTGTATACTGTCCTTAACTGATGAGAAGCACTGTGAGTAAAGAACAATGCAAAGCCCAAGATGATGATCCAAAGCTGAGATATTTCACTGCATGTTCATGCCAGGACGAAGGTGCAAGTGATTCTGGAAAGTTGCAGTTAGACTCAAACAGGCTGAGCTTGTTAACACAGCAAATGCTGGTGACAAGATTTAAGGAGTGGACCATGGCTGTTGGCTGGGAGCAAGGAGAGAGGGTAGAAAAAGGAAAGATAGTAAGGCAAAGATGTGGAGTCATCAGCAAGAAAGCTCAGTTGCAGAAAGGCTGAGACAGTCCTATAGAAGTATGATGAAAATTAATGACACTCTTAGCTTCAAGCATCTGTCTGGAGACGTGGTGCTTTCTCAAGTCAAATGATTGGCTTTGAAAGAAGTTTTGTATCAGCAAATTAATTTCCTCTCTGGGCTACAGAAATAGGAATACAGGTAACCCTTGAAAGGAATGAAGTCTAATCTCTAGTACATCAGAGTACTTTAATTTGCCCTGAAATTCTTCCTTTGTGTTCACCATAATCAAATAAAGTTTATAAAATGTAACTCTTATATAGCAGCTATCAGATGAGGTAAGCTCAAAGCTGAGCTAAAGAAATGATTTACCCATTTTTTGGCTTAAAAATGGTCTGCGCAGCATATTGGCTTGGCTTGAGTCAAGATCTTCCACATGGCTGCTCTTTCTTCCAACTGGCAATGCTACTCATACAGATCCATTCTAAATACCACCTTTTATTTCTTATCTTTATTGTGGGTGTCACACACACATGCAGACCATGGATTTCAAAAAGTTGTGAATAGTTTTTAATCATTTTATGTGATGTTTGCTTTTTTTTTTTTTTTTTTTTTTTTTTTTTTTTTTTTTTAATAGCGGCCTTGAGATACTGTTGCTGTAGCTGGAATCCTCAATGGTTGAATATTTTTTGTTTGGTTGCTGGTTAGCACAGACTTCTATTGTCTATCACAAGTACACTATCTTTCCACTGTCCTGTTTATTGCTTCCTCATCAAACTTGACAGCTTTGAAGCCTTTTGATGCAGCAAAGCATACCCATTAGTTTAAATATGTCCACGAATACCACTGTTGACTAGAAGTGATCATATCTGTATGCAGTTAAATATGTGCATAAGATTTAAATGGCTTGGGTGCAAAAGCCTGCTCTCTTTACTCTCTGCAATGAAAGTCATGAGCTGAAATAACACAGGGAGGAAAGGAGTTTTGTTTGTTTGTTTGTTTGTTTGTTTTCTTTGTTTTTGTCTTTCCAAAAATATAGCTGAATTTTAATTTCTGAACATCCACTAGAATGGTGTCTTTAAACTAAGATGGAAGATTTGAGTTAGATATAAAGAGGAAGTTTTTCACACAGATGGTAACACACTGGAACAGGTTGCCCAAGGAGGTTGTGAATCCCTGGAGGCATTCGAGGCCAGGCTGGATGTGGCTCTGGGCAGCCTGGTCTGGTGGGGGTCTCTGGGCAGCACATAGTGGGGGTTGAAACTAGATGATCATTATGGTCCTTTTCAACCCAGGCCATTCTATGATTCTATGATTCTGTGATGGGAAAAGATGTGAATATTGAGGACTGGGCTCTCAATTGCCAGATAAGCCTGAATATCTGATGCGTGTGACCTCTGGTCTATCCTGGTGTTTGTATTGTGGAGTGTGTTATGCAGAAGAATTCCATCATTTAGGTTTTAAATAGTATACTTGATGGAAAGCAGGTGGATTTTCAATGTCTGTTCTGGTAAATAAATTCAACCTGAAGATAGCCACTTGCTAGTCATTTTAAACCAAGTTGGTATTTTATGTTTCATTATCTGACCAGGACAATGAAGATGCATTAGAAAAATAATGTTATGAAAGAGCTGAAGGAGTCCTTTTCAGACTCACTCTGAGCACTTAAGAAATCACTGCCATTATAAAAACATCCTAAGTGGTATTATTGAGCATTTGGCAATCCAGATCAGAACAGCTGTAATCCATTGGTGTTGCTTATCCTTAAATTTGTAAATAGCTTCTCCTACAGGTCATTTTCCATTATTGGTGAGGAGCTGCTCCAATCCTTGCCATGCAGGAAAGTACTTTACATCCAAATTGTTTTGCTGCCAGATAGCGTATTTGCTATTATATGTAACATCTGTCAACTAATTTTAAGATTAGAATTGTTTTAAAGAGAAAAATATTCTTCTTTTGGAGGATTTAGAAAGACAATACAGAAAGAACCCGGTTCTCAGAATTCACTACCAAACTGCTTCCATTCCAGAAGCCGTAGGTATATCTAGTACACAGTATAAGTCCATAGCACTGTGTAGCGTCTGTTCAAAATTCCCTTTCTTACTTGTGCTGACCTAGCTGCCACCATCAGTAAAAAAAAAAAACAGGAGATCTAACATGCACAGAATGCTCTCCATTTAGTGCCAAAGATTCTTAACAGTAATGTACCTCAACCCTGGATGAGAAGATACAGCTGAAGGCCAAAAGTGGTAAGATTTCTTCCTAAACTAACCCTGCCATAATGGAGGTACAAAAGCATTCCTGTGTAGCCTTGCTGTATCCCTAGCAGACTAGCAGGAATGAAAAGGCAACTCTTAGGTCTTTCACCTCTCAATTTAACCTGGTAAAAATCTTAAAAGATAGCCTGCAAGTTTTTTATTTCAGTGATATAGAGTAGAACTATTCAGAAACAAACAAACAAACAAATGAAATCAGAACAAACACACATGAAACTGGTGACCTTTGTCTTGAATTTGTGAGATTCTTGATCCCCAAATCCATTTGTCTTCTTTCCTCATTAGCATTACAGACATGCCTATTGTATCTTTTTTTCTTTTTTTCTTTTTTCTTTTTTTTTTTGCCAGCTGAAATGATGTAAACATAAGAAATAGTTAAGATTTTGCCAGGAGAACATACCATCTTTTTCTGGTCAGTATTGTTATGAGTTGGGCAGTGAATTTCAATCTCTCTTTATCCACTCACTGATTTTGATTCTCAGTTTGTATTTTAATTCTGTTGGTTGAATGTTTCAACATGCTGATTGTTTTTAGCTAGCAGAATATTTAACAAAAAGACTACCAATAAGCATGTCAAGGAATATACTGCAGTCATAAAAGAACACCATTACATTTAGTGGCATGGAGAAGGAAATGGAGATTGGAACATTATCATCTTTTTCATCAGTCATAACTTCTTAGCAGAATTGAAACATTTGTTTACTTCAGTGCTGCTACTACTAAGAAAAGAGATACTTTCTTTCCTCAGCTTTTGGCTGTACATTCTTGTGCCTGCTGTTGGAGCCAGATAACCCACATGCTGATGCATTTAGAGGTTTTCTATTTGTGTGTGGAAGAATTTTTCCTACAGAAAGTCATCTACATGACATACTTTTTTTCTCCTCTCCTCTCCTCTCCTCTCCTCTCCTCTCCTCTCCTCTCCTCTCCTCTCCTCTCCTCTCCTCTCCTCTCCTCTCCTCTCCTCTCCTCTCCTCTCCTCTCCTCTCCTCTCCTCTCCTCTCCTCTCCTCTCCTCTCCTCTCCTCTCCTCTCCTCTCCTCTCCTCTCCTCTCCTCTCCTCTCCTCTCCTCTCCTCTCCTCTCCTCTCCTCTCCTCCCCTCCCCTCCCCTCCCCTCCCCTCCCCTCCCCTCCCCTCCCCTCCCCTCCCCTCCCCTCCCCTCCCCTCCCCTCCCCTCCCCTCCCCTCCCCTCCCTGAAATCAGAGGGAGGTAGACATCTGTCTTTCAGTCTTACCTTTACTCCTTTCTTTACTCCGACCTGTTTTGATACACAAAATCCATGCAATTACCAGAAATTAGTTGTTGTGAACATTCATAGAATCACAGAACCATTTGAATTGGAAGAGACCCTTAAAGGCCACTGTCACAGGTCATCTGGATCTATCTGTGTCTGTGACAGAGACAGCAATCCCACAGGCACACCGATGCAAAAAGGGAGAGGAGGGGGGAGTATAGATGGTTTACAAGCTGGTTCAGCCCAGTTCTGTGACTAACAGGGCAGGGGACCCTTTTCCCCTTTCTCTGGGAAAGGGGAGAGGGAAAGGGGGAAGGGTAAGGAGATGGGAGATGGGCCTACAAATAGAATAGCAGCAGTGATCTGAGGAGGAACGTTAGTTTACTAAATATGGTATTAGAATGCAAGGTAAAACACTATAATACAATATATAATCGGAATTGAGGCTAATAAATCAAATAAAATGAGAGAGAGTGTCTGAAACCAAAGGCCTTACTCTGAACTGGAGGTGAAATGGCCTGGGAGCACACCCACACACTGCCAGGCAGTGAGAGAGAGCAAGACCTGTGACTTGCAGGTCTTATCTTCCCCTCTGAACACAAAGTCTTCTGAGATGTGTAGTTCTTCTCTTCTGAGAACCAGGTATTCAGAAAGTTGTCAGTCCACAGAACTGGAGTATTAACTCTTTAATTCCCCAAGCTTTACATGATGTTATAATGTGGAATGCCAATAGCAAAAATCATAAAACCATGACATGCTCCAACAGGTCTGTGTCTCTCCTGTATTGAGGATTCCACATCTGGATGCAGTACTCCAGGTGAGGTCATACTGGCTCATATCAAGTTTGTCATCAACCAGTACTCCCAAATCCTTTTCAGCAGTCCTTGTACTTGGGGGCTGCCATGACCCAGATGCTAGACCTTGCATGTGGATTTGTTGAACTTCATGAATTTCTCTGGGCCAACAGCTTCAGCCTTTCTAAGTCTCTCTGGATGGTGTACCATCTCATCGGGCATGTTCACCACAGCACACAGCTTGGTGTCATTCACAAACTTGCTGATGGTGCACTTGATTCCACTGTTGATGTCACTGATAAAGATATTAAAGAACATCAGTCCCAGTACTGACCCTGAGGGATACCACTTGTCACTGATCTCCATCCAGACACTGAATCATTGACAACCACACTCTATGAACAATCTTGCAAGCAGTTCCTTATCCATCAAACAGCCCACCCATCAAATCCATATCTTTCCAACTTGGAGAGAAGGATGCTGTGGAAGATGATGTCAAAGGCCTTATTGAAGTCCAGATAGATGACATCAGTGGCTCTTGTCTGTTGACACAGTTACTCCGTCACACAAGGTCACTAGATTGTTCAGGAAGGACTTGCCCTTGGGGAAGCATGCTGGTTGTCCCGTATCAATTCCCTGTCTTCCATGTGCCTTAGCATAGCTTTCAGAAGGATCTGCTCTATAATATTCCTTGGCACACAGGTGAGACTGATGGGTTGGTAGTTTCATTGGATAATCCTTTCTACCCTTTTTTAAAGTGAGTGTGATACTGTCTTTTTTTCCAGTCACCAGGGACTTCACCTGACCACAAATGAGCTAGGAAAGAGACCTACTCAGCAGTTACTTGTCTTGATTTTATAGTGCACTCCGTGACATTAGAATTTTGAAATTTAAACACAAATATCATAGTGAGAATTTGAGACTATCACCACATAAATCATCAGGTTTCTATATTTTCCTGGATAAAAATTTCTTCTGTTAATGTCTTCTGACCTTTTTACAGCCAGACTTCAGCTTACTGGGCACAAATTTTGCATTTTGCATGTAGTGGTCCGGTTTGAAAGTGTTTCTAAGTAGTTTGGATCAGATGAAAATACTAAGGATGACTTGTTTCGGCTCCAGGCAGAAACCATCCAGGGCAACGCAGAAAAATGTGATTAGTAAACAAAGAGGCACATTGCCTGGCCATACAGTATTCACAGGGAGCTAAACCAATAAATAAATCACTAGAGCTTGGAACTTCATCCTTGTATACAGGAAAATCACTTTAGAAACTAGACATATGACCTCCATAGCAACAAACATTATCTGAATCACAAAATCACTGTGGTTGGAAGGGAAACTGGGTGGTCTCTGGTCCAGTCTCCTGCTCAAAGCATGGTCAGGCATGAGATCAGGCCAAATTGCTCAGGGCTCTACCCAGTCAGATCTAGAAAATGTCTAAGGATAGAGACTGCACAGTTTTTTCTGGCAACCTGTTCTGCTGCTTAGAGTTTAGTCTGCATTGGGAAAAAGTTCTTGATATCAATCAAGGATTTTCAGTTTCAGTTCATGCCCTGTATCTCCTGCCCAGCTGCTCTGCACTGCTGCGTGGAGCCCAACTCCACCTCCTCCTTTATATGGGCACTGGGGGCTGCAATCAAGTGCCCCAGAAGCACTCTCTGCCCTAGTCTGAGAATCTCAGCCTTCAGACCATAGAATATCCTGAGTTGGAAAAGATCATCCACAAGGATCATCAAATCCCAATCCTGGCTCCACATAGGTCCACCCAAAATCCAGTCCCTGTGTCTGAGAGCATAATCCAAATGCTTGAGTTCCAGCAACTTGGGGGCTGCCATGTCACCCAAAGGAGAAGGGTTTGAGCTGGAAATGTGTTTGGATGAGCATGCTTAAAGGAAAGGTTGGAAGAGCACGTAGTAAGTCATAAGCCTTTGAGACAGATGCATGCATGAACGGGAACTGTCTCCTGGGCAGTGCAGTGTATACACAAACCTGCCCACAGGCTCATTGTTGTAGTTGCTACACAAGATGTGGATTTTTTAGAAGAAAGCTGGACTGTATATATTAAAGCTACCTAGTTTATACCGCTTCCTTTTCCTGATAGACAAACAGGTTGTTGTTTCTTAAGTGCAACTAACAGGGCATGCTTCTCAGCCTCCTTCTTATAGGAGCCTGAAACGTGGTTGAGGCTTTGGAGTGTTAACACAATTCAAAAATTCCATATTACGTAGCTGTTGATTTTCTCTTGCTGTTTGCTGTGATAAATGAGTGCACCCTTAATAAGTTTGCAGACACCGTGTTGGCAGGAAGTGTCAATCTGCCTAGGGGTAGGAAGGCTCTATGGAGGGATCTGGATAGGCTGGATCACTGGGCTGAAGCCAATGGGATGAAGTTCAACAAGACCAAGTATCTAATCCCGTACTTTGAGTACAACAACCCCAAGCAATGCTACACACCTGGGACAGAGTGGCTAGAAGGCTGTATGGAAGAAACAGGCCTGGGGATGTTGGTCAATGCTCAGCAGTGTGCCCAGATGGCCAAGAAGGCTTGTATGAGAAATAGTGAAGCCAGCAGCAGCACAGAAGTGATCATTTCTTTGTACTCAGCACTGCTGAGGCTGCACCTCCAGTATTGTGTTTGCTTTTGATCACCTCGCTTCAAGAAAGGTATTAAGGCCCTGGGGTGTGTTCAGAGGACAGTGAAGCTGTCAGAGGACTGGAGCACAAGTCTTATGGAGAACAGCTGAGGGAGGTAGGATTGCTTGGTCTGGAGAAAAGGAGGGTCAGAGCAGACTTCATTGCCCTCTATAACTGCCTGAAAGGAAGTGGCTTGATCTTTTCTCCTGAGTAACAGTGATAGGGTTGAGAGGCAATGGCCTGCAGTTGCACCAGAGGAGAGTCGAGTTGGACATTAGGAAAAATGTCTTCTCCAAAAGAGTGAGAATGGTCTGGAATGGGCTGCCTAGGGACGTGGTGGAGGAGTCACTTGGAGGTGTTCAAGAAGGGTGTAGATGTGGCACCGAGGTACATGGTTTAGTGGGGAGATATTGATGGGGACGTGTAACAGTTGGACTAGATGATCTCAGAGGTCTTATCCAACATAAATGATACTGTGATTCTACCAAGTATTGTTTGTTTTTATTGTGAAAGCCCACAGTGCTGCATTCTCACTCGTGTCCTGCTGTGCTGCTCAAGTTGCCACCTGTAGGCTTCCTCACCCACCTCCAGGCACTGGGCTGCACTCCATCAGACGTTAAACACAGGTTAAACTTCACAGCACCAGAGTTATGACTGGTCACGTATCTGTATTTTTGTATTAGCGCTCAACAACACAACACAAACACGTTTTTTTCGCAGTCTGAACCACGGTTATGTCAGCACTACGACCCTAAAGCTCCCGAGCACGCGACCGCACGCAGGCTCGCTCCCCGCCTTCGGGGCGACCGGGCTGCCTTCCGCTGGCGGGGCGGGGCGGCAGGTGGCGCGGCGGGGCCCGGGGGGCGGGCACTGCTCCCGCTCCTCCTCCTCCGTCCTCTTTCCGCTCCTCCTCCGCCGCCGCCTCGTAGTGCGGTGGCGGCGGGCAGTCTCCGGTCGCGGCCCCGCAGCTCCCCGTCGAGGCCTGCGGTTGCCGGGCGGCCACGGCGCGATGTCGGGCGGCGCGGCCGGCATTCCTAAGCCTCTCCCGTCCTCCGGGCCCAAATCGCTGCGGGAGATGCCGCATCCTCTGGCCACCTCCAGCAGCGAGGAGATGGGGCCGGCGCTCACCCCCAGCCCCGACCTGCTGCTGCCCCGCAGCGTCGCCGACAAGGTACGGCTCCGCGGAGGGGAGCGCCGGGGGGGGGCCGAGCGGAGGGGGAAGGGCTGCGCCTCTGCCTCCCCGCAGCCCCTTCTCGGCTGCGTCCCGGCTCCCCGCGGGGGAGCGAAGCCGGAGAGCCGCTGCCGTGGCTGGCAGGCGGGTGCCGGGGCAGGGCTGTGCCCTCCCGGGGCTGGGGCGGTGTCGGTCCTTCGCCATGGGGCTGCTCTGTTCTCCATAGTAGAGCCCCCACCCGCTTCTTCACGGCGGTTGTGTGGAAGGATGCTGTCGCGTGAGTACCTCAGCCTGCCTTCCCTTTGCTTCCCAGTCTGTGTGTCAGGAAAGGGCTCTGTGAAGCGTGCTGCCCGGCTGCTGGTTCTGGGTGTGATGGTGGGTGAGTCTGCCTCTGGTGGTGCTCATCTGCTGACTGCTCTCAAAGACAGAGTGTGTCTGTGAGAAGAGTTCCTGGAAAGCAGCAAGGTAGGCTTTCCTGGGAACAGGCTGCAACTTCTTTGCTTTAAGCACTTCTGCTTAAAGCACCTCCCTACAAGGTGTCACGGACCTGCTGGTCTCCCAGGGATGTGAGTGCTTCCACTGTGTGAAATGAGATTTGTGGCATTTGGCATTGACAGCTCCTTTTATGGGTCTTTTGGCCTCCCTGGAACACAGCAGAGGTCCTTCTGCCACTTGGTTGACAGTGCCCATTCAGTCTCGTTCTTGGTCTGTATTGCAGAGATTTGAGTGTTCAGAGTGCAATCATGCTTCTCTGTGGTTGCTGCTGAAAGGTCTCTGAGAAGTGTACCATCTCTGATAGCTGATCACAAACTGAGGCTGGAGAGGTATTTCTGCCCCCAGGCCAACTTCCTGCTCATCAGGAAGGTTTTTACCATTTTTTTCCCCCAGCAGTACAGTGAAGTCCATCTTCTAGTAGCTTTGTGTAATATTGCATGTTCTGGGTACTTGGAAGCATGGGCATGCTATAAAGGGAAGAGTAAAAAGGGGATGAGGTCTCTGCTTGACCTGGAAATGGCACCAGTGTAATGAGCTTCGTGGAATAAAAGGATTTCCAGTAGGAAGAGAGCAGCATTCTTTTTTTTCTTTCTAGCTGAATTAGCAGAAAAAAGCCAAGCGCCTGATCCTTCTGATGGAAGGGATCCAACTGATCTACTGTCTGTAAGCTGTCCCTTCTTCCACTTAATACCCAAAGTGCTGGCAAGAAAAAAGATGAGTTGACTTCTTTGCCACTTCAGGAAGAACTCCAGTGAGCAAACAAGTGTTCATGTGTTTAAGGCAATAATGAACTTCAGCTGTCTGCATTTTGTGAGTAGTCTGTAGAGTGACTGTGATAAGTAGAGGTAAATAGAGACTTCTGTGTGGTTGCAGTATCTCTAATGCTGAATTGCTGGTGGTAGGTCATTGATGTTTCAAAAGGCTAGGCTAGCTCTCTTGTCTAATTCATGGAAATAACCACAGTAGTTGGATAAAAGAGAGAGGTCCATATTGAAGTCCAACTCAAAATCTTTTCACCCAGTCTTCATTGTTGCTGGGATAGGAGCTATTCTCTTGGCCTTTCTGTGGATCTTCTGGGGGAGTGGTGGAGTCTGGCGCAGCAGGACATGAGTGGGTTGGTCTCTTTTGCTGAAGTGGCTCTGAGTCAGTAAGCTTCTGTAAGAAACACCCCATAGCCATGTCTGTGTTAGGACAATCTGTAGAAGGGTTGCGCAGCTGCTGACCATCATCATGAACTGCATAACTTGCTTTTTCTGGGTTCTTTTTATCTCCTCTGAGCAAATACTTCCTAAACGTTGCTGTGAGATAAAGGTCTCCTGCCCTGAGACTGGAATCCTGTCAGGAAAATGCGGGAGTAAAGGAATTTGTCTGCCTTTAAAGTAGTGCTTCAGTTTCCATCGCCACAGATGTGCAGCCTGAAGTGGTTGAATCTGTGCCATTGCAGCTTTGCATTCTTTAAAGCATGGTTTCCTTGCCTTTTTGGAGTGGATGAGTGAGGACACTACTTTATCCTGAGTCAGAGAAACTTGGAGGACAGGAATACTACCTGCATGTGTCCTGCTGTGTTTTGATTCGAAATTGGCAATAGTCTGGTAGCTTAGACCTTGTCTGAGTTTGAAATCTCATAAAATTTTACTTTTCTTTTAAGAATATTGGCTACTGATATTGAATCAGTTGGTCATGGGAAAGGGAAGGAAATACTTGTGTGTCATTTTTCTGCAGCTTCTCTGGTTTGGAGCGGAGGACTTCTGTGAATCTTATGAAGAGCGCTTCAGAATACTTACTGTCTGAAATAATGTCTTCATCTTGCAGGGAAAAAACCTGTTTCAAGAACCTGTAACTTCTTAAATGAGGTGGGCATATCTGGCTAAATACTAAGCATTTATAGCGATTTGGCAACAAAAATAAAACACTTGAGCTGCAGGCTCTTATCTCTGATGTATTCTGAATTGGCTAGATCTTTCTATAAAGCATTCTGTTCCCCTCAGGATAAACAGTGCTTCATGCAATTAGACAATGTTTGACCTCCAACAGCTTTTTGAGACTTTTTCTTCCCATACCCTTGGCAGTATCTAAACAAGGACACTGCTGAACCTAGGCAGTGCTGACCCCCTGATGTCAGCTGAGAGGGAAACATGCAAGAGGAAGCAATCCCTCAAAATACATGGTGATGTCCTGAGCAGTCTTAGAGCAAGCTTTTGAAAGGCCTGCACACCTGCTAACTGAGGTGTGCTTTTCCAAGTAGATTCTCTGATGAGGAAGGTAAGGCCAATGGGGAAGTATCAGTGTGGATTTATCTTTTTTTTTTTTTTCTTTTCTGGAGGAAAGAAAAGAAAGGGAAGTTCTGCTTGCATGTGGCTATGTGACTATTTCACCATTTTGTCACTTTCAGTAGTGAATCTACTGTACAGTCTAGAAAAAACACTGACACTCAGGATAAAAGGCAGCATTAAGAACCTGCTGGGTTTAGAGCAGAGGTGAGAAGTATGTGATATGCTGCTGTGTAATTGTACCCAAGTTATTGTAGAATTATTGTAAGACTTGGGATCTAGCCCTGCTGGGATTACGCTGCTTTAATAGGCTGTTATTAACTATTGGAAGTGCTAGGCTGTTCAGAATTAGAAATAAAATATTCTGTTTGGCTTACTCCTGATGTCCTCTAGTGTTGTTGTCTTCGCCATCCCTTTAGTCTAGTGTCATGAAAGCAGCTTCCTAGTGGTCGTATTGGCTGTTCCTTCTATGGTCTGCATTGAGACCAGCAACTGCTGCACGAGGTCCTGACTGCCAGGGCTGAGTTCTTGTCTACTGCTCCAAAAGCTCTAGCGTTCCACCTGTGCTAGTGTCACGGTCCACTTGGATCTATCAAATTTACAAGACAATGTATTCTGTACATTAAGCAGTGTCTTGGTCTTCTTCATATAGACTAGTATTATCTCTTAATTCGTGTGTTCTTTAACTGGTAACTTATGACTTTCATTTTCCTCACCTTTGAGAGAAATAGTTCCCTGACTGACAGCTCTCACCCTTCCTCCTCTGTCACGATTCAGGCATAGCATCACAGTAGGAAGCTTCTGGTCCAGCTTCTGATGGATCCACTACAAAAACGTTCTGTATGTGGAAGTTTTGTTCTTTGCCATTTCCAAAGGTTAGTGAATTCTGAAGATACTGCTGGCTGTCAGTATGCAAGAATTGTCGCTGCAGGAGATAGTGAGTTGCAGGTGATAATGGCTTCTATCTTTTCCTGTCCATCCTCTCTTGCATACTTACATACCTGCTTTAATTGAATGGTGCTGCAGCCAGCATGCATCAGGCCTCATTGTGAGCTGTGTTAGCTAAAATCTGAGCAGGACTTCAGTGGGCATTCACTTGTCCTCTTTCGGAACCCTTGACTCTCTTCATTGTGCTCTGTGGCCTATAACCTGTGTAGCTTTTATTATTTGAAGATATGTGTAACTTCTGGTTCCTTCTATTAATACTAGGCAGATGAACTGAGCTTCAAGGCTGTTTTGCAGGGAGTGTATCATGCAGTTTGCATGTGGATTACCAGATTTGCAATGCATAGTTAGAAATTTGCTAATGCATGGAGGAGGCTGTTAGAACTCCAAATGTCTGTGTGCGCTAACTGGAAACTATTGCTTGCATGTGACCCTTTGCTCATCTGATTCCAGCTACCACCCTGGTGAATGCTTAGGCCTGTATTAGCACCTGATTGAGTATAAATACTTGGTGCAGTTGTTGGAGTGCTTTTACTTAGCACTCATATTCTGGAAGGGAGCCTGGCAACTTCCCAGCAAAAAATATACTGAAAGTCTGGAGCTCTGCTTCCAGCTTCCTTGGTTGCTAGTTTAATTATTGCTCTTCATCCACCCACAAATGAAACCAGTCTGCAGTATAATCTGAAAGCTTAAAATACATCTGCTTAAGCTTCTACAAACTTCTTTCTTTTCTGTCTAAATGAGAACTCTTAGACAAGTACCATGTACTTTTCTTAAAGTAGGCCTGAGGTAAATTCTCAGTCTTTGAAGAGGTTGAGACTAGGAAAAAAAGTCAGGAACTGAAACTGGTGAACTCATGAAACTATGTCAGTGTGGATGAGTCAAGCCTGGTTCCAATCTACGGGAATATGAGATCATATAGTAACTGGGAAAGTGACGTTTCCAATATTATCTTCTTCCCAGGGTTTAAGGTAAAGTCAACTGGCCGTTGGGTCCCTTGATCAGCCTTCCTGGAGAAACAATGGTGTCTTAGTTATTTCCCTTTCCCCTTTTCCTCAGTATTCAGGAACTTCCCTTGATCACCATCATAAAGATAAGATAATCTAAACTGACATTAGTGACATTGGCCAGCTCCCTCAGCACATATTTTAATTTTAGCCCATGGGTTTGTCTCTGTCCAGTTTGTTGAATTGTTTCCTAAGCTGATCCTCCCTGTCTGACTATAAGCTTTCCCTCTGGCCTTAGAGGGCCACAGGTTCCTGTCAGTGAAGGCTGAAGTGAAGATAGCCCTCATGATATCGGCCTTTTCTGATCCTTTGTCGTCAGGTCCTCTGCCACATTTTAGCATTAGGACTGCATTTTCCTTTCATTTTGTTTTGCTGCTGGTTTTATTCTTAAAAACCTTAATTATTGTTGGTCTCCCCGTCTGCCAGATCTGCCTCTATCTCATTAATCCTGTCTCTTTGTTCCTTCTGGGTCATCTATCCCTGCTGCTACCTCTCTCATACTTTTTATATTAGAATTCAGTCAGGAAAGGCCTCCAGCTGCCTTTGGTCCGTTTCCTGCTTATTTGGTTGGCCACATCTGAGGGTGGGGAGGTGTTCTATGGAAATCAGCTAGCTGTCCTGGATGTCTCTTATCTCCTAAGGCTGTATCTATTTTTTCCAGCAGATCTCTAAAGAGGTCAAAGTCTGCTCTCTGGAAGTGTGAGGTTGTGGTCCAGCTGTGTTTTGCTCCATCATCTCAGGATCACTTAACAATCATTGCACTGAGTGGAAAGGTAACGCTACACAGTAGATGAGAATGTCAAGTGCTGTTGGCATTATTAAATTATTGGACCATGTTTCTTAAACCAGGAAGCTTTTAGAAACAAGCACCTGTCTGCCATATGCTTATCTTATTCCTTGAATGTGTGATATAGATAGCTGTTTAAAGGAATTGCTGTGTCTTCTGTTGCACTGTGTGCACACATCTGGTAGGTCACTTCTTATCACCTCATTAAAAGACCTAACTCAAACCTGGCATGGCTTTCAACTTGACATCAGTGCTCTGCCTGTAGTAAAGCTGCTGAGTCTGATTTCACATCTCTCTTAATGACATTACCTAGAACTGCTTCCTCAACCCTCTGTGTCTCATAAACTGACATCTCTTCACTAGGCTAATACCATGTGATGTCACTGAAAGGACAGAGTTCATGGCTCCCTTCTGCTTGTAGACAGCCCAGAATATAATGGTGGATAAACAGAATCGTTAAGGTTGGAAAAAACCTCTAAGATCATCTAGTCCAACTGTCCACCTACTGCCAGTATTTCCTCACTAAACCACGTCCCCCAGTGCCACATCCCACAGGGATTGTGACCCCTCTGCCTCCCTGGCAGCCCATTCCAGTGCCTGACCACTCTCTTGCAGAGAAATTTTTCCTAATATCCATCTTGGCCCTCCTTTGGTGCAACTTGAAATCATTCCCTCTCATCCTATCACCGTAGTCCGGGAGAATGAACTGACCTCCACCTCAGCACAACCTCCTTTCAGGCAGTTGTGAAGGGCAGTAAGGTCTCCTCTGAGCCTCCTCTTCTCCAGACCAAGCAATTCCAGCTCTCTTAACTGCTCTCCAGTCTCCTGGTAGCTTTGTTGCCCTTCTCTGAATGTCTCCAGGGCTTGATGTCTTTCTCCTAGTGAGGAGCCCAAAACTGAATGCAGTATTCAAGGTGTTTTCTTCACCAGTGCTGAATGCAGAGGGATGATCACTTCCATGCTTCTGCTGGCTTCACTATTTCTGGTACAAGCCAGGATGCCATTGGCCTTCTTGGCCACCTGGGCACACTGCTGGCTCAATGCTCAGCTGAACAGTACCCCCAGGTATTGTTTCTTCCACACAGCCTTCTAGCCAGTCTGTCCCAAGTGTGTAGCATTGCTTGGGGTTGTTGTGCTCAAAGTACAGGATCAGACACTTGGTCTTGTTGGACTTCATCTCATTGGCTTCAGTCCAGAGATCCAACCTGCCCATGTCACTCTGTAGGGCATTCCTAGCTTCAGACAGATTTACACTTCCTGCCAACTTGGTGTCATCTGCAATCTTACTGAAGCTTCACTCAATTACAGAATCACAGAATGTCAGGGATTGGAAGGGACCTTGAAAGATCATCTAGTGCAATCCCCCTGTTGGAGTAGGAACACCTAGATTAGATCACACAGGAACATGGCCAGGTGGGAGTTGAATGTCTCCAGAGAAGGAGACCCCATGACCTATCTGGGCATCCTGATCCTGTGTTCTATTACCCTCATATTTATGTGGAACCTCCTGTGTTCCAGCTTGCACCAATTGCCTCATGTCCTATCATTAAGAAGGATGGGCCCCGGAACTGACCCTTGGAGAATGCTTCTTGAGACTGGGTGCCAGCTGGATTGAACTGCATTCACCTCCATGCTCAGGAGCCAGCCATCCAGCCAGTTTTTTTACTCGGAAAAGAGTGTAGTTGTCCACGCCATGGGCTGCCGGCTTCTTCAGGTGAATACTGTGGGAGACAATGTCAAAGGCTTTTCTGAAGTCTAGGTAGATTACACCAATAGCCTTTCCCTCATCCACCAGGCAGGTTACCTGGTCACAGAAGGAAATGAGTTTTGTCATGCAGGACCTGCCTTTCATGAGCTCATGCTGGCTGGGCCTTATTCCCTGATTGACTTGCACATGCAGCTTGATTTCACTTAAGATAATCTCTTCCATAACTTTCTCTGGCACTGAGGTCAAGCTAACAGCCCGGAAGTTCTCTGAATCCCTCTTTATGGCCCTTCTTGTAGATGGGAGTCACGCTGGCAAGCCCCCAGTCCTCTGGTTCCTCTCCAGTTGACCAGGAACACTGACACATGGTGAAAAATGGCTTGGCAGTCACCTCCACTGGTTCATCCCTGAGTAGATCCAATCTGGCCCCATGGTCTTGTGACAATCCAAGTGGGGTTGGAGTTCTCTGTCTCCACCTGAATCGTGGGGGGTTTATTCTTCTACTCATTCCAAACTTCCACATCGGGTTATAAAGTACCCTGGTGTAGTTGCTTACAGTTAGTTGCCTTCCTTATGGAAATTGGAATTTACTGATAAGCGTGCTTTCATAATGCTTTACTGTGTAGATTGTAAAACTTAGTATGATGATCTTTTTGTGATACACAACTTCTTGGTACAGTGTGTTTCTTTGGAATTAACGGTTCTCATCTCTTCTGACCAAGGTGAAGGATAGCTGACAGTTAATTGGACAAACACCTGCATTAACTTAACTATCTTAGTAGTGTTGTTTTTTTGATCTTGCCATCTGGTAAAAATGAGCATAGCTCCTAATGTACAACTGAATTACTACTTTGTGGGTCTTATTTCAGTGGAAAAGGTGATATTTTAATGGAGAAGGTGATATACTTCGAGCTTTAATTCGGTGTTGCACAGCTTTCATAATAATTTCTAAAAGATTACTTTTATGGTGGTTTAATGACAAAGAGCGCCGAAAACAGTCAGATGTTGAAAGCATACATACAGGAACTTGGTTCTTAACTTCAGCTGTATTTTAGAAGGGTGAGACTTGGCAATGATTTGTTTTCGGCCATTGTGGAAAAAGTTATGCTTGGTGGTTGGAAAGAATCTTTTGGTCTGCTTCTGCTGGAACCTCTCAGACCTAACAGAGCTGCTAAATGCTCCCTAATGGTAAGCAGGGCAGAGTACACAGGATGAGTAGGTTCAAAGAGTCTTTTCTTTTTCCAACTGTTAGGGCACATCATTCTCTGTAGGTGCCACAGGTTTTGATAAACCTCAGGCAGCATTATTTCAGCAACTAATGACCTGAGGGACAAAGGATGAATTCCAATGCCTTCCCACTGACACATGGATGTGGGAGACATCAGTGCCAAGATTAACGTGCAAGCTATTGTCCTGGTTTCTTCTAGCATTGCAGACTGCCTTTCTGGTATCTCAGATACATCATCTAGCTGCTGCAGTAGCCACTCACATCCTTATCTGTGTGGAGAGGCTGGTCTCTCTAAATAGGTCAGGAAATGAGACAGGAGCTTTTACAGTGCAGTGAGGTGTAACTTAGTATTTGCTAAATGAAAACCTACTTACTGTCTCAAGGCCAGTTTAGGTGCTGCAACTTGTGTGTGCTCTCAGTCTGCAGAGCGCAATGTAGCAGTTAAAAAATGGTGCTTGATCTTGCATATTTCTCTGAAGCAACATCACTAAAACGTGTTCTCTGCAAACCCTGAACATGATATTCAGTGCTGAGCTGTTCTGACTCTGAAAGCTGTGGCTAGTTCAACAGCCTGAGCCAGATTTGCAATGAAGCTCACAGACCAAGCTATCCTGTGTACAGTGAAGTGAGTCAGAAAACAAACAAAAAAAGCAAAAACCCAACACCAAGAAAAAAAACTGGACAAAAAGACCCTCTCAACCAAAACAAAAAAACACCTTGAAGGTAGTGGCAGCTGCAACCCCAAGGTGAAAGTCTGCTAGTAAATTCTTGAAAAACAAGGGAATCTGTTTTTCTTACTGTAACTAAGGGCAATAGCTAACAGCAAGTTAGGTACTAGCAGCACTGCAGGATGAAACTGAGGATGAAAAACAAATGCAGTGAGTTTCAGCTTTTTAATTAGTTTAGTGCTGGACCAACCTACAAAACAGTTCTTGGGACCTGTTCTATTTCTTATATGGGGGCAGGGGAGCAGGAGGAGATGTTGTCTTCTGCTGTGGGTGATGTTGTAATGCCCAAACCGTTGATTTTTCTGCTGATTATTCCAGAGAAAGTATCTGTCTGAATAAGCATAAGGGAACATGAGTTAACAGATCTAGTTAGGACCACATCCAGAGCTTCTGCAGTGTTTCTCCAGTGAAGCAATAAGCAGTAGGCAAGAAACTACTCTGGAAAGTGGTAGTTTCTCTGTAGGTTCTGAAGATGGACTGCTGTTTGATTCAGGCTTGTGTTCTTATGTATCTTAAGCTGAAGAGAGCTGCAGTAGTATAGAGAAGCATCTCAAAAATGTTTAGTACTCCACCTGCCATGAAAAAAAAAAAATAAATGTAAATAGTTTGCTTAATGGATTTACTTGCTTCTAGATGTTGTCTTAAAATTAAGGAGTTTGTGGGCATTCTTGTGAGGAGAATTGGCTTGCCTAGAAAGAGGATGGTTGAAGTGGTCTGTCATGCCGTTAGTGACTTCTAAGCCCGATTCTCATTCTTTGTTCTGGACTAGAGCAGTACTGAAGCTTGAAAAATCAAGGCAAAACCACGCTAACAGTGCTTATCTGATGAAAGTAGCTAGTAGCCTCTTAACACCGAAACATTAGCAAGAGGTAGACCTTCTCTGTGGTATGGACTGATAAAGCTGGAAGCATGTTCCCCATGCCCACATGGGGAAGTGTTGCTGTACAGTGCTTTAGTGGAACTAATTGCATCCTTCTGAAGAGCATCCCAGTGTCCTAAAAACATGCATTAATCCTTGTCTGCACAGTTGGCCTCCCTTTTCTAGTAACTTTGAATGATGTGAAGGAGCATGAAAGGAATATGTTGCAGTGTAGGTCTTGCTCAATGGCAGAGGCCTCCTCTCCCCCTTGGTGCTGCGGATGGTGTTTGCAACAGCAATTTCCTGCTAACTCAGTGATGAAAGCATGGACACGTTTTTTGAATGGTGATTGCTCCAGGCAATGCCTAAACCCATGCTTATCTGGGTAGGATTAGCACTTTCACTGTTGCCTTTTAAATACTCCTTTAAGGCTGATTGGATATGAAAGTCCTGTGTGCTGCCGATACAGAGCTGTGTTTTGGATTGTTACCAAGGCTATCCCTGGAAAGTTTTTAATCAATACCACTTATTGTCAGTGATCATCGTGGCCTCTTGAGGATTTGTACGCTGGCTTTCATTTTGCTCACCAGTATGCTCCTGGATCAGTGTACTTTAGCTCTTGCAGTCCTTTGTGGTAAATGTCTGTATGTGCTACAGTGCCTGTCATGATCCTAGGGCCATAAAAATAAAGGGTGTCTCTATAGACAAGTTAGACCACAGATCTCATGCCTTGTTTCTTCCCTCTTATTGGACTCTAGATAAGTTGTTTTTTTTTGTATTGTGAGGAAATACGTGTACTCACTTTTCTTGAAGTGGAGAATGAAGTAGTCTTAACTGTGGCTTTTTTTTTTGTTTCCAACAGATACGTACTTTGTTTATTTCTCCTCTTTGGAGCAAATCCCATTCTGCTGGAAAACATACTATTAATCAGCAAATGTAATTGAGGACTGTTCCTTAAACTGCACCTGCAAACTATCTCTGAGAGCTCCTCCAAGAGCACTCTCCTCCAACTCTTCCAGAGCTCGAGATTAAAATGTGAGACAAATAGACAGTCTGATTTGCTTTCATGTTGATACTGTCTGGGGGAATGCTAAAAATGCAACATATCTGAAGTGGTGAGCATGAGAAATCGGTGTCATAATGTGAAGTGGAAGTGTATTTGTGCTTGTTTAAACACAGCAGTCGCCAGAATAGCTGCTTTCCAGCCTTCTCTTATCTTCTCTTCCCATTTTTTCTTTCTCCTTTCTCCAGAAATACAGAACAAAGGCATTTGTATCTGTTCAGATTTTAAAAACGTTGCTGTTTGCTCTTAGGAGCATCTCATGCAAATCAGTACTGTGGATACCAAGGTAAAGGTTAAATCTATGACTCACCTAAATATGCTTCTACTAGAGTATGAATGGGGAAGAAGCGGTATCAGGTATATCTGAAAAGTTGTCTCTAGAAGAAAGCAGTTTAGTTAGAACAGTTTGTTAAGCTTGTCCAGTCTTTAATCAAATATAAATCTGCCTTCTTGGAGTGTGGATGACTCCTAGTCATATGCTGAATTCAGATTTTTCCTGCTCAAAGTCTGAATTCTTGCTGCTGCTCTGCTCTTTAGGGGGTGATAGCTAAGGTTCCGAAAACAAAGCTTGAAACAAAACGCTGGGCGTGTTAGACATGTTAATTATCAAGGTGCTTTTTAGCATGTTTAAATGGTCTTTCTGTGTGCACAGCTACAGAATCCCTTTCACAGTAATTCAAGTCTTGTAAATGAGCAATATTCTTAAAACAAATACAAATTGCAGAAGGACATTGAACTTTACACAGCTAGGGAACAGTAATTAAGTTTTGATTCAAAAGGACTTTCTGAATGTTTCTGAAAACATGAACCTTCTGCAGTTTGTGGGAATCTGTGCTCCGACAGCACTGCTGCCCCTTCCCTTCTGCTGAGGACCAGAAGAAACCACACAAATTTGCTCTGCTGAAGGATGCAGATCCAAGCCTACTCAAACATTAAACTCACTTGTGTTCTGTCAGGTCACAGGCACTTCTACTACTTTCTACAGCTTTGACATATCTATGAATTAATCTTGCTGGGTGGTAGGCCAGATTGGCTTTCCACTCAAAAAGCTAAATAAAGCTTTCTGCAAGGACTCTGCTTTGTGAACTGATGTAGAAGCTAACCTGGGATCTGTCTTTCAAGAGGACAGTTCATCCTGTGAATGTGTTGAAATATCTTTTTTGTATACTATGGTAACTTGCCACAGTAAAGGGTTTTGTAGGGTGAGGCAAGCATCCTGTAACTCCTTTCTTTTCTGTTCAAAGTGTGTGGAGAGGTGTGCATCCTATTAGTGAGAGTTAGTAAGTCAAAAGTATGTGTTATCCCTTTCCATTTTACTGAAGTAATGTCTACTCAGAATAACAACCTGCATAATCCAAGTGTTTGGTCCCTAAAGCCTTTTTGTTTTTGTTCACAAGTAGTGCAGCTTATTAGTAATATTAATAGATTTGTCTTAACTGCTGTAAAAACATTTCTGAGATGCTACTCTTTACCCTAATTTTTAAAGTATAACTGGAACTATTTTCAACTTTTGTGTGACAGTGCATAGCTTTCTGTTCAGATTAGGAAAAGGGGCTACTCTCTTAAGGAGTCTGTGAGGAGATAGGCAGATAGCCAGACTGTGTAAGCAGATGCTCTGGTCTGGTACATGACATCTTCCTATGGTTGCTTGCACAGAAAGAGTGGAAATAAGGCATATTGTTGCCAAGTCCCCGGAGACCCCTGCAACATAACTAGGAGGTGGGTTGTTGCTCTTACTGAAAATACTGTTTGCAGGAAACACTTCTGTGCCCACATTTTTGCTCTGGTTAGCCTAACTGAGATTTATGGGAAAACAAACCACAAAATGAAATAATCCATCCTATAAAGCTTGGCTGTTAGCCTGAGGGAAGAGGTAAAAATCCCACGACCTGCATGAGGATGCTTGGGACCTGTCTATGTCAGTTTGTAGCGCCTCTGAAGTGCATTTGTTTTAGTGTTTCCCTGTCCAGCCAAATAGACTGTAATGCAAAAACAAAGTCCTCTAAGAGTGATACCTTTGTTAGCAGGATTGCTTCAGGTTTTAGGTAATACCAAACTGCATGCCATTAAGACCAGTTGCTGTATCTGAAATTTGTGTGTTTTTAGGAGTACTGAGGAGTTCGAGGTTTCTAGGCAGTGTAGACATACAGAGCAGAAATATGATTTTGAGTGATGAGTTACAGAATAAAATCATCAGGGTTCACGGCTTGGCAACTTGCTGCACTGTAACACCTACTTAAAATTTCCCAAGAGCAAACTGATATGGTGTTTATCTAGCTGGACCTCAGAAATAGCTTGTTGGTTGGATGGACAGAATACCAATAATACTGCTGGAAGTGAGGCTTGGATGTGGTGCATGCTCCATTAGGGCTTTCTGCCCAACAAGCTTGCTGCATAATATCTTCCAGAGCTAGAAGGTGAAAGATCAGTGCCTGTGATTTTTCAGTGCTGGTGCTATCGCTCCTCTACTGATATATTTCCAGGTGATAGCAAGAAGGCTTGCTTCTTACTAGTGCTTAGTCTGTATTACTCCTAAAGTAGCCTCAACCTTGCAATCTGATTCTAGATTATTAATATAGTGGGAAATTCAGACTGCTTCTGAAAGTGCAAGCTAGTTTCCGGTGAGTGTGCCCCCACACAGTGCTCTCTTTTTCCTTTATGGAGAGGGATGTCAGGAGTTGATGTCTCTATGCCCACTTCCCCTTTCCTAGAATCACAGATCCAGCCTCAGAGGGTGGTTCTTGCAGCTTTTGTCAAACTACAGTTTAACACCATTCTGTTTGTGGATCGATGTAGAATTTATATATTACTTTCTCCTGGGAATTTGTAAGGCTTTGGAGTTTCAGTTAACTGTGTGGGTGTTTTGTTTCTTTTATCTTGCAGAGAAAGACTGCTCTTTCTTCTTCCCTTTCTCATTGTGTCCAGAGCATTTGTCCTTCCTTGCAGTCTGTTTCCTCGCTTTGATTACTTTCAGTGGGTTATGTAAGGAAACAAAGGGGACATATGGTAAACAAAGATACTAGTGCCTGGAAAGCAATTAAACAGAGCAGGGGGGAAGCAAATACCTTTTCTTCCCTTGACTTTCATCTGAAGAGAATTTATGTATTTGCCTGCAGCTGGTATTGGATAATAGTCTTGTGCAGGTGCTTGGTGAGATCCTTCGGTGGGGTACTGTGCTGTTAGTGACATGATCTGGATGAATTAGAGAATGGAAATATGTATTCTCTTCCCACACAGAGCTGACCTGTGCAGACCAGTGGTAGAGGACTCCAGAAACCAAAGCTACTTTCTCTCAGAACTCTCTGGGATGAGATAAGTCATGCTGTGAGCAAGTCTGTGAGAGCCAAGTTAATAGAAGCTTTTATAGTGTTTTTGAATACTTATATTTAAACTATTTTACTTTTCCAGTCACCAGCAGCAATTCTGCTAAGACTTAATGTTAAGTGCTGGAGGTATGAAAATAAGACAGTTTCAGAACCCAACTGTAATCACCGCATGGAATCATTGTTTCCTTGCCATCACTGTGTCTGTGGTTGTGCCTCTCTGAGAAATGGAAGGCAACAAAATGCCTTGAAGCACAAGGAGGAGAGTATGGCAGTTCAAATGTTAGAAGCAAAACAGCGGGGCTCTACTAGCGGTACAGGCCTGGGTGTAAAGTAACTGATTTTGGCAGGATTAATTGAAGACACGTGTACTTAACTTTGCCTCTAAACAGCAATATTTCCATACAGTCTCCAGATGTCTCTTACATCATTTAATACCTGTTGAATGAGAACAAAGTACTTGCAGTATCAGGTAGCTTCAGGCTAATCCTTTTCAGAGGTGAGGTTATCTGTGCTTGGACAACTTTTGGGGCAGTTTACTCAGCACCTGACTTGATGGCTGCTGATGGGTCTTGCCTGTCACAAATGGGGAAACAAATCCTAGCCCAGGAACTGAGAGCTTTGAACTGTGTGTGTGAAAAGGGAAGGGGATAAAAGCAGGAGTGCTTGAGATGAGCCTGGGGAAACAATGCCTGAGGGGGGGGATGAGGCAGATGGCTCAGCTGAAGTGCATCTTCACCAATATAAGCAGCTTAGGCCACAAACAGTAGAATCATATTATAGAATCTTAGAATGGCTTGGGTTAAAAAGAACCATAGTGATCATCTAATTTCAACCTCCCTGCTATGTGCAAAGTTTCCAACCACTAGACCAGGCTGCCCAGAGCCACATCCAGCCTGGCCTTGAATGCCTCCAGGAATGGGGCAGCCACAACCTCCTTGGGCAACTTGTCCCAGTGTGTCACCACCTTCTTTGTGAAAAACTTTCTCCTAACATCTAACCTAAACCTTCCCATCTTAGTTTAACACTGTTCCCCCTCTTCCTGTCACTATCCACCCTTTTAAACAGTCATACTCCCTCCTGTTTATTTGTTCCCTTCAAGTATTGGAAGGCCACAATGTGGTCTCCCTGGAACCTTCTCTTCTCCAGAAGAAGAGTAGCTGGAAGCCATTATAGTGTGGGTAAACGATGACTTAGTTGCCGTTTCTGAAACATGGTGGGATCGCTCTCATGACTGGAGTGCTGCAGTGGATGCCTATAAACTTCAGAAAGGCAGGGAAGGAGAGGTGGTGACCTGGCTCTTTGCTAGAGGGCATTTTAGCGTTGTAGTGCTCAGGACTGGGAATGATAAAGTTGAGTCTCTATTATGGGTGAAGGTCAGGAGGAAGGCCAACAAAGTGGACATCCTGGTGAGAGTCTGTTATAGACTGCCTAACCAGATAAAGAGATGGATGACATGTTCTGCGAGCAGCTGGCAGAAACTGAGTGATTGCCATCCCTTGTTCTTAAGGGCAACTTCACCTTCTTTAATCTATGCTGGAAATACAATACAGCACAGAGGAACCGGTCTAGGAGGTTTCTAGGGTGTATGGAAGACAACTTCCTGATGCAGTTGGTAAGGGAGCTCAGCTGCTACTCCATCTGGACTGTCACAAGTCCATGAGGCCAGATGGGATCCACCTGAGGGTGCTGGCAGAGATGATTGCCAAGCCATTTTCCACCACCCATCAGCGGTCCTGGTAAACCAAACGGAGACTTGTCCGTGTGCCCCCTATCTACAAGAAGGGTCATAAGGGGATCTGGTAAACTGCAGGTCTGTCAGGCTGACCTTGGTGCCAGGATCACCTTAAGTGAACTTGTACAATGTGTGCAGAACAACCTGGGGATCAGGCCCTGCCAGCATAGGTTCATGAAAAGACAGTCCTACTTGACCAACGTAATCTCCTTCTAAGACCAGGTAACACGCCTGGTAGATGAGGGAAAGGCTGTTGATGTAGTCTATCTACCTAGACTTCAGCAAAACCTTTGACACTGTTTCCCATAGTATTCTCCTGGGGAAGCTGACAGCCTGTGGCTTGGTACACTCTTTGCTGAGGAAAGAACTGGCTGAATGTCCAGGCCCAGAGAGTGATAGTGAATGGAATGAAATCCAGCTGGTGACCCATCATGAGTGATATTCTACAGGGGTTGACACTAGGGCCCATCCAACTTAATATCTTTGTTGATGACCTGAATGAGGGAATTAAGTGTACCCTCAGTAAGACTGGAGATGACACCAAGCTGGGAGGAAGTTCAACATGACCAAGTGTCTGATCCTGGCACTTCGGGCACAGCAGCCCTGTGCAGTGCTGCAGGTTTGGGGCAGAGTGGCTGGAAGGCTTTGCAGAGGAAAAGAATGGGAGTGTGTTGGTTGACACTTGCTGAACATGAGCCAGCGCTGTGCCGCTGTGCCCAGGTGGGCAAGAAGGCTGGTGGCATCCTGGCTTGTATCAAAAATAGTGTAGCCAGCAGGAGCAGTGATGTGACTGTCCCCCTGTACTCATCTCTAGTTGAGGCTGCACCTTGAGTACTGTGTTCAGATTTGGGGCCCCTGCTACAAACACTGAGGCCTTGGGGCATGTTTAGAGAAGTCCATCAAAGCTGGTGAGGGACTGGAGCACAAGACTTGTGAGGAATGACTGAGGGAACTGGCTTGGAGCAAACTTATTGCCCTCTGCAACTGCCTGAAAGGAGGTTGTGTTGAAGTGGGGGTCAATCTGTTCTTCCAGGTAACTGGTGATATGATGAGAGGGAATGATGTCAAGTTACACTGGGGGAGGTTCAAGTTGGGCATTAGGAAAAACTTCTCCAAAAAACTGGTCAGGCACTGGAATGGCTGCCCAGGGAGGTAGTGGAATCTCTGGTGGTGTTCAAGAAATGTGGAGATGTGATACTAAGGAACATTGTTTACTTGGCTGAATTGGTGGTAAGTGAACAACAAGAGTAGATGATCTCAGAGATCTCTTCTAACCTTTTATGACTCAAATCTAGTAGAACTACCTCTTTCATTTTCTTTGTGGATAACTGCTTCAGTAAGTTTACTATCAAGGTAAGCTACTTACATACTAATGCAGGATAGGTGGAAACTAATGTTGAATTTTTTAGAAGCTGGGATTTTGAGTAGGTCCCCGGCAGAAGAATACATGATCTTCACTTGAAAATAAACCAAAACTTACAAAATTTTAAACCCTTTTTTTTAGCCTTCTAGGATTGCATCCTAGATGCATTCTCCCTCTGGTGTCTACTATTCCAGAGGGGGGATGCTGCCTTCCAGAAGAAGAATACCAAGCTCTTGATGTTTTATTTCATGTGGATCCAAGCTGCTAGAGTCTTGGAAAGTGTTCTGAGGACATGAAGGAGGGAGAAGATGAGATCAACTGGAAACTAACCTACTTATTCTGCATTTCATGTGCTGGCTTCAAGTTTATAAAATTCAGCTGAAATTCAGTTTCTTGAAAGACTTAGGATATATTTCTGGGCAGGCTAACAAGTCATAGTGCTTGGGCTGCATAATCCAACAGAAGAATGTGAAGCTGCTTCCTTACCAAATAGCAACCTGTATAGTTGGCAGGGCTCATGGATCTAGAGCAGACAATCAGCTCCTGTTTGTGCTACATGCCAGGAAATCAAATCCTTGCTTCTAGAGTTATCTCGTGCATCAAAAAGTCTGGGTATTTTGATGAGTTCTGTAAACTCCAGAAGAGTCTGTGAAGAGTCTGATTATTAGTAGGTAGTTGTAGAACTGTGCACAAAAGACTTAACCAGTAGTCACAGGCCTGGAGGTCTGAATGCTGAATTATTTCTGCCTTAAGTTGTAATCCAGGCCTTGCTAGACCTACACCTGACTTGTTTCTGAAGGGGACAGTGGTCTGAGGATGTGAGGAATTTTTCTTATTTACAGTAGAAGAAGACTTGAAATCTGAGGAAATGTTCTGAGATAATTCCTGGAACTCGAAGAGTCTGTTGACAGAACCTGTCATTCATTCCATTTACCTGGTCACCAGAAGCTGCCTCTTCTCATCACTGTTGTAGTTCTGCTCTGATTCGTGGCAGGATGAGTTTACTTTATCAGGTGCTGCATGAAAAAGGCTCTTTTTCTATAAAGAACTTTGTAAGCAGTAGGTACCTCTAGAACTTGGACTGTCCTGATCTCATAATGCAGCTAGGTTATTAAAACAATAGCTACATTGTCATGCCAAAGATGAAACTGATGCATGAGTCTCTGGCACTGAAGCCAGACTCTTTTGTTATGTGAAACATTTAATATTGGCAGTATTTTAAATGCTCTTGGGTATGATAATTGTTCTGACAGGAAGTGCAGATGGATGCAGATTTCTTTTCCTGCCAAGCTTTGCAGGACTGACTCCTCTTTCTGTGATAAAAGTAGGCTAGAACAGATGATGCAGTCTTGCTTCCGCAACTGCAAAAAATCCCTCAAATCTTGTGGAAGAATGCCATTGCCAGTTAACACGATGCAAAGTGCTCTGTCTGTGGATTGCAGGCTGAGACAACTCAGATTGGAGGGCCATCTGCTGTGACACTTGAAAGCCTACCTCTTTCTAGGAACGGTTAAGATTTCAACAAAGGGATCTAGCCTGCCCCTAAACAAAAACTCCAGCAGTTTCCTATCTTGTGCAGCTAGCTTGGAGGCTCCACCCATTGCTAAGGACAAACAGTTGGCTTCTCACTTGACCTTCAGCTGCTGAAACCTAGCTAAACAGCAGTGCATGATGCCAGCCCTGACTGACTGGGGTTTTGCCATCAGAAGTGAAGCTGTATAGCGTAGTAGTATTTTATATATATGCTTCTTCTGTCCTTTCCCCAGACACAGCTGCAGCCCTCCAGCTCCTAATCAGAGGTGGTGTAGAAGTTATGCTTAATCTAGATTGGAGCGTTTCATCCAAGGCCAAAATTGGGTGAAACTATTCACAGCCTTTGTTTTAAGACTTGAGACATTTCACAGCACCTATGACTTCAAGAACATACTCAAGTAGACTAGAGTGGATTCCAGCCTTCACAGACCTTTGTCCTGCTTAAAAAGTGCAAGATGTGTTAATATGGTTATTGTAGACTTCCGACATAACTAGTGAAAAAAATTGACTTTGTGCCTGTGGCCATGTGTTTCACCTTTAGGCCTTCTTCCAGTTGTTCTAACAACTTGATGTAGAATTGTTGTAAGTTAAAGAACACAGTGGAATCTCTTAAGTTGCCTTTTGGAAGGTTTTTTTTACAGGCTTTCAAGAATCTCCTGTTTGATCAGGTTTAAACCGTTTCCACAGTTAATTCATTTCCATCCTGGAAGTTTAGAACTTGCTGCAGTTCTGGCACAACTTATCATACGTTAATGTGTATTGCATATGGGCAATCAAGAGCTGCCTGTTCTTTTTGGAAGTAAGAACAGACTTGTCTACAGCTGCTGCAGTCTCAGGAATTTCATAGCTCTTTACTGTGCTCAGCCAAATTTGCCTGTCTAGCTGAACTGCAGAATTTCTGTAGCCATCTCTTGCTTCTCATCTTATCCTGACATTTGCTTTTTCTGTTTTCCTGATTCTAGCAGAACTTTTTTCTTCCAAGTTGTTGTGGCATTGCTTCTTCCTGTTGTACAGGCTCCTTCTATATTCAGTCTGAGCCAGATGCTTCTTGTGTGGTTCAGGATAGCTACCTCGTATATGAGCTGGCAAACTGTGCCATGTTCATCCTGCTCCTTTGCCCTCTTAAAAGAGCATCTTAATGTCTGCCTTCTCCTTCATTTCTGAGTTAATTCTACAGTGTTTCATGTATTGACAGCCTCTTCTGAGCATTACCTGAGAGAATGTATCTAATGTCTGTTTGTAGGCAATAATTTAGATCTCCCTTTCCCCAAAATGTCTAGGCTAAAGTACATAACTACATAAGCAATCCTCAAAGTGGGGAATGGTAAAAGCACTGTTCTGTGGAATTGTGGCAGTCAGAGGGTTTGTCTCTAAAATCCTAGTGTTCTCATGGTGGGTTTGTAACAAAGGCTGGTAGCAACTTAGCATCAATTTTAGCCATTGTCAAAGGCGGACCTTCGTAAGAAACCTGTTCCTGCATCTCTCACCTGAGAGAGAATTCTGAACCTTTAAACAAAGGACGACTTTTGAGGACAAGGACTACTCTTGTCCAGCTGGAACATAAACCGTGACTGTGTAAGGAATACTGATAAGCAAATGGGATCTTATGCAGAAATAATTCCTTAGCTAAAATTACGTTTCATTTAGCCACATAAAGACTAAATGAAGCTAAAATGGACCTAAGCAGTAGTTCTTCAACTAAACACTACTAATTGCGGTGCTGCTCTAACTGTAGTGATATTTTACCAAGTCTAGCATCCAGGGAAACATTTGTCCTTGCAAGGGAAGCATTCTATGTATAACATCCTGTGCTACTACTTAAAAACAACAAAATCTGCAGCAGTCAATCTTCTCTGTAAATAAGAACCTTGAGTATTTAGCATTTTCTTTTTTTTTTTTTACTATAGTCAAATGTTCCTGTACAACTTGTTACGCATGGCCAGCTAGCTGTACTATGCAAACAGGCAGAGATGCATAGAATAATTGATTTATACCAAATTCTAAGACTTGAAAATGTAGGGATATACAAAGTTCGATTTATATCCCCCGTTTTCTGCTGTTGGATGAGCTTTAAGAAATTATAGATATCCCGAATCCTTGTGTGACACATCCTAAAATGGCTGCTTGCTGGTTCTTTTAACCACCTATGCATTGGATGATAAATCTTGGAATTGGGAGGATGGGGACAAGGACATCCAAGCAAAGCACAGTGTATCCATGGGCCTTAAGACTCTGGAAGAGAGGTGCACATCTAGTGAATTAGATGGGAAGTTACTGATATGAGTTTGCCCTTCTGACTCTATTATGAGAGTCTCTATTATTTATCCAGAGGGGAAAGCTGACTCACATCAGTCAACTGAAGTGTTGCTGCTCCGTCCAAAGTCTGTCTTACAAGTAGATCTCCTAATTTGCCTACTTGCTTCATTTTCAGAGTCTATGTTGGTTCAAGAATATCTCTGATTTCTCATGGAAGTAAACTGGTTTGCTCCTACTTCCAGGGGAAGTAGGGTGGTAACATGCTTTCTTTTCAATTTATGGAACGACTTAGCATTTCTTGAACTTAATATTCAAGCTGCAAACTTGGAGGATTGCCAGGATGTCCTGGAAGGAGCTGATCCTTGAAGCTGCTGAAAGAAATTGTGTGATAATGGACGAAAAGATTTATCAGTGAAGCTTGTCAGAGGCATCTTGAGGAACACCGCTTTATGGTAAATCTCTTCATGTATCTAACACTTTGTTTTTGTTTTTGTTTTTTTTTTTCAAAACAGGATCTCAGTCTACCCAATGGCACACCAGTTGACACTTCTAGCCCAGCCTCCTCCTCATCTCTTCTCAACAGACTGCAGCTGGATGATGACTTGGATGGGGAAGCAAAAGACTTGTTTGTTACCGTTGATGATCCCAAAAAACATGTATGCACAATGGAGACTTACATCACATATAGGGTTACAACAAAGGTACTAAGCAACATACTCCTCTACTGCTTTTTCCCGTGGAAAGTTTTGTTGTTGTTTGTTTTTTTTTAAGGCAATGCTCTGGATGTTTATGCCTTGTGTTCTATCTCTTTATCGTGAGGACTAGAACTTAATGTCTTTCAGTACATTGTAATAAATGTGTTGATGGTGTGACTTCTTTTACCAGAACTGTTTCTACTTCAGTATGTGAAGTAATAAAAGCTTTTAATGTGTCAGCTTAGATCTTGTCTCTTGTTGTTAAACAGAACTGTTTGTAAACTTGAAAAGCCAGTTTCTTTAGCTTGAAAAATTTTCATACAACACCCATTTGATTTGAGTTACCTCTGCTTGAGGGGAATGAGCCTTTTTGCTAATTCACTGGTAGTCTTCACTCATTTTGTCAATTGTACTCTGAAATTCTTTAAACTTGTTGCTTAAATGTCCATCACACTTCCTCGATCATCTGCTTATCTAAATCACAGTATTGTAATTTTCATCCTTGAATGTAAATTAGCTTCCTTGCAGTTGTTGATTGTTAGAACTAAGTAGCGTTAGAATGCTGCTATTTCCTGGAAGTATGCAAGTTTTTTCAAAGCAGTGCAGGCCAGCTATTAATGTGACCTTATTATAATAGTGGGAAAAGCAAACTGAAAAGCCTGTTGCATTCTCAGCTGGAACTTTAATTTCTGTTTACTAGATTTTCTCATTAGCATCAACTTTGAGTAATATTGACATCTTCTTTGCACTTATAGTTACCTAATGTCAAAAGTGTCCGCTAGCTTCACCGTGATTATACCTTATCCACTTGTCCAGAAAGATTTATGTTACTGTGACTTACTTAGATGGCAGTATCTCTCCATACTGGAGAGGATATTTTTCCCTTGAGATAAGAAAGTCATCACAGGCTGTGTATATCTTGCAAAAAGAAGTCCCACTCAGAAGTTCCACTTTCAGGTTGCACCAGGAAAAACGTGATCTTGAGAATAGAAGCTACCTCATTGCAGGTTTAACATAGGCCTGCCATTCTTAGTTGTTTCATCTTAGTCTTGGAAGAAATAATGTATCTTATCCACTAAAAAATTCTAAGTATTGAAGAAAATTTTTATGTGGAGTGACTTAGCCTTTGACTTTTATAAGATCAGAAGGAATAGGCTGAAGACCTGATTATTCTATCAAGATTAACTGTCTCTGCACAGTGGTATCATTGTTCTTCTGCTTGGAAACTTGTGTTAATACATGATCAGGGGGCTGGAGCACCTCCCCTACAAAGACAAGCTGAGGGAGCTGGGCTTGTTCAGCCTGGGGAGTAGACTGCGAGGTGACCTCATTGCAGCCTTTCACTACCTAAAAAGAGCCTATAAAAATTCCCTATAAGGGGAATCAACTCTTTGAAAGGGTAGATAACTGCAGGACAAGGGGAAATGGTTTTAAGTTGAGGGAGGAAAGATTTAGGTTGGATGCCAGGGAGAAGTTCTTTACAGAGAGAGTGGTGAGGACCTGAAAGCATAGAATGGCTTGGATTGAAAAGGACCTTAAAGCCCATCCAGTTTTTGCCCCTTGCTGTGGGCAGGGTTGCTGACCACTAGATGAGGCTGCCCAGGGCCCCATCCAACCTGACTTTGAGTGACTTTGGGAATGGGGCATTCACAGCTTCCTTGGACAGCCTGTGCCATTGTCTCACTACCCTGAGTAAGAAATTTCTTCCTAATGTTTAACATAAATCTCTGTTCTTCTGGTGTAAAACCATTCCCCCTTGTCCTATTACAATTGAATGGTCTCCTTCCTATTTATAAGCACGCTTTAAGTACTGTAGGGCTGCAGTGAGGTCTCCCCAGAGCCTTCTCCAGGCTGAACAAGCCCACCTCCCTCCTTTCTTCATAGGAAATGTACTCCAAACCACCGATCATCCTTGTGGCTCTCCTCTTCACCTGCTTCAACAGCTTCACTTATACTAGAATTTAGAAGGTGGATAAGGTATTTTCCTTAGAACAGATGTGTTAACTCAATGTCGCCTTTTTTCTTAATCTAAAAAACCTATATAGATTTCATATCTACCTACCTGTCTGTTGATACTTGCTTTATTCTGCATCTCACTGCAGCACATAATGCTACTGTATTGTACATTACAATACTGTTTTGAAACAGTGCATTATTTATCTTCATCAATCACTTCACCTATTTGAATTTATTACTTATTCTTGTAAACTTCTGGCTAACCCCTTGGGTCAACAATCTAGTCTACTATTGTTTGAAAAAATCTGATTGGAAGTCTAACAGTATTAATGGCTTGACTCATTCTTACTGTACAAACAAGTCGTCTTTGATGCCAAGATAATTGCCTTGTCAGCCACTGTAGCTGAAAGCAGTAATTAAACATGGCAAAAGCTGCATAGGAATAATCCTTAGATGCTATGATCAGGGTAGGTGCTAATGTTTCTACTTTCAGGTTGTAGTTCATAGCTTTACAGCAAGTTTTGTTCCAGTCATCTGAGGGGAATGTAATTATCGTTACTGTAATACATAGTTGAGTCTCTGGCTGGAAACCGCTGTAGAGAAAGGGTGTAACCTGACTGAAGTAGTATTTTCCTGTTTGCCTTTATTTTTTCTTCTTTTAGGAAAGGTCTTCTATTGCAACAGCAGAAGCAGAGATCTTCCAGTATGCCCCAGACTCCCCATGTACTGACTTCTTTGTCTGCAGGTAGTAGTCGTTGCGGAAGGATCCAGAAAGTTTTGTCTAACAGACTTGCAGTGAAGCAGAGCTGAAAGTATGCAGTTATCTTGGTCTTGCTTGTATCCCTGCTTTCACAGCTTCCTTCTTGGAGCCTAGTAGTGTTCCTCAGCAAATCTTCTGGATTAACATGTTCTACAGCAGCAGAATAAGAATCCCCAAAAGAATGGGGTGAGCAAGTCAGACCTGACTCTGCTGACTGTTTTTCATACCTTGTTTTCTTCTTGATAACTGAAATTTTCTTAGAAGGGAAAATGAGTGAAACCAAAAGAGAACATGGGTGAAGCTTGTGCTGGAACATAAATGTCCTTTGCTGTAATGATTGAAGTGCTCCAGATGTTCTTGATGACATCTCTGTGCTCTTCAGGTAAACTGATGTATACTTGAGGGATTTTATCTAAAAGATGTTTCTTCTGAGACAGGAAGGGGTAAAATCAACCTTATGCTATTAGTCATCTCTCTTAAGGGAAATGTAGGAATATTTCTAACTTTGCATTTATTGTACTTTATAGAAGGGCAGGGCATTCTTCTGTGCCTTCTTCCATGGAAATCTGAATAGCTGTATGCTATTCCTCATTGTCCTGCAGTTGCTCTGCCTTCAATGGAGCTGCCTTCAAACGAGCAAATGCTGAAGTAGAAGTCTTGTTCTCTTTTTCCTCTCCTGCCCTTGCTTCCAGTGCATGCTTTGAGTAGACGAGTACACAGAGTAGCTCGATCCCTACAGGGGTGCAGATGTTAAATCATGCTCTTTTTCAGATGGGATAAATTGTATGAGGTGAACAAAACTATTAACACCAACACTGTTGCCTTTCTCCCACCATTCTGTTTTTTTAAATAGAATTTTTTACTATGGTTTAAATACTACTATGGGAGAAATACATTTAAAATATTTAGTAAGTAAAAGACCAGTACTAGAGTAAGGAAAATGATTACTTGTGCCTAGTTGTCACAATTAGTTTTAGGTTTGAATACTAACTCTTTTCAAGGAAGAAGAAACACCAAGACTTGGCATTTGCCTTAATAGTTTGCCTTCTAATAAGAGGTGAAAGTGTCTTTAAGCCTTCCTGCTTTTTGACAAGTGAAACTGAGCACTGCAGTATTCCAGGCTTACTTAGTGGAACTGTGCTGGAATCTTCAGTAAATCTCTAGAAGTGTCTAACCCATTATTTTTGGGAGGCTGAGATCTGCCATGTCAGTTTCTCAAATTCCTTTGGGAGAGATGTGTCCTTGAAAAATGAGATTTATTAATCTTAATAAGAAGGCAGGAGGAATATGTCAAAAGCCTAGACTTCACTTCCCATCCCTGGGTGGTGGCAAGACCCTCTTCCATTCTGTGAACAGTCTGGAAAAAATAAGTTGTGCTAAGCTAATGAACTGCTTGATCTAAAATCCAAATTCTTTCAGCATTAGTGAGATGTGGTTAAAACCTTCAAGATTAAAATTTTTATGTTTAGGCTGTTCAAATGTTATGTTAGTTCTGTCCAAATAGTCTTTGAAAAGCTTATTTGCTCTCTAGATTTCACAGCTCATACAGCAAACACTAAAATGCTGATGAATATGATGTGTTTTTATTTGGCTCCTTGTGAAGGACAAGAGCTGAAAAATGGAAGACTTTACAAATCTATTTGTAGCCTGAAGGCAAGAGGAACAGTTTGCTGTAGGTGAACATAAACTGATACTAAGATTTAGATTAGGACTTTTCCTCCTCAAATTATGCCTCCCTTCTTCCAGACTAAATAGCACCTAATGGTTTTCTGTAACTGTTAGCAGAACACCTGTTAGTAAGGTTCTCAAAGCTGGCAGACTGGACACCTCATTTTCATTGTGCTACAGGGTAAGGCACTCAGTTACTCGTTCATTGTCTGATCTCTTTTCAGGGGACTTCACCCTATCACAGTCAGTTCATATAAGCTCTCCTATTAAATTGTTACTTTTCATTTCAGTTTCAGATGATCTTCTGCAAGGTGAAGTACAGCTTCCCCACTAACAGGACAAAGCAGTCAGCTCTGGCTGATGAGAGCTCTTTACATGTGTATGCGTTATCTTATTCTAGTGTACCAATGCTCAGTGTCTTACTCCAAGCCATTGTAAATGTTTCATATAAGGCGTCAAAAATCTCATTTGTGCTGAGGCACTATGCTGTGTTAAAAAAAAAAAAAAAAGCTGGTACTGCTCTGTGTAGCTGACTAAAATACAAATCCACAGTGGATATCTAAGTCTTGGCAGTCCCTTGTTCACAAATACTTATGCTCCCCTGGTGAGCATTCATTGTGTTAGCCTATGTACTTAAATATACTCATACTTCTTACTGTAGCTACCGGGTCAGAACAGGAATGAGGTGAGCTTGATGTCTCCTGTACTAGAAAAGAAAGGTACAAAGAAACAGAAAACAAACCATTTCTTAAGTTAATATCACAGTAGCATACTGTTCAGTGTATGTTAAAGCTGCTGTTGTGCTGGTGGCATGCTAAGGCTGCTGGTTCTTCCTAAAGACATTGCTGGCATAGAACTTGCACAGGATACCCTGTGAGGGTTGATAGGCAGATGTGTAGTTGCTGGAGAGTTGGTACCATCCAGAAAGCAAATGAAATGGTTAACTGTGTTTAAAGGGTACCCACTTGGCTCTCTCCAAATAATGCTGTATGTGAAAGTTGCCATCAGTCTGGAAGTAAATACAAAATCACTGCTGAAATTCAGCATGGCTTTCAGTGGCTAGGAATAGCAAAACAGCCTAGTGCTGGATTCAATGCTAGTTGAAAGCTGGGAGAACTGATGAGTTCTCCAAAATGCAAAGTTTTTGATGTCTGGCTGTAGGTGCGATGCTGCAGTACTAACATACTACTTTCATTGCAAGATGGTCTTGATGTTGTTACAGGTAACTAAATATGACTCTCTAGGTTTCTCTGGGCTGTACTTCTCATTGAGACATCACAATAAGGACTGTCTACCTTCCAATCAGGACTGTCCGCTAAGTTGTTTGTCAGATTCCCCCAGTTAGTACACACTTTGTTTAGTGCTGTTAGACAACTGTAATGCGTACTGTGTGAGCATCCCCATGAAGTTAGGTTTCTATTCTATAGACTTAAAACACTTGCCAACAGTTTCTCTATATACCTGTCTTCTGCCTCAAACTTGTAATGGCAAATGTAACTCCTTGTTTTAATGAATGGGAACTTGAATTATTTAACTTAATATACTCATACTGAAATTTGGCATACCCTTTGTGAACTTGATATAGACAAACTGGTTTCTTCTCAAAAATCAACGAAACTTTTCCTTCAGCAAACCTAGCAATGGTTTATGCTCTAATCTTATAGCCTTGAAGGAGTTTAACAAGCTTGTGGTTTCTGGAATACAGAGTAGTGGTGAAACATTCCTCACCCATAGTTAAACTGCTTCACAAGTAAACAAGTCATGAACTATCTTGGTTTTTAATTCTTGATTGCTAAGTAGTCTCATCCTTGGAATAAAGATTTCATACATTCTCCTCAAATGTGTGACTGCCAAGAGATTAACATGGTGCACAATATTCTCATCTTCCCAGACTGCCCCCACAAAATTTGAGAACATGTATTGTAATATTGATAAACTCTAAGAACACATCCCAAGTACTCATTTTTCTCATTGCTGACTTTACCTCTACTTAAAAGGCCATTTCTTTCATGCAGATTGTAAACTTCATTTTGGGGATGGAGTTCTAGTGCAAGGCTTGTATGTCCTCATTCTCATCAGTGATGGTTGTGTTGCATTGCTGCTAAATTTTGAGATTGAGGGGTTTTTGTGTACACTAAACTTATCCTGATCTTGTTTTCCAGACCACCCGAGCTGAGTTTGATTTGCCAGAATATTCTGTTCGCCGGCGGTACCAAGATTTTGACTGGTTGAGAAACAAGCTGGAAGAGTCTCAGCCAACACATCTCATTCCCGTAGGTAGTAAGCAAAAATCTGCTGGACAGTTGTATATTTGTCTTTAAAGGGCGTAACACTCCTTTAGCTTGAAATATAGCATTTTATTTAGCCTTCTGCTAGAGGAGTGGGAGGCACTGCTGATTTTTGACTGGTTGTGAAGCTTAAACTTCTTTCTTAAGTGCAGCACCTGAGAGGGGAGCTTTGGTAGCCTCTTGTAGGAATTAGGCTAATAACAACACTTGTCCACACGTAAGTAGAATGTGCTCAACTTGCTTGCACAATTATTACATTTGAATTTCTGAGTATGAGGCCTTGGAAAAGCTGCACACGTTCTTCAAATCCTAGTGTCAACATTCAGGTTTGCTTTTTGAGCTGGTTTTAAAGAACATTTTTCAAGATCACTTGTGTTAGCATTTAAGAACTCAGAGATCTTAGATGATGGCATGGCAGCTATTTCATATGTTCTGTAGACAGAGGATTAGCTAAACTACAGCACCATTTCTGTCTCTGAAGCTTACAGGCAGTCTGATCACCATTTCATATGAGTAGACTGATACTGATCTTTAGCTGTCTGTATTTCATTTTGTACAAAATGGTGGAAAAAGTAGGAAGACTTTGAGATCATGCCATCAGCTTTTCTGAACAAGGAAATCCAGGAAGGTCTGTAGTAGATCAATTGTCAGGAAATAACAATGCTCTTAACATACCTTTACTTGCCCATCTGATATGAGAGCAAGTTTGTCTTTGCTCTCTCTCCCTCAGTAAGGACTAAACTGTGAGAAGTATTCAGTTAAGCTGTTCCAGGAACTATTTAAGTTTTTTACTTTTCTAGAACATGCCTCCAATTGGAATAATAGTTCTGTCTTTCAAAGATAAGAAGTACCTCACAAAATTACATTACACCAATGCCCGTTGCCAAAAAACTTCTAATAAATGTTTGGGGAGAAGAGAGGAAGGAGAGAGCTTGTCCAGGATAGGGAGGATTAATATCAGCTTGCCAGTCCCCTGTCCATTTCTGTTCTCTGAATAGCTGAAAACGTCCAGGTTAAGGTTCCATGAATTTCTAATGGAGGGCTGCCAGCGCTGGCTCAAGGCAGTAATGGCAATCAGCTCATACTCTAGCAGCAGGAGGTAATTTATTGTAAGAGAATCAAACTGCTTTGCTGCGGCAGAGAATTTGATGCACACTGGACTGCATGTTTTGGTACAAATAGCACAAGTTGCTCTAATATTGAACACAAAAACCTGCTATAAAGCAAGGCAGTGTCTTAAGTGTGCCTCTTCTAAAACATGTGGAAGCAGGTTACACTGCCTTCTTGGTCTGCCTCCTTGCAAGTTCACTGTGGTAACAGTCATGGTCTTGCCTCTTAATCTCCTCCATACAGTAGTGTGATGGGGAGACTGTCAAATGCTTTATGTATTCATTGCTTACAAGTAGACAGAGAATGGAGGCTAATAGCATTTTCAAGTGTACTGTGACTGTGGTGTATTCTGAAAGGATGTTTCCTAGCCAAACTAGGAATATCTGTATTTATGAACTGAGGTGATGCAGTCCTTGGAGGCCTTCTGTCAGACAAAATGCAGACCTTGGTAAGGCCTAAAATTTTCCTGTAAAGGGTGATGTCTTCCTGGTGCAGGGAGTTTTAATCGTGAACACTCAGCAGCCCAAATAAGACTGAAAATGGGTTCTTCTTTCTCTTTGGTTACTATGACCTGAAACTTTCTCTCAACTGTTATTTCAAGCAACTGTTTTAAAAAAAAAAGATCTGTTTCTATAAAGGTAAGCCTAATATGTCCAAGGATCTTGTCTTTGGGTGGTGGTGCTGGGGTACTTTTGAGTCATTTCTGATTGCAGTGAACTCTGTTGCTTATGAGCCACACAAGGAAACGTGGTCCATTAGTTAAAGGAGATAAGTAACACACAATTAAGATATTACTTGATAGCTGTGTCTACTGACTATTTCAGATGGATTTCAGAAGGTCTATGAAATAAAGAACTAGAGCTGTGGCTCATTAGAAGTGCTTACTGTAATTTCTTTTCTCATGCTGTGTTTCTCCCATTATCGGCCTCTACAGGTGGCCGAACTCTGTTCTTGGCAGCTGTTCTCATTTGCAGGTAGTTCTGTGGCATACTGATCTACTGAAATAGGTTGGAGTTATACTAAAAGTGGAATTTAGCTATTAAATTTATCATGTGCCTACATGTCCCTGCTTGTTACTTTCCTTTGTAATAGAACTAGTGACAGTAGCTTCACAGCCCTGTACTTTCATAGCATATTTGATGAGGTTTAAATCTAGACTTTTAGAAGGGGAAAGTAAATAATGCTTTTCTGCTGTCTCAAGTGTGAACATCGATTTCTGAGATGTGAATGAGTGCTATAAAAGAAGCAACTTGAATTATAAACAGTATTAAAACAACAAAATTAGGCCTCCCTGAGGGGCAGGGATCTTCAAGAAAGTTGTCCAGCTCTTCTGTTTCTGGTTTGCTGGGTCTTGCCAAAGGCTAAATGTCCTGCAGGCTGGGCTGTATCGCAAGCACTTCCATCTAGTTTGAAATATGTGATTTAATATACCAGAAGCACTGTTGGGTATAATTTAATGTGGATCCTAAAGGCTCAGTGTTTATGTAAAGCCAGGCTGCTTGCAGAAGGAAATCCTATATAAACGAACTGGCTGAATCCAGCCAGCTAAAATCATTTTAAGTGGCAGAAATTCTAACAAAGATTCTGTGGCTCTTATATGCTCAGACTTCAGTGGTTATTCTGTTCCTTCTTGGATGCCTTTGTCTGAATGGGAGTTCTGCAAACTAGGTGTCCAGCTTGTCCTTTTCCTCCAGTGTGTTGTGCTGGGGGAGTGATTTTTTCGTAATGCACTGTTCCAGCTAAAGCATACAAAGCAAGGGAGAATAAATTTTTCCTCCGTAACGACTACTGCAAATAAGCATTATTAATCTGAAAAAAATCTAATTAGAGTGTACCTTACACTGATTTAACTAGGATGATTGATTATGAATGTTCAGGGTAATGAAACAAACCTTAAATTACACAAACTCGTTATAGGGGTGTGGTGGTAGCTGGTTTTTATGTTTGTTTTTACTATGTGTTTGGAGGTACAATCTGTATGTATGTATTCCACATCAGCTAGAGTACAATATAAAAGGTATTTGTGTATGCTTCATTTTCTTTGAATTATTTTCACCATTGATTTGAGGAGACAAAGAACCCTTAAAGAGGAGATCCGTGAATTTATTGAATAAGACCAACACTGCTAGCATAAGAGTAAGCAAATTATCTGTCTGGGCAACCTTTCAAAACAGTAAAGTGCAAAGTGTGATTTTTAAACTGACATTAATCTTTTGGGACAGTTTATGCTGTCTTGAATGAAAAAAAGCAAAAACTGTGTTTGTGTGTGAACAGTCATGCTGAGGCTGAAGCTTAAAGAGCTAGTCTGTCCGAAGGAATGCTTTGAAGTCTGGAGACCAAGTGTAAAAAGAAGCTAAATACCACAGAGATAGTAGTTCTTGAGGCTGTCTTAAGCTTACATGTTATTTGAACTGCAGAGATAAACTGATGGAGGTGAAATAGAAATAAAATGAAAGAGTGGATATGTTGGCAGACCTTTGTCACCTACACTGGCATGCTCAGGAATGCTGACTGGTAGATGACCATATGGCAAGTACTTCAGAAAATGTCTGGCCTGATCTTTTTGAGCATTTGCCACGACAAACCTATATTCCTTGATGGATGTAGTTCTGTCATGAAGGCTAGAGGCTCCAATACTCCTGAATTCTATAGAAAAGCCCTGCCTGGGAGCTCTAAATATAGAATAGAGAGGAGAAGGAGGAAGTAGAGTTGTTAGGTTTTTCAGGTTTCCTTGAACTGAGCCACTCTCTGTCAGTTCTCAGTGTGTGCATGCAAGCATATGCGTGCATCTATATGCATGCATTTTACTGTGGTGAATAGCGTGCAGCTTTGCTGGCATTTCTTTTAGAAGTGGAGCTTCTTCATGAATGGTGACTGGAGGGAAATGCCCTAGGCTGTCCTGAAAGTACTTAGCGTGCTTAGTACTAAGACACATAGTAATAGACTGCTGTCTTCAGCTGAGTTAGACCAGAGCTACTAAAGCATGATGCAGAACCTTCTTACATATGGTTCCTACTAACAGAATTTCACTTCCTGTTGAGAGTGAAGTTAGGTTGTTTAGTGTGTTTCCAAGTACAAGTATTTTTTTTTTTGATCTTTTGAATCTTGTGTGTCTTGTTTCTCTCAGCCACTTCCTGAGAAATTTGTGGTGAAGGGTGTTGTTGATCGCTTTTCTGAAGAGTTTGTGGAGACCAGGAGGAAAGCATTAGATAAATTCTTGAAGAGAATAACTGATCATCCAGTGCTTTCTTTTAACGAGCATTTCAACGTATTTCTCACAGCCAAGGTAAGCCAGTAACTTCCAAACCCATTCACTGACATGGACAGCAGAACAGACACCCTTGCAGTCTCTTTTGAAATAAAAGTAAGGAGTCATTAATAAAACTGTACTTGTGGGGCAGAGCTTGCCCTAAAAGACCAGGGTTGTTTGGGGGATCTTTGATGTTACGTCTGCGTTACAACTGTGCAGGTTCACTTTACTAGAAAAAGAGCAGTCTGCAGATAGAAATTCTCTTCTCCAGACCTGCTTATTTAGGGTCCTTGTATAGCGGCCCTTAAAAATAAATTCTGAAGTATACTCCTGTGATGCAAGAGAGACTCAGAACAGAAAAAACTGTAGGCTATGTAAAATCCTCTATTCAGGGTGGGCAGAAGTAAAAGAGGAAGAAAGATCTCTTGCACAAAAGCTTGCAAATTTGTTTTTTTTATCCTTGTTTGTGCTTTCTATACTGCTTGCACTTTTTGCTTCCAAAGCAAAAGGTGAAGACTCCATTCTTGCTTGTTCTTGATCAATAACTTCATGCCCATCTTTTGCATAAGACATCTAGAAGTCATGTAATTTTCTTTGTCTGTCTTTTGAACTGCATTTTAAGTAGGACCAGGGTGGCCTGCAGTCATGGGTTTGACCTGATAAGTGAGGAGAACTGTAAAAGCATATTTCCCCAAAGTCACATTACACTGCCTCACTCAAATATGAATCTTAATTTGAGCTCACTCTAATGCTCTGCTTGATGGTAATGTGAGACTCAATCTTAAAGTCCTTTTTTTTTTTCTGCATGTTCACTCATGGTGAACATTACATTTTTAGGCTTACTTCAGCGGTAGAATTAGCTTTTGATAATTAAGCATGTGATAGATTTGCTCTGCTTTTCAGTTGTCAAAGCAAGATGTAAAATGCTTAATTGTTTAGTTATCTTCTGCCATCATTTCACCTTTGTAAAATTAATAGTGAAGCCTTTATCCTCAGCCATGTATAATATCCTTTGCTTTGACAATATGGAGTGTCCAGAGATGCTGGGAGGAAAGGATATGTGTTTTCCAGTCTGTCTTTAGTGCTAGTATATTATTTATTTAGTAATGAGAAATCACTCTATCAGGACTTCAGAATTCAGTTATTGCAGAAAGTCATTAGACCACCTCCTGGCTGAAAAGGGAAACCAACCTTTCTTTGAATTTCCTGTTTGAATTAATAAGATGGTGGAATGCATGAGAGAATGAGTGAATAATTTTGAATTATTAGAGTTGTCTTGTTTCTGATGCCTACGTGCATGTAACACGTCAGACAGAGGGCAAAAGTCAAGGAACCACTTCATTTTGAATGCGAACGTAATTCAAAATAATTGTAGCTGTTAAATGTTAGGTTATCTTAATCAGATTTAGTTTAATGTAAGTAACTGAAAAGAATAGCATGGTACATGTTTTGAAAATGGAATTTTGTATTCTTTTTTTCAAAAACATTTAAACTGTAATCTGATTTTATGCTACCATGTATTGATTCTTGGCCTCTGTAGGTCTGCTGAAAATTTTTCTTCCTGATGCTGTTTCAGCTCTTCAGCAAGTCTTTATGCTGAATAGTGACCCCTGCTGGAAAGAGTAAAATGCACAGTAGATGGCATTTTGCCCATTTAAAACTACGTTTTCTGATGTGCTATAAAGGTGAAATCCTCTGAAGATTGTCAGTATACAACCATTAGCTGTGCTAGTTTCCCCAGGCTGTACTTTCTCCTCTGTACAGTCTCCTTTGTCCTGTCTGACTACACAGCTGGTGTGAGGAGGCTGCTGAGCAAATAGACATGCAGTCTGTAGCTCTGTATTAGCCTATCAAAGCCAACTAATGGATGTGCGTAGTGCTGGTATTATAGGCTGTGTCTTAGAAGTTTTTTGTGGTAGACAGATAAGTTCCTCTGTGCTGCTCTCATTTTTCCTTCTCAACAAAACTGGGGGAACAAAATATTTTGAGTTGAAATAGGCAGGGAGATAACTCACCAATTACTATTGAAGGCAGAACAGACTCAACCGAAGTGAGATAAATGTAATGTATCATCTACTGATTAAAGACTAGAGCAGTAAGAACTAAAAGCAAACTAAAAACACCTTCCCATCCTTCCACCCTTTTCTACCTGAGCAGTAGAGGGCAGTGGGGGCTGCAGTCAGTCCATAATGCACCATCTCTACCACTTTCTGCTGCTTGTGTGTCCCTCCCATGGATGCAGTCCTTTCCAAATGGATACTGCGTGGGCTTCCCTTAGGCTGCAGCTCCCTGAGCACTGTTCCAATATTGCTCTATACCACAGGGCCCATCCTTCAGGCATTGTTCTACATAGGTCCCCATTGGCAGCAGCATCTCTCCCAGGCCTCCTACTTTGCTCTGGGCTGCTCTCATTGAGCTGCAGCTCTTGCCCAGAGTGCTTTTGCCTCCCCCATGCCGCATTCCCTGCTGCAGCGGGGGTTTCTCCATGGCTGCACTGCAGGGGACAGCCTCCACCAGTGACCTCTCCTGGGCTGCAGGGAACTCTATGTCTGAAGCACCTCCTGCCCTCCTGCACTGATCTTGGGGCCTCACATTGCTCACTTCTCTCTCCATGCTGCTATTGTGCAGCACTTTTTTCCTACCTTAAATTTTCTGTCTGAGAGCACACCCAGCATCACTCATGGCTCAGGTCTGGCAGTGGTGTGTCCTTTTTGTAGTAGTTGGGACTGCCTTTGACCTGACATGGGGCATCTGCTGTGCTCTACTCAGAGTCTACTTCTGCAGACCTGTGTTAGCAAAACCTCACCATTTACAGTTTAATGAATGATTGTCAAGAAGTCTTGGTGGAAATAGATCTACTCATGCCACTGTGCCCCTGGTTGCAGTGCAGGAACATGGGAAAGTCCAGCCACACGCAGTGTTGGGGGCACTTACTGCTCACAGTATACTTCATACCATTCTCCTGGATAGTATATCTCTTTCTAGAAATAGTCTTGAAACTATGCTAGGCTGTCTGACTTGTACAAGATAAGGTTTTGTGTCCAAGGCTACGTGTTGCATGTGATCTTTTGCCTTTGTAATGTTTGATCTTGACTGGGAAGTATCTTTTGCTGTATTGGTCTTCCAACACACAAATATTGTTTGTTCTTACGTGCCAGGATCTTAATGCATACAAAAAGCAAGGAATGGCATTGCTGTCAAAGATGGGGGAGTCAGTCAAATATGTCACAGGAGGTTACAAATTAAGAAGTCGTCCACTGGAGTTTGCAGCCATTGGAGAGTATCTAGACACATTCTCTCTAAAACTTGGTACCATTGACAGGATAGCACAACGGATTATCAAGGAACAGTTGGGTAAGAACTAACATGTTCAACTTTGATACTTCTGGCTGGGATCTCTATCTTTTTCTGATCGATAGCATAACTAACATACCTCAACAATTATAACATGTAATAAGCCACACAGAGCATAAATTCAAATGCATCTTACAGGTTTAAAACAGCCTAACAATGTATCTTATCTTATCTCAAATCTGAATGCTTTTAAAGTCATTCTTGTTATGTTAACCTATTTTCTTACTGATTGTTATTTCTCAGAGGACTTTTGGGAAGAAGAAAACCTGTAGATTTTAGCTGGAAGAGTACAAGTGGAATTCTGAAGACAGTAACCTTAATGGATCTGTCTTGATGAAACAACTGAGTTTTACATGTATAAGATATGACTTTGGTTACTCTACAGAAGTAAATATTTATGTACACTGAAGTTTTCAGGAAAAGTTAGCTGAGCTGGTGTAATGTGGACCAGTCACCTCCATGCAGCTATGGAGCTCTGATTATTAAGATGCTATTACAACATTAGACTGCTGTGAGAGTTAATATTTGTCAAGCTTGGTTATAATTTCTTCTTTTTTAGCATAAGTGTTTGCAGATACTTTAGCTTAATTCTTTCTCTGTTTTCATTTTCTTTTCCCTTTTGCCTTTGCAGAATACTTGGTGGAATTACGAGAGTATGGACCTATTTATTCAACCTGGGGTGGGCTGGAGGTTGAGCTATCGGAACCACTGGAAGGGGTGTCTGCATGCATTGGGAACTGCTGTACAGCTCTTGAAGAACTCAGTGAAGATATGACAGATGACTTCCTGCCAGTGCTTAGGGAATATATGCTGTACTCTGAGTCAATGAAGGTAAAGGGAGCCAAGTGACTAAAGACAGTGGTATTTTATATTCATGGAGTGATGTCAGTGAGCTAATTCTCTCTCAGGGTGAGAATGCTTGATGGTGGAGAAAAGAGAGAAATAAATTATTTAATTAGGTTAATATTTTTGTAATTAAGTAAAAAAAAAAAATAATAATATTTAGTAGCATGAATACTCGCATGGGTAACAATATCAGCTCTGCTATTCAGCCACCTAACATAGTGTGCACACATGATGTTGAAAATCTGCTCCTTTATCGTACTGTCAGTTGACTTCCTGTAGGAGACATCTTGTAGCTGTCTTGAATCTTCTCTTTGAATTGTTACAAAGTCAAGTAAAAACTTGGCCACTAGTTTGTTGTCTGGCACTGCAGAGAATATCACATGCAGTTCCTGTCACTTTATGCAGCAGTGTTGTATGCCTCCTTTTAGATCGAGGTGTCGAAATGACAAATAAGGCTTCTCCTCTCATCTCTGTACATTAAGCAGAATGTGTCTTACCAGCTATTAAGTTCTGTTTACTAAATAACTGCTTAAAGATGTTGCTTTGTGACAATTTATCTTGATGTCTTGAAAAACTTGATATCTTAAGCACTTATGTGTAAGTAGTAAGTTTTAAAAGCTACTTCATTGTGGTATTTTTTTCTCTTCAAATGAGCATTGGTTGTAAATCTTACTGCATGGCAGAAGGTTTACTGAAACAGACAACTCTAGTTTTGGCTGCTAGAGCTTCTCACCACACACCCATGGAACAGTGTGCATTACTAACACCCTTAATAGAGCATTAACAGATAAATACCTTCAAGCATTTTCTTTTGGAGCAGCCATTGTGAGAGCATGATACACCCTCCTGTAACAGCTTGCTGGAAACCTAGTCTGAGCTGGGTAGTTTTCCCTCTTAGTCTTTCTGTAGCTCTGAAACTGAGAACTGGAAATAGTTATTTGCAGATTTTTCTTCTTGGTTTCAAATGGCTGGCTGCAAGTCTGTCTTGCATGGCTTAAGCAAAGGATTCTTGTACAAGGCTTTGCACTCATTTTCTGAAGCTACCATTTGTTTTCATACTCATGTTATAACCATATGTTAGCTAGATCCAGTGTAAGCTAGGTGCATTTCCTTTGCAATATCAGAATGCTTGGAGATGAGGCTAGAATCTGGGATGTTCAGGTTCTTTCTGCAGGAGGCTGTGTGTGTATGTGTATTTAAACAAGACATGAAGTTAGCAGAAAAAAACCTCTTACTCCAGAACATCTACCTTTTCATGATACAGATTCCATGGCATCTGAAGAATCAGACTGATTTATAGGTGGTGTTTTGCACAAATGTAGAGAGAGAGATGGGAAAGCTTTAAGTTTAGGAGCGCTCAGATGAGGACAAAGATATTGAATGCATTCTCCAAGCTAACAGTCTAGCTGCAATACTTTTTTTTTGTCTTTTTGCTGCAAGTCTTTAATGCTGCTCTTTGTGGTAAGTGTTCTCTAGCTTCCTGAAGTACCTCTTCAGTTGAAGAAACTCTTGCTTTGTATCTTAATTTCTGTGCTGTGATTTGACTTTCAAGTGCCCTAAAGGATTCTCTCCTTCTGTCAGTTTTTCTCGAAGTGGCTGAACTTGTTCATTGTATTGGTGCTTTGGAAATAGTTGGATCTAGAAGCTGTGTTTGCAAAATAGGAATTCAATAAGGATTATGTTGCTTAGTGTCAAGCTTGGTCACTTCATTACTTTTATCACATCTGAAAATCAAGAATAAAAACTGTTATTAGGTAAGGCAGACTGCTCTTTGCTTCCATCTCTCCCGGATACCAAAATTGAAATCTGCCAGGCCACACTAAGCACAGTTTTCTTATTCTAAAATGTAAATCTCTTAGTATTGACGTGGTAGTCAGCTACAGCACTGTGTTGCCAAACTTGATGAAACTGAGTAAGTAACTGAAAATGAGGTTTCCCATGGAGGGCAAGAAGCTTTCTCTTGAAAGAACTGTCCTCTTTATGAGCAGTGCTATTCATCTTCTGCTTTGAAGCCTGCTGTGAAATGTCTGTGTGGACAGCTTTTGGACAAGATACTTGAGGAAAGGTAAGTCTTTGGGTTCTAGGAATTTGGTGCAACTTTGACAGCTTTTTCCATTGCAAGTTGCACTCTAGCTATGTAGCTTAGAAACCTGGTTTGTGGAGCTGTCTTGAGCTGGGTGAATGCCTCTCAGTGAAATAACTGCCAGGTTCACTTCAACTTTTTTTTAGCAATGCTAGTGCTTCCTTTTTCTTCTTAAGGAGCACTGTTTTTACCTTGTGGGGCCAGCCTGAGGGAACTACACCTACAGAGGCAAAGACCAGAAAGCCTGGTTGAAATACCCATGAGCTCGTTCCAGGGAAGCCACATGTCTTGTCTCTGTATTTGTTTGAAGGATTTGCAAAAGTAGATAGAGGCTGGGATTGTGGGCTTGAATTTAAAATGTGTGGTGGAGACTAGGAGTGACCTTGACTAAAACACAGTCCACACATGAGATAGTGTCTGGAATTCTGGCACAGATGTGTGGTAACGTTTTTCTGTAGTATGCTGGTGTTCAGTGGAGGTGTGTGCAGAGGACTAAGTCAGTTCTAAATAACAGTGCTGATGCTAAAATCATATATGAACTCTGTATGCTTAATGGGGCCTGAAAGGCCTACCAGATGATGTGGTTCCCAGCTATGTGCTTGGATGCTGCTAATACATTTTAAAAGCAAACAGCATAATAACAGTCTCTTCAAAGGCGTGCAGTAAATGGTGAATTCTAGTTGTAATAAGAATGTATATGCAATGCAAGTGGCATAGCATCACAACCTGAGAAAAGAGGCTGGTGGCAAACTTCTGAAGCTCTTTCAAACATGTAGGTCAATGGGGAATGTTTAAACCAAATATAAATTGAAGAAGGACCTACGTCACTGAAAGCAGGCTGTCTTATTTGTTGTACAACCAGTGATTTTGTTCTTTATACAACTGAAGTGGGGTGTGTGACTTGTGTGGTTATTTTTAATTTTTGATATTTCCGTCTCACTGAGGCCCTAACAATCAAGTGTTGCATAGTTAGTGGGGTTACTTAGTACAGAGCTCTTCTGAGAATCTGCTCAAGTATAATACATTAATTGGCAGCTGTGAAGAGCTTACCTGGGGCTGCTTGAGTAAATACATCCTCTCACGTATGGGACAAATAAAAGGGAAGGCAGTATTTTTCTCATTGCTTTCAAGTCAACCATTAATGGATAGTTAAAGCTGTACTCAGAAGCATGTTGCTAATGGTCCATAGTGGGCACTTAAGGAAGAATAAAATACTTACCAACAGAGCAGATTCAAAGGGTACCTGTTAATCATTGGCTAATGCACGTTCAGACCCTATGTACTGTACTAGCTCCATGTTCCTGGGGGCTGAATGCAATTGCTTGAAGTGGTTATTTTTCTGAGAAAATAATCTCAGTTGATTCAGACTTACAGGACACTATGAAGTGGTCAGGTTTTTGTTGCACTGATAACCTCAAGGTCTTGAGTACTGTTTCATGTAAGTGCTTAGATTGTGAAATGCATGGGTATCTCATGGTTTTTCCAAGCAAGCATGACTGATAAAACAGCATGTGTACTGTTCTGTCCCTTTCTTGTGGTGTGTGGTTTTTTGTATTTTTTTTACCTAAGCCAGCAGTAAATTTGTGAATGGAGAGCTTTTTCAGGTATCATGGGCTGAGGCTTAAAAGAGTAATGATTGCAACGTCTCTTGCCTCTAGTTGCAATAGTTTTTCCTTCACGCAGAATGAAGTTCTTCAGAATAACTGCAGTGGTGGCCATAGGAAGGAGGAGGGAGAGGGTGATGATTAGTATGTCTAAGGCTTGTGCATTTTGGCCAGATATTAAGAATGTAGACTACTAAAAAGTTGTAACATGATAAGACTAATTTCTATTTGTTGTTTTTATACTGTAAGCCTATAACATGACTGTAGCAAAGAACTTGGCTTGTAGACATAGTAAAATATAAGAATTGACTCTTTTGTTCTCAGTTCTGGGAAGCCTGTGTCTGTAAAATGTTTATAACATGAAAGTCACATGGGTAGTTCTGTTCTTTCACATAAAATGTGCTTTTCATATGGTTAATTCTTTTATTACTAATAACAGCAAAACAAAACACCGAAGTGCATCCTTGTATGAAAGTTAAGGTTTTTATCTGACCCTCTAATTGCTGGGAAAAAAAAAAAAAAAATTTAAAGCTACTTTCTAAATATTGTAAAACAGGACAACATACAAAAAGGCAAACTTAGGACTGAGTTATCACTTCAGCTGTAACGCTACAGTTTCTTACAGATGGAAGGGGAATAAGCAAGAACGTTCTTCTCACAATTGTCTTTTCTCTTGCCCACAGAATGTGTTGAAGAAGAGAGACCAAGTTCAAGCAGAGTATGAAGCAAAACTGGAAGCCGTAGCCTTGAAAAAAGAAGACCGTCCAAAGGTTAGCACTTCAAATTACTCTGCAGAATCAACCTGCACTTCCACTGCTTTCTAATAACAGTAAAGAAATAGAGTTGTTTTTTCTGGGTCTGGCTTCCTCTCTGCAATATAAACACTTTGGGAAGAGCAAGAGTTTAGTGGCAAGTTGGTGCAAAATAAAGACCTAGATACAAACACATTTAACCTTGTCTACCAATGTCTCTTACTACTGATTTCCACCTTTTAGAAAAGGGTGGCTTTGACCTGTGTTGGAGCATCTAGTTGGACTATTCAGTAGCTATGGCTTTAAATGATGGTAACTAAGCAGCTTCTGGTAATTTTGGTCTATGGTTGCTGAATCAAGTTCCTAGACACTGGCATCACTGAGCTACACCATATGATCCTGTTCTGCTCCTTCCACTAGGGAGATCTTCCCTTGTGATGCTGAACTTAGGCAGCAGGGGTCACTGGGTGACAGGTTTTGACTGGGCTTCAGTACTTGGCACTGATGAGGCCCCATCTCATCTGCTGTGTTTAGCTTTGGGCAACTCAGTACAGAAAGGAGATGCTGGAGCAGGTCCAAAGAAGGACAGCAAGGCTGGATGAAGGGCTTGGAGAATATGGCCTATGATGAGAGACTGAAGGAACTAGGGCTGTTTAGTCTGGGGAAAAGGAGGCTGAGGAGAGATTTTATTGCTCTCTTCCAATATCTGAAAGGTGCTTACAGCAAGTGCGGGATTGGTCTCTGCTCACTGGTGACAGATGACAGGATGAGGGCAGATAGCCTCAAGGCTAAGTGCAGGTTGGATGTCAGGAGAAACTTCTTTACAGAAAGAGTTGTTGAGTACTGGAATAGGCTCCCCAGGGAGGTGGTTGAGTCACCGTCTCTGGATGTGTTTAAGAACGTGTGCGTTTGGATGTGGTGCTCAGGGACATGATTTAGCAGAGGGTTGTTAGAGTTAGGGTAGTATGGTTAGGTTGTGGTTGGACTCCATGATTCTTAAGGTCTTTTCCAACCTGAGTGATTCTGAGATTCTGTGATTTCAAACTTGTGTGCTTATGCTGCCACCTGCTTTCTGCATGAAGAGTAGTGCAAGAGGTGTATCTTATATCAGAGTTACTTCGACCAACAATGAAAACAGGTTTTGTTCTCCTCTTTCTGCGTGGGTTTTTTGGATCTCCTCCACCTTTCTGTTAACAACTGAAGAATGAATTCTAATATTACAGGTACTGTATAATAATGTTAAAGGAGGTTCAAGTCTTTAATCTAATTTTGAAACTGAAGGGTACAGATTGTGGAAGAGCAACCCTTTTTTGCAATCCTCAACCTGTATCTGTCATAGACACATAAAAGTGATAGCAGGATGGCTTGAGTATCTTGTGCTCTTCTATTCTGATCTTCTATCTGCCTCACTGCTGATTTGTGTGTGTATTACTGTTATTTCCTCAGTGTAGCTTTGTATTTGTGGGTACTCTAACCTGTTGTGTGGATGGAACCAAATGTAGCACATCCAGTAAGCCATTTGAGGATATCAGGTACTGATTTCTGTCATGATCCTGGTATAGCAGAGCTGCTGAATTTTGCTAATCTCTCACGTACTAAAAGGTTTTTGAAGACCACCTCTTGCTAGGATTATTGTGTAAAGTACAACATTTAAAAAGCAGTCTTCAAGAATTTTTTTGAATTCTTACATTTCCTCTCCAGAGTATCATATTCTTTTGGTATGTATATACTCCAGAGTATATCTTTTGGTAACTCCTTGTACCTTTTTTCTTAATGTAAGACTTTTACAGCATATAAAAGGGGAAGCTGAAAAAAAAAAATAGGATTCTTTGCGTGTTCATAAAATACTAGCCCACAGCTTCTAGATTCTATCCAGCCTGAGTGGAATGTCCTTATCTATAAGGACTGATAAGTTAGAGCAATTTGTAGCAATGCATCTTACGTTTAGTGAGTTATCCTGGCTATAACTTCCTAGAAACTATTAGCAGACAGAATACTAACAAGTTGGCTTACGCAGTAGATGTCATAATGGCATTTAGGTTCCTTTCAGTATGGTTGGTTGGCTGGTTGGCAGAAGTTACCTTTAAACAAATGAACTAAACCAAAACAAACAAAAAAAAAAACACAAAACAAACCCAAACAAAGCTTGTTTTTTTTTTATCATTGCTTGTTAACTTCTTCCAGTGGAGGGCATTCTGGGACTCACAGTATGCATAATTAGACTGTCTTCACAGAACTTCAGTGATGTCATTATGTAGTTCTCAAATCAGCTTAAAACTCCATGGACTGTAAATACAGAAGGCTTTTAGGGCTGCTATGAATGTCTGTCAGGAAATATTGCTCAGAATGAAGAAGTTTCCAGCAAAAGCACTGTGTAACTTCTTCTGTATGTGTGGTGTTTAACATTAGAGTAACAGTGCAGTCTTCAGCTTTTCTGTTGGTAAGCAAAATACAGTGGGGAAGTGCTACTTGCTTTGGCATGTTTTTACAGTAATTCAACTAAGATAGTGAAGCACAGACACTTCCTTTTAGTAAGATGAAATCCACTTCTAATAACCTAGGTCTGTCTATCTCAAGGATTTGTAGTGTGGTCTGTGGGAACAATGAATATGGCAGCCTTCAATTGAAAAGTGATTGTGTGTGTTTGAAGGGGGATTATGGTGAAATTTATAACGGTGTGTGTTTCCAAAGAGCAGGAAGAGTAAAAATACCATATACATACACTTACACTCCTGGATAAGACCAGTGGGTATGTGGATGCTTCAAGAAGCCTGTGGAAACCTAATTGGAGTTCATCGCTATAGTTTCTCAATTAGAACATACATAATCCATTTTCTGATCACTTGATTGCTGTTGTAGCTCTCCATATATACAGTCCTTTCAACCTGATGGAGAACTGTCTACAGGAAAGAATGCTTTCTTCTAAATCTTCAATGTGGTTTTGGATCTCGGCAGAAGCAAGAAGCTATTGACCATTTAGAAACTGAATTGATTTGGGTAGTGTTATATGGTTTTGCTACCAGAATGAATGATTCTTTCTCTTGATAGCTACACCTTTCCTGTTAAAGTAACAGCATTATTAAAAATGATGTGAGACATGTTTGCTTCAGGAGGAGCATCCCCTAAGCCTTCCAACCAACTATCTTGCAAGTTCTTGTTCTGAAGTCTGTGATAGATCTTTGTTGTGAGTTTTAGCAGACTGGATTCTGTGGCCAGAAGCATAGTGATCAGAGAAGATGAAAGAACTATGTAGCTACTGGCCATAGAGTTGCTTGTAATATAAATCCAGTTGTGTGAATGAAGGTTACTCAAAGCCCATGAGCATCAAAGAGGTGCTTCCTTGTGTCTCACAGAACTATACTGGAGCCTAGATGTAGGGCTTTCTCTGACTATTAGCCTATGGAGTACTTCACTGAGTTGTGGAGAACAACAAGGGTTGGTATGTTTCTGCTTAGATAAGTGCCTTGCCAACTGCAAGGTAGTTGTAAACTACCCACAAAGAACAAAAATAAAATAAAAGGAATTTCCTGAAGACTTCTGCAGATAATCTTTTTTCTACCCTTCGTACAATTCACAGCTTCCAGAGAGGAAATCCACTCATCATGTTGCCAGTGCTCAGGAGTTTCCTCTTCTGATGTCTTGGGCTTATTGTGCATATGTTACTGCCTGTGTAGACCACAAATCGCAAGAAGAAGGAAGAGAATGATGTTCATGATTTTTCTGCTTGAAGCACTATTTGTGAATTGTTCCTGTGGTTGTCTGGCAGTATATAGCACTTTGATCTAAATCATAAGCAAAAAATGCCAGTTTTTGTCCTAGCTTGCTTCTGTCTTGGGGTGATGAGTAGTGGTGTAATCTTTTTCAGTCTCCTTGTAGACCTGCAATAGGCTATCCTTCAACATTTCTCACATTGCTTATGCATAATGACATGTCCATTGTTGGGCCAAATGTACTTGCTTGGCCCATGAGTTAATGCCTTTAATTCCTTTTGTCTTATGATCAATGCTTTGCATTTACTTTTTTTTTTTAGGTAGCCTGTAAGAGAAAGCTAGAGGCCTAGAAATTTTTTTCTGCAGGCAGAGCTGATCACTACTGTTTATTGTGGTCAAAATATAGCACCAAAACATGTCATTCAGCCCTTTGGGCAGACCTGGATGTTTGTAATTTCACTGGTGAAAATTGCGAAATGTCCAGTGCAGCTGTAAATAGGGTGAAGGAGAGAAAGCTTGCTTTGGAGCTGTGGTCAGTCTGATCAGTTTGAGAACTAGGAACTGACCTAGGCACTCGCACTTATGCATGTTGCCTTTCCTCTTCATGCCTCTAGGAAGCTCTTCCATTCTGTGCCACGTATGGAGATGATAGCATGCCCATCACCTGAAATAGAAAAGAACAAATTTCCCTAATATATTAATGGCTCTTCTTCCTGCAGCCATAGCTGAGTTCATTCATTCTTTCCTTTGTAACTTTGGCTTAGTGGAATACAAGCTTATTTAGCATCTAGTGCTCTGAACAACAGTATCAATCTTGATTTTTTTTTATTATTTTTATTTTTTTCTGCAGGTACCCACAGATGTTGAGAAATGTCAAGACCGAGTAGAATGTTTTAATGCTGATCTGAAAGCAGATATGGAGAGATGGCAGAACAACAAGCGGCAAGACTTTAGGCAGCTACTCATGGGAATGGCAGATAAAAACATCCAGTACTACGAGAAGGTATGTGACATTGTTGTAGCACTGGCAGGAGTAAAGGTAGTTAATTGTTCTCCAAGATGGTGGTTATTCTTCAAGAAATGTTTGTGCCATTTTACAGTAAAGAACTTGAACATCTTAATTCTTTAGTGCTATGCAAGCTGCTCTTTGTCAGCAGCTTCGTGTAGCCTGTTGAGTCACTGGTCATGCTCAAGTGATCTACGTGAGACTAGCTGTCACTTACAAGGCATTCTTTTAACAGAACTTTGTTCTGGATGCTTGTATATCTTGGATTCTTGAACAAATTGCTGTGCTGGAGTAATAGTTTTCTTTCTACTGGTAGTGGTGAAGGAAAAGTCCAAAAACATGTGTTGTGTATGCCCCATCCCTGAAGGCCTTCAGGGCCAGGTTGGATGGGGCCCTGAGCAGCCTGGTCTGGCGGAGGATATCCCTGCCCACGGCGTGGATATTGAACCTAAGTGAATTTCAAGGTCCCCTTTCAACTTAAGCCATTCTGTGAAGTAACCAGTTATTCACACGCAGTGTGGAGAAGTCCCTGAGTTGTAATGGGGTACACTGTGTCTGCAGTACGTACCTTGTCCGGATAGATTTTTCAAATAGTGTTGAGAGAATGCTGCTATAATAGTGGCTACTGTGTCCAAACTAGTCCTCTCCCACAGTCACATCACAAACATGAACTTGGACAAGAAGAAGTTTAACTGCCTAGCTGCAGACTATGTCCTTCAGTTCAGAAGAATCTAGCTGATATTTGAAAATCGTAGGGATTCTGATGCATTCTTAATAGCCTGTCTCAGCAGATGACTTTGGAAAGTTTTAATTTGATTTCTTTGTTTGAAAACAACACCTATTCTTCCTGAATGCTTTCTTACATTATTAAAGAAGACCAACAAGTATAAGGAACCCTGCTAGCCTTTCTGAACTTGTATTCTGTTAGTCTGGGAGGGGCGTTCAGGAATTACAAGAGCTGATATACAATTCATTTTTTAATCTTTCTTTCTTTCTTCAGTGCCTTACAGCGTGGGAATCAATTATACCACTATTGCAAGACAAGCCAGAGACCAAATAAGACGTACCTTCATGGACAGTCTAGCACTTCTGTGTTCAGTACCACTAGACATACTGGAACTCCATGAAGGTCTCTTTTTTTGTCAACTGAGATGCCAGCTGTGCTCAGGCTGGAACAGACCCTCTGAAGACTATTTGACTTTTTTCCTCATTTTCTGTTTAAACTGGGGTATGTTTCATCTTTTTGAGTTATCTTGAATGGTTCCTTCTCTATCCTATGGAGTGACATGGGGCTTATAGTGAAAGTGCATGGGGATCTTGATAAAACTTACCTCTTTAGCCTGGAAGGAACTGATGAATAGAACACTAAAAAGATGAAAATAAAACTCTACTGCAAGGTGCCAAAATGACATCTTTATTACTGTTCTGTTTTATTTGCTAAAAATATAGTTATTTCCTAACCAACCCCCCCAACCTTTTTTTTTTTGGTGGAGAGGGGAAGACTGGAAGTGAATATCTTCTGTTTTGCTATCACCTGTATGCTCCCACTAAATTGCCTTCTAGAGAGTTTCCTGTGTGGGAGTTGGGCTGGTCCTAGGCAGAGCATACTGACACTACCTACATATAGCCTGTGATACAAGCATGAACTGTGTTTTTTTGTGAGTGTAGCATGCTGTTGGTTCATACTAAATATCTTTGTTTACCTTGGTGATTATGAAGTAATGTCAGTTGGCTGAAGTGTACTTGTGACCGAGTTGGGGATCAAAATCATCCCGGGTGTCCATGGGGAGCGGTGGAAGCAAGTGTGAGGTTTTCGGTGTATTTTTTCTAAAGCTCACTCTGAAATGTGCATGGTAGAATTCTCTTTATCCATGCTTTGTTTTCTGTTTGTTTGGGTTTTTTTTCCTCATCTAGAGCCTCTTCATTAATAATCAGTTAAGGTGCCTGCTGTGGTAAAAGTAGAATTCTCTCCTTATTTTTGTTTGTTTTGCAGTTGCAACTAAAAAGCCAAGAAGTGTAAAATGCTTGATCATACCAAGCATCATTGTGTGTGTGTGTGAAACTTGCCTTAAACAAGACAGTGAGGCTTAATAGGTACAAATAGTGTCCATGCCTATTTCTACTGAACCTTACGGCAAGTGTTTTAAGACCTCTTCTGGTACAAATCTATTTTTTAGTAGTTTCTTTTGGCCTTTAGCAATTTAGCTGCTTCTGCAAGTCCCTTCTCTTTTCTCCTGCAGTCCAGCCTCAAGTAAATGCCTGTTTGGTGTTGATAGCACATCCCCCATGATGAGTACAGTCATGGTTTAACAGCATGTGGATAAACCCTCTTTTTCCATTCAAAGTGAGAAGTATTGGGGTTAATATCAGTGAAGTTCTGGGATTTGGAGGAAAAAAAAAAACATTGAGTGCTTACTGCTAAGCTTGAGTGATCACTTGGTCTCTGGTAACATTCTAGCGAAGAATCTGAAGGATAACTGGGTTTATGCAACTTCAGATTGGCACCTGACAGGAGAACACAGATTTGGACTCCTAAGCACCAAGTATATCTGACCCCTACCCCTGCAGTGGCTATTGTGGTCTGTATAGCAAGAGTCAAGATAGTAGCTGTCAGACTAATGAAATTATACTTCCAGATGCAAAAGTCAAGTTTTTGAGACACATTAAGTGGTTTAAATGGGTTTTCCTTTTTTGACTTAACCTCCATTGGCAGTTCTGTGGTACTAAACAAGCTGCTTTCTGGTTTAATCTCACAGTTTATCAACATACACTTAAGTGGATTAACATCTTGAGGTTGTTGTTGGGTTTGGGACAGCTAACAATGCCTGCTGTGCAAAGGCAGTACTTGAAGAGATGGTCTTGATGCAGTAACCTAGTGTCTTCCTTTGTCTTTCTCCTCTAAAATAAGCACCTCTAAGTGCATAAACTTTGTACAGTTTGACCTTCGGGGTTACAGTCAATTCCTGTCTTCACTATTTCCCACAAACAGATTATCATGCTTTTTTGAGCTGGTGCCTGTGTGGTAAATGAAGATTTTTAGTTCACTATCACTGGAAGTCAAGCAAAGCAAAATTGGAAATAATACTTAGATGTTCTTTCTTCCACCTCATCAGGAATGTGCAGGATGTGTGGAAAGGATGTTGTTTTGCTGCGTTAAGTTCTGTCTGATACCTTGTAACACTGGCATCCTGTTCCCATTCAGTGTTTTGCCAGACTGAGATGGGACTTGGTTCTGGGGTATTTAGTGGTGGACATCACAGCCATTCGTAAGTGCAAGAGGCAGTGGGGAGTTCCAAGTCAAGTCTGAGTAACTTACTGCTGGAATGGTTCAAGATCAGTTAACTTTTGTTAACTGATGCCACTGCTTGGTTTCTAAACAACAACATAGTCAAACCATATTTTGATTTCAGATAAATCCCATTCTGATTGAGCTGTTAAAACGTGGGTGTGCCTTTCCTATATACAATGTGTGGCTCTGTAGAACCTAAAGGCTAATTTGGGGGAAAGGCTGTAACTTCAGGTTATGATCCTGGATTTCTGTGGTACCAGGATTTTTTTTTTTATTATCTGGAAAATGAAAACCTCTGACCCTGCAGGGGAAGTGAAACTTAATGTTTATAAGAAAACCTCCTCTGCATGAGTTGGTGCAGTGTAAGAAGAGTGTGCAGTGGTGGACCTCATAGCTCCTGTGGACTATTACAGAGACTCTATGAAAGAAAGAGCTGTTATTGCAAACCACTGGATAGCTGTGGGAGAAGCTGTGATGTTTGGGGAAACAGTGCAAGCAGGGAGAACACCAAAATAGCAGGAAACTCTTTTAAAGATGTAGTTTACTTATTTCACTGCTGTCAGTGAGGGGTTGAGATCTGAACTGTTAGTAAAACTGGCATGGCCTGTAATCCTTTATATGATGGATGTCTCTCTCTTAGGAGGACCCAAAACCTAATAGTGGAAAAAGTGAGATGCTGGGAAAGGGAAACTGGAGGAGGGCAGGAGCTTAGTCTTTGAGTACTTCCTGAGTGTTCAGTCACTTATGGTCACCTTCTGTGCTTGCACTGAAGTGGTGTCAAAAGTGGCTGCACCTTTCCAGTGAGCCGATATAAGTTGAGCCCTTCTCAACAGCTCTTAGGTCAGCCTAGCTTCCTTCATAATCTGCAACCAGACCAAGACCTGTCTCAGGATCTAAAATTCACTGCTGTTCTGGTTACTCCTACATAACCTCTAGAATGTTTGTTCCTTCTCTCAACTGGCACCAGCACAATAAAGCAAGCACTGAGATATTGTTTTTTGTACTCAGTAAGAAGCCATGCATTGTTCATACATGTTTTTATCAGGTACTGACTCTTGCAATAAACAATTGTTGAAACATCTCATGGCTTTTTCAGGTATCCATTGAAAAACAAAATGTTAAGTGTTAGCTGTTCAGTCATAAATGTTATCAAAGAATAAACTGTGGATTCTTCAGAGTGTCTGCTTGGATTTTTGTTGCACTTGTGCTAAGACTGTAGTGGTCTAAGTCATAGAAAGAAACTTCAGAAAATCATAAAATGGTTGAGTTGGAAAAGGCTTAAAAGTCCACGGAGATCCGGATGCCTGCTGTACAGGGGCAGGTTGCCCCACCAGGTCAGGCTGTCCAGGGCCCCATCTAGTCTGGCCTTCAGTGCCTCTAGAGGTGGAGCAGCACCGCCAGGCATGGGGTGCATACAGGCTCTCAGGGCAACCTGTTCCAGTGCCTCACCACCCTCTGAGTAATTTCCTCTGAATGCCAAGTCTAAGTCTCCCCTCTTTCAGTTTAAGACCATTGTCCCTTGTCCTATCACTATTAAACCATGTAAAAAGTCATTCTCCCTCATCTTCATAAATGCCTTTCAGGTACGGGAATGCCACAATGAAGTCTCTTCAGATCCTTCTCTTCTCCAGTCTGACTAAGCCCAGCTCCCTCAGCCTTTCCTCATAGCAGAGATGCTCCAACCATCTTTGTGGCCCTTCTCTGGATCCCTTCCAGCAGCTGCAAACTTGCCTTGTGCTTGGGTCCCTAGTGTTGTTCCCATCTATTGATGCAGCCCAGAATACTGTTGGCTTGTATCCAGTTTTTCAACTAGGGCTTCTCTGAATTTCTGCTGAAATTTTTCTAAACTCCTGGAGGGTTTCTGTCTGGATGCTCTGGTGGATCATGAGTTGGGAATTGCTTCTGAAGCCTTCATACACACAGTTACATGAAAATAAAGGAGGAAGATAAAGGTCCTTGTTCTGCTTTCCTTTGTGCACATCTGTCGCTCCTTAAAATGTGGAGACTCTGGCCAGTAGGGAAAGGCAAGCTAGCTCTGCCCTGGTTCCCCTCCTCTCCTTCGAAGTGTCAGTGATGATACAAGGAGTGCTAACTTGTTGCCCGGACTGCACTACTTCCAACCTGCGTGTAAGTCCATGCACTGAAAACCATTCACTTTGTATCCTAGGGTCACTGTCATACCACCAAAAAAAAAAAAAAAATGAAAGCAGTGAGAAGATTAATCTCTGCGAATTTGATAGTGCAAAATACAGAGCAGTACTCTTGTCTCATGTGTTCAACCAACTCTGACAGCTCTTGTTCAGACTCACAGGTTATGAAACGTCTTGACTTACGGTGATGGCATGTTCCTATACTTTCTCATAGATCTCTAAATAGGTATACGTAGGTTGCTCTGAAAGTGATGCCTCCTATTTAATTCCATGGAAACTACAACATATACAAGGAGAACAATAACACTGTTTGATAGAGTAAATTCTCAGCTACAAAATGTTATTTTTCAACACAGTCATCACCACTAGTTATGCATTTTCATCAGCAATAAACAAAAGCCTGCATGCTGTGCTCATAAAAATCTATACCAGCAGAAGTGACATGCTGTCACTACTGCTGAAACACACTATCCACTGCCTCACTGTGCTCACATCCACTGTTTGGCCTACATCAACGTTCGGTGAGCAATGATGAATGTCAGTGAATACAATTATTTCTTCGCAGAGGAATGCAGTATCACACCTCAGCTTTATCCGCACTTCCACGTCAGGCACAACTTTGTCAGAGTGGCCCTCTATTGCCATCTGTCACATGGCAGCAAAATGCAATGAGATATTGGTGGGAAGGTTCAAGTTCAACTGCCATACCACCAATATCTGCCTCTAACATTGTCTGCCATCATCATAAAATAGGAGGCATTACTTTTGGAGCAGCTCTTGTATTTTGTTCATTGTTTACTATTGATGGAGAGAAATGCTTTGAGGTAAAATTGTTTGTAGTTCCCTGTCAGTGTGTACATTTTTTAAATACACTGTTTGTTTACCTCAGTTTGATGGAATGAACCAATAAATGTTTTTAAAGATGACTCCTTTACAAAGAATTCAATGTTTGATTTTTTTGTCACTTTCACCACTGAAATATGATGTGTGAACTTAATTTATTGGGCAGCCTCTTATTGTACTACAGAAACATTTTTCCTGTAAAAGTTTATTCCATTGCTGTTTAACTGAGTGTCAGCTGTCTGTTGCCATGGTTGACTATTATAACTTGAAAGCAAAGCCTGGAGCTGTGGCAAGGCTTTGAGGGCTGGCGATGGTTGGACAGGGATGGCAGCAACTTGCTTAGAATGGGAGAGCTGCTTAGTGAGTAATCAATTTCTGCTTGCCACATTTCTGTCTCAAACTGGGGTTGCCTGCCTTACCTCTTGGCTATTACAGGTGCTGAAGAGCTTTTTAATTGTCTGTACATAGTCTAGGAGCCTGGAAGCCAGTTAATTCTTGTTAAGTCAATTAGCATGTGAGTAGAAACGAGTCAAATGCTGATCTTTATAGTGCATGCCAGTCTTCACGAACTTGTTTGGATTTAGCTGATAACATCTCGAGAGAACTGGCACATCGCATGGGGTTCCTTTCAGCTGGAACGTGGCCCAGCAAGAGGCTGGGCTTATCAGATGCTACCTGGTACTGTTTGCCACAAAACCTGTAGGGTGGTGACCTTCACTCACCCATTTCTTAACCTGCTACAAAAACATCCTGGTGCTGGGGATGAAATGCCAGTTACTGAGTCATAGGTGTCTTCCCCTAAACTCTGTTAATGCACTACCCTGGTAATCTCCTAGAAAAGAGGAGCGTGAACGTGTATTAAGAAATTTTTTATTGTAGAGATTACAAAAAATGTACCTTAATCTTGTTTAGGTTTTTGTTTGTTTGTTTGTTTTTACCATGGCATTTCTGTATTTTTCTTCATAACATTTATTAACATTTATTTACAGTTACATTACATAGCATTTATTAACAGTTATCTTTACTCTTGTCTGTAGTATGTTAGAAGCTAGTCCTATCCTGTTGACCACTGTGCGCTCCCAGTGTGCTGCTTCTGGACCTCTACCATGTAAGCCAAAGTCACAGAACTGCTCTGAGGTTTCAGACTTGAAGGACAAGAAGAAAATAATGGAGAACAATGGCTGTTCCACTGCTTTCCTCTTTTAAACTGGTTGATGTGCTTGGAAACACATTTCTGCCCTGTTCTTGTCCATCTGCACTATTGCTAAGTACCTAGAATGAAAAGATGTTCAGAACACTGACAGTGACCTACAGCCAGTGCACATCACTCTGCATGATGATGTACTGCAGAAATAACAAGGCAAATTTCTTTGTCCTGGGTGAGCTCACTGGCTGAGAGTATTGCATGCTGTGAGATGAAGACGTAGATGAGTTTCTTGTAATGAAAACTAACTGGAGGGGCAAATGCTTGGCAGACCTTCCATTTCCTCAAAGAACTGATCAAGACTAAAAGATGTGTTGGACGGTACAGCTTGTGTCACTTGGTCGGAATCTGAAAAGAGCCAGTGCTTGAATGTTGTTTAATGGCCACAATGCTGTAAAGAACAACAAAAACAGAGGTTACTATAGAGCTACCAAGCTACCTTCTCAAGACAACTTTTGACTATTGTTGAGCCTTTAATTTCTCTTTGAAAGAAGCACCCGAGGGATGCTCAAAGTTACTATTTTTGATCACAATGAGAAAGTAATCTGTAATGGATTTAAAATATATATATTTTTTACTTTGCATAGGATTATTTCCTCACTCTACTTACTCTTGTTTTCACATTATCTAGCACTACATTTGTGCAAAGGCTTTGTCCCATGGGATTATGAGCTCAAGCTCTGCCAAATATTTCTCCTACAGCAATTCATGTTACATAAAACAAAAAGGAGGTGGAAAACAGTGGCTAAATCACTTGCAGGTCAGATTCAGTGAACTTTCCCAGTGCTTGTTGTCCGTCTTCTACAGAATTTTTGTTTTTCTTTTGTCAGTGTTTTTTGCAATTTTTTTTGAAATAATAATAATAAAAAAAAATATTTCCTTTTCCAATCAGTATTGTGTACTTAAGACCTAGAATCATGAAGCGAGTAGAAAACATAGTGTTCTTCTTTGGGGAAAGCAATTCCTATTCCTTACCTTAAAGGGAAGAGACTCAGGCAGCCAGCCAGGAAAGACAGAACAAAGCAGAAGCCGCTGTACCAGTTCAGCGTGCTTTGGTAGATCTTGTTGTAGGCTGTGGATGTCACTACTCCCGTGGTGACTAAGGACAGCTGCAGCAGGACAAACACCTTGCCTGTAAAACAGAAATGTTTGTCATCTGGGAGAAAAAACCTGCTGTGCCACCTCCCAGCGACATCCAAGTGAATCATCACCACCACTGCACAGAAAAGTGAAGTGGTCGTGACTTAACAAGGGCCTGATTGCACGAACTTACATCTGCTGCTGCTCTGGAGCAGGGTTAAATGACTCTTCCTTAAAGCATAGGACTAGGCTGCCTGCTTAAGCAATCCAGGTTTTGAGGTTGCAATTTTTCATTGCAACCTCAATTACAACTGGAAACAAGTGCTCATTTCCATATGATATGAAAAGTCAATGTATTCAGGACAAGAGAGATCTTAATCAGCTCCCGCCCTCTGCCAGAAGGCTCGTCCATTGGGCTGAAATGTAATAATACCTAAAATGGAGAGCTGTATGTAACTGTGTGACGTAGTGAGGAGGAAATTGAGCCCCCTTTGGAACTGCTTGAAGGCAGCCATTTTCACTGAAATGCACCATTCTGTTTCTACTGTGGTACATGGGGGAAGAAGAGCAGTCTGATCCTCCTGGGATGCGCAAACCAGGAGCACATTCAAGGCCTTGCACCAAGACTGTGCCTGTGCGGCCTCCTCTTCCTGTGTGGCACCGGTGGCCATCACCTGAGGAAACAATGCAGTAACCAGAGTGGTTTGTGCTCCTAGAAGTTTGGAGTGCTGTGGTCATATGGCAGAAGGGAAAATAATGATTATGCGTGACTATGGGCTGTGTTTTGAGGATGCATGAGCAGTCACAAGCCTGAGGTGTGTGTGGGTGCGTGACCACGCCAGTGGTGTCTGAAGCCAAGTCACTAGGGTGAAGATGGTAGCTGCCAATATGGTGTGGTAAAATACATACATTTCACTATTTTCTAGTACAATGTTAGCATAAAAATAAGGAATAGCTTCTTCTGTTTCCCCAAAACTGTCATTTTCTTATGTAAAAGCTGTCCTTTGTTTATTAATTCATGTTCTGAAGGAATTGATTGACAAGAAATGTTTGGAGACTTATTTAGAGACTGTAACAAAGAAAAGATGAAAGAAATCCATCATTCCCAAAACTGGAAGAAGCCAAATATAAACTGTGAGTGTCACTGAGCTTCAGCCCCATGTGCCCTCTGTTTCCCCTGTTTTTGAACAGTACCTCAGATGTTATTTTCCCTGCCTTTCAGCTGCACACTGATAGTAATCTCTTGAAATGTGTACTGAAAATTCTGTGGATAAATGATGAAGCAACAGGGGAAGAGAAGCTTGGACATGGCAGGCTTGTTCTGCAAGTTTCTCTGCTCCTCCCTTCCTTTTTGTGGTACCAGCTGTTATTATGCAATGCACAGATTGTAGTGAAAACTTGCCAAACAGAGGGATTTGACAGTTTTTTGATTGGTGGGGTAACTGAAACACTTACCATAGGATGATCCTTCAACATGCTTGGACAACATGGATCTGATGGTTGGTAAGGGGATGAGGGCAAAGAGCATCACTGCTCGAGCTGCAACACAGTGAATATATATGGTTATCATCAGTACCTGCTTCCTGTCTCACAGCATCCACTGCTTTTGAAGACTGCAAGCCTCTGGCATGGGCACGCCTTTGCTTCACCTTGTCATGTCCCCTCAGCCTCAGAAAGTGGTTAAAGTCTGCAGGAGAAATGCAGGTCTTTGCTTCATCCAGGTGGCTGCGGATAAGTCACCAACTGCTCCAGCTGGCAGAGGCACTTTGCCTGAGCTAGCCGTGATCTCTTGGATTTGAACTCTGGTTCCAGTGTATACATATAGCACTCTCTTTGGCAATGAGCTGGACAATTCAGGTCTAATCATTGGAGAAAGCATCCTATGCTACCCAGCCTGGGCAGGAACACTGCTTTTTCTCCTGCGCACTGCTTCTGGTTTGGCCTGAGTGAAGACTTGTCCACTTCTAGCAAACTAAGATGTTTCTCCAACACCTTAGTATGCATCTTGCAAACCCATTATCAGCGCTCTTTGGTGATGGACTTAGTACTAGACAAGCATTTTTTAAATTGTAATTTTATGTCTTTTTTTCCTTTAATTGTCTAGTGGATGAACAAAATCTGATAAAAATTTAGCTCAGTTTTTGGCTTGGTACAGAAATAATATGTTACCATCTTTCCTCTTAGAATAAATTTGTTTAATTTTCAATTTCTCCTTTCTTGTAGAGGCAGACAGAAGAAATTCTTCAGGTCATTTCTCTTGGATCTTTTTCTCACTTTAAGAAAAAAGATTCCAAAGCTGTGCAAGAAAGCCATACTCTTTCTGTTAGTCAGGTATGAATCACCCACCTCACTGTCATCAGGGATATTTTCTTGGCTTTTGGTTTTCCTGCATTCCTGCAGAAGCTGCTTCCCCAAAATAAACTTGCCCCAGCTATTATTACCTGTCCCTTAGTCATTTATATACAGTGTAAGATTTATATAGTACATTGCCATAATATTTTATTTGGTAAGGCAGCTCCAGTTTTTCATATAAATTCTCCCATCAGTCATAAAAACCTTAATATAATAAAAATAAATGACATATTAAGAAGATCACTTAGCAGGAAATCTTCCACAATTATCTTCCATTGTAGGCTTAAGTCTTATGCCTTGAGAAACAAGTGCTTCACATTATTGGAACAGTGTTGTCTGACTGGTAGTGGTAGCCTGCAACAGTTCCTGCCCTACCACATTGTGAGCATTTTTCTCCCACTCAGATCTGGACTATGACCAAGTGACAGATTTCAAGTTAACTAGCCTTAAACTGAGCATAGACGTGAGCATGTGCCTTCTCTGGATATTGATGTATGCTGCACAAGAGAGCTGGGGGGGGGGGGGCACTTGTGGGAGCTCAACTCACCAATGTAGAACAAGAAAGTCCACCGCACAAAGGCCATGATGAGGATGCCAGCACTGAATGATACCACTCCGATCATGATCATGGTGATGTCCTTAAAGTACTTGGAGAACACAAGTACACCCAGGAAGCTGGTGATGAAAATTATGTACCCAGCAGCATTGCCGTGGCCGATCTCCACGGCATTCCAACTCAAAGGTTCTCTGATCAAGAAGAGTGGAAGTACATTCATTGCACCAACTACGGCAAGATCATAGAGGATTGCTGCCACAAAAAGCATAATGATGATTAATTTTGAGGGTGTTATGGGAGTTTGGCTGCTGCTCTCTGAAGGCTGGGCACTGTCTACTCCTCCTGTGTGGGCTGGTAGCTGGCTGCCAGCCTCTTCTACACTCTTGGCTTTGTCTAGGCAGGAAGTTGCTGGCTTGGGGACCGTCAGCACAAAAGCACTGTAGAGGAGACAGAAAGCATAGCAGGCAATGCTGCAACTCACCAGCACAGTGCCCTCTCGATAGTGATAGCTGAAGCCAACAAAGAGGTAGCCAGATGCCATGCTTCCCAGAAAGCCCGCAAGGCCATACACCATCTCAATAATGATGAGCCGCAGAGACCTCCTGCTCTCAGAGGAACCCAGAGATCCCAGAGCCATGATGCCTGCCCAGAATGTGGTGAAGCCACCTGTCAGCCCATTGATGGCTGCAGCCCCATACATCACCTCAATTGGCCAGTCCAGCAGAATCAGCAGAAGCAGGAGAGACTTGGAGCCCAAGTAGCCAAGAAGCGAGACGCAGATGGGGATCTTCCGATGCACCTTGTCCCCCAGCTTGGACAAACCATAGGCTGACACCAGTGGACTGAGACCCAGGACAAGGTTGTAGATGATATAAAAATTAGAGACAGCTTTCTGCTGAGCATCTTCCAGTACATGGGAAGGGACGGTTGAATTGGTTTGGTTGTAGAAGTTCTTCACCACCAGCAGCAGCGCTGTGTCGTAGAAGGCACTGGCCACCTGGGAGCCTGCGACCACTGGCTCAACCCATGTTCTTATTGCCATTATCTCCATCACGGTGCAGATGGCCACCTCTAATCAGGGAGAGAGGAGAGCTGTTTTCCAAGAGATGTGCTGGAGGAAGTAGCGTTCTCAGAAGTCCTGCTCTGAATACATACTTGAAGTGGAGCGATGGAGGGAAAATAAAAGATCTGCCACTTTGCACAGAACCAGAATTGTGCAAGAGGCAATCCGGCTGGGAGGGTGTTTGCACCTCACCTTGGTACGTATCTGTGCATTCGCATGCACATCCCTGTGCTGCTCTGACCTCTGGCTCAGGCAGCAGAGGCTTTTGTATGGAGACGCCCTGTGCTCACTAGTTGCTCTTCCTGGTGCAGCTTCAACAAAGATCATATGACCTGGGGGGAATTTCTGTCACCCACTTTAGGAAGTGAAAATGGTCATGTAGTTGCTGCATTTTTTCTTTCTCTTTTGGCATCCTTCACATACCAGAAGGCTCTCAGGGAAATGATGCTCATGCCTGACGGCAGGGATAGGAGAAAGCTGAGTGCTTTTCTTGCCAGCTGTTTCATGAATTCCTCTTCACTCCATTTCTTTCTTTTTTATCCACACAAATGTGGTGCTGGCTCCGTGACTCTCAGCTGCTCCCCTTTGCCCTGTTGCTACATCATGCCTCTGATGTCATTGTTGTTTCAATAAAATAAGCAGGAAATGACACTAAAAAGAAAAAATGAAAAGAGAAAATCTTTATTTTTCACAACCTGCCTCCCAGTCCTTGTGCTGTGTCCTTGGACTTTAAAATACGGGAATTTTCAAAAGGAGGAGGAAATTCCCAATGCATTGGCATTGGCGATGGCCACACAGGTGCCATCCATGATTTCCATTCTGCGCGTTGGCATGGAGTCTCAGCTTGCAGCCAGCCATACACTTTACTGCTGCCCCGCACTCTGGGTCTGCAGGAAACACTTAGGGGATGCTTGGCAGCTTTAGAAACACTAAGTGAAATGATAATGATCTTATGCTGTGCTGGCTGAGTGATTCATACCAGGCAAAGTAGCAGTCTGCTCTGGGAAGATTCACAGTGATGGCTTAAAAAATAAATTAATGATTAATTGCACAAACCATGTTAAAATCCCCATCTGTTGCACTCTGTGTTGATTCAGGTGGCATCGACTCAATGCCTGTGTACTCATGGCTCAAGAGTGGCATTTCTTCACCTTCGTCTACTTGTGCAATACTTTTTGTTTTAGGTTTCTATTTGAGGAAAAAAATCCCATGAACTAACATAGGAAGGAATGGGGAATTGTCTGCTAGAATGATTTGCTACTACCAGAGAATTATAACTTTTTTTTTTTTTTAAACAGACCGAAAGACTTGTAGACAATTGCAGAATTTATTATGATTTGTTCCAAATATTTGATTTATTTTTTATCATATTTTCTGCAGAAGGTGTTTCTTTAGTTTTTCTTCCTATTCTCCAAATACTTCCAGAGGATGGAAATTCCAGGCAGCCTTACTGAAAGCCCCACAACAGCAGAATGGGACTGGTTCAGTCAACACATGCAACCAGAGTCATGGACACATTTTGCTATGACCCGGGAGCCCCATCTTTTCTTCCAGATATTACAGGGAAAGGGAAAGGCGTTCATCCCATTCTAGCTTTGATGTAGGACATTGGTTGTCTTGTCATGCAGAGGAATTCTATGAGCACAGGGCTGGAGAGGCTGCAGATCTGCTCAGTTCTTGAATGAGGGATGATTTCCCTCTGCACTTGGTGGCATGTACAGGCTGCCTGGCTTATTCATCTGGCACTCTTGACATTTAGGTGATACTGTGCTATACTCAGTGCTATTCAAGCCCAGAGAGCTAATGAGCTGTGCTAAATGCCATTAGTGATCTCATGAATTGCATATATATTTCCAGGATATTCTGAGTGCTCGTTCTCATTAAACGTGTTTTTAGAGCTAGTTCTCATAGAAGGGTATAATTTTATGTCAGCAACTGCAGCACAAGTATAACACAAATTTAACTTAGGCTGTATAACATATCCTACTGAAAAACGCTTTGTGTGAATTCATCTGATCCCACAAAGACTTCAAGATTTCCATTCTCCATAATCAGCTTTTCCCTAGGGCTCAATTCTCATTTTACTGATATTTAAGAGGTCAATTATGTGTCCTCTAGAATTTAATATGTGCAGAATTAGCACAAGGAATCCGTAAGGGCTGTAAGAGCGTGGCTCTTGACATTTAAAAACACGCACCTACAGAATGATTGAGGTTAGCTCCAAGGCAAAAATACATTGCTGTAGACTGCTGAAACCCAGTGTTTAAAGGCAACCCACCCTACAGCCCTTGAGCCTAGGGACCCTGAAGCGAGGTCAGCAACAGCTCTTCTTCATGGAGAAAGCCTCCGTGGTGCACTGATGCATAGTGCATTGAGGAAGGACCAAGGGTTGTACCCACAGTACGGTGGGAGAGACCCAGCAGGGACACATGGAGGAAGCTAGCAATTGTCATGCTTTTACCCTGTGAAGTTATAGTTCTGCTCATTTTTCTCATTTCAGAGCTGTCTCCTTACCTGGTCAGAGTCTCTCTGGTGGGATTCCTGCTGAACTGACAAAACCCAGCACCCTTTACGTGCACTTTTTGTTGAGTCAGCTGTGTTTTAATTTAGCTCAAGGAATTTAGGTGATTTAGTGCTGACACTTAACTGTATTTCTTAACATAAATCCTCTGCATGAAGATAGGAAAAAGGCTCTTTGTGGTATCCAGTGCTTGCTTAATCAGCTGGACTGCAGAACAAATCCTGCTGTACTTCTTAGATAAGGCCCAAATAATCCTTTTTTTGTGTGTGTGTGCACATTCTATTTTTTATTAATATTCACCTCTTCTTTTAAATTGTCAGTCTATATGGGTTTGGCACAAAGCACCTGCAATTCAAGAATATACAGGCAGGAATGAACTTAATATAGCTGTTTGAATTGGGAGGGACCTTTAAAGACCACCTAGTCCAACTCCCCTGCAGTGAACAGGGACACCAACAGCTTCATCAGGTGCTCAAAGCCTGGTCCAGCCTGACTTTGAGTTCCTCCACGGATAGGGCATCAACTAGCTCTTTGGGTAACCTGTGCCAGAGCCTTGCCACCTTTATTGTAAAAAACTTTCTTCCTTATATCCAATCTAAATCTCCTCTCCTTCAGTTTGAAACCATTTCCCCTTATCACATCACATCAGACCCCATTAAACAGTCTGTCTCCTTTCACGTAGCCCCCCTTTACATACTCAAAGGCTGCTGCCAGATCTCTCTGGACCCTTCTCTTTTCCAGGCTGAACAGCCCCAGTTCTCAGCCTGTCCTTGTAGAAGAGGTGTTCCAACCCTTGAATCATTTCTGTGTCCCTCCTCTGGACACGCTCCAACAGCTCCATGTCTCTTCTGTACTGAGGACTCCACATCTGGATGCAGTGCTCCAGGTGAGGTCTCTCCAGTGCAGAGAAAAGGGGAAGGATCACCCCCCTCATCCTTCTGGCCACACTGCTTTTGATGAAGCCCAAGATGATTGGCTTTCTGGGCTGTGAGGGAACACTGCTGGTTCAAGTCCAGCTTCCCATCCACCACAGCTGAGTAGTGGGATGAAACAAATTATCCCATAATGGCAGCTTAGTCTTTCCTTGTTGAATGAAGTGAGGATGGACAGTTTAGAAAGATGAAATAAGCACAGCAAAAAGATGACTATGAAAAAAAGTTCACTACTGAATGCAGTACAAACAATAATCTGTAAAAACTGAGTTCAAAATCAAGAACTGCCCTCCTCCCCCACACGTTCTCCAAAGATATATCCAGAAATTACTTTGGGTATATAATTTACATGTTTTCTTTCTTTCTTTTTTTCTTTTTTTATTTTTAAATATATGTCTATAAATATTTACAGTTGTGGTGAGTAAGTACTGAAAAGCCTACAAATATTCTTTAAAAAAGAAAGAGATGTCTGAGCAAAGACATTCAGGATGACTAAAATCTCACTTGGAGCATGTGTGAGCAAATTGGATTTTGGGTCTATGAGACTGAGAAGTGAAGTGTGGACATGAACTAGAGAAAGTCTTTATGCAGTGCCGATGAGAAATGCTGTGGCAGAATAAAGAAGGAAAAAGAAGCAGCAAGCTTCACTCTCATCCTGGTGCAGCGAGGGAGAAAAGAAGAAAAGTAGTGCAAGGAAAAGGGGAGCACTAATTATTCTGGGCTGTGAAGGCAAATCTTGGCCCTAGATGTGAAAGAGAAGAGAAAGGTTGGGGAAGAGGCTGGATGAGAGCACTGTGATTCTTGTTGTGACCATGATCTGGATGACTACATTCTAGAGAAAGCAGGTCAAGGAAGAGGGAAATGGTGGTGAGCGGGGATGCACCAGCTCTATAACAAGGTCCTTGGAATGTTATCTGAGCTGCTCAGGTAAGGTGGGGCCTTTCCTGGACCTTTTCTGGGTAGCTCAGCCCTAGCCAGGGGCAATTGCATGGGACAAGAACCTCTCCAGAGGCACACAGCTCAGTGGGATCCGAGGGGACAGTAGAGAGGAAAAGGTCTGAATCCACCCAGTTTCCAGAGTGAGAGGTGAAGGCAACCAAGAACACTGTGAATGCTTGAAGGCACAGACTCTGTCTTCTGCTGTGATAACAGTTAGTGCTTTGTTAACTTTCCTCTTTTGAGGAGAAAAGATAGAAAATTTCTGTCAAGTTTTTTTTTTCTTTTGCAAACAACCTTGTGTGGAAATCCAACCATTTTCACCCTATGAATCTTAGGTTAGTGCTGCACATGGACAAGTTCATGTCTCAGAGGCTGGTGAAGGATGGGCTGAGGCTGCCACTAAAGGTCCTCCCAGTTTTCATGGTGGGCAAGTTCTAACTGCAGCCATGAAGTCTCTGTGCACTCTGTTGGGCTAGATTCTGAACAAAGAAGTTGGAAAGAAAGGCTGTCTATGGTTTTAGTCACAGTGTGTTTACATTTTCCAGGGATGGAGAGCTGCAGGTGCTGCGGCACACTGGTGACACTTAGGAGCTCTGCCACCTTCTTTTTCATGTGGCAGCTCTTCCATCTGAACTTACGCAGCTCAAAATCAAGCCAAAACAAATGTCCAAGTCCAAAACTTGAGTAGAAGTTCTCATACTTCTTCCTGGACTATAGAACTCCATCTGCTTGGGGCTGGGCAGATCCTCCATGACACTCAGTGAGTACTCCATGAAGGCTGTTGGCAGCTGCCCAGCACAGCCCGAGGTGGTTTCAGGGTGGGAGGCTGTGGAATACTGGCATCACCTGTGAGTCACTGCTTGTCTCACTGCAGCAGTTGAGGACTTCCAGGTGACCTCTCATCACGAGGAGAGATATCCCTGTTTGTTAGCAGGTGCTGCAGCCACACCTAGATAATCACCAACACCCAGCCTGGAGGCTGGGTACTTGTTTGAGTCTGGGAGAGTGGAAAGGTCCCTGGGAGCATTGTGGCATGATGGAGCCTGCCCCACATTGGAGGTTCTCTTGCATGATGGTGTATGGCAGGCTACAAGGTACTGCCCCACTGCAGGAGAAGGGTGTGGATGGGGTAATCTGCACTCCATCCACAGTGCAGGCATGGCAGGAGTCATCCACCAGAAGGGCTGCCCCAGATCAGGTACTCCAGGGAAAGCACATGTAGATATGTCAAGGTGGATCTCATTGTGTGCTGCCTGGGAGTGAACATCCTCCTAGGCAGACAACAACAGAGGGGGAGATTTGCAAACAGGCTTAGATTTGAATTGATGGGGTTCCAGTATGTGTGTGAAAATACATTAATGGGACTAGAATTTGGGAAAAATCTGAGGAAAATTTGAATAATGGGATGACGGGTAAAATGTACCAGGGATATAATAAAATCTGGGCAGCTTTCCAGCAGTATTTCTGCTGCTAACTTTTCCCAAGCTGTAGTTCTTCTATGTCTACCAAGCATGAACAAATACATATACAATATTAAATTTTAAGCTGTGTGGCAAGACAGCTGCTGTATTGGCATTTGCTGTTCCCTTTTTTTTCTCATTTCAGCTCTCTGGGACACTCAAAACCTAGTCAAAAAAGACTTTGGATGTTACGGCCTGTTGTGTAACTACTGAACCACTGGTCAAGAGCAGTGCTGCTGCTACTTGCTGCAAAACTGCTTTTCCTGTTTTCCTGTGAGCTCTCATATCTCTTGCTCTCTGCACAGGTGCAGGGGGAGGCAACCTCCCAGCACTTTACCCCCTTGTCAGTGCTGCACTGTGCACTTTGGTCACAGATTGAGTGCCCTGCCCTTGGACATCACCTCTAAGGTACCTGTGGGAGCAAGGTAAAGCAGGGCAAGGTAGGCAGATGGATGTGTAGGGGCAAGGCCACAGTTATCTCTGATGTTTAGAAGCACAGTGATTTAGTATTTCTTCTGTGCAGGAAGGGGATGAGATATTAAGAAAGCTCTGAAAAACCAAGCCTTTTAGGCACTGAAATGCTGTTTTGATCTGTTAGTGCTGAAGCATCTCAATAACAAATTCCTTGGAAACATCCTGCAAAGCTCAGGCAGTCTATATGGACTTATCTTCTGATTTTTAAGCTCAAAGAGCCTGCTATCAGTATATTAAGGGAGAATACTACAATCCCATTGTAGCTATCAGCTCTTTCCTGACTCCCTTTTCCTGAAGGCTGATTCAGCAAACAGTGGCCAGAAGTCACTGGGGCAAATCCCCATCCTGCACCACTGTTACCCAGGCCTGGCAGAGTCTGAGAGATGTGCTGTAGCTGCTAGATTTCTGTCTGCTTCCCTAAGAGCTTGGCTAAGTATGCTTCTTGCCACACAGCATCCAACCCTACTCAGACATGGCCTGAGATAACTTTCAGCTGGCTTCAGAAACTGCCCTCTGTGAATAAAGCCCTGTCAGTGAGATTTTCCCCTATTTGTCTTTCTGTTTTCCACTGTTTATAACTCTGCCTTCTGACCTGCCTTACTTAACCTCTGTTCCTGCCAAAAATCTCCACTTTCTTTATACAGAAGGTATCATGACTTTAAATTAACTTCCCCATTGGAAACAACCTCTCAAACATATATAAGCTCAGCATCTCTGGAGCTCTCTGTGGCTGGAGCTTGGCACAGCTCTTTTCCTCAAACACATAGTCAAAGGAGAGCTGTAATCATGCTCTTTCTGGCACGAGTATTGCAACCAATAGACTTTGTTTTATCCTGCTCTCTCTCAGTACCCACCCAGATGAACTCCAAAGGTGGTCAGTAAAAGAGCTGTGATGTGGGATAAGCTCTGACCAAAGGCCTTCTCCATCCCATGAGGTCGATGCAGAATAAGATCCCCATGGGAGTCACCTGATCTTACTAACTGGAAGCAGCTGTGTTTTTGAATGAAGACAGGATCATATTGAAATTAGGAAGGAACAGCAGAGGTGAGGAGGTGGGAGGGAGGGAGTGAGCAGAGAAGGGTACTGCTGCTGAAGTGTGTATCCTCTGTGGGCTGATGCTTTGCTGCAAAGCAATGCTCCCAGGGGAAAACAAGTGAGCAAGTGCCCTACTTTGCATCTTTCCCTCTTCACCCTAATGAAGCAGGGCTGAGCCTTCCTGTTTCCTCCATGGAAGGTGGAGTGTTACCTGAAGTGACAGGGTTGTTGGGAAAGTCAATTCCCACTGTATACTGGGAAACTCCACATTTCTCCATGGGGCTGATACTTCACAGGTACTCACAAGCTCTTCCCTCCTTTCTAATGATAGGCTCTATCTGCCTGTAAAGCCTTGCAGGAACACTTCATCAGGTTTATCTGTTTTGCTAGCACCTTCCCAGCTCGGTGTCTTTCAGTAGTGTCTGGAGGACTTTGCTCAATTTAACATGCAGCAAAGAGATGCTACGGGAGGTAGTTACAGTTTAGTGGGCATAGCGGTGATGGGTTGACAGTTGGACTAGGTTTTAGTGATCCTTCCCAACCTTTATGATTTTGTGATTCTATGAATTTGTTACTCGGGCTGCCAGAGGAGGGATTGCTGGGTTGGTAACATGGGCAATGTCTTTGTGTGCTGGGCTCTGAGATGTGCCAAAGCAGTGACTCTGCCTTTGCTTCCCTGTAGGCACCTTACGAAAGGTCAAAGCCTCATGCCTCCCTCCATCCCTCTATGCAACCGCTGTCCTCGTGTTTTCTCTGGGAGGATTTGTATAGTGCTACTGTAGGCTGACGTGGCTCCCCACACCCACTGCATCCCACTCTCCAGATGTCAGTACTGCTGCATGGTTCAAGGGCTGTTATTCCACAGTCCTCTGATTTTCTTCATGGATTTTTCCCCTCTGCCACTGCCCTGGGTGGGATTGGAGTGGAATCAAAGCGCTGCTCCAGCAACTGATGCTTATCATAAAAGCTGTCCTCCTCGAGACACAACTGATGAACCTGTGGGTAAGGTGGCCAGTTAATCAGACTCAGCCAGACCAAGCAGCAGACCCTGTGCTCTGGATGGCATTTATTTTTTTCCCTGTTACTGCTTGGTCTGTTTTTTTTTTTAATGTGTTTTTGCCATGGTGCAGCTGTGGCAAAGTGCTAGATACATGGGGATTCTGGGGAGCAGTTCAGGGCTGGGCTGCCTGCTGCCACTGGTGTGCTGGACTGCCCAACCTCATCAAATCAGTAAGGTCACTGAAAGTGATTTCTAGAGTTAAAAAGTCTGTGGTTCTGCCTAGTCCCATCCCTCCTCTGCAATAGCTTGTGGTGCTTGGCTTCCTGATACTGCATGTTCTGCTTTTTTTTTGTGCACTGATCCCACAAAGTTTGCTTTGTGTTCTTGCCTCTGCCTGGTCCAGAGCTGAAGCAGAGATTGCGCGCCACAAACAATGGATTTTGCAGACCTTAAGTACTTACAAAAATACTCCTAAGGTTGGCAAATGTCACTTTGGCCATGCAGTGGAGTGCTGGGGATTTTAGCTGTCCTACGTGTTTCTTAGTGGACAAATATGAAAAGCTGCCAACAGTGGAATTTATTGCCAAAATTCCCAAGCCACTGCCACCCACAGATGTGACAGTACTCATTTTGCAATCTCTAACCCTGCAGTATTTGCTAATGGGAAAGGAAATCCACAGGGCTGCTCTCTGTGGGCATTTGGGTATCGTGCCTGGAAGGAAGGGGGCTCAGACGGAACAGTGGGAGCAAACAGAAGGCTGTGCTGCCTTTCAACAACACCTGAACAGATGGGTGAATTGGTTAGAGAGGAACCTAATGAGTTTCAATAAGAACAAGTCTATGGTCCTCCATCAGAGGGGAATAAATGCACACATCAGTACAGGATAGGGAATGATATCCTGGAGAGGAGCTCTGCGGTGGACAGCATGGTGACCATGAGCCAGCAGCGTGACCATGAGCCAGAAAGGCGAACGGCATCTTGGGGTGTATTAAAAAGAGCATGTCCAGCAGGTTGATGGAGGTGATCTTTCCCTTCTACTTTGCCCTGGGGAGGCCATCTCTGGAGCACTATGTCTGGTTCTGAGCAGGAACCAGGAATCTCCTAGAAAAAGTCCAGTGGAGGGCCACAAAAATAATTAGGGGCCTAGTGCATTTCCCATACAAGGAAAGTGTGAGAGGCCTGAGACTGTTTAGCCTGGAGAAGACTGAGAGGAGATCTTACCACTTCTCCTAAATACCTAAAATGGTGAGTGTCAAGAGGCTTGGGCCTCTTTTTTGGTGGTACCCAGTGACATGACGAGAGGCAATGGGCACAAACATAGGAAGTTCCTTCTGAACATAAGGAAGAACTTCTTTACAGTGATGGTGACTGAGCACTGGCACAGGCTGCCCAGAGAGGCCGAGGACTCTATCTCTGGAAATATTCAAGATCCACCTGGACGCTTCCCTGTGCAACCTGCTTTATGGAACCTGCTTTAGCAGGAGAGACAGGGGAGATCTTCAGAGGTCTCTTCCAACCCCTATGATCATCTGATCCTATGAAACTGCTGCACATGGCCCACTGAGATCCCCACTGCTCTCAGCCCCCAGGGGGCATCCAGACTGTAACCAAACAATAGAATGCCCCCAGCACAAGGGTACCGTGCACCTGCTCCCATTGCATCTCTGCTGCTGCTGGATAGAAACACAAAGCAGGCTTCTGTTTTAATGAGAAAATAATTATATACTTGCATTGTAGGCCTCACAGTCACTATAAAACAGAAGCAGGATAACATTGAAGTGGTTAACATACAGAAAGCCAGGTACTGTTGAAGCTGTTCGGTGAGTCATGACAAGGATGCCGCCTTCTGGTTGCCAAACCAAGTGATGTTTTTCTGTTTTCCTTCGGATGATGTCAGTATGGAGCGAGATGAAGCCCAAACTGGCAGCCTTTAAAATAAACCATTCAGAAAACCTGCACTGTAACCCCGAACTGCTTATAATCACAAATGCTAATGCTTAACTATTTCTCAATACACAGTTTCATTAAAACCAGTCTTTGCCACGGGAAAGGATCTGAGCGCTTCTTTTGTGGAGACAAAGTTAACTCTGCAATAGTGCTCCTTGGTTGCATTGGATATAGTTATATATAGATAGATATGTATTACTGGCGTATACTTATAAACACCTAAGCCTGGTAGCATGCAAATGAAATAACAGAGAGGCGAATGAGCTGCACAGCACCCGTGCTACCGCCGCGCCGAGTGTGCACTGCTGACAAGTGCCCATAATTTCTGGAAGAGAAGAACACTGCTGGCTGCAAAGTTTGGCTGCCCGAGTCCAGCACATACCATTGCCAAGGGGAGGAGTGCAGAAGCCCCCAGTGCTCCTCTCCTACAACCGTGCCCCTCATCGAGGGCAATCTGGTTTGCGTTTCTAGGACCAAGGGGCAACAAAGCATGAGGAGATGGGTGACCAATGTCAGCCGGTGTGGGAAGAAAGCAGACCTCCATGTGGAGGGGAATACAGATGTGCCCCCATTTTGGGGAGCACCATCTGATGCGGGGCCCTATGCTCAGGGCACCTCGTCTCACAGCAAACAGGTCAGCAGGGCCTTCGTGTTACTCCACGGCATGGAGGGAGACAATTCACAGAGCTCATGGGTGCTACAGTTCCCTGAAAATGGGCCTCAAAATGTCCACAGGCATGCTGGGGGGAATTGTGGGGAGTAATATTGTTCGGTTGCAAGCGCTGTGTTGGCTGAAGAAAAGCACCAGGAGTGTGTTCACAGTATTGGTACTTATTAGAAGTGAGCTCGCTGCTCCAAGACAAAGCAGCACAGCAGGCCATGAAGCCAAGGAGAGGCTTGGGGGAGGACGAGCACTGTGGTTTTTAAAAAGAAGTCAAAATAATCATTGTCTATAAAAAAGGCAGACCATTTTATATAGAAAAAAGCTCAGTTTTTTTGTTGTTGTTGCTGTTGCCTCCCAAACTTGTTCATTTCTGGTCCAGAAATTATGGTTCCCAGATCTAAAATACTCTTATTGTATTGCTTGTGTGAAAAGAGTAAACCCGCAGCCTCTATACTACATACAAATACAAAGCACAAGAATAAATACCACATTTCTTTTCCTAATTGTCAGCTTACAAAATTGGTCAATACTTTGCAATTGTGACTCATGCAAATACCATGTTGGGTCAAATTTTGATATCACAAATACTGCATTAACTCAGTGCCTTGTTTTTTTATATCCCCTTTCAGACAAAAAAAAAAAAAAAAAGAAAAAAAAGAAAAAAGAAAAAAAAAAAAAGAAAGGAAGAAAGAAAGATATAAGCACTCACCCCTACAGCTGGTACACAGCCTTGGAGAAAACCCACACATGCACACTGCCACACATATCCTTGCACACACGCCCCACGCACACACAGATGCACACGAACCCCTGGTGGCTGATCCCGGGCCAAAGCAACAAGCACGGGCCCTGTGGTCTGCTTGCAGCGCTGCACGCTCTGGCTGGATGGCAAATCTCATGCTTCCCCCCTGCCTGCCCCCTCGCTCCCTCCTGCCCCCAACTTCTTGTTGCCTGGGGATCCGAAGGCTCCCACAAAGCACTCTGCTCCAAAGGCTTTTTATGTTGTACAAATATAGTGAAAGACGTAGCTCTCTTTCCTCTCTATCTCATACCTCCTCCTAGGCCAAAGTCTGGCTTAGTTCAGTTATTGCCTTCTTTAAAAATTAAATGTCCTTTATTTGTATTCATTCCCCACTACCTTTCTGTTTCAAACTATCCATCTCCATCGGTTATCCACATACACCATTCTTTTTCCCCTCCCCACCATCAAAAAATAGTTGTCATCCGCTAAATACAGACTTTCTATTTAGAAACTTTGTTAGGTAAATATGATCTGAGAAACCTGGAGCTCAGGTGATATTGCAAGCATACAGGATCCTAAAGCTAAGGTGATCCATTTGGCTTAGCTCTCATCCCCATCTATTCCACTCCTGAATTGTGATGGCTTGTGTTTGCAACACAAGGGCTGTATTTACTGAGTCTGCTGGATTGTACATTTGCAATAGATGCTTCCCCGTTTATTTGTGGGTTTTTGTTTTTTTTCATTTAAACAGATAAATTACTAGATAAGGGGCGCAGACCCCCCCTCCAAAAAAACCAACCCCACTCCAATCCCAACCCCGAATCTTTCGGTCCCCTCAAACAAACAGCATCAGAGGGTGACGTCGTCACGCTGCAGGGGTGAGGCCGATGTGGGCACAGACCCCGAGGTGCGTCCCGGGGGCTCCCTGGCCCTGCAACCCCAGCATCATTTGGGAGGGGGAAGCAGGAGTGGGAGGAGGGGGTGTTTTCCGAGTGGGCTGTTCCTGTTGTTTTAGAGTTGCCGGGAGCTGGATTGTTTCTGTGTCTGTGTGCATCATCGAGTTCGTTGTGTATTTAATAAATATCGGATTAAAATGCTGTTTTTTTTTCCTTTTTTCTTTTTTTCCCCTCCTTTCTCTTTCATATTTTCTTCTTTTTTTTTTTTTTTTTTTTTTTTTTTTTTTTTTTTTTTTGGTTCAGCAGGTGCTGCTGCACAGCTACTCGTCCTCCTCCCGGTTGGCGTAAATGCCGGCCTCCCAGCGCAGCGCCAGCGCGCTCTTCCTGCGGTTCACCCTGGTGGCCTCCAGCACCTGGCGGACAGAAGGAGAGGATATCCGTCACATCACTGGGTGAATAGACATAAAAATCCACACATCCAGTTGGTGTATTATACGTAGAGAGACATGTATGCATATATATGTACACATATAACAACACACATAGGTATATATATACTAGATATATGCACAAACATATGCACGCATATAAAAGCGCACATACAGTATGCGTCTTATATATGGACACACGTGCATGCACAGAAACAATTATTTTAGGTAAGGAACAGTTTTAATACGTGTGCAACAAACTTAAAAAAATAATTCAGAGTGGACCAAAGGGTGCTACATGGGACGTACACACAATGTGCTCCTCTGCTGATACAGAACAGTGTATGCCTGCCTGCACCAGTCCTCCTGGAAAAGCCCAGTTCTTAGGTTTAAAGAGCCAGTAAGAAAAAAAGAAAGAAGAAAAAGGAGTAAAAAAGCCCAAACAACAATATGTGGCTGTTCCATCAGCTCATGGCTGCCTTCCCAGGTCCTACAGCCTCTAGCATGCTGCTCTGCACAAACGTGGCTTTCTGAGGTAGGGTAGTGCCATCTGATTCCTCTGCATAGATGTCAGATGAGGTGATGACTTAAGTCTTGGATGGGGCGGAAACAAACAGCGGAACCTTAAGAATCACAGAACTGAGTTGGAAGGGAACCACGGAGTCCAACCCCTGCTCCACACAGCACTACACAAACCCAGACCTTGAGTGTGAAAGTGGTGCTCAAATGCTCCCAGAGCTCCAGCAGCTCAGGGCAGTGACCACTACCCTGGGGAGCTGTGCCATGCCCACTGCCTTTCCCTAAGCTGTGGAAGTGGGAGCAAGGCTGAACAGTTTTTATTTTATCCAGTAGAGGGCGAATGCGCCCAGAAAACCAACAATTCATCTGAGGGAAAAAGGGAATCCATGAGGAAATCCTTCTGGGATTAGCTGCAAGCAGTGCAGTGAAGCAATTGCAAGGCTGAGGGCTGAAGGTTTAAGCTACATGCTTGGGGTGCTGAGTGCCCAATCCATGGGAAGACACTCCAAAACGTGCCTCTGAACAATGGAGAAATAAAACCACTTACTTATCGGGGCATTGTCACTGTCTCAGAGTAAGAAATTAGAGAGGCTGCTCTATGGTTAGCAACAAAAAGTTAAAAAAAAGCATTGTGTTGGTTTTTTTTTTCTTCTTCAAATGGCAATAGGCAACTACTAGGTGACTACTGAGACCACTGTAGGGTAACAATTAAGAAAAACTAAGAAAATTATTGTTTTCCCCATTCGATAAGGAAATCCACATTAAAAAAAAAAAAAAAAAAGCCAATTCAGCACAAATTTCAAACTGAAACTGACATTGTCACAGAGCACTGATACATCCAAGAGAGATCTCCTGAATTTGGCCTGGTTTATGGTAGCTGAAAATAAAAGCGATTTTACATAATTTACAACAATTTCCAGTCAGTGTCTTCCTTACTGGAAATCATCCTGTTGCAATGGTCGTTGGTGGTGTTTGTAACAGCCATGACTTAGAAAATCTGAGGATTTTTCCTTCAGATCAGTCAGCAGAAAGCAAAGAAGGATGCAAGGCTGAGCTCTGAGCCCAGATCCTCTGCCTAGTAGCTGGGACCACAGAATCACATGTACTCACAGATGGGACCATCTGCTGCCACTGCTGACTGTACCTGGAACACCACCTGAGATGGGGTGGGTGGGCTCCAAAGGGATCAGAGGGTGGGCGATTGGCTCACACTTAGCCTGGTGGCCTGGGCTGATTGCATCCATGAAAAAAGCAACACGGTGGAAGTTGTTGTATTTGGGTAACGTGACCAGTAGGTACATCAAAAGAGAGGATCTAGAGTGCAGAAACTGAAGTGAAGCAGAAATGTGTACCAAGACGTAGGACTGTAAAACTGCCCTGTAAAAAACTGCTGCACCAATCTTCTTGTTGCAGCTCTGGGTTCTGCTGAGAACTTCAGAGGCCTTTTCTTGACAGATTTCAAGTGTTTTTGAGGATTTGGAAAAAAAGATCGAAACAGCTATCACCATCAAGTGCAAGATTAATTTGTTTACCCATCCTAGAGATGGAGACTGATCTGTCCTGCATTTTACTCTGACAGGCATAACAGCATCTGCTCTCTTACTGGTAAAGAGAATAAAGAGCAAAATATAGACATGCTTCAGTCCACAGCATATTCCCACCACCTGGGACCGAGTGAAACTGACTACTGTACAATACAAGCTAATTTTCACCATACAGTGGCAGCAAAACCAATGTGGAAGCAAACAGATTTTTCTGCAGCTTCATATATTACTTATTCTTCCCATTTGGACCTGGAAGAACTAAGAGCAACAGAAATAAGAAAATGCAGAGATCGGAGTGTCTACATTCTGCCATCTCCATGCAGGAAGACACCTCCAGGGAAGCACATCAGGCACAAAGAAATAACAGAAAACCAAATGCTTTAACACACAGCTAGAGCTACTGAGTGATGAACTGCATCAGCTACTTCACCACAAAGGTATTTTCTGCACTGCACCCACTCAGTGCTAGTCCCTGAATATACCTGACCTCCAGCGAGCATACCGAGGAACTGGCAGGTGGAATCAAAACATTCTTATCCAAAACAAGAGAGTAAGAGTACTACTCCTGCTGGTCAGTACTGTGGCATATGCTGTGTGTCCTCTGCCATCAGACCTAGTCTGTTGGTTTTTTATTTCATAAATCAAAAATTTTCAGCAGTCACCTTAAAAAACAATGTCAGAATTACCTAACCACAGTTACCAACTACAGTATGACTGGTATTTAGCAAAGTCAGGTTAATGACAAGTATATACAATAACATTTAGACCTGTAAAGAAAAAGCAGCTGTTTTTAAGGATGAGAACAATGTCCACTTGTGCAGGCATATGGTTATCAGCGGTCTCTGTAGAACTGCAAAAGGATGTGCTTTTAACACAGACTTGGCTCTTTCGGTAACAGCTTGCTTCGTGGGCAAGCTGAAAACACGCATCTACTCCCCTTCCCTATTCATGCACATCGCCTTCCAGCTCCCTGCTCCTCATGCCAGTACCCTTCCTCAAGGCAGGCACATTGAACCTGTCCCTGAGCTCCTGCCCATCACAGTACATGATGCCCTGACCATTACTGTGTGTGAAACAAGCTTCTGGAAGCTCCTACACTGCTCAACTCTCTAGAAATGCTCCACACAAGGATCAGTCACTGCTGACTGCTAGCAGTAAGATAAAATCCACAGTAAATTAATGAATAGGAAAAGGTATAGTTTTTATTTTTCTTTACTCTCCAGGACAGATGACATTCATGTACCTGTCTTGAGGAGCCTGATGTGGAGAAGATATGCTATGAGATGGGGAAATAGTGGGAGATATGAGTATGTAATACAGTGCTGGTGCTGGACAGATGAGTGTCAGCCATTACTAGGACCTGTTTGTGTCCCTTGGAGAAGCCCAGATTCACAAGTTCACCTGCACAGAAAACTACAGGCTGAAATGCCCATGTTACTGAGCACCTCATTCCTAAAAAACAGTGCAAGTTACTGCCTCGCGCATTCTGCCAGAATGCCAAATGCCACTGAAAATACCCTAATTCCAAGTAGGTCTGGTTTCTTCTACACTGAAACCAGTGTGGATATGAAGCGGTGGGACTGTGGTCATTCATCACATTGCAACATACAGGGAAAGGGACATGCTCACACCATTCCCCACTCTGGGACCATGCTCCCACATCTGCCTCTCTTCTTCCACCAAAGAAAGGTTGATGTGGGGATCTCTTCCAAAATGCTGCACTTTGCTGCTGCTACATACTCTTTAACCAGGGATGGAGGAATGCCACACACAGTATCTGAGGGTGCCTGGACCCCAGGCATAGCATTGCCAGCAGAATGGCAACACAGAAGTTCTCACTTCATGTCTCAGGAATGCCTCAGTCCTGGGCTGCAGCTCCCAACCTTTTAATTGCAACCCCTCCCATGCCAGGAGCTGTAACAAGAATCCAGGGGAGAGAAAACCAGCCACACAAACACTGGCTGATGGGAGATAAGATGGGATATCCCCCACATGCATTTGCATCCCAGTTTTGTTACAAAACAGTACTGGCACACAGCATGAAAATGCAAACTGCAGCAACATGCACTGGGAACCACCATGCAAGAGGAAGCAAAAATAAATAAGCAGTTGAAAAGTACCTCTGAAGTAACCTTGCTAGACAGTAATTTACAGGTGTACTGGTAGAAAGGGAAAAGACCAGCATTAGTACATTGAACAAGCATGTTACAACTAGGAAACAAGATCAACATAAATTGTAAGAACTTCCACATCTCAGAGAACAGGATTTCAAGCAACTTGGTGTCATGAAAAAACAAACAAAAAACATTAGTCCATTTGGTGTTTGTTTTTTTTTTTTAAATGACACTGCTTGGTCTGTCTCAGTCTTGTTTACTGGTGGTGCTTGATTCATTTTTTTTGCTGATGCTTTTTTTCCTCACCTGCTAAGCCTATACATCCTCTTCAGAAGAAACTGTCCACTTAGCAGAACAGTGAAGTTCTTCCAAAAGCAGATACACTTGGTTTGCTCTCCATCTCTGAAAAGCAACATACTGGCAATCCTTGGCCAGAGCTGCCCTGGTGTAGCCACTCTAGTCAATCACAAAGCAGAAGGTGGTGGTGGTGAAGGCAGAGGCAGGGATCAGGTTCCCTTGGAACTCTTCTGCCTTCTGGTGCATCTTTGTGTAAGGAGAAACTGAAGCCCAGACCAGTAATCAGCAAGTGATAGAGAATTTTCACAGACTTTAAGCCTCTCAAAGATCCCATTGAGGTGATCACATATGCTGACTTCTGCCCCTGCCTTAACAGGCCACGGAGGTGCTGTTTTGTTTTGTTAGACACAGGCAAGGCACACCTTCTGGTTAGGTGTTTAGAGATCAGTGATCCCAGCTAGGACATCAGGGCCTTGCCCTGAATTGCAAGAATAGGCAAAACAGTCCTGGCAAACGTGTGCCTAGGAAACACCAGTGCATGCACCTGAGAAGTCTTGCACACAGGTATCAGAAAAGAACCTGTCCACTTGCACTAATGACACCTTACCTATAACATGTGGCTATCACAGCTGTGTGAGAAGGTTTCAGTGAGGGCAAGCCCTGCTCACTCTTGATGGGGGTTAGTATGCTGGGGATAAACACATGGTGAGTATGCAGCTTCTTCACCGTGGTGAGGTTATGAGCCACCAGCTTTGCTTCATGAAGCTGATGGAGGTTTTTCAAGGCCTTCAATAGGAGAAGGGACCAAAAGGCTTCTGGTGTGCTCCACAGATTCATCTGCCTGCATTTTGAGTCATCCCTCCTCTGTGTTTTGGTTAACCAGCAGAAGTGCAGCAGGATCCCTCTGCATTTCATCCCTTTCGACCCCTTATGCTACTGTGCAATATTCACAATGATTAGAAGCTGCCAAACAGCACTGTCTGGTATCCACATTATAAAACTTCACTTCTGTGTACCTCATGAGACTCTGCCATCAATGAGACTTACTAGAATGTGGTTTGCTTGGAGCATGAGCTCCTTGCAGCTGGGATCATTGTTCTGACATCTCTGGGAAGTGTCTGGAGGGCTCTGGCTGCTTCAGCAAAGACAAAACACATTTAAGAAGTTTTGAATCTCACTTACATCTCACTGCTCTGCACTGATTCCCCACACAAATTCACAGTGTGAAGAAGAAAGATCTCACGCTTTGCTGAAAAACAGGCTGTGCAGTGTACGCACCTGGATTTTGGGACTTCCAGCTATGAAATTCATAGCCCCTCTTACTACTGCCTTTAGGATGGTAGGGTTAAACTGCTACAGGAATTTCTGAAACCCAGGCACCCCTTTCACAAACTGAAATCTGGCCAATTTTCTGTTTCTGTTTGTGTGGAGAAAAAAGACAACAAATCCAGTGGGAGACAACACACTGAGGGATCCACAGTGGGTTTTTTTTGAGACATTCCTTCTCCAGTTCTTCAGGGGACTTCTTGTAGGAGAGCTACCACTTACTCTCAATTCCAAGCATTCTGGGACTGGACTTTGTGAGTCAACAAACAAAGGCATGAATATATGCTTGATCCACAATGTTGAAGCAGCTGTTAAAACAACCCACTAGTAAATCTTGATGGCAGGTCAATTTAAAAAACCTACCAATTTCAGGGCAACTGCCTACTGTCCTCAGTATTAATTAATAATTAGTCAAAGTGGGAATTAACGTGAGCTGTTTTTGACATTTTCACAGACACTATCTTCCATCCCACCAGCCCTCATCCTTCCATTTCCAACATGCTGGCCCTTACAATGTGTTACAGCCCTTGAACACCTGCCAGGTGACTTGAACAGATTCTACGAAAATATATTTTTGTTGTTCAACTCTCAGTAATTGTGATCAGCAGGAAGTGAAAAGGAAGAGCGCACTTACACTGCTGTCATCCATCCTCTCTCGTCTCTTGGTTTTGTGTGTTTCGTAATCCTCCATGAGGGTCTCCATCAGGTTCTTGGGTCGCTGAGCTCCTGCAGGCTCCTCAGCCTGCAGGTCAGAGTGTGAGGCAGGGCCTTCTGTGGTGGGGGATGGAGGAGGCTTGATTTTCTCTATCTTTCCTGCAATGACAAGAAGAAGAAGAATCCCTTCTGAGCTCAAGGACTCACAAGTTGTTTCCAGAAGAAGAGAGCAGGGTAAGCATTTTCGTTGGTGTCTGAATGAAGAAACAGATTGGAATGAAACCTGTGAAACAACCTGACAAACTGGAACAGTTGGTGAGTTTTTAAAACACTCCCCTCCTCCTCCTCCTTCTTCTTGAAGCCCACTATATCAAAATATTACAAAACCTGTCTACAAAATCTAGCAAAATTATTAAACAACATAAGGCACATTTAACCCATCATAACTGTTTACAGGAGTATCCAGCTGGATTACCCCCCTCTTATAAGACTCATAGCAGTGGTTTGAAAATGTACACAAGGTGCTGAAAAACCACAAACTGGATTTTTTTCTGTCTCAGGCAGTGCAGTGCACAGGATACCACCATGCATTATATATCCTGAGAAGGCAGTCTGGTTAAATGGTGATGGCTTTTTTTTCTTCCCATGCTTTTCACCTGCCTTATAACTGCTGAGAGCTTTCCACAGTTCTCCGGTGTTGCTCTCCCCCAGATTATTTCCCACAAGCTGCAGTCAGACAGGGTGGGGAGACAAGTGCAATGAGCTACGGGGTACTGGGGAAACATCAGCACCCTCTGGGAGGACGGCTGTGCACTGATACAGCTGACATGCAGCACATGTCAGTGGGGATAAGTTCTTGGCTTGACCCAGTGGTAAGAGTGAGGGCTGGCTGTGAGTGTGGGAATAAGGTGTGAGGGTCCTGTCCTGGCTGATGGCAGAAATGAATTAAGTGAGAAGGGTTCTTATCTGCTCACATCAGAAAAATACTTGGCTATGATGGGAAAAAGCTATTGCTGAAGAAAATCAGGTTCCCTTCTCCATGGCATGGCATCTCTTAGAAATGAGACTGTTCAATGGATGAGGAAAGGAAAACAAACCAACAAAACAACCAACCAACCAACCAACCAACAATCCCCAAACCATACAAATAAGGGAAGTAACCAGAAGGAGCATGCAGATTTTCGTATAACTTCCTGTTGCTGATGCAAAAACCCAGCTCTTCTTCCAAGAAGTGTCATTAACAGTGGTAACCACTAGAGAGCAGCCATGGAACCTTCTGAAAGAGTCATCTTAACGAAAGAAGTGAAACCAAAGCCAGAATCACAAGAAATACCCTTGCTGGGCTTATTTTATTTCTAACCAGCATGGAAAAACCCAACATCGCTTGTCTCTTGTTAAAGGTTTAGTTTAAGATGGCTGGTGCAGTGATGAGGCTGGGAATTCAACCCCTCTGAAACAACCTACTAGGATGCAGAGGGGGTATTTCCATGAGCAACCATCATCCTGGTCATTAGATCCAGTAGGTAAAAGAGTGAGCTGAAAATGAAAAGCCTGGTTAAGGGTCAGGTATGCTGTTGTATTACTTCATTCTTGTAGTAATAAGTGATTTCTTAGTTGTCCCACACAGCTTTTCTGAGCTCCCTGGAGACACAGACCCAACACATACTGGTCAGCCCTACAGATGAGCCCCTTCCATCCTGGAAAGTGACAAAAAGAGTGGGATCTAGGGATCTGCATTTTAGAAGATTGCTAGAAGCAGATCTACTCTACCCAGTGGAAGAGCCATCCATGTCTACGCTGTGGCAGCAATCCAGCAGCAGTACATGGCTGTGCTGTGTATACTGTGTACTGCTGACATGAATGGTGCTGTGGTTTCATTTTCACACATAGAGAAGCCAAGGTAGAAATGTGCCTTCCCCACAGCAAAACAGTGGTTTGTCGGTCTCCAACCACATGAGATCACCCTTTATGCAATTGTTTTCCCCATGTATGTGGATGAATTCCACTAAAAACACTGGAATTCACAGCCTCATTTTGACTACTTCTTACAGATGAGCAAGTCTCTTCCTAAAAATGTGGTGAAAATGGGTAAGCAGATGGAAATCCTTCCCATGCTAACAGCAGTTAGCTGCTAGCCTGGCAGAGCCAGCAGCTAGGTTGTGGTGAGACAAAGGGATGTCTGAGGCTTCAGGGCTCTTGCAACCTCTTGGCTCCGGTGCAGATCCAGTCTGCCAGTTCAGGCTGAGGTAAACATGTTGATGGGTTAATTTTCTTCTGGCAGATTTCCATCTGGATAAGTTCTGTTCTCAGGCAGTATGTAGGTTCAGCATAAAAGCATCACAGGATACAATGATCACAGGTGCTTTCCACTTCTGCAGTCCTGTGCCTGCCACCCAATTCACTCACACACTGCAGGTGGTCCTTTCCCAAATCTGTGCTCAGAAATGATGATATCCATGCTCTCAGCCAAACAGTGGGGTACCAGCGAAAACTGCAGTCCCAAGTCACACGTGCTATCAGCAGTGTCCTCTAGAGGAAGGCAGTCCTTTGAAGACCCTGTTGCAAGACACTGAGTATAGGATAAACACCCAAAGGCTTCACCTGTGAAGTTAACAGTTTTTCCCTCTTTTAGACAAATCCTGATAAATATTCTGCGGCCTCAGTCCTGGTGACAGCTCCCCAATCTCTGGCTCCATCAACCTGGAATTTTGATTTTTCTTTATTTCTTCCCAGAAATAGCAGCCAGAGCTGCTTTGAGAAACGCTGTACTCAGTGCTCAGAGAAAGGGGAAGCTCAGAAAGGGGGAACTCAGAGCTGTGTGCAAGGTACTTCCTGGCAACTCTGTGTGAAACCAAAGACCTGAAGAACTGGGAATGGATGAACTCCCACCCCAACCAAAACCTCTGCAGAGTACCTGGGGAGCAAGAACGGTGTTGAGGAAGGTGACATCCATGCCTAGAAGCCTGATGGGTGTCCAACCACCTGCTGTAAGAGGAAGAATGGGCTGTGCATGCTCAGCTGGTCTGCTGCTAAGGAAGGAAAGAGCAACAGAGGAGAGGCCCTGGAACAGGAGCCCAAACCATGACCAGCAAACATGCTAGCTAGGTTACAAAGGAAATGGAGCTTTGCACAGAGCAACTACTTTAGAGATGCTGCTGGCATCTTTAAGACACCTGCACAGAAAACTTTTCAAAATAAAGTAATTCATCAAGACTGATCATTTTAGAAAACTAGCCTGAGATGAACTCAGGGATGGTTCAAATATATGCAAAAATACCATGCTGGAAACATGGAGCCTCATTACCACTGTAGGTGAAAGGTGGGCTTCTTTGAACTTGAATAATGTGAGCAACCGGAATATGCAAATACACAAACAAGCAAATAGCAAAGAAAAAAACCCCTCAGCTCTTTAAGGTCCTTTCACTTCATGCATCTCCTCTAAGGAATGAATAAGACAGCAAATGACCAACGAGCTGGGCTGGTAGGCTATGGCTCTCCTGGAGGTGTCTGGAGGAAGAGTGATGAGTGCTCCAGAGAATCCTCGTAAAAGAGAATGATGAACTTTGCTTTTCCTTCACTGGTGCTTATGAAATTGTAAGCAAGCAGTATCTTTCATGAGCTCACAGGCTGCACTTCTGCTCTGGCCTTTCTCAAAATTATTTTAAAAAGGGGTTAATATATATGTATTACATCTAATCTTACTCTTTACACCTATAATGGGCATTAAAAATTTTGCAGTGGACACAGATATTGCAAGTACCTTGCCTCAGAATTCTTGCTTCTCATTCCACTCTGCAAAATGTCTCTCTGGGATGAGGCTTAACATGCAGTGTTTCCTTTAGTGTAGGTATTTTTTGGTGAAAAACAAGAGGGAGACATTGTTTGCAGACTGAAGCAACCCCTCTGACAGAGGCTTACTCTCCATAGCCAGACTCCACACAGTTACCTGACATCAAAAGATATGTGATCGCTCGCCACCATAAACTGCAGTGTCCCCCTGGGCTTTTGCTTTCCACTGAAAGTCTCCCATCCAGCTTACTAACTGAAAATGAGGATGGATGATTGGTGGGGAGCTCTCCCAGACGCATGCATAGATGGATAGGGTTGAGCTCCAGCATGGGTGATGAGGGTGTGCAACACTGCCTTCTGCCTCAAGTGGCAGTGCTTTGGTCACAAACATCAGAAAGGCCAATATGGCAGCTTCAGGAAAGCTTTTTCTAGGCATAGCTTCTCATGCTGGGGATTTCCCCAAGCTGTTATGAGACAGCAAATATTCATGACGGGTTTCTCTCTAACTGAAAAATCTCCACCGAGAGCCCATTCACATAATGATTTTCACACTTTAAAAATAGAGTTCTTTTGAAAGGGATTATTACAACCAAGCACTACATGCAGATACAAATTCTTTGTATTCTAGGTACTCATAATAAAAGGGACATACATGATCATCATAAAACATAGGTGGGAACCCACTATGTGACACACTTGTTCTCTTGTTCAGAGCTATTAAACAGCCCAGCTTTTCTGTCCACAAGGGATGGTGAGCCACACACATGCTGCAGGAGCAAACTCCTGGATTGCTATGCAGCTGCTCAACACCCTGCCACGTACAGAAAGTGCTGCACCAAAGCAGTGTGGGAACTGCTCACACTGAAATACAATTTCACAAGTATTTTTCTCCCCAGAGCAGCAGGCACGGCCTCAAGCTGCCATAGCTCAGGGTTTGGGTTTGTGCGGTGCTATGTGGAGCCGGGGGTTGGACCCCACAGTCCTTGGGTGTCCCTTCCAATTCGGGGTTTTCTGTGATTCTTAAACATTATTACCCCAGATAAAGTCTTGTTCTGTGTACACACAACACATGGCTGAAATAGCACTGAGTCTTACTCCAGTGATTTGAGATGGGTTAGAAGGCAGCTTTTATACTACGCAAACAGCTTTGAAGGATATTTGTTACTAAGCTTGGTCACTAGGAACCTTGCGGCTTGCACTGAGTGGCTGGCAGGTGCCAAGTGTGGTGTTACCCTCAGTTCTACGAAGTTGTATGCCAGGGTGGCAAAACAGCCTGTTTGCTATCTGAAGCAATTAGCAGTTATCTCAGCCACACAAATTGTGCTAGCCTTTCACATTTAGTCAAAACAGCAGTTCAGTTCACTGCATTCCTTTGTGGTTTGCCTGACAGTACAGTGACAGCTCAAAGCATTAAGTGAAGGCCCACCAGGTGTCCTAGCAAAGCAGACCTGCCCAGTTCATCACCAAAAAGCAACCTGGGAGGCAGGTAATTTGCAGCGTGATTACTTACTTCACCTCCTCAGATGAGCTGGATGAAGGGGTAGCACAGATGAGGTAAGTTGATGGTACCTACCCTGGAACGCCAAGGGCACTGAGCCATCTTACACCAGCAAAGAGCTCTGCTGAGCACATCCACTGCTTGGAAAGCAGTGAAAGTAGAAGATATAGGAAAAAAATAGACAATGATCTTTTTGGTTCTTTTGATCAATTACATCATTACACACATTCATATTTTCCTAGAAATTAATTCTTTGCCTTGTCACCAGCTGCAGATTGCAGTAGTTTGAATCAATGGCAAATACATCCCAATTTTCTTTCCCAAACATATGGCAGTTGGACTTCTAAAGGAAGCTGTAATGATTCATTACAAATATAAACTCATCCTTCGCATTAAAATGTAAATTACAATGAGCATTTTATCATAAGACACAAAGTAAATGTCTTGTTGTATAGAGGAATAAGAACTAGCTGAAATATACTGTTTTCCCAGGTGCTCTGTTAAAACAAGGATTAGTGTCAGCAGCTATTTCAAAACCACTTGTGAGTAAAATGCCTCATTTCAAGCACACAGGGCTACAGATGATGCTGTTTTATGAAGTGGTCATGAGCACACCTTTACACAATGAAGACTCATACAAGCCGAGAGCCATGGTGCCATGCCTGTTATCTTGCCAGACATTGCACAATGCACACCAATTTCTGGAGGCTATCAAAAAATAAGCGCAATAATAGTACTCCAAAGAAATTATCAACATCTGCTACATTTTTTGGCAAGAAACACAGATTAAAATTACTCTCTGTACAGAATTAACAAAACCAAGTGCTAGCTATTTATATGCTGTGTGACACTTAAGCTCAAAACTTAGATTGCATTAATGGACTCAGTCCAGCCTTGTTTCAAGTCTTCAGTGGATTTCAAAAGAAAACGAACATCCTGCACAAGTTTTGGAAGCATGACTAACTGCACAAGCTCTGGAAGCACCTCTGACTGACTCAATTACGTTTACATCAATTGAAAAAAGGATGGACTATAAATACACTGGGTAAAATTAATACTTCTTCACAATGACCATGCTTAATAAAAACTTTCAACTGCTTGCACGGCACACTCAGGTCTATACTCATGAAAATCACTACAAAAGAAATAAGCCAGACAAGTGCTGCTGTTTTTGTTTGCTGTTTTCATGACACATTAGGAAGGGACCAGTGCTATTTCAGTTTTTTCAAAGAGGGAAGAGAAAAACTTTTACACTGTAACTGCTGTGCATGCCAGACACCACAAAGAACCAGAAGCTGATCAGCCAAAAGAGGACTTCTACTGAACCCTCTAAACACTGTTTCTAATACCTGTGCAATGCAGTAAGGCATGACACCAACTGAAATACTGAGCTGAGCACTGCTCAGCTATGGGCATCTTTTTACCGAAGTTTATCAAGAAAGCCAAGTAACATCTGATAAGAGAAAGCGAAACAAACAAAATCTGACCTAAACCCTGTAAATTCCAGCTATTTTTGCACTTCCTTAATGAATTGCAAGAGCTTTGTATGCTTATTTTTCAAATAGCTGCATACCTGCAAAAAATGCTGCTGATCATTTCTCATGATGATGCTAAATTTAATTTTGAGTGATTGGAGAAGAGCAGTGATAAACACATTATGCTATAATGTGGCATAAGATTGAATGCGGTACATCATCTTCTAATAATGATCAGTAGGATATGATCATTACTTCTGTGCTATGTTCAGGAAAAACAGAAAGTGTCCCCAATTGGATATTTCCACATAGAGGGAAATCTGAGAAATTGTTGCATGCCCTCCTCCTGCTTGAATACTGCAGTTTCCAAAAAGATAAGATCATGGCAACTCTCCCACCCTCTCTAAAACAAACATGCTGCATTCAGTCAAAAATGGCAAAAAACCAAATCTGATCTGACCTGTTGCATTACATTTTTTGCTCTCCAGTGTGTTGGGTTCTTACCTGGTGCAGTTTTGTAAGACACTGTTCTGGTGGGCAGGGGTGGTGCGCTCTTTGTAACAGGGCTTGGTGCCATCTGCAGACCTTGCCGCTGCCTCTTCAGCTCCTCTTCTCGCTCCTGGGCAGCTCTGATTTCTTCTTCTATCATTGATAAAGTCCGCTGCTTCCTTGATCGTAACTTGAAAGGGCCCACGGTCACTTCGGGTTCCTGCGTGGCAAGGATGGAGGCAGTGCTCCTCAGCTCAGCTGCCTCTGAATACTTGCTGAAGTAACTGACTTCGTGCCTGTTCTCCTCCACAAGGAATGGCTGGCTGGCAGAGTACACGGGCGACTGCTGCAAACTCTTCCCTTCCCTGAGTCCTGAGTCATCTTCTTTTGAAGTCTTTGGTTTGGTGTCCCTTTTTTCTTGAACAGGTGAAGACACCTGGGGTGGCTTAAACACTGGGTTCTGCTGCTCCTTGGAGGCTGGAGATAGCCTGGTGGTGGCTGGCTGCTCTTTGGCAGAGATATCCTGTTCTTCTGGAATTTTCTCTTCCTTGCCATTTGTTTTATCTGCCTGTTCGGCTATGGCTTGTTGGATGGCATTCTGAACAAGCAGACCAGCATGGTACTCTAGCTGGTTGTCCATCAGCATAGAATTTGCCAAGGCAGAAGACAGTGAGTCACAGCCTGGGTCGCTGAATGATTTGGATATGCCTTCGCCCCTGCACTCTGCTGGAGTATCGGTCTGCGGGGTCTGTGGCAGGGAGAAATCTGCCAATGAGCTTTCTTGCAGGGCACTCATAGTCTCATTAGAGGCACCACTGTCACTGATGTTATCCATGCTGAAGTCATTGGAAAGGGTCTCCAAGACAGTGGTATCCTGAGATCTTACAGACAAGTCATCCAAACCAGAGTCAAGCTCCTCGGGAGGGGAGGAGGCGCTGGCTGACTTTGGGAGCTGGTCTAGCACACCCTGTACATCATCCTTCACCACTGTGAAGACAGCTCTTGCACTCATGAATTCTCCATCCTCTGACCACAGTTTCGAGGCCTGTCCAGCTCTGGAGCTATCACTACATGGTAACTCTTTTATTGGGTCAGCACTGTTGCTCTGAGCATTTGTATCTTCCTCTGAAGAACAGGAGACTTTCTGTGCTTTGACAACAGTGATGTCATTACCCTCATGTTGACCTGTTTGTCCATACATTGAAACAGGTCTTGTAATGGTGGAGAGAGGCCTGTCTGCATTTGAAGGATTGAGGCTTTTATAGAATGGTTTGACGGAGAACATTTTGGGTGTTCCAGACCGCCTTGGTGGGACCTGACCCTGAGGTGGACCTGAATGCTCCATCAGTTGGAACTGCTTCCTGGCAGCTGAGAAATCAATTTGCTCCGTGACAATATCCTCTTTCTTGATATTCACTGGCTCTGGTGGTACAAAGGAGCAACTAACCTGTTTGGGAGATGCTGGTGTTGCACTTTGCTGCTGCAGTCTCTCCTTGCGCTCCTTATACTTTTTGTGGGATTCCAGATGCTCTTCATCCAGTTGTTCCTCCAGAGTTTTCTCCTGGGGAGGGTTCCACCATTTGGCGGCAATGTTAGGGTTTTTCTTGACAGCCTGGCTTTTAATGAGTTCCCTTCTTTCCTTTTCAAGTTCTATCATTTCCTCTGATGGTCTCACTTTGCGGACCCTGTACTTTTCTTTCTCATCTTCATCTTCAAAGAGCTTAGAGGGCTTTTTGTCCTCGTGGAAAGCTCGGAGTTCAAACTTAGCCTCTTTCTTAAGGGTTGTAAGAGTTGTTTCTCCATCCTTAGAAGATCTTCTAGAACTGTTTGAAGAATTGGGACTTTCTGGCATCTTCAGACCTTCCCCAGAGTCTTCCTTCAGTCCACCCAAGGAATGGCCATTAGAGTTCAGGCTTTCACCTGCTGTACTAGCTTCATGTGGTTTAACAACCAAGGGCACCTGCTTGTCAGCTACATTTTCTTCCCTTGCATTGGGTACTGAATCATTAGAGACATTAACTGAAGCTCCAGAGCCATCCATGGTGGTGACTGCACTTAGCTGAGGAGAGGATGTCCCATTAGAGGTATTATCGGCAGAAGAATCACAGCAGTTTGCCTCCAGCACTTCATCTAGATATCTGATCTCTTTAGCAACTTCACTGTCCAGAGATTCATGCCTGTCCTTAAGTCCATTGTGGCTGGCAGCAGAAGAAAAGAAGTGGGTTGGATTGTCTATGGGATGTGGTGAAGCCACTGTGGTGATGCTTTTATGTTCAGAAACTGGAACTTCAATTTCCATTTTTTCTTCCTTTGTAGCAAGCGCAGTAGCTGGCTCCAAGAAATTGGCACAGTTTTGGTCTCTATTTTTTTTTAACCTGATGTCATCCTCAGGGATTCTGGAAGATTTCTAAAACAAAACAGAACAAAACTTTGATGAAGTCAAAGAAGCATTGTATTTTCTGCAGACTAAACACCATCTGGAAGGCAAACCATAGCACTCAAGATTAAAAGAGTTCTTCACAACATTAGGAGGCATGGCAAATAATCAGTACTTACAAAAAATAGAAAGTTAACTCACTGTGAAGTGAACAGGGCACTAAAACAAAAACGAACTTTCATTTAAATATCTCCCAAGTGGTTATCATCCTCACTTTGTTCATTATTCCAGGCCTGTGTCCTGGCCTGCCACTAAAAATGAGGTTTGGATTTTCAAGTTACTAATGACTTAGCAGTTTAGATTCTTGAAAGGCTTGCACGTGCAGCACACTGCACCTATCAACATGGTATTTTACAGATGTCTTCCACACCTAAAGAAAACCTCAGAATCCATCCACAGCTGATAAGCATTACTGTCTCCGTCTTGCAGAAACAGATGCTAACATGCAGAAAGAGCAGGCAACTCATCTCACATCAGGAAAAGGATGAGACAACACCAGACAATGTTCATTTCTCAGTGGATCAATCTCAGCCATCAAACACAGGGTAGAATTATACAGTGCTGGAAAAAACATGGAGTCTTTCTCTGGCCCACACAGAAACCCACATGCAACTGGAGCTGGGAGGCAGGAAGCATTCATGTCTCCCACAGCATGGAGATCACCACAGGAGGCACAACAGGGACTAGAATCATGGTCTTCTCCTTCTCCCTCTTTCATGTGCAACACAGATGCACTGGACTCATATTTCCTCATGATAAAGATATTAACAACATCATTCTTCTAGGATAGCTTGGTAATTTTCTCAGAACACAATACGATCTCAAAACAACCAAACACAGCATGCCTATTCACATCATCAAACGCTTTAACACAGAAAATTGCATTCTGAGGTCTCTGGCTCCTTTTTCACATAAGCTCTTATACAGCACCACTGCTGAAGCACGGATTTGGGAAGCAAACAGCACTGATCAAATCCTCCAAGTAAGTGGCTCCCCAGAAAGGTCACTCCTGTACGCTGGCCGCAGTTATCCTTGCCACCAAGCATCATGCACTCTGTTAGTACACAATGCAGCAGAAAATGACCAGCCAAGAGCACAAGGATCTTACCAGCCACCTAAACAATAACATTGCCTCTAGGTTTACAATGGCAGTAAAATGCATCTGACACACCTTGAAGAATTTGAGCCAGGCAGAAGAGCTCTCCTTCTAAAAGCATTTTGAAAGAGTTTCCTGCCTAATAATTCCATTGTACAGATCTGAAGATAATGCTACCTTCATCCATTAGAGATTTTCTTTCTGCTAAATGCTTTAAAGCACCTTTAAGAACAGGCAAAAAACCCAACTTTCTTTTGTCGACACATCTTACCTATTTAGTTGGTTCTACCTTCATTGCACCTTCTGTTGAACCTACACATTCTCAAGCTTAAGTTTCTATCAGTGCTCTCCTTAAAGCATATTGCATTTTTTACAATTTACATGTCTAACTGTGATCAGCTCTGCCTTCAGCCTGAGTAAAGATCTATTCAAGCAAGCAGGTAATGCAAACAACTGCAGAATAATCAGTAAGAACGAAACTTTGATTAAACCTGAAAATACAAGAATATCTGTCTGCAGAGCTCCTAGTGTCACATACAGCAAGTACTCACAACAGGCCTAGAACTGAAATTTCTTTCTGAGTTTTGGGTTCAAGTCTCCCCTGTCAGACTTGCTGACACCAAAAAGAGGATGCTGCCACCTGGAGCAGTTTGAGCAGAGGGACTAAAGCTTCTATACCGGGCTGCTGGCCCTTCATACCTAAGATGAACATGCTGTCAAGCTCTTGCTAACATCTGGAGCTAGCAATACACTGCTGTTGCCCCTTAGACCTCATAGCTAACACTGTGCTACTGCCATCACTGTGCCGATGTATACAGACCTTTTTGGATCAGGTCATGTTTGGGCATTCATGTTGCCTTTAGGGAACCAAACCAAAGGTGAAGTACTTCATCACTCGATTTCTTAACGAATAATAGCTCATCCCCTCATCATAACTGCAATCTGCAGTTCACAATTAAGGCATATACATGCAACTGACTAATCAGGGCAGGCATTTATGGCAGCATGTACTTCTGAGAGTGCATGTGTCTGCACAATTAGTGTGGCACATGTAATTATCTAGTAAGCAAGACAATTATACAGTAAAACCTATGAGAAAACATTGCTCCTCGTGGGAAGAGACCTTTCTTTGTCAAGGATTAATAATTGTGAGTAAGGATGGGCTCTCTGCAGGGGAATAAACCAAGGAACGGAGAAGGGAAAAATAATTATATTTATAACGATTCCTTGTTTTGCCCTCAACACTTTCTTATATAATCTCGGGACGCTTTCAGGACAACAAGGAGGGAATGCTCCAGACACCGCTGGTAAGAAGCAGAAGTCAAACCATGGATGAATTATATGAGGAAGAAGCTGGGAAGATCATATGGATGGACACAGATCAAACTGTCAGGAGAACCAGCTGGAAATGGTCTGGAAGAATGGCACACATCAGAATGAAGACAAGGTGATGTGAAGAGAATGGGAAACTACAGCCCCATCTGGGCTGCTTGGCAGGAGGAGCAGAGCTTGCCAGGGGCTGTTCCTGCTGCACACACCAGCACCTTCATACACGTTGTCCACTGAAGTAGCTGTCTCAAAACTACTAATAGAAGTCTGTAAATGAGGGAGGGCCAGCATTCAACCCCTGCTGCAACCAGCAATGTTGCCTTAGCAGCAATTCCTGTACACTGCATTTTCCAGAAATTATTGTTACATTTACACTCTTTCTGAATGTGCATTCATTTCTTTCTGTTTAAGTCAAGATGCAAGTGTAATTATTGCCATTCGTACAATGCTGCTGCACTTTAGTAAACGGCAGTTATTAGCAGCCTGGAGAATTATTAGCATACTTCCTTCTTGGCTGAATTCTTCATCTACAAAAGTCTAAGTGTTTGAGCATTCAGATCTTTTAGGAGAAAAAAATGGTGGGTGTTCTAGCAGCAAGACCCAGCAAATGTACTGCCAGTGCCTTCCTTTGTTTGATCCAACAGAAAATGCGTGTGACACCAAGTGGGAGGCAGTCCTTCACAGCCACATCCACATTCTTCCCAAGCAACATCATGGCAAAAAAAAAAAAAAAAAAAAAAAAAGAAATAAAAAACAAGGTGAGATTAAACATTAAAATTTAGAACAACTAAGAGTTAAAAATATCTAAAACACAACCTCCTCATGCCAGGCTTCTACTAACCACTCCATCCGAGTTCCACAACAGTTCTTCATACTGCTTATCTGAAGGCATTACTGGCATTGTGGGCTTCCCATTTCTCTGTCTTCCTCTGCAGCAGTCCTGTAGTGACCCTGCTTCTCCTCCCACTGCTGGATCACTGTGCCACTGCTTTGTTCAGCCCTCTATCCTCAGTCTGTGGATCTAACCCTTGGGCTTACCACACCTCTAGGAGTTTTAGTACAGAAATATAACTCAGAAACACAGTTGAGTATGGTAGACTTGGTAATCCTCACCTCCCTGCTGATGTGAATTGTATTCTACTGTTTTGACCCGTTTTTCTTAAGTCTCTTTGCAAAGCAGAAGGAACCAAATGATGGATTTGCTAGGGGGTTGACTGGCAAAACTTCAAGAAAGAGTCTGTTTCCATTCAGCTCCCTGTTTTGAAGAATTGGACACCATCTGCACCACAGGCGGACCCAGTCCTGAGCATTGCAAAGACACAGATGGTGTATGCAGCTCAGGGATTCTAAATAGTCACCATCCCCACTGAGAAACCTCCCAGCCTTGACAGGGATTGCTCCGCTCACCCTTGAAACAGCAAGCATTTTGCCAAAGAAATGGAAGACTGGTATGACATGCAAGTGCTGAAATTCCCAATGGGGAGAAAAAGAAAAAGCAAAATTATATTAGCTCCATCCCAGTAGTAGAGTCAAGGCGCTGCCCACCTCCAGCTCTCAAAACACGGTGATCCCCTTTGTTGCTGCTGGGATGGGCCTGCTCCCCATGGGAGTCTTTGCAGGCATCATACTGAAGAAACAGGCCAAACTTTTAGGAGATGAAGCTGATGATGGGGACTCGAAGATTGGAATGGGATTGCCAATCTTCCTGAAGGAATTGAGCATTTTCATTAAAACAAACACATACATACAAACAAAAAGTGTTGTCTTCTCACTCTTGTAGGAAAATATCCCATTTCTGAGTGATACTTTTACTCCTCAAAGTTTTGAAAACACCATGGAAAAAGTTATCCCAAGTAAATGACCATTTTTCACTCAGTGAAGTTGCACAGAGTTCAGATTTTAGAAAAAGAAAATCCTCACATCCTGTTGCCAAATTTTGCTGAATTCCGAACTTGTCAGACACACGCTGGCACTACCTTGAATAGTTTGATTCATAATTCTGCCTGCACACAAAAGCAAAACCTGGCCTGTTCCTCTCTCAGAGCAGTACATGGTGTCCTCAATACATGGACGCAAATCATTCTTGATGACTAAAATTCATTAGAATTGAGTGTCAAAAATGATGTTCTTTGTGAGCAGCTGGCTTCGCTCTTCAACAACTTGACTGAGGTAGCCAGAGAGTACAATGGACAAATTTTCTTAATGAAAAGCTGGTTCATCTCCTTCAAAGCACTTCAGAAATCACAGCGTGCAGTCTAAAATCAATGCAACTTCACACTAATTTCCCCTAAAAAGCAGTGGGGGTTTCTTTAGGAATACAGAGAGCAAAACGGGATGTGAAGATACAGCATCCAAACAAGTTGCTACTTGGAGAGCTTGCTGTGTGACATTTTGTGAATGCTTTTCCATATGCTGTTTTTCTTGACTACTTTAGAGGAGTTGTTATTGCGTTTACTCAGAAAGCACGTGAAAGTCTTTGCAGTATTCTCTTTCATTCCAGCTGAGCCACAGACTGCAGCTTCCTCATGTGATGCACAATAAGGCTCTTTTATCAAACTGAAGTCCAATTTTCTTTTGCTGGTGTAATAAATTAAGGGTGGAAAAAAGTGCCTCAGAAAAGGAAGAAATATATAAATCCTTTAATGATGAGCACATGAGGCATGGAAGGATATTTCAGTGACGAGTACATAATGAATGACACTGTGCTTTCCCAAACATGTTACTGGAGCTTCAATATTTTCTGTGAAAATGCTAAAGTGAACCATCTTTGGAATAACACGACTTCTCCCTAACTCCAATGTAAATCAGGAGCAGCTTTCCCTAGGTAGGAGCCTTTCAGCCGGTTATTTTCTATCAGTCATTCCCTAAAAATACAGATCTGGTTCCAATGTGAAGAACCTGCAGTCCTTCCAACAGGATTTCAGTTATTGCTACTGGGTTTAGAAAAACAAATACGTTCTCTTTTGAAATTAAATGCTTGCTCAGCTGTTGACAAGAAAAGCAAAAAGACAACAACAACAAACCCACATGTACACACACACACACACACACACAAACCTAACAACCCAAAAAGCAAATTATTTTTTCGTTAAATATTTTCATTCCTGCAAAAACTGTAATTGCATGAAACACCTACAAGGACAACATGATTTATACAGAAATTAATACTTAGGGACAGAAGGCTGTTAGCTGCTGAATTAGCAGAAATACACCTCTGATGAAAAATAAATGTCAGAGTAGTCATTCAAGTGCGATGGTTATACAGCCTCACTTGCTACAGTGTGCAGGACTGGTTCACCTCGCTGTGACAGCTCTATTCAGCTGTAAGGCAACCAAGATGCAAATCTGAAATTACAGGAAGCTGTGATTAAACTTTCATTCAGAAACAACAGCATCGTGATGCTGCCACACTCCACCACCCCCGCCTTCTAGCAGTATCCAGAAAGCAGGATGCTCTGATGAACCGGAGAAGTGCGTCTCACATGTTGAGAGGATGGGGAGAGTCTCCATTGCTACGTGGGGATGTGCAGCAGTTTGCAGGCTGAAATGCAGAGCAATGCATCCAACCAGCACACAACGAGCATTACACTGCCTTAAAATCATCCACTGCAGGTTCTATTCTCTAAGGAACAGGAGAATTTCTTTTTCACAGCTGAAAGTGATGCACTGATGAGGGCTTTTACCAAGAGCTGTTACACTTGCACCCAGTGCTGGTGGCTCTGAGCCTGGCGCTCAGGGCTCTGCTTCCAGAAGGACTCCTTAATGCCCAGCCTTGCATATGGTAAGGGAAAGAAGAAAAAGCTCCATTCAGTAAGGACAGGAAAGTCTTCAGTTTGACAGAACACCAAGTATAAATATTGAACTAAGCAGAATACGGATCTGAATGCATGCATGAAAAACCATCGTTTCACAGAATTCTACAGCTGAAAACTTTCTAACACACAGCAAGAAGGGAACATCTGCTTCGATAAAGCTTGACCTAGGCCCAGCGGGGAGTGGAAAAGACGCTAAACCAAACCTTGCTTTTAATACTCTCCAGCCCATCCAGATAATGTCAGGGCTAGGAAAGGGTGACCTTTACGGTCACTTGAACCAAAGAACAATGAGACAAGGGGATTTCCCAAATTCCTCGGTGTTTTCATCAGGGGGGTGGGAGGTTCTTGTACCATCTCAAGAATGAAGCTACTACCATCCTCTGTAAGAGTGAAATCCAGAGGAAAATACTGGCATATTAATCATTCTGGTACATGAGAAAGAGCTCCTCAGGAAGGAATCTGGATTACACAGAGGCAGGAGGAAGGCAGCAAATGGAGACAAAAGGCCACATGGTTCACTCACTCCCCAAGCAGATCTGATGCTGCTAGGAAAACTGTTTTAATACGCTTCAGAATGGAGATAAACCTGCTGCACGCTCACAAGGAGGCTTTCAGAGATGTATTAGTATTAAATTAAATGATTAAATTCTGATGATACAGATTCTTTTGCTTATTGACACTGCTCTGCAAATCTTACATAAATGGCCTAAACTGCATTTTCTGAACAAAGATACACGATCTCTCTGTGCTGGAGTGCCTTCACTGCCTGCTTTCAAGGGCAGCAGAGCAGGAATGGATAGCCTCAACTGAAGCAAGCACCTATGCACTATCGCACACAAAGCTGAGGCAGGCACTTTCTTCACTTCCCAAACACTGGCTGCTAGAGCTCACACATCCTTCAACTATTTCCTGAAGCCTAATTAATACTTGCTTCACTTCTAAAGGGCAGGTCTACTCAAGATTGGAGCTTAACAGCTTTGGGTGATGATGCAGAAAGGGTTCAGGGAAGAAATTATGTTCAGAAATGTGGACAATGAAGGCTAAACATTTGTTTCTCTTTGTGAGATGAAAAAGGTTAAGAATTATTACTGATGCTTTGGCTCTATCAGTAGGACTTGCTACAAGTGTACTCATCCATTAGGTTAAGACCCATCACAGCAAAATCTGCTTAAGTAAAGAAATGCCTAGGTAGCTGCACTGTGCAGCGAATCTCATGTACTTACAGCGTCTGCTTGGAGCACAAACAGCCAGAGAATGTTTATTTCACTGCAAATGATGAGCATTTGAAGGGTTAGGGAATCAGATCTGGACAAGCCAACAGGCTTGTGTGGCCCATGGATTGTCTTCTCCTCAGTTTCTCAAGGAAATGGGGTCACTTTAAACCCTTTTTAACTCTCTGCAAAGATCTATCAGTACATACAATGGCTTAGCATGGTCTGAATTTATATTTAGCTCTATCTAAAATCTATGATAGGCTGTTACCTCCAGACTCAGTCAAAAGCAGATCACTGACACATTTCCAAAGGAAAATTGAGAGGACATTAAGAAAGACGAAAACTAATCTAGTCCTAGCTCAAAAATCATTTGGATAACATAAGTGGAGAGACAGAAAGTATGAGGGTGATCAAAGGATATAAGTGAAGTCTCTGTGAATAGCTGTGCTGTGCACAGAGTAGGAACAAAGCCACTTCCAGGGAGAGTCTGGCACAACACCTACTCTCAGCCACACTCTCTGATCCTTCACCACACTCTGTAGTGTGTCAGGAAACTACCACGGAAACATGCTTTCACTCCACAGAATCACAGGGGTTGGAAGGGAACTCTTGAGACCATGAAGTCCAACCCCCCTGCAAAACCCCTGCAAAGCATGTTTCCTACAGCAGGTCACACAGGTAGGTGTCCAGGTGGAACTTAAATTTTATCTTCAGAGAAAGAGACTCCACAGCCTCTCTGGGCAATCTATTCCAGTGCTCCAACTCCAGTTCCTTTTACCAGAAACACTACATGGTTACAACGGTATGTGGGCTACAGACTACAGTTTTTATATAAGAGCCCAAACCTTGTCACTGGTAGAGTGCAATCCATAGGGCTCTTCCTTTATGGGCAAACATATAACGTAATTCTGTGGATGACACATGTACAAAAATACCTATTCAAAAGTAAACACCCATAAGACAAAATTGCTATTGGTAAATATGAATTCAAGCTAGCCAAAATGATCAGGGGAGTTTAACACAGCATTTCCGCCTGCAACCTAGTAATATTGAACAGCAAAAGAGGACAGACTCTACAGATTGTAGAGAACAGTTTTGCTACTAAAAGGCCAAATGTCTACAGTTTCTAAGAAGGAGGATATCAGTAACTTCTCCACATGCCACTGCTGTCCCCAGGCTACACATATGACCAACTGTGTGAGCCCAGCATTGAGAGTATTACGCAATTTCATCTGAGGTTTTATTCACAACACAAGAACAGCACCACGGACATCCCACTGCATCTTGCAGGAGACTATTTCAGTTGAAGTGAGACTTGGACTGGACATTTTTTCAAATTCCTTACTTAGGAAAAAGGCAGTTGGCAAATTCCAGGGAATAAGACATTCCCTTTCAGCACCTACTATGTCCCATCCCTCTGCCCCTGCTCTCCTCTCATCTTCCAACCAAAGACTCATTATTCCTTCTAGTCCTGCCAAAAACCCACTGATTAAGTGACCAACTGCAGATGAGGACAACATTAGGATATTATTTGATCAAGACATTCATCACCTGCTCTTTCAGCAGCTGGAGAATTAAGATAATGGTGGGGAGAAATGGTGTTAAATGAACCAACCACTCCAGCTCAAATCGCTGCTTGAGAAGGCTCCAGCCCCTCAGGGTGGGTTTTCTTTTTCCTTAATCACAGAAAAAATAAAAAAATATTACTTAATTCATTTAATGTTGGCAAGGTCATGCAGCTGTTATATAAAGAGTTGCTTTCACTGTACTTCTCAGACAACTTGCTAATGGATATGAAAAACACCCCTCTCCCTTTCTGGGAGCTAAAGACTGTGCTCTCCAGGTGCAGGCAAGCTAAGTGTCACAGTGTGCACCAAATGCCATAGAAGCCAGGTATGCTGCTGCTGTTCTATGTGGCAGCTCACAACACCAGGCTTTATTCCTTCAGTGCTGACAAATGAAATGACGAGGCTGAACATATAACCCTATCAGCTGATGTTTATTTTGCAGCAGCAAAGAATATAACACACTTGACTAGTGAGCAACATCCCTCCAGAACAATCAAAGGATTTGCTCAAAAACATTTTGCTGGTACTGACTGAAGAATGCAGGTACTGCAGGCATGGATGGTACCCCTGGTTATCACATCCACCAGATATATACATACAACAGTATTTTTCACCTCCAGAACTGATATTCTATAGCAAACATAAAAGGTTGCAAACTTCTGAAAGCTCTTCCTGGTGTTGCACTGAGCAAACCAACTACAGAGTGATGAATTCCATCCACAGCAATTGCAGGAAAAGTGACTAATTATTTTAAGCACTCCTCCCTCACTGAAATGATAAAGTGCAAAGAAGACACAAGCCACAGTCAGAAAGCTTAGCTTACCCTTTCTCACTCTCTCTTTCTGTTCCTGCAAACTCTGAAGCAAAACCAAAAAAAGCTGTTTTCCACAGGAGTAGTCACTATTTTTGGCTCATTAGGTCAAATTTCTTCTCCTGAATGCTACTGAGTTGTGACGTGAGAGGCTGAGGGAGGGCTGGTTCCAGAAAATGAGGCAGCCCACACCCTCAGCTCATTCACACAAAGAGGAAAACACGCATTCCAGCAACTGGGAAAGAGCAGACTTCACAAGCTCTGTGCTGTAATTAGCAGCAGTTTTCACCTGCTAGGAACTAGGGAAGGACTGACTTTGCTCTTTTCACAGCAGAAGCTCAAAATGCTTAGGGCACCCTGGGTTACCTCCTGCTTCAGGAGGCCCAGAGCACGACATGGTCTTTGTGCCTGCAGGAAATGTGCCTGCCACATGTGAAATAACTGCAGACAGGGAACACTATAAAACAATTACAAGGCAGGGAGACTGGGAAAAAGGCACAGTGTTTCCTGCAGCCCCGCATTCATTCATCGCTGCTGCCTGTGGGCTTTGACGGTTGAGTACCCCAGGGTTAGGTTTCCTGCGGGCTCAGCAGTTAAACCTAAAAATGTGAGCTGACTTTGGGTTTAAATAGATTGAATTTAGGATGACCTTGCACATGTCACTACAGATGATACAGCTTCAGGGTTGGAATGGAACACTTTACCAGTCCACATCTGGTCAACTAAGTACAATATATTAATTTGCTTTCCTGCTGCTACTGTTCTTCAGCCTCTCCCTTTCCTGCTTTGTTTTAAGGAGAAATCTGTACGTGTTCAGAATTGGGCAGGTCTGAAGAAACTTGCTGGCACATCCCGCATGCTTCAATGCAGTCTGGCTTTTGGAGAATGCTTTGGGTAGCTAAGTTTTAGTGCTGGGAGTGCCACTGCAGACTGTCCATGAAGCTGTAGATGTAGCTGTGTATGCATGGCTACTGATCAAGGGCACCAGCAGAGGGAAGTAACAGACATCCCTTACCAGCAACAACCAAATCCAACAGCGCTGCTACTGGCGGTAGCTCACTTCTTATCTGACCAATGAGGCAGGTCTCCACAGCTTTATAACGGGTAGGCAAGAGGCTTCTTGGCACCTGCTGAATACATCTATCACAACTGAATGCAAGTCAGGCTCTCACAAAAATAAAGGCCATTTTCACTCCACAACCTACAAATGATTGTACTATTAATAAAAAATAATTTCAAAGTGATTTACCTGTTTCAGGCCTCTAAATCTTCCAAATTTGCAGCATACGTACATTAAAGCTGCATCTGGATCTGTATATACGGAAAGCTAGTGTGAGGTGAGCAGCTCATTATTTTTGGCTGTCAATCTGAGAGAGCTCAAGTGTAAAGCCTGATGTGTCTTTCAGAAAGGCAAGTTATATTCTGTTTTAGTCCTGAGTTAAATTTTTCAATGAGAAAGGCTCAAAGCACCTGGACTCTACCTGAATACAGGACTGCCTCTCTCCATACCTGAAGCCACTTGCACAGGCAGAAGAAACACATAAGCAAGAGTTTGACCAACCAGCTCCACCTGTAACTTTGCAAGACATCTTTAGTTCAAAGCAGCTCTTGCTGGCAGACCATCCAGATATGTGATGGGACACGATATATGGGGCACAATACATTCTGCAAATGTTCCTGAGAGCCAGGCATCTCAAGTTACAAATGCTGGTTGCAATTTCTGGTGATGATGCAATAGTGGAAGAAAATACAAATACTAGAAATAAATATTCCCCCACTTCATACTGCAACAACGATCTTTTCACAACACCCATCTCATTATGCAAAGTGTTATCTCTCTCCTCTGTATCACTGCAAACTTTCCTGTGCGTGAAAGAAGGTCTTAAGAGACCAGAGTCACCATTTCAACTCATTAACTTCAGACTGTGTCACCTCTAGATATCTGCTTGAGCCAAATTTTACTGGGACTGCAAAATGGAAAGTGCCCCATAGGGCTGGCTGTGGGAAGTAGAAGTGGTGCTCAAGCACGTGACTGTAAACGACTGATTAGCATTTTAAGGATCTCATTTTTAATATTTTCTCTATAACACTACTTTACTAAGCTGTCTGAGAAATTAACATGGGTGTGAAGGTCAGATGTACAAGAAATCCAGCATAAAATGACAACCATAAGGAATACAGTCAGACTTCTCTAGTCTCATGTCAGCCCTGTCATTGACTGGTTCCGTGTCTTTCCAGTTAATTTCTCTGTCCTTCAGCATTTTCACCACGTTAAAAAGGAATGACACTGCATTCCCCCCTTCCCTGCCTCCCTACCATCCCACTGTGACGCTGGCCACAGGGCCCTGCTCATCAGCTGATTTTCAGTTTTCAGCAGAGAGAGCAACATATCTGCTTACACCATCCAGGCAAGTCAATCTGACAAAAGTCTGTCCTGCCTTTTATAATAAATACAAAAATGCTTCTGAAAAATAAATAGTTTTCTTGGATATTTCCTAATGTTCCAGCAGCTATTTAATAACCAGTAATTACAAAGAATTTAATCTGGTGAGCAATCTTAATTGTTCTTCCTTCTCCAGATGCGGAAATCACACGCTTTAAGCCCAAAGGCCACTTCTATTTATTTTATGAGAACAAACTGGCTCTGTCAGTTTAATTTCCCCTGGTGCTGTAACCAGACCTGCTGTTCTTAAGAAGACAACCAGAATCAGACACAAACAGAACCAATTTCTGTGGACAGGCTGCAAGGACAGCTTGCTAACATCCCAAAACTCCCTAGCACAGACCCCTTCACGGGCACCCAAACTTCAGAAAAAGACAGCAGGAGAATAGCTGCTCAGAATTAATTATCAAAAAATGGACACCAAAATCCATTCCCTCAAGGAAATATCACACCAAAGCTTGATAAGGCAGTACTGAGCTCTTGATTTTTATCAGTACTTTGCATTCTGTGGGTGACTCAAGGTGTGGAAAAAGTACTCACACTCACAAGTACATGTATTCCTGTTGGAGAGACAAACTGGATAATACAAGGAGTTGCACGCCAGAAACCTTCAGCTATGGGGAGAACCAAGAGTTTGTGCTCCACCCAACCCACAGAATATCTGGAGGCCCTCTTCTTGATTCAAGCTTTTTGGCTTGAATCTGTGCATCTTTCTTATTTCCCATGTAGAATAGTAACACTTTTTAAAAGAAGTTCAAACTTGACTGCCCTAAAAAATGGTGCTCAGGGGCCTTATCAGTTCAAAGACAAAGCAGCATGTGCCATGCTTACAACTCACAGCATAGCAGATGTAAAGAAACTTGTCAAAATTACAAGGGCTGGAGTCACAGATGCCAATCAGCTGACAGCACAAGGTGTCATGGAAAGATGATGCCTGGAAAAACAAGTTAGAAACGTCATGTGGCATGCCACTATCGAAGCTGTGTTTCTCATATATTTACAGTAAATATTTGTTGTTCTCTGTGTCTGCTTCTCAAGCAAAAAGAAGAATTGGAAACAACAAATCACTTAACATTTGTTGTAAGTTATGTACGAAGGGAAAGACTTTGTCACAGCATCCCTGATCAGAGAGGTAAGCAAGCAATTGAGTTTCTGCTTTGTGGTAAAGGTGAGGTAATTCAAGCTGGCTTGACCCAAGCTCCCAGTAGAAAGCAGGAAGCCACTCTGCACTGCTGAAGCCAACTTCAGCTGCTTCGTGTTCCCCAGTGCCCGGTGGACACCCGAGGGGTCACAGGACAGCTCCATGCCTGTAGTCCATGAGAGCTGTGCTGCTCTTGCCCCTGAAAAACTTGAAAAAACTTCCCTGTGATTGATTTTAAATACTGTTAGCACTTAACCCATTGCCCTAAATGATGAAGCTGTTCTTCAAGCTAACAGAAAGGAAAAGGCAAGAAGAAAAAAAAGAAAAAGAAAAAAATGTTAAAAACAAGCCAATTATTGTGGTAGCAAGGAATGCGTGCACAGAGTTTGTTTTGATTTGTTTAGATAAGGTGGCTGGAAACAAAGATCCTTGGGAATTCTGAAAAAGCCAACAGAAAAATGTTTGTTTTAAAACAGAACAGAATGTTTAGGTAACTCCCAGCCCTCCCAATCAGTTAGGCCTGTTGATTTCTGCTCACTCAACCTAATCTGAGCATTTAAGTTTGGTGTTACATATTCCATGCAGACAAAGCACAGAAGGTACCTCAGGGTCATGGGAGTTAGCATTTCTTCAGTGGGGTCAAACCGTTCTCCACATTTGGAGCAAACCTACTGAATTAGGGGGAGCTGGAGGTCTGACGACAGCAGAAACCCTTCAGGCTGCTTGCACTTAGCTAAGGTTTTGGAAGAAGCACTTGGAAGCTAGGTATTATCAGGAGAGGCTTCCATTTGTCTGTGCTGAATATGTTAAATAAAGCAGACTTACAGCAAGTTCCTACTAGCGTAACACAAGAATCTGTGGGGCTGCTGCAGACAGAAGGATGGCTCAGCTTTGAGCAGACACAATATTTAAGTAAACTTATACAGAGAAAGCTGGAAAGAAGAAATCCCAGCAAACTAGGAATTCAAAGAACTGCACCTTCCCTGAAAAATACCTGCATTTCACTGAGGAGGAATGTTTTTCCTGGTCTAAAAGATCATTTTATGTTCATTTCACTAAAACCTTTCAGAAATCCACAAACTTGCAACTCTATGAAAGTTGTGGGATAAGCAGACAGAGGTAAGATGTCTGTTGTTAAATCATAAACATGCATCTAACACACACACAGGATGTTGCCATCCATTAGGACTGCAGACCTACACATCAAGGTGAGCTGCTCATCAAATGGACAAAGGCACATCAGGAATTAGTAAGGAATCTTCAGGTACAAAAGAAACACAGACATACAGCTGCATGTATTTTCTAGTATTTAAAGGAAATTATTTTGTTTTCCAACAGGGCCCAGCCTGTAAGCTTCCATCAAGGCACTGGCTTCTCTTCCTACCTCTTATCAATTTCTTATAATGATGCCTGCCATAAAATTAAGGTTCTCCAAACTGATGGCAGCGTGCAAAGAGGTACAAACATGGTTCTGGAATGACATCTTACCCACAGTGTTAAAATTTAGTTAATTCTTCAAGCAATAAATTGAGTGCAAATTTCTCTCCAGGCAGGTGAGGCTGTGGCAGAAGATGAATTCTGGGCATACAGGACCCCCTTGAAATCGCACTGCCTTCTGTGATAAGATTCAGCTATCAAAGTGAATAGGAAAAAAAACAGAATGGGCTTGCCAACAGCAAATGTGCTGAAACAGCACTATGGTCCACTACAAGCATACTCCTCTTGATGCAATAATATTTTCTTATTAAAAAAATGCTGGGTTAGAAATATCTCAATTGCCTTTCACACTTTGGAGACCGATGTGAAGAAGAATGCTGAAGGAAGACTTCTGTTTTGGGGCACAAAGGCAAGAAATTCCCAGGTAACATAACATGTTGCAGGATCAGTCAGGAAAACATGCACTTAAAATTCATATAATCCTAAGGAAAGGCAACACGTTCCAAAAGTTGAGCCATATGCCTATGGTTTTACATATACTGAAATGTATCCAAGTCTACTGAAGTCATGTCCATTTTAGAGGAAAAATCAATCGAAATCAAAGACATACAATACCAAAACCTTGTTATAGAGAGGGTTTGGAAGACAAAGATACGAAATAGCTAATTCATTAAATACGCTGGAGAGCTTACATTTTATTGTGTAAGTGCATTACAATATGATTTTCAATGGCTATTTTTCCTCCGGTGTTATTTTCTTACACATCTATTTCTGCTCATTTAAGGACTGATGGCAAAAAACTCTGTAAATCTCTACTCTTGTGAAATTAGAACAGCTTATAGGACTTTTTCTATGAGTAATATCCTATCAGACTGTTTTGCCGTATTTGTCAGTTTCTTTTCACTAGACATTCAACCTAGAAAACAAGAACAAGGCCCTAGATACATTACGAAGTGTTAGGTATTGACACATCTCAAGTCATACCATACAGATTCCATGCTTTTGGGTGAACTAGTGTATTAACTTGGGACTTATCTGGAGAAAGCCACTCATCTTCTTCCTCCAGCTCCCTTCCCCCCCCCCATTTTTTTAAACAGTTTTGGTACTGCCCCGCTCTGTGACTTGTCTACATCATTTTGACCAAATAAAAATGGATGGCAGTAGTTGTGAATACCATGAACACTCATTGTGAATGCACAATTTTCATTCTGAAGCTCTAGTTCCACTGAATTCAGACAGGGAATGCACCCTCTTTAATGCCTTTTGCATTGTAAGGCCTCATCTGGAGTACTGTGTCCAGTTCTGGGCTCCCCAGTACAAAAAAGACAGGGATCTCTTGGAAAGAGTCCAGCGGAGAGCCACAAAGATGGTGAAGGGCCTGGAACATCTACCCTGTGAAGAAAGGCTAAGAGAACTGGGTCTGTTCAGCCTTGAGAAGAGAAGACTGAGAGGGGACCTGATCCAGGTCTATAAATATCTAAGGTGTGGGGGGCAAAGTGGCGAGGCCAGACTCTTTTCAGCAGTGTGCGGAGACAGGACAAGGGGAAACGGCCAGAAGCTGGAGCATAGGAAGTTCCGCACCAATGTGCGCAAGAACTTCTTTATGGTGAGGGTGACGGAGCACTGGAACAGGCTGCCCAGGGAGGTTGTGGAGTCTCCTTCTCTGGAGATATTCAAGACCCGCCTGGACGCCTACCTGTGCGACCTGGTGTAGGGAGCCTGCTTTGGCAGGGGGGTTGGACTCGATGATCTCTGGAGGTCCCTTCCAACCCCTACAATTCTGTGATTCTGTGATTCTGTGATTTCAACTAAATGCCTTTTCATTGGAAATCAGGGGATTCTGGCCTGAGACAGAGAAGTTTCCTAAAAATGATCCACCAGAACACCTTATAATCACAGTTCGCAAGATCTAACAAATGCAGCAGTTGACATGCCTAAGGACAAAAAGTGAGAAGAAATATGGTGGCTCTCTTGGCTGCCCATACCCATTATCTAGCTGCTCTGCCATGTCTACATGGCGCGTGACCGTTGGGTGCGCTTCTGCAGGCAGTGGCATCTTCAAGCCCTGTGTATTCACAAAGATGTTCACCACTGACAGACACTGCTGCCAACTGTGCAAGAGATCCTGAGTCATGATGTGAGACCTCCCACCATTTCTGCCACATTTGGGCAGCTAAGAGCATTGCAGTGGCTCCATGGGAGGGCTGCTGCTAACTGAGGAACAGGAGCTGCAGAGCTAGGAATGATGACCACCCACATCAGCACGTGTCTGTGATTTCTCTTTTCTGTGTTTTTCCAGTTTTCTCTTCCTTTTACTGGTCTTGGTTTTCCTTTCAGCTTTCTCTTGAGCTGTTCGTCACTCTTCCCCCTCTGACTTCCTCCACCTACCATCTGCTTGCATCTCAGTGTAAGAGTTGGTGATGAGTGCACCATGTCACACTCCTCCATGTGAGATCGTGCAGTGGAACAAGTACTGTGGTTTGACCTGGTTCATCCCACTTCTGCATTAGCTGACTTCTGCTGAGATTCCCTGTATGGATTGTACTCAGCATGTGACACCAAAGCATGGCTCATAAACTGCCAGCAGTCTTCCCGGTTCGCATTTTGAAGAGTTCAGCTGCAGTCTGGGGTAATGTGCTGGTCTTTAAGCTGATGTGCTATCTTACACTTTATGCAAACACCAGCACTGAGACATTTGTTTTTAATTCCCTCCTCATATTACAACAATAGAGACAGCAAACAATAAAATCAACCTGTAATGATTTCTTGGGCTCAACCCAGCTGCTGAGCAAATTAAGGCTCTAACAACGACAAGGCTGCTGGGTCCTGGAAAGCAATTGCCAACATTGCACTAGGCAGTGTGTCCTGCCTGCAGCTGCCTCTTGGGCCGTGGGAAGCTCTCCCAGCTTTGGCACACCTGGCAGTCACAGAGATCGTATCTCCAGGGTTCACCTCTTCCTTCTCCTGCTATTTTCTATAGCTGGGGGGAACTGGAAAGGGAAGAGTCCTCTGATGGTAACTGCTGCAGGGCCAGAGGGTAACTGAAACCAAGTGTCATCTCATGCAGCTATGCATGGGCCCATACAGGCAATTCCAATGGCGAACTGTAGGTCTGGAGAAAGCTGCCCAGCTTTTTCCAACCTATGTTCCTATGTGATTAATAAATCACAGACGCGGCATGGGATGACAACACAAGGGCACGCATTAAGGGACACACATGGGAAGAAGTAGGCGCAACAAGAAACCCATACAGCCCATAGCTACCTCCCCTTCTGTTGCAGGGATGATGGACAAAACTACACCTTGCATTTCTCCAGTTCATCCATGAAGAGGCTTCAAACCACTCAGCAGAAGAACCACTTAAAAACATTTCCAAAAATTATCTCAATTTTACAAAATGATCTCAATCAAGCATCTTTAAAATGCCTGCCTGACTTGAAAGACCACCCACTCATGCACTTAACCAATGCTGGGGATGTTCAGCCCCTGACTAAGGGGCTGTATAAAGCTGCTACCAAGTTGAAATAACCTAAAGCTGCCCTCAAGATACAGAAAGGCTCTGAATTGCGTCCACGTTGCTCTACCTGGGAGCTGCTGATGAACAGCTCTGTGCCAGCACCTCCTCTCCCCACAGGCAGGAAATCTCTTTTTATAATTGAGTAAATGGGACCAAAATGTTACTTGGAATTGTAACATGGAGTAAGGAAGAGAGGCAGAGCAAACCAGCACCAAAAACAGGTAGGATGGCCTGAATTATTGTCCTCTGAATAGAGCACCATCAAGGGATACAGGGCCATCAGAGGGAATGATGTTCCTCTGTTCACAAGTTTTTGCTCTTGCATCAAACTCAGACAAAATTTGCCCGTTTTGAAGCTTTCCACCTACATGCACAAAGCACAACATCGGGAAGGATGACTATCAGTAAAATGGTGTGCGGTGTTTAGAAGAAATTTCTCATGCTAGTGCAGTATTTTGGAGCAACACTACAGAGACTTCAAAAAAAAAAAAAAAGAAAAAAGCACAGTAGCAGCGCAGTCTGTAGATATTCTGCTCAGGTTTTGTTGTTTTTTTCCTTAAATCATTCTTGCCTAGAGGTCTTTATCCTAATGGAAAGATAAAACCTCCCTACTAAACATTTTAATGAATGTTTTATAGATTCTGTTCACAGTGTATGTGCAGTCAGAAGCTTTTCTGGCTCTTTGGCACATTCTCTCCAGCAGAGGAAAGCTAAATGCTCAGGTATGAGTCCCTGCTAGGGCAGTGGTCCTTCTTTTCTCAACAGGTGAGCAGATGGTCATGCGAAAGGCACTGCCTAACCCTGGTGGACATCACTGCCCAACTGCAGGTCAAGTATTAAATTCACATTATTTCTTATTGCCTCTATTTTGATTACTGGTGAGTAAATGGGGCTTTAGAGTGCAAGAAGGGGCTGATGCCAAGATTTTAGGTGCCTTACTAACAGCTAATGTGAAAGCACTGGAGCTGCAATCACTTCCAGGCTGCAAGACTGAACGTGGGAGCGCTGCTTGGTGTTTGTCCGAGCAGTGCTCTCTGTTTGGCCACACAGCAGATCTGGGACAAACCTTGGCTGCACGCTCGCTCTGAGGAGCTCGGCAGGGCTGGGGCAGAAGCAGCACACAGCTCCTGCAACACAGCTCTCACCTCCTGCCTCAGGTTCCCAACAGTACACCTGGCTCACCGTGTTGCCCGCAGTGGCTTCTCAAGAGGACAGAACTCAGGGCAAAGGAGAAAACTTCAAGCTGGTTTTCACAGCAGTAAGAACTGATGCAGAACTTTTTTGCCCCTGATTTATGTGAGTGACTGGCAGGTTCACAAGAACTGCTTTGTTTAGAAAGAGATCATTATGAGGTGGATAAACATGCATATTTTTTCCTTTTTTAATATTCTGCAAGTTGCTAACTCACGGACAGCAGAGTAGTGAGTGCCCTGTCAGCTAAAGATCATTTATCAAAATTGACACATTCAAAATAAGGTAAGGACCTGAATTAGTTACAAACTAGAAAAACAAATACAACAGCTAATATTAGAACTCAATTTATATTGCTTATGATGACAATGCTGGCAGACCTCATCATGTGAGATCTTTGAGCTATAAATAAATTTAGTGTAGAACAAACAAATATTTTTGAACATTTTTTACATGCAGGGCTTAATGCATTACAGTTTTTTGGCAGAACAAAAAATAGCACCAGACCAAAAACATGACTTATTTTCTAATGGAAAAACAAGCCAGTAGAACAAACTTCCAAAAAAGGAAATCTCTAATCTGTGTGTGCAAGTACCCAAGCTTGTCTCCAACTCTTCTCATTCAGTTTAATAAGAGAGGAAATCAGGCCAGCACAAGTTTACAGACTAATGCAATTACAGAGTGGCTCAACAAGAGCTGATTTGTCTGCTATCTACGACACATGATAAAGTTATGGTAACAGATCTCCTTCTCCTTTCCCAACACTGAATTCTCACTAAACAATTCATCAGAAAGGATGCTTTTCATGGGAGAAAGCAGTGGTCAGCTGCTGGAAAATGTATGAATGACCACTTCTTATAGCTATTTTTAAGATCCATTAGCTAACAGAATAATAGGATTTACCTATAAATAACAATGCATTTTCCTCAGATGGTGTTTAACATTTCTTACATCACAGGTGGAAAAAAAAAAAAAAGAATCCTCTTAGCAGGTCTAGCATTAAAAGGCAAATAAAACTAATAATAACCTTTGCGCTGCTTCAGAATTACCACAAAATTCCTGTGAAGACAAGGATACGATGCACTATTAAAAAGTGACTCGCTGTAAAAAACCACTTCAAGACAACCGAGTTGTTTTGCTGTTTGCAAGTGGGACGAACATGGGAAACAGCCCCTATTCTGGAATGGTGCGCGGGAGTCTGCACACAGACAACAGCTGGACCAGCTCCAGGTGTACTGAAAGCAGAGATCGCTGTCTGTTGGAACCACAAACACTGCAGACCATGCCCTTAGAACAAAAACACTGGAATGCTGCTGCTTAAAGCCAAACTCCTTAAATTTGCATCCTGATGCCTTAAGAAGTGGTTTTGAGATCAGACTCAGCTACCCCTTACTGATGTGTGTACATTCAAATGTAAACGCTTGACCTTTTCAGATGTTCAACTTAGCAACTCTTCGGAGGATTTTTCAAGGTCCCGTCCACAAGGGAGAAACAAAACATGTTAGAAATCCAACTGGATTACAGATGTGACTTGTAATACCAAAGAATCTGAGATTCAGACAGAAAAAATGTACAGTGCTACTTAACATTTACTACCACCTCAGCAGAAAAGTTACTCAGACTGCATCTCCACAGCAATCCACTTCTCTGAACCAAGCACAGGAGCTGTTCAGCTTGTCTGCTGGTAGGGAAAGGACCCCGTGGGCATCTTGCCCCAGTTGGAACCTCTGGTTTGATGTGTCAGAGCATGGAAAGAGCATGCTGCCATTCCACCCAGATCTTGTTCGCACAGCACTCTAGGACTCTGCTGGGTGGACACCATTGCAGCATGTAAATCTGGACATGAACTAAGAAGTATTTCACAGAATCACAGAATGGCTTGGCTTGGAATGGACCTTAAAGCCCATCCAGTTCCAACCCCTCTACCATGGGCTGACTGCCACCCAGCAGATCAGGCTGCCCAGGGCCCTATCCAACTTGGCCTTAAGCACCTCCAGGGAAGGGGCATCCACAGCTTCTCTGGGCAATTTTGTATGGTGTCAGCTGGTAACTTCCAAAACCACATCTGGACAGAGCTTTGCTGGAAAAGTGAGACAGGCAGAATTTACTCAAAGGCATATTATGCCTCCAGTCAGGAAACTTCTACCTTCTGAACGTCTCAGCAACTGACAAAGAAACAACCTGGCTAATGTGCTTATCAGTGCGTTAGCACTGACATCTCTTCTTACAATTAGTGTAGTCACAAAAGGATAAAGAAAAGATCATGGCTTTGTGAGGTAACATGACATCCAGCTATTACAGACGCTCTGCAGAAATCTGCAACGTGATTAGGGGCATTTCTTCAAAGCCGAGCTAGCCCAGACTCCTACCTGACTGGTGCATCCTGGCACCACTCTAGTTGATACACAGAATCTCTCACTCTCAGGTTTGGCAGAAATTCCATTTTGGCTCATAACACAAGCTGTAGTCTGTCTGGCTGCTAGGTTCCCTCTAAACTGCAGTGAGGGATGCATGTGACTGCTGATGGTCCTCATTCATGGCAGTGCTCAAAGGACAGGCAACAAATCCACAACAGACTAGTCCAGTGTACAAGAGCCCGTAAAACCTGATGACTTCTAAACTGCATTACATACATGGCACTACATGTAGCACTCCTGAGGACACAAATGCTGACTCTCTGGTGTGCAGCTCACAGCCATCACGGGAGCACAGGCCAACCACATCTAAAGCTTTGCAAATTATGGCATAACCACAAAATCACAGAACTGCAGGGTTTGGAAGGGACCCGTGAAAATTTCCCAGTTCAACTCCCTGCTAAAGCAGGCTCTCTACCGGCTTGCAGTGGTAGGTGTTCAGGTGGGTCTTGAATATCTCCAGAGAAGGAGACCCCACAATCTCTCTGGCAGCCTGTTCCAGTGCTTTGTCACCCCCACAGTAAAGAAGTTCTTCCTCATATTTGTATGGAAATTCTGACATTCCAGTTAGTGCCCACTGATTCTTGTCCTGTCACTGGGTGCTGTTGAAGAGAGCCTGGTCCCATTCTCTTGACATCTGTCCTTCAGTATTTATAATCACTGATAAGATCTCCCTCAGTCTTCTCTTCTCCAGGCCAAAACAGTCCCACGTGTCTCAGCTTTTCCTTGCAGTGGAGATGCTTCAGGCACCAATCATTTTTGTGGTCCTCTGCTGGACTCCCTTCTCCTTCTTGAAATAAGGAGCTCAGAACTGGACATGGTACTCCAAGGTGGCCTCCCCAGGTCAGAGCAGAGGGGGAGGATTACCTCTCTCACTCTGCTGGCCATGTTCTTTTTAATGTGCCTCAGGACGCTACTGGCCACTACGGCACATTGCTGGCTCATGGGCAACCTGCTGTCCATCAGGACACCCAGGTCCCCTTCTACAGAACTCCTTTCCAGAAGGTCAGTCCCTGACCCATACTGATGCATGCATTCTGCACTTGTCCTTATTGAACCTCATCATATTCCTCTCCACCCAGCTCTCCAGTCTGCCCAGGTCTCACTGAATGGCAGCACAGCCTTGTGGTGTGTCTACTCACCCTTCATGGCTCTGTATCATCAGAAAACTTGCTTGAGAGAGCATCCTATCCCCTCACCAAATTTTGACTAAAGGTAACTAACACGCTTGATCAAGACATTGGTTCTACTGCAGATCCTATGGATGTTACAAATTTACTGTCGTGCAGTCTCCAGTATCAACACGTTTCAATTTTGTAACGTGAACTATATTCTTAGCACTGCCCAACTATGCCAAAATTGCAAAGATACCTCACCTTGACCAGTACATCTGGAAATATGATTAATGCTTGGAAGCTCTAGGCACAATCCAGTTGTAAACTGCAGTGTGCTGAACACTACTGAAACACAGTTCTAACACAGCAATAATAGCCTTCTGACAGCCCTATCCAGTGATAATCAAAGAGGTGGATACATGAGTGACAAGGTGAAAGCAACATGAATGAAAAGCAGAAGCCATGCATGCACCATAAGAATGATTCCTAGCCTGAGTATGCTAGCTCACCAACAGTTAGACTTGAAGACAGATGCTCAGAAAATTTCTTGGATTGTTAGACAGACTGTAATTAACACCATAAATCAGAACTTCTCCAAAGACCGCAGGTTATGCAAGAAAAGAAGTGATTGCTCAACAAACATCAGACAAAGTTGCCAGTGCTTCAGAGCAGAAAGGAGCATGAGACATTTCTGTTTGCAGTGGGAAGTGTTAAGAGAGACCAAGAGCAAAGTAATGCACATCTTCTAACGGGAAACTGTTAGCTGTGAGTATAATTAATGAGAGGAACAATTTAATGCAAGCTGTGATGAATGCTCCCTTGCTGGACGTGTGGAATCAAAACTGGATGTTTTTCTAAAAGATAAGCTCTAATCCAAACAGAAGTCAATTTAGGGATATTCAATGGTCTGTATCACAACGCTGGTCATAACGTGATCACAGCTGACTCTTTAAACCTTCTAACCCTTGGATGTAATGAATCATGAATATCAACGGTACTGTTCCTTCCTCCAGCAAAGTGTCTGGTGATATGGTGCCTGGATGTGGGTGGGTTATGATTAATGATGCATTTTACTACGATTTTGCTCGAGAACTTTTTTCCCTAATGATTGCAACAGCTCGGACAATACTTTCTTCTGGGAATTACAACAAAAAATGAATTCAGCAAAAGTTCAAATTTTTTACCCTTAAATCCTGGTATTATTTTGCTTCCCAGCACAAGATGAGCAAAGATTTTGGGAAATGAAACCAAGTTTTAATTAGTTAGAATTTATATCAAAATGAGTCCAGCAGAAATTATGAGCGCATAATCAGGATCTGTTTCTTATTAGTGCCAGAAAATGTCAGCGAAGTTATACAGCCGTATGCTCAAACCTGTAGCTACAACTGTTGGAAAAGCAGAGTCAAAAGCCTTCTCAGTGTGTGAGAACAGTAAAAGTGGTGCTCAGCTGGAGACATAGGAAGACACTTCTGGTTACCTATCACAGAACCTGCTGAAACCACCACTCCTTCCTTGCCCCAAATGATCTTTATTACCTTCTTTCTGGGTCCTTCAGCCTGTGGCACTGAGGGTGCTGAGATTTCTATTTCTTTTCAGTTTCATGAAAGGACTTCCCTACGCTTTGTTTCTAGATGGATGGGTCTGCTTATCCCTCATCTTCCTCTGCCTTTGTTCCTGCTTATTCTATTCTTTTACCATTTCTAGGGTCTCCTGACACCATTATTTCATTTCTGTTCCACTGGCTGACAAACCACTGGGATTCCTACATCCATGGTGTTATTTATATCTATAAATTCTAAATTCAGGCTGAGATTAAGTGAGGTGAATGCACGATATTATGCACATGTGAAGCAATTCTTTGGTGTTTGCAGCAAGTTCTGCCGATGTCTGGAGATCCCACTTGTGGTCTCCTGGTTTTCTGATTTTTGATAATATTGGATGAATTATTCCTCTGGTGCCTAGATCACTCCTTGGTCTGGTTCTCATGTTGCATTCAAAAACCTTGCTTTCAGTGATCAGCAACAAGACTTACTGAGGGTATTAGTCTTCATTTTGCCAACAGTGATGCTCAATATCAACACAAATAGATTTACAGTGAAGGAAGTGTGAAGAAAAGTCAAAGCATTCTTGCTTTTAGAAGATAATATCTAAATTAGATACCGAGGTCCCACAATTATTAACGTATTTTTCTCATTTAGATTTCCTCAACTTTGGAACAGGATTTCTTGTTTTGAAATTGCCATGCTACTTAAAGACAACCAGAAAAATATCACTGGACTTCAGCATGGGAACTTACCACTTTCATTCAGCTGATCACCTCTCACTGGAAGCGTTCATCCTTTTATTTTTGCTTTTATAGACCACAGAAATCTTACTTTTAAAGCTTAGATTTTTACAAGGTTTGAGTTGCAAGTTATGGAATATACAAGGACACGTTATTTATGTCGTGTTTTCTTTTACTTCTTCTTCTTTTTTTTTTTTTTTTTTTTTTTAAAATACCAAAATATAAATGTTTAACAAATAATATTTACAGTTTTCAAGAGAAAATTGAAAATGTCTTCCTTTGAATGTGCAGCCCTGAAATATCGCTCTCAAATCCTTAAAGGACAGCTATTCAAACTCCATTCCCACAAGCCTTCTCTTCACTAAAAGTTTGTTCTAACTATGTTACTATGTCTAATTCAACTCTTTATATCAGGATTAAAGATGGGCAATTAACAGAATATGCCAGAATAGAATACATCTTTATCTCTGCACAACTGTAGACTTGTCATGGGAAGAGGTTTTATTGGCTGAAGCATGAAGGAAGGGAACTTTCTTCAACAGCACTGCGTTAACAATGCTTATAAAGCCAATCACAAATTGTCAAAAGACACTGCAAAACCAAGTGTTTATTAACCAGGTAAAATGGGATCAGGTGCACATGATGGATGATATCCAACACCGAGGTTACATACTTTGGTTTAGTATCTCACTGGTGAAAATCAGATTGCCGACTCAGCTCTAGTTTTGAAAAAAATGTGTCAGCACCAATTGCTAAGACTGCTGTGCGTAATATCTACTTAAACAGAAAGGAACAGTTTAATTCAGTGTTAAGATGTTTGAGGTTATGATGACCATACATAACTGTCTTCAGAGGCACTCCCTCCTTTGTTTGAGTGAGTAGAAATAACAGCACCCCAGTTAACAGACTATTATTTCTCTCAGACTTGGAGTGGTTTTGCACCTAGATAAAGGAAATGAAGAGCAGAGAATGAAAGCCCGTGCAGCTAAACACCTAATGTGTGTAAAAAGCAAATGCAGCAGTGAGTGCTTCCACACTTCGGGCAGACCATGTGGAGTCAACGCTAAAACGTGAAGGCCAAGAGAGAAAATGAAAGCTGCAAAGAACTGGGATCACCTCTGAAAAGCAGAAGAATGAGCATCACCCTGCAACAGGAACAAGCTAGAAGTGGCTTAAATGCCATTTGCATTTGATGGTACTAAATCTCTCTAATCATACAGCAATCTGACTAATTCCATTTGCCCAGACGATTACTGAAGTCCTCCAAAATCAAGAAACTCCTTTTAAAAGTACAAAACTCTTTATAGAATCCTCTTTATTTTTCTTGTGCTTTTTAAGCACATTTGAGAGTTTTTCTCTGCAACCAGAAAAAGCAAGCAACTTTTCCTAATTATTTTTAAAGCAAGTCAATTTTTTTTCTGTACTTCTTCAATTGTACGATCTGAAAGTTTAAGAGGAATGCTAACTATTGTGAAACCAGAAAGACTGGCAATACAGGAGGGATGTAACAGTGATAAGCAAGCGCCATCCAGCCACGCTGCGTGTTTGCCGCCCTTTCTTCTTCAATGCTGAGAAAAGGACTGGCACTGCACGATCACTATCTATGTAATCAGAGAGTCATCTTCTGCTGCTGCATAATGTCAAGCACGAGTCAGCTCCTCCTAGGATGTTTTCATATTTACTTTTTACCAAGACAGACTACCGGTCTGAAATGGCTCCCCAGTTCCAAGATGAGATGATGATTTTCCACCGTGACAGGACATGGATTGTTGTAAGCAGAGTTACGTTAGAAATCAGCCTCAAGAACATCCTTCCTGGAAAATGCCAGGAAATTGTATCCGCTCTGTACTCTGAGGAGAACAAGCCAGGAGTTAATTCATCTGAATCACTGAAGACATAATGAAAACAGCTTTGGTTACCTATGGGAATCTATTTGCTTCAAGTGCTGGAGTTAATAAATGGTTGTTAGAATCTGAGAACTGTCAGCTAGAAACGTTATCTGAACGCAATCATAACCTGAGCACTTCTTCCAAGTCTTGCTGTTAGCATTCCACCTTAAAATGCACTAAAATCTGGAGATGTTGCAATAAATGCCCACGTGTACAAAGGAAAAACAGCACTGAGTTGAGCAAAATGTACTTCATTGAAGCGAAAGGACTGTATCTATCTTTACAGATAAGGCCTTTCAGTTTCATCTGAGCTTAAACTCAAAACAATTTATTGCAAACACCGAGCACTCAACAGTTAAGTCACACACCTGGATAGGCTGCGCCTCTGCTTTGGGGAATTTATGTTCCTGCAGTTCCTCCTTGCTTCCTATGGGCTGAGCACAAATTCCAGCTTTTTAAATGAGCAGCATTCATTAAATCAAATTACTGGTAAAACCACATTGCTAAATGCGCTCCTAATTAGTCTTAGAATAGTTCTGCTGTGCACCAGGAGACCAGAGGTGGCTGTCTTTTCACTAATCCCATCTGTGCTAACTCCAAAGCCCCTAGCAATAACTTTAAAGGAAAATACACTGAGGGCACCACTATAAATAATACCATCTAACTGCTGCCACAGAATCCACATACACCCACTATCATGTCACTCAAACCAAAAGGAGTTTTGCTGCTGGTTTCCTCAGGACTGGTCTTGAAGTCTTAGTGTGGAAGGCAGCCTTCACACACGTCAAAGGTGAGTAGCACAGTTTTCCAAGCATTAAATGTTAAATTTTGGCTGGCCCACTGGCTTGCATAAACAACAAGGATGAAATATTGCAGCACTCCTCCAGAAAAGTCAACCACATGCTCTCATCAGCTGCCTAATTAATATGATTTAATAAATATTAATGTAAAGAAATGCCTGCAAAGGCAAAAGTTAACATGAAATTTATCACTGGCTAGACTAGTTAGCTCATTTCGATAGAGAAACACAGGTACTTGGTGGAAAGAAACAAATATTTATATTAACTGACGCTGTTTGTTTTTGAAATCTGCAAGGGAAAACTGGAACCCAAGGGCCACAAGAAGCTTTCCCATCATTGCCAAATGCATGGTTTCAAAGCTTCCTACCTGCAAAAGTCATATGGAATTTACTGTCCTGAACAGAGCTGTGAATAATGCTTCCAACTTGGTCTTAGATAGTTGTCTTTGCACGTGTGTAACGAACACGTGGCTGTGGACGGCGGGCTGTGCCTTCATAGGATGGCATGGCATAGTAGGCATGACCATGCGTTTGGGAGTGTAGTATCATTCTTTATGGGAAAGCCATCTCTGCCTGTTCTTGAGAAAGCAGCTAAGGAAAGAAAGCTCGCGGCCCGACTTATTTCAACAAGGCAGTCACCTGCCCAGCAGGTTTCACTGGACTACAAATACACGCTTTCTTGTTTGAGTTGGTGTGACAACCACACAATCATACTACAGTGACAATAGAGGATTTTAATCTTACAACCTCTTTGACAGAAAGTAGGCAAATGAAAATTTGATAAGTATGTTCCCCAGGCATCCTATTTAATTTCTGGCTCAGTTAGTATCCTGAATCGAAGCCCAGAGACTGAACCACAGCCAATACTGGCATTCTGTTTTCTGACACCTTAGTGCATTTGGATTTGAACATCCTAAATTTACTGCCATTGCTCTAATACTTGAAGCACTCTGCAGTGCATGCAGCTCAATGAAGAATGTCATGCCTTCAGGGATTCGCTGAACACATGGCCAAATTTTCTTTTCATCTACAGCTTCTGGTAATACACAGGGCACACGCTATAAGTTATGACTGCAGAATTGTGTTAAAAAGACACAACCAGGACAAAAAAAGCACTGCACAGAACTTCCTGAATATATATATATAATGCTAGATTAAGACACTGGGTTAAAAAAAAGATGATAAGAGCTTCTGCAAAAACGATCTTTAGAGACTTGCTAACTGTGAAAGCTAGGAGAGCATACTGCAGATCAGTATTTCTCCAAAAGCCTTAGCAATACAATAAGGCACAGCAAACGCTTCTAAATGTTACTCTGTCCTGCCGCTGTACGTGTATGGGGGAACACAATGAGTACCTGTACGTGTCTGGAATTACAGAGGGCTGGGACAGCCAACAGGACAGGAGGAATAAGGCAAACCATACCAGAATTCATTGACATTACAGGGTGGAAAGGACACTGAGCTCTTTCCATCCTCATATAACTCTGTTCTAAATATATCTAGATCAGCTCTGGCAAAAACCTTTGCAGAAAGAGATCCCACCAGCATCCTGGTGAGGCTGTTCAGGGGTGACTTCACATAGGCATCAGCATTTTGGAAGTCCTAGCGCTGCCCAACCCCTCCTTGACACAATAAATAAGTAAATAAATAAGCTGGGAAAACTATAACCCAGCAGTCCAGGAGCACTCAGCATGAAGAGTTCCCATGCCGAACAGACATGGACATTATCATGGTCCTGTGAGAGCACCACAGTCCCAATCCACTGAACAAACAACACATAGCATGTGTTGTATTGTCACAAGCATGCAGAAACATAAAATCTGGGATTAATTTTTGGATAACTTTTGGTCCTTTTGTTACTTAAGACAAGACACTGGACATTTCCGAGGACAGTAGGTAAGGACATTATTCTTACACTCACTAAAATACATTTTAAAATCTGATTTACTCAAATTAAAATAAGAGAGATTACTTATGTTCTTTTGGAAGGCTGTTGTATAGATGTTGACAGCACAAAATACCAGCTCCATCCCAAAGCTTACATAATAATGATTAAGTGATATACAGAACCTGTATAGTTTGGATCCCTTAGGATGGAAAGGATTAGAAAAGGCATAGTCAGAATGAACAGGCAACAACAACAAATGGAAGACCTCCTAGTAGAGAAAAGCAGTTTAGTATTCTGTTTGCTAGTATGCACTTTCTAGAGTGACTTTTGATATTTCTTGAGAGATTTATGATATTAAATTATCATAAAAGCCGGTGAGAAGCAAGTCTTGAAACGTATACAAACAAAATGAGAGAAATGGCACTTTAATTTTGATTTGCTTTTTCCTCAGTGCAGGGGGACAGCAAAAAAAAAAGCCCTTCAGGATGCAGTATTTAGAAGCCATATATTTCAGTATTTCCTTGCTACTTTTGAGGCTAGAAACGTATTTCAAGAATGGAAGGTATTTCTGGCATTTGTCATTTCTGGAAGGAAAAGCCATACCAAATATTTCAAGAGCTGCGATAAAATCAGGAGAGTTGAGGACATGCAACAGGTATTTTTGAATTGCAAAGTAACTCTTTCATATTAAATGCCATCAGAGACCAGTGGACTGCTTTCATGGAAAAACACTGCAATGTACTGTGAGAGTAAGTATACAAATAAGGATATCCCAAGCTAAATTAATTTTACACTGTTCAGATGTCAATCTTGCTGATAGTTGTTCTGCTGCTACAGTTAATTGCTGTGCTTTCGTGAGTCCTCAAGGCTAACAGTCTTGAAGACAATCCAATTTAGGAGACAACCAGCACGTATTAAGCAACTAAAGGGACTCAGAATCAGAAGACCTGGATTTCATTCTCCTATCTGCTGCTGACATGCTGCATGACCTTGAATAAAATACTGAACTTATCCAGGCTTCAATCCTTCCCAACTCCTAAGACTGCCATGAGGTATAATTAATTAATTCACATCTATAAATCTTTCAAAAGCTTAGTGATTGTTGGGACTATGGAAATAAAATTATTAGAAGTATTTTCCACTTGCAGATGGACAGAGTGACGTAGAAGCCCTTCTCTACTGTACTGTTCAATAGGAATAGAAATGCAGAGACACATAAACATACACAACAAACAACTTCTTACTCATTCTTCAACACTAACAAAATGGGAGTAGACAGTGCAGGAATAAACATTACACACTGCTACAGAGAAAGGGCTCTCTGACATTGCCTGTCCTTCACAACACATTCTTAAGATTACAAATTACACATGTTTAACAATAGTATGAAAATAAATTGCTCTTACCCGCAGCCCCTGCTCCATGGACAAGCAGAGGACCTGCCAGGGTGCCGTGTACCTGAACATTTTTGGCCCCTTCTGTAGACAGACTAAACAGCAAAAGGCACACAAGTATCTCAGATCTCCTGGCTGCTTTTCATCTGAGGGATGCTTGAATTGAGAGAGATTCCTCCAGCTGTACACTTCAATAGCCTCTCCAGCAGAATCTAAGACACAGCTACTACCATTCCACTTGCACCCGGAGGAACTGAATAACTAATTCAATAAGAGGCTTTTTTCTTAGGAAGAGCTTAGCTCAAACTCTATTAGCATAAATAGGGTGATAACCTTTGAACCTCCCACTCCTCCTCCTGGAGGTCACTCCCTCCCCTGCAAATCTTGGATCTGTTTGTTTCCACCGGTGGCATTTGACTCCACTTTAGAAGCTATCAGAGATCATCTCAGCTATTTCTCGCACTTTTTGCAAAGATTTGCCACTTCATTACTTTTGCTATTATGTTTTATCTGGGCTCAAAGGAACTCCCTTTTTCTGCAGCAAGGACGGATCCTGCCTTCCCCTCTCGGGCATGGTATTCTCTGTTTGGCAATGTGCAGTATCTTGCTGAACAGATTCACACACATGCTGCTATAAGTGCTCCCATGATAAAGCCACTGCAGTAAAAAAAAACAACAACCAAACAAAAAAAACTCCCAAACCAGCAAAAAACTACTGGCCTAAATGATATTGAAAGGCTTTCTCCAAAATGCATGAAATAAGCTCTTTGAAACAGGAAATGTCATATACTGTCATCTCGCTTGTAATGACAAGCTTTAAAAGGATCATTAGTTTTGCAGACCAAGGCCCAGACTCCATGAGTCTGAAGAACATAAAAGAGCAAAGCTTTGTTATTTGCAGCATTTATGAGATTTTACTGATGAACTGAAATAGCACTTCCGTATCCTGATAATGCCTTAGAAACCTGTGGGATGCTGCACGCATGCAAATCCAGCCACACAGATCAAGCCACTGGCTCATCTTGGCTTTTCTTTTTCTTCAGCAGAGGAAGAAGTAATTGTAGGTTCATACTGACTCTAATCTGACTTAGGGATCTTCACTATTTTATCTCCTGCCACAGTCCCACCCAGATAAGATACAAGGAGGCAGAGGAACAATGCAAGACTCATCCTTATGAGCTCAGTGTGCCAAAACAGCAAAGCACTTCTGCAGGTGAGCCTCAGAAGTCTGGAAGTACCAGCACAAACATTCACATTTGATGGTTTTGTTAAAAAGAGTTCTCTGAGAAATTCACTCTCCTCATAAATGTGCAGTCCTTCGTAGTGCAGCAGCAGGCAGTTACCAGAAAAACCCAGACAAGTGCAGGCATCACCAGGCTTGGGCAGCAAGCAACACACAGTTGAACACCGTCTTGGCTGAGATGTCTGCTACAATACCTACATCTGTTGCAGAGACAAGGAAGAGGGGTTGCCTGCAAAAAAGTGGAAATGCAGGCTTTTTTCACAGGATCAAAACTATATATTACAAACAGTGCTTAACAGTGGCTTTAATAATGCCAATAGGCCTTTATTTCAGGAGCGCAAGAAGCTGGGGCTTCATGCTTTGATGTTTCCAAACAGCTTTCTGAAAGCTCCAAATAATTACAGTTTTATTTCTTCAATAGCTGGAAGTGATTTAAGTCAGAACAACCCAGGTAACATGGCTAATATTTCAGCGATTAAAATGCTTTTAGAACAATCAGAACGGGAGCAGATGACAAATCCTGTCCCTGAGTAAGAATCCGGACATGACGCTAACATGGATTACTGGAGGACTTAGGTTACAAAGGCAGGAAAGATGAACTGCCTTGTGCTAAAATGACATGCACTTCTTTGCAGTCTGGGAGTGTGGCCAAGGGTAGAAATGCAAGTTTTGGTGAGAAACAGCCGTTCCAAACATCCCTTCAACACTCCCTTGGCAGGATAAGCAGATATATGCTGGAATGGAAACAACTCTGTTCACATGCACTTTCATCTTTTATCCTCTTAATATCTTCCATTTTTTATTAAATGCTTTCGTCATTACCCATGTAACACATTTTCATCACAAAATTTAACTCTGAAGGCAAATAAGAATATAAATAAAGAACGGAGCAGGTGAGGAATTAAGTGCCTGCAGAGTCAACAGTGAAATATGCCTGCTACAATGTCCCAAACCTAAGTTATCCCAAGAAATATCCTAAGGTTAATATTTTTTTGCCCAATATGGCCTATTAAGCAAGCTTCTTAATGAGAAGGTCTTTGATCTCTGTTTTCTTATAAGACAAACTGAATTTTCTTGAAAACTGCTAGCCAAGAAAGCATACTATGGCACTTCATCCTTTAGGATAGTTATTTAGGACAGTTAATTAATTGTAAACAACAGAGTAAAGCTGTTTTTACATCTTTTGCATTATGAAGTATTTGTACCCAAAGCACTTGATCCGCACCTGTATGAATACAATGTGCTTCTTTTCCCAAAAGTTTGCCTTCTTATCCCCCTGGCATTACTGGTTTCCTTCCCTCTCTTATTAACAGAAAGACAGGACTACTGGAACCCTATTACTTGTTTTAAATGAGAGATGTTCCTGTTGTCAGGAAATTAATATCAACACTCCCATACTCCATAATATAATTGTTGACTTGTCGTCTGGAAAAACAGCAAATAGATACCAAATGGAAACCATAAGGAAATATGGATGTAGCATCTGAGTGAGGGTCCGTGTACACAGATAGTACATGCCAATGGATGCTCACTCTGCTGGAAAGTCCCTCCCTCTTCCCTCATACCAGACAACACCTAATGCCAGAAGGGAGTTTTGTGGGTGTCAGACATTAGTCAAAATGAGAGCACACTCAGCATTTCTCTCCAATGGAATGTTTTCAGGAAAACTAGAGTTGAAATCTTACTTGAAAATGTAGACAGAATGTACAGTAGCAATGTCAAATGCAAACGGTCCCCACAGGAGAATATGAGGCACATACCAGTAAGCATCACACCCACATTTTGTGGTTTGCATTTCTCAAGCAAGGGTCATTCAATTTCCTGTGAGACCCCGAAAGACAGCACAGGATTTACCAGCGCTGCCATCCTACACCTCCTTTTATTTCCCATTAAGGACAAAGCCTTTGGATACAGTTAAGAACTCACACAAGTTCATCAAACCAATGTTGTTTGCCTTTCAGTTGTCCATGAGTAAAAAGATGAGATATGATGTCAGATAGATGGAACCTCCTGTGCATGTGGCTAAAACACCAGGCTGGAATTTATGAGGTCAAATGCAATCTCAGGCCATGATGTCTTGGGGAAATCATTTAATTTCAATGTGCTTTTTATCAGAAAGGCGTTTATAGCTTATTTTGCAAGTTCTGTGCAGAAAGCATGCTTATGAAGATACTTGCTGGAAGTGACACTAAGGTACAGAGTTACTTTATACATTGAGGTGCTACGGTAGCAGAATTTCATGAAAGTCCTGTTTTTGTATGCAAAGTGCAAACAGATCTGGTGAGAGAAAAAATGCATGATAGTGCTCTGTTTTTCCCTAACAAAAAGTAACAACAAGTTGGAAACTGGGTTTGTACCTGTAGCCTGACTGGCACAGGACACTGCTATTTAGGAGCCTGAGACTCAGTCCTGGAAATGAATACTTAAAGGCTTTAAGAAATTGGAAGGTATGGCAACAGCTAAATACATCTTTTGATGGTCTAAAATTTGGGCAGAGGTATCTGAAGATGCACTTGAGAGCTTAATCTTCCTAGTCTCAATCTGTAATTACTGAACTTCTTGTGTGCAATGTTGTGAGGAACTAGCGAACTAGCCTGTAGGACTGAATAACAAAGCTCAAGAATTCAGCCTGCTGAGCTCTCCATGAAAAAAGTGATGGGTATTTCTTGTATCTGTTGCTCTTTATTATTATTGCTATGGTTCAACTGTACTGCTCCTCCCTCTATGGCAAGCGTCCTCCTGCAGGAACACAGACCTGTTTTTCCATTCCTGCCTCCTAATGGGAAAGGAGCGAGCTAGAAACTTTGAAGAGGCTAATCTCTAAATCTCCTGATTTAAATTTGCCACTCTGAGCATCTCATAAGTTCTCTTCTTTTTATTACCCTATTTTACTTGTGACATGAAGGAGCAGATTCTACGTTATCTCTAGCAGTAGACAATCTGTGCAAGACCTCAGATAGTACACCAAAAATACACGATGTAAGCACATGCCCTAAAAGGCTAAGTATATTTCTACACACAAATAAAAATGTTTAGAAAAAACAGCTATGTTTTATTAAAGGTAAATGTGAAGAGCATGCTGTGGCTTTGTGGAAGAAAATTAAGTTCTCACACCTGAGGTTAGGATGTGACCTGCTGGAAATGAGTTCTGCACAGAAGGACCTGGGGGTTCTGGACAACAGGGTGGCCATAAGCCAGCAGTGTGCCCTTGTGGCCAGCAAGGCCAATGGGGCATTAAAAAGAGCGTGGCCAGGAAGTCAAGGGAAGAGATCCTCCGCTTCTGTTTTACCCTGGTGAGGCTGCATTTAGATTACTGCGTGCAGCTCTGTGCTCCCCAGTCCAAAAAAGACAGGGATCTCCTAGAAGGAGTCCAGTGAAGGGCCACAAAGATGATAAACGGCCTGAAACATCTCCTGTATGAGGAAAGACAGAATACCCTGAGTCTTTTCAGCCCGGGGAAAAGAAATCTGAGAGGGGAGCTGATTAATGTTGATATATTTATCAACATCTAAAGGGAGGTGAGAGGCAAATGGATGAGGCCAGGCTCTTCTCGTGGCGTGCAGCGACAGGACAAGGAGCAATGGCCTAAAACTTGTACAGAGGAAGATCTGTACTAACATGAGGAAGGACTTTTTCATAAGGGTGACAAAGCACTGGATCAGACTGCCCAGGGAGGTTGTGGAGTCTCCTTCTATGGAGACCTTCAAGACCAAGCTGAACACCAATCTGTGGGAATGTACTGTAGGGTCCTTGCATTAGCAGGAGGGTTAGACTCGATCTCTTGAGGTCCCTTCCAACCCCTGTGATTCTGTGATTGATTCTGTGATTCTGTGATTCTGTGATGAGAGCTGATGATTAGGTGCTAAACCCAAAACTTTGTTCTTTTTTCCCATTTCTTTCAGTTGGCTTATAAAAAAAACGCAGATTCTTTCCATAAATCTTTTTCTCATTTCCATCCATAGAGGTTTACAGTTTTCTTCTGTAAGCCTTTGGTGATACAATACTGCTACTAATACCAAATGTCCATCCAACTATCGAAAAAGTGCAGTTACTGGGAAAACACAGTGTGTACTGGTTACAGCATCAGGTTATACTAGGTGCTCCACTGGAAGGGGCAGTTCAGGAAGAACACATACAAGAAGTTTCACAGCACCACAGTTTTCTCAGTACTTAACAAAATCTTATCCCATGAAGAGAAAAAACATTTATGCTTAAAGGAAAACAAACAAACAAACAAACAAGCAAAACCAAAACAAACAAAAAAAAACCCTGTTAATTAGATGACTGTGGTCTGGATTATTAAAGTCTGTGAAGATGAATTAAAATAAACAGCAGAAACTTGAGGAACACTACTTTCTACTCTCTGTTTGAAAGGAAAATCAGTAAGGAAGAAGGGTAGGAAAAAAAAGAAGACTGCCCAAATGCCCTGTACAACAGCTGCACATGAGAGCAGCTTTTTAGACCGCATTTCTCAGAAGCAACGCGTGAGATCACAAAGACCAAGATCTCACTAGATGCTGGATGCACACCTCCCTTGAACACATCATTTTGAGCCCTGGTAATGATAGAGCAGCATGCATTATTTTCACACCACACAGAGAACAACTTGTGAAGGTGAAGACATGTGAGAGCTCAACATACTGCCAAACAAACCTTGCCACCACAAATGCAGGAAGAAGGGATTTTGTAAGGCACAGTCTAGCCTTGGGATCTCAGCAACCTGTGTTTTTGAGATCTGGCTCACACCACACTGAATTAAAAGGGCATCTAACCTTACTGTGCTTTTGACTGGGCTCATTCACTGTTAGTCACATGGCTCTGTAGGCAGGAAATCCTGAATTCTCACTCATATTCTTTTCACATCAGATCTAACTGCTGCTTACTCACCTTTTAACCTCCAAAGGACCAAAAGTCAAACATTTTTACAAGTGAGAAAGATGATAAAAATCCTGAAGCAATTAATAGAAGAGGACACAGATATTCCTTTGAATTTTTGACTGTAACCAGGATTTTTATTATATGATCCAGGTCAAGCTTGGCTGTCCTGGAAGACACTGAATGACTGCTTGAAAATTGTTCTCAGATTTCCTTGAGTACCTCTCCCTAAGCAGCACGTCCCAGTCATCCCTGAGCTGCCCATACAATGCAACAGTCATGATAATGCAAGCTCTTTTGGTTTGAAAGATATGCAGAAAATGTTGGTGCTTATAAAACCCAAGTCTCAGGATCACATGTAGCATCTCCACAGAACGCAGCTCCTTCATTAGTCCAGCAGCAATTCTAACAGAGACACCGTGGCCATGCTCAGCTCCTCCCTCACCATGCTGTTTTGGCTGTCTGTCTGGTGATACGGCTGAAAAGCAATCTCAGTAAAAAGGACAAAAAAGAAGCAGCGGATGTTGAGCTGGATTCAGCTTCCAAATGAACAGAGGCATCACTGTGCCTTAAGTGTGACATTTACTTTGGATGGCCAGCTCCTAATCCAGGCATCCCCTAAACCTGTGAAACTCCTTCAGCTCACGGCCAATGCAGTGTGTCTGTATAGTTCCAATCCACTGTATAGCTCAAATATGCTTGCCATTTGCAGTGCCTGAGGCTCACAGCAAACCTGCTGCAGGAACCTTAATAAATGCATGCAGTGTTTACACTGACACAAGAAGGAAACAAGATCTCCCATCTCATTCAGTCCCATCACCTGTTTCAGCAGCAAAGCATGTCAGCTAACCCTCTTCATAAGCTTAGCCGAGCTCAGTCTTAAAAACAGCTATGAATATTTGTCCCAAAGTTGCCATGGAAGTATTCGTCTGGTCCTCAAGGACTAGCTTCCAGTTTCTAGTCTACATTCGCCAAAGGCTAGCTTATTGCTCTTTGCTCTTTTGCCAGCCCTGAGCGTTTGCTTTAGCAACCTACAGCTCTTCTTGGTGCTTCCTTCCTTGAGGCAGACATAAATCTCCAGTATCCCAGTCTGCATTTCCCTAGACTAAACAAGTAAAGTTCCTTCAATCTCAAACTGCATGCCAGGCTTTCCATCTCCCTGTAGTCCATGCAGGCTCTCACTACAGCATCAAGTCATACTTTCGGAGCACTACTGAAAGAAATGCAGATGATACTGCAGATACATTCCTCACAGTGGCATCTATCACAGCATTCCCATTTCTCTATCCCCTTTGGAAGTGTTTTGATGACAACTGTCCATAGCTGAAGAATTGAGAACTGCTCTTTGCGTGGCAGAAAGCAAGCAGGCGAGAGTAGCATGAGGCCCCAGGGCACACTCACAGTTGTGCAGCTCTCTTCTGACAGGGTCACGCCAATGAGATTACAACAGCTGCAAGCAGATGGGCACTTCGAACATAGCTGTTTTCTCCGAAATGGTCAGCAGCAGCAAGCAGCTGTGCTTGAAAGGCAGTCAGGCAGTGCACCAAGAAAGTATGTCGTCCTCCCCCAGCCACCTCTCCGATGGGCTGACACAGTTTCTTACCCTCTATTTGTCTTTCAAGAAAAAACGACACTGCGCTAATGAGTGAATGATTAAGAACCAGCCCAGGCTACTCTATGTCCTGGATACAATTACCAAAGTTACAGTGCCAAGCTAAACACTTGCAGCTCATTTCCTTTGCATGAAATAGCATCAGAAGGAAAAAACAAAGCAGAGGTTGCCCACACAGCTCTCTATCCACAACTTCAACAACTTCAGGAGAAAATCCTTTCTTCCTTCACACTGTGCTCAGTTTGATGATAACCCACATCTGAACTCATGGGCACTGACTTTTCCACTAGAAGAGATCAAGCTGCCCAGGAATGGAAGGAGGGAGAAGGAGAAAGCACAGTCCCTGTCAAGAAGTCCCAGGCAGCAGCAGCCATGTGAAGGCAGGGGACGCTGTCAGGACAAATAGCCTGGCCATTGAGGCTTTAAAATAATTCACACAGAGTATATTAAAGCCAGCTGGAAGAAAGCCATTCTGGAGAGGCGAAAGGAACACATCTGCCAGCAGACTGAAATGATGGCCCTGGAGGTGTGCAAGAAATGTGTGCATGTGGAAGTGAGGGACATCACTGGTAGGCATGGTTGTGATGGGTTGATGGTCGCACTCTATGATGTTAGTTCCAACCTTAATGATTCTTGATGACAACCTTAATAACAAGGATAAAAGCAGAAAATGTATGTCTCAGCAAGAAGATATAAAACAACTCAGTGTTCTTGGTTTTCATAGAGGTGGAATAAGCAAAAAAAATTCTTCTGGATGAACTCCAGTAAAAATCCAGTCTGGCTGAATTCAGCCTGGTCAATTCAGTTAATAAATATTCCACTTGCTCAGCTCTGGTCAAATGTTTCTCCACTTCTGTGTGCAATTCATGTAGAGCTTTGATGGATACTCAGCATTGCCCTAGCCCTCACTGTCTTTTTTTCATTTCCTATCAATACACAAAGTTTCATCCTATTTTAAATCTCAGCATAAACAAAAGTTCCCATTGTGTGCAAAGCACTCAGTTGCCTTAGGGCACACTTTCTTCCTTTAATCCTCCATTATAATGAGTTTTTTTTTCTTGTGCCTTTTAGCCCAATCCCTTTAAAAACAGGGAGAAAGTCTCCAGCAGGATTTGCACAAATCCACTCATTTTCTGGTCGTTAATTAGTTATAATGAAGCAACATTTATAAGGGAGCTATGAAAAGTTACTACCCTGTCCCTTGAGCCTCTGTGAAAATTACTGAAACAAAGTATATCACTGCATGCCCTCATGTGCACTCCTCCATTGACTTGCACAAGGTGTGAGGCAGCCGCTTGTGCTCCACACCAAGACAGCTTCATCTACTCCATGTTTCCAGCTAACCTGTGCTTTTTTCACAACAACTAGAGCCTTTTCCAGGTGGCATTAATTGTGCTTAACGAGTAGTCCAGAGCAGATGGAAGCTGGGCCAGGCAGAGCTTTCTCTTGGTCCAGATACCAGCCCTGCAGGGCACAATCATGGGAAGTAACCTTTGCACACATACAGCAACATCCAGACGCTCTGCATTCATCTGCAATCACAAACAATCCTGCTGCCTCTGCTAACATTTAATAGCAACTTTTCATGTTTCTTGCACAAAACTTCATGTTATCTGTTGGGACAGATAACGACTGCTGTTGAAAAAGATTCGCATTTAGAATATGAAGTACTTTTGGAAAGTGCTCCAGGCATGAGCAACTGCCTGGAAGCCCAGAAGAGGCTTTTTTATATTCACTGTGTCACCACAATACATTTAGACAACGTATCTACTGCTGGTATTTAATTGGTAGCCATATTCCTACTTTACCAGCCCCTCTGACCTGCTTCATGGTGTGCTGTGTGGATACTGGGATGGATGAGCATCACGCAACCATAGAGACTTCTCTGGCTCTGAGCACTGAGATCAGCTGTTTCTTCCATGGAGGACTGTCATTGGATTACATGTAATTAAAGATGTTGAGAAATTAGTTTTAAACCCCAGGTTCAGTTCAAGAGGTTGCTTATGTGCATGAAGCCATTTGTGGTTGAGGTAGGACCCTTTTCATCAATGCTTGCAGCCACTGTTTATAGTGATGGGCATAACACAACAAGAAATAGGATTGCTAGATTTGAGCAATGTCTGGAACAAGGCTGCTCCAAAAGTAGTGCTGCCTGTTCACTTCCATGTAAATGACAACAGATACAAAGAACACAATGACAGTATTTGATAGAGCAAATTCTCTGCTACAAAATACCATTTTCAACACTGCCATCATCATTAGCTCTGCATTTGCTCCAGTGACAAACAAGAGCCTGCATGCTACACTTATAAAAATCTGTACCAGTGGATGTGATCCACTGTCACTGTGGCCACTGCTGAAATGCACCACCCATCACCTCACTGTGCTCACATCCACCAGTTGTTCTCCACTAACATTCACAAGTGTCTATGAACGTCAGTGGATGCCATTTTTTCCACATGGAGGAATTCAACGACATCCCTTTGCTTCATCTACACATCCATGTCAGATGCCATTCTGTCAGACTGCCCCCCTGCTGCCATCTGGAATAACGATGGGAAGATTCAATCTCTACTCCCACACCATCAACATCCACTTCTGACTTTGTGGGTCGGTATAATAAAATAGGAGGTATTACTTTTGAAGCAGCTTGTTACATGGAGACCGATCTTTTCTCTCTTTCACAGGTAACCACCAGCATTCAGACAGGATCCTAACTTCCCAGAACTGAGCAGTGCTGCATATGGAGGGACATCTTTGCACCTTGTGTTCTCCTATTACCATTGTCACTGGCAAGGCAGGCAAAACAAATCACCACTCTTACAAGCTTATTCAATTTGCAAAAGAAAGCAAAGCACAGATGAGAGTGCAAGAGCTGCATGGAAACAGGCTCTGACTAACAGAAGCAACTCTGGGATATGAGAAGCTCTGGTGCTGGCTGAGGGCAGTAGCTTACCTCTCAGGGAGCCAGAGCAACTCTCAAAAGGAAGCCCTGATGCTGTTTGATTAGTATTGTTTCAGGACGCCTTGTTGAGCCAGAAAGGAAGCAGTCATTTGGTTTCTAAGGTGCACCACCAAAAAAATACCAACAAAACAAGATAAACGCTGCAGTCTGAACAAGTTTCTCAGCACGTAACTCCACCTAGGAATTCCTCTTACGAAATAGCTCTCTCCCGTTCTTCCCGATCCACCCACTGGGAGCCACCAAGCTTGAGAAGCACTTCCACTGGTGCAAAGTTTATTTTAATGTGTTACTGAAGACATGTGAGGCTCAGTATCTACTGTAAAGCACTGACACCACGCTCTGAAACGAGCTGCAGTGTATAGCACAAGTTTCCAATACCAGCAGTGAGCATTAGGGGAATCACTGCATTTTTAAAGACAGTAACATCAGAGAGTCATAAAGGTTGGAAAGGATCACTAAGATCATTAAGTCCAACCATCAGTGCATCACCACCATGCCCACTAAATCAGGTCCCTGAGTGCCCAAAAACACATTTCCTGAACACCTGCAGGCACGGTGACTCAACCATCTCCCTGGGCAATCAGTTTCAATGCCTGACTGCTCCTTCAGAGAAGACATTTTTCCTAACATACAACTTGAGTATCCCCTGATACAACTTGAGGCCATTCCCTCTCATCCTATTGCTGCTACCTGGGAGAAGAGGCCAACCTCCATTTTGCCACAACCTCCCTGTTGGAGGGAGTTGTATAGGGCAACAAGATCTCCCCTGAGCCTCCTCTTCCCCAGATCGAACAATCCCAGCTCCCTCAGCCACTCCTCATAAAACCTGTGCTCCAGACCCCTCACAGCTTTGTTGTCCTTCTCTGGACGTGTTCTAGGGCCTCAATGTCTTTCTTGTAGTGAGGGGCTCAAAACTGAAGACAGCACTCAAGAGGTGGCCTCGCTAGCGCCAAGTACAGAGGGATGATCACCTCCCTGCTCCTGCTGATACCATCTTACCTCTCTGAGAAGCCACTTCCAAGTTTTCATTGTGCTGCTCTTTTCACTAATTTACTGCAACCCTCACTTAGGTAGCCTATCGACCTCAGGCAGAAACATGCCAAAGCTATTTCTGGGTTTGTCTTCTCCATCAGTATTTACTCTTTAAACAGTTGTGGCTTAGTTACAACAGTGTACTGATTCCTATGACTTTTGTATCAAGTATGGGTAAGGAAAGTCAAGGTCACTGCAAGGCTTCTTTATATAGGTAACAAACTTTTCTATTTCAGCCAAAGAATAATTACTCTACCTTCAAAAGGTGCTGGTGAGAAAGATCTAGGAATTAAGGCAGATAAAAGAAAATCACTGGTGCTACTTGTCTGAAGCACTTTCTCATGTCTGTCACTAGCTTATCTCCTTATTTCTAGTAGATTCATTGTGGAAATCATGGAAAGGAAGGCTACAAGAAAGGTTCCTAATGAGATTTGTATTAGGTTTGCATCTTACTCTGTAGGAAAACAATTTCAGGCATTTGCGATGCTGTGGACAAGCTGGTGGTACCTTCTCTTTGCATGCTTCTCTGGGCTAGAGCTCTTTAATGTCTTATTGAAAGCTACATACAATGACAAATCTGAATGTTATGAACATCAGGAGCTTCTGATTGGCTGGCGAAGGCAAAGAGAGGGAGCTGAGACTGCAGAAAGCATCATGGGTGTGAAGAGCCAGAAGGTAGTAGACACGGAAGGCTAATGTTAAAGACAAGGGAGCTGCTCAAGCAGGAAGAAAAGTAGTACAGAGGTTAATTAGCATTCACAACATTAAGCTTCGCCACTGTATGTAGTCTTCTCTAAGATTAAAGCGCTCCAGCCAGCTGTAGAGAAAGAAGCATTTGCCATTGCACAATTCAAGCTAAAACCAAACAGAAAGTGAAGAATATGCCTTACTTTATTTTTCTTGACAGATTTTTGCCTAATTGTGGGCTTTACAATTTTTTTCTGGCAATCCCAGTGTGGTTTTCCCTGATAACTGCTCCAGGAGACATTGGTTTATGGTAAGAAGAAAAAGAAATGGAGGACAGATCAGCACAAAGGCTTACTCTGAAGGAGACTAATAAAGAATAGCCAACTGTACCTGGCCTTCATAAATGTTAGAGGGGAAAAAAGATAAATTTTCTCCTCTTTAACAGACTCCTGACTTTCACCTCCTGAATTATCAGATTGTATTATTAGTATAATTAGATGATACATTCCATTGCTGTAAGCTGGAACTGCTTGGCATCCTTTCCTCTCATTAAGGAGAACTGCTTCCAGCTCAGTATGGCACCACTTCAAGTATGGCTACCAGTTTAGGGCATTCTGGCTCTCTCTAGATGTCTGACTGCTGGAGAGGGCTCAGGCTCTCTCTAGATGTCTGACTGCTGGAGAGGGCTCAGGGAAGGCTTAGCTAGTCTGATGCCATGCTGCAGGCAGAGGACATTGCCCAGGTCACTGGAACCAGTGGATGCATTGTTAACACACTGCGCAGGCACTCAGCAGACAAAGGCAGGTGTTAAGCCTTTAAGAGGGTGGGTGCACATTCATTCTTATCTTAGAAGAACTGTGGCTCTCTGTTTTGCTCTTAACACCTTTAGCAGGATGGCTAATCAGCTGCACACAAATAATGGCAGCCTCTTTTGCAGTTGCTGGGTGGCTAAAGATGGCCTTGGGACATTCCTGCTAGGAAGAGCAGGGATTTGTGAAATGCTTGACAAGTAGCTCAGCCACCTGCCTAGGTGGAGCACAGGATGCTTAAAATTGCAACCTAACAGCTATGAATGTAAGTGCCCTCTCTCTGAGTCAGTCCTCAGTTCTTCCTGACACTCCGCTTATCATGCTGTTGTTATCTCTCTAGAATTGGCTTATTAGAAGGAAGGACCTGGACAGTAATTCATCTACTTCAAGATGGTTATTATTACTCTATGTTGAAAGCAAGCATGTCTGTTTGCTGAATCAAAGGGAAAGGCATTCTCTTTTACTTTAAGGACAATTACCAAATAAATGTATCCAGCCAATGGAGCAGAACTCTATCCCCTGTTTACAGGCAGCAGCTGGAGGTGCTGTTTCCCTCTCAGCAAGCAAGCTGAATTGTGAACAGGCACAGGGATTTTCTCCAGCTTCTGGACTGAGCTTCGGCAGGAATGGCTGCATGCCTCTGTCTGACAGAAACCCCTCTGAGGCAGAAACACGAAATGCTGAGCCCCGGGATAGTCGGCCAAGCCCTGGAGAACCTGCCAGCCCATCCCCATTTTTTTCATTCTTGTGCTCTCCCTACTAGTGCTGTTAATCCCTATGATTCTCACTGCTGAGGCAGAGATCTCCCTGCCAGAGGGGAGAGAGGCTGCCTCGTGTATCTGAGGAGCACAATGGAGCACTTCCCAAAACCACCAAGGCCGTCCAATTTCACCTAATCTAATAATCACAGTTTATCTCATCGAAACTAAGAGCAGAACTTAACTGACTTCAGAGGGAACAAAGCAGAGGAACTGCTGAAATGTCAAGTATCTTTGCTAAACCCAGACCTCACCTCATGCCAGAGAAACTGGAAGGCAATACAAACTGCAGAGCCCCTAAGGGACTCTTGGAGTGCATCCACCTCAGGATTTTGCATATGAAATGAACACCTGAAATGATGCTATAAGTTATGCCTGAAGGTCTACTAAAGAAGTGATGAGAGAGTCCAAGCAGCAAACCTATCTCCACATGTCTGCCCCCCTTCGGAGTTCAAGACAACACCAACCTGTGTTGCAAAAGCAAAGGACAAATGGCTACCCTGTGTTAAATATCAGCACATGTGGCTTGCTGCCTAGGCTCATCAATGCCCTCCTCATCATTTCTTCATGCTAAACACAGTTATATGTACCAAGTTCTCCCCAAAAGGTACAAAGTGTAGAATTGCAGGGCCTTCCTTAAATTCACAGAACTGCCCTGTGTAACTGCCTTGAAGGTCAAAAGAAACTGGGGGAACATTTTTTACACTGATAATAAGACATTTTAATAGGTTAATTACAAACTAAGCATATCTCAATACACAAGGGCCATTCTTAATGACAACTGCTCCAGTGTTCACATGCTACACTTCACCTTCACTATTCTCTATGACTTCTTAAGCCCCTGTTCAAAGCTATAATAGGCTCATTAAGACTTGTATTAGTCAAAAAGGATATAGTTCATGTGTCTTTGGAGAAAAAGCACACGCTGTCATTAAAAAAAACCACATGCATCCAAAGCACAATTGGTATGAAAAAGAGAAAGGGGAATTAGTGAAAAATGATGTGATCTACGAGAGAAAGTTCCTGCTTAAAACTGTGCATAAAAAGACTGCCCACACAGAGAAGTGCTAAAAAAATCTGAATTGTTGTTTTGTGTATATTGAACCCATTCCTCAATGTTTTGTGCAAAAAACTATCAAGGAAAAATATGGGTCTTCTTGAGAAGTTTATTGTTTTGAAGATATAGAATAGTACTGACTAAAATGAAGAGATCCCATAAGAAAAAAAACACAAGCAGTTATGCATTTTCCCAGACATGTTTAAGGTTTCAAATCACTTAAATTGAAAAGCCTAAACTGCAAAGTTCACTGCATTTCAGAAACTCACCAGCTGTGCTATAAAAAATACTTCTCATCTGCTATTTTTCTCTCTCTTCTTCTCTTGGATCATATTAGTGCAATGTGTAGATCTAAGAGAACATCTCATTTTTTCTGCTTTCCTTCCAATCCCTATCTTAGTAACACTGCCACTGGAGAAGAAAGTAAACTTAAGTTCAAAAAAGATAAGAGAAACCCTCTGTCTGTCCTTAGAGTGCACTGCTGATCTCTGGTGCCTGCCTGAGTATTTTCATCCACTCGTGCTCATTTTGCAGTTTCCGTCTGCCTTAGACCATAAACTTTGCAAACTGAGCTTCTTCTTCAAAGAGAACACCATCTGGAACTACAAGGGAAGCAAAAGTGCCACAACCACATCCCAGTGTATGAAGTGGGAAATATGAATGATCTGAATCTCTGTGTCTCAGAATGTCCATCCAGAAGGATAATCCATATTCCCAAAGCACCTCCCTTGCTTTGAAGGTCTTCTCAACGAGACATACTGACTCAAGGAGCCTCTGAAACTTTCATGCTTCATTGCTGGTATGTAAGCAAATTTGTAAACAATGTATTTCCTCTGGCACAATTACATTCAAACCCTTTATCTACAAGGGGGTGAGCTACCTTCTAATACACTTTTAAATCCTGCAGAATGAGAAGCATATTCATTGAAAACAGGTATTTCAATGTACAGTGTGAAACTTTTCTGCTGGCAAAAAATACTGTATCCTATTAGCAGGCATTTTCTGATACATTCTCTGGAAAGCAGCTACACTGTGCCTATGCATGATGTAATTACCTAAAATATAACCCTGAGCTTCAACTTGGCCCTATTAGTCCTGAACCCTTCTCACAAACCTAAAACACCATGCATTGTACTTTGCAGTGCACACTGCCATGCTAAGCAGGTGCCTGTTTGTTCATAGAAAAAGGACGCCCCTACATTTTGGGGATGGACACACTTCCAGTTATGTGGCTGGATATGAACCTCTCATGGTCAGCACTCAGTTAATTTTCATCACCTCTTCCCACTGTCTTCTTGACCCTGTCATATTCTGGATGCACATCTGGGCATCTCCTGTCACTGAACTCAGGAGATCAAAGTAGACAACATGCATGCTGACTTGAGAGATGGGATCACTGCATTTTGTTACAGAACTGGTGTACTTTCAGATGCGTGACAAAGATAGGGTCTGTGGCCCCTGTGGATGTCAGGGCACAAATTGCCAGACCAATTTAATGCCTTGAAAGTGAGACGCTGGGCTGTACAGCATCACAGGTGTCTCCAAGGGAGGCATCATACCCCATTCTGGCCAAAAAAAGCTCTGCAGGAAAACTTGACTACTCCTCTTCCCCCACCCCTGGAGAATCACTCAAGCTCCTTCTTTCTCAAGCTCAAGCTTCTTTCTGTTCATCATGCTTGACCTGCCATGAACCCCATCTTTTGTAGATAGGGTCAGCTGTAGGTTAAGTAGATCATACCAGCAACTGCTCTGTTGAAAGTATTCAGCCAACCCTGAATTTATAAGAGATTTAAGGGCACTTTCAGAACTGTTCTGTTCCACTAGAAGCAGGCTCTGGGAGCACTGCTTTTGGTCTGCTGAGAACAGGTGTCATATTTGTTGAAAACAACTCAAAGACAAAAGATCCATTTATATTCCAAATCCAAGTTTGCTCTGACAGACTGATAAAATCCTTCTGAGAGAAAAAAAGAAAAAAAGAAAAAAAATAAATAAAGCAAAATAAAGCAACTCAGACCTGTAGGCAATTAAATTCTGCCTCAGGAGATATTTACGTTGCTGCATTTTTTGAGCAATGTAAGAATAACAATACATAGAACAATTTAATGGACTTTACAATTCATAGGTGTAAATCTAGTGTAATAATCTGGTCATAAACCATGGGGGCACATGGAGAACAACTAAGGACACATGTTCCACATGAAGAGTCCGAACTCACTTGTCACAAAAGTGCAGGAGGTTTTATCTTTAAGGTGACCTCAAAGAGAAATTACTAAGTTCAACATAAAAACATACTGTTTGTTCTTAGGAAATAAAATCTTCTACATTTGCTTTTAATATAAAATCTTCATGGAAATTAAGGCTATTTCAAGATCACCCAGAAATCAAGTGTCTACATGTCAGGCCTTTGTAATGCAAAGCTTGTATGGCCAAATTTGTACGGCCTAGCTTTGAGAACACAGCTTTCTGAGATGCTAATAAGAACTGTGAATGCTGTATTGCAAGATCAGAACATAACTAGAAGCTGCAGAGTAACACAATGGAACAAAATCAGTATAATAATATCAAACATATCCAACCAAATGACTAGTGGAAAACCCAAAGGCAAAACATTTTGTCTTGACCTATTTTTCTTCTCAAATTTATTTCAGGAACTCCTCCTAGCTGCGTCTTTAGGTAAATTCAGAGATCTTCACTTCTGCCATAGCCCCGAGTCTCCTATTTCAAAGAAGACAAAATATGCATGACAAAACTTGTGCTGAAAGCACTTCAACAGCAATTTCTGCCTCTAAATGTTGCAGAATACTGTATTTTAACAAAGCTTTCCACCTGGATTGAATAAAACAGAGATAATGTGCAGGGATTATCTGGGAAGCCTGTCTGACTGCCTAACACAGTGATAACCTTTTGGTGCTAAATTCTGATCCATAAGAACACTGACCATCATCTCCAGTGCATGTTCACATCTGTCCTACAGTCAAGTTGCCCTTGGTTCCTGTATACATGGATCGGGATCATCATGATTTGGCCTGTTTGAGGGATACTTGCAATCACAAGATATACAAGAATTTTTCATGAAAATATCTAGGTTTTCTTTCATTCCAGACTGGCTCTGCAGGATTTTTCACAGTTCCTGGTTTATGGTCATGATGCCCTTAAGAGGCTCTCCACGTTGCTCTGAAGGCTTCATAGATACTACAGATGTGCATACCTTAGTTTTCTTAGAGACCTGAGATGCTTCAGATGCCAAACCTCAGCTCTTCTAAGCCTGACATGAAGAGCCTGTGCATCACTTTTCTTGGAGTCTCCTAGAGGCTGTTTGGTGGTGAGGTGGGAACCACCATGCTTTGTCTCACTCTCTGCAAGTGCTGAGAAACACTGAGAGATTTGCATATAGTCTACCTGCAATTAGGAGATCTGCCATCACCGCCAGTAATGTTTCTTGCTCAGATCAGACTCTGTTGTAGATGGAGTTGGATTAATTATAGCAATATATAATTACAGCAGCATTCTAAATGGACCAAAAAAGAATTCTTCCTGCTGCAACTTCTTTTCTGTATGCTTCTCTGAACTTCAACCAAGCCATTAACCACAGAACAGAGAGGCTGATGAAAAGTACTAACTCACATGGGATTTCCATCGCACAATACACAGTGCTGTGCAAATATGCTAACATGAGAGTTGCTATCTCTTGATTTCTAAGAATAGGTTAACTTCTTCTAAGGACTGACTGGCAATGTGGTGAAGAGAGATATTCATAAATTAGATTACTAGGGCTTCTTGCAGTATACAGAATACTCGAAGTACTGATTTGAGAGCACAGTCTAACTATTCTCCAAAACACGAGTGGCATCTGGTTTACAGTTTTTCGTTATTGCTACTGAATTGAAAGTGGAAGGTACAAAGTCAGTTTTGTTTTTACATAGATTTCAGCTTCTAAAAATCAAAAAGAAGTACCTCTAATCTTGTTTTCTCCTTATCCAAAACTACTTACATTTATGAGGTTCAGAAAGATGTCACTTATTTTCTCCTATTTTATTATCAAATACAAAGATAATTCCTTGAATACAGTGCTACTGTGCAAGAAGGCCAAACTGCAAACACTGTGAATCTTTTGCCTGAGCCCATCAGAAAACAGGCATTTAAGATAAGCATTTCCAGATTTATTTAATTTGTAACTAGTAAAATGAGAGTGTTCCAGAAAATAAGCATTTTCTAAGTACTAACTTTTATGTAAAAAATAAAAAGAAAAAAGATGGCAAGCTGTGCAGGAAGAGGACAAACTGTTTTTTGTTTGGACAATACAAAACGTATTTCTTTGAGCCTAACAAAAACACAGTATAATTTCCTCTGACAGGTTTTATCTTGCATTTTCCCATATATCTAAGCTGGTTGTTTCTCTTTTATCTAATCAAACAAATCTTTCTTTTTTTTTTGGGGGGGGGGGGGGGGGAGGGATGCGGGGAGGAGCTTAGAATAGGCCTTATTTGGGGCCAACAATGATAGCCAAACAATTTAAGGGTAATGCATACCACAGAGACACACAATAATAATATAACAACCTGAGAATGCAGCAGGTGACACTCTGGTCACAGTGACATTAGCAAGGTGTTTAGCACTAATACAACCAGGATGAGCACTTCTGCTGGTATTCCGGGTGGCTTAGCAGGTCACACATGTGAGTTCATATGCAAGAAAATTGAGGACAGGTTCCTCAGGCCTGTTTTGTATTATATACTTCTTCAGAAATAAATGAAAATGTCATATTTTCAGGAGCGAAAAGAACAAAAGCAACCAACTTTGTATCTGACTGTGCAGTTCCATGGCATGGGATCTCACCAAAGCAAATGCAGGGAGCTGGTGTACAACTTGGGTTTGCTTCTCTAAGACACTATTTTGAGCAGCTATGTCAGATACAGCATTTTTGCTGTTTCTAGGCACCGGATGCTGACGTTCCCATTCCCACACTTGGAAAAACATATACCTAAGTCTAGGGAGGGAGAAACAGGGTTCAGGATTGGGAACAGACCTGCATTAAGTTTAGGAGTGAAAAATACATTCTCCTTAATAGCAAAGATCATTAGTTTTAATTTTATTTTCTTCCCTCATCAACCACTACATCTACTGTTCCAGCTATATATAGCAGTCTTTATTTCTTGCACAAAAAGCACATAAAGATGGAGAAATGTCTCCCTCGGTCTTACACATTTTTAGAGCAGGACTGTTCTATCATTGTGCCTTGCTGGTAATCTTCAAATCTTTTTCTTGCAGCTCTGTTAATGGAACAACATCCCATTTGTATGTGGGCAGCTTTCAACAAAAGCAGGATCTGCCCTCTGGGATTCATATGCTCTCGCTTTAATTAAAAAGAAATCCCATTAAAACCTTCCACTACCACAAGCGAATCAAATTAATTAAAAAAAAAAAAAAAGGGAAAAAAAACCCAAAACTATTTTCAAAAGGAAACAATTGCAGCTTAAGTCTGTACACTTTTAATAGTGTGAATTAAAACTTAGGACTTGGTGGTATTTTACTCAGGTCTGAGGAAATCCATTGAAATGGTGCAGCAGTGAGCAGTGCTGAGACTCAATCCAGCCCCAGGAAAGAAACACTGCCTACTCCTAGGTCCAATCCACTCCAAACTGCACACATGCTAATGACGGACATAAAATTTTTACTTCTGAGGCAAAAACTGTTTAAATATTTACTTCCTTATATAAAAAAAAAAAAAAAAAGAACAAGCCCAGAAGCAGAATAGAATTACTCCACTTAGACGCGGAATCACATTTGGGACGTGTTTGTTTCAAAGCTTTCAATACCTTAGCAGGATGTGTTAGACCTCAACTTCCTACTGTTGAGAATGGGTTTGACCCTACTGTGGCTGTTGAACTGCATATGGGTGTGCAGTGGGATGAGGTCAATGTTGGCAGAGGCCTGGACACCAGTGACATTGCCACTGTTTGCGCTGACTGTCGGGCCTTCCCTTCTAGCCCAGGAGACTGCAGGCTTACAAAGCATAGACGGCCAGGGCCTGCTAGATAGACCACACACTGGGGTCAGGGACTGGAATAATAAGAGCACTGTACACACTGAAAATCACCAGTTTTGAAAGAGTGTCTCATGACTGGGTCAGGCCTGCAAACCTGTGTGCACATGTATGAGCTGCCTGGGCCTGCAAAAGCTCCGAGTCCTCCCAGGGCCTAGAAGAAATGGAGAGCACAGGCCATCCCCAGGGGGGACACAGACTTCCTGCTTGGGCCACCCCACCCCTGTCCAGTGGCAGTCAGGGATGTGGGAGTAGGTTCACAGGGCCCCATGTGGGGAGGGCCCTGCAGGGAGGGAAGAGTCTTCTTTTTGGATTGGGGGAAACCTTGGATGGATACAGGCGTGCATGGATGGGGCTTCAGCCCCTCAGCTGTCACTGCCCTGAACATTCCTTCAGCTGTGCTGCTGAACAAGATATTAACTTAATTAAGCAATGCCTTGACATCCATATCTTCAGAGCAGAACGTGATATTAACTTAATTAAGCAATAAATTACTACAGCAGATGAAAGCTCTGACAGCTGTCCACGCTCAGCTGCATTGCCATGAAGCTGAACAAGCTCCCCCCTAGCTTTTGGCGAGAGAGGAGACGTAGCAAGGGTGGGGACTGTAGGAGTAATCTCTTCCTTTGGGAGTGCAAAGACACTATTTGTACCACATGAGAGATGAGAAACTCTGGCTGTGGTCTCTAAACTGCTCCCAGATATTACTTGCTCAATTGTCCACATCCCATTTAAAACTGTCGTATACCATAACCACAGCTTCATCTCTCCCTGCTCTACCCAGGTAGCCCAAGTTTTGCCAGTCAATCCCACTTTCAAATGTCAGTGACCTGCTCCAGCAAGATCTCAGGAGCAACACTCTGACCAATTTAGTTGTCCCTTCTCCAGCTGACATTTCTATACTCACATATGGTTTCAATACACACTACCAATGCCAGACTTCCTGCAAGGAGTCTAGGTGACTTCCAGGGTTTCCTTGGGCACCACAGGTACCATCCTCAGAAAGCTGAGCACACGGAGGGGGATTAAAAAAACAACCCCATCATCAAATACCGACATGGAGAATGACCTCGTAACACAGTGGTAAGAAAAAGTCAACTAGGAAAGGGTGTTACCTCTGCTTCTTTTCTTGGCTAAACATGAAGTGCTCTTCAGATCAGACAGAAATCTCAAAGACTCCATGTTACAACAGTCTCATCCGCAAGCTTGCCCAGCTGTTCTTGTTTTCAAACAACAATTGTTACGCCTCTCTCTTCCAAAATCTATGTGAGCTACTGTCCCTTAATATACCACTGAAAATAAACAAGTGCTGGCAATAAGCCTAAGTATCAAGCCACTGCGTATAACGGTGGTCTGTAGACCTCTCACTCCACTTTTCTATGCAGTTAGAAACTTCAGCATTCTGGGAAAGCTCTCATAAACTTGGAAAAAGTCTTAAAATATGGACTGCCCACTCTCACCTTCCAAGGCATATCTAGTTCAGCATCCCAATTCCTGAACATATTCATGTTTTAAATCAAAAGTGACACTAGAATGTCACTTTTGATTTAAACGACACACAATCCTATTTACCTTGTTCTGGGAGGACAATGTTTTTCTTCATGGATCAACACTACTGTAGCACCATTCATGACGTAAAAGGACACTTAGGTGAGATCTACTCCTGTCAGACAGAACTGTTCATGAGATTGAGGTGTCAGGGCTGAATACCAGTGGGATCATGACATTGTAATCAATGGAGGAGCTTGGCCCAAAGAATCCTTATTGTGAATAGTGAGGGTTCCTATCTTTTCTGCAAGACCTAGAGCATGCACTGAGGGAGAAAACAAGTATTTGTAAATTTGCAGACACATCAACACAAAGTACTCCTGGTCATTTTCAGAGTGCTAGCTCCTTTCACGGTATGTCTGAGCCCTCTCCTTTCTGAGTTTTTTGTAAGAGCACCATCAGAGAGACAGAGCGGAAAGCAGAGAGGGTCTGCTCATGCTTACCAGAAGACACAACTGGAGTCCTGTAGAAGAAGGATTATCACTTATTAACAGATTAAGAGACATGTATGATCATTTCTATAGAGAATATGGATGGATTACAGATCATCTGTTGATCTGTTTCACCCTGGTAGTACATGTGATCATTTTTTATATGTGCAAAGCTCAGATCAGCATGCTAAGTCTGCATTTCCCGGTTGCTTTTTTCTCCACAGCCGTGTAGCTCATCTGGGGTGGATGACTGTCCCTCCCATCCCCTGCAAATCATTTTCCATTGCTTTTAGCTATCCCTCCATTGTTTGAAATGGAAAACAGTGCTTAGGGGAGACTGTGAGCTTCAATCCTAAAGATTAAAATTTGGCCCACATTGCACCTGAGATATAAGTCTGTAAAGTGCATAGAAGCATACCATAAGGAAGAACAGCCTCAGTCACTTTTTTATTTTTTGCCTTCCCCAGATGAAGATCCAACAACTGTAAAACACATTTTGAGAACAGCTGTTAAAAACCCACTGCTCTCTTTCCAAATGTTGACTTGAGCAAGAAGGCGTTTCTATTCTGCTAATGTTTTCCTTTAGATATTCTGCTTTATTCACATCCACCACAACACTATTTCAGCGATGTTCCAGTTTTAGAGCAGGTTGTAACTGGTGAGTTAATTCAGATCGAAAGACCTCAGGCAGCTTGCCACAGCCATGCTAATTAGTTGGCTGAGCAAGGAGCAGGTTAGCTGTATTGCAACAGTTACAGTTTTAAATTCTACTGACAACAAAAAGGCGACCATGCAAAGCTCAAGAGCGTATATAGTAAAAAACTAGCGTGTAAAATGAACAGCAGAAGACAATCCACTGATCTCAAAGACTCCAACTTTACGGTGATCAGACAAAGTCAAGCTTTTATTACAAATGGATTCTGACCAAGACACTCCTTACCAAGTAGACTAGGGAGAATAATTTGAAATTCAAGTGAACACAAACTTAGATCTGATTTCAAGGAGAATTTCCATATGGAAAAAATGTGAAGAACTGGTGAGTAATGGATATATCAAGGACTAGTTAAGTGCCAAGCTGGAAAATGTATGCATGACAGCAGCAAAATTTCCAAACCATAGAAGATTAAACCTAATTGGATTTGAAACTGCTAAAAAGGAACCTTACATTTCAAGGTAAACAAAACCATATTTGCATAGAGTCCTCTCCATCACAGCATAATTTCCCTAAGCATGATATTACTGCTGAAGTTACAAAATGAGCTCTTACTGATTCAAACTTGTGTCATTCACTGCTGCACCCTGGGATTTTCAATCACTTTTGTGCAAGGCTGCCCCACATATTTTCCATTTAGCTTCTGTTGACAGATGCCAACATGGAAGATTTTTTTTCCTCGCGTTTTCAATACTGTCCCAGTTACGCATCACTAGGGAAATTTCAAAAATTTCCCAGTAAGCTGTTTCAATTGACTAAAAAACAGTGAGGGTCATATGACACAACATGATCTCCTAGCTTTAGATTCTTCCTATAAACCTGATTAATCATATCTTCTGTCCCAGAACACCGACAGATTGCTCAAAAGCAACAGTGGAGTGGCCTTAATCAGATTTTAGACCAAGCTGCCTCTCTCTTTTTCTTTCTCCTTCTGCTTCTAATTTCAGCTCCTTATCTTATATCAGTCATGCCATCTAAAGGGGAATGCCAGTTATGAGGGCTACTTGGAAAGTAATGGCTCCTATCTTATGATGTTGGCCCATGATGTCAGAGGTGGATGTGAGTGGGATGGCAGACAGGTTGAACCTTCCTGCCATTATTCGCTTACATGCAGTTGCTGTGTGACAGATGGCAGAAGACGGGCAGTCTGACAGAATGGCATCGGACATGGAAGTGCAGATGAAGGAAAGGTGTGTCACTGAATTCCTCCACGAGTTAAAAACGGCACCCACTGACTTTCATCGACACTTGCTAAACATTTACGGGGACGACCTAGTGGATATAAGCACAGTGAAGCGGTGGATGGTGCATTTCAACAGTGGCCACAGCAACATGAAAAACAAACCACATTCCAGACAGCTATGCACAGCTGTCACAGCACAGAACACAGAGCATCCTGATCAAATCATCTATATAAATCAGCAGATTATGATAAGGGAATGGTGTATGGAGATGAATATTGGCTTCCATGTGTTGGAAGCAATAGTGGCATTGTTTGAATAGTGAAAAGTTTGCACCAGGTAGGTCCCACAAATGTTCATACAGGAACAGAAAGAATTCCACATTCCAATTTTTCAGGACCTACTGGAATATGAGGTCCTGAAGGTGATAGTTTCCTGGATCACATCATTATCAGTGATGAGACATGGTTCACCACAACAAGCTGAAGTTAAAACACATGAATTCCCCACTGAAGAACTTAGCCCTCAGCATGTAAATTGATGAGTCTTTTTGGATAGAAAAGGGGTGATCCTTTCAGATTTCCTGAAATCCAGACAAACCATCAACTCTGCTACAACATGACACCTGATGCTGTCAGGCCAAAGAAGACAAACTTTACATCTCAGCATGGTAACACCAGGTGCCCTACGAGTTTGAAGACCATAGACAACATTACCAATCTTCGCTGGACTGACCTACAAAACCCACAGTGTAGTCTGGATTTGGCATCCTCTAACTTCCATTTGTTCAGGCATGGACTGTGGGCAACGTTTTCTTAGCAATGACCCGCTCAGAGCAGCTGTGAAACAGTGGGTCATCTCCACTGGTGCAGATTATTATGAGCGTGGCATGCGGGCTCTCTCTCACTGCTGGTAAAAATGCATAGCTAATGCACAGTTGCAGACTGTGTTGCAAAATGTCTTGTAGTTGAGAATTTGCTCGATCAAATTGTGTTATTAAGCTCTTTGTATCTGTTGAAGTTTCTATGGAAATAAATAGGAAGTATTACCTTCAAAGCGATCTACATAAATCCAAATCTATCTCAAATCAGTGGAAAACTTTCTGCTGGCTTCAGTGTTTCTGTACAGCCTCTGCTGCCTGGCAAGAGTGCTGGAAGCCTTTCATAAACAAGATATAGCATAGAAACAGTCTGATAGGCAGCTCTTTACTTAGTAAGAAACATGCTTGAAGAATACACTGAAATGGGCACTAAGTCAAGAAAGCTATAAATGTTCTAATGAGACATTCAGCACACACACATCTTTCCAATCATGTGTGTTCAAGACCAAGAGTACTGGTGATGTGAGACACATACACAGAGACAATTTCAATCACATACATCTGCACCTTTTCAATTAAGAAAAATGTCTGCATGAAACTGACATGAGTGAAAACAGCTGCGTGGAAAGAGACACATCAACATGGAAACTTCTTCACAAATCTGCTTGATGTGGTCAGCCTTGAGGAGATGATAAGTTGATGCAGAAGTCCAATGTTGGAGGAGTTAGAAGCCATTAATGTCTGGAAAGGAATGAGCTGTTCTCATTTTGGGGATGTTAGACTCTAACTAGGAAATTAAGGGGTAACTTATTTTGGAACTAAGTAAGCCTGTACTCTCTTCCTGCAGAACCCTTTGCAAATTATCCTGGCTAAATCTCTGATTAAGCCTTGAAATCCTCATGCTTCTGTACTTAGTCTATTTTAATCTATGTATCATTGCACTTGAATAAAATAACTAAAATACACTGTTTTTGAGAATATATCACACCTAACTTTTGTTTTTACTTGTACATGTCCATAGTTTTGCAGAAGACAGGCGGTGTTTTACAATGCCTATACTAAAACCAGCGCCTTGAACTTAATCCACCATATTCCTTTAATCTCCACTTCAGAAGATGAAAGCAACTGGTAGACAACAGGCATGCTTTAGGAATGCCCTAAGAGCTAAGTACAAGGTCTTCTTAAGTTATCATTATCCCATATGCCTCTGGACAGGCTACTGCAGATCTGAAAACTTCCCCTGCCAATCCAGAGCACAGCATAAAGCTATGAATTTTCATTCTGCTTTGATTATCACCACACGCTGCAACTATGCCACAGCCCAGAGTAACAAATTGCAGGCGCTCTGGATCAGCCTATGCTATCATCTTTGCATCTTTCATGTCAATCCAAAAGTCAGTGAGCATGCAGGTGACTCTTGTCTCATTGCTCACTGCAGCTGTGGCACACAGGGCATTCTCATTGCTTCCCCACCCATGTCAACTGAGGCTGTATGATTCAAACCAGTAATTAAGAGTACAAAACAATTATTCTTCCTGACATCATCCCAGCCTCAAACTGTGAGAGCTTCCTCTCGCTTTGTCTCTGCCTCACTGTTTCCTCCAACTACTTCCTAGACCCCACCGTATGACAATTCCAGGGTGGAGCAGCTCGAGCCCAAAACCACCACTAAACACTGCATGATTCAAACTATTAATATCTATTCCACCTGCAGCTAAGGAATACCCGTTTTAAGCAATACAGAAGGCTGGGTGCCTTACTGTCACCAGCAATACACCTGATCCAGTGCTGGTGCAAAGGAAAAAGTTGGCTGTGGCCTTTGAAAGCTCCTCTTAACTTCTCTGACTAAATGCACAGGCAGCCATAGTTATGATTCCACACTTGATTTTTAGAAGTATGTCTACAACAGTGAGAACTAACCTAAGAAGCTGAAATTAAAAACATGCCCCACATCTTAACTCCTTCTTTTCTTCATCCATTGTAGAGGAGCTGACCTGCAGTGTATCATCAAATCAAGACCTGTAGAAACCTTAGCTGGTCAACCATAACCACTGAAAAAACATTTTCAGTTTGAATTATATTGGAGCTGGCACTGAAAAAGGCAAGGTGATGGTACTCCTTTCTGGGATTCTGCAGCCCTGTGAGTCTATGGTAGCAATGCTGTTTACCGAACAAGTCCCATCCACTTTCTTTACTCTCTCTTTAGACTACTTTTTGGGACAGAAACTATCACTTATAACTGGTTTACAAAACTATTTATATCCAATTTTCAGTCTTAATTAGGGATGTTGCAGTTAACTACCCAGAGCAGCATTAATCCACTGTTGATGTTTCACATAAGTTATAACAGGAAGCTAGACCATCAGGGAAATGAATTAAAGAAAATTCTGGATTTGAGAGAACTGTCAGAGCAAGAGCTTGGGATTGCATTCCTGCAGCAGCTTGTGTCTGTGGGAAATCCTGAGGGGACCAATGAAAACAGGAAAAAGTGGGATGGTGGGCCTACTCATAGTCTGATAAAGTAAAATAAAAGCATGGGGCATTGCAGGATTCAACCCCCACTGTGAGTGTGTGCTTCAAAACAAACTAAAAAAGGCTAGAGTTAAACTTGAATTTAGGCATCTTGTCTGATAAATATAGAAACTGAATATACCCCACCCCCAACACCCTTGAGGAGAATTTTCCCATTTCTCCAACGGGAGATAGATAGGACCAGGAATGAATAATTTACATCAGAAGCCAGTGATGCTTCACTTGATTAGGATGCCTCTAATGAAAAGCCAAAATGCTGTATATGTAATTGCTACTGATTGACACAATCAAATCATAGCCATTCTCCTGACTGTATGCTGAGCAGCATCAGTATTTTCACAGAGAAAAATCTGTTATCTGTTGAAACAGTTATCAGACTGCTTCATACACAGCATCATAAAAAAAATCATTTTCAATGTACAATAAAATTAGAGAGTGGAATCTCTGAGTTTTTGGAACAGTATCTCTTTTTTATTAATGCAACTGAATCAATTATGCTTTAAATTAAAAGGAAGCAAAAAAAAATAAAATTCAGTGAATTGAATGGAGTCACTCAAACCTTTGGAATGACAGATGTGTCTTTAAAAGTTTTCAATAAAATCACACAATAATATCCTGAGGAAAACAAAGCCTTGGTACTTTTTTCCTTCTCAGCAATATCAGTTTACAGCTCAACAACACAACACAAGGGTGGAGGAGGAAATTCCTTTATTCTCACCTTCTCCCCCTTTTCTTCCCCCCCCCCCCAAAAAAAAAGTTCCTCTCAACAAGCTGTAATACAATGAATTTGTCATCTATTGTTTACAGGAAAAAAATCCACATTTTTTCCTTCCATGCAATGAGTTTGATCCCAGCAGGTTGACTTAATTTTATAAAGAAGGGAAAAAAGCTACATACATACAAAATGACAGGCAAGAACCATGTCAGTGCCCAAGATCAATAAGTCTACACAATGCTCAGTAAATTTATAAACACAGGACCATTTAGCCTTGAAATGGAGAAAAAAAGGCATACGCACCCTCACCAAGTAACATTAACAAAAGCAGAGAGCAGCAAGTGCTTATTCCATTCTGTCAGGTGGCAAATTTACCACTGCACAGAGGAAGAAAATAAAAGCACACTGGCAGCATTCCCACTACAAGACTGGTCTAACAGGCATTCCTAATTATCTTTTAAATTTGGGTTGTTAAAGGGTGCTGTGAATAAACGACGCTTGCAGAAACAATACTGCAGCATGAAAGAGGAAGAATTTAACAACAAAAACGAAATCCTTACTCTTACTAATTCTCTTTAAGAGATTTTCTCTGGTGAAAGTTTCCAGCTACAGCAGATGCTGACGACTTTCTGATGCTGCTTGTTTTGGTAACTTCTGCTAAAGATGAAAAAACCAACTCCTGTGAGATCAGCCTGGAAAGCTCTGAACTTTCTTTGAGATATTCAGCAATGCAGTAACTCACAGCTGTCTGAGAGAAAGTAACACTCCAGAAAGAAATGGAAAGGCACGGACACATTGTGCTTTATGGTTCTTTATGCATAACATTTACATTAACCACTACAGATACCACGGCCAGAGCATCTCCTGATGTTTCCCTCCCTAGAGACAGGGGACTGCTCCTGTTTTAACATTTCTACATGGAAGCAGTGCTGTGGAAGAGACCATGAGTAAGATGAGGCTTTTGATGTCTCCTTGCGACTTCATGTTCTGAATGACTGTTATCTATGTTACATTATTTATAAATAGCTGATATTGAAAATCCAGATACAAGATGAATCAACAAAGCAAAAGGACTTGCCTGGTGACTGCATTCCATTCTGTTACAAATGCAGGAATAACTTAGGATCAAAAATGCAATTCAGTTAAGCTATTCTAAGGCGAAGCTGGAATAATTCTGTGGTGAATCAGACCAAAGCATTGACACGTCGACATGGATCAAAATGTTTTTCTCTGCCACATCACTGTATCTGTATTAGTTCCCCAGCAGTCAGGGCTGCTACTGACATTCAGCTGCAGCTGGTAGCAGAACTTGGAGCAACTAATATGAAAAAACCCTCCTCTGCAGTAGTAACAGAAAGCCAGTTTCCCTTTCATTTTTAAAGCAGATTGAGCTATTAAGTACATCTCTGGTTTTCGTTGTTTTAAAATCTTTCAGATTTTAACAGATTATAATTTTAAGTTGTGATGGATGGAAAGACAGAATAACCTTCTCATGGGTTCCTTGACTGCTCTTCTCACTTACTGTGTTTATCCTCTTCTACACATGGCTTAGGTGAACAAGAAACCTCTATCATTAAGTTAAAACAATCAGAGCACTTCCCTGAAAGAAAACAGTCAACTTTCCTCTCAGCTTCACATAAATCATACAATGACCAGAGCTGGGATGAACTCAGAATATGTACACTTGACTCTTGTTAAGGCCTCTGACACCCTTTGAATACTTCAAAGGGAAACTCATAAAAGAAGAAAAGGACTGAGATTCTGCAAGACAAGAAATACCTTAAAGATGGTGGGATGGGACAATGACCCACAGAACAAGGAATGGGAGATATTCACCAGCAGGAAGGAAATGGGAGCCATTGCCGGGTGGCTGAGAATGGAAATACACCCTACAAGAGCTGCTGGTGCTCTTTGCCTCCAGCTGAACAGAGACATGCATCAACACAATTGCCCTGCCCAAGATGACTGCTCCAGTCCACGGAGAAGAGTCGAGAGCTCTGGTGGATGCTGTTACTTCCATCTCTGCACCTCTTCTTATGAACCTTCTCATCACAGCAAATCCACAGCAATAAACCCAAACAACGAATTCTGGCATCACTGTCAGGGACTGGAGGAAACACTGAGGGAGATTAATAGCATATTTATTTATTCATCTGTGTTTGTCAGCAGAGAGAAAAATCACAGGATCTTCTCTTGCCAAACCATCCTTACTGACATTACTGAAAGGCTGGGTCTCAGGTTTGAGATATTTGGCTTTTGTGGGAGGGGCAGCTTTTATGAGAGCTTTTCATTGAATGGTATAAACCTAAACATCTGAACAACAAAAACAACAAAGGCTCCAGAGAGGTCATTCTTTCAGACTCTTCAGATCTTTACAATACACTTGAAATCTAAATGTTTTTACTAGTTTTTTCTTTTCAGACCAGGAAATGATCTGAAACTTTAAGAATTCAGAAAAAAAAGAAAAAAAGAGATAGAAAGTCAAAACTTGTTGTGAAGTTTTTCTTTATTTAACAGATTTTACTCATATTTTTTAGGGCTTCTTGTAAGCTGAAGACAAGCAGAATTTGCTCTTAGTTTCTTTAAGAAGGCATTTATTCTTTTACTTTTGAAAAACACACACCATCAATAGCAAGCCCTGCATGAAACCCATAGAATAAAGTAAACAGGCTAAGTGAAGTATTAGAAGCAATGAAGTGAAGTGGCCATTTTTTGTTCCTTGATACGTAGCCATATCCATTGCTGACACAGTCCAGGGAAGCACCACAATCAGTCCCTGCATTCACAGATAACTAGACTATTTCATCTTGAACTACAAAGTCCAATTTTCAGACCTGGCAATCTCTACTGCCACTTTGCAATCCCACTTGCAGTCATCCACCTTATAGTCTGACACATTCATCTGATAAAGTCCTTCCCCACATGATGAGACCCTTCAGACACCGCCAGACTGGTGCCTGATACGAAGCTCTCCATCAGAAGAAGTAAACTTTGAATACTCATTTTCTGTGTGAATTTTTACTCTCTGCTGGTTTTTAGCACACTATCATCCAGCAACAGAATATACGCATAATGTGTTTCATCAGCACAAAGCTAAATGTATGGCTCTGTGTCAAGTCCCAAACATGAAATGCAACAGAGCAGCACAGGGCTGTTTCCACACTGCCTAAAATGTGTAAGGTCCAACTTTTCGCCAGCATGACTCTCAGCAGTGAGCCCCCTCCAGTACCGTAGCCTACCACTTCCCATGGGAATGGAACTGGCACATCACTGCAAAATCGTGGCACCATGCCTAACAAAATTAAGTCTTCTTGCTGTGAAAGTGGGTTGTCTTTTTTTCTTTAAAAAATTAATGTATCCTATTTCAAACTCGTATTTGCCACAACAAGAACTGCTAGGCCTGCAGTGTCTCCTTCTTCCTTTCCCTTCCCCCCTTCTGCCTCCCAAAGAAATTAAAGTATTCATTACCTGTATCAGCTAGAAAGAAGATTTAAATGGCATGATGAATTACCCAAAGCAGCTGCACCTTGACAGATAGCTGATGCTGATGTGATGTTAGGCAAAACATGCACGTATGTGCAGGCCTTTTAGCTATGAATTCAGTCTCAGGCCATAAATTACAGTAGTACCACTATGCGTTTTTGTTACACTCCCACTAAACTGAGAGATCTCTGAAGAGCTGGTAGAGCATCTGCAGTGGTAACTCAACATTTTGGTGTCAAGATGTTTGTTGTTCACTTCCCCAGTCTGGATCAACAGCTTTACCTGTTCTGGAGGACACAAGTCCATTCAGAGGAAGCGTGAGTGGGGACTTCTGGTGTGATGTTCCACACCTTTTCTGTAGAAGTGTAAAAATCTGTAGAATATCTGTTGCAGGTAAGACACTGAAGAGTTCTCTTTTCCTATGAAATTGAGATGGGGATCCAATCTGAGTCCAACCCTACAGCCCTTCAGAGATCATACTGGTGCAAGAGCTGTTCATGTATCATAAAGCTAACCTGAAGAAAAAAGGGGCATGTGTTATGTCAATAGAAGTGCTTTCACCTGTAACTATTTCAGATTCTCTGACTCTGCTGATGAATGTTTTGGTTAAGACATCCTGACCACAGCTTTAAACACCATCTGGTTTTCAACTTAAGGAATGTTCGTATAAGTGATCTCCTCTCACTCTCCTTCTTCCACTTAACTCTACTATTCCTAGAAATGGATCTGCTTGTGTAACAAGAATTTTTTTTTTTGCCTCCAGACTGCACTCCACTACCAAACATTAGAACAAAATCACACTCATCTGCACCTGAAGGATCCCAGCTTGGTTCTCCATTCTGAAGAAACAATCCCACAGACAATGGAAAAGGCATTCTTCAAAAAATACCATGCACATAGCCCTCAACCCAAGAGATCTACATGCTAGGCAGCTTAGATGAGCAGGCAGTACCCTCTCAGATGATCCTGGAAAGTTCCCTTTTTGACAGTCCACACTGTTGAGAACACAGGGTGTTGACTTGGCTTGATTTCCCTCCACAAAGCTTCTGATAGCCTACTGCCTTGACAGAAGCATGAGAACAGCCTTATTGTACTTTCTTACAGAAACAAAACAGGTTTCCAGGAGATGGAAGGAGATGGTTTAACACAGTCCTAGTCAACAAGTCATGGAGGAGCTGTGTCCCTTGCCCAGGCCAGGAGATACACTAAGTTGCCAGAGTCAACAGGAACAGAAGGCAAGAAAGGCCTGAGGACTCAACTCCTGGGTTTCCCACATATCCCACAAGAAGCAGAGCAGAACAAAGACAGTTTGCTATCCATTCACTTCTGCTATATAACCCCTCAATCAGAAGAAATCTGATGGTGTCCAACGAAAAAAAGTGAGAAAGAAAACCACCCCCAGGAAACCATCAGGTAATTCTGAAAGATTGGCTTACTTGTCAGTCACTCCCATCTGGTTCACCTTTAGGAATCTCTCATTGTGCACCTAGCTGTTGCCACCTCTCTAGTGACAACACTGAATGTCATTTTTTTCCATGAGACTGGCCTCTTAAAAATTTCAGTTACCTGAGCTCCTCATTGATATCTCTGAGTTATTGAGATGGTAAAATGTTTTCAAGAAATTTAAGGGCTTAAGCATACATCCTGGTCAGAAACACCAAGTAATTACAAGATATTTTTAACTTAAAGTGAGAAATATTCCCTAGAAATCTTTGGCAATATATATTCTGACCTGTAGTACCATGCCACCTTTGTTCTTGTTAACCAATCTGACAAACACATTTTAAGCAGCATGCTAAATGTGAGCCTGGGCCTTACACGTATATAGTCCAGAATGCCAAACAGGCAACAAGATAGGATAGCTGAGAGTGCCTATCAAAAACACTGTTAAAAAGCCTCATTTTCAGAAACTGACACTTCACCTGCCCATGCTTTTGGCTTACGAAGCCAAAAGAAGAGTGAAATACCAAGAACTCCCCCAAAGTTTGGTTACTATTCTGCTTCCTCAGAGCTGTTGCTAGGGATTCTGGGGGACTTGAGACTCAGACAGGAAGAATAAGCCTGCCCTGGCAAGAAAATATGGTGAAGGAAGCTAATATGTGTCTGACATTTCTAAGTTAAACAAAGTCAGGAACTGATCCAGAATCATCTAAGTGAATGTACAAATAACAGGCAATCTAAAGATAGCTATGTGAAGGACTGTGAAAACTGGGAGCTTCAAACAGGTGCAGGACACGCTTGGGCTCCAAGTGACAGTAAACAGCAACTACAACCAGTACAGGTACTTAGATGCTGCTCTTTAGCTCTGGCTGAATGACCAAAACATTTATTTTTAATTAAGCCTATTTCAATATATCTACTGCTTCCACAACAGAAACGTGCTGAAATGCCTTAAATAGACTGAGCATTTTCAATATATAGATAAGGAAAAGACTTGAAAAGATAAAGCAATCTATTAGGCCGTAACTTTGGCTGAATTTTCCTTTCCAATGATGGCAACAAGCAGCAGTAGCAAGGACTGGATCAATCTTTGTTTAGAAACGAATACCACTTGCTTCACAGGACAACCTGTACATTCATATGATGTGGTATGGAGACCTGAACACCTGAATTGTTGTATTTTCTCCTAAATAAAACAGTTGTGCCAGTAACACATCTCTTGAACAGACAGAAACATCTGGAACTTCAAATGGTGCCACTAGCCTCTTCACCTTGTGCATACTTCAAATATTTTGAAATCAGGTTAAGCGACTCTGGATTTATTGATAGCAGTTCCCATGCCGGCAATGAGGTTCTCAAGAGCATTGTGGCCAATATCTTTTCTTAGGATCACTCTTGGGGCAGGGTAACAGCTAATGGGGAACTCTAAAATTGGAAATAATGTGACCTATTTACAAAGAAAGATGACAGCGTAATGTTTAAAGATTTGAGACTGGTTTCACTTTGTCTTTTTTACAAAGCTACAGGAGCACTGTCATACATTCTAATAGACCAAAGCAGGAAAAGATTTATACAAGAACTTTTTGCTCAATCCCACTTTCTTCAACAAAAATAATTTTTGGTGCTTTACTGTGGAAAAAACTCCAACCCTTATTAATAGACTTATACAAACTCAATTAGTTTGACTGTGGGGGCTGGTGCTAGATGCTAACGTTGGTGTGCACTTTAGCTGGTCCCTACTTCTAGTGTAATGTCTTCCCGAAGCCTGCCCAAGATGAGTTATTAAAAAAGTGAAATCTGTAAAAGTGAAGAAATCTGAAAGATGGATATATGTTGTGTATTGGCAATCCTGTTAGGGAATTATTCTGAATTGGCACTACTAAACTTGCCCTAGGTTCAATGAGGCACAGAAGTAGGGTAATCCAAACATGTATGCAGATGGGGCCTTGTTTTTCCCTGCACTGTGAATACAATTATGTGGGAGATAAGCAAAGTGATGACAAAACCAAGCCTTCTATAGTAAGAAGTTTTGAACAAAAATTACAACATGATTTTTGTGTACTATGATGTATCGTACAATAGCAACTGAAATGAGAGCTTTAGCAGTATTTATGTACATTGTACAGCAGCCCTGAAGATCTTCCACTGCAGAGAAGAAAAAGGAAGAGACAATAGTTCCACTTGACAGCTGGGAAACTTCTGCAGTGAGGACTGAGACATCTTTTTTCAGGAAGGAGTGCAATGTTTTCTAGAGAGATTGTGTGCAATGCATCTTTTAAAAAACTGTATCGAGTTCAGTACTGATTTGCCACGATTCTCATCTGATCACCAAAAGCAGTACTGGGAGGGCCCTGAGATGCCACCTGAGTCAACATCTGGATTCTTGTAGTTAAATTAATGGCTACTACAGTAAGTTACCATTAGGCTAATCTAAAACATGAGATACATTAGATGACTAACTCTGTGGAAGCACTTTGCTCATGGACTATCAGAGGAAGTTTATGTTGCCAGCTCAAACTGGACACCTCATTTTTAGACTGCTGAGATGAAAATCAGTTCTGATTAACCTACCATAGGACAAAAGCAGACCACAAGATCTGCATTCTCAGCGCAGACCTGATCGCCAAATCATTCTGCATTTCCTCATGTATCAATCTGTCCTGTGAAATATATATTGTATAGCAACAGCAGAGTCCCAGATAGGAGAGAATTCATAGAGCATGGATTTTGCACAACTCCATTTGTCTTGCCACAAATAATGAATTTTTATTCTTTGCAAAGACGAAACAGACTGATGTGGAATGCTAATTTATCAGAGCAATGTATCCAAAGTCTTAACACTGTTTAAGCAGATATAGTTTAAAATTTTGGACATGTAAAAGTAAAATACTACCATTTTGGCATCTTTGGCTCAAAGAGAATTACATAAATTACAGAACTAACTGCATTTGCTGGCATTCATTCACTGCTGATGCTATATTTCATAATTAAACTTAATTTTATAGAGCTGTACTCTACTGGTCTAGGTCAGCAGTCAATTAAAGAACAACCCTCTCCAGGCCCAATGCAACACTCCAGTAAGTATGAGTATCATCATAAATCAGCAGGCAACCTTTTTTGCTTATAGAATTTGAATGCCAGTGTTACCCATATCAGTTTTAACAGACTTGCTGTACTGAGCACAAGCAGTAGAAATATCTTCTCCTCAATGTCTTCTGAGTCCAGAAATTTTGCTGAAGTATCTTCACTGCCTTTGTCATTAAAATAAATAAAAAGAACTGATTGCAAACTGCAGTCAGTGGGAGGCCACTTCTTCTCAAAGGAAGGAGATTCCTCCACTAGCAACCATTAATAACCCACTAACACAACTTGCCAATCATAAACACGGATGGTGTTTGGTTTCTCAGAAGCTGGGCTGATACCCAAAGAATGGAAATAAGAACTAGGCTTTTCAAATGTAAACTTCATGAACAGGTACCTTGCCAATAAGTAAAGGAAACAAAACATCTCTCATTGGAGGTGGTCTAACAAGCACCACAGTTTAGGAGACTGCTGCACATTTCTTTAATACCATGTGGTCTTTGCTGGGACCTGGATCTGGGTCACCTCTCTGATCTGGTGTCACAGCTGCTGCCACCAGCCTAGTCACAGGTAAGGTAAGAGGAATGGATGTTTGTTCCTGAGAAAGGGCAAACACTGTCCATGAGAGCATTGCTACAGCCCAGAAACTGGAAACAAAGCATGGAAAATCCTGTGAAAGTAACACAATTTACTGTGGGCCTCAAGGCAGCCAAACACTGTGCACACAGGAGACAAGATGAGCCTCTCCAAGATAGGCTCTTTGGAGAGACAACTACCAATGCTTTTTAAGTAAAAAATAAAATGGGACAGTCTTGGCAGCTTGAACAAAACTGTTTATCCCACCACCACAATTGAACTGCCCATCTGAGGGCCAGCAATATTGCCACATGTTGACGAGAGAAAAATCAGGCTGTGAAAGGCAATAATAGGGACGGTTCTAGATGGTGCACTATGCAGCTCTTTATGTCTTGCTGTAAATACAGTATCAATAGCACTTGCTAAATCAGCAGGTGTTTCCAGCAGCAAAAGTCAGTTTTGCAGCATGGACAAACCAGGCACGAATCCACTCATCCCATGACCAGGGTAGGGTGCACATCCAACTACTCACGCTTTTCCTGTGAGCCACCAGCCCTGTGCTCCTAACTCAGTCAAGACTCCAACTGACATCAGTGTCAGTTCTGTGTATTTTGAAATTACTTAGAAGTTATGCATGCATTCCCTGGTAATGGAGTTGCACATCTACAGAAAAAAGAAAATATTCATCAGTTGCCACAAAAGCTACTTCTTATCAGCACAATTAAAAGAGACCAGACCTACAAATTTAGGTGGTTTAATTTGTTTAAGTGCTCACCTGGGACCTGTGCTCTTTGGACAGGAGCTTGGAACCAAATGTGTACAAGAGTTTAGCAGTGTCTGTATATAGCATTTTAAATTTGTGACAAATTATTTTGGCAGAGGTTGTCAAAGGGCAGTAAACAGGATGGCATTTGGACATAGAAGGAAGATGAAATTAATTAAAACTGGCCAATCCTGACCAATAACGATACACTTAAATGAATACTTTAGTTTCAGCTACAAGTTCATCCTCTGCTGTGCACGGAGACACAAATCCGTGATCTAAATATACCTGAAATAACTTTGCACTCCTAAGGAAAAAGAAGTCGTGTCCCATCCAAAGGTATTGATATATATACTTATACCTTCCTTAGGTTCCTGGGGCTGGTAAGATCACAACACGGAATTACGAAAGTGAAATAAATCCCTGTCAGATAGGCAAAACCTCTGCAAAACACTTACACAGCATGAATACAAATTGACATACCAGAGCTATGAGACAATGTGAGAATCGGAGGATATCATTACAATGTTGAAGGGCTAATCACGACGCAAAATAAAACGCGTTTGTTCCAGCACTAAAATCACAACTGGGGATCTGCTCTGCCTCTTCCTAACACTGGACTGCTCCTCATCTCCCTATCGTATATCTTCTGGGGCTGATGTGCAGTTCATCTGAAGATAAAAACAAAGTTCAGGGTGATGCCTGCTCTTTACGGGTAATGATGAGTGGCATCGCGCACTCAAATGTCTGTATATCTACAGCAGCTGCCGGCCTGCCCACCTCTGCAATCATTTCAATAACTTTTTAGGAGGAAACCACAATGTTTGAGAAGTTTACAGTGAGTGGTCCCGGGCACAGGAATGAAATCTAAAAAAAAAATAACATATTTAAAACTCATGTTCCACTCTTACAGTGGGAAACTAAAAATAGCAAGAATAAGAACAAAGATCAGGGAGATTTTTAGTGCAAAAAGGGGAGTCCGGGAAAAATTGAGATGGCCATGAAAAAAACATGCTGATTAAAAAATAATTACGTCACGGGTTGCTCCGGATCCTGCCGAACCCCCCAAGGCCACCCGCCCAGCTCCTACACTCCTTTCCCCCGGACCCTCCGTCCCCCGATCTGAGGGCTCATGGGGGCTGCGCTCGCAGACCCGGCCGCACGGAGCCACCCCTGGGGCTCCAGCGCCTCCCGCCGCACGCGTGGGATGCCGCGGGCGTGGGGCCGTCCGCGCACCCCGGAGAGGTCCCCCACCGCGGCAGCCTCCTCCTCTCCTCCATCTCCATCCTCTCTTTCCCTTCTCGCGCAGCCATCCTCCCTCCTTCCCCTCTCCGCATTCCCACCCCCCACCCCTCATAACCTCCCGGACACGATCTGCTCCCGCATTCTGTCTCCCGCTTCCCCCAGACGCGGCATTTCCACCGCGTTCTCCCCCATTCCCGCCGCAGCCTCCGCCGCCTCCCGCGGACGGACAGACGGACGCACGCACCGGCAGACTCGCTGATTCGCGGACTCCCCGCTACCTCTTCCGAGCGCTCCCGCTCCTTCAGCGCGCAGCACGCGCCGCCAGCCCCGGCACGACGAGTCCCCTTCCTCCTCCTTCTCCTCCCCTCCCTCCCTGCCCGCCCCTTCGCCGACGCCAGGAAGAGGGGGGCAGCGCCGCCGCCCGCCCCGGCCCGCCCCGGCCCGTCCCGCGGCACTGCGCCCCCCCGCGCCCCCTCCCGCTGCGCTCGGGTTACCGGGCGGCTGCCAGCGCTCTCTTGTTACGGGCAGTGCGGGGCCGGGGGGGCCGGGCCCTGGGGGTGTGCGTGCCGGCAGCCTGGGGGGTTTCCTGAGGCTTGTGAGTGTGGGTGGTTTGCTGCTGCTTGGTTTTATTGTTTTGTTTTCGTTTATTCTTTTATAGTTTCATTTTTTTTTTAATAATTGTTTTCCCTTTCTTTTAATTTGTAGATTTAACTTTATTATTATTAATAATAATAATATTACATTTAATAATAATAACAACAATTATTATTATTATTATTATTATTAAACATGCTAAGAAGCAGAACTAACTTCCATGGGCTTCTGCATTGGGTTCCACACTTAGATGCAGGGTTTGGATGTTCCCATGAGGAGCTGGGGGTTGAACTCGATGATCCTTGTGGGTCCCTTCTAACTTGGGATTCTATGAAAAGGTTGTGGATGCCCCATCCCTAGCGGCATTCAAGGCCAGGCTGGATGTGGCTCCGGGCAGGCTGTTCTGGTGGTTGGCAACCCTGCACATAGCAGGGGGGTTGAAACTAAATGATCGTTGTGGTCCTTTTCAACCCAGACCATTCTACGATTCTATGATTCTATGAAACAAGCAAACCACTGATTTGTACCATGGCAAAGTAATGTTTTTCTCTTGACAATCAACATTTCATAAGGCACAGACCTGGTGTTGCCATAGAACTGTCTTAACCTGGAGATTCTGTTCCTGCCATGGGCAGATCTGAACCTGCCATTTTATGTGTGTGCTTCATGATTTACCTCTTAGTACCTTTTCACATTTACCTGTTCTGAAAACCCTTTATTGCACAGCCAGCTTCACAATGTCCTTGCATCTCTCATTATCTTTCTTCTCATTACATCTTGAAAATGGATGATCTTTGAGGTCCCTTCCAACACAAGCCATTCTGTGCCACCTTCACTGAGCTGGTACCACCCATTTCAGGGTGGAGATAAACTTTTATGTGGTCTAATAGTGATAGGATAAGGAAAAACTTTATATTAAAAAAGGGATATTTAACTGAGATGTCAGGAAGAAATTCTTCACTCAGGGGGCAGTGAGGCCCTGGCACAGCTGCCCAGAGAAACTGCAGGCGCTCCAGGCCAGGTTGGATGGGTCCTGTTCTAACCTGACCTGCTGGGTGGCAGCACACCCATGGCAGGAGCTCAGGGCTGGGCAGGCACTGAGGTCCCCTCTGACCCAGCCATTCTGTGGTTCTTGATTCTATGTCACTCCTGTCACAGGTGGGGTGTGTGCACCTTGGGGAGCACACGTCCCAGCACTGACCCTTGCAGAGCCCCACATTGTCCCTCACTTCCCTTCATTGTCAGAGTTCATTGCTTGTTCCCACACTTTGCATTTTATCTTCTTAGCAATTACCGAGCAACACCATGGCTTTCCCTCTTGCTGCTATCTCTGTTTGGTCTCCTAAAAGCCTTTGTCAAGAGCCTTTCAGAAATCCAGTCTGATATGGAAATTAGATCACCCTTATCCACACTTTTGCTGACCCTTTCAGAGACCTTCAAGAGGTTTGCTTAAGGCAGAATTTTACAGAAGCACTGTTGAATCTTCTCAGATAGATTGCATTAATCCAGGTGTCCTTTAGTTCTAACCCAATTAGCATTTCTGTTTGCACAGCGCAGGCACAAGGTTTGCAGACCTCTGGTTCTCTGGAGCCTGTTTAGTGCTCAAAGTTTAGTTTCACTGTTGCTACACATCAGGTGTCGATGTTTTAAATGGGAGATTACATACTGCTGATCACAGTTCAGCCACTGCATCTTCGGGGGAGAGCTCAAGGACACAGATGCATACTCGGATGCGTGCTACCTGAATGCTGTGACTGTGAAGTAAGCTTATAATAAAAGCAATCAATGTAAGGGAACAGTAACATCTCCTTACATATGCAAAACTGCAGATTGTAAGATGGTGCTATTAACATATATAAGAAGCTATCTTACTAATTAACTCTATGTTGCCATGACCCTGTTAGCAGATGTATGTGTCTGAAAGCACAGAAAGTGTGGCACAGACAAACCTGATTGAAGGTCTTTGACTCAGGATGCTATTTACCCTTCAACATACTTGCAGCCATCTGCTTTCTCTCTTTCATATTTTGCTGTGAAGACTCTGGGTCAAGGATATTCTTTGTTAGTGCACGTTTCTTATTAACACTTGCTTATAAGGGTGGGAAGAGGGAGGGAGAACGGCTCTGAGCCTGTAAATTGAGTACTTGACTAAAGACAGAGTCCATTTAGAATCATAGTATCATTAAGGTTCGAAAAGACCGTTAAGCTCATCCAGTCCAACTGTATCCCCACCGTGCCCACTAACCATGTCCCCCAGTGCTTCATCTACACGTTTTTTGAATAATTCCTAGGATGTTGACTTCACTGTCCCCTGGCTCTTTTGGAGAAGAAATTTTTCATTATATCCAATCTGAACCTCCTCTGGCACAATTTGAGTCAATTCCCTCTCATCCTATCACTGTTACCCGGGAGCAGAGGCCAACCCCCATCTCTCCACAACTTATTTTCAGAGTTATAGACAGCAATAAGATCTCCTGGTAGCCTCCTTCAAACTGACCAATCCCAGTTGCCTTCTGGATGCTAGAATCTCAGTGTAGCCCCATGCATGCCTGCCTATTTTCAGAGAGAGGGCAGGGAGCAGAAGAAAGCTGCAGTCTGCCATCAAGGGGTATGGGAGACATGTTAGGTGTGCATCCAGATGGCAGAGTGGGGCTTTTGCAAAAAGAAGGGAAAGGGAGCACTGAAGTTGCATCTTTTTTGGGTGTTGCCCAGCTCTGACTATATTTGTTGAGTTTTTAGCAACTTCAGCTGCTAGAAACTGAATGTGCTGGTTAGAGATGGGGGGAAACGAATTTTTAATGTCTTTCTGTTTGCAGAGCATTTCAGAACTAAGAGAAAAGGTCACCTTCAGCCTCAGGAACATCATTAAGAGTTGTTCGGTCTTGTGCTTTTTGAAGTCCTCAGATTTTGGAGACTTTAAGATAGAGAAAAAGCTGCGATATTTGTAGCAGTTAGAGATGTTACACTGAAAAGAGAGGAGCTTCAGAGCTCTTCTTCCTGGGTTCCCACCCCACTACCCTTCCATTCCAATAATTGTTTTCTATTCTTCTCCTACTCACTGTCCTCTTATGAAATCAGATCAAACTGCAGCACGTTTTGTTCCTTTACGTAAACCAGTATCGCTGATGACACTGATGTAGTCTGTATTTTGGTTATTTTTTTCTCTTAAGTCAGGGATGCATTTACATAGTATTAATTAGGTAGCACATGATTAATATACTATGGAGGAAATCAAATGCTGTTTCACTGTGTGTATTATAATGAGTTTTGCCTATTGCTTCTAATTTGCATTTCTAGCAGTTACAGCAGCAGAAGAAATTATGTCTTAAAGTTTTGTTTTAAATATGTATCTTGTTAGTGCTCTGCAGCTCTCTTCTACAGCATTATAGGAAGCTTCAGATAGGGGGAAGAAGGAATTAATCTGTGCAAGAGTGCAGCTGTCCACAATTTTTTACTGTGAATTTAAAGCACCTCTGTCTAAGTAACAAATGAATGATTGCTTGGTATTGCCCTGAAAACTCTGACAACTCTGAAAATAGGAACAGTGTGAAGAGCAGCCACGTTTAGCCAAGAACCACATGACCACAAGAATAGGCTGTTTCTTCTTTTATACACCATGAATAGCACCTTGCCTCTCCTTATCTTGCTCCATCCCTGGAGGCATCCAAGGCCAGGATGCAACCTGGGCAACCTGATCTGGTGCCTGATCTAGTGGCTGGCAAACTGCCCATGGCAGGGGTTGGAACTATACAGTCTTTGAGGTCCCTTCCAACCAAGACCGTTGGATAATTCTATGATTTTTCACTTCCCATGTTCTGAAGAAGGACAATTCCCCCCGATTGTTGCTCCTCCTCCAATAGCCACCGGGTTACACTGCAAGGCTGTGCTGATCATGTTGGAAAAGATGACAAAAACAGATTTTGAGGTGAGCATGATGGAAGGAAGGAAGTTCAAGTAAGCACAGTGGAGCATCCAAAATTCTGCTGATGTGTCTTGGTCCTGCTGAGATGTCCCACCAGGCAGGCACCTATCCTAAAGACTGGAAGGCAGCTGCCACTGAAGTCAAGGGCACATGCTGACATAGCACCTCTGACAACTGGCCACACACTGGTAACAATAACTTTATTATTCCACAAAAAAACCCTCTATTTCTACTCAGCTTTCTTTTTCTGCCACGTCTGCTGGCCTAGTGTGTCCTCTTCCATGGGGAGGAAGAGAGATGATGCCATTGCCATGCCTCCATGCATACCTGGATGTAAGAAGGGGAAAAGGCACAGGATGGGGAGTTGAGGAGAAGGAAATAAAAGATGTAAGAAGAAAATGAGGTGAATAGAAAGAAACAAAATCCATATGTGGATGCTTTGTTCCTGAGGCTTACAAGTTGCTCAGTCTTTGCTGTGAGACTTTTTCAATCTATCAGTCAGTGTCCAGTGTCAGTGAGGCGGATGTTTTGCTATTATGCAACAAACTTTCAAACAGAGAATAATTCAAAGGGGATACCTCTCAGGAAGAAAATACTTTTAGTGCTGCTGTTTTACAGCCTAGCACACTGTCCCTGTTCTCTGTGAACTCCCAAAAAAGCTGTGAGGAATGCAGAATAAAGGGAGAATGGAAAGTACTCTGATACTCTGATAATGATGCTGGGTATGTTGGCCACTTTTATAGTATACATAAAATGAAATGCAGTCCTGAGATGTGATGCTTGATCTATAGCCTCCGCGCTGAATCTCACTAAGTACGAAAAATGAGTTTTGCTCAGTATGCAGCCTTTTCAGCATCTGAGGCTGGCTGTCAGAATTTCTGAGATTAGATTCCTTTTCCTTTCCTTGTGGTTTCAGTTATTTCTTTGACTGCAGAATAACATGCAGATCAGCTGGAGGAGGGAACACACTGGCTTGCAGTAATGTGTGCGAGATGAAAATGGAAAGTCTGTGTATCCTCTGCGCATTTATAAAACTAATGAATGCAGAGATCACCTGTCACTTAGCAGAGGAGCTGTAGGGAATTTGGAGGTCACATTGCGAATGCTTTGCATTCAGCGTGGGGATGAAATGCTGAGCATCACAGAGTCAGGGAGCTGCCAGCAGGGAGTGGATTGGAGATCTCTGTTCTGCTCCTGGTGTCACTGATGGCCTGGGACATGACTGAGGCAGGTCACTATCCCTATCTGCCTACATGGATGGATGAATTTTAGGTTGGAAACCGCTTGCTGGTGGATGTTCACAGTGTGTAATGGGCCCTCAGCTGTGGGAGTCAGAGTACTAATGTAATATGAACTTAAAAATTATTTTCTAAAGGTATGCAATTGAATAACAAGCTCATTTACTCATATTTATTATGTGGTGAAATAGCTTGGCAAGATCTCTATCGGCATCCAGCTACATGAGTAATCTCATTGACTTCAATGCGACTCTGTAAGTGAGTAATGCTTTAGTATTGGCTCCGCAAAATGTTTTAGTCATCATCAGCTTACAAACTGTGTGCGCAGTCCTGCCAGCACTTACCACAGTGTAGTGCTAGACTGCAAGCAGCCCTGACACAGGAGCAATACCCAGTAGTAAGAGTCTGCGTAATCCACGCCTACGTGAAAAGTGACTCTGTTCTGCTGCTGTGGAAGCAGCTGAATTTCCCTGGCATTGTGTCCTCTCTGTTCATGGGAACTGCTTGCTCCCTTTCACAAGGAATCAACAGAAATATCCAGATCTGTAATGCTATGAGAAGGAAAGTGTCTTATTGTAACTGGTGTGGATGCCGCTGCAGAACTGACTCATGGTTCTCTCTCCTTCTCAGGAAAATGTGGTCATTGCAAGTGTGGAGCTGTAGAGCTCTACTTATGGCTTCTCACAGCTCTGCCCAGCTAATGTCTGTGCTTTGATTTCCCCTGCCTTGTCTTAGTCCTTTTGTGCCCCCTTCCACAATATCCTCTGTTTCTTTTCCCTACTGTGGGGGAAGAAATCCTTTCATTCTGTTTCTTTTCCAAAGTGCAGAAAAAATCCCATTCAGTGCTATTCCTCTTTACAATAGAACAGACTCTTTCATGTCTGCTTCATCAATAACACCAACATAAGGCATTCCCAAGGGAGGTCTGCCCTCGTCCGGTTTGAGCCTGAGCATCCTCCTGGGTGGGAGTCTGCCTCTATATTGTTTCTGAATTACTGCGTGCATAGGAAGAGCCATATAAATACAGAACTTCTTACCCTAGCCTAATATACTCAACGTTTTATCAACTGCTGGGGCAATTTAATCACAGATTACAGTATTTCAGTGGTTATGTACAGTTGCATATTGTTCCTCCAAATAACAGGCTTAGCAAGAAAAAAAAAATTCAAAGAACATGTATTATTTTAGAAATAGGGAACCTCTGAAACTTTTCTGTACAGTACTTGAATAGCATATTTTAACAAAGGGCGTTTGTTTGTGAGTTGAAGAGCTTGATCCAAAGCCCAGTGGAGACTCTTCCACTGCATTCAGTGGGCTTTGGATTAAGTCCTTCCTAAGGAACAGATGCAGGGTTTTATTCACCACCACTAGAACAATAAAAATGACAAGACAAAGGATAAGGTTGCCTGCAGGGAATAAAGCAGTGTTGTCCTGCAGCATTTTAAATACATTAGACTCTCTATTCAAAAGCCAGTTCTGTAGAGATAGTAAAATTGTTTGTGTAGCCTATCCACAAAATATACAGTGTAGAAATGTTTAAATATGTGTACATAAACACTGAAAGATGGTGTATTTCACTGAGTCTTCCCTTTATTTGCAAGGGCTGAGTTATAAATGTAACTATAAATTCCAGTTGTGCAAACAGAGATAACACAGGAATAGTTTGTTGCCATTAATCATCAAAACTGCAGAGGAGGAGGGAGAAAATGTGATTTTTTTAATGTCACAGCTCATAGATGGATCCAAAGTGTTTTCTGAGACCTGGAGTAGAGGGAGGCTTTCCTTTAGTAACGTTATCCTATTCAACATAATGATTCCTTATCTGGCCAAAAGATCTTATCAAAATGTAAGCAAACAATGAGCACTGAGAAGCAGGGACATTTGCCCCTGCAGGGAAAACTGGACCAGAGTAATCCCCAGGAAAAAGTCCAAAAGGGAGATAAGCAACTGTGGCAGACACAGAAGATGAGATTGAAGTAAAAGTGGCAGCAAATGAGGAAAAATGTAGCAGAAATTAAAACAGGAGTGGACTTGGGACTTGCAGCAGAGACAAAATACAAGGGGAAGATGATCAGGAGCTTTTGAGAAAGGCAGAGTGAAAGCATCAAACATAACAGGCTGTTTGTTTTTAACATTAGAATGGGTAGAATCTGGGAAAGCAGTCTGAATTATAAGGGCTTGCAGTCACAGCAAAACAGACTCTTGTGATGAGCATGTGGAGAGATGGGTGGATTCTGAGAGCTGAGGAGCTAGTGTGGTCTCGTGCCAGAAATTAGGATGAGCAGAAAAGGACGTTACAAAACTTTGCACTAGCAAAGCAAGAAAATAACTGGACTGATACTGCTGCACAAAAAATACTTCTGTGACTTTTACAAATAATACCATTTAAATTTTATAGGCTCCTATTTGAAATGCTCCTGGCTTTTTTAACTCACAGGCAATGGCCTCAGAAACAAGTCAGCTTTCTTAAGCCCCACACATTTAATAAACAGGCAAAGCCAACATGATGCTTACACTAGCTCTGAACATTAATTAAGTGCGGGAAGTCACATTTTGTCATGTCATCTTTTTGTACACTGTTGTCACAGGTGTCTTCTGCCAATTACAGAAGAGAGAAATCTCACTGCCTCTGCTTTAATTCCTAAGCGGGGAACCCTACCAGCCTCCAGGGAGTTAAATCCCTATTACACAGAAGAACAGAAAGCCCTTCTTGCCATAATCCTAACATTTCTATCTTTATGCTGCCTTAATGAGTGCTTCTGCAAACTCTATCTTTTTAATCTTGCAAGTTTTGCTCATTAAAATACAAGACTTCAGCAGAAGCTGCCTCCTCCAGACAGTTTAACTAGTCTTCCCTATGTCAGAGGCTGGATGCTTGCTCCTTCTGGCTCCATTGCAGTGGTGTTCCTTGTCATTCTCTTCAAGATGGGTGGGACTACTTGAAATCATTAAGTGGGTAAACCAAGCCCACCTAGAAGACCATAGAAAGTCACAGAGAATTGGATAATGCTCAGAGAAGAAATTCACTGCCCCCACCCACAACTATAGTATCAGAATCTGCTACAGATCTGCCCTTGAATTAACAAGGGAAGAGGCCAAATGACTAAACCATGGCCGGCTGGTGGACCAACTGTTCCTTCCGCAAGCCAGGGTCATAGCTTCATGTCATTTTTCAATCATCAGAAGGAAAAACATGCAAAATGAAACCATAACAAGATGAAAGAACAAGCTAATTATGGGCCAGTGAATTAAAAATACACACTGTTCTATATGGAAAACTTACCCTGCACTATGAAACTGCTATGCATTTTATTGTCTAACTCAAATACTGCCTGAGCAGGCAGTCTTATTTGTCTTTGGAAATGAAGCTCAGTAGACACATTTTACAGACTGGTGGTGTGACAATCTTGTTGCTTACCTCTGACAGCTTCCAGGCAGAGCCACATGAATAAAATTATAATGCCAGAGGTCAAGCATAATGGCTATGATTGCTCTGCATGACTGACAAGTCCCTTGACTTCTTGGAGTAATGCTGCCTTCATGATATGAAGACATACTCAAGAGCAATATTAGCAGAGATTGTAATTGCCAGTGAACTCCTAGCTATGAGCTTATATACAGGGCTCATACGTTGGATGGATCCCCAGACAAAGAATTGCCCAGCCTACCTCCACTGACTCCACTAGGAATTGGACTCCAACAGTGACCAGGCCAATGAAAACCAGGGCTAGCATGAGCTGGTTGGGAAGAACTTCATCCACAGAAGAGGGATGATTTTACTCTGTCAAACTGGCATGTACCTTGCCTTGAGGGATGTAAAAATATCCATGGAATGGAACACCTTGCCTGTGAGGACAGGCTGAGAAAGCTGGGGTTGTTCAGCTTGGAGAAGAGAAGGCTGCAAGGTGACCTGATAGCAGCTTGTCAGTATCTAAGAGGGAGCTAGGAAAGAAGGGGACAGCAGGGTCTGTGGTGACAGAACAAGGGAAATGGTTTCAAGGTCAAAGAGGGTAGATTTAGGTTAGGCATAAAGAAAAAGTCTTTCATGGTGAGGATGGTGAGGCACTGGAACAGGTTACTTAGTGATGTGATTGATGCTCCATCTCTGGATATTTTCATGGGGCTGGATAAGGCCATGGGCAACCAGATCTAGCTGTCGTGGTGGTCCCTGTTCATTGCAGGGGAATTGGACTAGACTTCCAACTCTGAGGATTTTGTGATTCTTTGATTCTATACACTCACAGAATATTCTGAGTTGAAATGAACCCACAAGGACCATTGAATCCAATCTCCAATTCCACACAGGACCACATAAAATCCAAATCCTAGGTCAGAGAGCATTGTCCAAATGCTCCCTTAGCTCTGGCAGTGTGGGGCTGTGCCTGCTGCCCTGGGGAGCTGTACCATGCCCACTGCCCTCTGGGGCACAGCCTTTCCCCAGATGTCCTCTGCCATTTTCAGTCATCTGCAAAATCTGAAGCCACAGTGCGTTTATGGCAGTCACATAAAAGGCAGGATGAAGGGCAGGAGTTGCACCTTTGAAATATCTGGATTTTTTTGTTGTTGTTTTTAAGTAGCTGATCAGCAAAATTAATTAATCTTTCCAGAGTTGCCTGGACTCACTGAGGTCCTTTGGTAATAAAATCTTTCATAAAACCAAGAAAAGAGAAAAATCAGGTTTTCTATCTCCAGTACATGACTCTTAATCCTTTTTAATAGTCATAAATGTTCTGTTGAAATTTGGAGTTGTACACCAAGGTAATCTCCCAACTTATGTGCAGTAGTGTTGCAGAGAAACCAAATGATATATTCATGTATCATCTTCCTTTTTACCAGTAAGCAGTAATGATGGTATAAAAAATGAAGAAAACCAGCTGCAGTTTATGCTACTCCTACACACATACACATTCTCTATTTTTTAATTGGGAGCTGCAGGAAAGGCTCAGTAATACACCACATGATATTCTGAACTCCCCAAGAGCTGCAAGTTTAACAGGATGTGTTCTAGGCATAACGAAGAAGCAGAAGAATTTAACTATTAAAAAAAAAAAAAGAAACCAACAAAACTCCAAGATCATTAGTAAGCATCGTGGTGTTTCACAGTGGGCCCGGCTTGGCTTGTTCTGAGCCTGCTACATGCAATGTCTCTTTGGAAGGATCACATTTTTTCTTTCTTTCAGAATAGTATATTACTTTGCCTTCTGACAAGCATCAAGTATAACATCTGCTTACTGCCTATCCTCTTTTGAGACCCCCATCATCCCTTCACTAGTGAAAGCCATTATCTACAAGACATAAGAATTTCCAATGCTTTGTGGAAACCTGTACAGTTTCCCTTTACTTGAACCATGCAGTCAAGTGTGCAGTCTGGACCTAAGTAATGCTTGTTACTTCTTGTTAGTAGTCTGTTGAAAGTGAAGAGAATTTTATGTTAACTTGGCCTCCAAGTTGAGTAATTACACAGTTGAAAGTAAAAAAGAAACGCTTTCTCTTGGTATCAACAAAAATATTGCAACTAAATCTGCAATACTCTGCAATATTATTTACAGTGTTAATCTAAAATGTATGATTTTCTTACGTGAAAATAACACTGCCTATTTGACTGTTCAGATACAGACAGAATAAATCTTAGAGATTTTTCTCTCTCAGCAAGTTCAAGCTCAGAAAATAAGTTTGTCCCACTATTCCACATAGTTTCTGTCTCAAACACTAAGTTTCTCTATTCTACTAATAGTTAGCAAGTCAATAATGAAAATTTCATTGCTTCACCTTTTTCTATGGTTAAGTTAATTTTCTTCCACACTGGTAAATATACTCTCATGGTCTTTATTGACTTTCACATGATGGCATTTTGCAGATTCTGCTCACGTTGCACCAGTGTTAACGCCAGCTCAACCTCCCTCTGACCAAGTTCTGCCACTAAATATCCTCCTGTAGTGGGGGGCAAGTATTAAGAATTGTGACATCTTCTCTAAAACTAAGGAGTAATCAGTGTTAAGTCAGATGTTATTCTGTGTGTTGTTTCACTCCCCAGCATCGGAATTAATTTATTAAAACAAATTCCAAAGTCAAGAACTTTTTCCTCCTTTTCCTGAAATATGGCCTTAACTTCAGCCAGAGAATTTTAGGAGCTGCTCAGAGCTTTCCCAGAAGTTGTGCAGGTCCTGCTTGAGATTCTCAAGCTGACATGAAGCTATGCTGAGCTGAGCAGAGTCCTTACAGTCACAAAATCAAAATACCTGGGAACGCCTGTGCAATTCCACCTTCCAACTACAGTTGGAATGATTTACATATCTGATTTAACGTAACATTAAAGTTTCATTTTGACTGCTTTGAATTATCAATCTGAACCATACTTTTACTGCTTGTGTGGTAAGTTATTTGCCTAAAGAAAAGCAGATTCTCATGGACTGGCACCTGTGATGGCATGTTGATTTGATGCTTTGTATAGACTTAACCTTAAATTTGCTAAATCATTAAGCACATATATTTGGATTCGTATTTCTTGTTTATTAGCAATGTGATATTTTTTGATGTCAGGTTGGTGTCCAGCCCCTTTTGGATAGAATTTGCACATCAGTAAAAACTGCAGAAAAACCTTGATTTTGAAAAAAGAAAAAAAAAATGGTAAATTATGCTAGCAAGTATATGAGGAAAGAAATCTAAGAAAGAGTTTTGAAAACAGGTTTTGCATTTAAAGTTTGCTCATTTAAAACCCAAACTTTTTGCATATACTGATGTTAGCTGATTATTCACCACTGGCTTTAAGATTTTAGAGCTAGCAGACCTGCACTTCTCACACCAGGTTTTACTCATAGGCCACAAGAAGATAATTACTTGCTGACATTTTTCTTTCAGTGCTTTTCTAAACAGAAGAATTAGTTATTGGGCTAAATTTAACTAACCATAATAAAATCCTCTGTCCTTAGAGGAGAAGTCTAAAACAAACTGTATAGTACCAAATTGCTTAAGAGTCTTCAATTGTTTTTGTCTTTACACATGCCTCATGTCTTGCAGTGCCAGCTACCCTGAAGATGGATGTCTCAGCTCTGTTGGAATTCACATTGCCCATTCACTCCCTTTCTACTCCCAACATTTTTCTTACAAATTCTTTTGCTGTTTTAAAAACACGTGGGATGAATGTGATTATATGGAGAAAAATAAAGAAAAAAAAATAGCTCCATCACTGCTTTTCCACCCAAGCTTCTCATTAGTATGAGTAACTCAATCAGACAAGGCTGCCACTAAGGGCAACCTCTCTGAGCATTTTGCAGGCTCCTGGTTTTCCCATCTTGCTTGTATGCAGATTTCGAGCAGAGAGGAGGAGGTGGGCACCAGGCTTTCAGATACGAAGGGAGAGGCACAGCAGCACTAAAGGGAATGCAGTTCACAACAACAGAGTCTGCTATGTGAAGTGCTCTCATCACAATACCCTCCTTATAGAGGAGGTTGCACTCATCCTATCAAACATTCAGTGTTGTGGATTTTAAGTATGAATTCTGGTAAGAGGAGACTTACCTCTGTCCTCTCCTCAGTTTCAGGGTTTTCAAAGGAGCACAGTCCCTGCAGGTCTTTTGGCAGGATGTCCATTTTTCTTGTGCCTACAAGACCAAAGACATTTCATTATTTATGGAGAATGCGTATGCCTGAGAGATTGCTTTGCTCCTGTCCTTTTGCACCATCAGTGTCCCATCCCATGCCATCCCATCCTGTCCTATGCTGAGTAGAAGCTGAAGGATTTTCTATCCTTTCTGTGCATCCTAAGGAAAGGGCTGTGATGAGAATCTAGGAGCCTAACTAAGACCATCTTATTAGTGAAAGCCATTCATTTGTCAACCAACCTCTAGGCATCACTACTTATTGCATGAGGTAAGGACCTACAGTCACAATTTACAGCTTGCAGTGCAGGCAACTGTGAGTCCCATCTGGAGGAAGAACTTCTGCAATTTTATTCCTATATCAGCACTGAGAAGAAGTTAAGAGTGAATCACTTTCCACATGCTGAGCTGTGGTGTCTTGTGCCCACAGTGCCAACAGGTAGCCTCTTGCTGATTTTAAAGATACATTTAAATGTGTGGAAGTGGAGACTTTTTTTCTTGTTCTGACCTCAGTATTTTTGGTAAGTCCATAAAATGATCAAATACTGTGACTTCACCACAGCATTCATCCCTCCTTAGCATACATCTCTGCTACAATGCCCCTGGAGCATTGCTGCTTTGGAATTGGTGCTGCAGGAACCACTAGTTTATTGTGTCATTTCCCCCCCATCCTTTTATTCTTTTTTTTTTTTTTTCTCTTTTTCTTTTTTTCTATTCCTTGTCTGATGACTATTTACTCATTTATTTCTGGTTCACTTCTTTGATTGCCTTATTCGTGCTGTGCAGATTAGGCTAATTAGAGGCCAAAAGGACTCTCCTTACTATATATCTGTAGAGCATTTTAGAATAGTGAGGCTCAGATTTTCTACTAATATCTGCACTTCAGATTATATCTTCTATTGTTATACAAGTGGAGACGTAAAGCCATTTTTAAAAAACTTCACTAAAGCATTCCCAGTATATCCTTTTATGCAGTATATTTGGACCCACCAAACTTCAGCATTTGGTCCTTGTAGATGCCTCTGTTGCTATTTTTGCATTAGCAAGGTAGCTGAGCAGTTATATAGATCAGAATATGGGAGGGCTTGGTGCTGCAGTCTCTATATCTATATTGCAAATATTTCCAGGAATTAATGTCAGACTAGATTTAAACTGATTCCCCGGATGAATGTTACTACCAACCTGAAGGACTAATGCTTGATTTGAATATTTGTGTTTCCACTGGGATTTGGTGAGTGCTATTTCATATGTCCCTGGAGAAAAGTTTCTGGTTTGATTTCCTCTAGATCAACTTTCTCTTGTGATTCAGCAAAGCCATCACACACTGTGAATCACTTCCCATTTCAACATTTCATAAGCATGATAGAGGGAGGAGGTGTGAATACACTTAAAAACTTATTGTTCTCAACCAATATGATAATGTAAACGCAGCCTATATATATAAAGTAAAGGTGACCAGGATTTTAAAGGGAAATGTGTGTTGCTTAATTTCACATCCACGCCATGACTAACATTCTGCATAATTCTTGATAGGAATTGGCATTGACTTAATTGTCCACCTGGAACTTATATGACTTGCTGACATGGAAAGATGTAAAAGTTTAAAAAGAGATCATTACAGCAATACTAAATCAGGAAGGAAAAAAAAAAGAGAGTCCAGGTCTCTGAAATAAAATATGTACATAAGAAAATGATAGACTTTATTCATATCTCACAAGCTCACATGTACTATAAGCCTCAGTAGACTTCACTATACATTCTGTATTTGGTGACAGACTACAGTGTGAGGGACCTGGCAACTTGGAAATCACCCTTGGAATAAACAGAAGTCTGAAACATGTTCACATCCTCCAGCACACTGTAATGGTTGAATGTGGTACCTACTCATGCTGTCATTAGCACAGCTAAAGTTTCCATCTCTTATTTTCTGCAGGGAAGGATGGAATTGTTCAACCAGAACAGTTGCAGAGCAGTTCCATCAGCACTATTAGAGCTCAGTGATTTTTCATCCACCTCTATACACACTAGCTCCAGTTCTGTGTAGCAGTGTGCTGAGTTTTTGTTTCTTTTAATTTGCTGTTCATTTCAATAGTGAATAGGGTTTGATGGATGACAGGAATTTAACAATGAAGATGACTGGACAATATAACAGGCATGAAGCTGAGCTAACAGTCATTTTCCTTAAGAGGAGTATCCATGCAAGCTTGGAAATGAAACCGAGCTGCAGCTATTGAGAAAGAATTTGGTCTGGGCTCTCAGCTAACCTCCATAAGCTAAGAGAGAAAGCAGCAAATGTTATCAAGAAAGATGATGTTCAAAACTGCAAGTCAGATGCCCAGCTCTTGGTGGTGCAGGTGGCAGTGAAAGTGCAGAGTATGGATGAAAAAAACCTAAAAGAACTATTAAGAAATCAGAAAACACCTGCCCACATTCACTTAGTGCTCCTAACAACCAAAGGGAGACTTTAGCAGTTGGTGTTTGAATTGCACTTCTTCATGGCCAGGGCTGTGACTGTGGGGGGAAGCACCTCTACCTTGGTTAGCAATGACCTGGGGCAGTACATTCGTCAGGAGGGTTTGCTTAAGTTGACCTCAGTATGTCAGGGTTTCTGCTTTACTGCTGTGAGGTCTGGAAAGAAAAGAAACCTTAAGACGCAATTCAGCTCCTAAGGTATATTAAATTATTACTGTTAATTATTATTACTGTTATTACTGTTACTACTGTTAATTATTATTTCTGGCAGGAAATGGTTTTAAGTTGAATGAAGGAAGATTTAGGCTGGATGTCAGGGGGAAGTTCTTTACAGAGAGAGTGGTGAGGTGCTGGAACAGGCTGCCCAGAGAGGTTGTGGATGCCCTGACCCTGGAGGTGTTCAAGGCCAGACTGGATGGGGCTCTGGGCAGCCTGGTCTAGTATTAAATGGGAAAGTTGGTGGCCCTGCCTGTGATGGAGGTTTGGAGATTCATGATCCTTGAGATCCCTTCCAATCCAGGCTATTCTGTGATTCTGTGATTCTGGTTGTGCATGCCCTTTCCCTGGAGGTGTTCAAGGCCAGGTTGGATGGGGCCCTGGGCAGCCTGATCAGTTGTGGAGGTTGGTGGCCCTGCCTGTGGCGGTGGTTGGAGATTCATGATCCTTCAGGACCCTTCCAACCCAGGCCATCCTGTGATTCTATGATTCTGTGATTAGAGAGGGCAAATGCTATTCTAGAAAATGTATGAGTCGACAAATGCAAAAACAAAGAAACCAACCAAACAAAACCAACCCAATCAACCAAGGAACATTAAAATAACCAAAAGCACTGGAAACCACAGATTTAGGGTCTTAATTTCACAGTTTGTTTTAGCAGCAGAGCGCCTTGCACTGTGCTTTCAGATTATAGATTCCACTTTGTGTTTTAAAGCTGGTAGGTGACCACTCCCAGCCCTGTCCTATACAACTGCTAGTGCAGGAGTAGTCTGTGTGTGCATATGAAACCTGGCAGTCAACATGTTCTTGCAAAAGAAATGAATCAACACTTGATGCAGGGCCCAAAGAGACACACTGTAGCATAAGAACAGTTAATGAAGGAACATAATTTAGGGTGAAATTTTGTCTCCTCAGAGGAAAAGACAGAAAAAGCACTTAAGCGTATTCACCAGGAAAACTCCTGCAGTGACTGAATTACACTGAATCAAGCCTTCTTCACTTCCTGCTTGATTTTCATTTATACCTGCTATGAAGTTAGAGCACAGACAGATGTTCACTTGCAAAATGTGGTAGCTGTCTAAGATGGATTATCCTCAGGTTATCTGTGGGATCTGAAAGGGGTTATTTGCAAGAGTGGTCCCTTTTAGTGACAAAATAGGCTGCACGCATGTGCCAAAGGACATTTACTCCTCCCAGTCTGGACTTTCCTGTCTTCTGGAGGGTATTGCTACCTCAGTTTTACTGGCTGATGTGTTGTTGTTCACCAGAATGCATCCTACCCTTGTCAGATTGGAAGGAAGGAAGTTCAGCTCCAATGACACAAATCCCTGATCAGTAAACTGGACAATCTGGTCTTGAAGAGGCAAGGGGTGGGATTCATTAGAGCAACTGTTTTCACTTTACTTGAACCACAGGGATTCCTGCTATTTTCTAGTCTGTTTTCTTTCAGCTAGATAGAACTTGTCATTAAAAACTAAGATCAAACTATGTCCTCATATTGCTTTCTTGACAGTGTCCAGCTGACTCAGCAAATGGATGCTATGTTAAACTGCAAAATAGAGTTTGTCACCAGTTACTACAGTGAATAATAAAAGGCCATTGAGAAAGAGGGGAAAAAAAAAAAAAAAAAGAGGTGAAGGAAGAGAAAAAATCCCAGAGAGCATATAGGGTAAAAGATCTTTCAGCAAGAGTGCTGACAGTTGCTTATTGAACCACAAAATAGCGTAATGACTTCATGGGGTTCCAGAATGGGATCATGAACATGAAGACAAAGATATAATTCAAGAGGTAAAGAAAACTGCTAATTTATCTGCCTTTTGCATTTAGTTTTCTTTAACATAAGCTATGCTTAGGAATCACAACCTTGCTATATTTTGGAACAGTAGTAAGGAAACTTTATTACTCTTCAGGATAAGAAAAGCACAGTAAGAAAAATATGCCCTTGAGGGCTCATCTCATTCTATTAAAATAGGAGTATTTTAGTTTTTGTTTCCATAGAATCATCACTCTTAACAAAACTGCTATGGAGATTACTGTTGGTGCCACATCTCTTATGATGTAACCGTCTCTTGGATAGCAATTGTCTTAAAATGACTAGCTCATTTAATCTGTTTTTCCACCCCTGACTGTGATATTCTTCATTGGATTGGGTGCACACGCTGTAGAACTAATGATATGATATATTTGTCTGAGTTGCTTATTTCTCCTCCAAAGGATTGTTTGTTGTTTTATCCAGATTTTATTGTCTGATGTGTTTTGGACTTATTTACCAATAAAAAAAAAGGCAAAAATCTCCCTGCTAAGATGAATGGGAAAGAAGTCACACTTACATATGCCCCATTTGAGAGCAGCCCTGACTGGTGTCATTCTTCAGAGAGTGCTGCCTGGATCTTGACCGCACCAGAAGTACTTTGCTGCTCTTTTACAAAGGATTAAGAAAGGTAGGCCCAGGTGAAGTTCAATAGGGCAAAGTGCAGAGTTTTGCACTTGGGCCAGAGCGGTCCTTGAGAGCAGCCCTGCAGAGAAGGACCCGGGGGTCTTGATAGATGAAAAGCTTAACATGAGCCAAATGGTATCCTGGGCTCCATCAGAAGAAAGGTGGCCAGCAGGGACAGAGAGGTGATTGTCCCCCTCTACTCTGCTCTTGTGAGGCCCCATCTGGAGTACTGTGTCCAAGTGTGCAGCCCCCAGTACAAAAAAGACAGAGAGGGTCCAGAGGAGGGCCACGAAGATGATCAGGGGACTGGAGCACCTCCCCTGTGAAGACAGGCTGAGGGAGCTGGGCTTATTCAGCCAGGAGAAAAGAAGGCTGTGGGGTAACCTCATTGTAGCCTGTCAGTAACTAAAGGGAGCCTACAAACAGCAGGGGGATCAACTCTTTGAAAGGGTAGATAACTGCAGGACAAGGGGAAATGGTTTTAGGTTAAGGGAGGGGAGATTTAGGTTGGATGTCAGGGGGAAGTTCTTTACAGAGAGAGTGGTAAGTGCTGGAACAGGCTGCCCAGAGAGGTTGTGGATGCCTCATCCCTGGTCTAGTATTAAATGTGGAGGTTGGTGGCCCTGCTTGTGGCAGGGGGGTTGGAGATTCATGATCCTTGAGGTCCCTTCCAACCCTGGCCATTCTGTGATTCTGTGATTAATATCAAAGGCTCAGTAGTCAATTTCGTATGCACAATTTAGTTGTGGTTGTAGTAAGGTGCCATTTTAGGAATCCCATAAACAGACTTGCATTAGTAGTTGCAGATGGAACAGTTAAAGACTGTTAATAAAAAGTTATTAGCCCAGGGTAGCAGTACTCCAGTGTGGCTTTAGCATTCTTCAGTTGTATGGGAAGGGATGGCATGCTGGGAGAACAGCCACAGCTTAAGCCAGTAGTGACAAGGTCATGCAACACCAATCTCAAACTTCGCTCCTTATTTGTTTTAACCAGGATTTTCTATCTGCCAATATAATTTCCAGTGACCAATAGTAATAAACCTGTCGCTAACATGAACTAACTCCACTAGCTTGTGTTCATACTGTGCATTTTTCTTACAGGTTTTACTGTGTGGGCAAAAACAGTTGGTTGCAGTAGCATAAAATAGCTGCCAGTGTATTATAAAGCTCACCATTTCTCCTATGAAGTTAGCATAAAGCCCTCACAATCATAATCTACTTTTTTTTTTTTTTGTTGTTGTTATGAAACCCTAATTGTAGACCAGACCTAGGGTTAAAGCTATTCTAAGAGAAGAGGTTGTGGATTGTTTAGAAAATTGCTTCCAATCTCAGCTTTCTTGTTCACAGAATACAGCTTATGATGATACTGAGAGAGAGAAGCACTGACATTTTTCAAGGAAATGAACAAAAACTCTGAATTGGATGGAACAAAAAAGGGAAAAACTTATTCTATTCATAGTAATTTGCCCTATCGTACGTTCTTGCATGTCACCAGGCAAAAAGTGTGATGTCCTATTACCAAGACAGCAGATTACCTACTAACTTCATCTAGTGTTAGTTTTTGTATGTGGAAGCTGTGCAGCAGAAAAATGAATTCATCGCCTTGAACATGATAGCCTGAATGTTATAAAAGAAGCACAAGTGATTAATGCTCAACTGCAGAGTGAAACTGCATTCATGAAGACTCATAGCACTGTTGATGCAACGCAGGCAGCAAGAGCAAATGAGTTGGAAAGATAATCTCCTGCTGATCACCATGCTCTACTGGGAGAAAATACCAAACCATCAGTCATACAAACAGTACTAAAAGTACATGTCTGTAATGTGACGAGGGAAACAAATTGCTGGTGGTGCTCATTTCAGTGTATCTGCCTAAGGAGTTTCTTGCTCCTGAGTGATGCATGTGTGTTAATTTCAGAAAGATGTGTGTCTAACCCTCTCAGCAGAGTCAAGAGTAGAATGAATTGCATTCAATTTGTTTAATTGCAAGGTGAATCAGTTTATCAACTGTCTTTGCTGCACTTTTCTGCCCACGCTGAAGCAAATGAGGTACATCTTTACAGCCCTGTCTGTTACCTAAAGTTAGGCCTCCAGCTGCATGTACCAAAAGCTGAAAAGGCTCCATGCATATCCAGAAAATGCTATGGATGCTTCCTCAAATGTCAAAAGTGATAACTATCCAGTCAAGCCTAATTTCCTCTTTGGTGCCTTTGAGTAGCAGGCAAGGCATACCTCAGCAGTGGACCTCTGAAGTAAGTGTTCATGCCTTTACAGTAAAGTTGTTGGGGATGAAGGAAAGCAATCCCCATTTTTCAATAAACTATGTCTTTAGATGACTCTCCCAATTACATTTTGCTGTTTTTTCTTTTTGAGAGCGACTTGTCTAGCTCAACAGAGTAGATCCTTACATGTGTCAGATTGCATTATTTTGGAGGAGGAGAGACAATTATGCTCTGCTGACATTTGGCTGTAGTAATAGAGTGCCTATGAGAGAACCTATCACTGTCAATTTTTCTGTTACACCTCACAGTCTTCTTCAGTGTGGCATTTTGGATCTGGTTTGCATTTAGAGGTCTGACAGAAGTGTCTAGTTCACTGAATGTATAGTAGAAATGATTGGACTGCACACACGCTACTGGAATACAATTCTAACATGCACTCTGTAGCATTCACCTAGTTGGCTTAGAATAATCAGATACAGTTGTCTCTGATAAGAGTTCTTCCACCTTGCTAGAAGTACAAAATTTTCATAGTTAACTCCAGGGAGAAACAAATAAAACAAAATGATTTTGCAGTATAAAACCTTGAAGGAGTACTTCAGACATTGACAAGGCAAAAAGAAGATCCCTGAGTACACTAAAAGTATGCTCATCTTCCTGACTAGGTTGTGGTTGCTAAGGGATGAACTGCAGTGGGGTAGATGTAGCTCAAACTATCTGAATTGGCTTACATTTGAGCTCAGTTTTTGCTTGCTTTTGTGTTAAGATTATAATGCCACACACTTTAAATCAGTGTGCAAGTCTTCTAACAGACAACTTCATATAAATCCTTTATAGCAAAGTTAAAGCTGCCATTTTTGCCTGGCAGATGATGGATTAATTAATGTCTTATTATAATCTTATCACTGTGAAGAGAGATGAAAAAACACTTCTCAATCCTCTATTTGTTCTATACATATGCTAGTGTGAGTGCTGTAAATTCTGCTATAGCAGAGTCAGATCTTGCTCTTTCCTAGATGTACGCATGTGAGTTAATGCTGCAGATGGACTGTTGTTATCACTAAATCCAGCAGAGAGGGCTTTTTGAGGCAAGGTATTTGGCTCCTTTGAGAATGAGAGTAGATCTTTTTTTCTGTGAGAAGAGTCCCAGAGCACTGAACAGGGTTTACGCCTCAACAGTCAAGTTAAAATCACTGAAATTATGCATGGTTGAAATAATCCTATTTTTAACAAAAGTAGATCAGAGATAAGATTCAGATGTTTGAGGACAAAGTCACCTATCCTCACCCAAACTTAGATGTATGGTAATCAGTTTCAATTATTTCAGAGAGAATACTTATAGAGTAAGCTACAACTCATTTAGAGAAGATGCATCAGGCTCTGGCTACTGTGGATGTTTGGCAGTCTCAGAAAATGACATATAATTAGGAAAAATTATAGTGTTTGCTTTCAAAGTACTATTTCTTTTCCCCAAAAAAGCAAATCACCAGGCAAACATAATTCCCAGATATGGTATATCCTTCTCAGCTACTCACATATCACCTACTCAGGCTTAAAATTGGTAGTGAAATGCTTCACTTTCCAGACATAACACTCAAAAGAGACATAATTTGCTGGTCAAAACTCCTGTGATGTTTCTTATCCAAGCCATATGCTTGGAAGAGTTCAATAAAGGATTGCTTGACTCTCTAATAGAGGAAAAGATGAAGTGCTCTGAAAGCAAAAGCCAAACTGAAAAAAAGAATAAATTATGGTATTGTATCAGAATACTGTGCTGTTTTGCACCTAAAAGGCTTAGCATTTAAGAGAAGGTCACAGAGTCTGGTGTTGGTGATGCTACATCAATCACCTTCCAGCCAATACTTAGAGCATTATGACAAATATAACAACCTCAGTTTCATGAGTGCTTTTTGAGTCCTGCTACACAGGCTAACTGAATGTAATTTCTGAGGCTGCTCCACATTTCACAGATAAAGAAAAAGTAAAGAAATTGTCCGGAAACTTAAAACCTGGATTCTGCCCGTTAGTCCTCTCAAATCATGGCAGTAAATGTGACTGGAAATGAAAGTGGTTCTTTTGCCCTGTGCTTTCTAATGAACACAGGCCAGCCATGGGTTCCCGAGGGTGCTGGATCCAGACTTTGCTTGTCATAGACTCTGCCCTCTCCCACTTCTTTACAGTCACAACATGCAGTCCTTAAAGCAAACCCTGTTGATGCAATGCAAAAATTGTGACTCTTGTGTCTGCAGGATGATGAACATGACTTTTCAAGGATGTAAACATCATGCTACAGCATGATCCAAATTCTGTAAGAAAACACTGGTAGGATTCTGCAGACTTGTGGAACCTACCAGCTCATTTCTGCTTTTTCTTTCATAGCTGTTTATCTGTCCCATGACACGCATTGACTAAGCTTGAAATCTGAAGCATTCATTAGACAATGAGAGTTTTTAAACAATTAGATTCCCCAGTGCATCAAAAACCAATTATGACTGATGCTTCATCTTGAATGGATGCTTGATGCTAGCATTCAAGTTTTGGGAGTCACATGGTTTGATTATCACCTGCTGGGGTTTCCATGCCTGATGAGAGTGTTGATCTGGGTAGGCTACACCCTAGATTTGTAGTGTATGCCCCTTGCCTTCATTGGGTCTATTTGCTTGGTTCCTTCCACTCTTGCCTTGAGAAAGAAGCACAGACATTGAGGAGTTATGATAAAGCATCTTCCCAAGGGAATTAGCTATCCTGTTGAGAAAAAGCAGTGTAAAGCCTACACCAGACTACTGATAAACATCTTTCACAGCTTTTATTTCAACAGTAAGCCCATAATATCAGTGGAACAAAACATGAAGAGAGCATAAAATTACAACAGGACTTGAATTAGCATTCACATTATCTGCAACTCGATTACTTATTGCTTCTGTGCCAGAATTATTACTTAATTTTACAAGATTTTAAACTGTAACATTTTAAAGTGGCAGCTTGTTCTGCAGACATTCTGCAGACAACTCTGAACAGAAGCAAAGGCCAGAAGATATCAAAAGGTTTAAGAATAAGACACCAAATGTCACACTGCAGATTCAAACCCATCCTGTCCACAAAACTAGGGATGAAATATAGCAAAATGAGTTTCCCATGGATTTTCTTATATTTCCAAATTCAGTAAGAATTAGAAAGCCTCAATTTGAAAGAATCACTGTGCTTTTATGTTGAGTCCTGCCTGAAATGTGAAATTGTGGAGACATGATGAAAAGATGATATGTTTGGGTTTTTGATTTTACTTTTACTTTAAATAAGAGCCAGATGACCTGATCCTCAGAAGCTCTCATTTCATAACGAGTTCAGTCTGAGTTTAAATTAAGTTCAAAACTGCTTCTTCCTTTATTCAGCTATTCAATTCTCTTCATAACATGCTGAGTAACGGACAGAAATTACTCTTGCACTTGATTTATTCTAACTACTCAAGTATTTTGTTTGGATTTTCCACACTCCGTTTCTAAGAATAGCAGCAAATAATAGAATCACAGGATCACAAATATCCCAAGTTATGAGGGAACCACAAGGACCATCGGGTCCAACCCCTGTCTCCCAAATCCAAATCCAAAATACAGCCTCCTCTGCTCTGGGCTGAACAAACCCAGGGCCACAGCTGGTCCTTGCACTTTTTGCCCTCTAGGCCAGAGAATGGATCTGTGTGCTGCTGCAGGTAACAATTTCCTAAGCAGCTTAGTTGCATATCTGAATATCCAAGATGTGATTACAAAGAGGTTGAATGCTCGAGAATATTAAGCATTAACAGTTTGAATTTCAGGCCACCTTAAAAGAACCTCAGGTGGTATTCAGAAACAGAGACATTCAAAGGAGTTGTAACTTTCAGGAATTTTAGCCTTTAGCAATGTTTGCTGCAGCGAAAGGATCAGCAGAATGTGTTCACGTTCACTGCAGACGCCCTATTTAAAAAGGAATCCGGTTAGCAAAGAAAGACAGATGGTAAGAGCAGAGACGACAGTTTGGGACCCGCGGCCTAACACGGCACTGACAGAGCTAAGCTGAATGGCCACTGAAGTCAATGAGATGCTCACACGTTTGCATCAGGGCTGAATTTGCTTCCCTATTTTTAGCAGAAGAAAAGTGAATAGTTGAATTCACATGGAATTTATTTGTTTGGAAAACAGTGATGGTCATATGAAATATTCAGTGCTACCCTAAAGCATATGCTTTACAAAATAATTGCCTTTATGAACAGAGATATTTTATGCACTAAGCACAATGCAAATACCACTGAGGGACAGTGCCTGGCCTAAGGCTTTGTATGTAGATAATGGAAATAAACAGATGGAGACACAAGCAGAGGCTTGTTCAGTGCAACTCAAGTGGAATGGAACTATGAATTGCTGTTCCCTGAATCTGAACTTAGTTCCCTGAGCTCTGGATTTCTGCAAGAGTCACTGTTGGATGCTGAACTCTGCTTAGAATTACAATGGGAAACATATTCATTCTCTAAAGGAACATCTGGGAAGGGAGCACTGCAGGCTAGCATTTCCTCATTCCTTTTTCCTTCACTTTTGCACTCACCAGTTCAGGGTGACTACAGAGGTACCAAATGTTCTCCCTTCATCTTTACTTGGGCAATTCTCTCCTTTCCTTTTTCCCTTCCTTTTTCCCTTTCCTTTTTTTCCTTTTCCTTTTCCTTTCCCTTTCTCCTTCCCGCTTTTTTCCCTTTTCCCTTCTCCTTTTCCCCTTCTCCTTTTCCCTTCTCCCTTTCCTCCTTTCCCCCTCTCCCTTCTCCCCCTCTCCCTTCTCCCCTCCTCCCTCTCCCTTCTCCGCTCTTCCCTCTCCCCTCTCCCCTCTCCCTTTTTCCCTCTCCTTTCTCTTCTCTTCTCTCTCCCCTCTCCCCTCTCTCCTCTTCCCTTTCTCCTCTTCTCTCTCCCCTCTCCTGTCTCCCCTCTCCCCTTTTCCCTCTCCCCTCTCCCCTTCCCTTCCCTTCCATTCCCCCCCTTTTTTTTTTCGGTTAGTATTTGCCAAACAGTTCCTGATTTGTAATGTGTTATTTTATTGCATTTATAAAAGGAAAAAGTAGACTGTATTCTGATAAAATGGGATAACACTCTGTATTTGTTGTGTAATGACATCTCTGACTGCTGTGGTTTAAGGCATACTGATTGCCTTGCCTATGTCAGGCTGCTCCCGATAGAAATCAGCAATTTCTGTAATTCTCTCTGGAAAATTGTGTTGAGAGTAAGTTGCCATAAGGTTGCAGAAAACAGAAAAGAAAACAATGAAGGAACATACAGCCATTTGTGTTAGCTTTTCTGGTCAGGACTTCTTAGCTCAGACAGAACTGAAAATGTGCTAACAGTGAGGATCCACTTCAGCCTTGGAAAATTGTTTCTGAGGAACTGTTTGGGCTCCCGCATTGCAGGCAGCCACTTTGTTCCTTGTTTTGTATAAAACAGTAACAGCACGTCTCTGCCCCAGTGGAACGCTGTGACATTTCATTACATGAGAAATAGTGAAGAGCTCAGATGCAGGAACATTTGGGACTTGGTGAAAACATTATTAACCATGCTGTAACCCTCCTTCCATGCAGGAACTTAAAATGGCAGCATCACAAGGATGGCTTTGCGCTGTACAGCTGCATGGTCTGCTAGTTTTCATCAGGCCACAGCCAGCCTTGGTCAGAGGCATCAGACAGCAGATGAGGTGTCTGCTATCTTTATACAATACTCTGATGATCTTTGGCCTTTCACAGAGGAGAAATGAAACAATTTTTTGCTTTCTTATAAGTTTTTTTTCTTTTCTTTTTTTTTTTTTTTCACAGGCATCCTATGTTCTAGAACCATGGGAATTTGATCCAGTTTGTCTTCCTTCTGATATTAAGGAAAATTTTAGAACATGGATAACTTTGATGCAAATATTCAGGAGTGATTTGAGGTGTGTTTTAAAGTACCCTGACTCTGATTCTGCAGAAGAGAGTAACTTTTACAGTGGGAAGACACCTATCTTTGCATTGTCTTAAAATACACATTAAATATTACAATATATCTTACGGTTTAATGTGTCATACTTTAGATATTGAAGAACAGTTTCATTCAATTCTTTACTTACTGCTTGGAAGTAATGAAGATTATTCCATAAATACTGATACCGGTGGCTAATTTAGTGATATATCTGACCAAGTCAATTGAATGAGGTATAGATGTTGTAATGTGAGATGCTGTCACTTTGCTATGAACTGCATTAAGTTGTCATTGACTTAGATACGATTCTTGAGAGAAGTCTAACTTCATGGTACATCTGTTGCTAAGCTAGGGCTCGTATTATGTACACTTATTGGGTTAACTACTTCGCCTAAAAGGAAAAATAATATCCTCCTGGCACCATGTAATATTTTTTAAATGTTCACAATCCTGGTAGTTTTCCATTCAATATTTCTGGGAGCAGTCCTGCTGTTCTTATTTACCCTATAACCTCCTCCTTCTCTTGAATCACTCACTCCAACAGTACTTCTGCATCTAATGCAGCAGCCCCTCATTCCCCATCAGATGTCAGTCCAATTTAACTGAAGCCCTACAAATCTTGCAGTACAGTGTATGTTCTACTCAATCTTACTGATCTAATACAAATGAAAGAGGAACCTTAAAGGAATGCAAACTAATCCAAATGTCAACCTAATGCTGAACTCTTAGATCACTCTTTTCTAGAGGAAAAGAATATACTGTATATAGTAGCTACATTCATAGGATTAGTAAAGATTTTTTTTTTTTTTTTTTTTTTAAGAAGCGAGGAAGCTTTACAAGATATTCAGGATTTCAGAATAGACTTTTCTTTCAGAATTAACTTCCCTCCATGGAAAATAGGTATTTAGTATTTATAATAGTCATATATTTATTTAAACTTATGGTTTCTGTGCACTAGTAGATAGTTCCATATAGAAAACTCCTTAGCTTGTGAATTTTTTAAGACCTAGGCCTACACAGACTCACACACAGAGATTTATTTTATAGCCTGAGAGTACCAAGAAACTAGTAACAAGACTCCCATTGACTGCAGTGGAGCCAGGACTCCAACTGCTGCTCCCACAGAGAGTAGTACTGCACAGCTGAATGTTTATCAGGTTTTTTCAGATGTGGGGTTTGAGGCCCAGTTTTGACAAGAGACATCATATATTTTCCGCATCTGTCTTATTGTTGCTACATTCTGGGCAAACGTGTCATATACCGACAACAAGTAAAAAAGGGAATTTTCTATCTTGGGAAGCTTCAGATTGGATAGAACTGAAAAAACTAATGTAAAATACTGACAAAGGATTAACTTTTGAGAATTAAAACTACTTTTTTCCACATAAACTGAAGCCTGTCATGGTTGTGTTAGGAAGGGGTGTGTGTGAGCTTGCATATACACAAACGCACACAAATGCAGGCATCTCTGCATGTGTGCTCACAAGTCAGAATTGCTGCAAGCAGAAATCTATTTGTGATGATAAGGTCTCAGCTCAGTGCTGACTCCAGCACAAAGTTAAAGCAGTGTTTCAGTGAAGCTTTCAAGACAAAAATGACAATGTCTTGGGCTGATCCTTTCCTAACAAAGTTTCCGGAGCGATTATTTTTAAACCCAGACAGAATTTTGAAGTGATGTTAACATCTGAAAACTTGAATTCTGTCATTTATATTCAGACTGTAGCTGGCCATTAGCCCTCATGTCTGGGAAACTGTCTAGGTCAGTATGGGATCTTCTGTGTTTGAAGTTAGTGCTATGGATACGTTTCATGTCTGTCTACAGACCTGGCTAGTAGCAGGAATCCTCCTTGCAGTACAGCTCTGTGGATCCACACAAAACCACAGGTACTGGCTCACAAATTTCCTGGAAAAACCTGTACCCAGGTCCAGCTCTAAATCATATGGTGTTCTTCACCACTGTCCAAAACCTCTGCCTTGCCTGGCACTGAAGCTTGGGGGTGTTTCTGATCTCTGTGGCTTATATTCCTCTCTACTCTCAACCACATCTGTGTTTGGGTTATGGTAGATATAACCTAGGAAAAGCTCGCTATAGGCTGCACTACAAAAAGAAGAAGAAAAAAAAAAAGAAGATGAAAATCAAGTTTCAGAATATATTTCCCAAGATTAATTTTGTCCGCTGAGGTTTTGTTTATTGCAGACTGTATGATGTACGGGTTGCTCACAGAAAAGGAGGACTCTGATTTGGAGATAGGAAGAAGCTTTCCTAACGGGTACTTGTCAAGCTGTCTGGAACCCAGACCTCATTCAGCATCAGTGCTGGAAAATGTTGGATTTCTGTCTGCCTGCGATTTAGTGCTCCTTGCTGCGGTGGACACATCTAAGCTGAATTGCAAACTGATGGTCCCAGTTATTTTAATGCCAATCAACTATTCTCATGTTTCCCAGATAAAATGGAAAATGAAATATCCTGATTATTTTATATCTTTTGAGGAGAAGAGAAAGTCTACGGCTATGACTGACATGTACCCCTCTTCCTTCCTCTCAGGAGCATTTTCCACCACTAGGCCCAGCTTCTCCTGCCTGTCTTCATCCTGGAGGAGCTGGTGAATATCCGCCATGCCTTCTCTGATTAGCTTAATAGAATCATTAATGTTGGAAAAGACCGCAAAGATCATCTAGTCCACCTGTCTACCTTTGCTGATCTCCATTTCCTGGGCCAAAATGGGAATGCAAGTGGACTTACAAGAAATCACCTGTTTTACAGCTTGTGTGATGTCACACAGTTTCAACAGAGAATTAATCCTGTACCGTACTTGTGCCAGGTCCTATTTTCTTATCTATGCTCTTCACATGACTAATCAGATGATGGCTCTTGCAGTGATAGTAGCACTCATACAGTATCACATACTTGCATGGTTAGAGCTTATCTCTACCAAAACACATAGATTTTTCCTTGAGGAGAAGGCAAATAGAGCCAGCAACTCTTTCTCAGTAACTCCATTATATTCAGCATTAATTATTCAGACTGGAACAGACAGGAATGTCTAGAACTGCTTTACTGAAGACAGCCCTTATAGTCACAAACCATTGTTCCTACAGCTACCATAGGACACGGAGTCTCCAACTGAAAAGATAGACAGGCAGATAAATTGAAGTGAATGGTTTAGGTGACTTGTCTAAGGAATGAAGCAGTGACCACATCTGAAGAGCTTTAATCTGTGTCTTTATCTGCGAAAAGTGTCTCTCCTCACTTTCTTGCTACTTTGCCTCCAGCCTCTTGCCTTGAATTTTCCTCTCTTCATGTGGTGAATATGAGGAAGAGAAGGTGTGATTTGCGTTCAGATATTATATTTGGCTTGAAGTCAATTTTCCTACAGACAGTAGTATTCCCAACAGGTTTTTAATGATATGCACATGATGTTGGAAGAATGATTTCTGTCCAGGGTACCCTACACATAAATGAACCCAGCAACCGTAACACCCCATCACTTGTTTGCTCTTGAGAACATGTAGCATCTGCTGAAGAGGATGGTAGTCTTTACATACATGGCAATGGACATTCAGTTTGAGTCTTCTATTCTGATGACAGCATCAATCTGGACGAGACACCAATATGACACAGTGGGGCTCAAAAGGGTGCTATGCAAATCTGTATGGGAAGGGAAAGATGCATCGGGCGGGAGGTGTGGGAAAGTCAGCTGTGCACACCAAGCAGAGAAAGAGCGTCATCCAGGACTGACAGCATACAGCTGGTTAGCTCTTCATTATCACACACACCTGACTTGAAACAGTAGTGTCAGCCTTCCAGCCTCCAGCAAGGAGTGTTGTGATGGCTGCAGCCAAGTGAATTTTCCCCTTGAATCCAAACAGAACATTTTTTTTTTTTGAAAAAAAAACAAGCACTGAGAGAATGAAACTGGGTTGAACACTACTAACAGTTCTGCATGAAAAGAAGCTGGAGAGAATGTTCATATAATGCCAAACCAGTATTTCTAATGTATTCCAAATTAAATATTGGCTTGTTTATTCCTTCTTTTTTTTCTTTTTTTAAATTTTAATTTTTACTTTTTGGAAGCACCTCCAGCAAGGCATTTTCAACTGAGAAAAAAAAGCTTTGTTTTTGAACATTTATTCAGTTCAGAAAGTTTTGGTTTGGGTTCTGTGTGGCAGAGCTCCCTGCTTTGTTTTTGATTGTTTATTGTCACCAGTGAATCAGAACTGTTCTATGCTTGCTGCTCCAATGATGATTTTCCCAGGCTCCTCCAGATGAAAGAGTACACAGCAATAGCCTTTTACTTCCCTCCTGGCCCAGCGTTATCATGGTTGCCATGCTTCTAAGAGATCACATGCTGTTGGCTTCCAGGCTCTCTGGTAGGGGAAGGCAAAGGAAGGTATCTCAGTAAAATAGATGTCTTGGAGACCCTTCTGCTCCTCCCACAGCTGTCTGGGGCTGTGTGAAGGAGAGTTCAATGCAATGGGATGATATAGGCTGCTCCACTGAAGTACACAGGACTATTTATATTACTGAATTTAAGAAGATGTCTGGCTCCTTCTCTTAGGGCAAATATCATTCCTGGGCATTCATAAGCTAGTAGAAGGGCTGTGTTTTTCTCCAGCTTGAGCTACAGAACTGTTTTCTGGAAGTATCCTTTATATTTAGGGTTTTTTTTTTTTTTTTCTCATCTAGTTGAGTAACAGACTCTCACTAACCTGAATCACCGCAATTCACAGATCTAACAGCTTTTTACTGAAAAAAAACAAGCTTTTCCATTAACCTTTTTCACCAAACTTTGCTTGACATAGTTGTATGTAGTTGAAAATGACTGACTAGATAAGGCTGGAACTTGAGGAGAAACAAGTGCTCTGATAGCAGGTAATACTGGTACAAAGCAGTTACCCCAGGGAGTGTAATTGGAAATTCACTCCCATTCAGCTTCCATTCAGCTGTAAGCAGATTTGCTTTTACGTGATCTAATAATTGTGATAGGATGAGGGGAATGGTTTTAAAGTAAAAGTGGGGAGATTGAGATTAGGCATTAGGAGGGAATTCCTCACTCGGAGGGCAGTGAGGCCCTGGCACGGCCGCCCAGAGAAGCTGTGGGTGCAGGCGCTCCAGGCCATGTTGGACAGGCCCTGTTCTAAGCTGACCTGCTGGGTGGCAGAGGTCCCACGGCAGGCACTTGGGGTTGGGTGGGCTTTGCGGTCCCCTCCCACCCAACCATTCTGTGATTCTGTGATACATTCATCAAGCAATCACAGTATTCCCAGCTCTAAATCCTAACTTGTGAAATAATCAGTGTGTAATACTTCAGCAGCTTTTCCAAGTCATATTATATTTACTCACTGAACTGAAAAGTACTTAAAAATCATGTTTGTAGTCTTTTAAATGCCACAGAAAAACAGACCCGGAATATCACACTTCTGCTGGGCTTCTTTGTGCTTTTAGACTGTGTTTTATACGTCAGCCCAGATATTACAATTTCTCCTATTTTCTTGTTGGAATAATACCTAAGACTATCTCCAAGTTGCTTGACTCTATTCTCAGTGTGGAACTCTGCACATTTACTGCACTTGATGTTTAGCAGCCCCATTGCTTTACCCCATCTCCCTGGTGACTTGGTCATACCTAGTAATATAAAATTGCTTAAGTCAGTCAGCAAGTGTTGCACCAACAATTTGTCCTGTTTCTCTAATCATAAAAATGCTTCCATGACTTAGCATAGTGTCTTAAGGAGAAGCATCTAAGCATGTAAGCATGTAAGGGAGGGAAGATTTAGGTTGGATGTCAGGGGAAAGTTCCTTACAAAGAGTGTGGTGAGGTGCTGGAACAGGCTGCCCAGAGAGGTTGTGGATGCCCTGACCCTGGAGGTGTTCAAGGCTAGATTGGATGGGGCCCTGGGCAGCCTGGTCTAGTTTTTCTCCACGTTAAATGTGGAGAAAATGTTTTTCTAATTTTCTCCACATTAAATGTGGAGGTTGGTGGCCCTGCTTGTGATGGGGGGTTGGAGATTCATGATCCTTGATGTCCCTTCCAACCCTGGCCATTCTGTGATTCTGCGATTCTGTGATATAAAAGATGAGCAGCACAACAAAGCATTTAAAGACTGTCAGGGCTGTGTATTCTACATGAAGCATGTTTCAGTGAAACGTAACTGATCAAGATCTTCTGCTGTTACTAAACTATATCCTTCCATTGAAGCCTCAGGATGTCTAAGAGCACAACACAGTGATGTCTAGAGGTAAATACACTGGATAAAGAACAGCAGACTTTGTAGCATGAGGCTATGCTGAGGGGAATAGATAACCTCTTTCTATGCAGGGTTAATTAGCTTCATCAACACACACTCCTTCTCCACAAAACCTACCATCCTGCTCCCAGTGCTGGAGCAGGCTTGTCTATAGCTGGAAGAACTCTGTAGCCAGTAGTGCATTATGGAAATACTCAAAAAAGATAGTTGAACTGTTTAGTCATGTCTGAGAATGTGAACCATTTTTGAAGCCATTTCCCCTGGGCACAAGTCCTTTTTTTCTCCAACTATTCCTCTCTCTTCATTCTCCCACTTACAAGCAGTCAAACATGCTACCACTACTCTCTTTTTCTCCATAACCATGGCAAATGTCTCATTTCCAGAAAACTCCTGACTGCTGTGAAAAACTCATTTTGACTGCCAGAAAGCTCATATTTTCTGGATTAGCAGTGCAGAATGTGAGCAGAATGTCTCCATGAACTGAACAGCAAGAGAACATCTTGTGACGTGTACACAAATTATGCCCCATATTCTTGTAGCCTTGTGGCAGACGCTAACAGACTCATTATCATAGCACTGAGAGGTAGGGTAGTACTAATTATTCTAAATACAACCATAACATAGATGATAAAACTTGGGGCCCAGGCAAGTAGTTAGCAGCCTAGATTTCCTACCAAAATCCTGGGGATTGTGTTGTTTCTGCAAACCTTTGTAGATCTGTAGGAGAGAGACATATGTGAGGTCACACTGAACCCATTAGAGCAGCTAGGGACTTTTCCTAGAAACTGGATCAGCATCTCCACTACTCCTGGCTAAATCCAGAGAGTTTCCTTATACTGGGAGGAGCTGCTGTGAATAAAAGTCAGGAGCTAATTTCATTTCTTGCAAGAACAGCTGGATCCCTAAATTTGCAGGTCAGTGTCAGCACACCTGCTCCCTCTTCCTGGTTTGCAGTGACCCACGTCTCTCTCAGTGACTAACATTTCCCCCTCTTCCCTTTGGGTTATGTGCTGGGAAGTACCCTCCTCCAAGTCTGATAGAGAATGCTCTGTTTCTATTCATTTATCTCCCTCCTCATCTCATCTGGAAAGTGGATTACCATCACCTGGACACTGTTGATGAAGAAGTAGGTAGTTTTTCTACCACAGGTGAAAGTGGATGGTGACTTAAAGTTTTGCAGGGCTGTGTCATACTCTGTTGTCTTGTAAAGTCCTTTAGGGAACAGCCTGTGTTTGTACCACAGTTAGTTACAAATAGTTCACAAGAATGTACACAGAGTGATGAATGTCTGAGCAGAACTTCTGCGGCAGCTGGGGAATGTAAATGGCAGCCTTGTAACAGCAAATATTGTTGATAATTTCTAGTCCCTTTTTAATTGTTCATTCTTATGGTTTATAGCCTTGGAGATTTCTTTCTGTAACCTTAAAAATATTGTACAGTGTGAAGGATGAAGTATTGCTGAGTTTATATGAGTTCTGCAGGCCAAAGGCAGGTTGCGAGGATCCTGTAGGAAAGGAAGGGGCCGTCTGAAAGAGAACTGCTCTGCTTCTTTCTCCTGACAATTACTGAATGTGTTAAACTTTTAGAATTTGCCTCTTTTTCTCTCTCTCTCTCTCTCTTTCTCTCATTACTAAGACACTATTAAAGCAAAAGGAAAAAGAACAGAAAATTGAGAGAACTGTCCTCCCATGTGCTAAATCTGACTTTACTGCTAAGTCATTGGCTCTCAGGGAACCACTCCAGAAGAGTTTCAGGATACTACCACACTATCTCACTATCTAAGCATTTCCTTTCTTCCAACACATTATGATGGTGGGAGGGAAAAAATAAATAAGGGTTCACTTTTCTTTTTCCTAGTGGCTTAAAAAGGGAAAGTGTATGCAATTATTTTCATTCTGAAACTTTAGTGGCAACAGTTCTATCAGATTTTGTCAAGTTTGTTTTCACTGTTTCTTTGTCTGACCTGATTTTGTGCAGTAAAAGAGTCTTCAGCCAAAGTAAGTGATGAAAGCAATAAATAAATAATTAAAATACATCAAAGGATGAAAAGTAGCAGTACAGCACAGGCCATGGTATGAGTCAGCAAATGGAATATGCACCTAATATTTTCAGTAGTCTGCGCTAAATTAGTAGCCGATGACAAAAGCCCTGTCAGTGCATATTCTTTGCATGGACACTCCTGCTAGTTGAGGGTCATGGTTCTCCCTTTGGCCACAGTAAATAACCTTCTGAATTAGGAAGATCTTTGCAAACCCAAAGAAATTTAAATAGTGTAGCAGTTGTGATCAATTTTCTAGTCCTTTGAGGGCATAAACATACCAATTCTCCATCACTCACAGAGCATCTGAGGGCAGACAAATTTTCTTGTACTTCCTATGCAAGTAAGAAGAGCTTGAAATCCCGCCTGTTGCAAAGCTTTCAGGATGATATTATAAAGCAACAAAACAAGGACAAGTGGTCATTTCCTCCTATTCCACTAACAAGTACTGCACTGCAAAGCCTCAGATATGTGTGCATGCATAATTTTTGGGATGGATATAGGATGAAAGAAGCAGAGGGGTAGTACTTACTTAGCAATGGGAAATCGGTGGTGAGTTTCCTACATGACTGTCTGGGCTGAATAGTTAGTTTGTGAGAAAAGAGCTTATGGCACCTGGCTATGTAATGAATCCCATCACTGTTGACTAAACTTAGGCGAATATAGCATTTTGGGGAAAAAATATACTTTTTTTTCTTTTTTTTTTTTCCTTTTTATTTTTTGCTGCAAATCAGATTTTGTCAAGGTTCTTCCAGTCCTGAAATACAAAGGACAGTTTCTGTGGTAAGCCAGGAAGAAACTTCACACTGTTTATTCTGACTGCCCTTTAATTCTTTAGTGATGATATCTGGGGACTTGCATATGCACTGACTGGAACTCTTCCCTCCATGAGGAAAGAGTAGACTTGGGACATCTGTCTTACTGACCTAAACCAAGACTTCTTGAAACGAAAAAACTCCTAGAGCAAGCTGGTCCATGATATGCATGTCAAAGAACCACATAAGATGGAAAGGAAAAAGAGAAATGAGACAGTAACAAGTATGCCGAGTTAATGTGGATTGAAGCAACTAAGAGAAATAACAGTTAGAACAGCAGGGCACAGCAGTGGAGAGAAGAAAAAACAACAAACTGTGGGGTTAGTACTTTATTTCTTTTAGTGAGAGAGGCTGCTCCAGTGTGGTGTGTCCTTGAGATCACAGAGTATTTCGAAGATTGGTGGTTAGAGAGAAACACAGTAAAAAGACACAGAGGTAGGCGCAGTGAAAAGGCAGATTTATTTACTAGTAATACTGTACAGAGAAAAAAAAGAGAGAAGCCACAGTTACAGCATGGCTGTTGCTGGCAGTGTTCTTGTTTTATTTATTTTTGATTTTTTTTTGTACTCTTTTTTTTTTTTTTTTTTAATCTGAAGAAAAAAACATAACAGTCAAAAAAGTACACTTCAGGTTACAAAGTACAGCAGCTATCCCCAGCAATTCTAATCCAGTGTTAGCACAGCAGATTTTCCCCAACAAAAAGGGAATTTATTTACATTAGCTCACAAAGAAAGTGGGAGACTAAAGCTTAAAAAAAATCTCAACCACAACCTACATTCACCATAAAAGCTGCATTTTACACAACATTTTCTTGAACCCCTATAAAGAATCATTCTTCATCTATGGAGTGAACGGAGTTGGGAAGGGTAGGAAACATTTGGAAGTGTTCTTTTGCCTTTGTCCTGAACTGCTCTTGCTTGGCTACCTTTGCTGTACAGAGATTCAATGGCCATAAAAAGGTTTCAAACAAATTTATCTTTTCTATCTGCCCCTAATTGGTGCCTACATCTATCCTGGCAAAATACAGTGACAAAATTCAAACCCATTTTTAGTTAAAGACCTTAACCGTAGGTGCAGGCAGATCTTAACACACCCTCGAAGTTATCCCTAATGAGCACTGTACTTAAGTATGTGTTACACTTCCAGCAATTGCTTAAGGTCAGTGGAGCTTAAGCACTGTGTCCAACTGGGAATTTATGTGGTTGCACAGAACCCTCTTTATTTTTGAGTTCACCTCTCTGACCACCACATTAACTTGGAGGGATACCAGTAGCTTTTTGGCAGCTAGCTTTACTGAAAGTGTATTTGTATGCTGGATCAGTCTGTGGGGAAGTTCACATTTTCTCCTGGCTCCTTCAGCCTGCTGGTAGCAACCTGACAGTTAGGGGATGGTTTGTCTTCTGCTCCCCTACGAGGCTTCTGGATGCTGGTATTTTATGCACTTGGGCATTATGCACTATCAAGCTCATTTCTGGCTCGGGGGTTTAACACGTTCCCATAGGAATGAAAGAAAGACAGCACTGTTACCTAAATAGCAAGGCTATTGTGGTACCTTGGGGGATGCTAGATGAGTAGACAGAGAATGCTCCTCTGGTATCAGATTTGCCCCACAAATCTAGGGAAATGCAGGAAAAAGTCCAAAATTTGAGGACAGGATACTGCCATTTCATGTAACTTGGGACTCTCCCAAACATGCCTGAGGTGAGATTTTTGGCTCTAGTCTCTCTTCTTTCCCCCATTTTTGCTCATAGGTGAAGCAGAGAGGGGAAAAAAGGAACATCTGAGCAATGGTGACTGAAATGAGAGCAAGTACAGAGACGGGACAGACAGAGTCTGGAGCAGAGGCGTGCAAAGGGAAAAATTTGGAAGAGAAACTCACACTGCCTCTTTTACTTCATGTTTGTGTGCAGGCATGAAATTCAGCTCAGTCCTCCTCAGGCCACCAGGAGTTTTGGTTGCCCAGAAGGCATTCATCTGCTTTCAAACAACAATTGGCCAGGAGATCATATATATATATGATCCTATATAGGTCCTATATATACACCTCTCTGCAGAAAAGTGCACCAGTTTCACAACACCATTTACAAAACCTATCTAATTAAAGCAATAAGAAGATAGTGAAAACAGCATAAGCCTCACTTATAGCAATATTGTTTAAAGCCCAGACCCCATAAGCATTTGTTCATGTTCTTAAATTTCACTTAAATGGGTCTTTCCATTAGACTAAAAAGGGCAGTTTGCGTGCTTAATTGTATGCTTATGAGCAAGTCTTTAGCTCTAACAGATATGTCAAGATATTCAAGATCAGGTCTAAGTCACTTAGTTTACAGTGTAAGTTAAGGGTGTATGAATGTATCCAAACTGATGGATGTGAGTTAGATCACTCTAATTATTTTTTTTTCAATTTCTAAGGTAGACCTTAAAAAAAAGTCTAAAAATTGCTTTATGAAGAATTTGGGAAACAATCACAGAGAAAGGTTTGCAATGCGATAACAGCAAAACTGCCTAAAATAAGAGAAGTATTTGCAAACTGGGGGAAGGAGATCAGAATTTTTCACAAATTTGCCCTTAAGAAATGTAATATAGTCTTAATCCATTGAGTAGCTTGACTGGAACTGCCACAGGAAAGGAATTATGTAATTTGCAAGACATTTTGAACCTATGAGGAAAAAGGCTCAGTTTTGTGATGCTGTTGATTTTAAACATCTGGGGCATTTTTAAGAACTTCATGCACCCTTGTCACTATTTACAAGTAAGATACTATTATATGTTTATATTACAAGTTGGATTTATATTCTCTTTGGACTAGATGGCAATTCATTCATTTTCTAAACTTAATAAATTCATCCATTTTATACAACTTACTTGTTTACATGCAAAAATTACAGTCCACCTTTATGTTGGATATTGTCATAGCCTGTAAATTCTGATTAAGCTCAGAACTAAAATTTTTTCTTGCTTCCCAGAAGGCTCGTGTAATGTAAGCTGAGAGAATCCTAAATTTCCTAACAGACAGAGAGAGCTAGTTGAAACAGAGTGAGTTTTAAAAAATGTAAGATGCCACATTTTAGCCTATGGGAAAATTCTCCACTTTGTCCAAGTGATTTTGTTCTACTCTTTCCAGTGCCACCATCTCTTGTATTTTGAAAAAAACATGTTATTGTTCTTATTATTTATATCTCTTTATTGAAAGTAAGTAGTTATTATCTACCATAAAGTTGTCTATCTATAGAAAGCATAGGTCCACCTTTTTTTTTTTTCTTTTTTTTCTTTTTTCTCTTTGAGGAGGAGAAGGAGGGGAGAATAAATTAATTTATTTAGCTGTGTTCTTAGCAGGTATTTTGGATTCTACTCTTATATTGTTACTCTTTAAAAAGCATTGTGATCCTACTTCCTGGACAAAAATGTGGTTAGGTCTACAAAAGATCCCAAGAAGCTGGGCATTGTCATCAATGTATGAAAAAGTTCAAAGGCTCAATGTCACAAGTAGGATGATATTCAGAAACTGAAATCCCTATTTAGGATTTGTATCTCATTACAAAAATATTTATTCATTAAAAAAATACACAAATGTAAAATACTACATTTTCTATTATATCCCCACTTACTTTCCAAGTACACCATTTAGATTTTGGACTAAGACAAAAGGTAGAACACCTTTTATTTTTCTAGTGACTTTGTATGCTACCTTCCTGCCGAAATTAAGTTGTATTTCTGATCTTAAGCACAAAGAATCAGTAGTGAACTTAGAATGGCAGGGGACTGATAAAATAGTTGTCAGGGAAGTCCCGCTAAATGTTTCCTCAAGAATACCACTGCTGTGGTAGCAATGCTGACTCAGGACCTGATCCCACTGGATGCTCAGCACCATCTTGCTTTATGTTTTTCTTAGCAGAAGTAGCAATACTCAGAGTTAGCCTCTAGGTTTAGACCCTTCCGGTCAAACTCAGCATGTATGAAAGTGGTACAGGCACACAAATAACACCCAAGCTACACCCTGTATTAATCACTCATGCTCTGATCTTGCAGACACCTACACACACATGTTCTTCCCATGAGTAGTTCTCTTGACTGAGATAGGCCACATACACTGGGGTTAGACATGTGTTTCTGTTTGCAGGACTGGGGACTTTTATTGCACCAGTACAGGTATGCTTCATGAAGAAGGGCTTGTGCTCTCTTCTCTTGCTGGGGATTGAAAGATAATGTTGTGTTTATACAGCTTTGGAATACAGCCTGCACTTTTTTGGGGAAAAAAAGTAAAAAAAAAAAAAAAAAGAAACGAAGATACAAAAAGAAGAAAACCCAAGAGTGCTAAGGCAAACTGTCAAATGGCACATCATACCTACTTTGTCATTCATTTAGATAACATCACAAAGGCAGACCAAAGGAATTCTGTAAACATATACCATACAGTACATCAGCCACGGGAAAATAAAAAAAGAAAATAACCCTGTAATTCTTTTCTTTCTGTATTGATATTCTTGTAATTGAAAGAGATTGCCTAGCCACTAATTCTAATGTTGTGTTTTCTGATTTGTATTTTTCTTCTGTTTGAAAAAAAAAAAAGAAGTAGAATGCAGTGGTTTGAAAATAAACAGTCCCTGAATGAAAACAAGGGACAACATGGAAACTGGGTTCATAGAAACTTAGAAAATACAAAATATAAAAAAGTTTCATAGGTTACTTTTTTCCAGTTTAGGAAAAGACATGCTGAAAAGAGTTTTCTTGTTTTCCTTACAAAAATTAAGGCGAGCAGTTTGTTGTGGCAAAATGTTAACACTGAATCAGTTTCTGACTGTACTTTTTTGTATCTCTTCATGCTGAAATAGAAAATGTACAGATGATGGCATAAGATAAACAGACAGGGAGTTTGCTCAAAACAATACAAAAAACTCCCGTTATGATCCTTATGAAATCTCTCTCTGCTTTACTGTAGAGTGGACCTCTTCTTTCACATCTGATTGTGCATGTATTTCCACTGGCTGCTTTCTGTCTGAGGGCATGAGGAAAATTCATGCCTTCCAAAGCTCAAAGAAGCCCTGGAAATCAGTTTACATTCATCAGCATATGCTAACACACTTGAATTCCCATGTAATTTGGCTGCAGTCTAATGGCTAGTATGGACAAGCTGATGTCCAGCAAGGCTGTTGCACGTGCAGAAGAATAAGCATGTTTCAGGCAGTGTAGCTAAGACTCTCCGAGTTCAAACTGATTTGCTTTTGTTTTGTGTTTTGCTTGACCTCAGGTATAGAACTACCGTTGACTAAGAAAGACAAACCCTTTGCAACACACCTTCAGGTTGGTTTGGTTTTTTTTTTTTTGGATCTGTCACGGCCTGTTAACCATGAAGTTCATATGAACACAAAAAACACTGGCCTTCCTAGGCACTCAATGTCAGCTACAGGTACTGAGCAGTAGGTATTTGGCAGGTTTAAGTCTTAAGGCTTGTGCTCTACTTCTAACCACTGAAGGGCCACTTCTGAGCTCTTACATGCCACCATCTCCCTACCACGTTGTGCCTCAAATGTCACATGGTCTCAGATGTATTCTGGTCCCAGCCTCAGCATGCATCTCCCAAAGCTGGCCACTAAGGGAGTCATCCCCAAAACGCTGAGTCTGTGTTGAACCAGAAGATCATCTGACTGGAGAGTGCAAGGCTGAAGAGAAGGATGGACAGATCAGATAAGGAGTGGTACCCAAGAATGTCCTCAGTCAAGTCCAAATGTCATGAACAGAGGACTGTGGGGAAAATGTCTGTAAAGGGAAGAGCAGTAGGGAAAAAGGTTGGGCTGGGAAGAGGTGAGGAGGCCAGGGTGGCCATGAAGTCAGGATCACAGCCAGAGGAGGAATGACTGGCCAGACCAGGAGGAGAGATGCAGAAGATGTTTTTGAGGTGAGGTAAGCTGGCCCCAGAGTGACAGAACTATTGCAGAGCATGTCTGCGGGCCTCCCACTGGCTCCTGAGTAGATTGAGTCAGACTCCAGAGGCTTTCATGATGCAGGAATGAAGCAGAAACTTTACTGTCCCTTCTGGTTTATGTCACAATGTTCTTGCAATTCTTGAAGTTCTAAGCATGCCCTGCCGAAACCTTGGCTATTTCCCCATTGCACAGTGCCTGGAGTGGAGCAGGCTATGGTGATGTGACTATAGATGCATGGGTCAGTGCTCCTTAGCTGAGTTGCAGTGACCTCACGTAGTTCCTTGGAAATGCACAAGAAGCCCTGAAATGGTTCTGTGTGATGGTGTCAGGGTCTGGATTACCACAGCCAGGCTGATGAATAGTAATGGGATGAGCCAGGATAGCTCAGCCCCTGGGGTCAACTACCCACACCTTGGTCTGCTGAACTTGAGGACTGCCTCATGAAGCCATGTGATAGAGCTGAAAGCTCATGGCCTTGATTTAAGAAATGTTGAAATTTGTAAATAGTTACCGTTTCTGGAAAAAAAACCTGACCAAACAACAACAACAACAAAACAAAACAAAACAAAAAAAAAACCAACAACAAACCCAAAACATTCCAAACCAGCAAAAATACAGGCTGCTGATCTCCAACACAGTTTCTAGCAAACAGACACCAGTAATAATTATCACAGTGCACAACCTTGCAGCCATTCTCTTCTTTGATACAACTGTTAATCACATAGGCCTGAGTCAAGTGATGATTTTCAGAGTTTTTGTTGTTGGGTTTGGTCCTTCTCTCATCCAAAAGCCCCAGAGGAGGCTGAGGGAACATGCAGAAATGTATTACATGTTAAATCAGGCCACTGAAGCAAATACAGAGGCCAGCATAATTCCTGCAGGTGTCAGATGGGTGTAGCTCTCTTTTCTTAATCACCAATTTTCTTTTTTTATTACTGTAACCTGGGCAGTGGTGAAAAGTTACACTGACCAACTCTGTATTGACAGCTAAGTGATCTTACATAGAAACTACTTTTTGCATTTTCTTGTGTCTGTTTTTAGTGTGCCTCATATAACCTTTGTAATGAGCAAGTGTCTTTTTTACTGGCACAGAAAGAAAAGAGTACAGAGCAAGAACTGTTTAATCAGATGCTCTGAACTAACAATTAATGCAGTAAAAGCACCATCCAAGAAAATACAGAAATACCATAGGAACCACCTCAGAATGAAAAGAGGCTTGTTGTTACTTTCTTTCTTTCTTTTCAATATTTTTTTTTCTGTTGTAATATTCATTTTTAAAGTCTGATAGTTTCAAAGACACTTCAAAATACTCTTCAGTATTTTTAACACTATCAGAAAATACAAATCCTGATTTTCAGTCTCACTTCTACTGTTACAAATCCAGACCAATTTCACTAGGGTGAAGTTGCACCTAAGCAAAACCAATGTGAGACAAGAATCAGGCTCATAGTATCTTACCATGAAAAAGCTGGCTGCTTTTTCATTGTAGTTAGAAGAAACAATGGACCGAGAAATAAACGTCTATTGATTTTGGATGCATTCACCTTTTTAAAGTTTAACTTTGAGACGTTTTTTTAAAGGCCTGATTTTCAGAGGGCAGAAGAAAAATTTATTGGAAATCAGGCCTCTCTGAAGTATCCCACACCAGGAAGTGAAGCATCCAAAACCACCAGCATTTTTGAAAATGCTAGCCTTATGGCGCTAGGATCACTTTCTGAAACAGCTGCTTAAACAAAACTCCGGTAGGCCTCCACGGGAGTTTTGGCTAGGTAAGCATGGCAGGATCAGACCCATCACTTGTCAGTACGTCAGTGCACTGGAGGTGCACTCAATGAAAAATAACAGTTTCCTAATGCAAAATAAAAATCTGGCCCTGCCCACATTTCCAGCACTGAGAATTTCCCCACTGAATTCAGTGTGAGCAGGGTCAGACTGTGAGAGAAGATTGCTTATATTCTAGGGTAGTAGAAAGCAGTATCTCTCCTCGACTGGAGTTCAGCAGGAAACTTCATATATAACATTGGCAGAGTTACTGAAAGGCAAGTAATTAGATCAGTAACTCCATTTCAGTTGGTGTTACAGCTGCATCTTTTTCTTGTCAAGTTAGTTTCAGTTGCAATCTGGGGAGATGAAGTTCACATACAATACTGTAATCTGGAAGATTTACATAAGGCAAAATTATCATTCATATGTTTTCTTGAAAGAATAATTAAGGTCCACTTTTGGTATTACCAATAAGCAGAAATGGCTGATGGATTTTTGTGACACTGCAAACTAAACTGAAAAGTTACTATAAAACGAAACTATGCAAACCTTTCAGGAAGGACTTATCTGAATTTTAGCAAATTAAAATAGTAAAATGATCTAAGTCTTCCCCTGAGAAATAAAAAATAGCATCTATAAAATAATGTTTAAATGTGATTTTTGTCTTAAAAAAAAGAAATGACATTTCTTTAAGGCTCTCATATCTGGCTGCTGTGAAATTCAGACTCCTATAAAATCCTAGGAAACTGATCAAGCCTGCCAGATATCCAAAGAAAATGTAAAAAGTGTTTTCATTATATATATTATATATATGTATAGATCAAATAAATATGAAAACATTTGTTCCATTTCCCACTTATCTCTCACTCTGCAATATTAAGGAGAAAAATAAAATAAAATCTCCAACCACTCCTTGAACCCCAAAGTGTACGTCTGATGGGAAAATAACCATGCGTTCCTCTTCCTGAAGAACTAGAAATCAAAGCAACCCAACTGCAAGGCAATGGAGGCATTCACTTCCAGTTCACAGTATTGCAGCTAGAAGTACAGTGAGATCTAGGTAAGTGATGGAGCAGGAGCTGCCGGAGTGGGGAGGGAGAAGGTGTTCACATGACAATACAGCATTGACAGCGCTTTTTCTTTTGTGTACCTGGGGCAGCTTCCAAGGGCAGGCTCTCTTCCTTCCCCTCAGGAGAGGAGGGCTCTGTTGTGTCTGACAGGGGCCTGCCAGAGACCAGCTCAGCAGCGTTCCCGTCCATGGTGGAGATGTCTGTCACTGTCTTCTCTCTCAAAGACTTCTCATCGTCTTCATCGATCAGAACCAACTCTGCTTTGATGGTTTCATCATAGCCCAGCACTTTTTTCGTCTCCTCTTCATCGTCAATGCTCTGGTAGCCCATAAATATCATTGTCACTGGTTGATCTGCACTGGCCTCTGGAACTTCACCACCACGGGGTTTGTCTTGGGGCTGGGAATTCACAGCATGCCCTTTGTTTGGTTTGTGTACCATTTCCAGCTTTGCCTCCTTGAAGAGCATTTGCTCCTTCATATGGCTAATGTTTCCATCAGCTACTGCATTTCTGTCTGACACAGTCATTATTTCATACCCTCCTTTTACATTTGATTGTCCAGCTTTTTGCATAAGTTCATCTACGTCCTTTGAGCTTAATTTATGTACTCCGTTTTCTACCACTGTGCCACCAGAGTGAACCTCATAGACTACCTTGGTACCATCATCATAGACTTTGAATCCTCTTTGATGGGCCTCATCTGGGCCAACAGGTGAAGCAGAGACAATCTTGGTCTCTCCTGTCTGTTTGTCTTTCTCCACATTAATTTCCATGGTGCACAAAGCTTGAATGAAAACAAGAAAGGAAGTGCATGTTACAACAAAAAAAGCCAGTGAATGGTTAATTGCCAAACAGACAAAGAAAACTATGGTGCCCCTTTTCCTGTCAGCTGCTTCTAAAGGGTCAGTGCTCTACGTTAGAAGTGGAATGCAATGCTGTGAACAGAGATAGTTACTATTTTACAGCTTCTGTGTAGTTGGAGGCAAGACATACCTGTGTCAGATGGGATGTAGTCTTCCAACTCACACTATGTGGAACTGCCTCTGGTCAGTCAGGAGTGCCAAGAGCACTTAGGTTAGGTGTACTTTAGACAAAGGGAAGTGACAGCATGCAAATTGGCCTCACTCTTTCCCTTCTGAACTTGCCTCAGAATTCAAAGATAAACTAATCTCCAGCAACCTCTTTACATTCTTTTCCTTTTCTGTCATCAAACTAACAGTTAGCTGGTAAGAAGTTTTGTTTGCTGCAAGCAACACCCAGACTTGATAAACACTTATACTTGCTTATCTCTTCCATCTATGGCATTCAAAACATTTTAGAGGGGTGAATAACCAATTTTTTTAACCCTGTTCTACAAGTAGGAAAACAAAATCACATGGGAATGAGATAATTTTTCCTGTAGACTCGTGACAGGACAGATCTCTTCTTCCACACCAAGACTTCAACAGTGACCTCTGTTTGCAGGTTAATAGAATATATAAAATGGTCTTGAGGAGCTCCCTCCCTTCTTTGGATGAGCCCTAAGCATCGTCTCCAAAGGGGAAAAGTGAAGAAAAAAGTAACAATGAACCAATTTTCAAAGCACCATGAAAAAATGGATAAAAATACGTGTGTGAGGGATGCTGTTTTAGAGTAGCAAGTAAACTTTTCTAGCATTAAAAAAGACGCAGCAATAAGTCAAAAGTAGTTGAGACCACATAGCAGGAATAGTATTCATCACTCTAACCCTCATTTTGAGACATAATGGCATCTCACTGGACAGCTTTTCAAGGAGAAATGTGCAAAGGCTTCACAGATTTTCCAGAGGCAGTAGTGTTCATCTGTTCAAATATTTCTTGCATATAGATTAAGACATTCTTGAACAGACATTCACAGACACTTATAAACTACCACAAGCAATGAGAAGTGTTTGTGAAACTTATGATGACCGTTTTCACCAATGAACCTAAATAGCATAATCATGATTTTTCTTACCTGAGGTACCAAAAACTGGTGTCTTGGCTTTCTTCCTGAATTTTTTTTCAAGTGAATATAGAATAATAATTGCCCAAGAGTCAGTGTAGCTTGATATGTTTGTATTCTAAACACCATTGCTATTAAAAATTAGACATAAAATGCATTCTTTCAGTCTTATTATTCTCATGGAGTAGAATATTTTTTAATGTATTCTCAAAATGAAATCTCTCATCAGCATAATGTAATTAATCATGTGGTGCATCATGAACCACTATATCTTTAGATGAAAAATTTAGATACTGTAGAATGGTTATAGCTGATAATATCCTACATATTAGGGAGAATTTGGTCAACAAATTCCAGCACTGCATGGAACACTTTCTGCTAAAAATAGACCTGATTTAGAAAGTTCGCAAGTGTGGTTCATGTCCTTGTGTATTTGGTGTTTGTCAAATTTGCTTAAACGTTTGCCACTGTCAACATTTTCTTTTTATCTACGATGACTTAGCAGTAGTGTTTTTGATATAACTTGTGCTTTGTGACCTATCCTGGAGATCACATCAAAGCTACTTTTGCAAGTAAATGCATAAATATATCTGAAAGTCTTGGAAAGCTGTTCACTAGTGAAGCACATTGCCATAGGAGAAATGAATAACAGAACCCTGTTTATCCACTTATGTGCACAATGCTAGATCTCTACAGGAAAATCTAGCAGTCCAGCTTGTCAACGTAGCTGAAAACTGAACTAATGCAGATTTATAAAATGTCTTTATTCAGCTAGAACTTATTTACTGCAAAATGTGCTGTGTTAACACAATACAAAGCTGTCTGACAATAGAGTTGAAACTGAAAGCAGTACTTGAAGATGACAGCCTGTATTCATGGGTACAAGCCTTCTGTACAAGCTTTAATTAAAATGTAACATGACACAGTGCTTCATGACAAGATCCCAATGTACGTATGAAGAGAACTGGCTTCTGCCTATTGCTTTAAACAGTGGGACTCTGAGGCTATTCTTTAAAAAAAATCTTAATAGGCTCTGAAAATATATTAAGATGGATGCTAACAGTCTACCCTTGTAGACTGTTAGCTAGACATGTGCTAGTGTCTTCTCATCACACATAATACTCTTCCCAAGGAATATGTGAACAAGACTTCTTGGTCATCCAAAGAGTGGAAGAAATGTTTGCATTCTTGGTATTGACAAAATGGCACAAAACATACAGTGAAAAACTTGCTTTTCAGACAGATTAGGGTAAGCACTGGTGGAAGTGAAGCTTTTAGTACAGCTTGCAACAGGAACATTTTGTCTGAACAAAATGACATATCCGATAGTGGTCTACAGTGTCTCAGCTGCAAAAGCTGCTTTGTTATGCTTACTAACTCATTCTTCCTGATAACCACCTTTTCTTTTCTTATTCCTCTAGACACCTCTTAAGTAGCCACCAGCAATTTGGTTTGAGATAGGGAACACGGTGTTTAGAGAAGAAGGCTCTTTAAAGTAAGGAACACATGCAGCTTTTAACGGTCACACCAATACATTTAGGACACGTACACAGTCTGAAAAATAAGTGTTACGAAACTCTCTGTATGGCTGCAAGCACAAAACACATCATTATAATTCTCCCCACTTTTTCTTGAGAAGAAAGAATGGTAACAAAGTGGTATAAAATGACATTTAAGTCTGAGGCATGACTGGAGGCTTGTGAGTGCCTATATGTCTCATTCATCTTGAGGGGAGTCACTTGGGTACAATGGAGGAGGTAAAACCATGGTCTGGATATTGTGTATTTTTGTAAACAGAGATGGAAGGAACTAAATGTTTTCACAAAAAAATTGACACATTTCCTATGCTGCTTGTATTTGGTCAATACATATTGTTTTGAGAGTGCTCTTTGCTGCCTAAAAAGCCTTGACTTATTTACAAAATATGTATCAAACGGCATTTCCTGGCATTTAAATGATATCGGGAGTCCAGACCAATTAAGGAAATATAACAAAGAAGGGTTCATGGCTACTGGATTGGTATTATAAAGCTTTGCTCCTTGAGACTTACCAGCTACTCTGCTTGCTCCGTCCCGCCCAGGAATTGGCTCTGCTGTTCGTGAATAGAGGGTTGGGAGTTCAGGGATCTGGGAGCAAATGTAATTTACTGCATCTGGTGTCAGAGAACAGGAAACAGTTAGATTTGTGCTATGAGCCCCAGTGGCTTCATTGCTTAGACAGCAGAGTGTTAAGTTGTCAGCCCTGACAATAGTTGCTGGAGCTTTGTATTAGATAATTGGATCAAAGCAAACAAAATGCAAAGTCACAGTCGTGTGATTGGTGTTCACTAAACTAGCTGAGGTAGGAGGGAATGGGTCCAGATGACTCAAACCTTGTGTAGGTTCAACACATAAAATTTTTTTGTCAGGAGGTTCTGGATTTATCAAGTCTGTGACCTTTAAATATAGCAAATGTTGGGGGGAAAGATGGGGTGGGCAAGGAAGAAACCTGGAGTCATATCTAGCATAACAAACATCTCACATAGAGATATAAGAGCCTAAAAATGCTATTGTTGGCTGAAAGGGATGAAAGGCCAGTTCTTTTTGCATGGGTTGTTTGCACATTATAGAACTGCCAGTTGAGTCTTTGTTCTTAGAGATCTTAATATAGCTAATAATGAAATAACATATAGATAAAGTCTAGTAGGGTGCTCATTGTGCCCTGCAGCACCTATTAAGTTCTTGCCAGTTCTGTAGTGCCTCTGTTCATTATCAGTGTTCAAAAAAGTAGAGAACTTGCTGGAAGGCTGACTTGCTTACTGTTGTTTACCACAAGCTAAATATATTCTCTAGAAACGACATTAAAGATGTCTTATAAACATTTACTGGGAGAAGTTTTATGACTGGGTTAAATATAACTTCTGCTAAGGTTCAGTGGCTGAATTAAAAGAAGAGCTCTGAGGAGAGATGTGCAAGTAACTAACTTTCAATTTGACTTCCAAAACAAAAGGAGCAGAAAAAGAATAAAATCACATTGTTTCCTATCAGTTGGGAATTTTTTGAAATTTGTGTGGAAAAGGTGGAATTTCTGTTCAAACATAAAACTCCTTCTGGTCTGACACAGAAGATATATTGTCCTCCAAGGATACGTTGCAGATACATCGTGAAATTAAGCTGCTGCGCCCTTGATATGACCTGGTTCACATGTGAGGATAGGAGGTAGAATCCGCCTTCCTCAGTGTCTCTTGTTGTTGTGAGCAGGTAAAATACAAAGAATTAGTGCAGACAGTGAATGTGAAATGGAGAAGGATGAGAGAAAATGAAGTGCTATGTTGGTGCCTACATCACTGCCACCATTTCTCTTGTGAATGGAGATATGTTCACTGTGTTTCCTGTTGGCCAATATCCATCCCCCAAAAAACCCAAGAAACATGTATTGTACCTGGTGGCACTGCCAATAAAAGCAAGACATGCCACCTCTAACCCCAAACCTGCTCTTTTGAAGGACAGCTGTCCTGCTGTGAGTTGAACGGTTTTATGCCCTAATAGCCTGCAGTGGCCACTGGAGCTGCTTGGTACGATGAGGTAGTAATTGCAGTCCTAAAGAGGACAGTTCACCACTGGAGCAATGTAAATGACTCAAGAAAGGTCCCTTCCAATCCAAACCATTCTGTGATTCTATGATCCCATGAAAGAGGCACCTGTTCTGTCTTTTCTGTTTCCTGTGTCAGAATAGGATGAGGGAGAGGCACAGTGCAAATTCATTCAGGAAAGTCAGGAAGTTGTAACAGAAGTTCAGATGAATTTAAAAAAACTCAGTTAGGGAAATACTGCTTTATTTCACACTTCAGTGGACAAATGGCAGTCTTGGCAACTGAGCCTTTATATTTTCAATGCACAATGTTTCCTCGAAGGTTCTTTTTTTTAATTTTTATTTTTAGCAATATGGCCTAGGAGAAATAATTGTTTAGGATACAGCTGACTGAACAGTGGCCAGTAACAGCTGCTATCTTTCGTAGGGTGTCTTGCCTCTGATAAGAAATTGGTACAATGCTCTCTGTTGTTATTCTGTGGAACATCACCAGCAAATGAACAGGCTAATATTGAAAACTGAAGTAATTTCTCAGAAGTAAGAAATGTTGAGACTGCTTCTGGGCCAGAACAAGAAGGTACTTTGTATTCTGGAAATGGCAGAAATTTAGTAATTATTTACCCCATCGAGTGTGATGCTGGAACAGCAGTTTCATTGCACACTCATCCAATGACTTGAGTGACAGACGTGTCTGTCCACGTACGGGTGTTGTCAGCACATTCCATCATTTAGCACTGCTGTTGTCCAGCAGTAGGCCAAGCAATTCTCACTTTGATGCTTGCATCTCTATGGACTTTAGTAAGGTATTGGCTTTTTGGCCTCTTGTGTTAGGAGGCAATGTCTTTCAGTTGCTGCTAGCATTGACTCAGCTTAGAAACATATAATAAAGTACTTAAAACTGTTGTTCAAGGGCTCCTGACAATCCCCAGTTACCAGAGAGTAGGAAAGTTGTAGTGGGGGGGATATGTATCAGAGGGATATCAGAAGGACTAGGATATTTTGTTTGGTTCATTTTGGCTGTTTCTGTGACAGCTCCCCCCCACCCGACCCGGGATGAAAAGAGCTTATTTCCCTTTATTTCTCTGGCAACAAGGTCTAAAAACAATATGAGAGCAATTTTACAAGGAGCGGCTGAGACACAATTAGCATTTTGTTCACATGAGAAGTTAGGTCATAAATTAAAGCATTTGAACTGACTCCATTCAATAGCTCCATTTCAACCTTTGATGAGCTATTAATATCTAAGAATGCCATAAAACATGTCCTGTGGCTTTTCATACTACTTACAAGAAGCTGCATTTTAGGATTATGCCACTTCTCTGTATTATCAGACTAATGAAGTGATTGAGAACACATATAGGGCCTGGTAATCTCTCAAGGGTGCTTACTCAGAACAAAACGTTTGGGGCTGCTCAAAGTAGCTCATGGTGAGCTCATTTTTCAAGAGCTTGATTTATTTTAAAATGTCTAACTATCGGCAAACTGGGTGCCTGAGTTCTGCCGTGCACACTGGCACCCAGGACAGGGCTGTTCCCCTGTGAAGCCATCTGGTTCTGCAGAGCATTATGGCAGGGTGAACAGAGATGATGAGCCCCCACCACGCTTGTAAGATCAGGAACATGGGTCTGAGCAGGTGGCTGTGCGTCAATCCAGATTGAAGCAGAGGAAGCTAGATGAGCTGCTAAACCAGCAGCTGGGAATCAAACCATCCACACCAGGTTTTCAGAGCCATAGCATTGTCAAATATATATTAACATACACAAGATTCAAACAGCTCATGAAAACTGTAGAGTTGCTGCAGTTTTGGCTTTTGCCTGTTCACTGAAGTAGCAGACTGCAGTTTGCATTCTGATGGCTTAATGCTGCAGGGAATGAATTCACCCCAGGGCAAAGAGTCAACAGAGTCACGTTGGATCTTAATGGGGCTTTTAGTTTATGCATACACTGAGTCACAAACATATGCACACATAGAGTGTGAGCACTCTCTTTTCTATTTGTTCACACTAGGCATGCAGCACAATGCTACAGAGTGCCTGGTTTTGCCTGTAGACATTGAAATCAATAAATGACACCATCCCTAGTGATATCGCAGGCCTTGTTTAACTGGAGAGCTTCTCCTGTGGGCCGATGGCACCATAGGCTGGCAGAAACTTGACTGCAGAGGATGGAACCACTGTCAGAGCCTTGGTTCCTGCTCAGCTTTATTTTGTGTAGCGCTCTATAATGGCAAAATATATTTGTACCCTGGAAATGTGGGATTTGCGTTTATTGTGTCTGGATGACTTCAAGCTCATAGGTGGTCACTGCTAAAACAGTTTCTCAGGAAGGATACCAAGCCACTTGGTTGACCATCAGTGTTCACCACCTCTTCTCTTCCCTCATCTCCTTCTGTATTTCTCTGGGCTCTGAGCTCTCTGCAGCTGTGTTTTTTTACATAAGCAAAAGCTATGTCAACACCACATACATGACACAGAAGCATGCAGAGGGATACACTGGTGAGGTAAATCCCTTTCTACATTGTCACTACATTTACAATAAAGGGAAGCATGTATTCCGTGAACTAACATGAGATTTCTGAACTCAGTCTTCCAGGTATCAGTTGAATGATCTGCCAACATAGGTAGCAATTGGTGTATGTACTGACTCATGTATGTTTTTACACACTTGCTGTAAAATGCAATGGTTCCTATCATTTTCCTCTGCAACATGCATTATACAGTTGACAAATGAATGATCTGCCTCAATAAAGGAAGTTGTATGTGTATTTGAAACGTGGACAAATCTATGTTATTGAACTACTCACAGCTAGCAATGTATATAACCTCTTCTTTCTGTGATCAGCTGCCAACACAGACTGCTGTTGGGCAGCAGAAAACAGAGCTTTATCCACGTAGACATGCACAGCCCCACCATGCCCACAATGGGAGGCAGACCTGGCACAACGGCTCACAGCCCTGAACATTTCTAGAGCCTCAGAGTGCAGTCTGCTTCTTCACAAAACTGCCTAGAGGATGACCAGATACCAAGGGGATGAGATAAGGATGAGATAAGGCAGGTAAACCAAGGCTTCAGAAGAGGTACCCACAAACTTACCTAAATCCCCTCCCTCCTCTGGTCACACATGGGTTCTGTGAGCAACCTGCTGCCATTTACATAATTTTACTGCTATCTGTTAGACCTGCAGACATCACAAGCTATTTTTGCTTCTGTCTCAGTCTGTGAAGGAATAATCTGCTGAGATCAGGTCAAATCTAAAGCATGGTGAGGTTGAACAAAGTACTGCACAAAGTACTGAACAAAGATGGATACACTACAAGAAAAAGCTTTGGGGGAAACTATTGCCTCACATTTGCTAATTTGTTTGACTCAAGTTTTATCATATCACTCATGGAAAAGCAGACTGTGCCTTGCAGGAGTCCTGAAGGTTGCTGCATGTGTTAGGTGCTGTGTTACGTGCTAATACCTGTAGGCACTGATTCTTGTTTAGGAAGCTTATCACTCTGCAGAGGTACAAAATATTTGCCATTCTGGATATTTATTTACTTTGTGATAGACAACTTTAAAAGCTTCCGAAAAGAGAAAAAACAAATTCTCACAGAAGAGCATCCTACTGGGACTTTTTTTTTTTTTTTAAACTCCTGAAGCTAACCTAAAGATTAAATTACATTGTTAACAGAATTTAACATTTCTGAACTGTATCTTTGAGGTAAAAATAAAACCTCATAACCAGCTAATATTAATATCAATCAAAAAAATCTCCTTCCAGCAGAACTAAAGCAACTCATGGGCGATGTATTAACCTACACTTGTGTACCAGTGCTATAATATGTTAGGGTCATCCTACATGTTCCCCACCTATGCCTTAAGTAAGCCTGCGAATGACCTTGTCAGCAGCTGGAGGAACTAGAATTTTGCATCATATCTAAGTTTGAAGTTGGATGCTGGGAACCTGTGTCTGGGGTACAGAATTATCTGCAGATGGATCAGTGTGTTGTCCTTCCTGGGTCCTGATGGTCCTGGAGGTGCACTGCATGAGTTTCTCTAGACTTTTTGCAACAAATGGTATGTTTTGTTCACTCAGACACCTGCATTTGAATACCAGTGTTTAGACTGACCACATATCTTGTCGCACTGAGCTCATAAACTAGGAATTATTGCATCCTCATTCACCTACGCAAGGCTTTCCTTCTGTGACAATAGTCACAGACAGAATGTCTTTCATCAGAGAAGTAGTCTAATTTTAATCAAAAGCAGATTGTTGCTGTAAATTAGGAGTAGTCCACATTGTATTTAGCAGTTTGTAAATAGTATGAGCTCATGAAGGGGGAGCATAGATCACTGAGCAAGTGAAAAGGAATCTGCACTGCTGGGCTGTCATGTTGTGGAAGAGGTCAGTAACTTGGAAGACATCTGGATGTCTTGATCAATGACTGTTTTAAGACATCCCTCATTTTATTTTCCCTAGTATGTACATAGCAGTAGCTGGAGCTCTACCGAAGGAATGCTGCCCCACAGCAACAGTGACATTTGTGCTTGCACTATAGCAACACCAAAGAAAAAGGTAATGGCTCTAGCAGTAAATCAGAATCACGCAATGAATGGAAGAATCCTCACTCTGTAAACTTTTGCAACACAGCTATGTAACATTTGTTAAACTCAAAGATAAACAGTAGTAAAAAGGCACTTACCACCATCCTGGTGTGAGAAAGTCTGTGAAGAGAAAAAAGAAAGAAGACTGGTTAAAACTTTCTAGGGTTGCTTTTATGGTTCTTTGTCACTTTTAAATTGGTAACTGGGATTTTGGCTCCTCAGGTCTAGGTGCAGTTAGAAGCCAAGGAAGTGGGACATGGTTGTAACAGAAAGGAGAACTTTTGCTGTTTTTCATAAGCAGCATCATTCAGAAGTGGCATTTATGTCAAACGATGCTATTTTTGGGTGCTACTGGGAGGGGGAAGCTTGAGATTCCTTCCAGGCATCCTGACATCTTTCACTGGGTTCCAAAAGCTCGCATGGTTTCCATGCAGATAAGCTATGAGATAGTGTACTAAATCCCCTTCTTGAAAAGGCTGGAATGGGGAGGGGAAATCCAAGTAGTCCAAACAAAAATAGATCTGACACCTCTGTATCTTTGCTGCTTTTGGTCATCCTGGTTTGAGATAAATGCTCTGCAACTGCCCTCAACCTTCCTGTAAATGCATGAATTATAGCTGCTATTTTGGAATAGCATTAAGAGTCTCAGTTTCAGTCTATGTCCAAATGTGTGTTTTTGTTTTTGTTTTTGTTTTTAAATACCTTTTGCAAGTTATCGAAGGACTTCTCAGTCTCCTTTAGTTTCTCCAAAATGATTTGTTCTTTGGCAGATATTTGAGATTCCTCACTTTCTAATTTCTGTATTTCTTGTTCCAACCTGTGAAAGACACACAGACATGCACATACACAGAAAAATAAAACTTATAAAAGCTATTTCAGTGAGATAAAGTCACCAAGGTAGTAATTAGAATTTCAAGTGTCATAAGGAATACCTTTTATAATTGCTATTCACAACTGATTTACTACCATGTGAATGGACATGAACTATTTATGAAGTATATATTCAAGACAAAAAACATAATTTTCTTATTACAGACTTCTGCAAAAAACCTGCAGATTAACTAAAAGTACACCTTCATCCCAGTTCCTTTAACATCTCTCAGACATGTACTTCCATTGTAGAAACCAGAGTATTGAATGTAACTGTAGAAATGCAGTGATGATTAGAGGAATGCTGCTGCTAGTGCTGCTGTACTACAGACAATGAAGTGGAAATAGCTTTTGGAAGCTGGCAGACAACTAGTTTTATTAGGAGTTTTTTAGGAGCAAGTGCATCATCCAATTTCCTTAATAACTCTGGTTGGCTGGAGGTTTCTTCAAGGGAAGCTAAAAGCCTTGGATCTCCATCCATGCTTCCTACTGTTACTGGATGGTACTGGGGACCCCAGGTGCTATACATAATAAAATACACAGATAACAGTGTTATTCTTCCAGGCAGCAAACAGGCTTGCTGAACTTGGTGAGATCTAAGAACACTCACTTCTTAAGATGCAGTTCATCTTGATTTGGGATATTCTTTAACCACAAATACACAAGATCAGATTCTCCATTACTTTAACTTAAACCTGCTTTTATTGCCATGATTTATATCAATATTATGCAGTTACATTCTTTCTATTTTTAAGCACATCCTTGTTCCTATTTTCTCAATTTTGGAAACAAATAAACGAAGGAACAAATTTTTGCCCTTCTCCATCCCTGTTCAGCACAGGGCTTCATTAATGCTTGTTTGATCAGAAGGCAGAGGGCAAGGAGAAAGTGACTGTGCACACTGAGCTGGGAGGCAGGGAAGGATTACTCCTTTTAGGAGCTCAACAGCTTGGGTTGCTTACAAAATTCATGTGCCCAAATGTAAATATCATTAGAAACTGCAGTCCCAATCCACCTAATGCTTTCTCCAAGTTAATATAAAATGTTAAAAAATGGAAATATTTCATTCTAGTGAGACAGAGAAAGTTGGTACAGGGAATACTGCAATGAGAAAGTTTTCAAAAGTACTCTTTCATCTCAATTTTCCTTCCCAGGAAATATTTTTAAATTGAAGTGAAAAAATCATTTGTCATCAAGGTCAGAGATTGCCATGCTCCTACTTAATGAATTTAGAAGTCAACAGAAAAGTGGTTTCATTTTCTTCCGTGCCCCTCAGCGTGATTAGTAGAACCATGCACGTTTATACCTTGCTGACAAAGACATTTGAATTATTATGTTCTGACGAAATTATGTCGTGGAGCTGGGTGAGTGGGGTTTTGGTAGTGTGTCTCTTTTCTTCGCAAGTGAATTACTCAGCAGCGTGTTTGGGATACATATTGTGCAGCCTGGTGCATGTTGCTAGACACATGACCCAGGAAGAGACTGGAAAATGGCAGTGCACAGAAGTCAGCAACAACAAAATTCACGTGAAAAATTCTTTCAAATGAGCTAGACATGGGTTCGTCTGTTATGACAATGAAAACATTGAGGGCACACCTGCTGTAAGGCAACTCACTTGGTGTGAGTAACGCTGTAAATGTTTGTAGACTCCTTGCAATCAGAGGTGGTCATAAATGCAGATTTTGTGCACTGGCTCAAAGATGTGAAAGGAATTGCTTGCCATTGTGTGGATTTATAATTTCTTACTTTCTGGATATCTGCTTTTTTTTTTCTTTTTTTTTTTTTCCCCCCACTTGTATGTGTTCCTCTTAACCTTCATTCCCAGTCCATTTCCATAGTTTCTGCTGCATTCATGCCAGACAACTGTTGCCACTAAAAAAAATTTGGACAGATATATCAGATTTTCCTATTCTGGAAACTTCTTCTTCTTTTTTTAACCTTCTAGAATCAGTAATATCAGCAGCTTGCTAAAGAGGAAAGGAATTGATACAAAGCTGCCAGCATTAAAGACATACTAGAGTTCTTAGGGACAGAGATCCTAGAATGCATACAACCTTGTGCTTTAAGTCCACATTGCTCTTCTTCCATTGAAATCATTGCAGGCAGACTAAGAACTTTAAGGCATTACTGAGACTGGATCTAGTCCTGCAGGCGAAATACTGGATCCCTAGCTGCAGCAGGAGAAATACGGATCATTCAGTTGTGTTTAGCTAGAATGCACTCTGTTATACAGTACAAGGATTTACCAAGCGTTATTATCTACAGGAGATTACTTTATTCCTTTTCACTAAAGTTTACAACTCCACTCTCTATGATTGAAAGCCAAGGAAATGCTAATGGGGTATGTGAGGTAACAGGACCACTCTGCACAGAATGCTGTTTCAGTGTGAGCTGTTGTATACATAAACCAGCAAATCACATAGGTACCAGAGACCTCACTGGAAAATATATCTTCTTCAGTAGGCACCTGAGCCTACCATCTTTGCGCTTCTTACACTGAAGCGGTACAAAAATTAAAGTCACAATACAAACCGAAGGTTGTTTTGTATCCTTTTTTTTTTTTTCTCTTGTATCATACTGCCAAATTTTCTGAGTGACCAGGATTACTGCCAGCTATTTTGATAACAAAATACAACAGACAAACGCAAATTTAGCTTGAGAAACAGGCACTAATAGCACATTTGTTTCAGGCAACGTGCTGTGTAATGGTCTACACAGCAATAAATCCATCAAAGCACACATGCACGCACACACATATACAAAGTCCTTACATTCTTCCTGTGTAAGCCTTCTAAATATTCAATAATGTCCTTTTCTTCTAGCCCAGTTTAAAGAGGATGTGTTTTAATTGTCATTTGACACCTGGTAAGGAAACCCTCTAATTCCTTTCTTCCTGGCTCCTTAGCAGACTTCAGGCTAGAGTTTGAATGACAGCCACGACAATAAAGCCATCAAATAAACAACTGCAGTATCTGGAATGCTGTAGGGAATGCACACAGAGGGAAATGGAGCTCAAGACTGTTTTGAAGTGGTGTAAAACAGCCTGTTAGCCTAGCTGCTTCTCAGCACAAGTAGTTATTTGATCTCCAGGATCTGCTGAACTGTTGCCATAAGGATTAAAAAAAAACAGGTGATGAATTCAGGAGTTTCTTTGTCATGGGCAGGTCTTTACAGTGGGCGTACACTGAGTCCCACTTCCCTTAATATCATAGGAACAAAGAGGGGAGATTTCGTCACGCAGAAATCCAACTGGACCTTGGGTTTTCTGTACCTCAGCTTCCTTTGGTGGACATCTGCCATAAGCACTTGAGGATACAAGAGCATTTTCAGTGGTGTGATTTCCTCGGCTGCAAGGGATGTTTCTCTTGCCACATCTCAGCTCCAAATTTGTGTCCCAGGAGGTGGAGACAGGAAAGTGGTTATCTATCCAGCCCTGTCGGGTAATTCCCAGCAGGGCCATCAAGAGCTCTGTTTTGGTCATGCTCTCCTGGAAGCATGTAACCTGAAGGCACAAGGAAATCCAGCATATTTCAGGGGTTCCTGTATCCTGACTTGGCGTCCAGGAGGCTGGGAAAAAGGTGTCTGTTGAAAGTGGTCCAGACTGAGTTATGAAAACCTGGTAGTGTCCCATATGATGCTTGGGCTCAGCACTGAGAAGAATGATCATGAAAATCAGGTGATCTCCTTGGTCATTTTTATGGACATCCCACCACAAAGGGGAGGAAGCCATGAGCAGAAGATATCTGGGGATTCTGTCTCTTGGCCATCATTTTTCTGCCATCTGTGGGTACTCTCACTCATTGGTTGGTAAGATTACAGAAACAGTAATCCGGGTCAGATGGGAGACCTCTAGAGGCCTCCAAGCAAGGTTAGTTATGAGATCATACCAGGATGCTCAGGGCTTTGTTCAGTGAAGGCTTGATATCCTCTAAGGCTTTGGGGAAAAGAAAGTGTTTTCAAGGCTGCTGCTAGGCTTTCTCTTTCAAAATCTGTGTCAGATAAGATGCCCTGTGGAATTCAGAGCAGAACTGCTCAGTTCTGCAGGGGAAGAGGATGCATCAGGTGTCTGAAGGAAATCTGATTGTTGTGTTTGATAGAATTTGAGCCTGTGTCAGCAGGGTGGGATATTCTGAGAGATCAGGAATGATGGGATGACACCTCATGCAGGGATGCTGGGACCAAAGGAACTTCTGGAGAGCACAGCAGTTTTTCTAGTTCAGATGACAGAAAGGGAAATTAAGAGAGGAGAGCTAAGAGATGAAAAGAAAAGAGATGGTTGGTACTGTGGTATATGTAGATGTGCATTTATGTTGAAAACAATGAATTCAGGCCTTTGTCTTCTTCTATGCTGAAAGATACATGTACTTTGCCCTGACCTCAGCAGAGACCCTGAAAAGTGTTCTCAGTGTGCTCACACAGTTGATGCACAGCCTCGCTCTTTGCAACAAGGACACACAAATCTTAAATAAGGAGAGCCATGCCGGAAGACAACACAGCCTCCTCTGTCCAGCTCACTAACTCTGGCACACATGCTTTCTGGAGATACCTCATTTGGGAGAAAGCTCAACAGTATTTTTTTTTCTAGGTAGGACTGTAAAAGCATCATAAGCAGGGAGAACAGCCGCAGGTTTAAAGACCAGTTCTTTAGCCTGTTTTAGCTCTGAATGCTGGGTTGTACTCCACAACCTGAGAAATGCGCCATTTCTGCAGTGAAGACAGATGCATAATAGAAATTATGTCTGTGGCATACATACTGATGTGTCAGTAGAAAAATGAACATTCATCTGCATGAATAAGGAAAATATACAAAGGAAAACAGAAAGACTTAATCAGAATAAACAGTGAAAGGGAAAAGGTGAAGGATGCGTATGCGAAGTGAGGAATGGCTCACTGTGAGTATTTTACCATTGTTTAACTGACACTCTAAATCAACCTAGTACAAAAGGCACAAAGGAGTAATGGATCTGGACACTAGTAATTAGTACCAGGTTTCTCAGAGGTGAAAATTTAACTGATATTAAAAAGGTAGACTCACAAGCAAAGAGCTATTACCAGCCTCTCTGATAATTACTACACAGAAAGTTAAGCATAAAGTTTAAAGAGAGCTCCTTTGACATTTGTAGCGGTGAATTTGATCTCTGTATGGGCTCAGTGTCTGTCTCATGCATTTAGCCTTCATGAAGCTTTTGACCAGAGAGCAATACCAGAAAGTGTTTCTTCTCTTATGGGCAACTGAAACTTAAAGTGCAGTGTCCATCTTTGAGCACAGAGCCAAGAGCCTTTTCCTGCAGTGCAACTGAGTACTGGCTAAAATATTTCACCCTGTGGACCCCTCATTCCTATTACTCAGTATGGGCAGCAGGGTAGCCAGCACCTGTATCAACTGCCACATCTCAGCAGCATAGCTGTAAAGCAAAATGCCATTTACTTACATTCTATGCCATGAACTGTGCTCTTACTGCTATAGAGAAGCAGAGAATCACCTGGCTTAGTTTCTACATTGGCTTAGTTTTCTTAGCAAACACTGGCAGTTATGCCAAACCCAGGTGAAGCATCTGTAGGTGTCTCTATGTATCTACACATAAACTATGCTGGTGGTGAAAAACTGCCTGATTTTAAGGTCTGAAGCAGGATCTGAAATGTGACTCTGGATCTGAGTAATTCAATGCCTCTTAGTTTAGTCTTTCTGCAGAGCTCATCCTGTTTGAAAAGCTAACCCTCAAAGAGGATATCTAGCACTGTGCATGTTATGATTTCCAGAAGGGTATTGTTTGCAGAGTGTGACTGATAATCAAGAGCAGCAAAGTTAATTAGCATCTTTGAAAAGGCAAAGCCTATGTGACTGGAAAGACTGGGAACGCATTATCACTAATCAGTGCCTGTAAATGAGATTTAGGCATGAAGTTGCATGAGTTGCTCTGTATCTATCTGTGTCTTCCTGACTGCATAGGAAGTTCCTCTCACTTAGCAGAAGTTGAAACCCAATGTCATTTGGAGAACTTGGTAAGAAAGGAAATACGCTGTATGATTCCGTTGGCTGTTTACAATAGATATGTACGTGCACAAAAAGGAGATATATATTGATATTTTGCATCTGCCTGATTTAGGACCATGTTAATCCCTGTTAGGTTAGCCAAAACAAGAGCAAGTCAAGAATATATTGGCCATAGGATCTCTCGAACTAAACATGGTCATCTACAAAAACCAAATGTATTTCTCCGGAGTTAGTTAGTAAACTGTTATTTGCTTCAGATGTAGAAGGCTTTCTGGACAGCTTGCAAATGCTTTGACCTGGAATTGCCAAAGCTGTGCAGCCGAGTCCTTTCCATGTCAAAGCAACACCCTGCTGGTGTACTAATCATTGTATCTGCAGTGAGATTTCTACCAGTTGGAGCTACTTTTTCTCTGTTTTAGAAGCATGTCAACACATGTGGTTCCCCTCCTCCCAAAGCCCAGACACAAGCAGCACACACCTAGAGACTAGGAAAGCAGCAAAGCAGGCTGACACGTTGCAGCTAGCCACATGAAAATTCATTTTGGCTTAGAAACTTATGTCAGCAGTTCAGCTGCACAGTGGACCGTGTTATTTATAGCCTGGGAGAAGTCCAAGGAATGAAAGGAGAGCAACTGAGGAATGACTTTAGAGTGCTCATCCTCTGTAGTGCAGCAGTGCTGGCTGCTACAGTTCTACCCAGTGCTAGGATGGATGCACAGCTCACATGCAGGCATGATTTTATGCACCTTTACCTGCAACTGCTATGGAAGGAGGTTGTTTTTGTTCTACTCTTACACATACAGTGTCCTGAGGATACATACAGTTACTTCACAGCATTAATAGGGAAGGCAGCAAGCCTAGGAAAGGGTGCAGGTTTTATCTTCCAGCAACCTCCAGGCTGTCCACACCAGAAACTTCAGATAGATGCTGGCTATTTATATTTTATCCATACTGAAACTTACTAACACTTCTAGAGGCTCTGCACTAGGAATGCAATAAACTTCTGCAAACTTGGAGCTCATGCAATGCTGCATGAAAAAGCAAAATATCTTGGGTCAATAGCAGCCTGTACACTTCTCTGGGGAGACTCCTTCCCTCTTACCCTCTGGGGAGATCAGGTGCCTGCTGCCAAGTAGTTTTGATCTCACCATCCAAAGAACTGCTCTTTCCTTAAACTCAGTGAGTTTGCTAGTGGCAGCTGAAAGGCCGAGGTACCCTTACCTTGTTTGGGATTTAACTGCATTTCTGTCAGAAACTCACCACACTGGCTCAAACACTCTCAAAATCAAAAGTGTAGCTGAGTAACCAGGGAGTTGAAAAATATTACAGCCAGCACGGGGCTGATGATGCAGTTTTATGTAAATACAGTACTGAAGAAGATAGGCAAAGAAGCTCTAAACCAGACCCATTCTCTCCTCATCCTTTCCTTGTCTTTCACTTTTTCCTCTACTACCCTCCTCTTCCTACCACTTGTGCAGTCCTCACTCGTGTTCCTGGTGGATCCCATCCCTCACCATCCATGCCCCATGCACATCCTTCCCAATCCTCCCGGTCTCTCCTGCTTTCTTGGAACTTCCTTGATCCTCTCAGACTTCCTTGACAGTCTCTCAGACTCCATTGGTTATTTCTTCAATTATAACACCTCACTTCCTATTAAAATATTATGTGTATTGCTTCCTTATCATCCTTTTTCCTTGCCTCTCCTCTCTCCCTTACATAAGGCAAATACATTCATGTATGACCAGACAACCAGTGCTCCTATCTGCTGGCTGGCTTTCTTGATGCCTTCACTAAAAGTCACTCTTCTCACTAAAGAGATCTTTGGAGCACAGGGCATCACGTCTCATTTGTGACAAAAAAACTCTTCCAGTTTCTAGGATGAAGGTCTGTAGTCTACAAAAGCTTGCATTTCTAGAAGTTAAAGAACGGGAAAATTCTAAATGTGTACTGTAGTTGATGAGAATAACTACAGTTTAAGGGAAGGAGTCCATGTATGATCACACGGTCAAGTGTAGTAATTATTGCACTTAAGAACACCTATGTGTATACACGATATAACATGATTTGTAACATGTTGTAAAATAACACGTATTATGGTTTGTAAAATATGTTATACAGCTGTAATTTCCAACAAATTATCATTCCCCTTCTGTTGCATTCTGCTTGCTACTGTTTTTTCCCTACTGTGAAGTGCAATTTCCTTTAAACTGCATTTTTCTTGCTCAGTTTATAGTGACAATTCTTTTCTTTTGTCTTGGGCCAAAGATTGTGTTTTTACTTTTCATTTGTTTGTTTTCTTTTGTTTTTACTCTTAAGGACATAAATATTTCTGATGTAAATATTTTTCTTCCTCTACCTATTGCTTAGATTGTATGAAGTGGATATGAACACAACATGGTGGTGGTTACATCATTACTTGTTTGTTCTTCTACAGTGCCAGTGTTCATATGACTCTTAGGAATTTTAAATCTTTTTTCTGTCAATAAATGGGATAATGGTACATAATTCTACAATGTGAAACAAAAATATCATGGATAATTCTAACTTTCTGCACTGACAAGGTATTCAAGTTCTTTTATAGCAGGAAGAAGTACTCTAAAGTTTCACTGTAGGATTCTTCACACATGTTCTACTTTTGAAGAAAGAATTTGAAATGGTGTACTGAACTCCACTGTAATATCTCTGCTCCAACTGTTTGCACATTACATCTGTCTAAACACCATCACTGACAAGCAGTGTTACCAACCTACTCTAACACCCATTCCACTGACAGAGGTTTAAAGAGAGTGTATGCTGGTTATTAATATACATGTTGTATTTATAGCAGTCCAAGCATACCAGGGGTACTTGAGAGAACATCTTAAAATGCTGTAATCCATGGATTTGCCTTTATATATATATATATGCAGGCACATGAACAGTAATTGAAAGTCAAGATCCTCTTTACATAGGTTGCCCTTTTTTCCTCTTACTGATTCTTCTTGTCATTCTTTGAATTCCTACATTTTCCTCCACACCAAACTCCACTGCCTCCTCTATGAGAGACTGTGCTCACAGTCATGGCAGCTCATTCCTTACTGCATACAAACCAGGATTTCACTCTGTGTGTTTCCCATCTGGGATGTTTTCAATCTCTCCCCGTCCCCAGGGAGCAAATGCAGATAAGTCCTTTGTGTGGCAGTCTGATCATCTCTGAAAGCCTGCACTGTTTTTTGAAAGAGCAATGTTCTCAAAAAACCAAGCAAAGGCTGGAGTTGTCTGTTTTAGCTCTGCTGTAACCTCTGTAAATCACTATGTCTAACTCCATTTCTCCATCTTGATCCAATACACTTTCCAGTATGGTCCAATCACACATCAGACTGTGCTTCTCACAGGAGAGTATGTTATTTGGTACTATTATTATTAGTATTATGGATACTCACAGTACATGTGATGTTCCTGGGATCTTGGATTGACTTGAGTCATGTGTACTTCTAATGCCTGCATGGACTTTGTAGTGAATTTCAGGTGCAGGAAACAATTTATTTGTCCTTTCTTTATGAATAGTCTGCAGCGGTTGCTTAAAATGTGCTGTTGCAAGGAAGATGGTGTCAATAAACCTATTTGTTGACTTTGTAAGGCTGTGCTGCAATCAGTAGTGTGACCTAAGGCACACCGTGCCATTTGATGGAATGTAGTCAAGAAATACGTGTCTGAGAACAACTCAGAAATTGAAAATGAGCCCCAGAAAATTCAGGCTATTACAATGAAAATGTGCAAGCCCAAGCAGGTATTATAATTGGTGTGATGACACCTTCCTTGTGACTTGGCTGGTGCGTGGCTGTTAAAGGACCACAGTCTTACTATGATGGAAAACTGAAGCTTACAGGGATTCCATTTGCTTCCCTCTGACCTTTCTTATCCAACCTTTCCTTGCCTTTTGTGTTGTGCTTTAGACTGCCTGAACCTGTGAGGCCTTCAGAAGCCCCTGAGCAGAACTAGGGGTACGTGCATATGGCAGTCCGTATGCTTTGGGCAGTGAGCTTTATTAAGTTCCTTTTAAAGTTCCCAACATCAAGAGCTCCTCACAAATATAAAAATGCATTCCCCTGCATGTCTGCCAAGAACTGCTTGGACAGCAGGGACAGAAACTGAGCAGCAGGGCAGGAAGGGGAACACCCAGTAGGAACTGCTGCTTGTTTTGTTTGTTTCTTGTTGCAAACAGTTTCTTGGACTCAAGCATCACAAATCTGCCCTCTGATCCCATTCTCTTACAGGATCTCACAGTCCCTTTTTCTAGGATAAAGGCTGGTGCAAGGTGGAGTGTGTTCTCTGGGAATGGACAGGCTGTCCTGCATTGCCACTCTCTACCAGCATGAACAAGCAATAAACCAAAATCCTACTGTCCTGACCCCATTTCATAGGTCTAATCTACATTAAAGCTCTTGTGTTCTCTTCATTTATTTGTTTATTCTTGGTGGTAAGTCTCTCTGTGCTCCCAGAAAGCATCAGAACAAATGCAGCTTCAATAGGGAGAGGTTTCACCCTGGTGAGACAACTCCAGGGTTATCCGAACTGCTCCAGCTGAGGCAAATCAAGCCAATCAGGAAGCCCCCAGAAAAGTGGGCTGTGTTCAGATTGTTGTTTCCACCCTGAGACATTTCCTGCTATTGTTCTTACCATTTTCTCTGAGTGTCCATGGGACTGTTGGGTGGTGCTGTTACTGCCGGTAAGGGATTTTGGGGAGATCTTATGTCCTTGCAGGCACAGAGAGAACTCTGTGTTGTTCTCCTCATAAATTCCCAGGACATGTTTCCGGCCCACAAGTGCAAGGAAGGTGGGGCTGCAGCGATAACTGGATCTTGGTTAGCAAAGGAAAGTGTTTTTTGCCACTGGCTGTGCTCAGCTAGGCAAGAATGAAATCATGTGCTAAAATGATGAATGAATTTCAGTTCAAGGAATTGCTTACCACCCCAGGACAAGCAGAGGAGGCCAGTCAACAGTATCCTGGGATTGACTGAAAGCTGATGAAATTCTGAACATGTTTTGGAAATGCATTAGTTTCAACTACCATAGTTTTATCTCTGTCATACAGACCCTGGTTTTCTCTTCTCAAGAGTACAGACTGTCTTCTACATTTGCCCTACCCACTCCCAGTGTCCATATCTCATTTCAGTAATTGTCTTCCTTCCATCAGAAGCATCTCATTAGTTGTTGCTGGACTAGGTGAGACTGAGAAGAGTGGGGGGAGAGAGCTGGAGGCCACACCAAACGAGCTCCTAAATCGCCACTACCTGTTTATGTAATCCTGAACATATCTGGAGGCATTTTGTCCTTTGATTTTCATACATAGTATTATAATTTCCCATGCTGTGTAAAACCTACGAGACCAAATTTTTGCTTGGAAAGCATCTTATGGATAAAGAAAGGAGTGCAGAGAAGAGCTGTGAGATTGCACATGATTTCCCCTTCCAGCTCTTTATTCCCTGTTACCTAGTATCAGCCACACATGAGTCATGCTATCTGATCACTCAGTGCTGAAGAAAGGCAAGTGAGTTTAACAGTGTGGTAATGTCCCTTTTATTTTCCTTGATGGCTCAGAAGTTCCCCTTGCTGCCTCATGGAAAGTTGGAACAAGGCATGATTTTAATTGTGGGAAGCTGAAAAGTTTGTCTTCACTTTGTACAGAATGCTTGTGGTAAGAGTCAGCTGACAGCTTCCTGCCTGCATGGGTCTTAGCTGGGTGAAATTTTTGACCTCTGGACTTCCCAGGAGCCACAGAAGTTCCAAGTCAGGATAAGCAGACATCTGGGCTGATTCAAATCAGGGTCTGAAAAAGAGCCAACAGAGCACCTGCAGCACAGGATGAGCTAGAAAAAGGGATTACTTTCCTTTGTGGAAGAACCTTTGAAAGTATGTCAGGGTCTACATTTTGATGGTTGGCCCATAGGTGGTTACAAGGCACAGCAGAGAGAGAGCATGGGACTGCCTTTCTGGGAGTAAATGAGGAAGACAACCTCCAGAACATTTAGCAGTGTGGATAACCCCTACTGTCTCATAAATTTCTTTCTACTCTGTTCATTATTCTTTCTGCAACAGCTGAGGAAAACCAAGTGCATCCTAGGATGTCTGGATGGTAGTGAGGAACTGGCTTGCTTTGTTTTGTTTTAGTGGATGCCATGACTACACAAAACACCCTTACACTTTGTTGTCAGAATGACTGTGATGCTTGAAACACTGGTACTTGGAGTACACAAAGGTACACAAAGGAATAGAGTAGGAAGAGGAGCTGGTCCATGTCACATCTCTGGGAATTCCTGTTATGTGACCAGGAAAAGGGATTGGAATTTTGTAGGACTTTCCAAAAACCTCAAGGATTTACTTTAGGGATTTTTGAGTTTCACAGGTTCTTAATACTCAGGATCTTGATCTTCAGCTGAATCTCAGTAAGCCTGTGAATACGGTTGACTTTACCCACATGATTCACACTCCTCTTTGCCTTTCTATGCCCACTTTATTTTTGCATTGGTATTTGAACTATTTATTCAAGTAAGATAACTTTTTGTAAGAATGGGCAGTAATGAATTTGATAGCATTGTGAAAGCCTGCTCAGGTTTATAGAACTAACAGAACATTTTTGTTTGCTTAGTCTAAAATTTCACAGGAATATAAGACCTAAGGAAAGGAAAAGATGTCATAGATGGGCAAATTAATAAAAAGGCTATGTTTCATTTCCAAGTTGTTTCACTTAGATGAGTGCATTCACCCTAATAAAGAAATATATGAAGTTAGCATAAGTTTCTGGTAACAAGATCCAGTTTTTGTTAACAGGTTCCAAAAGATGCAGATAGGCATCTTTGTGGATTGACAAAAATAAAAACACCAGAGAAATTATAGAGATGCTTTTGAAAATGGGATGAAGATCTTCTGACGTTTTGTCTCCTGTGATTTTTTATGACTGAGGAACAGTCATGAAAATTTACTTTTCAGTGGAGCTCTATGTATGTGTAATGACATTAAACTGCAGAAGATAACACAGAAGTAAAAATATAGCCGTGGTCCTTTGGAATGGGCTGACAAAAACCAAAACTAAATTAAATTCAATTGCCTTAAAAATGCCTTAATTCAAAAAAAGGCATTGAAGCTGACAACAGCAGCAATGTTCAGGGAGCTTGAATGGCACCAGTTGCACTACCATGACCAATAGATGAGGGCAGTTGGAACTGCAGACTGTTGAGAGAGCTGGCCAACGGGTTGGCAGATGTGTCACTGAGTGCCAGATGGACACCACCAACTGTCTAAATGCTTCCTCCCTCATTAGAAATTGGCCTCATTTTTTCCCTGGCTCTGTCTGCAGTTCTCAGCTCTGCTGTTGGCAGCCCCCATGGCACTCACCCTGCAGCCCACACGCAAGCTCCCGTCAGCATGATGCTCCCTGTAGGAGCTGTAGGGTCTACAGTCATGTCCTAATCTATGCAGATTTCTTATTAGTGGAGTGAAACACCCACAGCACCATTTATTTCCACCCTTCTTTACTGTTCTGTTTCATTTTGTTTTTGTAATACTCATGGCAGCTGTTGTGACCAGTCACAAAGAAGTATTTTGTGATGTTGGTACAAAGCTGCTGGTATTTGCCATCTTGCACTATGCAAACCCTGGTAAGCATGAGCAGGCTAAAGATGCAGCTTTGTGTTCAAACCAGCTGTGTCTGTAAGCCTCTCTGGCTTCTTGCCAGGAGTCCAGACCCAAAGTGAGTGCTTTTGTGGCCTTCTGGCCATGGAGCTGCTCTGGCCTCCGCTCACTGCCTACTTCATTCCTCCTCCTATGTGGCTGACACAAGCAAAATAAAGATCCAAATGTCCTCATACAGAAATTGTTTTACTCATGTCTGTCTTCTTCTCTGGAATACCCTCTTTGGGAAGTACCCAAGCCTTCAGGCCGTGAAGTCCTTTAAAAGTTCAATTTCTGTAGCACAAAGGAATCTGGGAACAACTTCATGCTGATCTCCAAAGAATTGGGTGTGGATTGATTGTGGAAGGACCCACCATAATTTAAATGTGGCTCAGGCTAATTGTAAGCGATGCAGAGTTTGAATCTAAAGATGAGAGAAACATATTCTTGCCTTGGAAAAACTGATCATGCAGCAATTGCAGGGGTGAAGGTTCATCCCAGGAGATGCTTGCTGTAACACACAGGGCTCAGTGGCAGTAGTAAGGTGGCTCATCACCATGTCTTGCCTGGCCCATGGTGAGCTTATGCACTCGTTGGGTGATCTCCTGCTTCCTGCAGTCACAGTAAATACCTACCTAGCAGAAGTGCTTGTAAAAGCCGTGGCCAGGGGCCCATGAAAATAACACAAGGATGTGCAACTTCTTAATCAAGACTGCCAAATGCCCAGCACTTCCCACAGAGCCCGGGGCTATTTTCACTTTTCTCATTTCCCCTTCACCCTCCCTCACACCACACTCCTTTGCTGAGCCTTGGCTCTTCATGTTGCATGTCACTGTGTAGAAGTGCTTGTTTAGCAGTTTTACCACCTAATAAAGGAACACAACAAACCTTCAGACAAACACTCTGTGGACATGGAAAGTGTTGCAGAATTGTTGCAGAATGTCTCTTTCTGCTGCCCTACAGGCCTGCCTTGACAGCCAGAGACGATCACCCTGCACACAGACATCAGCTGCCTGGGGGACAGAAACAGTTCCGCCACAGCAGAAAGGAAATAATAAAAAGGAAATAATAAAAATCCCTACTGCCGCCTGTGCAAGCAGATTTTATAAGATGGGATCCAGATTCCTGCGTGATGAATTTCCATGCAGTGCATGGGGCCCTCTAGTGAGCTCGGGCATGATGGCAACCGCTAGGAAGGAGCTCTTCTCGCCTTCTCGGTTGCATGCCCTGGAGACGAGACTTCACATACTAGCTGCCAGACAGGTACCTGGGTTATGAGACCAGCAATACCCATCATATTAGCTTTTTGTGACTGCTCTTGGATTCTTTATGACCAAGCTGGATCGTGCCCGTGGCCGACTCTGAAATTTGCAGCCAGTGGCATGACATTTGGGTACTACTATGCTTTTTCAGCCCTGGGGTCTAATGCGGGCATAGGATGGTATCTGGGCCTTTCAGACACCAGTACACGACTCCTGACTCTCCAGTGACACTTTCAACTTTAAACACAGACACTAGTGTTTTCAGGAAAGTTTGTCTGCTGCTTTGGGGTACCTCAGGAAATCTGGGGGGAACCTCATTTGATGAACGTCAGTTTAATCCCATTGAACACTTGGAGTCAGGGACCACACAGTCCTCTAGCTTTACTTTCATCAAAACAAATACTTCACTTCCTCTCTTGGATGTTTATTTGACCTGCCCTGGGGGAAGACTTTGTGTCCACCAGCCACCCACAGAACAGCTGTAAATCCTGAGCTTGGTAATTGCAGTAATGACAGACTGCTTTGCATTCTCCTGAATTGTCATTGAAGCCTTGACCTGCAAAGTTAGAGTACCAAATTAACTCTCAGTGTGCCATTATTAGTCCCTGTGAATACAAGCATGCATATCTGGAAACATGTACAATTGCAATATGTGTCTGTGTGTGTTTATGCTATGGGCAGGGTAAACAAAATATAATTAGTTCTGCTATCCTTCAGCCTAATAAAAACAGAATGGTCATTGCTAGTATTTGGTTTTGCAGTAGCTTTGCAAGCTACTAGGACTTGTCAGGCTCTGTTTTTACCCACCTCTTCTGCTTGACTTATGCATGTTTGTGTAATCTTATGGCACAACTTTATTTTTTAAACAGCAGTGCCAAGCTGCTTTTTCTGTATTAAAAGGCGTTTATGACCCCAGTATATTAATGCGCAGAGGAAGATATGTAATGCCACAGCTGGAGCCTGGGAAGAGGGAAATAGTATGCTGTGAAGAGGACAGGCCAGGAAAACAGGAGTCAGGGCACAGGCTGACCTTGGAGCCGCCACTACTGTGAGCAACATAGCAGTGGTCAGGCCATGTCCTAGAGCAAAAGAACAAAGGACATGTGTCTAACAAATATATTAACTCCATATATGGCAAATTTGGATCTGTCATGGAATTATATGTCAGTGAAGAAAGATTAAAGTGTAAAAGATATTAGAACATATATACAAACTGCCTCAAGACTTAGGAGGAGGAAACCATCTATGTCTATATCACATTCCCCCTAGCAAAGGGAAGGAAGAAACTCTCACTCTCAACATAATATTTGCCCTGATGAGGAAGGACCTACAAGCATTGATGACTTTATCTCTCTCTCCAGAACAGATTCAAAAAGGCAAAGGAAGAGTGACTGCAAGAGCAAAGAGAGGGATATGCACTAGGAAGTGTAGGCATTGCGGTTGTAACTGTTATTCTGGAGACTTTTCAATTAATACGATTTTTTATTCTTCCCCCTATAATCCTTAAACCGGGGCTAAAAATAATTCTGCTATTAGATCGGTAGGAGTTACATTCTCTTCACAATGAATTCTTGTCTTTGCATGAAAGATGTGTATCTTCTGCATAATAGAAATATTTTGAGTGTAGCACTGTTGCACTGAAGAGGTGGGACTGAGATCTACCAACTCAATTGCTGAAACAATGAAATGACATGTGTGAAATTAAAATTATTAAATATGATCGCAAACATTTTTTCACAGCCTCTATGAGAGAGGCTAGACCATGCTGAAATGCCAGTTTAGGATTGAGATTGGGTTGCTGGATTTAGGCTGCTAAACTGGAAAATTAGGAAATAGATACAGGACTCTGTGGAGAAAGAAAAAGGAAATTTGTAGGCAGAAAGCTTTTCTGTAGGCAGATAAAATAGAGCTTTTTACTACAGTTCACTTGAAACACCTACTCGTACTTTTTATAGATTATGTAAAATTTAAGTAACACTTTCTGAAATCACTATCATTTTGTTGTGAAAAAGCTACTCTGAAATATCAAAGTAAAGTTCTGGGATACTAGCATTAGAAAACCTCCATACACTTTTCTCTACATTTTTCTTTGTATTTATGGAAAACAATTGCTGGGCTTGAATCAGAACTCTAATTTCCTGTGTCCTCAGTCTAGGAAGGAAGTTACACAGATGTCAGACCTTCAGATATGCCAACTCGTATAAAAAGACTGTGTCATTCTTTAAAACCACAGCAGGTGGATATTTCAAAAACCTGAAGCAACTACAACGGCAGGAGACCAAAAACATCTTATGGAGCTTTTCCACATGTAGCAAATTACTGTTATATCTTCAAAATCATCTTAATATTTGTTACATGAAAGCAATTTTCTCTCACTGAATGTTAATTCACAGAAAACATTTTCTGTAACAGTGCTATATAAATCCCTATCTTTGGGTTACTTCAAGGAGGACAGATAAATTTTCTTTCCAGGTTGATGATATAATGATAGTGTTCTCCGCATGCAAATAAAATCCAGATTTGTTGTCAAAATTATTTTCTTCTTATTCCATATTTTTCCCCCAGAAAGCCTTATTGCTTAAAATCTCTCAGATGACTGATTAGCTCCCAAACACAAAAATATACTTTGTTCCATTTAGGAGACCAAATATCCAAATTCCTGAGAATAAATGTCTGGGAGACCATCCCTAAGTGACACAATGGACGTCAAAATTTGGTGGCAGACTTTGGGAGGGCAGACCTCTCTGGCATTAATGCTGTAACTTCATACAGTCACATTTATTTTCCATTTTAGATAAAGATTTCTTCTTAATATTCCTCTAGTCAATATTCAAAATAAAATAAGTAAATGCATGCAAATTCTTTACACACCGGAAACAGGAAAGGTATAAAACACAGTTTTCAGGACCACATGCTCACAGTAATGAACAAATAGCTTTTGACAACAGTCCATCTGAAGCTTTCTCCTACAGCCTATACATACATCAGCTTTTGCCTGACAAAGGATCTGTCTCCTTCCTGTAGAATGTTTTTTATATTCACCAGACGTCTTGCCCTAAAGTACTCCTAGGTGGGTACTTTGGAAATATGAATGTTGGAATGGCATGAATAATAGCTGAAACCTTCTCTTTAGTAAAGATGCAAGCTGCCATTGTGCATGACTGTAAGGAAAAGGAAGGTGGCTACAAGCCACCATCTTAAATCTGCTGTTTAGGTGATGGACTTCTCTATTGTTCAGCTGGTGGGTTGTCCTAATGACTTCTCCAAATCCTGCAATAAGCAATGTTTCCACCAACTGTATCATCAGGACAGCCACACCTATGCTGACTTCCCACACACAACAATTGGCTGGAAAATTCAATGAAAGCAGCAATCTCTTTGCATGAGTCACACTTCTAGTTGTCTCCTACACCTCCTGGGTTTAAAATCAGTTAGGCAGTCCAAGTGTTTACTTCCTGTGGCAAGGTGTATGCTTTAAGTAGTTGTGACCAAAAGTGATCATAGTCCAGAATATGATACTGAACCTCCCAGATGGAAATGCTATAACAGGGAAGAAGCCATTTCCAGATGTGCAACCAGCCTTCAGATAAATCCCTATGCGCCTGGCAGTCTGTGTTTTAACAATATGGTGGTTACAGTCATCTAAGACTGGGCCAAGGTGAGACTAGAACTCTGAAATTAATGCTTTGTAGGTAGAAAGCTCATACCAATGCCCCAGATAGCAAGAAGGAAGATACAGGAGTGACATGAAACCCTTGCCTCCTTCATGGCTACTGTGTAGTGGGATACTCAGGGCTGGAGCAGCTGCATATTTCAGTGAGCGTGGATGCTCTGTGCCTTTCTGCATCCTGTTCCTATGCCACACTGATCAGTAGGTAACCCATGTGTCTCACATTCAAAAATAGATGAGATGTAAGGCCTACTCCCAGTCTCAGCTGAGGATGCTGGGGAGAGGAAATGCGTGTCTGTGGGAAACCAGAGTCTGCCTAGGGATGCTTCCTCAATGTGCAGGCGGCCGCCCACTCTTGGACTGGAATCCTGACATAGTTTCATGGAAACTGGGTTATGTAAGTTAACTTTTGTTAACTGCTTGCATTATATATGCTGCAGTCACAACCTTGCCTCTAACAACAAGAATGAAATAAGCACATCCAAAGGGCTAGCATTTAGTGATATTACAATTGCTGTTCTTTTGGTGAGTGAATATAGCGTCAGGCTCTTTCTACATGTCCTCAGAAGTAGCTGTAGTGAGAGGAGCCTTTTTTCAATAGAAAAAAAGATTTTGCTCTTGTCAAATTAAAACAAAGCTCTGAGAGATTGTGTTTAGGCACAAAACTATGGATGGCATAAGATCAACGATGGAGTAAGATTAAAGGAAGATGTTGCTATCTCTGAAATTGTTTAGGGCCAGGTTGGATGGGACTTTGGGTACCCTGGTCTAGTAGGAAGTATCCCTGCCCATTGCAGGGGGATGGAACTGTATGGTCTTTAAGATCCCTTCCAACTCCAACCATTCTGTGAGACTACAGAGCAATGGAAGCACAAATCAGGAGCACAAAAACATGTTTTGGGACCTGAGAGGTATCTTGGTAGTGAGATGACTAAGGGCAGAAAGAAGAGGAATGGAAAGGGCATTTTCATACCTCCGTGTTGCAAAGCAAAGTCAACCACAATTAGTCCACTGCTACAAGCAGAGGGAACCTCATGAAGAAGATTGGAGGGCTGGAGCACCTCTTCTACAAATAAAGACTGAAGGAGCCGGGCTTGTTCAGTTTGAAAAAGAGAGGACTTCGGAGAGACCTCATTGTGATCTTCCAATACTTATAAGCAGGAAGGGGACTGACTATAGACACAGTCTAGTAGTGATAGGACAAGAGGGAAGGGCTTTAAACTAAAAGAAGGGAAGTATAGATTAAATGTTAGGGAACAATGCTTTACTCAGAGGGCAGTGAGGCCCTGGCACAAGCTGCCCAGAACAATGGGTGCTCCAGCTGGGGAAGTGCTCAAAGCCAGGTTGGATGGGGGCCCTGTTTTAACTTTACCTGCTGAATGGCAGCACTGTCCATATCAGGGGGTTAGAGGTTGATGATCATTAATGTTCCTTCCAAAATAATCCATTCTATGATTCAGTGATTCACTGATTTCAACTTAGGGTATTCTGTGACTGTGACTCTGTGACTGTGACTCACTCTGTGATTCTGTGAACAGGGCCAGCTCAGCAGTGCTGTGACAGTGTGCAGAGGACTGGCAGCCCTCCAGTTGCTGGCACCAAACCCCACACAGACCCCTGTGTCTGCTGTTTCCCCTCCCATGGGTCAGAGCTGCCTTGCATGGCACGTGTGCAGCACTGGGCACACTTGGCTTGGCCCCGTTGTCATGCTTCAAGGTACCTGCTGCCAACAGCAGCAGCCAAGAAACAGGACAAGGGGAGAGAACTGGTGGTTTGCCTGAGAAGATTAGCTCCTAGCAATGCCATTGGTTAAAAAAATGACATTCATTAGTTTCCTGCTGCTCTTAGCAGTGCTTTTGCAAAAAAAATCTGGGAGATATAAAATGAAGAGACATAACAAAACACCTAAGAGAAGTAACAATGCTTGCAAGATCTATTTGTTGAAAGCAACAGCTAGGGTAGAAAATGCATCTTTAATTCTCACAAATACATCTGATAAATAGGTTTTGAACAATTATGCATAATTTGCATGCTGTGTTAAGCAGCTATTTTGTTTCACTCTGAAGATGACTTTCTAGCTTTCTAACCATAGGTTATGTTCCTGTCTTTGTTCAGAAATACTTTCTATGGCGCTAAAGGACACTAGGAAATGATGTCCATTTATCTAGGAAGTATTATTCCTTTGGGAAACATTGCCTTAATTAAATGATAAAATGTTTATGGGAATGTATCCATTTCATCATAATCTGATAGGAGATTATTTCAATGTTTTGTTTGTATGAGATATAAATGTCTGCTTTTTATTTCATCATTTAGACTAAGAATAGATAAAATGTTCAGGTTGCAGTGTCTGCATTATCAAACTGCAATGCAGTGTTATCAAAATAAATGTGTGGTGCAGTCGTTATGGCCAAAGGACATGATGCCATTCTGAGAAATATAAATAGACTCAAGCAGTGGGCCCAGGTGAACCCCATGAGGTTTAACAAATCCAAATGCAAGGTTTTGCACCTAGGTAGTGACAGCTCCCACTATCAGTACAAGCTGGGGGATGTCAGAATGGAGCACAGCCCTGTCAGAAAAGACTTGGGGATACTGATGCATGGCAAGCTGGATATGAACCAGCAGTGTGAACTCGCAGCCTGGAAAACCAATTGTATCCTGGGCTGCATCAAAAGAAGGGAGGTGAGCCTGCACCTGTATGCTGGTGAGGCCTCACCTGGAGTGCATCCAGATGTGAAGTCCTCAGTACAGGAGACACATAGACCTGGTGGAGCACGTCCAGAGGAGAGCCACAGAAATGATCCAAGGAATGGAACACCTCTCCTATGAGGATAGGCTGAGAGAGCTGGGGCTGTTCAGCCTGGAGAAGAGTAGGCTCCAGGGAGACCTGATAGTGGCCTTTCAGTAAATGTATAAAAGAGGGCTGTAAGAAGGAAGAGAACAAATTCTTTAGCAGGGTCTGTTGTGATAGGACAGGTGGAAATATTTTCAAACTGAAAGAGGGGAGATTTAGACTGGATATAAGGAAGACGCTTTTTAAAAATGTGGTGAGGCACTGGCACAGGTGGTACAGAGAGCTGATGAATACCCCATCCCTGGAGATACTCAAGGTCAAGCTGGACTGGCCACTGAAAACCTGATGGAGGTGTTGGTGTCCCTTGTTCATTGCAGGGGAGTTGGACTAGATGGCCTTTAAAGGTTCCTTCCAACACAAATGATTCTGTGATTGTATGATTCTAAATGTCTCTAAGAGGTCAAACAACTATTACTAATTCCTCTATTTCATGACATTTTTGGTAAGTTTGTTTTTCATTTGTACTTGAGACAAGGTGAAATTTTAGTATTTTGGAATTTTCTGTAAAATAGAAATTTTAAGCCTTGACCCACTGAAGTCATCATTTTATGCTACAGTTTCATTTGCAGCTATAGCTTTTCATCATCCTGCACTCTAGGGTCTGCCAAGTTTAGAATTTATGACTTATGCTCCTCTTCCCAGATGTCTGTTCCAATTCTGTTGACAAAGACTAAAAATTTGCAAGCTGTTTCTGGCTAATGAAATAATGCAAAATTATTTGGAGAACAAAACTGAAGTTCTCAATGCAAAAAGTAGATTTATTTATGTGTTCACATAAGCACTCTGAAGTGAGGTGCTTCAACATGGAAATATTTTGCCATTTACCAAGTTAAGGGGGAATGGGAAGAAAATTCTATTATGATTTCAAGCAGTTATCTGAGAAGCTGTCAGGCTGGTTCACTCTAGCAGATTATCCAGCTCAATGTCTGGCAGTAGCTGTATCCAGATATTGCACTGCAATGTACCGAAAACTAAAGGTTTTTTTCCTTACCTGCAGTGTAAGCATTAGACCTTGTCTCAAGCTTTAAGAGTCAACATGTTCTGCTAAACACTAGTTTATACTGAAAACCCTTGGAGCTTTTGTTTTCAATTTCGCAAATTACTCCATGTGACTAATCAAGGAGTGCAACAAGTCAGCTGTTTATAATGAAAAAAAAATTAGGGGTTCCCCTGCCCACACATTTTTAATTTCTTGTTTCACAGTCTGTCACTTGCTCTTTGCACAAAGCAGTTCCTGCTCTCACTTCTGTGTTTCGTTTCTATGTACTTTCAGCATTTCCCCTCTCTCAAAGAATTACAGAAACACATAAAATAGTTGCAGCCTTCCCCGTCATTTCAAGTATCCCTCCATACCTCTACTAATCCTGTTCCTAAAATTGTCCAGGAGTGAAGATTCCCCTGTGGCTCTTGGTAGCCTCATCCATGGCTTCATTGTGTTTCTTCTTGGAAAAAGTCTGGAGGAGGAATGCTTTATGTTTTTAAACATCCAGTGTTCTGGCAGTTTAGATCAAGTTCTCTTGCCTTTAGAATTTATTTGCCTCATCTTTATAGCTGTTTTTGAACTCTTTGCAGACATTTTCATACCTATGTTCAGTTCCCTTTTCCCTAAACAACATCAGTGATTGCTTGCAGGTTGTGGACTTCTGTGGTCAGAAACAGAGAGTAAAATGTAGGTGGGGGCAGGGCACAAGCGTTCAGATGTAGTGGCCAGTGAGAAGAGCTCTGTGCAGGCCCTGATGGTGGCATCTCTGACCTCACCTCAGAGACTCAAAATGATGGAACCTCCACAGCCAGCTTCTTCAGTACTTTGCTATCTCTGTTACTGGATATGTTTGCATGATGGATTTTCACTGCCAACACTTAATCTCAGTAACTGTTGCCCTTTCTTCTGTGAATGCAAAGAACTCGTTTTTTGTTTCCTTTGCAGCAGCTTATGAAATATTTAAAGACCTGCCCTCAGTGCTAGAGTTTTTCCTTGCTGACCTCAGCCGCTTCCATTTTCTCCTCTGGATTTTCTGACAGTTTGTACTGTACTTTCAAAGCATCATTCCAACTACACATTAATCTAATTCAGGCTTTATTAATGATAAGCAGAAGAGAATTCTTTAATGTCTCATTACCTGCATGCCAGCTTGTCTTTACAACATAAAATCTTTAGCTCATGTCCACGTTCTTATTTGCTTTTACTTCCACATCCTTTGTAGAGAACTGGGCTGACATCCACAGTGAACCTTGCCTTTGCACCATTGGCTATGCACTTGTCCTTTATTGTGTTTTTAAGATGCTTCCTTTAATTGTTACTGTCATGCTGCACCTCACTACCAGATTTGGTTGTGCATGCTACCAGATTTGACATCTTGGAGTGCAACAAATACATCATCTACTCACATACCTTCTCATGACAATAAGTTCTAATGAGGAGATTGAATAGTTTCAGGCCCAAATTAGAGCCCTAAAAAGATTTTCTTTTTAATTTGACTGAATGGTTTCTGAGCAATGTTGCATCTACATTTGCCTTACAGAAGTTTAGTCCAAACCATACTTCTATCACTTGATTATAAAAGTATCAAAGTCCCCTTACTGTCAAGATAATTGGCATCCTCAGCCTACTCAAAGCCATACGATCTGCTTGCTGCCTGTCAAGGAAGCCTGTGTATCTTGACAAGCCTTATTTTGATATACTTAAATTGTTTGTTATTCACTGTGTGTTCTTCTAGATAACCACAAGTAGTTCTCTAAGGATTGAAGTTCAGTTCCATGTTCTGGTGTTCCTTTGATCCTCTTTCCCCTGCCCCCGTACTAAAATTGAGTATGGCATTTGTTCTTCCTATGAGCAGTCCTTTTGAAGATCTAAAAGAGAAAAAAACTGTCTTGAACCACAGTTGGATGATCTGAAAATGGTTTCTTTTTCTAAGCAGTCCTGGCTTTTTTTCTGAATTCTGCTCTGGATATATAACTTGTCTCACTATATTTGCTGTCTGATTGCTACAAGAACTTTCAGTGAAGACTGAAGTACAAAAGAAAGACACTTATCTCACTGTCATCTATTATCTTTCCTATCTGCAGAGGAGGAAATCAACATTTTCCTTTGCTTTCTACTAGTGATGTTGTCATAGAACCGTTTCGTACTATATTTCAGGACGCATTATGCCTCTCCCTTTTTGATCTTGTCCTCATATATTTTTGCTGCTCTATTCAAGTGATACTTAGTGATCTGACCTAATGTCCATTTTTTCTGTGAACTCTTTTTTTTTTAAAGCCAACTAAGAAACAGAGATTTAGCACAGTGAGTATCTTTCTGCACCTCTTGCCCCTCTCCTAGACCAACTTCTGTGGCCATGTACACTACGTAATTCCTACAGAATTCCTACATCTATCCATCAGAGCTTTCAGTAACAAATTCAGCTGAGTTTATTGAAATCTGCCTACATCACATTTTTTTTGGTTGCTTTTCCCTTCGCAAGTCACAAAATTTGTAATTTCATGGTCATCTTAGAGGCTCTTTAACCTTTTTGTCTTTGGGTCTTGCCATAGTCTAATCAATCTTGTGCACGGTTCCTGAATTTTGCTTTTCTGCATAGTTTGATGAAAAGACAAATTCATATTTCCAAGATGTGCTTCCCTGTGCAAGATGATGATGACCTTTTATTTATTTAAATATTTACTTATTATTAATTATAATATAATTAATTGGTAGATTTTTTTCCTCTAGTGTGTTTCCTCCACTGGACGTACCCGGGGCTGTTATTAGTTAGATGAACTTGAAGCTGCTCAGTGATTTTCAGAATCTTTTCCAGTATAATTAGGGTATCTTAGAAGCTTCTGGTTAAAAGAAAATTAAAATGTAAAAGCTATTCTTTCCTCTGTCAAATCAAGGCTTCATTTTCAGATAAGCAAACAGTGAAGCTACAAGAATGCTAATCAATTTGGGATACGAAGAACAAAGACTTTCTCTCTCTCTTCTCAAATTCTACCCTCCCACTTAATTAAAAAATAGCCTTCTGTGTAATGAGGAAAACAAAGGGGAGTGGGAGCAGAAGTGGCAAGAATTGGAGAAGAAACCTGCACCAAAACAGACGTCTGATGTGAAATTTTGTTCTGCTTTCTGGAGAGCAATTGGATCTGTGGGTGGGCAGGTGGGTGCATAGGGTTCTCAATCCCTGAGTGCTGGAGAGGGTGAGGCAACCCCTGCCAGAACCTTGGGGTAAAGAGAGTGGGTGGGATGGGGACAAGGAGGACCACAGTATGGAGTGATGGGGAGGAAAGGGATCCTTTCACCACAGAGCAGTGTCATGCTCCTGGTCAGAAATGAAAAAATGAAAAGAATGGCAGGGCCCTGATACTACTAACCTAGATCTTACTAGGAGGTGTGAAGAGAGAAATGTGCAAAAGAATCTGCTTTCTACCAGGCCCTTGAATTACTGCATTGAGGAAACTCTCAAGCTCTCTTAAAAATAAAGGAATGAAAGAAGACAAAATACAGAGGCTTGGCAGGTTGAAAAAAGTTGGAGATGAACAGCAATTAAGAGAGAGAGCTGTGGGAGCTGTTAAAGACAAGACAGCTCTAATAACCCTGAGAGTTATTAAACATTGTGATTCACCTTGCCAATGAGGAGCTAAATCCAACCAACTGCAGCAAAAGGGAATGTTTTTCTCCTCCTTCTCCTTCTCTCACATGTCCAGCCTGATGGGGTGATGGTACTGGGAATGACTGTTTTGCTTTCTAATGAATGCTCCTGGGGCTTCTGGGGTGCTTGTTCCTGGAGCTGAGTTTCAGGCGTCTCGCAAGAAGGACCCTCTGCTTGAAATCAGCAGCAATGCAACTAACAGCTGAACAGCTGCAGGAAAAAAATCAGCAAGGGAAGCTGCTGGAGCACTTCTGATGATTATGAAGGTGATGTTTTGTCATCTCACCTTCATTCTCCTTGGGGAGCTCTCTTCTCTACCTGTGTGGGTTTCTCTGTTCTTTAGTGAATGTAAATTTTAATCTAGCAAAAAAAAATGGTCTCCTGCTCTCCAGAAAAAGAGAGAGAAAATGAAATTTTCACCCTCATCATTATGCAAAACCCTTCAGCAGTGTCAAAACAAACAAACAAACAACAAAAAAAACCCAAACAAACAAAAATCAAAAGCAAAAACATTGTTCAGCATCCCTGGAGCAAACAGACACATTAACACATTTTGTACACTCTGGGCTATTTCTCAGCTAGCATTCCACCCACGGTAGATACAAAACATTATATATTTCAAAGATGCTTTCCTGTGAAGTAAAGAAAATCCCTTGGAGAACACAATATTGAATTATGTCCAAAATACATGTGTTTAGATGAAAATAGTAATTCCTTCTGAAATCTGCAACTCTACAAATTGTTCTCAATATGCAGAATAGCAGGAACTCTTCAACAGTAAATATGAAAATGGGAAATTTAGTTAAAACCAATAAGTTCCATGGCCAATTGTACTACTTACTGTCAAAAAAGGTTTCCCTTATGAAAAAAAAGTCAGGTTCACCCAATGCATATTTCTATAAAGGTCAATTTATACAATTGACCTCAAGTACCTAGGAGGAAAATTGGTTTACTACTGGCTCCTGCATACCCTGAGAAACTCTTTACAATATTAGTGTGCCCACCGATAAATACTTTCACAGAGTTTAAAGCATACTTGAATGAAAGAGTTAAGGATCTCCACAGTACATTTGAATTCCTGAATGAATATTCTTTTTAATAAGGGCGTTTCTATTAAAAGAACAGAAAAGCCCAGCTATATCTCATATTCAGACCTTTTATATTAGGTTAAGTATATATCCAATTAGTTTAGGTATATATCTAACATATGACAAGTAGTTCAGCCAGAAATTATTTATCATTATCATTCTCTTCCTCAGTGCTACACTGCCTTTCATAATTTCTTTCTTTTGTGGCACTGAATCCTTTTCAGCTCAGCAACATTATAAGCAGAAAGCAATGAAGAAAGCATCATCTTTCAGAAATACTAAGTTGGTGCATTAGGTTTTTCAAATGTCTTCTCCTCTGGGAGATGAAATTTCTCAGCAGGGACTGCTAGGATGGGAACATACCAACACATTCCTCATCTTACTGAAGATGCTAGTGTGGTCCTTTGGTCTGGGCTGATGCAATAAATGTTAAGACAAGGCATTTAATGAAGCTGTGAAATGATTAAATACAGTTTATAATGAGATAAGATATCTTCAGAATAGGTAATAGAATAGTCACCCCCTACAGACTCTGCAGATGACAAAATAAGTAGCAGAAATAAAGAAGTAAAATCAGAAACAGTATTTTGCTTCAGGCTTTTTGTTTCACATCCATTACTGTTCCAGGTTACCATTGATCTGGTAGTCTTCCAAAAAACAAACTGCATTATCTTTCTTGCAGTAAGGCAAGTCCAGAAGGGCTTCACTGAGGCAAGTGAGCTCAGGGCTGTGCTGGGAAAAGCCAGCAGCCCCCATTGCCACATAAAGTAACTTTAGTGGCCAGAAGAGATCCAGTGGTACATTTTAGGGACTGGCCAAGCACAAGGGTCCACAACTAGGAGGTACCTGTAAGAGCCATATTTTGGGTTACAAGTCTTCACTTGTCTCATGGCGTATGTAAGCAGGTGTTTTCTCTAGCCAAGAATCACCCTGCACACTCTTGTCCTCTGTTGGCATTTGAGAACGAGAAAGCCTGGATATTCTGTTCTCCTTCTTTGAATTTTTTAAATAGTGGAAAGACTACCCCCAAAAGCCATGGAACAGAAGTCTTCCAAAAAAAAGTGTGCTGTAGGCAAGAGATCAGCTTCACTCTGTGGTCTCTGGTAGACACAGGCATCATGAGCCAGGATGTCAGAATGTGGCTCAGTGGTATGTTTCTTTCTGATTGCACAGACCAAAGCACTTGTCAGCTGTTATATTCCTAGCCCCAAGAGAGGGAAAAGGTGGTGAATGGATAAAAGGAAGGAGATTTCTCAGTTGGAGCTCTATTCTGATATTCTCTCTTTCTTACATCTGCTGCAGTAATGATTTTTGAGTTTCAGGTTTTCTCTGAAGTGAGCCTCCTCTGCTGAGGAAATGACTTAGTAATGGGGAATGACTTAGTGTGCGGGGATTTCAGGCAGCTCTTATGTAGTGGACACTGGTCTAGTTTGTAGGAGTGTGATGCTGTTTTCTGTTCACACTCTGTGAACATCAAATAAAAGCATTTAATGAACTAATGGTCTCACAGCAACACTCCACATTACACCTTTGGTGGTACCATTTTGACCATACCACGCTTGATACTGATGTTCTCTGTGTAGAAATGATATACTACCAGGATTAAGAAAAAAATAACTCATTAAATAAAACCAAACTTCACACACTGGTGTAAGGCAGACTTCCTACTATGAGAACCTGTTAAAATTCTAACCATTCAGAAAATTTATAACCACTTCCAGAGATAGTTGTCTAGATCAAGCAGGGCACTATCTGGCTTTTGATGCTATACTACCATGACCTTCCCTGATAGCCTAAACAGGAAAACAGGGTGATTTTTCTGTGACATGTGGTACAGCTTCAGTATGATCAATGCTCTGTTTTTTGTGGTGTACATAGCAAAGAGCAGAGAATTACATGGCCTTCTTGTCTGTAAGGTCATTGCTTCTGAAATTGCTTGCCTGAAACATGATACAAGAGAGCATTAGCCATTGTTGCCTGCCTGTAAGACTACTTAATGTTACCCACAGCCTTAAAACTGGCATTTCAGTGATGATACACCTCACATAACAAGCTAAGTCTACCTTGGTGGGCACTCACTTTTGGAAGAAATGTAAAATATTTTCAGTAGTGGTGGCCCTGCCTGCTGGGCTAGAACCTTCCAACCCAAGACATTCTACGATTCTATGATTCTATGATTCTATGATTAAGTGAAAGTGTATTCATTGCACATGAAGAAAACAGAACTGAGAGTGACCATGTTCTTGGCATGGTGACACCTTGCAGCTATCTAACAGTACCCAACACGTGGACACCACAGCTCTCTTCTCACAGTGATAGCAATAGGATAAAGGCTCAAAGTCATGAGAGTTCCTGTTGCACAATTTGGGACACGAACATGGCATATGTGGAAAGGCTGGTCCACTGTTTTCACTTGCTATAACCTTTCCCAAAGTTATAATGCTATTTTGATGCTTTCTCCCCCTCTTCCCCTACCTCTCCCTCTCCTTCTCCCCTTCCTTTTCCCTCTAACTCTCCTCTGCCCTTCTCCCTCCCCCTCTCTCTCCCTTTCCTTCCCCTCCACTCTCCTTTCATTTTTCTTTAGCTGAAAATCTTGTAGCAGCAAAGCTGAAATTCCAGTGTAACTATGCCATCTTCCCTAAATCAGTAGTGGTATCTTGAAGTCCTGCACGTAACCTGTGAGCAAAGGTATTAATTGTTCTCACAGGACCACATCAGTGGCTGGCCCCATATAACCTGAACCCAGTAGGTATAGCTGAGTACTTTAACCATTCAGGTCTGTGTCCTTTCTATATTAGAGAGTTAATGCAGGATTTTTACGTGATAATTTCTACTTAACACCCAAATACATTGCTTTTTTGTTGCTTTCAGATCATGCTTCTTTGATACTTAAGAATAGTGTGACCAAAAAGAGCCAGATTTACAGTCTTAGCTATGTGCACATGTCCTGCCACAATATGAATCTTTTTTTTTTCAGCTAAAGGCTGTTCACTTGTGCTTTCTCCAGCAGCTTGTATTAGTAAACACCTATTTCTTGTTTGTTACCATTAAACAAGGAAAACCTGAAGAATTCTGAGGAATGAAAATTGATTCATGATATCCAAGTGGTACTGGTGAGGTCCCCTGCATACAGTAAGGAGCAATTCCTGTATGAAAGAGTTCAGCTCAGACTTAGCTCACACTAAATGTGTGGGGAAGATAATTACACAAATACAACACTGGAACAGGAGACAATGCTAGAAGGAGCATTGGTGCACCTTGCTCAAAGGTCAAGCAAGAAATCAATGGCAGAGGGAAAAGTTAATCCAGGGATAATCCATCATGGCTGATTTTTCCCCTCAAAGCCATTCCAAGTGACATTCAGCAACACTTAAATTGATTACTAACTTCAGATTATCCTGCTGACATTCTTTTGTTGCCTAAAGGGTAGATTATTTTAAAACACTTTTTATTTCAGTACATTTTCCAGTACAGAGGTTGTTATATAGGGCTATGATAATCTCTGCCTGTAGAGCTCATCCTTTTTAACTGTCTGATAAAAGTGCTGGTGAAAAATGAATCTACAGAGGGAAGCCTTGCTCATATTAGTAAAAATCTTTTAGAACAGACTAGGCATAACTTAATCTTTCATACAAAGGACTGGATGTATTTTCCTGTGCCTGGTACAAAGGGAGAATGATATTATTCTAGATCAGTCACAATCTACACTACAGTTTCACAGCCCTTTGAAATTTCTGTCTCACCACTGATCCACTTATTCAGACTTAGCTTTATCTTTTTTCAGTGTATTTTTTCTTCAGCAGGTTTTTATGATTGTCCTCATCAGTATTTTCAGGACTCCTAAACCATAGAATCACAGACTCATAGAATGGTTTGGGTTGGAAGGGACCTTTAAGATCACCTAGTTCCAACACATCTGCTATAGGCAGGGATGCCTCCCACTTGACTAAGTTCCTCAAAGTCTATCCAGTCTGGCTGTGAACTCCTTATCCATATTGAGGCGAGTCTGTCGTGACGCAGACTGACAGCTGGACAGAAGGTAGAGCAGGTGGCTCTTCAGACCCTAGCAGCTTCATGTTAGTACTACCTCAGATATGCAAAACCCTCATCCACAGATTCTTCTTATTCATAGGTAGCTAGTCTTCTTACAGTGTACACATCTCTTCTACTGTCTCATAACTATAATTCCTTGCATATAAGCTGGCTTTCATCAGCTGAAGGACTTCCATAGAGAAGCATGGACATTGTCCAAATCTGACTCCAGTGTTTTGTGTGTTGGACTTCACCTCCTGATCCAATTTTTCTTTGTAGATATTAATGACATTTTATGGCCATAAGCTACTCTGGTTTCTTGGCCCTGCTGACCAACCTTTTCAATGTGCTATTGTTCTAACGGCAAATCAAGGTGCCAATCATATAGGGACTGGTCTTAAAGGTCTGCTTAGTCTGACCTTGAACACATTTTTTATGGTTTTTCAATTTTTTTTTTCATTTTTTTTTTTCAAAATCTGTCTGATTTTTTTTACTTTTGCTACTGCTTGGCAGTGCACCTGACATCCTTGTAAAATCCTCTCTCACCTATGACAACAATAACTGGTCACAGGAGATGCCATGAAAATCTGATTTTGAAATGGCTTATATCCATGTCCATTTGCTGTTTAATTCCCCCCACTTTCTCCAGCATCTCTGTCTCAAGCATTTCATTTATTTCATTGCTCTTCTACTCATTTGTTACACCAACCCAGTTTTCACATTTGAGGTCTTGCAGTAGTCTGATGCAGGGACCTGATTCCTCTGTGTCTCACGGTGTAGAGTCATGTATCACTTCATTCTACAAAGCCCATTTTTGTACTTGACTATGAACACATTTTGCATTTGCATTTCGCTGATCTGAGTGCTATGAATGTTCTCCATTTTTGATCTGACCATATAACTCGTTCAGCATAGCCTGGGATGACTACAAGCTTTTCTCCAGCATGCACTTTTTTCACTTTTTTGCAATGATACATATGCCAGCAGACCAGTGTGTGCTGCTGAATGTTGCTGGAAAATTCTCCCTGGGGCTTTTCCTTTTTCTTTATTTGCAGTTTCTCAATAAAATTGGTAACAGCTGTTGTTTTCCTATCAATCATTATTCCTGATAGCATATTCAATCATTCTTTGTCGTATGTGGACCACCAGTTTTGGATCTGCATTATTTTGTCCTTAGAATTCTCAGACTGCAGTGGTTTAAGAAACCCCACAGGGAGGTGATGTGCTTTTCGAACTGCGGATTTTAAAAACGAGTGGCGAAGACTTGCAGTGCCCACTGGGTGGCTCCAGACACTGAACCTTGCTCCTCTGACTGCTTACGCAGGGCCATACCAACTCTTCAGAATTGCGTGGTAACTGCTGACAACCAGGAACAAGAACAGGGCAGGGCCTGGACTAAGCAAACGTATGATGCTCCAGATATATAAATTATTAAGTAGTTATTAATGACTGTTTGAATCACAGCAGTGCACAGTGGTTCTATGGAGGATGCCTGTGCAGGAAGGAGCATTAGGGCTTAAAATCCACCCATTGTACTTGAGATGCTTATCTGAGGCAGGAACTGTTCTCAGGGGAACAGATGGGCTTACACAGGCTGTGAGGTGAGGTTCTTTCCTCACTGAGGATAAGGAGGTGGTGATGTAAATGGCGATATCTTATTTAAACCCCTGCAGTTACACAGATTAAGTCCAAGTCTTTGGAGAAGGGAGTTACTGAGGGTTAAAGCCATAGCGTGTCTTCCCTGGCTCTGTGAGCGCATCTGTGCGAGTGCAAGTGTATGCTGTATGTCCATACACAGTACATAAAAAGAGGTTTGGCAGAGCAAAAGAAAACAAAAGAAAGTTCTCCAGTTTAAGGTGAACACAGACTAAATAATCACTGTGAAGTACCAGCACAAAATCAGCTGGGCGCTGCTTCCTAACCCTGTGCCTGCTCTTTGTAAAGAACACTGCAGCTTTCTCATCTTTTTCACAATTGTTCATGCATATGTAACCCTCATGCAAATATGTTTTTCTGATACAGAACTAACTTGATTTTGGTATTTTCCAGACTCTAAGGGTGTTACAGACTTCCAGCTAACTGTCTGGAAGGAACTCTTGAGCTAAGCTTCAATACAAGAAAGCCAACCAGTTACCCAAGTCCAGAAAAGATGAACCTGACCCTAACAAGGAAAGAAAGGAGGCTAGTCTCTTTTGTTTTATTCAGGGAAACAATCCCACGTGACCCATGATAAAGATCTAATTCAGATATAATGAACTCAAAAGTTTCTACATTTTATGCTATTGTAAGTTTATTACTTACAAAAGTCTTTTTACATACAGAACCTGTCAGTTCTACTAGACTTAAAAGAGGCATGAAAATCTTAGATATCTTTGCAAATGGAAGGAGTGTGGTGATGCGGTACATATAGTAAATAAATGAAGAGACTTCTTAATCTATGACATACAGACATGGATGAAGTGTTAGAAACATATGAAGTGGAAATTCCTTGATATGCAGTGATGGATTTTTGGAATTTTTTCTACATCTTTTCTTCTGCTTGATTGGGCACATGGGTGCCTTTACTGAGGTTCATCTTTGAGGAAAGCAGCCATAGCTGGAGTGGTGGGAGTCTGTGCTCATATTGAACAGTCAGTCTTTCTGTCTGCTTTATGAAAGGTACAGACATCACTAAATAATTACAAATAATTTAGTAGTGTGATATTCTTACATTCACATTCAGGTAACCAGCATTTAAATGACTGTTACAGATTAAGCATGCCACTCTGCTATTTTAAGTATGAGCTGAGTTTCAGATCCAAAGCAATAAGCTGTGTTACTATTTTGCATGTATGTATGTATGTGTGTGTGGGTTTTTTTTTTTTTTTTTTTTGGACTGTCACATCTGAATATGTTATACCACATGTAAAAACCTCAAGCCCTTTGCCACCCAGCAACTCTTAATTAATTTCTCTTCTGAGATCATCCTGCAAATTCTAAGGAATTCTCTAATTCCACTGCAGAGTAGGTTCCTTCAGAAATCTGAGACTTCCTGTTGTTGAAGTTTTTAGCCTGGCTTTGTTTCGTTCTCTATTTTCCTAAGAAATGTATCACATGTGAAAAACATCCCAGCAAAAGCTTTATGGGCAGTGAAGGATGTGCTGTTTTGGAAACCATATTCCTAGAAGTTGCTGAAATGGGAATCTCTGCATCTTCAGCATAGAAACTCTGATGTTGATCAGACTTGCTGGAGAACCAGACACAAGGTGTGGGGACAAAAAGCTGCTCCTGTGCAGAAAGCTTGATCTTCCCTCATAAGCAGAGCAGAATTTGAAGAGACTGCCTGGAGATGAGACGCTTTTGTTATTTCAGTCCTGGGGAGTTCTCTAGTGCAACTGTTCATACAGGCAGTATGCAGAGGAAGACCAAAGGCCAGTTAACAAGCTGCATCTGGCATTTTAGTTAGACCCCAAAATGCTGAATAAACAATGCTCTCCCTACAACTGAACTTTTGCTCCAGCTGCTATCGATGTGGAAGCTGCAAATATTCATGCTTATGTGGACCATGCACTGGGGGACACACTGTTCTCTGCAGCAGCACACTATTCTGCAACTGTTCATATCCCCCTGGAATCTGACTGCAGGGAGATCAATTAGACCTTTCCAAGAAGACTATTATGCCTCCTCATGTTCTGGCTTGCACCTCCAGTTCTCAGTAAGGTCTGAGCAGCTGGTTCTGACATCAGATGATCCCTCTTTTGAAGGTCCCTCTTTTGAAGGTGTGCCCTCAGGTCTGTCTTACACATGTTGTCTTTCTCTCTGCCACAGAAAGTCTATTAGTATCAGTCTCAAGGGATACATAATTACAGCCGCAGTTCCCAGGCTGGGGCATGCTTCCCTTTTATCCTAGGAAAAAAACAGGAGAGAAACCCTGCCCTCAGAGGGAAACGAAGGAATGGACACTAGGAGGAGATAAACTGGCAAAGCTGCAGCAGTGATTATAAGTTCAGCTGAACCCTATGCCTGTATGTGTTGGAATCTGCAATAAGAAGGGATTTCAGTGTAGATGTGAACTAACGCCACGGTTCTGTGATATACTCATAGTCTGTTAGTAGCGAAGAAAAACAGGTTGCCCATGGAGACTGTGGATGCCCCCTCCATTGAGGTGTTCAAGCCCAGGCTGGATGGGGATTTGAGTCAGTCTGGTCTAGTGGTGGGTGTCCCTGCCTATAGTAGATGAACTAGATGATCTTAAAGGACCCTTCAAACGCAGAGAATTCTGTGATTCTATTAAGTATATTAAGGAAAACAAAACAAAACAAAACAAAACAAAAACCCTGCCTCTCAAATAAAGGTTTCTCTTCCCAGAGTCTAGTCCATCCTCTCAGTTAATACTCACATTTGAGCATCTATCAAGAAAGATTTCAGCGTACTAAAGTAAGGAAAAAATAATTCTGCCAGTTTTGTTAAGATTTGTTCCCATTTGGATATGCATCTATCCTGATGTCTAGAAGCTGGTAAATCAGACACAGCTTGAGTAACAGAACATCAGAGAACCTTGCACTTTTACTCAAGAGAGATGACTGTAATCAGTCCAATCCCTGTGCCGCTCACCCTTCTGGTGTGAGCTTCTTGTTCCTCAGTCTCTTCCACAGGCATTCTTTAGCTCATGAGAACTTTAAATACTTCCTAATCTTTTATAAGTATGGAAAAGTGCAGCACAGCAGCTCTCTGAGATATAAACTGCTGGGCAGGTGGCAGTTTCAGCTTGTATTTGCCACTTGCCCACACCAGTAAGTCACCAGCAACCAGTAATCAAATATTTGCCCCAAGAAAGAGCTTGTAACCAATGGACCAAAGCACAGACCTTCCTCTGCTACACTGGCATGTAGAAGACCTACAAAGGGCTTCTTCTTCACAAAGGATCACTGTACAGAACTCTTCTCCTGGAGCTGGCACAGCCACGGTTTACCACCAGCATGTGTGTGGGTGAAGCACTCCACCAACCCATGGAGTGTTTTCAAACACTCTAAAGCTGCATGTACAATACACTGCTTTACTGATGGTTTAGTTCTGTGAGTTTCTTTTCTCCGGGAGTGTGACAGGCCTCAAACTGATATCTACTCTTAAGTGAGGAGATATGCTCTCACAGAACATTTCATGTTGGTGTGTTAAACGAAAGTTTTAGAGCAATGAAAACTCTACACCTTTTGTAGTAAACACAGGCCGCCAGCACATACTATAATGTAATCTAGTAAAACAAAACAGTTTTGGGAGCCTTTCAAATGCTGTGAGGGAACAGCAGGCTGTGGGTGGGCTGCTCTGCTCTATGAATTCTGTCTGTTAATACCCAGATGTCGAATGCCAACTTTCCATTCACTGCTCCAAAATAACAGACTGTCATGCAGTAAAAATAGTCATGGGAGGCATGCAATACATTCCAGTGCCTGTTTCATCTACAACACACCACTGAGAATGTGTCTGTGTAAGTTCACTGGGCATCTATACTACTACTATCCCAAAAAACAGATTTTTTGTTCATGACTGAAAAAATCATTTGGATGTGGTACTCAGGGATGTGATTTAGTGGAGGGTTGTTAGAGTCAGGATAGTATGATTAGGTTGCAGTTGGGCTTGATGATCTTGAAGGTTTCTTCCAACTTGAGCAATTCTGTGATTCTATGATTCTATGTGGAAGAACTTAAAAATTGTGAGTGTACAGTGCACTGGAACAGACTGCCCAGAGAAGTTGTGGAGCTTCCTTCTTTGGAGATATTCAGGAAATGCCTGGGCATTTTCCTGCATGACAAACTGTAGGGAACCTGCTTTAGCAGGTGGTTTGACTGGAGAATCTCCAGAGGTCCCTTCCAATCCCTATTTGTGTGATTTTGTGATTCTGTGATGAAAGGAAGGGAAAGTGGTTCTTGTTATTTGTTGCTCCTTTGGTAGCATTAATTCAAAATCTAATGCAACTGCAGAAAGCAGGAGATAATTTTGTCACTGCACAACATTGGGAAAGAAACTCAGGACTGTCTGCTCTCCTCTAACGCTGACCCAGGTTCTTTGTGAGAACAAGGAAAACTAGATTAGTTTCAGAACTTCTCTGTGACTTAGGACAGTATATGCCAGTAGATATTTCAAGTATATGTCTGGCTCTGATCTACCATTTATATAACAATATCACCTATCTTGCAGCCAGGTTTCATGCACTTGATGCTGCAGTAATCCCTTTCCCCTTACCTTCCATTTAAGATTCAATCAATGTTAGGAATAGGAATCTAGTTTTCCTATTAAGTCCACTAGACATGCCAGTTGAAAAAAAGAAAGAAAGCAAGAGAGAATACCAGCATTTTTCTCATGAGGCAGCACAAGACTTACTCTGATGACTCAAGTTGGACAAGCATGAATGCCAGGAGTACAGAACAAAACTTGTTTCAATGCTGCTTATTCTTCTATTCTCACTTTAAATTGTTGGATGTAAATACTGCTCCTAGTGTACACATGCTTCTAAATTCTAAAGGTAAAGAGCTAATCATAACTATCAATGGATCACTATCTGCAATCCACTAATGGTTCCTGTGACTACATCTTAATCTTTTACTTTTGAACTTGTACCTTCATCTTGCTCTTCCATATACACTTGCAGGTAATCAACAGCATAACTGCATGATATAATTTCATTATTTGTATCAAGTTCTTTACTGTGGGCTATTCTGCTCTATTTCTGTTTTTATGGTGCTGGCATTTTTTTCTGTCACTTGTTATGAAGAAATGCTGAATAATGGAGACCTTCTTCTTCCAAACACTTTTACAGATGGGGAATCTCATTAAATCATTATACTTACTTGTGTAAGTTTACTCATATGTGCATATCCTTGCAGGCTCCAAGCTGAAGTATGTGCTTTTTCATATCATGATAACAGGAAAGTCTAATAAACAAACAGCAGTCTGTACATTCATGCATTTTTGCCCCAGTTAAAATAAAACAGCTACCAAACAGAGGAGAACTGGCTACATTAGCTTAAGACTAAACATTAAAAGCATGTGTATATCCAACTGAAGATTATTTTTTTTACTATACAAGTCACATAAAATAAGCCAGAAAAAGCAAAACTGAACTGAATCATCCCTGCTGTGTTCAAGGCCCTGCAGTCCACATACAAATCCATAGCCAGTTCTACTGTTGCCGTAAGGTAGATATATTTGGTACTTCCACATAGCTCAGCCCTACATGGGTCTGTGTCCTCATTGCTGAATGTTACTCTGGCCTCAAACACATTCAATTTTCTACTCTAAGTATTGCAGCTCACCCAGCTTGGCAGACCTGGTGTTTATGGTTTGTCATATAAAGACTGATATTTCTCTTGTGCCATCGATGTTTGTCTAGCAAACCCGGAGATGTGAGAAAGGTAGCTTCCTAAGCAGTTCAGCATAAGCAGGGGAAATTGTGCTCTTTGAGATCAGGATGGGTTGCATTTCTGCAAGAGGAAGGGAGTGGCTGCAAGTTCCCCCCTGTTAAAGCAGGGTATGGTTGCTGGTTACCAGAAGAAGATGGACATTGACTTCAATGAGAAAGTTTCACACTGTTCTTAGAGCAAGTGCAAAAACTTTGCATGTTTTCCAGAAGAGACAAACCCTAAATGTGTTGTGCAAGAAGCAAGCAAATGCTTTCAGGATGAGTTAATTCTGCTTCAGCCCTCCAGATAACATACCTGACATATTACATCTCCTACTGGCCTTTTCTTTCTCAGCTTATCTTGATGGTCTATGTTTCAAAGGGTCATGTTGTCACAGATGTAAACAGGAATTAAATTAATGACTTGAATTTCTACTGTCCTGTCTCTAAAGTTCAGGTGTAGCACTGTGTTATCAAAATCAAAATAGATTTTACTTTCTTTGGAGTTTCATTGGAAAGATGCCAGGGAATTTCAGCTTGCTAGCAAAGCTGTCAAACAAATATCCTTTCAAATTAGTGGTAACATGCTAACCTGTCATTTGTGACCATGGCTGAAGGAAGCTCCATTACTTCCAAATATTTAATGATTTCATTTCATGGTTGCAGTTAAAGAATATAAAAACACAAATCACATGAATAAGGACTTTGCTTGACTTACTTCCTATTCTTTCAATGAATGAAGTAAAGCTTATAGCACAGAAGTTTCATTGCCTTCAATGGTGGTATTCATTAGGTGAAATTAAGTTCATGCTGAAGCATTTTGTTGGATGAGGTCAGAAAACTTACCACTTTGAAGCATTCACCACCAGATGAAATATGTATTATACTACTTACTTTTGAACTTCAGTATATGTATTCTCCCCATCTACTGCATTAATTTACGGAGTAAAGGATCAGGAAGCGTATGAAACTTAAAAAAAACTCTCTTGCCTTATGTTACCACAGATATAAAAGAATGATGCACATTCTCAGTTTAAATTAATATAAATAACAGGAGAGAGACTAGTAAAATGAGTCAATTCTCACAGTCGTGCTAATACATTACTTCCACAGTGTCTTACAAACTCAGCGTGGATCTGCTTGTGTATATCCCCAGAGAACATCTGCAGGAATTTCTCCAAGAAATTTCACAAGAAACCTGGCATAAGCAAATAAAATTGACCAGATTCTAGTCTAATACTTTAACCCTGCGAAAACTGGTCTTATTTTCTTTCTTTTCACCCTTGCATGTTTCAACTGGTAGATCTGTAGAATCTGTGGCACCAAATCTGACCAACTTTCCACAAGTATTCTGCTAGCTGAAAAAAACTAAATTCAAACAGTCTAACTGGCAGAAGGAGCAGTCCTAGAATTAGTTTTGTGAGGGATAAGACCATTTTCCTTAAGAGCTTTACAATCCATTGTTTGGAATAAAACAGGGAAACACACATTAGGAAAGAATGAACATTAATTTAGAGTGCAATGGTGAACTGATAAAAGGAAGAAATTCTGAAGCCCAGGCCTTGCTTAGGAAAGTTGTAGGTATTTGATCTGATGATGGCATCTGCTGTTGCATTTTGAAAAGTCATTTGCACAAAAGAAAAGAGAGTGCAAAAGAGTGCCACCAGTCTTTGAAGTCCTTTTGGCTGTAGGAGGTGTAAAGCAATGGAGAATCTCACAAGTGTTGACTGAGTCATACAACTGCATCTGAAGGGGAAACTTAGCCCTCTTTTCAGCTCCCTCATGAAAAAAATCCGTCTGAGTCCATCCAACGCAGATACTGCTATAATTCTAATTTGCCAACTGTGGAAGTCTGGGAGAACACATTTTGGGCTGTCTGTCTGCCTGTCTCTTATCTCTAGGCAGATATTGTTAACTGCCACCAGAGATGGGGATGGAAGCATGAGTTAGGGATATTTCTAGCCTTAATGGGAGAGACTATTCTTATGCAAAACAAAGGGAAACAGTCTCTACCTGTGTATATTTTCTTCCAGCTTTTTCACTTTCAGCTCATCCTCTTCTGACTGCTTTCTTCTGGCTTCTTCTTCTTCTGCAGAGCCAGCAGGAATTCCCTGCAGGAGCCATTTTTCCCGAAGAGCTTTTGACTATCAGGAAGAAAAACAAAAACTTTAGCAACAGATAGGAAAAAAACTATCTTAAGACTGAGAAGGAGCTACATCTGCATCTGAATTTTAGATTACTTCCATTGAATTACAGACAACTGCTTTAAGCAGTGAATTTTGGGGAGTCTGTTAGATACTTACACAAACTTAGCAGTATTGGTTTTGCAGTATACATTGCGTTTACATTCAATTCCTTAATTTGAAATTATTTTTTGTTCCTAATAGAAACAAGAGTTTAATCCACCCAAAAAAATCTTTGAAAAAAAGCTTAGATCTCTCGCAGGTGATAAAGCATGCACTGGAAAGATTAAACTCATAAACATCCTAGAGCTTAAAAAAAATAAAGAAAAAATAAAGAGTGGTATGTTCTAAATCTAGTGCATTTCATGAAAGGTAAAATCACTCTACTACTGAATTAATCAAACTTCTTTTTTTCTATTTATGTGACAGATTTCTGTATATTTACCGACATGCACACAGACACACAACATGTAAATCTATATATTCAAGCAAGCACACACATTATCTTTCAGCCAAAAACTGATTAAAACAAACAAATACAAGTCTTTCAGAAACAGTGGGTATACAAGGATGCAGCACTGCTGCAGAAAATAACAATAACTTATACCCTGGAAAAGAATTCTGGGGAGTTTTACTGTGGTTTTCTGCACAAAAACATGGCAACAACCTCTCCTAACCACTGTGTGGTCCAGCTCTGGCTCACCCCCAGGAAGATCTGCCATGGAGATGCACTGCTGCCAAGCAATCCTTTCAGCAGCTCATCAGCCTGCATGTCTTGGCCAAATCCATCCCAGGGGATGCTGACAGGACATGGCCTCATAGGGCTCACTTGGTGAAAGAAAAATCAACAGCCCGAAGCCATGCTGGGCTGTGCGACTTGTCAAGAGGGGAATGGAGAGGTGGAAACATAGGTCAGCCAGCGAACTGAAAAACTAACCCTTTCCTTGGCCAGAGAGGGGAGCCTTGATTCTGAATTTCCAAAGTGGTTGGAAATGCTTGCTCAGGAGGCATGTGAAAGTGTGCATCCTCTCCAGAGAAGTCTAAAAAACAAATCATCAGTTCAAAGAAATCAAAATTTAGAGGCTGCTTGAATGTACACTGTTAGTCTTTTCAATGAGGTGTTTGTAGCTGGAAGAGAACCTGATTTTTGCAAACTACATATAAAGAGAATACACTCACCACCAAAAGTAGGCTTCAAACCCAGCCAAAAATAGAAAGCTTTTTGACATGAGAGACTGAGCTTAGTTAGTTTTTCAGTGTATATATAGACATAGCATCTATGCATAAGCTATTTTTGTCTCTGCATGGCCTATTTGACATCAAGCAGTTACATTCTAATAAGGCAGCAGACACAGAGCATAGAAAAAGACAAGTGGATAAGTCTGTTTTACTCATAGTTGCTGGGCCTTTGAGATGTTCATAAAACATTAAGGACATTTACTTTCAGCCACAGCTTCTGCATTTCATTAGCCCTTTTGCTGTCACTATCATCCACTAGTGCTTCCAACTATCTCTTGTGGGCTGGTAATAAGATTTCCTGGTGGGTCCTTTGCTTGAAACAACAAGACTGCTGACTTGGAGGAGTTCATCATCTCCTCCAGCCCAATGGTACTACTGAATTGTCCTCTCTCTGGAGAACCCCAGACAAACAAAGAATCAGAGTACAATAATCAAAGAGGGATTTGCAGGTCATGACTTCACATCTTTTGTGTGCTATGCATTTAAAAACTTGTGCTTATCTTTCGCATTTAAGAGGTCTTCGCATCACAGCTCAGAGGGGTACCTTCTGCAGTACATCCAGTCCATACCAGTATGAAAACTGATCACTCCTTAGAAATTGTATGTCTTTTCTTTAAAATGGAATGCAGCATGCAGAAATTTGTTGCTGCGTGTGTTTTTTGCATGCAGATGCAGAAATGTGTTTGTTGCATGTGTTGTACCCAGCTGTGGCCTCAAATCTGATACTTCGTATGATGCTCTGTTGGATAAAATCTCCATATTCTAATGGTCAAACTCTGAAAATGAAGGCAGCCTTCTCTGTTTTAAACCCCTTGTAGATTTGGCTCGAGAAGTCCTAAAAAGGCCCTTGGTCTTTGGACAGATCAAGAGATACTTAGCTTCCAGTCACTCCTCATTTACTATAGGAGGATAGATAAAATTCGGTCTTTTTTGTGAAAGTGTGCGTTCACAGAATTTGCATGATGACATTCAGGCAGGAGAGGCCAGTCTCTTCAGTACAAACACTATGTACCAAGAAAAATATTTTCTACAGATTTCCTTTTGTCCTTTGTTTATGTGAAACATATGAGCTACAAACTCACATGATTTCTTTCTCCCAGAAGCCTCTTTTTTTGACCTATTAATAGCATGCATTTGAAACTGGAAAGCATCAATGGGTTTTTTTAAAGACATATTTAAAGACAAGAATCCTATGAAAATCCTCTTGGGAAATGTCAGCATATTTTATCTAAACCAGAGAAACTGGTAGCTTTGATGTTTTTGGCACCCCTTTGTAAGGTGAAAATAAAGGCGATCATTAAGTACTATGCCGAAGAATCCAGACAAGAAGGCTGTGAAATGGAAACATTTATGAGGACTACTTCCTAAAATTCAGCAATCTATTTGCCAATAAGTTGAGGTTACATGTAGTTATACACCCTCTGCAAACACAACAGACAAACATGCAGGCACACATCAGGGCACTATGCACAAGAGTTTTGCTGGCTGTGGGATCTATTCTTCTCTGCCAGATCCTTGACATGACACTCAAGCAGTAGACTGAACTGGAAAAATCTCTCACCTCCTCCAAGCAAACATTTTCCAGGCCATTTTCATGAGAAACCTAGAAGGAAGGCTTTGACACATCTGAAGTGACCAAGAGCAAACAGGGCAGAAGAGGGAGGTGGTGATACAGCTCCTGTGTTCCAGTCCTGCGAGCAGTCAACATCGAAGCTGACATGCCAGATGCAGGACAGAGTCAGATGTGTTTGGAAATAAAAGATGCTTCACTGCCATCTGTCCTTCACAGCTATGAAATCTGGATTACATATCTTCTAAAATTCTTGCAAAACTTACCCCAGAAAAAAGAGGTGTTCCCCAGTTCTGTTAAACAGAGAATACTAGTATGAGAATAGAGCCTGAAGTCAGCTTGCCATCTGAGTTACCCCTAGTTAACAATATTGTGTTATCAATGTTATATTTTATTAACAGTCTGTAACTGAAGCAGTCACATGCTAGTATTTCAGTATTACTCTTCCATCATTACCTGATACATGCCTTAACTCTCTACTACATCTTGGAACTTCTCTATGCACCTGTGTTGTACTGTATAGTTAGACATTGCTGAAAGGGCAGAGCACTGCAAGAGCGGGCAGTTATACCACTGCAAATATACAGGCATTTCTACAGCTTGTTCCAATAATGGAATGTGAATATGCTCTACTATCAGAAAGCAACATTTCACTGGTACAGCAATCAGCTACGCCACGTAAAGTTTGGTACAACTATTCCTTCGTTTACTGAGAGAGTACAATTTCTTCAGGGCTAAATCCTTCAGCAGAAATTAAATCACGCCATTAAAAATGCTTTCTGCTATTGAAGTGGAAAGGGTACTAGGATTGCACTGCACTAGGTCTCTACAGCTCTCAGGTGATTTGGTTTTTCTGCACACAGGGAGATGGCAGAGATACCCAGCAGCTTTGTGTTTATTTTGAAAGCAGAGCAAATTTTCCTCACTGTGCTATAAGAAAAAAATGTAAACAGGTCACAATTCTGTGAACAAATTATGGTGTGGACAGAAATAAGATTTTGGAGAGAACAGAAAGAAGCTGTTGCCAGTGTTGGAATACAAGAGACACAGTGACAGCCACAGATGCAGTGCTCAGCTCCCTTATGTGCAATAAATTCCAGTTTCATACTTCAGGACAGTAAAACCCAAGGGCTTTAAGTTGTTTACATTTAGCACTGTCAAGGAAATAAAGCATAGTGCCTTCAGTGAACACAGCAGAATTGCTGTACTGAAAAAAAAAAAATTCTTTACTTTCAATGTTGCATTTTACTTTAATATTGCATAAAACTATTGGGAGACAATTTAGTATAACAAGTAAATCCTTTTATTCCCACTTCCATTCACTGATATGCCACCAAAGGATCTTAAGAGTCACCTGTGGATTGCCCCAGCTGGTGATCAATTCAACCCATCAGTCTTGCTGATTTTGTACCTCCTTTGATAAACACTGTTCATAAAGAAAAACACATTTCTAGTCCTGCACAATTGCAGTGTATTCACCTGATGCCCAGAGGCATTTGCCAGGTTTTCCATTTGACATTCTTTGATAACATAAAGACAGTTGATGCTGTGCTGCTACATTTTGAGGTCTTTTTCTTCTCTCTCCTTTTCATTTTTCTTATTTACAATTGTCTACAGGAACAATCACCGCCTCTCCTTGAGAGAAGTGCTTGCTGACATGCTTCCTATTGCAGCTCAGTAGATTTTCAAGGAAGCTGATAATCTCAAAAAGAAGCAAATGTCAAAAGTTGACCGAAGATAGCCTCCTACAGTAAATATGCCTAATCTTGAGAAACACTGTCAGATTTGGACGATTCAGGATACTGTTGTATTTTCTGTGCTGCAGAACAGGGGCAATAATGATCCCTGGTGTAATTTATTGAAATCAGTAGTGCTACATTAAAGACAATATTACTGAAATCTTTGCCAAATTGAAACGCTGACAAAACTGTTTGGATTTTGATGTTTGAAGATCACTAAGCATTAACAGTATAGTGCTGGGAATGAAGAGATTTCTCCCCTGCATGGATTCAGTTTTTCTACTCTTGGTACAATTATTCCTTGTACCAAGGAATAGTATCTGTATATGGATGCAGGGTCTGGTTCCTTGTATTTTCAAATCTGTCTGTATCTCATTGTCTAGTGAAAGACAATGCAACAAACCTTCCCCTCCATCTGGCAGCATGATAGTGATGGCAAATATGCCCCAAATTTTAAAAAATCATCTCAAACTGTGTTTCTGAGTGATGCTGTACTTTTTCACTTTCTGGTGGCTGAACTGATGTCCAGACTGATGAAGACTTTCCATACATTGTATTTCAGCAAAGGAGAATCTGTTTGCAATATAAAGATGAGATACGGTCTTCAGCTTTGCTGTGAGATGGATGCATTCATACATATTGTGACTGGATCAGAACAGGAAGCAGTTTCCAGATCACTGGGGTGATTTTGGAAACAGCATTTTGCTTAGCTGCTAAAAATTCTGTTGCCTTTCCCATCATCTAAGATGCTTGTTATCACCCAAGGACCATGTCTGCATAATATAGTGATATAATGGAAACACTGTCCAGGCCAGGGAATGAAGTCATGCTGAAAAACTTGTAAGCTTGGTCATAGCCTTGACCTCAGCCAGAATATCACTGCTAGGATAGGTATAAGTCAACAAAAGAGTTAGTTAGTAGAGCTTAACCAGCTCATTAAGAAATACTGTATCCATAAATAGATGGAATACTTTATGTAGAGTTCAAGATTTTACTGACCAAAAATTTCTTTGAAATATTTTGAGGAATTGACGTCTCAACAAATATTTTTGAGAAACACATATTCTGACCGAGAGTCACAGATGTTTTCCAGTAGTCGTTTAATGTGCATTCAGAAGGTGTTGTGCCACTTTAGTGTCCACAGCTCATCCCCTACTTCTGCCTCGGTGAGAGGCACAGCAATCTGCAGAAAAGTTGTGCTTGGAGCATGGTGCTGGATGAGTGAAAATGTGTGATTGCTATGACTATGAAAATTGCTATCTGGAATCACTATAGCTGGAAGACACTGAGGAGATAATCTTCTGTCTTCAGCTGTTGGCCACTGCTAGTGCATTTGACAGCTCTTCGGCTCCCCTGACTATTTGTTTTTCTTTCTTGAAGCAGCACTGTGGGCAGGAGAGCTTTGAGCAGAGTAATATGGCTGCAGGAGTGGGTTGGAAATGTATAAGATGCCTTCACTAGCTTGTGCTCATTGGAATGGGTTAGAGCTCAGCCAGTGCCATTGGTAGGGTATGGAGACCACACTTGCTGTGGCATGGGGAACGCACATCTCATAGGCTGTCAGAGGGATGGGTGTGCCCATAACTGCAGCTCCCTCATGGAGGTCACACACTGTCTGTTTAAAAACTCTCAGGAACAGAAAATGAAGCTGTACAGATTGAGGTCCAATTAGGCACTCCTTGGAAAGAAAAGGAGCCAATTTTTTTACGTTCCCAGTGTAAGCTTCCCATCCATTAGCAAGAAAACCAGTGTAAATATTTTGTGTGTTTTGCTTTTAAATTGCTCAGGTCACATATTTTATTTAACTGTGTAAACCAAGCAGACAGTTGTTTCCATACAAAGACGAAGAAGAAGAAATAAAACCCAAGTTCCTTCAGCTGAAGGGAAACCCACCACAGCAAGAGTTGTTGTCAAGTCTGCATGAGAGAAGATGAAAAGTTTGTGTCTCTTCTGCTCACATCACTCATCACTCATCACCCAAGGATACGCGGGTTAGCATCATAGCCATGGAGTGATACAAGAAAATTTTTTAATATTCATTGAAGACTTCAGATGATGTTGAGACCAAAACAACAGTAAGGTGAAACATGGGTTGATCATGAGTTCTTTTCTACATATACATATTTTTCTTATTTCTGGGCTTCTTAGAAGCTCTTTTTGAATTAGCAAGTGAAAATAACCACAGTGATCCCTAAGCTGGACAACTGGGATTTATTTTTCAGTGTCTTTGGGAGATCTACTTAAGTTTTCAGATGTCTTCAAGGTAGGATGATAATGATGGCTCTGCCCAATATTCCACACTTCACTCAGGCATCAGTGAGCTGAACTGTTGCTCTAGGCACAACATGAAGACACATACTGCTGAAGTGATATCAAAATGAGGGCACATGTAGTCCCAGGGTGGTGGCTCGACCTGGAAATGAATGGCCCAGGGAGGTCATGAGATCTTCATCCTGGGCAAGAGTCCAAATGCAATGGGATGGGAGCAACCTGATCCCATTGGTGAGGGTACATGGAGACCTCTAGAGTACTCTCACACATAAATCACTGTACCACTCCATGAGAATTTCCTTATTTCCCAGGGAATTTTGCAGCCAGAGTAAGAAGTTGTCTTAAGCTAGACCAAAGACACAGGACATGGTGCTGTTGCATGGAAATTGAATAAGAACCTTTTTGCAAACATACACAAGAAAAGATTTTGATCACATTTTTATCTTTTAGTGTCAGAAATTTAGATATGTTTTGGTTTTCCCTATAAGTACTCATTCAATGTTTTCAAAGAAAACAAAGAATGGTTTCGAGAGAAAATAAAATAAAATACAAAATATAAAATAAACAAACAAGAAAAAAAAACAGCAAATCAAATTAACTTATTTTGGAATGGTTCACAAACTGAAAATTTGAAAACTGGCAATCCTCTTTCCCCAAAACAAATTCTCTTTGCCACTTGTCGTCACTACTACACTACTGCTGTCATCTTTACTATTATCTTCTGAAAGAATAGTTACCTCTCTGCATTCAATCTGTCCTTGGCTTCAGTTTACCATTCCTTCCTAGATACACTATCAGTCAAAAGAGAGAAAAAGAAAAGCTGTTTTCTAGGGCTCCTATTATTTTCTGCCATTTTAAGAGTTCTTATATTGGTTGCTTTAGAAAGATGAATTTGGGTCATGTGAATTCATTCTTGAGTGCCTATCAGTCCATTAGGAAAAGCTGGCTTCGAAGCAAGATGTAAACATCTTCAAGCTGCTTTGATACAGTACGGCTGAAATGAAAACTGCTGGCATGGCTATGACCCACTCTGAGGACACTGCTCCTGGCCAAAACCTGAGTGCTAGTGTGGAGACTGTATGGGGATATATCCAGAACACCTGGATCTGTGGCCATCCCAGAATAACTCGTCCCCACTTTGAAGTACACCTCAACCAATGATTTATTTTTCCTAAATAAATGTGTTCTTAGAGGGATATACTGGCAAAAAAGCCATATATTCAGCTATGTGGCTGTGACGTGCAAGCAAAACAGAAAAGTGAACACAAGCACTAATGCTTTCACAGTTTTATTGTTAGCAACTTGTTCAGTTTGTCTGGAGAAGCTGTTCCATTATGGTTAAAAGATTTTATTCAAGGATAAAAATGTTGCTTTCTGATTTCTTGAGAAGAAAGCATGGATTTTTGAAATCCCTTCTTTCCGAAAACTTCTCTGCAAGGATATCCTGCAGCTTAAATCCCTGTGAGCAATTCAGATATTGCAAGTGCCCCAGCTCCATAGGCTACACAGCCCTATTCCTCCTTCCTTTTTTTGCTAGTGAATCTGGATTTCTTTTCTGGGTGATAAAAGAGACATACAGACTCAGAGTGTTTCCCTTCTCAGCCTGAATTCTCATAGGAAGCGAGCTCTCCAGGGAAGGAATTGTGCTATCACAAAGATGCTGATGCACAGAAGGGGCTTAACAAGGATCTCCTATGCTCTGAAAATGGAAATTTCTCTCTGAATTAGTTCTCAGCTTCTCCATGCTCCAGAAACATGGTTGGAAAATGGAGCTAGCAGAAACTTCCAGCCTCACAGAAGTGCGGTGGGCTCCAGCATGTTAAATAAAGATGGTCAGCCCAAGACTGCTATAGACATTGCATACCAAAAAGGGTGCTCAACTATTGATAAGAACAAGGTCTGAAGGTTATTGCACTGACCCTGTAAAGTACAGAGTCTGTTGATGGCACCACCAAACATTATTTTTTGTGCTTGGCTGAGCTAATATTCAGTTTAAGTGTTTATTTATTTGAAATTCATAAAAGAACTCATGATAAAGGAGTAGCAAAGCTCCCCCTTTTGCAAAAACTATCTCCGCTTTTCCACAAAGTTGCATTTATTTGTATATCCACATATATGTGGATGGAAAGATCTATGTAAATTCTCTGACTGCAGTTATTTTTAGACTAGAATAAATTGTGGCTAACAATCTAATTTTGAAATAAATTAAAATTCATTTTTAGATAAGGTAGTTTCAGCTTAAAACAATATCTTAGCATAGTATCTACAACATAAAAAGACCTCCTCCTTCTTCAAAGTAAAGGTATAATTATGTTATAGATTAAGTGTTCACGAACTGTACACTTTAAGAAATAGCTGTTAACAGAAATAGGTCCTTCATACTTATATCACTCCAGAAATAAAATAACTGTGGTAAATGGGTTTATTGTAACAGTAAAGCTGTAGCAGAGAAATCATTTTTCATTCAATTAGGAGGTTTTGTGCTATTTATTTTATTACCAGCTGCCACCAAACAGATCCACAGTAAACAGTTACTGAAATTCTGTTCATCTAATGATAGAGACAGTCAGATCTTGTAAGAACCTGTTCTGTCTTGGTGTTTATTTGAAATAGTAAACAGCTTCATCAGAACTGGTCCACTCCACTTTTACCTAGCTGAACAAATTCTTAAAAGCTGTTGGTTCTTGCAAGTTGTATTTTCAGTGAAAGTCATCAGCCAAAACCAAGTATTGGCTTCCTCAACTGAATTGCTCAACTACATCATGTTGATAGATACTGACTTTCGTAAGGTGCCCTTTTTTTTTTTTTTTTTTTAATTACAAAGCTGTTAACACTTCCAGTTCCTATAAACTTGGAAAGTGTTCTGAAAAGGGTGGATTTTGTAGATCACCTCTTATTAGAGCAAGACAGCCTTTTCTATTCAAAAAAGGGGGCTTTAAAGCATTTCTTTTCCTCCATTATCCTCCACTAGTTCAATGAGGCATTTAATTGTAACTTAGACAAACACGCCTCCTGCATTCAACAGAGCACCCAGAAGGCCCAGGAGCACCATGTGGACACCTTGCCTATAAAAACGCCCAATTTCTAGAAACTCAGTCAAATGAGGAAATTCCATCCTTAGAGTCTACACCGCACCAGACTGTCTGCCACATCAGGTTTACATATTTTAATAACTCAGAAATTCACATAAACTATTCATCTTGGAATAATGTTTTTGCCCTGATGTCATCATCCACTAACCATTACCCTAATTCTCTGAAATCTTCACAAAATGCGTTTCTAAAATCTTCATCCAGGTTTAAGGTGGATATTTGCTAACTCCACTGCTTGCTGGGCTCTTCTGCTTAGGACAAAAAGGCAGTAGCTGTAGTTCAGCCATGTATGTAACAAGGGAAAATGAATTAATGTGTAGTAGAGTAACTCATCTTGACAGAGGACTAATTGGCATCAGCAAATTGAACACTGTAGGCAATCTGGAATAAACAATTGCAATAAATTATTTCTATTAGGTATTTTTCCTATGTGAACAAAATTGCCAGAAATGAGCAGAACCCCTGCAGCTTTCAGATCCTTTATTAGGTAACCAAACATGCTATTTTACACAGTGCATTTTAAGTGCACTCTGGCAGCATACAAAAATAAACCAAATCCATTGAATTCAGGTACAAATATCTTACGGTAAAATAAATCAGTTAGACTTTGCAGGATCAACCCAGATACTGCAGACACGGGATTAACCCAGATATTATTTTCAAAGGCTTCCCCACAGCTGATTTTAATGAACACTAATGTAAAGTCTTTACACTCTACAATGACATTAACACCCTTACAGCATTTTAAGTAATACAGGGGCATTCCAGGCAACTCTGGTCTTTTTGACCTCGATTTATATCTTGCTCTGTATAGGCTGCAATACATACAATTCAGAAAACAAGCCATGCTTTACCTAACATTTCTAAAGGAAGATGGATGTCCTTATTTTAGGCAGAGATAGGTCTTGAGGCAACATTAGCAGCAGACATGAAGCCCTTGCAACAGAAATTCAGAGTGAGGCGAGGGAGAGCCCTGGGGAGATGGGGAGGATGAACAGCTTCTCAAATGCTGGCAGCCAAGCACCATTTTGGCCAGCTCCCTGCTATTTCCAATAAGCAACCACTGCACTGAACAAAGTACAAGAGAATGCAGTTTTATTTGATAAGTCTCCACGAAGAATAGGTAATAACCCTGGCCAGTGCCTCTTTCTCTCCCCTTTTTAAAAAAAGGCTTGGGGTAGTTGTCCTCCCAGTATTTGCCTCACAGCAGTTAGGGATGAATCCTGAAATCCCAGTGAGGTGATGCAGGCAGCTTTTTGAGCAGGCCACTGCTCATTTATCTGAGGAAGTGTGTTGGCCACACACTTATCCTCAGATGACAAGTGAAGACACTGAATGGAGGGGCTGAGGACCTCCTACCACAGCTCAGTGCTTATCCTCACACCCAGGATTACAGACTTTAAGTCTGATCACTCTTTTAGCTGAGGAAGCTACTGTTTTAAAAGTTTGTGCCCTGATCTACCCTTTGCTTCCTGTGTGATTATCACTTTTGCTATATAGGCTGTGAGCTAACTAATATAGAGATATAGTTAATTTTCACATATATTAGTCAAGAAATCCGTGCAGAGAGCCTGAACTGTAGCAAGTGGTAACCATCACAGCAGGACTGGAGCCAGCTCCAGCTGACCCTACTGTACCACCACGAGGGCTTAGCTTTTCCCTGAGGAGGATGATAAAATGCAGTTTAGTAGCAGCTATATCACAAGAAATCAGATGAAGTAGAGCAGTTGCTGGAACTGGCTTCCCAAAGGGTTCTGCTTAAAGGATTTCATGAAAAGCATAATTCAGTTAGCTTGCAAACAGTTAATATGATAAAGGAAGAGCTCTGCAGCAAAAAAAAAAAGAAAGCAAGCATCATGAAGGCGCTGGAAAGGCTGCCCAACTGCATCAGCCTATGCTGGTAAGAAGAAATTCTCCCTTGTCTGTGGCCCAGGGCCACCTGAATGAAGTGGCAACTCCTGTTACCCCACAGAAATTCAGTCACATTTCTGATGACCCTAAAGACAATATGTGCCATCCGTAGATTTACAATGAACCTGACGGAGCACTTATGTGGGCTGCATTCAATTACTTGAGTTTAATTGCGTTACATTTGCCAGAAAATTAGGCATAGTCTATGAAATATGAGTGTTTTGGAGATGCAGAGGAAGGATCCCGCCTGTGGCATAGCTGGAAGCCTGATCTTCCAGTGCAGGCGTGGGCAGAAGAGACATTCAGCACAGCACATCCCCATGCAGGTGCTCATACAATTACTGTGCAAGCAACATATTTTTTTTTTATTTTTAAATCACACCCAGCTGACTTGCTGCAAGGAAAAACTGTCCAGTCCTGGTCATCTTTCCGAGACATTTTAATTACTGAATTCCTTAGGCTCCCCTGCAGAACAAATCTAATGAGGTTTGACCACAAATGCACACTGATTACAAGAAAGATCGCACATACAATTCTGTTCTTCTCTTTGCTGTACATAAATGTAAAGGCAAACTGCTACTAGCAGGAAGGTCAGATGATAGAAATAACCAGGATGGCTTTCAGATGGTGTTATCTGCAGCTGTTATGGAGTCCAGCAGGAATGGGGATAGCTTGGCACCCGATTAAAAAGGTGCCTCTCCATGTAGACATACCCATATGCATCAGCACCTTCCCTGCATGTACATGCACACATATTCTCCCATGTACTCCTAACAACTTCATCCTGCAGTTAAAGATCTAAACACACACACATGCATACTGTAACACACACACAGACACAACTAACGACAGGTTCCAGCACAATTTAACACAGATCTGCAGGCAGAAAATGCTTGCCGAAGCCATACAGTGCATACCCAACCTGCAGTGACTGGTGTCTTATCATTCTGTATAATAAATAGCAGCACTCTGTCATAGCAGCACGGCTGCTGCCAGAGCTCACACCCTACCAGCCCCATCTTTGCAGCGCAGTTCTGGACATGAAACACATAGAGCGACATGCAGGCAGTACCGATCACTGCAAGAGACAGGCTCCAGCAGTGAAAGCTGCTTCATGTCGGAGTGGGCTCTTCCCAGCTTTCCGACGTGTGATCTGCATCTCTAATAATGAACAGATTCAGTCAATCCATCCTTTCTGGCATCAATCCCTTACCTTGAAATGCTGCAGCTGAAGTATCTGGTCCTCAAGCTGCTGTCTCTTGCCTTCTATTTCCGTCTGCCTTTTCCTTTTCTCCTTGGAAAAATAATTTGAGGGAGAGGGAAGGGAGAGAGAAAGAGAAAGAGAGATTGTCAGAGAAATGGAGGCTTTAAGGGTAGCAGATTCATAAGAACATGCAGGCAGCCACACACATCTGTGCAGATGCCACCAGTCCCATTTCACCTGTGCTCTGCTTGCTGGCTCACAGGAACTACTGGGAGGGTGCCAGCTCCGACCCACTGACTGCTCACCAACAGGAGAAATTCTCCTCACTGGCTGCCGGCAGACAGAGCAGCAACAGCGTGCACAGTCCCAGAGGAGGAGAGAAAAAATTGCAGGTCGGAGGGAAGTTAAAGGGACATGGATGCACTTTTTTGTTCTATACACTGGTCCAGGAATATGCAAGGTCAACAGAGGACATCAGGGCAGAAGGCAGATGGTGAAGCTACCAGACTGTACTGGGCTTATTTGCAGTGCAAATGGGACAGATAGCCTCATCCAAAGCACCCACATGTGCTAGCAGCTGCCTGTGCTAGCTCCCAGAGGCTGGGCTGACTGAGCAGCTCAAAGGACACCATAACCATGTCCACAGCCTGTGATTTTTAAGGTCACCTCCAGAAACATGAATACAAGCCTGTGCCGGGCAGCAGGCTCTCCCGTCTGCTTCAGGAGATCTAGCTGTCTTTCTCTTCCTCCACCCCTTCTCCTTAAAAAACATGCAGGGGTTGCCTGTTCTACGTTTTTCATGCCGCATGGGAACCATTTCTCTTCACCCACCTCTGGTTCAGATCAGATTAATGCTCCCAGAGGTGTAAATAGAATCACAGAATCACAGAATACCTCGAGTTGGAAGGGACCCAGAAGGACTATGTGTCCAACCCCTGGCTCCTCACAGCACCTCACAAACCCAAACCTTGAGCTGTGGCAGTTCCCATGGCCGCTGCCCTGGGGAGCTGTGCCATGCCCACCGCCTTCTGTGGCACAGCCTTTCCCTGACCCCTGACCATCCCCTGACACAGCTCCATACCATTTCCTCAGGCCCTGTCACTGTCACCAGAGAGCAGAGCTCCTGTGCGGAGCTGCAGGCCACCATGAGGCCTCTCCTCAGCGGCGGCCTCCTGTCAGCTCCTCTGCTCTGGGCTGAACCAAGGGTTTGTTCAGCTGCAACTTGTACATCTTGTCCTGCAGACTCTTCACTGTCTTTTTAGCCCTTCTTTGGACACTCTGTAATAGTTTCATGCCAGTTTTAAATTGCAGCACTCCAACCTGCATGTAGCACTGAGCAGAGTGGGACAGCCCGTTCCCTTGCCCAGTGGTGGTGCTGGGCCGGATGCACACCAGGATACAGCTGGTGCTTTTGTCTTCAGGGTATCTGTCCCAGTTTTTACTGGAACAACACCCTTTTTTATCCTTTGGCTGTTGAAAACATGTTTTTATTATTTTAATGCTTCAGTAAGGTTGGGCTTGAAGACATTTAAGGATTCCTTGAGTCCCCAGAGTAATTTTTCTGTTCCACTTCTGGGTGTCCTACTGAGAATTCTCCACTTTCTAGGGATTTCAAGCCTTTATTTCTCACCCTCAAGGGACATATGATATCACTTACACACAAATGATTTATGTTTATATTGGACCTCAAACGAAGGCATTTTGAGTGAAAACCCTATATTTAAAAGGAAGATCAGGAAACTTTAAGTGATAGGTTCTCTCAAAACATGGAGTCAACAGCCTGGACAACTCCTATTGAAGACTAAGACATGAGGTGATGAGAGGGCTTTATCAATGAACTCTGAAGAGGCAAAGTGGTCAAATGATGCATGTGTCAAATGGTTTTGTAATACACTGCATGGTCTTACATGCTGATTTTATGTATAGAGATACACACGCACACTCATATAACTGTCTGAAGAGTTTAATAATACTATTACTGAACAAAAGTATCCTGCTGAAGTTATTTTGGAACAGGAAAACTGGCTTTTTGGACAACTGAAGTGTCACAAATTGTGCCTGTCATCAGCTGACAGCTTGAAATCTCACTGCTTTGTTCTCGCAGAAGACAATTTGCATTGTGCACACAGGCATTCAAAATTTATGTATGCACCTTTAAATCCACTCTTTATATAAAACTGATAGCATAAGGAACACTCCTCCAGTCCCCTTCTTCCCTCTGCACTTTTAAATGGAGCAGGACATTGCATGGCTCTGGGGTTAAAAAACTTCAACATGCTTCAAAGCTTTCTCTTCTTTTTTTTTTTTTTTAGTCTACAATATTAACAGTGTACTTCAGAGAGCAAAAGCCTAGGAGTCATTTCCCTGCTATTTCCTCAAATAAGTGGTTAGCCATAGGTTGGAATAAAGTGGTCATAAAAGCTGTTCCGGTTAATGGCCTAATATTCTCAGAATAAGGGAAATTCTTTCCTGTTTGTGTCTAGCTGAACACATTATATGTGCCATAGGGCAGCATAAGGCACTTCTATCTTCACAGTTAACTGACCTACATTTCTATGCGTTTATTGATACACGTACATATATATGTTTTCTACCCTTTAAAAAAGCTTTCTTGCTAAAACACATGATGGAAATCACCACTGTACCTTCTCTGGCTGGCTGTGTCACGCCTTATAATGGATGTGACAAGACAGCCTTATAAAACATAAATGGAAACTTATTTTCTTTGGGAGAAAGGGAAAGCACTTAGAGTATTTTCCCTGTAGGCAACAACACAGCAGGCATTAAAATACTTGAACTACTTACTAACTAGTGGGCTTCTCTGGAGCTAAACTGGAATATTGCTCACAATACCATTTCACTGGCTCTCAGTCTAATCACATACCTATACCCATTCTCATTTTGCACCATGGCTGAATGTAAGGAGCATGATGACAGAAGTAGTTTTTTTTTCCTCTGAAGGCTGCATGATTTGCAGCATGGGTAATAAGCTGTCAGGACTTTTCACCTTCAGGTCACTCAGCCACTTTATTGGTGGGTTCCTCTGAGATCTGTGACTATGCATGTTGCTGGTATGTATGGACATGTTATGAAAAGATTTGGTAAAAGACTGGACAGGCTAACAAAGGTCTCACAAAAACCAGCATCAAGGATTTTAGATATTCATTAGATGAAACAAATTCTCATTCAGTATATAACTGAAAGCACGAAGAAGTTGAGTTCATGCTTAAACTGAGCCTTTTGTAAAGTACTTTTCTGTATTTGAGCCTGTATATGCTCCTCCCTCCTTATTCTGCTTGTTTAATTCTAGGTATCTTTTTTTTCCAATCATGCCTAATAAGGTTATGATTTACTGTGGATCCTAGCACTAGGAAAGTATAGTACTCGAAACAAACAGGTTCACACCAAACAGCTCTGTTTCAATACATATCTTCTCTGACAACACAGTGAATACTCCAACATTGCTTTAGATATCTGTTGGTGTTAGTCACCCCCAAGAAATGAACCAGAGGACCCTGCCATCTTCAGCCATTCTATCCTTTTGTGATGAAATTGAGGTGTGAAACTTCTCACCGTGAACAAAGCGTTTTCTGCATCTCCAAGGACCAAAGTGACATTTCAATCTGTTCTTCTACAGGTTTACATTATCATTGTGCCAGCCCATGGCCTCCAACCCGAGTTTTCTCAGAAGCAGCTGAGAAACCCAAGTGAAGCTTGCAAGGGAAGGGAGAGATGGCTAGGTGTGATGTGGGGCTGAGGAAGATACCAACCTAAACTGTAAGTGAGCAACAGGATGGGATGTTGTACAGTTCCTGCACATTTTTAGGATGCTGCTGAAAGCTGTAGGTTGGGGTGCCAATCATTACACAGACCCAGATCGTTCAAGTTATTCTGTGGACAAAAAGAGTCAGAAAGTGAAGAGATTATGAAAACTAGGCTTGTAGGAGGAGGTGAAAACGGGCATGGAAGCCAGTTTTTCTGTTTCACTCTTACAGTAGGCTTATTACAAAATATTTGTATCTTCTGAGGTATTCTGCTTTTACTCAAGGACATGATTTACTGTTCAGGGACATTTTTTTAGTGGAGGGTTGCTAGTTAGGGTAGTATGATTAGGTCATAGTTGGACTCAATGATCTTTAAAGTCTCTTCCAACCTGAGTGATTCTATGATTCTGTGATTCTATACAAGTGCTCTTCATGGATAGTTACCTTTACAGAATGGAGGAGTACAGCATACAGTCAGCACATTTTGAATATCTGGGATGTTTATAAGACTCTAACTTTACAACCCTCACTTCACCAAAAATACTAGGAACATGGGAAAGTGAAAGTACATGACTTTTTTATTCACAGACCCAAATGATGGGAAAGGAACACAGGTCAAAGAACAAGTTGACTCACATCTTGAAATCTACTTTGTGAAAACTGAGATTTGTATTCAGGACTTCACTTTTGTTGATGAAAGCAGAACATGGAAGCCATTTCCCTTTAGGATACTCCAGTTTTTGGAAAGAAAGTGATTGCTGCACAGCACTAAATGTGTCCAATGCCACTTTTGTATTACGAAAAACAAGAATAGCTGATAATCTATAAATAAAGAGTAGAAGAGAAAGAGAGTGAGAGAGAGGATGAAATGGAGATCTATAAGAGCATGAATGGATTGGAAAAAGCAAACGGGCATCTCACACACTGTAAGATAGAAAGGGGCTTCAATGAAACCAAATAGATCAGATTCAGAGCCAAGGCATGAGTCTGTCTTGAAAATCCCCAAGGGTGCTGTGGGTGCTGGAAGATGCTAGGGGCTTTAAGAGAACCTGGTCATGGCCAGGGAAAAGGTATACTGTAAAGGATGCCTCAAAAATTGAGTTAGATCGGGTTCATGAACCTCCTAGATCAGACATGTTTTTGACGATGACGAGGTACTTTGGAAACAGTCATACTGACTGTCCTTCTCCAGTGCATGTGCTAATTCCACCTATTTTATGGTTTTGTAAGAGGTGGGATGTGGGAGCTTTTGTCTGAGTCAAGACAGCTGCTCTCATGTTACGTTTGATCAAAATAATTTAGAGCTTAGTGTCAGACATGCCAAACCATTCCCGTAAAAAAATAAATAAATCAAAGCAAACATAAGACTTCAAAAAAAAAAAAAAAAAAAAAAAAAAAAAAACCACGTTATACTAAAATGCTTCTCTTTGACACTGAAGTCACAGAATACATCAATTTTCCATTGCAAAGTCATTTCTGGTATTGCTCAGAAATTTGTTTCCACAGAGTGTGAAGAAATGCAGATTATGCAGCTTGCAGACTGGTGGCTTTTTGAGCAGAGGCATGCACCTCTAAAGCCATGTCAGTCCTTGGGGCAACGAAGCCCTGGGGAAGCCCTCTGCTCCACTTATGTTGGCAGCAGCACCTGTTTTTATTGGATTCAAGCCAGTTCAGATACGTGCAGAAAGCATTCTGCCAGGGCAACACAGAAACTGAGCGCTATTTAATTGACCTCAGTGAGGAAACATGCCCAGACCCAAGAGCAAGCCATGGCTTACAGTGCAGGTATGGAGAAATGCACAGTGGAAAAATAAATGGAAAACTGACTGAACACAGACAAAGTGGGGTTTGGGTTTTGTGCTGGATTCTGAGACCCCAGCACTCTGCTGAGGGATGAGTAATCATTTCTACAAAAAGCTTTCCTGATGTCTTCATCTTTCATATCAAACAGGAATCTAGGCAGGCAAAGAGGGCGGGGTGGAGGTTAGTGAGCTCCCACTTCTTGGGCCAAGGCACAACAAATACACTGAAACACATGCAGAGGAAAGTCTACTTCAAAGCAAGGAAAGCAGTCACAGAGATATATCTTCAAAGAATCGTGTGAATTTCTTCAGCAAGGAATTATTTTCTCCACTCTGTAGAGTTGCTAGGTATTGTTCCCTGCTCACTTAAATCTTGCAGATTTTTAGGACAGCTAGTATGGGAACAAACACAAAAATTGCTTCTGACACCTCATTTTTCTGTTGCCAGCTCAAGGGCATCTATAACCTGCAGAAAAGGAGAATCTGGATTCTGCATATCACTTCTGCCTACTGCTAGAATAATTTAAAGAAATCCCTCCTTGTGCCTTCACAGTAGCTGAATCTTTCCTCAGCTTGTAGTTTAATTGACTGTCCTCAGCTGGACTGGAGCAAAATGCACATGCCTGAGAGACTGGCAGCAGGGTCCTTGCTGTGTTTGTATAACCAGCACCTATTGCCAGGACAAGACATAGGAACCCATCATCCTGCCAACGCTGGACATGGCTGCACTTGGAGGAATTCTCATTGTGACAGGAAGTCATGCAGCCTCTGTATTGGCAAGCTGGAGGCCTGTCTGGCCTATGTGGTCTCCTCTCTGTAGCAACAGGAGTTTTGTGTTTACCTTTTCCTGCAAAACCCTCTCTGCTTATCCCTAGAAACCCATGGGCAACAGGTTGATCCTTGTATCTATTTAAACACGGGCCAGGAATGATTTATCTGTATCTTTGTACTGCAATCCAGCTTCCAACCTTAGGAAGACTCTCTACTCTGTGCTCCCAAGTAGCACCTAAGTAACAGGCACACTGACCCATACTTAAAGTCTTTCTGTACAGGAAGGTTATTGCCTACAACACAGATTCACAATTTCAAATGTCCTAAGCTTCTGGGATCTTGGTGGCTTACCTTCCTTGTACCTGAACAAAGCAAATCGTACATTGGAAAGCTTCTTATGAGAGATGGGGATGGGAGGAATACGAGTTGTTGTTATAGCAACCTCCATGTATCCTCCATATATCTACATATCTCATAATAAAATTGTGTCCATTTCTATCGCTCCAAGCAACAAGCAGGGAGGTTATTTGGGCATGAACAACTGGAGCTCAGATGCAGCAGATGAAATCCACCTAAGGGTAAAGCCCAGGCTTAGCTGTCTTCCTCATACCCCTTCCACAGCTATGAGAAGCAAAGGAAAATGAATATTTCACCTCCTATCTTGTGGAACTGCAGACTGTTTAAAACTGGAGATTACTCCACAAATATTGATTTAGACAGACAACATGCCATAGCGTTCAAGAAATATCTTAGCATGGTTTGGACACAGAATAGGTTTACATCACAGAGACAGACCATAGTGAGATAGTGAGCAGGAGGGCCTGGAAGTTTTTTGTTTCAACATCTTTCAAAGAGGTTCCTGCTAAGAGAAGTGTAGAACCACTTGAAGGCAGCTGCACCCTCAAGGTGAAGAAAGAAAGGTGCCCTCAGGCCAGAAATACACCTGTATTCTTTGCAGCCTTTTCTTTGGTCATGAATGTCAGAGAAGTGAGTTGCTTATATGCAAGAACTGAGTGGTCTGAAAGAAACAAAGAGATGCCAGTTCAAGTGCTTCTGGTAAAAGGAGCAGTTGTCTCTGGTCTGCAACCCACTTTCATGCTAATGTTGTTACTTGCAGGCAGAGTAACTTTCCTTGCTTGGATTTTCGTGGGGAAAATACACTTAGAAAATTCATTTTCTCTACTTCTCTGAAATGCTGCAGCTTTTTAGATGTCTAAAAGTAGGACATCCTTGAAAGTTGGTTTTCTCCTGTGCTAATCCGCCATATAAGAGAGATCTGTGTCAATGTGATCTTTGTATGCCATTCTAGAGGGCCATAATAGTCATTGTTTAGGATCACAGAAGGAGTTCAAACAGAGCCCTGTAGGATTCACTTCTGCTCAGGGCTTCTGGATATGATCATTTCATAGCTGCCGTGAGCCCACTACCAACATCACCTGTGACTATAAAGGGCAAAGATGTCCAAGAAGAGAAAGGCTCTTCCTTTTTGAAGACAACAGCCACTATAGGATTGCAGCAAAAACTTAGCTGCCCTGAGCACTTACAATTATAACTGCCTGGTCACTACATCCAACCACCATGGTTCACACAGACAATGACCACTTAATTAAAATCACCATGCATCTCATACAACAAATAAAACTATGGCACAACTCCCAGAACAACAGTTCTTAATGAAGAGTGATGAATACAGGAAAGAATTTCCTTTTGAAAAACTCCCTCATTAGCATTTTTGAAAGGGGGCACAACAGAAAAATATCTCATTGAGATTATGAGACAAAATTATCTTGCAGAAATCATGACTCCTTTGATATCCTGTGAGGAAATTTCCACTTAGGTGAAACCGTCAACCTCATTTTGGAGTGACTAAATTTTACCTGCAGTTTTCTCACTTCTCTTAATGCTCCTAGGTCACCGGAAGCTGTGGTTTAGGTCTAACCCACCAACACTTTTGACTGGACAACCCCCCATAATGAATCCCTAAAGTATGAACAGTTTTGATAACGTCTTTCTTCCTCCCAGATCTTAACTGAAACTGTACGTGGCTAAGGAATAAAGTCACACTTTCCTATAGTTTTAGAATTTGATCAAGATCATTCTATGCATTGGAGTGTGAGTACTTTTTGCAAAGGCCTCCTTTTTTTTGTCTGGAAGACATGACATGACAGGACATGACAGCAAACATGCTGAATGAGCAGAAAAACACCATACAATGCTGATGTTGTCCTACAGAGCAGATACTGATAATGTTACGACATCCATTAAGGAATTTGTAATCCTTCCATTAAGAAATGAAAAACAAATTACAAGATTTTAGTCCAAGACATACAAGCTGAAACTCTGATCCTTTACACTGCTTTTCTCCTAAAAAGGTGAGGATCTATAAACACTTTTTGCTCAGTAAAAAAGATCAGAATCACAAGGGCTATGATTTCAGCAGGACTGATTTTCCCTCATTGCACATATGACAGACATCCTCACTTCAAGGAATTTCCCTAAGACACAGAAGATGATGCAGGAAGAAGAAATCAGACTTTCAACTGTGGGAAGGGAACAAATTGGTCTTGCTAATCAGCACAGAGCAGTGTCTGGAGCCACTGGGAGAATGGCAGCACTAATTCTGATACCTGACTCATATCCAACTTTTTGCTTATTTTCAAAGTAAAATGAAGGCTCAGAAGAAGGAATTGTACACAAAGCTGGGCTTTGTGTTTTAATCCTTGTAGCCTGGCTGGATTAGACAATGATTTCAGCATCTTGGTGTCTCACATCAAAAAATGTTTTTATTGCATTGTTGACTCCTACTTGTGAGCATGACAGCGTGTCTGCTGGCACCAAGTGGTTCCATACTGACCTGTGTGGTACAGCACTGGATCTCCTTCAAGCAGGGCAGGGTTGAGCTGCTGGACTGTGAGCAGTTCGTTCCTCTGCTGCCAGGAAACACTTCTTGTCATCTGTGAGATACTGTCGTTAGCTTAAGATCCTTTCCTTAAGCTTTTATTCAATTATGGTCATGAATAGCATGCTCACACAGTCTTGGGGATCTGCTAACATGAGTTGAAGTTGCTGGTGTGTCTGAGTCCTAATCTCTACATTCAGGAAGGAAAGACTGCCTTGTTTTACAGCAGGAAGAAAGAAGGGGACAAACATCCCTATGGACACAAGGAAATGCAGTCATGAGTCTAGGATTTGATGATTTTCAGTCATCAGAATCCTTTCAATCTGATGATGCAAGTAAAATTATACACAAATTCAGAAGCAAATCACTGCTCTGGATAAGGTTTATCTCTGGACAGACTCTGAACAGCTCCCAGCATGGGGCTGGGTTCATCTTAACCAGCCTAGAAGATCCAGCTCATTTGTGCCTTGTAAAGATTGACCCAGGTCGCAGGGGCCATCACTGACCCTCTCCAGATGGAATATCAGCACTCTGCCAAGTCCCATTATGGCATCCTCACAGCACCGTGGGGTTTCAGCCTCCTCTCCCACTCAACACTGAGTCACGTTACTCCAACAGGAGACCACAGAGAGACCAGAGAACATAATGATGAATACAGTCGTGACTATGAGGGTGGATATGTCTATCTGCTTGGCAAAAAAAAAAAAAAGCATGCATAGTATGTGATCTAGGCATGCTAAAAATCCCACCCAGCCTTGGCTTTGGCATCTTGCCTATGCAGCACGTAAAAGAGTTTCATATCCAACCAGCTTCCTCTAAAGGTTATTTAATCTGACAGGTGTAGGATCACATGTCTCAATACTGAACTTTAGCAGTACATGGGAGGTATTACTGCTATGTCATACCCATAGGTTAGGCATCCCAACATTTTTTTCATTAATAGGAGCAGTTGGGACACCACACTGTGGATTGCGTAACAAATCTGAATGCCCAGCTTCTTCCTGCACCGTCAGAGGCAAAGATTGCCCTGCCCTCAGCAACAGGAGCAGACCCTACAGCAGCTTTCCACTAGTGTGCGACATTAAGAGGGAAGACTTGCATAAACACGCCTTGTGCTTGCCTGGTTCCTGGCAGATCCTCAGGGAAGGCTGCTTGAGGCGCAGGTCTGGAGCTGGAGCTGGAGCTGGAGCTACAGACCATAAATGCTTTGAGCTGCAAAAACAGTTGAACGTGGATGGTTGTATGGTGCCAATCTGCATCTGCCTGTTTTGCTGCTGGGCTCCAAGAGCTGGATTCACTTGCAAATGGGCAGATTTCTGCTGTACATTTCAAGGCATTCTCCTTCAGGAAACAACTTGGGTTTCTCTGTGTTTTGTGCCTCTGCTGAAGCTTCTCTGCAATTCACATCCCACATGTGCATGGGATTTTACAGCTTCAAGGTCATCCCTGGAAAGAGTGCAGCTGCTGCCTGGTTTGTGCAGGTTTATATGCACAGGTACTTAAGGAGACAGGGATTCAAGCAAGAAAGCTTGTACAGTTTGGATGAATTTCTAACCTAGCAGATGCACCTGACAGGCTTATAAAGCTGTAAACCATTTGAACTGTTTATTAAACAGCAGTTACATGGCAAAACATACAAATCAGCAAACAAAACCCATAACAGAGATAGCAAAGGGAGATTCTTCCATTGTAACTTCAGGGTTTTGGCTGGATTTCTGTCTCAAAGAATGGGGACTCTTCTACCGAAACTCAAAAAGATGCCACATAGGTGCTATGAAACCACTCCTGCACAGCTCCTCTGCTTTTGCCTTATCTCCTGCAGATTTCTGAGATAATGAAGAGGCCCTCTTTCCCCATTACTGTGCAACCTGGTTTTGAAATGCCTTCTCTCCTCCTTCCACAGAGCTCTTCTGTCGGATTTTCTCTTCCATATGCACTTCTGCAGCGTGTTTTCCTGGGGAGCTGAAGCAGGAACAGGACTCAAACACAGATAAGTGCTTTTCCCAAAGTCATGCCCTTCTTTGTATTGTTACTCCATCCTGATATGCACGTGTCACTATTTTGCACATATTGGGGTGTTCTGGATAAGGGTCAAGTCTGTCTCTACAAATGTCCAGGAGTTCAACGTTACTGAGACAGGTAGCTTAGATGTCTCCAGAGATTTAGGTAACATTAATTAATGATGACTGGCATCATCAGTCTTTGAGCAACCCCATAGGATTTCCTCATCAAGGATCTCTTTTCATTCAGATCCATATGAAATGAGTATTTCTCTCTGCTTCTAATTTCATCTCCTAGGTGAAGAAGCAAAATACAGCCTGCAGGCACACTACAGTATTTTACATGATTTATACGTTTTGATCTCACAAGTACATCTAAAAGTGAAGGTCTGACTTTTTAAGCTGCCTGTGTCGTTCAAACAATAACAGAGCAGAGCAGAGCATCAGTTCTGAGATCCCTACCATACAGCCTCACTTCAGCATGAAATACAACCAGGATGCAGATCTCTGAACATTTGAATGGAAAAGTCTTTAGAAATGTGCTTAAAAGGCAGAAGATGGCCAAGAGAAAGAGTACATATAAATTTCATCTGCCTCTCATTCTCTAGCATAAGCTCATGTTGTAAATCTGAATTCAATGAGGTATTTGCTCCACACTACTATTAAATTAGATGAACCAGCATAATCTCCTTGTTAATGGTACAAATCAGCTAGTTGTGTTCTTCACACATTTAGCAGCATTTTGACAAGTATGTGTCTTCCCAAAAGCTTAGTTAAAATGGAAGCTGTGCTGAAGCAGATTTGGCATTTCAAGTGTCAGAGGCAGACTGTTCGAGAATGTGGAAAGCAAAAGCATGCCTTGCTAAGTCAACTACACCTAATGGATCTGCCCCCGGTGGCAGGTTTCACCACTGTTTCTGAGTCAATGCTGGCCTTACTTTAGCAAAACTGGCTCTACGAGCCTGTAGAGCAGAGTATGTCATTCTTGGTCTCATTACTAGCAAACCTTCTTGGAGATGATCTGTTACTTTAACACTGAGATCATATTGTCTTTTTTCAGCTAGAGTGTAAAGGGGAGTGCCAACACACTCTCAATGATATTCAAAATATCATGGCAATTAGGTGAAGTCCCTGGTGATTGGAAAAAAGGTAACATCACTCCCATTTTTGAGAAGGGTAAAAAGGATGATCCCTGGAACTACTGACCTGTCAGTCTCACTTCTGTGCCAGGAAAGATCATGGAGCAGATCTTCCTGGAAGCTATGCTAAGGCACATAGAAAACAGAAAGGTGATATGGGAGAACCAGCATGGTTTCACCAAAAGCAAATCCTGCTTGACCAACCTAGTGGATTCTAGTGTCAGCGTATCAGTGGACAAGGGGAGAGCCACTGATATCACCTACCTGGACTTCAGTAAGGCCTTTGACTTCATAACCCACAGCATCCTTCTCTCCAAGATATAGATTTGATGGGTAGACTGTTTGATGGATGAAGAATTGGCTGCAGGATTGAATCCAGAGAGTGGTGGTCAATGGCTCAATATTTGGATGGAGATCAGAGACAACTGGTGTCCCACAAGGCTCAGTGCTGGGAACAACACTCTTTAATATCTTCATCAATGACACTGACAGTGGGGTCAAGTGCACTCTCAGCAAGTTTGCTGATGACACCAAGCTGTGGGGTGCAGTTGACACACTTCATGGATGGGAGAGACGTAGGCAGGCTTGAGCAGTGGGCCCAGGTAAATATTATGAGGTTCAGTAAATCCAAATGCAAGGTCTTGAATCTGGGTCGAGGCAATTCCCACTAACAGTACTGGCTAGGGGATGAAAGGACTGAATGCAGCCCTGTCAAAAATGACCTGTGGGGAGTGGTGGATGGCAGGCTGGACATAAGCCAGCAATGCGCCCTCTTGGCCAAGAAGGCCAACTGAATCCTGGGCTGCATCAAAAGAAGCATGGCCAGCAGGGTGAGGGAGGTGATCCTGCCCCTTTGTTCTGCACTGGTATGGCCTCACCTGAAGCACTGAGTCCAGATGTTGAGTCCTCAGTACAGGAGAGACATGGACCTGATGGAACGTGTCCAGAGAAGGGCCACAAAAATGATGCAAGGGATGAAAAACCTCTCCTGTGAGGACAGATTGAAAGAGCTGGGCTGTTTACTCTGGAAAAGAGAAGGGTTTTTCATCCCTTCATATTTCCAAGAAAATTGGCTTGGTAGTGAACTATTTACATCTTCCACACAAATCCAGCTACAGTGTGATGACTGTGCCATTATCTGAGGCCTGGCTTTCTGCCTGGATGGCAAACTATTACAGTTAAGGTGGAAGGCTGAGCATAACTGACCCACACATCTTGACAGACATCTGCAGGAGAGGTCATCAATCACAACCCACAGTGCATTGACAGCAGAGTCAGGACTTGGGGTGGCAGGAAAGCCAGGGAATGGTGCTGCTTATTTGTTTCCAGGTGCAGGTGAGGTGACAAACTGTCCTACTCCTCTGCGTATCAACACTGTGTGGCATGTCTTACAGTTATCCTTCACAATGAAGGAATTCAAGGGAGCTTTTTTCTAAGATCTGGAAGTCAGTGAGCTGCCAGTTCTGTGTTGCAGAATCTTCTCAGCACCACAGCTCAGGCCAGTGCCTTTCTGCAAAAGCCCACACAGGAAGAGACCAAAGAGTCCCCATGAGGAAAGCAGTTAGAGGCCTCAGAAAAATCCAGTTAGAATGCTATTCTATTTTTGGCAAATGAGACTTGTGCTCCTCACAGTGTATAGTTTTAGAATATTAATTTTATGTAAGGTCACTTAAAAAGAGAAAAGTACCTCCATCCTCCTCCTCCATCCTCCTGCTGTTCATTGACTGTTGTTTCTTCGGTGACCCTTTTGGATCTCACAACACATAGCAGATACAGTACTACCTAAGCTATCCTGATGTGGCTTCCAACTGCTCTGGTGTCAGAGATATGGAACTTTATTTAGTTTGCAAGCCCTTATGGTAGAGACAGGCTCTCTGTTCCATGCTTGTACAAAATTTAATGTGAAGAGGTACTATTGCTGCCAGGGGGTCATTATGTAATGGTAACAACAATATCACTGCCATACCCAAATTCTGTGCGTAATACTTTTATGCAAACTAAATTGATTCTCAAAACCTGAGTCCAGATAGATCAAATTCCGGATTCTGTGAATTTTTGCAACTTGTATCTTTGCATGGGCACTGTAGAGATACACCACTGTGTTCTTTCATGAAGAAACAAGTGTAATGTTCCTGCTCTTTTTCTCCTGTCATTTATAATGTTAGTACAAGCAGAGTTGAAGCTCACGGAAGAACACATTCAGCCCTAAACATATTCAGTGGTGCTGTAGATGGACACTGATGAAATCAAGATGTTCTCTAACTGTCCGGGGAAAAGATTCCTGAGGTGATATCTCATAAAAGCAGGGGAAACTAATTATCCACCAAGACTTGCTCAGGATTTATGACTCGTTTATATGATTCTAGCCTGTTCTTTCTGTTGGAGGACACCAGTTTGCCACTCTATTAATCCTTAAATAATAATACAACCATTAAAAAAAAAAACCAACAAAAAAACAAAACAGCAGTACTTCAAGTACCTTATGATTGGGATTTTTAAGTTTATTCACCCACTGTTTTTATTATGAGCAGAATGAGGTCACTGTTTGCACATCTGCGCTGCATGCTCTTCCAGAGCATGAGAACAAACTCTGTGGGATACATCACTGATCCAGCAAGCATTTGTCTCCTGTTCCACTGAAACCATCTGTGACATGCCCAAGGTCAGCTTGGTTGCAGATGCAACCCTCACTGCAGCCCCAACAAATAATAGATTTCCACCATGTTCAGACTGTAGTCCCTGTAAGACTAACTATACTCTACACAGGACAGAGAGCACAGTGTTGAGCTCTTGCAGCTTGCTGGGTTTTGCTTGGTAGAGCATGCATGCTGCCGCTAATATCAGACTATGATGAAGCTGCTCATAGTGATGCTACACAATTGCAAGTTTATATCTGTGTAATGCTGAGAACTTCCCAGGTGCCCCTTCATGAGATCAAGGGCTGATCTTCAGAAGTGCTCCTACAAGATGACAGTCCAACTGGAGTTAACCACCAAGCACCTTGCTCTGCAAGGCACACAGTGCTGCCTGGTGCCATCAGTAAGTTCCCTTTTGGCCAGCAGGCAGCTTGCAACAGCTGATCACAGAGGCTCCAATCAGAATGGATGGGGAACAGGGTGTTCTGGCAGCAATTACTAATATCACGAGGTCTTCCATCACCATGGAACAGTGGCTGAATTTCACTAGAGGAGAAGGTGTTTCATCAGTGGTTGTGCACACTTTCTCAGTGCCAGCTTGTCAGGAAGAAAAAGACCTGTCGTCCTTCAGAAAGCCCTGATTAAAATCTTCCTTCCATCTAGCTTTTGCTAGTGAAAATCAAATCTGAATCCCTAAAATTAAAATTCCTAAAAAAACCCTGAATTCCACTGACTTACTTTATGTAGAGCAAAAGACAATTTGTAATTCAGGCTATCTACACCATCTACTAAGTGTTACCTGAAAGAAAGGCCTATGGAGAGCATTTTGAGTGTACTTCTGCCAGGTAGTATCAATGTGGTAAGCCATGTGACGCCTAGAAGCTCCTTAAGATAGCATTACAGAAAAAACTGTTTCAGCTCTGTGTAAAAAAAGATAGTAACTTTAATAAAACTCTGTTCTCTTGTTGTGAGTAAAAGCATTCACAGAAACAGAGCTATTGTGTGGAAAGAAGGAAAAAAATGGAAGATTTTCAACCAGAGGTGCAAAACCAGCAGTCTTCCTCCAGGGCCCTTGAGGCTTGAGGTCAGCTCTGCTGTGGAGACACAAGTCCAGTAAAATACTGAAAAGTGGAAATTTCCTAGAATATTTCTTTGGCTTCAAAGTACTGCTACACAACCACAAGTACTTACTTGCACAACCTTTTTCTGCAGAACATTTTAAACAAGGCTCTCAAGGTCCTTTCTTGCAAAATAGAGATAATTGTTTAGCATAGCTCTCCAAAGCAGTCAATCACTTACTATAACAGCTAGGCAGAAGAGATGTGGGCAGCTGGAACGCAGCAGTTGCCACCCACGGAATGATACAGTTTTCTTCCAATAATGTTCTACCCGTTTTCTTCAGGAACTTCTGCTTCAATTCCAGAAATACAAGGAGGACCGCAGCACGACAACATGCTTTGTTATTTCTATCTCCTTTATCTCAGCCTTCCAGTCCCAAACTAAAGGAGCTTGTTCTGCCACGGGGTCTGAACTGCGCTCTGCTCTGGAGCAGGAATATATTCTACAGCATGATCTGGCATGAAAGGTACAGGAATCTGAGCTCTGAAGGAGAACCAGTGGATGCATTTGAACATCCAAATGGGGAACTAAGAAAGGGATTCTGATTTCTGGAGCCACAGCTTCTTTTCTGGTCTGCCTTTGGGACTGAACAATGTGTTTCTCACTTTGCAGATGAGGTTGTTTCACTCTTAATGAGTATAATACATGCATGAAGGCAACAAACGTAACTTAGTCTCTCCCCACATTATTATCCTTTAGGAGCCAATCTAGTTAGCTAAGTAAGAATGCAAAATGATGATCCACAAAGTCTGCTTCCTGCTGTCAGTTTAGCACCTCTGCTATTTTTAACACTTTTCTGAGAATTGGAAATATGTTTTGACAAATATACCATCTTCCAGGCAGGGAGACAAACAGTGAATCAGTCTATTCATGTTAATGTCATGACAGTGATCACATCCAAGCCAGTGAAGGGCAAAGATCTCTACAGTGCATGTTTTCTGTTTGTTATCATCTATTCATTCTGTTTGTGTGGGGAAATCAAAGGACTGGGCTGGATGCTGAGCCTATTGCCAGGGTTTATGCCTCAGGTTCCTACTTTACAGGAAGATGTTCGTTTCTCTGTAGCTAGCTACAGTCTATAGATAATGTGGATTCTTCTGGAAGGCATTCTGCAATCTTCAAATGCAATCCCAGAGACTGATTCAAAATTTCCACAGGTCAAAGCTCCTGATCCAGCTCCAGTCAGCAAAACAGATCCCTATTTTATATTAAGTCTTTTTTCTTCCAGGCTCTTGAAGCTTTGGAAACTAAAAGACGGATGTTTAAAATCTCTTTATAGAGCAAATCCTTCTGCGTAGGCAAAAAGGACTGGGATACACACTTGGTTTAGAAACAGCTATTCTCTGGGTCACATCTGAAAGGACATTTTCCCAAAACCCAAACCTCCTTCCTGTCTTTAGACAAACTCCTACCCTCAGCAAAATTGCCAACAGAAGCAAAATTGTAGTAGAGAAACATATCACTCTTAAAGAAGAGCATACAAGAGCTGCACATGAGGAAATGACAAAGGCATGTCAAATTTCACAGAACTTGCCAATTTTTCAATTGGCTTTTAATTCCCTTACACACTTATTTATCACAACTACTTTACTTACACAATACATTTTTTTTCTTATGCTGATATTCTTTTCTGGTATTTGTTTGAGTAATTCAGCTCAGAGAAGATTTCTCCTTCCTTTTTCCCTACCCAAAAAAGTCTCATCAATTTATTTTCCAATTGTATTTTCCTCATTTCTTTCTAGCATGTGTGTATATGTGTTACTGAATAGACACACAGAAGTTGACAGGAAAGCCCTCTTGTTAAATAATAGAATTACTCTGAGAACTACGAGGTAACCTATGACATTTGTTAAGGACCTTCGGATGGCACTGGTATCCAAACATCATTGCCCATCCAGCATTATTTTGGAGCAAGAAAACTACACTGACTCTCAAGAAAGCCACTCAAAATGGTAGCCTTTTGGCAGACTGCAACACTACTTCCATCTCTGCCAAAACTGCACAGGTCGGAAGAAAAGTGACCTAAACCACCACATAATATTTCATTTCACTGTTCAGCACAACTGCACAACAGAAACTTGGGCTGCATCAAGCTTCTTTAATGATCTGTAGACATGATGTTTTATTGAAAAATTGTTTAAGAAATGGATTAATTCTGCTGTCCATTGAATGGATGCATCTCCCTGTGCATTGCAATGTATGAGCAAGGAAGAAAAGAAAGTAAAATATCTCCATCTTCTTGTGAGCCATGCATTGCTAATGATCCAGCTGCTCTTTTTTTTTTTTTCCTGCGTTAGAGTCAACCTGGAAATGCTGGAATTGGGATATCTCTCCTGAACGAGCAGGACTGTGTCTCTGTGGAGCCTGAAGAGCAGTCATGGTTGAGCAAAAAGCTTATTTCAGCATACCAAGCCAATCAGGGCCTCTGCCAAATGCTTGAGGATCTGTGAGAAATCCATTCTTTCCAATGACACTGCTGCAACATGCCACCCTCTGGTACCCACTCAACTGGAGTAATTCTCTTCACTGCATGGGCAAATAGGGAAAGATGCTTTACATTCTGTGTTTTCAGGATGGATGTTAAGTCTTAGTGAGCATCATATTTCAATGTGTGAACCCATCTTTCACCATCTACTTTGCCTGTGAAGAGCAAAGGAAGGGGGAGAACAAGAAGGAAATCAGGGTCACAGAAAAGGAGACAAATAGCAGTTGAAGCAGACAAACAGCCTCTGTTTGTGCATGCAAATGAAGTACAGCGTGTTTGCAGCTGCACTGTATTCTCCCAAAAGTTAAACACTGGGGAAAGCATCTATGCCTTTGTCATTGTCAGGTTAGTACAACTGCCTTTCAGTGGGCTTGAACCTACTCCTCCTGTAATTTTTCTAAATCCACCACGGCAAATCATCTCTACTGGTTTTCATTGCCACCTCCTTCCTTTCCCATCTGAGGAATAATTGCACAAGCCTCCTGAGCTATGCACACCAATTTCATCTTTGCTCTTTTCTAGGCCCCCACACTCATGTCAGTGCCTGTCTTTGCCATTTCCTCCTTATAATCAGAACTCTCTAGGGGAAGACGTGGTGACTGTTCAAAAGCATTTACCAGCAAGTACCCTGCTGCTTGTCTGCTCTGCTCAAGGAAGCTCTTGTGTGATTGTGAGTGTTGCCCATTCTGCAGGGGGACAAGTGCTTCTCTCAGGGGGGAGATTGTCTACAAACTGCCATGGCACCATGCCTGAAAGCAAGATCCCAGTGCATGTGCTTTATTGACTGAGTTGACAAATGAAATATGATAATATTTACAGAGCAGAAACTATTCGAGAGATGCAACTATAATTAACCCTGTAGCAAAATTATCAGAGGGCTTTAAACTTGCATCAGGACAGTCTTTAGGCTCCTCCTCCAAGGGGAGCATTGTTTCTACTTTGGCACTGTTCCTGGTGTGACTGAATTGTCTCTCCAGCTGGACTCAAGTAAGACAAATACTACCAGCTAGAAAAAAGTTCACAAAGTACTGCTATGAAACCCAAGAATGTAGTATTTCTTCCACCAGGAGTATATCATGAGCCACTCCAAGCACAAATGTCAACAGCTCCTTTGTTACATTCCTCCCAGAAGACTCAAAGCTGGGTAAAGTCAGAAGCATCAGCTTCCTCCTTCTGAAGTTGTGCAAGAGCATTTGAGATGTCACCATTAGCTGTGTCATTTTGCAAACTGTTTATTCCAAGGAATGATCATTCACTGCATTAAGGTCAACCATGGGTTTTGTTAAAGCAGCTGAGGCATTGCTGTCCCTGTTGGGAGGGCTGGGGTAGACACAGCTCCAGGACCTTTGTCCTAGACAGACAATGGGGATGAAACATAACTCAGAACTCTTAATGCCAAGGGAAGTTGATGCTTGACTCCAAAGTTAAATGATTGCTTTCTGATAATTTCCAAAAGCCAGAATAGTCATCTCTAGACCCTACTAAGCTCTTTAAGGAAATATTTGGTTTATCTTCCAGCAGGAAAACATTACACACTCTCTAGCAATTTATATACATAAAAGATGAACTTTAGGGCTTTTTCCTCTGTGCCTTTCAGACCACTGCTGCTGCATGTTCAGCACATGATGTGATAGGAAGAAGATGTGATTTCTACTAGTGGCAGGCTTGGAGACTTTCCCAAAAAACAGACTTTTTAAGCTAACTCAGTTAACTATAAAATAAGCAAAACACATTTTCTTTCTGTCACTTCACAAATTAAAATGTATAATGAGATTTCTTTAACTTAATTTTTCCATGGCAGGGAATTTAAATTCCACAGAGCAGGAGATTTTTGCATGAGGGGAATGTATCAAAAATGCACATCACAGGGTTGGTAATAGCTGTGAGGTGTTAAACCACCCAGTAAGTTGACAAAATCAATGACAGTTTTTTCAGGTGTATCATTTGTTTAACATCTGCCTGTACATGAATCATGCTTCCTTATAAATACTGGTAAGTGCGAAACTCTTTTTTGCTACCGACCTTAAGTTCCAGGTCTCAAAAAAGCAATGAAGATACTGTAAAAAAAAAAAAAAAAAGGTATTTCCTTCATCGACTGTACCAAGCTTCCTCCAGTGGTTTAGTTTTGCAAATGATATCCAGCAACAAGATGGTAAATGGTTGGAGTGTTAATCCCGTGGGTCTTTTCCAACCTTGGTGATTCTATGATTCTATGATTCAATCAACCAAAAGACACATCTATGGAATGTTATTTTCTGTTTTCTAGATGTTCACAGTCAACGTGACACTTGAATCTACCCACCTCTTTTCTTCTTGCTAAGTTTTCTTGCCTGAAGGATTCTGAACATTTTGTTAGCTGAAGGGACTCATCAGGAGGGATGATGGATGCACACACTTTCTAGCAATCATTTAATCTCCATTTTCTACACAGAGATACTCGTAACATCCTCAGAGGGATGAAATCAATTGTTTCTTCCTTTTACAGCATGCCATGTCTGTTCTATTTCAATCATTATCTACAAAAAAATGTTATCTATTAAAAAAACTTTTTTTTTTTAAGAAAGTATTTTCAGAAATTTTCCTAACAATCCATTCAATAAGTGCAGGACATTCCAGATAAAACTTTCATAGGATTCAGTTGCCTGGGATTTCAAATTTTGCCTTCCAAAGCCATATCCAGTTAGAGCCCCTGTGTATCTCTGTGCAAATGAAGTCACAGGCACATACATGCTTTCCAAAGGAAATTATGGCTCTCCAGCTGCTTGTTCTGCCTTCTTGCCAGAAGTTACAATGCTCTGTAGTAATGGTTTGGGTGCTCTGGGGCATCTACTTCAGTGCAAAATCAGACACATTGGTATAAATGGAGGAAATGGGTTTTCTGCTCCGTCAGCTGTGGGACCTCTGCTAAAACATGGCCTGGGAGCTGGGCATTGTGCCCTGCTGAGGACTGCAGCTGGTCTTGGGCAGATGCCTGACTGTACGCCTCTGCTCCTACACATTTCTGTTGCATTTGCATAACAACAATTGTAGAGAAGATGTTCATGAAAATGCTGATCCTAATCCAATCCTAATGTCTACTAGTGCTCAGCCAAGAACATCATTGCAGCCACTAATTTTGTATAAGAATTTTCTCCATCTTTGGTCCAGCTACAAATATCTTTAAAATCTGCATTAAAATTTTCTGATTCTTTTCTAATTAACTTTTCTAAACTGCAGATTGAGCAGATCCTATAAGGTTTTCAAGCATTATTAAGAAATATTGAAATCTTCTGTATGTTGCAGATATTTTTTAAGAAAGTATTTTCTTAAATAAGTATGACTGTGGCATGGCTTTCCAAGGGATGTATATAACAAAGAGATGTTTTATGGGCTTGCTTTTTTCCCCTCTTTTCTGTCCCTTGGTTGACTTTGACACTGTATTTAAGCAACCCATGTGATGATAACAGAATAACAACAGGTGAACTAACAGGTTATTAAAACCTGCTTCTTAGAGAAGCCAGTACCCTCCCGCAGACAGCTGAAAACCACAAGTCCAAATAAACTACGTAAGAAAACTCTCCCTCCAGCCTCAACTGCTTTAGCAGCAGAGGTGCTTGAGGTGCACTCAGCTCAGATTCTGGCTAGGCAAAGTGAAGATAAGATCTAAGTATGTTTGCAAATTTAATTCCTCTGAATACCATGAAAGTTGCATGTTTCTGTTTTGGACATTCAGAACAATTGAGTTTCACTATATATCAGTTCTGTCTTAAGTTTATTAAAACTCACCAGTTAAGAAAATTTTACCTTCAGTATGGTTTGAGATTCACAAAGGGCTAGATTATCTAACCCTCTTCACATGCTTTCTTAATATTTATCACTTCCTGTCTAACAGAAAAAAAAAAAAAAAACTGCACTGGAAAAGGACAGTCACCTGCACTCAAAACACTGGATAACGCTGGGTTTCTGCACCACATGGAAAAATCATTAATGGCTGGCCATTTCTTCACCAGATCTCATAGATCTTATTCAGCAGATATTATGCTACCATTAGAGTCTCTTTTACCTTTGATGTCCCTTCTGGGGAGTCCTGCTAAAGCAGACCTGTAAAACACTCAGGGTTCATTCTGTGCTTCGCTGCACTGTATTTCCATAGTGGCTACACTATGTGGCCATCTTGTAAAGTGGACTGACAGTGCAGATATCAGTCAGAAATAAACAAGTATTTTCTTTAAAATATTTATTCTAATTCAAAGGAATTATAGTCATTTATTTTTTAGATAATGTCTTTTATCTTTATTTGAAATTTGGTGGAGTGCTACTACTCCCTCAGCATATCTAGTCACTGGACCTTACATTTTGTTTCAAGAGTGCATATCAATTGTACAGTCATTTTCCACAGCTGTACAGAATAATAAAAGGAGCTGAAAATAATAACTCATTCACTACACTGTAGATTCTGAGAAAGGACAAACAGCAGTCATTTTCCCTACCCAATTAGAAAGCCTTGTCTTCTGTATATTCATCTCTATATACTCATCTCATTCCTCAGAGGAGGAAGCATCTTCCTCCTTTGTTTTCTGATAGACAACTTTGCTGTTTGAGTATTCCTAATAAAGACTTTCTTGTGGTAGTTTCTAAACCCATCAGCCATCTGTGAAAGGCAGTGACCTAACTGGATCAACACACACGGACACAAAAACCAACCCCAAACAGTCAAATTTAGTCAACTGTATGTTGTTTGTTATATCCTTCCCTGTGCCATGATGTCTCAGCCCCCACCATGGAGCTTCCAGTCAAGCCAAAACATCTTCTCAGCACCATGTCCCAGCTTGCCACAGCTGTGTGCCATGGTGGTAGCTCCTAGGGTTCTGCAGTACCTCTGTGCCAGAGCTTATAAAGTGGCGAAAGTCTTTGATACCTGCAGAAATACCATGCTAGGAATTACAGAGAATAGTAATATTTGTGAATAGATGCCCATAAAAGGTTGATGATGCATGAGACCTCAGCTAAGAGCCAGCTGGCATTAGTCAAGCTCTTGCATTGGCACTATGAGGGCTTTTATTCAAAGGGAAGCCCACTCTACCTCTGTGCAGGCAGCCAGCCTGCAGAATAGGAGAGGAATTGCCAAAGGTTTTTTAGGCTGTCTCTAACTCTGTTTATCATGCTGAAGATACTGCAGATAACAGCAGTTACCCAGCTGTCCAAAATTTCTCGCAGAGAGCATTATGAACTTTCCCAGAATCCCATTAAGCTAAGTCACAGAATCACAGAATCACAGAATCATGGAATCATAGAATTATAGAATGGTTGGGTTGGAAAAGACCTCAAAGGCCATTCAGCACCAAACCCCTGCTATGGGCTGGTTTCCATCCACCAGCTCAGGCTGTCCAAGGACCCATCCAGCCTATTCTTGAACACCTGCAGGGATGGGGCACCCACAGCTTCCCTGGGCAGCTGTGCCAGGACCCCACCACTTTCTAAGTAAAGACCTTTTTCTTAACATCTAATCTATGTGTCCTCTTCTTTAGTTCAAAGCCTCTCATCCTGGTCCCGTTACTATTAGATTGTGTAAAAAGTCAGATGGTGTCACAGAGAAGGACAACCTATTATCAAGCCAAATAGCAAAAATTCTTCCTGCCCAATACGTAAATGGTGTTCACAGGTAGCTCTTTGCAAACAAAAAGCTGTCTGATTTGTTGCAGGAAACTAGTATATGTCCGGTTCTTCTATATTGCAGGTGGATACGTGCAGAGCCCCACAAAGAGTGTTGTTTGCAATGTGCATGAAGCAGCTATTTTCCAAGACAGAGTGCAATCAAGGTCATGTTTAAATGCTAAATCAATAATTTGAGAAGAAATTTTGCTTTCAGTCAGCTAGGAGAGTGTAAACTGGAGATAGAAGCAGGATGCGGATGTATTAGCCTATTAGGGCACTGTTCATTTTTAAAACCAGAGTTATTGACAACATTTATTTGATGGGAATGAGAAAGGAATTTAAGAAACTTTTTTAATCATTGCAAGAAAATAACGATGTATATTGCTAAATAGCTAAATAAATTGCTAAATAGCACCACTTGCACTATAGTAATACAAAGATGCCGTGGAAGAAGAGACAAAATTTAGGATTCTTTTATATGAAATAAATCTGTCAATTGTAGCTTGCGGGTCTCCATCTCAGCTTTGCATTTCTTCTGAGCTTAGGCCTCAAAGTGCAAGCTTCTGGTACTTAACTAAAGCTGGAAGGTGTCATACTCTGCAGAGTTACTAGTAAAAGCCTTGAATGTCACTTTGGGCTGTACACAAGAGAAATATCAAACTGCACCACAGCTAGTTCTATTTTGGCAGTTCTTGTGATTTTCTAGTGAGTTTCACAACATCTTCTATTTTTCTTAAAACCTCAGCTATAGAGTTAAGTGACTACATGGGAATCTCAGCTTTCATATAAAATAGAATGTTGAGTTCTTATGAATGTAAGGAAAAGGTAGAAGTGTGATGCAAGTGCAAAAATAGATTAAAAAATAGTACATAAAATTCGGTAGCTTTCCTTACTGCCTGAATTTTACAAGCCAGATCTCCACATCATTATGGACTCAACATAAAGAACATAAAGTTCTTCCACGCCAGCCAGTGAGGTTGAACATACTGTTGCCAGCTCGGTCATCCCCCTGGCTACCCCAGGTCATGGGGATGCTGTGCATCAAACAACAGATCATTTCCGCTGGATGACAGCTTATTTTCTAAATCGGTAATATCTTTGCCACCAACTTGAGCTGATGTCAGTAACACATTGTCATGAGGAAGCAAGGCTGATAAGTTTCAGGCAATAGAGCTGCCAAGAAAGTGACTGAATGCAAATTAAAACTTAACTTTTGCTTGGATCTATGTGGCTTTGTTTTTAACTGTCTGTAGCATTTCTTACAAAACCTTTCATCATTCTACAGTTGGAGGGTCAAGAAGATAGTACTTCTTGTAAAGGGTTCCTTCTCACTTTCAATAACCATGATCTGCTTTAGTGTTTGTGATTGTAACAGTGACTTTGCCAAGAATTCCCTCTGGAATAATTTACTGTAAAATGTGACGTGATAAAAGATGTAGCTGGTAATTGTGGCAGATATCTCCCATGTATAGTATATCTCAAAGCTGATCCTCTAGAACCAGAGTGATCCGAAGAGACTGGACCACAGGAAAGAAAAGTCAGAACTAGAAGGATATATTGTCTCTACTCTTTTTGAACAGAAAACTGAAAGGCAGAGTTAGTTTCAGATGTGGGTATGAGAAATGCAAGGGTTAAGTTCTGAGTGAAAAAAAGATTTGGGGGAAGAGTTGAAATTCAGTTGTGACTTTTGCACAGATAGGCATCAAACTGGATGAGAAAAAGAGAGGCTGGGATGGGTTGTAAGGACTTGCACAATTATGACTTTCTTTCCTTTACATTTCTAAAATGCTTTCCTATAGTGTGACAAACAGATGGGATCCACCCACCAGCCATTTACTGCAGACGCATCCACTATATTTAGAGGCATGTTATGAAAATATAACTCACCACACACAAAAAAGATAATGGGGGGAGGGTGAAAACAGAGATTGTATTTTCAGGGTACATTTTTAATTTAACCCCTCACTGCTGTATTACCTATTCTAGTCTTTCTGGAAATCTGTCCAAGAATTTTCTTTCTGGAGAAAAACTGTAAGCAAGGTTGGTGGTGAGGGGGAAGAAAAGAAACATGACACACAGTAATGGGTGATATTAAAGATGTGTAAGAACAAGCACATGGAGGATGAGCCAACAGCTGTACAAGCTCACTTATTTTTTTTATCAGGGGCACTGAGAAAACATTTAGGAGAACTAACAATGGATTTTTCCATAATAAATTAACCTTTGCTGAGTGTGCCTTGCTACAAAACTGCTTTCAATGCAGCTTCAGGCTTGTCCATGACTGCCACCCAAGCTCTCGTATACTGAACCATCAGGCAGTGCTTACAAGAGAAAACTTTGTCTGCCTCCAGTATGGTCAGTTACCCTGATGGAGCACAGCATGGTCTCGCTCCATTGCTTAACTTTAAGGTACGCAGTGTCAGAGGTAAAGAAGTACACTAAATTATTTGATCAGGGAAAACTTCTTTGAGGGTGGTGGAGCACTGAAACAGGGTGCCCAGAGAGATTGTGGATTCTCTTTTTCTGGAGATACTCCTCTGCAATCTATTCTAGGGAATCTGCCTTAGTAGGAGGATTGGACTAGATAATCTCCTGAGATTTCTTCCAGCTTCTACAATCCAGTGACATCAATTTGGTAAAGAAACAAAGCATAAAGGAGGCAGACACAAGTTCAGTCACAGACACAGATTGTTTAACATCTGATGCTTTACACTGGCAGGCAGAGTAGGGGTGAAAATTTAAACCTGTACAGGCTAATTGGAAGTTAGAAGGCTTAGAAATACTTTTCTAAACAAACTGCTGATGGACTGGCATGCCTTGTACAACATGTAGCATTCAGTGAGTATGGAAATAATACTTCTCTCATGTTTACAAGGAAACCTCTGTTACAGAAGGAGGTATGGAAAAAAAAATCTTTTCTGATAAATCTTACATAGCTTTTGACAAGATGGAGTATGATGTAATGATATTTCCTGAATCCTGTGCTGAGAAACTGGCATTCAGAGAAGATACACACATTAACACATAGAATGACTTTATCATGGTGCCTCACATTGCTTGCTGTAAGGATGCATCTTTGTTGAGAAACTAGCTGGCGGACAGTCCTGATAATTGGCAGCTGTGGAACAGCCTTCGTTCCAAGAGGCATACCAGGAAACTGGCACCAACCCTCTCACCTTTTTGGCTCCCTTCTCTGAATCTTAACTGCTTTCAAAAACTCAGAATTTCCCACCACTTGTCCAAGATCACAGCTTGAAAGGTACAGACAAAAATGATCTGTTCCTCTGCCAGGGTTTGAAAATACATGCCACAGTTATGTGATTTGTAATATCTTGGACAGAACTGCTCTGTACAGCTAAGAATATTTCCATCTCTGCTTCTCTTTCCTAAAGTTATTTTATACTCAGAACATAATTTTTTTTTTTTTTTTTTTTTTTTCCTATCTAAGGGCTAATATTTGCCCAATGGCAATATCTTTGGAGCAGTCTCTGACACGGAAGAAAAACAAATATATGTATGTAGGTGGAGTTACAGCAGAGAAAGAAGTGCAAGCTGTCATGCCCTAGGGAAAAACAGCTTGTACTTCCTTCTCTGCTAAAAGGACATTCTTATTGTGCCTCCAGGACTAGAAATAAAGATGAGGCATGTGTTATTCACAGCAACTATGCTACACTACATTGTCAGACTGTTTGGGAAGAAGGTAGGTAAGGCAAGACCCTCAGCTTACTTGAGGTCCTTCTGCACTCCTAGTAGAAGCAGATCGTCAGGTTGTGGGAATTAGGGTGGGAGCCTTTGACCGGTTAATGTGGTCACCAACTGTAGGGTTTAGAGTGCAGCTTGCTAAAATGACAGTCTAAAGACCCATTACTCATTGAATGTCCATGGGTAAATCATTTCACCTCTCTCTGCCTTCACCTCTCTCACCTTCCTGCACTCTCATTTGTCTATACTCTTTTGGTTGCTGACACTGCATGAGTTTGCTGTTTGGCTAGTACAACAGGACATAGACCTCTGCTGCCACTGCTCTGATGACATCAGTGAGCAGTAAGGATTCCTCCTCTCCATTGCCGAAATATAAAGAAAACCACTCTGAAATCTCTCAGAAGGTACAGAATGCAGCTTCTTGCTTTGCCTCCCTTGGTGCGTCAAGTTTCATGGACTGCAGGAGGCAGAGTAATGAACTCTGGGAAGCACATGGATTTCCTTTCCCATCTTCAAAGTGTCACAGACATAAGGCATATAGTTTTTGCATCACTGCTGTGCATCAGTAACTGTCACAATCTGCATTTTATAGGAAAGGATGGGGTTGCAATTTAAGTGGAATTAGCAATGCTGTAAGATGATTTAGTTCTTTTTTTTTGAATTGTCAGTGCTGTGAAATCCAATGGCTTGTTCTGTATTCCAACCTAGTGAGCAGATTTCATTTCTCTCCTTTCTTTTATTTATGTTTTATGACAGAGGAAAACAACAACAACAAATAATATTTCTTGAACTTTAAAAGCCAATGATGCAATTAACGTTTAAAAGGGTAACTGCAATTTTCCCTGTCACAAAGTGGGTGTTGTATTTCAATCCGCCACTTGTTAGCTCCTTCAGAAAAAAGCTTCTCCCTATAGGATGCTCTAACTCTCCTCAAGCTAAAGCATTTCAATAAACACCTGATTTGTCTCAATGTAGATTCATTTTGAATCTGACAGATGCAAAAGCCAGATGCACTGAAGTTTCACTATTTCTTTTGCATCAGTTGGAGAGGTATTTTGGATACATATGAAGCAACACAACTCAATGTATTTTCTGAAAAATACAGGACTGTAAAATTTTTTCTGCTGAGCATTCAGAGTTATTAGATACTTCCGGCAATTTTGGTCTTACTCACTATATATCAGGAAAAAAAGATGGGGAGAGAGCTAGTCCTCATCAGAGAAAGTGAAAATAAAAATAAATTCGTAGTCTGTAACACTCCATAAAAAATTATGTTAAATATAACGCAGGAAAAATGTATATTTCTGTAGGTAAAATATGGGATTTGGATAGTGGGAACTTTGTAGACAATATCTGAACTCAGAAATATGAACAAGCAGTGAACAACTGCATGGACTCCTTTCTGAAATGGAATTTGAGGCTTCATACTGAGTTGGCTAAGACTCCTTGGCATGTACTTTTGAGTTGTATGGAGAACTAATGGATGCCACCACAGCACTGTGCAGAGGCAGCTGCTCTCATCCTTACTGTTCTGTACTGAACCTGGAGCAAGTTACTGTCTTACTTCTATTATCTTTGATTTCTGGTGAATACCCACCTCAATAAACACCTGAGTAGCCATAATGAGGACTTGTTTTGGATACCTAGGAGATCAAAATTTTTATGTGTATCTCTGTGCAGATGTATGCACTTCGGTATATCATGCAGATGTACCCTAAAGTGTCCTAATTATCCTCTGTGCCTTTTAGCCAAGGAAAAGAGCTCAAATATTTCATAGAGGAAATGCATTTATGGTGATCTTTGAAAGACAATACATCTTGAATTTCTAGATGACATTTACACTATCACTTCTCAGAAAGTGGTGCATTTCACATGAAGTAATCCCAGCACTTGGACCAACCAAAAACAATATTGTCATTTTCCAATTACTCAAAAAGACTGTGGGTTTTGTATTATTTTTAAGGGACTAAAAAGGAGTTAATCCGTAAAATCACCAGCCAAAATAGATTAAATAGTTTAAGATTCTGGAGGTAGCTTCTCCTGCAATAAAACAAAAGGTTGCCACTAGCTCTGCCATCTTTTCACTTTTCTAATTACCCAGTATCTCTAGTTCTGGACCACGTAATACAACATGCAATGCTTCAGAAATATTTTCACAAGCAAACCAGCTATTCAGCTAACATGGGATTTTGTTAAGTTAAAAAATACTGTTAATAAAAATAGAAACTACTTAAAATGCAATGGAATACTAACACCCAGTCAACAGTGAAAGCTCTCTCTGGCTACTTTCTTAGATATGATGTTCACTTTCTTAAAACACAGAAGTAGAGTGCTTGTTGCCCTTCCAGAAAGCACACTTAAATGTTTCCTGCATATATAATCTGGAGACACTCATTCTCAGTATTCCTGAAGCTGAGCTTTCCAGGGACCTTTGAGAGTTCTTTCATCCTAGAAAGAAATGGCTACAGTTTATGCCCAATTCCTTTCTAGATCCCAAATGCTTCTGAAAGATCTTCTCCAAAGTTTCATGTTGATTTGCAAAGGCAATTGAACAGCAAGCTAAGTAGGACAAAAAGAAGAACAGTGAAATGTTATGACAGCATTGTCTTCATTTGCTTCTGCCATCACTATCTTATGCTGTTTGCTAGTTTGTCTTATTCCCTTTGATTTTTAGCAAAAGCATTAAAGAAATTTCAGCCTTCATGGTTTCACACCTCTCATAATTAGCAGAGAAACCACAAACAGGAATTCCCTGGAAAACTGAAAATCCCTCCTGTTCTTTTTAATTCTTCTTCATTTTCACTTTTATTTTTTTCCAAATAAAGCTCAATAAGATGAGGGGAAGGCAGGGGAAGTTTAATCTGCTAAAAACTATTAGAAATCTGAGCTCTTGGTGATGTACAAGAGATGAAGACAAGAGTAATGACTGCTAAGAGACCCAAATTCTCAAAATTGTCTATGTCCTATAAAAGCATGAGGATGAATGAGAACAAGTAGTATTTGAAATCTTGTTCTGTTTTTCACACAAAAGTCTGGTTTTCATATGGGTGATTTTAGCCACTTCCCCACTATGTAACTGCACTGTTAATAAGAGTTCATGGCAAGAGGTAACTTATGCAACTCCCAAATTCTGAGGAAGGATGAATTCCATTTTCTGTATTTATTTTGAGACTTGTTATTGGCTGTCTGGGAGAATCTGACCTAGATCTGTAAAACAGCTCATATCTGATGCTACACAGGAGTCAGAAATAGCACAAACACTTATGGGATTTATATGGGTCTGCTCCAGCTTGCCACTGAAATCAATATAAAACTTCCTATTAATTTGATAGGAAACAGGACAGGAACAAGCAGGAACAGAGTATAAGTACATCAGAAGGGGTACAGACACAGTCGTATTACTCAACATTCAGATCTCCAGTGACTGATTACCCATACCATTATTCTGCCAAAACTGCAAAGTAAGCCAATCAAGCTTCAGACTTCTATCACCATGGTTGGATTAAACCATAGGTCTCCAAGTATACACATCTCAGCTGCCAGCTCTCAAGGAAGCATTGTGCTCGGCATTGCAAGCAAACAGACTGATTACAGAAGAATGCTTGATATGTAGGCTCCTTATGATTGAGTGACTGAACAACACCTGAAACAAAAATTCTGGTAGCTCACTGTAGGAGGAACATGGAGAGCATTTGGAACACTTAAAGAAGCATAACTTGGGTGTTTTCTTCATTACATCAAACAACCCTGACTTCTATCTTTCCTTTAATGTCCATTTCATAGAGCCATAGAACCACAGATTCACTGAGCGGCTTGGTTCGGAAGGGACCATAAAGATCATCTTAGTTATAATCACTCTGCCATTGAATGGATTTTCTAGTTTTTCTGGTTCTTCCTGACACTCTGAAACTTTCTGTTTAGGCAGCCTTCCTTGAAGACTGACATGAAGAACTGGTCTAAGCAGAGTATATCTTCTTGTGCCTTGTGGGCAACAGTTCTGTTCATACACAGCAGCCTGGCTACCTGTTCCACAACATGTAAGACTGCCAAGAAATGTTCCACTGTAGTCCTCTCATCCTTCCTTCAGTACTGCTGTCCAGAAATTAGTTAGTGCTGAGTGTTAAGAATTCTTTATTTTAAATGAAGTGAAGAAAGCAAGTAACCTGTCAATACTTTTTGACTCTACAGTTACTTCAAACCAAATCCAGGTTACAGGTATAACAACTGTGCTACATTATTTGATTCAAGCCCACAAAACCCATCAAAAGCTGAAGTAAGGTCAGTCCTGGAGGGGCCGTGGTTGGTACAGGCTTCCTATACCAACTCCTCCACTTGCAGCAACAGGATGAGTCACGAAGCAAGCCATGCAGATGTGGCTTTGTGCCTGGTTAGCTCATCAGGGACACAAACAGCCGGATGCCATTTTTGTCCATGTGGATGTCATCAAGTTAAAATGCTCTTCAATCCATTCAGATAGCAACGGCTGGTGAGCTGTCACATGGATCTTACAGCCTTACAACCAGCCACGTCTGACATATCCACAATCGCCTGGTCAGTGTCATCCACACTGACACAAAATGAAATTATTTCACCATGTAATGAAGGTACATGTGTTTTGAAAGGAATGGAAGTTGTGCATAATCTTTGTTTTCTTATATTACCAAGAGGATATAGTTTGCCACACAATATCACAAACTAAAATCAAGCAGAAACTGAAGCTGTTGGTACTTTGACCAACCGCCTTGTTTGTTACACTTTTTTTTAGGACTGTTTCCAAGGGTGGTGTGTCCACAGACAAAGAAGGATGCTGTAGTACTCTCCTTACAGAAAGTGGCCAAATGCAGAAGGGAATTCTGCATTTCTGAAAGAGATTTCTGAAAGAGTTTTGGCAGGACTTTCCCAATAACTTTCTCCAGCTCAGCAGAGATCTCCATCCAATCCTTACTAGCAGTGGAATAATCTTTAAAATAAACCTTATCTCCCTTTCTATAAATTATGATTTATTATACTGTTTTAAATGTCTGAAAAAAGGTTGCCATTAATATACAGTCACCTGGACTGGAAATTACTGATTCTGGGCCAAGTGCTCTGTTGGACATAGAGCCCTGTGAATTACTGAGAGATATACAGAGGAGGAGATGGGCATTGTTCACTGTCAGGTTAAGCTAATCAAAACCTTTGCTCAGCATCGTATGAAATGATGAGGATATAAATAGTAACAGAACACTCAAATTCTAATGTTATTATTCTTTGGTAGATCAGGAAACTGATAACTGATAACAGACTCTTTAGCAGAGTCTGATGTGGTAGGACACTAAGATATGGCTTCAAACTAAAAGGGGAGATTTAGACTGGATAACAGGAAGAAGATTTTTACAATAAACATGGTGAGGCACTGGCACAAGTTGCCCAGTGAGGAGGTGGATGCCCCATCCTTGGAGACACTCAAGCGGTGTCTCTGAGCACCTGATGGAGCTGCAGGTGCCCTGCTCATTGCAAGGGAGTTGGACTGGATGGCCTTTAAGGGTCCTTTCTGACTCGAATGGTTCTATTATTCTGTGATGAATAAAAAGCATGAAAGATGGGAACAGTTCTTTGTTTCACAGATAAGTTTCAGGTATCCTAAGAGAAATCAAGTCTAAATTTTGTATTTTCTGGAACTTCAGCAATAAAAAATACACATTTATCACAAGGAACTTCTATTTCACAGCTATTTACTAATACAAAAACTTAGTTCAGAGATGTTAACAGAATTTCTCATTTCACTTTTTAAAAACCAGGAATTTTTTGTTCCCTGGCTGTCTAGAAGCTACTTCCTTAACCCAAACAGTTTATTGACTTTTTCAGAATGCTGGGGTCGGCTTACGTACATTCTTCATTCTGCATTCATCCCAACCAGAAGGAATGGTCGTAAAGATACATCTTACCATGCCAGAAAATGAATCAGCCTTATACTCAAGCCCACATCGCTAAAGGGCAGTGAGTCTTTGCATATGCTTATATTTATTAAGAACAAATACTTGATTAACAGCCAAGCATTAGTTTTTATGTCAGCATGGGTAAAAATTTAAAATAGATGACGGTTTAACTCCCAAATATCACATTGTTCACAAAGAGCTGCCAGTACTTGCCAACACATCCAAGAGTGTAATTCTATACCAGTGCCAGAGCAGGAGACAATCCAGTCCCCTACTCTGCCGTTACTGCAAACTTACTGACAACTTTGATGCCAGATGCTTGCATCAGCCTCCTAAAGAGGATCGTACGGGATTAGCAGAGACTGTTTAAAAGGGAAGTGCCAAGGTCTGCTGCAGCACAGACCACAAAGAGCCAAGCAGAGGTGTGTATATTCGTAGGGAGAAACTCAGCAGGAGTAGCCCTGCCCTGGCTAGCTGGGGTTTCGCACTGTCTGGGAAGAGCAGCAGCTCCTAGACAAGAGCACATCCATCTTCTTCCAAAAAAGAGCTCCCCAAGTTGCATTGATTGTTTGCCTTTTCGTGTGCAGAGATTGATTGTTTTTGTTGGTAAAAAGGAATAAAACTTTACACACCTCCTGCATCATACCTTGTGGCTAAGTAACAAAAAGCATCTGTATGTCGGGAGCTACGTAAGCCTGGAGGGTCACTGCCAAAAGCCTATACCCATTTCACTGCCACTTGACTTACTGAGCAGTGTTAACCCTTAGAAGCACAGCATACTTCTTAGCCCAGAATTTGCAGCAGAAAAGACTTTTCTACTCCAAAACAAATATAGGATCAGGGCAGGAGTAGTATCCGCATGCTCCTAAGTCCAACTGCTGAAAGATGCCGTTGGTCTGGAGCACACACAGCATGTGCTCACATGCCAGTGAGGAGATGGCAAGATTTGAGACCATATTTCAGTGTTATGTTATCCAAATAAGGAAGCATGGGATTGCAGCCATGGCTTTGCTGATTCTGCTAGTGAAACAAGCAAGCACATCCATCGTTTATGCTTCCTTTTTCCCAGCGGTAAAAAACTACTCTGGAATTTTTGCAAAGTTCCTTGAGATCCATGCACAAAGAACTCAATAATACTATTCCAATGAGTGCTCATTGGTTACTCAGTGTGCACTGGTTGGTGCTTTCCTGAATGAATGAATGATACAGAATGGCCATCTCTGCAGTCATTGCATTTCGCAACAGTTGGGTCAATGGAAGGTTACATCTCATTCTCAACAAGAGTAAAACTTTTCTTAAAGCAAAAGTTAGATACAAGGAGTGGATTCCTGGAAGACTAAGAGTGTTTTCATTGGAAAATATGCCCTACGAGGAGAGACTGAAGGAACTGGGGCTGTTTAGTCTAGGGAAAAGGAGGCTGAGGGGAGACCTTACTGCTTTCTTTGAATACTTGAAAGATGATTGCTGTGAGAATGGGGTTGGTCTCTTCTCACTGGTGACAGGTGACAGGATGAGGGGAAATGGCCTCAAGTTGTGTCAGGGCAAGTTTAGGTTGGATATCAGAAACACTTCTTTACAGAAAGGGTTGTTAAGCACCCCAGGGAGGTGGCTGAGTCACCATTCCTAGATGTGTTTAAAAACCATTTGGATGTGGTGCTCAGGACATGATTTAGCGGATTTAGTTAGTGTTAGGGTAGTATGGTTAGGTTGTGGTTGGACTTGATGATCTTGAAGGTCTTTTCCAACCTGAGCAATTCTTTGGCTCTATGATTCTATGATTCTATGAAAAGAGACTGAGCATCACTGTGTGCACCATCTCAGACCCATGGCACTGCAATCACATCACTTCTACACTGCATGTAAGCACCAGTGCTTCATCTGTGACTTCAAATGAATGCCTACTTCACTCTTACCACATCATATAACATCTCTCTTAAATTACAGTCCAGATTGGCTTTGTAAAGTATTTTCCAAAAATATAAATCTTTCTCAACTATTTTACTTTAATAGAGACTTATATATAAAAAAAAAACCACAAAACAAAACAAAGAAACTAACAAAAACAACAACAACAAAAAACCCAAACACACGCACACACAAACACTCACTCGCACACACACACACGAAATCAACCAAAACCACACTATTCCTCTCCCTCCCCTTTTTCCCTACCCCCCTCCCAATTAACACAAACATTTTGTTTCAGATTTATTTTGTAAAACTTTGTTTAAAAGGCACAAAATGAAATCCAGCATCTCAGCTCCTTGTCTGTGCTCAAGAGATGTTGGTGATGTGTTAAGGGCTAGGAATGTGCTGTGGAAACAGTTCTAAATTTAAACAGTTGAGTTTGGGTAAGTCTGGAGACTGTCTAGAAATTTCTCAAGAGCATGTAGGTTTCTGGTTTCTATTTGTTCCAAGTTTCACTGATACCTTGACAGCAATATTTTTTCTTATTTCTGCTTCTCTTGCTGTCATGTAAACATTTCTAAAGCAACAACTCAGATAGAACCTGAGATGTTGTTCAGTTTTCAGACATTATAGAAGTTTCTCTCCGACTTTTGGCATAGAGTGAGCAAAGGTTATACCATACTGAGCACTGCACACCATTTCCTTCTGTTTCACATGTTCCAGAAGTCAAGATAATATACAAGTACTCTGAGGAAGGTCTCTCATGAAGCTGACTCATGATATTGCTGCAATCCAGGGCAGGACTGCAGGTTTGTGTGCAGGGAAAGCTCACTTGAGACTGCAGCAAATGCAAACTTAATTCTTCCTCTCACACAGCTGACTTCCACTGAGATATACAGAAATCTCACAGGGTCATATTGTGCTCACAAGATAGACCTCATTTAGATTTAGTTCATGATAATCTCTAGTTTGCTGTTACTAAACTCCAGGAAATAGGCATAGCAGGATGCAGCTCCTGGCACTCTCCTAAGCTCACCAGGTTTTCCTCACTGTAAGTTCTCAATAGATCTGTCAAGGCCTCACTAGTCCTCATGCATAAAGGGTTGTTAAGCACTGGAATAGGCTCCCCAGGGAGGTGGTTGAGTCACCATCCCTGGATGTGTTTAAAAACCATTTGGATGTGGTGCTCAGGGACATGATTTAGCGGAGGGTTGTTAGAGTTAGGGTAGTATGGTTAGGTTGTGATTGGACTAGATGATTTTGAAGGTCTTTTCCAACCTGAGCAATTCTTTGGCTCTATGATTCTATGCTTTTTTCAGCTGAGAGTTTAAAATCTGTATGTGTCCTTCAAAATATAGCTACAGCTACAGAAACAGGATTTTTTTTTTTTTTTTTTTGTTTCAGATACTCTGATGTAAAGCCTGCGAGAGAACAAGATGGCAGAGTAACAACTATGATTAATCTGAACAGTAAATAGAATTGCAAATGGGACAATAAGAGAATAATAAGGGGAAAATGATTAAATTACTTATCAGTTATTTTCAAGTAAACTTCTGGAAGGTGTTTTTTTAGCACCAAAACTCTGGAAAGCACATTAAGTTCCAGGAATGTGCTACAGTAGGTACATAGGATGATTGCCCTGGGTCAGACCATCCAGCTTATTCTCTTATTTTGATCAGTGTCAAAACCAAAGATATCAAGAGCCTAACAAACACATGTAAAACTCCATCGCTCTGCCAGCCTCCAGTAATTTGCAGCTCACTTATTTACTAACTTATTCATCTTACTCACTTATTTTCCATGCAGAAAAGTCCTGATCTTCTTAATCTTTCTACATGTTTTTCTACAGGCTTCAGGACTGAAAATAACTGAATTCAAATGCATTTGATGGTGTGCTTAATTTAAAACATCAAAACATCACTTTCTACATGAAGGCACATGACAGTAGCCTTTTAGCACATTTTAGCTTATAGCACATTTTTCCATTTGATCTCCAACACCAGGAATTTCAGTTTTCATGAATGATGGCCTCTGGCATGACATATATAAGTTGTGGAGAATTATTATATTAATATAAATTCACACAGAAGTTCTACTAGTCAGGACTTTTAATTTTGTGGGTGAGTAGGGAATAAAACAAAGAAAGGATATTCGTTATTCTGTCAATAAGTCTGCTCAAATTTATTGATATCAAATGATATCGTTCTATGCAATTATATGATTCTATGGTACTGCAGTTGCTGAGGTTCCAGCCCAAGAAAATAGGTCATCTGGATTACCAGTGAAGATGATACTGTAACCATACTGATACTATCTTTCCAGAATATCATTTCTATTGCTACTCTCAAAGAACTGTATTGCAATTTTGTAGGTATAGGTACCAGCCTTCTTTTTGGAGGGCATCTAAATCTGCCCCAGGGCTGGTTCCAATGGTGTGAAGCTAATCTTGGTGGCTGAACAACAATTCTGTTTTCATTCTCTCTGAATGATCTCCCACAGTACTTTCCTCTCCGTTTTCCAAGCTCTTCTGCACTTGAGGCAGAGTCCTGCATCATTCCACCTTTGCACCCGCTGTGCACAAGTGTGAAGGAATTCATGTCCAGGAGGATTCCATTCTCCAAATAATCCAACTTGCTCTGCAGGGCTACTTTGTGTCATCATTACTTGCTCCTTCACATTCTGTGTGCTATCATCACATGATAATCTTGATTTTGTATTTACGTCAGACTATGGAGAGAGAACACTTTCAAGCCTGGAAAACTGGGTTCATGAATCATAGAATCACAGAGTCATTAACGTTGGAAAAGATCACCTGGTTCAACTGTTAACCTATTCCTACCATGCCCACTAACCATGTCCCTCAGTGCCACATCTACACGTTTCTTGAACAACTTCAGGGATGGCAACCCACCCTCTCTCTGGGCAGACCATTCCAGTGTCTGTCCACTGTTTTGAAGAAGCAGTTTTTCCTTAAACCCAACCTGAACCTCTGCTGGTGCAGCCTGAGCCCATTCCCTCTCTTCCTATCGCTGTTACGCAGGGGAAGAGGCTGAACCCCACCTCACCACAACCTCCATTCAGATAGAAAAAGTCAGCTTTCTGCCTTCAGTCCAAGGAGCAAGACTCCTCATCAGTTGTCTCCCTCATTAGAAACAATTTTGGAAGACCTGTCAGCTAGCCAGCCCTTAATCCATCTAAGGTATACCCCACATATCCAGAGAGTGCTATTTTTAAACAACAGAGTACTGCAGTACTAAATCAAACATCTGATGACATTTCAGCAGCATTAAATCCAGTTCAACAAACTTGTAATTGCACAGATGGAGAAGAACAGTCTTTCCTGATAAGAGTTATCTTTGACACAGCTACCTGGATGTCAGCAACAACTTTTCTTTAATATTTCACTTGTTGCTAGAGCTGAGCACTGGTAAAGGCAGAGCACTATTACTAGTGGGTTTACTTGCTAAGAAATCAGTACATTTTAGCAATTTCCCTCTTGTGCCTGGAGTCTGTGTAGAGTCTTAACCTGAATACCACCTCTAGTTCCTGTGCTGATAGTTGCTCTAGTGAAGGCTTTCTCCTTAGTGTTTACTCTCCCAGTGATTACCTTTAATTCATCTGATAGACGTACTGAATCAGATGTAATGTACGAGACATTTGTACCTCGAATGCACTGATACACACATTCAGTGCCTTCAACTTCCCAGGTTTATGAGTGCGATGTAAGCTATAGAAAATATTTACATTGTGTAAATGCTTGCCTATAATTAGATCACTGTCTGATAGTGATATCTGTGGTCAGAGAGAATGGGACCATATCGTAAACTGTAGGGCATTGCATTTTACTTGTCTAAATTATAATAACCACTTGGCTCACTTGTCCCCTGAACCTACTGGCCGTTGAGCATACTTCCTCCAGCACCACTCACATGCCAACTTTTGAGCTACTTAATGCAGACATTTTTTTTTTAAGTGAAAAAATGTCTCCTTTTCCACTCAAAATTTAACCCACCACCCTGTCTTCAGCAAAAGAGCACACTGAAGTGTGGTGCAGAAACTAATTGACAAGAAGGCTTGCAGCTTTTTGTTGGAACCTATTGCTTGCCTCCTGAAGGCATCTCCATCCAGCACTCAACCGATGCTGTGGTTGAAGTTAGGCTCAAAAACAGGTGGTAAGGATGCTGGGGCATGACAGAAGGATTTGCCAATACATGGTGCCCAGGTGGGAGATTTGAGGAGGCCTCTGATGAAAGAGGGATCAGAAAACCAACCACTCCTGGCCATCAAGGTCCTGCCCAGGACACAGTACCTCTTCGTTGTTCCTAAGCAGAGACCTGAGTTCCAATTCCCAATGGCTGTTTTGCATCTCTCCACTTTCCACACTGGACCGCACTCAAAACCAGCAGGGTCTGAAAATCACAGCTTAAACATGTGCAGTGGCTTTATCTCCTTAAAGATTCCTTCTCTTTCTCTCTTTTTCTTTTCCAAAACCCCACTTTCTATTTTTAGAGGCTTATTTAGCTGTTTCCTCCCCTGATAAATTAACCATAGCATCCAAGCTCTCCACAGTACTGTGTGTACCTCTAACAGCTCTCCAAGACACAGGCAAAGCTCACGGTTTACAGACCAAAAATGAATGCACAGAGAGGTTAAACACTCTCTGCTGGCAAAACAAGTGGCTGGCCTGTGTTCACCAGTGTTCAGATTAATGTCCTGACAGATCCCTCTTTTCCACTTCCCATGGCACTTGTCTGTGTGCCAGAATGGCATACACTATAACTATTACCAGATAAAGTAAGAAACCAACTCTTCAAAAGTTGTCAGTCTTCTGGTCTAAATATTCACATTTTCTAGATCTTGCTTTCTTTAAATATTCAGTGGTGGGCACTTAAAATTTACTCCTCTCTTCCTGACAAACACATCTGCCATGGCAATTATGAAGGCAAGCAAATATCTATGGGCAGCAGTGTTCAGCAATCCAAGCTCTGTGGTAGCTTTTCTCTCTGTATGTCCAGCATTCACTGCAGAGCACTGATGTAAGCTTTTGCTCACCTGAATGAAATACTGCAGCCTGTGTAGATTGTTTTTCCACTGATAACTCTAGAGGGAACACCAGTGCAAGCTTTCTCTTGTTCCAGAGAAAAGACATGCAGCTTATGATGACTGACCTTATTTTTGCCAACCAGTGGCAGAGAAGAAATACCAAACTCATATCACATGGCTCATCTGGATGCAGCAAAGCTTACTCTGGAAATAACGTTATCTGTGTTTTGATAAACATTTGTAACCACCCAAGTGCAGGAGAAAAGTCACCTCATTAGCTTGCATGGACAACCTGCTGGTCTGCAATGTGTAGGCCATAAGTCACCTAATGGACCCATGCTCAGATCGAAATAAGAAAGAATGTTTTTGATGCTGAAGTTGAATTCTTTCAATTTAATTCATTGCACATATCACCATACCACATTTTACTTGCAGTCAGCCTATCAGGCACTATAGAAATAGAAATTATAGAGGAAATTTACAGAGAAAACAAAGATCCAGGTTTTCAGGGTCTTTTCATAGCAGCCTAAGCCTACTCCAAGAAGCTATAACACACCAGACAATAATTCTATCTCCATAATGGTCTCAGTGGTGTGAAATCCAAAGAACCAAGAAGAAGAGCATCTGACTTACTCTGCAGTAAGGTGTAAGGATGTCTTGTGGTGTGGCAGTGGGTGCTGGCTGCTATGCAGCAGGTAGGAAAATCAGCAGTAATGTAAACCTTTTTTTAATTTATTTTTTCAATTTGGAGATGGAAGTCTTCCAGAAACATGCACAGCAGCAATATGCTGAGCTGCTCTGCAGCACAGCTCTCCCTTATTTATTGCTGCAGGAGCCCAGAACCTGAAGCAGTGGCAAGGGTTAGCTCTGGAGCAATCCCAGTGCTTTCGTTTGGGAACTGGTAATGCCACAGAACTTTGAAACAGCCTAAAAAATTCACCTACTTCCTGCTGCTTGAATATTAAACACTTATAGTATTTCTCCCCCTACCCCCCTTCCCAGCACACAATAAGCATTTGATGTTTTTCCAGCGAATATTTCAGAGAGGTAAAAAGAAAATGCAACTGTCTGCTCTATATCTGGTTATTTTATATCTCTACGGGCTCATTAGCAGAGCAGAGGACACAAAGCAAACAGCGCGGAGCAGCACCGCAGTAGCGGCAGCAGCAGCCATGCCTCCAGCTACAAAGGACACCCGTGCTCTCTGCCGGCTGCAGCACGTAGCATCTGTTGATCACAGGAGAGGTGGCAGGGGATGGATGGCCACAGCTCACGCGCGATGGATGTGCCGCATGCCGCAGCCCTCTCGTGCTAACCGGGAACCGCGTGATGTGGGCTACGTGGAGCTGCCCCATGGTGAGCCGGGCGATGAGCTGGCTGTGCCTGCATGCCGGGGGATATGGTTACCCGCAGCCAGGCCCGGCCCCCAGGGGCATCCTTGCCCACAGTCTGCAGTGGTTCCTCATTATGGATGACGGCGTGAGATGTGGAAATGAAAGTTTTGGCTAAAATGGGGCAAAATGCTGCTCAGACCTCTCCCCTGGCAGGATGAAACTCTGCAGAGAATCTGCCTAAAAGCATGCACTCAGCAATGGTGACAGCTTATCCAACACATAATTACACGATTCTGATAACACAACGCTTGTATTTGATGGTATTAAAAATTAGTAACACCAGAACTGCTTCCTGCAGCAGAAAACTGCCCTGCAGTAGATCCATTATGTTTAACTTCTTAATCAGCTCAGCTCAGCTCCAGCTGAGGGTGAATACACCCTTTTCAGCAGAGCACGGATTTTCTCCCGCAATCTCCCCTCCTCCCCACTTCTTCCCTCTTTTCTTCTTCATCATCAATCTTCCAAGCATGCCGCTGCGCGCTCGCCTTTCCCTCCCGCACGTGTCAGCTCAGAGAGCTTCACCGGAGCCCCTTCCCTAGCCAAACCCTGCAGGGAGGCTGCAACCACCGCTCCCCGATGAAGAACTCTGTGCACAACTTGGCGGCAACCCTGCTGCCCATTGCCCCCTTCCTGCGGTTCCCCCGGCCGCAGACAAAAGAGCAAGTAATGCAAAGCTGACTTACTGCTATGGCTTGGAGCCTCTCCCTGTGCAACTCTGCTTCCGCCATCCTGGAGAAAAGGATACGGGAGGAGAGAAGAAGGCAGGAGGGAAAAAAAACCCCGTGCCAACAAAACCAAACAAAAAGCAACAAGAGTGAAGCGAAGCACACACTGCAGTCACCCGGGGGAACTGGAGTAATTGCAAAGAAAGACGAGCTCCTGTGCAGTAGTCAGCCACTTTTGAAGGCGCTGCGGGCTGGCTCACGGTAGGATCATTTCAGTTGCTGGACCAGTGCCTGCCTCGCTGTCTGTCTCCCAGCTGTATTGCTAACTGCATTTCATTGCAGCTTCTGTGCGCTGTTGCTGTCACACAAGCCATGTATGCACTCTCGCAGCAGCTGAGCACAGGGAGAGCTCGCATGGCTATAATTTTTTGCCTTGACGTCTCAGCTCATTTGCTCCTCCTATGGAGCGCTGGGTCGCGACAGGAGCTTGACATCTGCGGTGCGCACAGACCCGCAGGACTGCAGCAGGGGAGCAGTGCTGCTGCACCTCCCGCACAGGCAGGCAGTGGGTCTGCAGGGATGCAGCAGCCTGGTGGGGCTGGGGAGGGAGCCCCGAGGGGCAGTGGAGAGGGAATAAGCGCGGCTGTCAGTAGTAACGCGGCACAGAGCTGCAGGGAGTGAAGAGCACATGTCAGGGGAAAGGAAGGTGGCTGTGCATGGCACGTGTGAGAATCCATCTCTGTCAAGTGACAGAGCAGCAAGTAAAAGCCACCTTGCTGGAAATCCAGGGTGTGTAATAGGTAGGGAAGGAGGCAGGAGGGGAAAGAAGGAGACCAGTACAGTGATTTTTTGCAGCATCATCTTTGTTTTTAGCTGCAGCATTGGTTTTACATTCTTCAATTGGCAGCTCCTTCACTCGTCTCTCACTTATGCTGAAGAGCCACTCCCTTCCAACCCCATCCCACTGGGTGCCATAGCACAGCAGGGCAAAGGACTGCCTTGTTGGAGAAGCCAGTGGGGGCTAAGAATACATCCCACTGCTGTCCTGCAGAAGTGTGCTCTGCAGCAGAAACAGTGGCTTCACAACCACCTGCTGATGGACAGGCAATCTCCATTGTCATAGGAGAAACAATCTGGAGGTCACCTTGTTTCACTGAATCATAGAATCACAGGACTATAGAATTATTACAGTTGAAAAAGACCACTAAAATCATCTGGTGCAAACCTCAATGCATCCCCACTGTGTTCACTAACCATGTCCTTCAGCATCACATGTATTTGTTTCTTGTACACCTCCAGAAACAATGACTCCAACACTTCCCTGGGCAGCCTGTTCCAGTGTCTGACCACTCTTTCTGAGACAAAATTTTCCCTAATACTCAACATGAACTTCCCCTATTGTCAGCAAAACTGTATAGGCAGCATAGAAACCCCACTTTTCCACTTACTCCCTGCTTTCCACAACTTCAGAACAGCAGTTGGCTCCATGCCCAAGGGAACAAAACTGAATTTGCCAATTTAAGTGCACCACCTGGAGCAGTACACACATTGCTCCCACAGCACTGGCACAGTCTGCAGACACCGAGACTCCTTGCATGACCTCTGTTTTCCATGTGCCTGCCCTTTGGTGTGCCTTCCAGACTGGTGTTTTACCCCTCTGATGGCTGCTTTCCTCCTTCAGCACCATTCCATTTCCAGCTGCAGGATGTGACTTCAGGCATCTCCATGTCCTGGTCCCATTGCCTCACTGGTACCAGGCTCCTTCCCTCATGATGGCATATCAGAGTGACTTCTTGCTTAGCTCTGCCTCTATGAAAGAGGTCCTCTGTTGTACCAAAGACTCACAGAATATTGCAAAACCCTGGTAATCTATGTGGCCAAAAGCAAAGTTTTACTGGAGTATCCCAAGTGAGGTGGTGTTCATAATTAGTTGTCAGGGTGGGCTCACAACTATGGGAAATGCAACAACACCAGCTGAAACAGGGATGCTCTTTCAATCTTCCAGCTTGGCTTAAATAATCTGTTGAATGGCATCTGACATATAGCTTATTTGTTCACTTTTGGCCTTTTGTTTTTATGCAGAATTTCCTTGTCTGTTGTTGTTTTTTTTTCACAAAGGTCTGTGCGTTATTGCTTATATTACTACAGTTGGTTTTGAAATGCCCTATCATACAGATTGAGACACCTATACTCCCACAGTGCACGGAGAACTTACATGGGCAACTCCTTCTGAGGCTTGCTAGTTATGCAATTAAATCTCTTCAATACCCTTCTCATGTTTTGCTATCAAGCTTTGCCCCAGAGAGGAATTCAGCTATGGGCTGTATCCAGCAAAGGTCAGGGCATGACTGGTGCAGACTGCGGCTGGAGTTGAGACCAGGCCACATCCACCCCGAAATGCAATCACATTTTATGCTCTTTCCTTCCCTAAAGCAACTCTCTGCAAAGTATTGGGGGTTGGGCTCTATGATTTCTGGAGTTCCCTTCCAACCTCTACAATTCCATGATTCTGTGATTCAAACATAGGTTTAAACACACTTTGTGTGCTCTTATTTAAGCGCATGGTGCTCACTCCATGATTATCCTACCTCCCCATAAGCTGTAGTGCTTGTTGCAGGTGATGGGTGCACACCAAAGAGGTGTGCCCCACCTCATCTGGTGCAGAGCAACTAATGGAATGTCTGCTGAATGGCTGTGTGAGCACCAAGCACATTGCTGCTATGAAGGAATGGGTGTGGAACTGTCCTCCAAAATTGGAACTAAGGAAGATTTATCAGAGTGAGATGTGATACCCCGTCCCTGGAGGTGTTCAAGGCCAGGTTGAATGGGGCTCTGGGCAGCCTGGTCTAGTATTAAATATGGAGGTTGGTGGCCCTGCGTGTGGCAGGGGAGTTGGAGATTCATGATCCTTGAGGTCCCTTCCGACCCTGGCCATTCTGTGATTCTGTGATTCTGTACAACACTGTTGGTACCAAGAAATGTTGTGTTGTTGGAGATGTGTGCTGATCTTGTTTCTGACAGTTCATGCCAGAAAGTTAACAGAGTGCACCCTGGTGGGATGAATTCTGTTAGGTGCCTTAGTTGGCCATGACATAGCCTGTGGAGTTTTGTTAAATAAAGCAGCTTAAAATGAAACAAAACATAATTCATTATGATTTTTGTTTCCAGAATATTTTCCTATACTGGTAAAGAGTGTACTAAAATATTAGGAAAACCAGAGAGAAGAAGGGGTATAGGGAGGAGCAAGAAGCTGCTAGAAGACCTTGCAAGCAAGGGGACAGTATTCTAGTATACTGTGTTCAGTAGCTACAAAAGGAGAAGAAAGGGAAAATATCCCTGTTATTTTTCAAATGTCAGTAAGAAGGCTGTTGTTTTCACCATGACTTTTAAAAGAGCAAAATCCACTACAGCTCAATAATGCGTGAATTGCATCCCATTTCCATAAAATAGATTGCTATATTTATTTCTCTGGAAAAGAGCGCAGTAAACAATCTGTAGTCCCCACTCATTGCAGGGAATCCTGAAGGTGCTCTGAGCTAAGCATAGCCTGAATTTCTAATGAGACAGACCACTTAAATAGTGAAAATGGGGTTCTTGTCCGTTCCACAGAACTGAGCTAAGGAAAACTCAGGGTTAGGAAAGGTTCTATCTAAACCACCCCTGTGTGTTTTCTGACAACCAAGGCCTGTCGCTGACCTGCACAGGATCAGAACCCTGCTGCAGAGTGCCAGCCACCCTGTTCTCAGAGCAAAACCTTGGCTCCCCTCCTGCTGGCTATCAACAGGACTGAGTCAGTCTGAGAAACCAGACGTTGGCCTGCAGACTGTGTGAGGAAGGCACACACACACACATGCACATGAAGGTTGAGACCAACACCTCAGCGCTGCCAATGTACCGACATAGTTTTGTGGTGACAAGTTGGTGGCTGGATCCTGGCAGCGGTTGTCAGGAAAACACAGAGCGAAGAGAGAAAGCAGGCTTTGCATTTGCATTTCAGATAGATTAGGAGAAGATACTTCTGGCTCTTAAAATTACCACATGCCAGCATGTTGCATTGTGCTACACTTACACTATGCTGGCATCCTCACTATTGTCAAGCCTTCTTCCCCAGAGTATATTTGAACAATCTTATTTTAATCTAAGCTGAAATTCTGAGGTTTCATTAATCTGTTTTTTATCTTCCTTACCAGACTCTGGCTTCAGATCTGAATTAAAATAAGCCAGGAATGAGAAACTCGTCCACACTTTTGATTCTTGTGCCCATTGACTATACTCCCTTCCTGGACTCATCTCATACGAGACAGCCTTCAAAATTTTTGGCAGGGACACCACCCAGCATTTCCAGAAGAAGCTCCTCCATCTGCAGCCTCAACACGGGCCCAGCCTCACCAGCCAGCATGCTCTTGCTGTCACCAACTCTTGTGTCACCCCTTCCCGTGTCACCTCTTCCCATTTTTTCAGCTTTGCCAATTTGTACCAAGATGTGGAATTGAAGCATACACAATAGGAGACAGCATTGAAAATTATTTGAAATTTGAAAATTAAAAAGCTGGAGCTCAGGGCTTTGTTTTAAATCTTCCCAAGACATCAGGCTTATGAATAGGTAAGCCATCGTTTATTAATATGTGCAGCCTATTAGGTTTTTCCTCATTTGTTTGGTTTTGTTCTGAAGCAGTGGGGAGCTGGCATGGAGCTGGCGGTTCTATGTGACCTTATCATCCAACAGGACTGGCACCCTGCCCAGAGCAGCGTGGCTGGAACTGGATGATCTTTAAGGTCCCTTCCAACCGAAACCATTCTATAATTCAATAATTCTAAGATTCTAAAATTCTACGATTCTAAAATTCTGTGACTAGCAGGTACCATAAGAGGCAGCAGGCCCTCAATAGTCGCAAAGTCAGGTCTCTTGGTGAAATGAAGCCTGTTGTCCACCAGCAGTGATACTGTCAGTGGCAAGTATGGGTACAAGAAGCCATAGCTTTCCTGAGCCAGCCCCACAGATGTGTGTTAGGATGGCCTAACATCTGTTCAGCACCTTCAGTTTTTGGAAGATGCTAATGAAGCAAGCCAATCTCCACTGGGGATTCCAGTGCCTGCTGCTGGCTTTTTGCCTTGCTGCAGAAGCCTGGCCCCTGGGGTGCAAAACGCAGAGGAGAAATTAAAGCAAATTTTTTCCAGATTTCTCTGCTCTCATTGTAATTACACAAAAATAAAATCCTGATTGGCTCTTAAATTCTACTTTCTACCCTCAGTGTTTCCCTTGCCAGCTTGCATCCAGCTGAAGCAGGGAGAAGAGGTAGAAAGTAAGTTCTCAGCATTAAGTGTAGGGCAGAAATATACTTGTGAATAGACAAGTCTTCAGTAAAAAGGGAGGTTTTATTGAGTTTTTATTCTATGAGGATAATGATGCCTCTGAAACATGTCACCACCATTTAACTGCACATTCCCCAGAAGCTATTAATGAACTGAGAACTATGAGTGCCATCAGTTGCTCTGTCCACCCCATCAGAAATAGTGTGTGGCATTCAGTTTCACAGATCCTGACAACTTTAATGCTGACAGGGACGAGGCTCTTGCTCCTCTTGCCTCTTGAGGAAGGCTTGGATGTTCAAATCTACCAAGAGAAAGAGGAAAAATATACAATTCTTACTTTGAATTTAAGAGCTAGAACTTGATTTCTGAAGATTCTTGCATGTGCTTCTGTGCAAACAGCACAGATTGTAGCAGAAAAGCCTCTTTTAGCATCACACATTTCTATTTTCTTACCTGCTCAGCAGCCTTGATATCAATAGCTGAATTTATTTTTCCTTAAAATAAACAAAATATTTGCTACTAAAAACTGGATTTGGTTTGGAAGTGAGCTGGTAGAGCAAGACGTCACCCATAGTGCATCAGGTAACAAACAAAGAGCTGATGGTAACCAGTAGCCCAGAAGACAGCAGCATTGTGCAAAGAGTGGCCCAGAACTAAAAGAGCTGGGTTTTACTGCTGCTCTGATCCCTGTCTAAACCTTACTTCTGTTCCTCTACAGATGACAAAAGATAACTATATAGCTCTTTTCATGAGACACGCTTGTTTCCAGGTCCATTTCACAGCCTGGGTCAGCTTCATGGTGCAAGTCTGCCTTGGGCCAGGGCAGCAAGCAGCAGTATATATTATGCAAAGGCACAGCACTGCACATGCGAGAGTGATTTCTTCCAAGCATCATCGCAGCTTTCATTTCCTCTCCATAGTCCTAGCTGTAGTGCTCAACTCAAAGGCATTCAAACATGCTGTAACATCCCTTTGATTGGAAAGGTTTCCCCTGTGGTGCCTTACTTAGAGCACCAGAAAGATAAATAAAAAGCCTTTCCAATACTAGTGCTATGGACAGCAGTGGTAGATGGTGAGAAAAATCCCAACCAGGCTTCCTGAGGAAAACTGGAGTTCCAGTGACTTCCCATTACTGCCAGTCTAATAATATTATTTTATACTCTGATGTTATAAAGTACAAATTGCAGAACTGTTTTATATATTATACTGCATACCACATACAAGCTTCACTCACAATAAGATTATTATTAATCTGGTATCTCTGACATGCAATTAGGAAATCATACCTTACACCTTTGCTGTATAAATGTAACATTCAGAAGAGAGTGTTCAATGAGCCTAGTAGTCAGCAATTCCTGCTTTGAAATGCTTCTCAATGCAGTTAATGCTGATTTATAAAGCAGTCTAAATGACTGACATTGTCTTCTGTTAATTTTAGTGTGAAATGATTCTTAATCCACCAGTCTGCTATGAAAACTCCTGCCAACATGTCTACATTTTAAGCTTCTTCGTATTTTACAGTTTTGGAACATGGGAAAGAATGTAATACATAATTGTTACACACCGAGCAGCAAAAAGCAGACCTTTTTAAATGAAACTATCTGGTAAGAGGCTGAATACTTTAACCCTCTCCTAATTTAGTACTTAAGCTGACTTCTCACCTTTCTCCAGACTGCTTTCGTAGATGTCCCTTGTGTGGGGGGAGTAATGAAATGCAGAGCAAGGCTGCAGCATCCTCAGCTTCATGACAATTTCAGACTTTTGGAGATGGGTCTGAAGAGATGTTCATTGTGGCTAGAGTAACTACTGCTAGATGTGATAGGAGTGAGAAGGAAAAGGCCTCAGATGAGGCTAGGTCTGTGTTACAGCAGGCAGGTAGCACAGCAGAGCCCACTTGAGGCACGAGTTCAGCATTAACTACAATGAGTAACAGTAAATGTGTAAGCAAGGGCCCCCTGCACAAATGGAGGGAAGGAGGCATGTCAGATCATTAATTTAACAATATAATACCTTTTCTCCTTGAATAATTCAATTGCAGAGCCAGAGCTGTGCAGATGTCTAGTAGAAGGTTTGAGTCCACATGATGAAGGTGAAGAAAGTCCATCAGTTCATGTCTGCTTCTGCCGCTGTCTACTCCTCAGAGTATAATGTTTTTACACATCAGGATGGTGGAGGAGCACTGGCTTATTTATGAATATATGAAGAGAGAATGAGATAGAGCTAATAAAAAACACACCTCCTCTTCATGTTGTTACTCAATGTGATAACCTACTGTATTTTTTTTCCCACAGAAAACAATGTTTTTCTCTCTTTTTCCCTTTTGATCATCAGATAAATGCAACGTTCAGTTGTTATGGGCAGTACTGCATCTGCAGTTTTGATCTTAGAGGCACTCAGCAAAGGCATGCAGAATTCTGTACTATCTACCTGTCCGAATCAGATCCACTTAGACAACTTAATTTTCTTTATAACTTAGACTGTTTCTGTTGAGGGAAAAATATATCTTTGAAAGATTGGTAAAATGCTTCCAGTTAAGATTTGGCAGAAGACAGAGTGTTTGTTGATGCTAATGCCCAGGCAATCACACAGTACATTTTTATGACCGTTTCAGGATGCTTCTAGCATGTGTAAGCCTATACACATATGTTTACAGCAGAAACCAATGTTATAACTGGTGTATGATGGCAGTGAGGTTGCAGGAGCCCCGAACATGTCTGTATGAAACAACATCCTCAACAGATCTCTTGTTGCCAAATTACTAATTGCTAAGTACCAATTCAGCTATATTGAATGCATGTGTCTCAGTGTTGCTGTATAAGTCTCATTAAAGATGATGGCACTAGTTTAGAAAACTGGAACGGTATGAGAGAGCTTTAAAAATTTTGAATTCTGATATTTCAGATCTAACTAGAAATATTGGTATTTGACTTTTTTTTTTTTTTTTCTGATTATACAAAAAGAAAGATGTAGAAGCATAGGTAATTTTACAGCTTATTTCACATGGAGCATGAAAGCAATGATTTCAAGCTTCTAATATTTTATTTGTCTAACAAGCTCATATGCCTCCACATCAGTAATGCTACTTAAACAGCAAACCTTAACCCAAACAACAGACAGTTTTATTTAATGGAGTAGGTCAATGAGGAGGCATTCTGTACATAGCATTGCCAATGACCACTGTCAACTTGCAAATCCTTCTGTGAAGGTGTTTCTTTAACTGCATCTTTTTTGCTTTTTTCATATGGATTTCCCCATACTGGGCTACTTTCATTCTGGTTGACAATTAGTTGAATTACGGTGGAGCTGCACTTCCAAAAAGTTAGGTTAGTATTTAGTTTTTTAAAAAAACTCTCATTAGACATGAAACAATGTTTATTTATCAAATATATTTTATGCAGAAGACATGCATTAATTTTAATGAGATATAAAGATTAAAAAGCTCTCCCCTTTTATTTGCTGAATTTCTCAAAGGGTTTGATTTCTTTCCCGAAGGTGAGGTATGTTCTGAGAAAAGCATTTTATGCCTTGTACTTTTCTGTAGAACAAATGTAGAAGTAGAAAACTGTAAACAAATGTGATGTGTTCTTCCTGTCTAAAAGAAGTTACGGCAATCTGCTTATTAATCCCTGCAGAATAACATAGTTTACAATCAGAATTTGTAGAAGAACTTTGGTCCTGATTTCTCTTCCAAAATATCATGTTATATGTGTTAGCAATCTAGGTTTCCAGACCCCTATTGATGTATATTTCATTCTGTTTGTCAGTGGTATACTGTGGCAAAGAGTTCCACCTGTTAGCTCGAAAAAGTACTTCTCTCTACTAGGCTCTCTTTTTTTCCCTCTTAGATTTGTTACATTCACTGCACCTGTTATATAGCTATCAGAGTTTTGATTTAATACCCTAGGTTGCCCATCTCATCCCATGATGAAAGTGTACTGGCTGTGAAATTTTATAATGGAGATCATTCCTGCAATCGATGCAACTGTAGTTTTCCCAAACATCACAGAAAATCAACTACTGCAGAAATGAAATGTAGATCAGCATCTTCTAGAGTGAGGCAGAGAGGAAGAAAAATGGAAAACAAAAGGAACATTCTTGATATTTTGAAGAGGAACAAAGAATGCATGATAGAAATGAGTAAATATTGAAAAAATGGTGGGAAAAAAAGGTTTGTATTGGGAGAACTGGCATGAACTGTCACACAAATGATGGTTCTGGGGAAGGAGAGCAAACATCTTAGACTTTTATTTTTGAGTAGAAGTTTCTATGATTTGGTGTTATTTTTGCTTTTGTTTGCCCGGAGTGAGCTGCAGTTTCACCAGATATGAAGACAGAGCTGTGGACTCAGCATTGCTGCAAGTAGGAAGTTGCAGAAACTCTCTGACATTGTTCATTTTAGAGGGAACTGTGAATAAGAAATAATTTCAAAGGTTTCAAAAGGTAGGTTAGGTTGTTTTGGAAATCAGGAGCTGCAACTTAAATTTGTATATACATCTGCTTGCCTGCATAAGGAGCTTTACACTCAAACTAGACAAGCCTTTTCCCTTTGCTGAAAAGCTCAGCCTGCTGTATTCCTAATTGAGCAATCTAAGGACCACAAGTACTGCAAACACTGCAGTTTTTAAGCGAAACTATTTTGCGGTCCTTTGGTTCTGGATGAGCCACTCTGTAAGGGTGAGTACTGTCCATGAGAATAGTAGATGGCATACAGTCCAGCATCCAACAGTGCCTTTTGCATCCCAAGCAGGCTGCATGTCATGGCTTCTGCTCGGAGCCCTTCAACAGATAGAAGCAGCTGCATTAGTCCCACCAAAACCACTCAGTGCCTGCACAGCCTTGCTGTGGGCTGTCCCCTGCACACTCTGCCTCATATGGCAGTGATGTGTCACCCCATTGAGGGCTCCTTACACCTCAGCCCCAAGTGCTCGCAGGCCCTGCCCACGTGCAGCTCCACTGGTCACAGTGGGAGGCCGGGAGCTTCCCCTGGGTTCCCACAGAATGCCGTTTCCCATGGCTTACAATCCAGCCAGCTTTCAGAGGGGCTATTTTAGGCCAAGTGGAGCATAGCCTGCTTTCAGTGGTTTATATTTCCCATCTCAGCTCTTAGGCCCTCACTGCAGGGATATGCCCGCAGGCAGGGTTACGGTTTTGCCCTCCCCAGCTTGACCCTAAGGCCACACTATCACCAGCTGTTGGCACAGGCACTGGAAAGGCCCCAGCCCCTCACAGGAAGGCTGCTGCTGTGATCTGTTCCCTGCAGGCTGACACCCGGAGGGCTGTCGTGCGCCTGTGTTGTGGCTAAAAGGCCTTATAAGGCAAAGCCTGAGCAAACTGTGAAGCAGTCTGAAGTGTTCCTCAGTGCTGAAAAACCTCCAGGGAATGCACAACATACCCCTGGCAAAGATCACAGCATATTTTACAGCAAGCTCATAGAGTAACAAAGCAGATATTGTATCTAGCAGAGTTCCAGGCTCTGCAGGCTGCTCTCAGTAAGAAAATTAATATCAGGTCCCTTTCTTTGACTCATTTCCCTGCAGTGAGACGAGCTATATCTGTCCTTAAGACCTCATAAAGCTGCACATCAATCCTTCCTCTGGAAAGATGGTTTGCACAGCACAGGACTTATTTGGACATCTCTGTGGGCTGGTGGCTGAACAATGCAGAGCTACTGCAGGCATCACCAGCCTCAGTGCTGAGGACAAATTGAGCTGACTGCTCACATAAACTCCTCAGTAAGCCTGCCCTGCACAGGGTTGTGATGTGTGAGGACTTCCATGTCCACGTCTTATTCCTCTGAGGTTCACAGCTTCCTTGCACACTTTCTGTGCAGATCTGTGGGAAAAAGGCTGCAGGCTGTTTGAGATGAGATATTGCAGGATGAGATGCAACATATAGAAAATGGCCCACGCTCTGCCCCTCCTCTGGCTGGCTGTGCCCTCGCTAAAGGTTCAGGTAGTAGCAGATTATAAAGAAAATAAACCAAGATGAATAAAATGGCTGCACCACAGGAGCTCAGAGCAGAGCTACTTGGCTGTGAGGCTGAAACAAGCATGGCTGTGGTTTCCATGTGCACTGGAGGCAGGGACAAAGGCTGAATGTCTATGGCTGAGGACCTTGAGGATCATCCTTTTCTGCTGGGGTTGAACAGCATTAAGAAGCAAAGCTGAAAATCCTGCCTTCTGCTGCCTTTTCTTATGCCTGTTATTTACAGCTAGCTGCAGCTTCTAGCAGAGTTCAGCTTTCCTTCAGTCTGCCTTTGCTGAAGCTCTTCTGTGTGCTCTGAGGTGCTTACTCACAGAGCAGTGAGCCATGCCAGAACAATGTGGGCCAGCTGGATAGAACTCCTGCCAGTCTGACAGCTGTGCCTTGAGATGCCCACAAACACTCAGTATCTCTGAAGTTCTTCTCTGTCGGTTCTGCTATTTACATGCTCTTATTGAAGCCTATTTACGGCTCCAGCCCTTGCGTTATTATTTTCTAGTGTTTTAAAATGAATCCTGTGTTTTATTCTTCCTGCTTCTATTTCTTTGCTTGTTTACATTACGCAGGTGCTCATCTGCCACATACATGGATATCCAGAGCTGAGAAAACGTGTTTTGTCATTTGTACAAAGAGTTGTACAAAGTACCATTAGTAACTATATGAGTAACGGAAAGGTGTGGATTCTAGAATGATGCTCAGAAAGAAAGTTCAGTGAGCTGAGGTTTGTTTTCTCCCTCACACATTGAAGTCCCGTGGAGGTTACCTTGCTCCAGCTGAGCAGGAACTTAACTGAGTACTCCCTGGGTACCCACTAGCACTTCCCTTCATGCACGAGCAGGCTTGATAGGTGTCCATGCAAGAGAAGCTTTGCTTCTAGCAAGCACATTCATCATTTGTACCTGATAACCCATTCGTGGATGCCAAAAGTAGGACTGGAAGGATCTGCAGTCCTTTCTGTCATCCACTTCGCTAAGATAAAATCAGATACATGGAAACAGTTAGTCAGACAGACATTGCTGTGGATGCAAAAGATAGACAAAAAACACTTTATATTTGTGACTTCATTCTTGAATTAAGCAGCATTACATTATGACAACCATCTTTGACAGAAGACAGGCTTATCCTACCTAATTTCTGGGGAGATGTTCAGCGTCAAGTCTATAAATCAGTCCCAAGAGGTCATGCTAGAAACAGCAGCCAGCTGAAGTGACCAAAGTGGCTGCAGGGTTTGAATGAGGAGCTGGTAGCAAAGTTACTCATCAACAGAAGACTAGTGAAGAAGACAGTGATTAAAAAGCTGTACTATAACCATAACAAAAACTAAAATGGTTTGCAAATATTCAAACTTTTCAGCAAATTACTTTTGTCCGTTAACCCACCCTTTTAGGTACCGATTTCTGAAAAAGGACAGCTAATTGACCTGGCAGGCACACCCATAAAGACAGTCTAAAATGAATATTGCAGAAAATCCCATTTGAATTTTGTCAGTTGAAGAGCATTCTCATCAAATACATATAATCTCTAGGAAATGCCTTCTCTCAACAACTAACAGTAGTGACCAAAAAAAGCCAGACAGAGATATAATCATTTTTAAAGACAGCTGGTAAAGGCAAGTGAGCAGAGAAAAAAGAGAGAGAGAGAGAGAGGGAGAGAGAGGGAAATGCAATGTAAGCAAATACCATGCAGGAAAAAAAACTGCACTTAAATCAGAATACAATTTGGGGATGTCAAATCAGAGCTAAACTAAAGACCAGAGGAATCAAAGAGTAGAAACGGACAAAAATTCTCCTCTAACCAAGGCAGATGTAGTACAGGTCAAAGCCTGTTATTAAGGTCAGTTCAGGCCAGTGACTTGAAGTACGACTCAATTTGGTGCATAGCATACATGACTGCTTGCATCTCACTAAGGGCATGTGAAGCCCACCGGCCTCCTGGAGCAGTCCTTTTGTGGTGTAAAATAAGCTCCATGCTGACATAAACTGCTGACACTGGGAACTTCTCTCTGCTTTATCCAGAGAAGCCATAATTTTTTTTAAATCTTGGGTATCATTATCTGTGGTGGTAATGAGAAAAAAAAGAGCTCTAATCATTTCCAGAGCTTGCAGGAAGGGATGGCTGAAAGCCAAAGAAAGTTTTTGAGAAAGTAATATATGACTGCTGAGGTTTTACTTTGCTTAATCCCCTTATGTTTACAAATAAGGAATGCCAAGGAGGTAAGCTTGGCAGTTTTATGTGTAACATTTGATTCACAAGAGATCTTCAATGATGCCACCCTTCACTGGTGTCAAAACTGTATGCAGGCACGACCCAGAAGTTCAAATACCACCATTTAACCTTTGTACGCCTCAAGGCAGTGCCTTTACTGCCAGTTACTGCCTTGCAACCTTCGTCACACAGTTTTGAGCAAAATGCTGGTGTTTCTCTGCAAGTACCTTGTGAGGACAAAGGGAGCAGTGGGTAAGCTCTGCTCACAGCCCATGCCTTGTTCAGCAGTGGAATGAGCTGGACATTCATTTCTGAGGGTACCCTGTGTCAGAGACTATCAACAGGCATACATCCAGCAGGAAAGGTCTTATCTTTGTACTAGGATTGTGTTCCGGGGAGGTACACAACAGTCTTATTTTGGGGACTAATCCCCTGGCAATACACTGTGCTGTCGGGTGTAGGGTTATGAGCAGACAGACCTGATCGCAAGTGAAATTGTATTGGAAATGTCATTACTGAGCTGGCTAATTGCAGTGCAGTTAGTGGGAGAATCTGCATGGAGGGATGAATTGCTGCTTGTCTGCTTTATGATTCATTCATCTGATTATGCCAATTGAAACAATTTGCTGCAGTGTCTTTTGTACACCATCAGGAAACACAGAAACCCTCAGAGCTCCAACAGATCTGTCATGTTCAAATGGCTTGGTACTGGTTGAACCAACCTGCATATAATTAGAGTCCAAAATGTTCCTCATCATAAAGTGAGAGACTTTTCTTAAGAAAAGCAGTAAAAGCCTTCTCTGGTCAGGTTTGCCCAGTGCACGTAAACTAGCCTGTGATGCTTGTAGGAAACAGGCATGAAATGCCCTGCACCATGTCTCCTCTAGCAAGGCTTGGGACTGTAATGTGCCACCAGAATAGCAGCACTCCACTCATGGAGTCCTATATGGGATGTAAGTCGAGTCATGTTACACATGTTAACATGTGTCTTTGCAAGCTAGAGCCAGCACAAAGATTTATCCCAAAGCAGTAAAGTTTAAAGTCACCATGTAAAAGGGATACGGGAAACCCCATGGTTAATTGTGCTTGTCTCTCAGCCATAATCATCTTGTTCTTTTGACAGTTTCTACAGCACACTTTTGGTATCAGGAGCTATGCTGGTTTAATCTGTGGTAGCTGGTAGAAACCTGAAGGTTTGATTTGGTCTCTCCCATCACTTCCCTGACATGCACTGAGCACAGCCTTGCAGGAGAGCAAAGTGATCTACATTGCACTGCACTGCACTGCAGTGGCCTCACTTCAAGCACTGTGTCCAGGTTTGCATGCCACAATACAAAAATACATAAAACTAATAGAGTGTTCAAAGGAGGGCTACAAAGATGGGAATGGTCGTCACTGGAGAGTGGCTAGGCACTGGAACAGGCTCCTCAGGGCAGTGGTCTTGGTCCTGAGCTAACCAGAGTCCAAAGAGCATCTGGACATTTCTCTCAGATGTAAATTCTAATTTTGAGGTGGTCCTGTATGGAGCCAGGAGTTGGAGTTGGTGATCTTTGTGAATCCCTTCCAGTTTGGGATATTATGATTTTCCCAGAGCAGCTGGTACGACACTTATCAGGAGACATTCCAGAAAGCTGTGGACTCTTGCAGCCTTGTAGCTGGGTACTTATTTAATGACTAGGTCTTTCCATGTGTCCTTCTCCTTGTCAGATAAAAGCAAAAGATCTCTTTTAAGTGATTCTTTGGCTGACAATCGACATCTCGATAGCTAAATAAAAAGTAGAGAGATTTCCTCCTCCTGTTTTTCCTCCTCCCATCCACAATTGTCACTTATCTCCCTGGCTAAGCCAATTATAGTGCCTCACAAGTGCGCCCAAGAAGAAAGGGAAGCAGCCAGACAGACACCAATTGAATTTTCTGCATGCACTGTACAGAGGTTGTTTTGTTTCACTGGCAGATCCATTACTCCCTTGTGCCACTTGTGACTCAAGAAGACTGAATCCTGTAAGCCAGTAAAAGTGATGCAGTATTCCTGAAAATCCAGCAGAGACTGCAAATACAGCAGGAAAATATTGATTTTGTTATCAAGGAGCCCAGCCTGCGCCCTGACCTTCTTTAAATGTTTCAGGAAGTTGTGAGGATGGAGAAAAGGGAGAGAAGGGATGGAGAAGAGAGGGAAGAGAAAGGCTTCACTGCCTTTGTATGGGTAGCTTTTTTAAGGAAAAGCTGGCATTATGTAGATCCCAGGAGCAGCATACCCTTGCATTAAAACTTGCAGTGTGCAAGAGACTGCCTACATATTGAATAAAGTGCTCTAGAAGGCTTGCAGTTTAAGGATGAGCCTCTTTTGCAGCAAGGAAAAGGATGTCTGCGCTAGCTTAAATCCATTTAACTTGGGCAGTAATAAGTAGGGCAACTGCAGAACAGTCTTGAGTGTTGGCTGACCATCCAGCTCAGTACCTGTTTGCACAGCTGTTCTGTTGTTACCCATCTTCCAGCTGTGGTTCAGGTGGCACCTAAACAAGAGTGGGAATTAAGAGCAAAAGCAGGGACTCAGCAGTTTACCAAGGGCAGAATTCAAACAAGCTGCCAACCAGTTTGGTGAGGATTTTAATGAAAGCAGCATGCTGTCAGCTGGGGATCAAAGCCCTGAATCATCAGCAGGTCCATGCTACCACAAATCCATATCAGCACTGCTTTGTTCATATGCTTGTGTCAACAAACCTGTGCCAATGAAAAATCTAGAGCTAATGTCTGTACCTGGCAAACCTATTTTTCAGTTAGAAGAATTTATACCAGTGTCACTGCATGAAATAAGAACAACTGAAGTGTTAAAGGGCTTTTACTGGAACAGCAGTTGTGCAGAACAGCTATATCTGTTATAAGCAGACGGGCTGGCAGCATCTTTGGGTGCAAGACTAGCTAGCCATTACTCAGTGTCTATTTTACTGAATGTTTCTCATAGCTACATATATATATATATATATATATATATATATATGCATATAGCTATATATATATAAACTAATTTGTGCCTATGCAGCACTGCACTGAATACTGTTTAACAGAGAGGAAGGGAGAAATATATGGAGAAAAGAAAAGGGAATGAAATGATAACTTTATTTCAACCTTCAAATAATAAAAACCTAAATTTTTCTAATTATTTCCGGTTGCTAGCTGATGGATTTAATTGATGTGTATGTTTGTGTAAATTATGTTTTGAATGCAGACCTAAAATACATGTATAGCTTACATGTCTTACTCGTGTCTTTATAATCTCAAAAGGTGTAGCTTTAAAGATACATTGCTTTGGTTACCCACACATTTGTATTTAGACAAAGTCAAAAATAAGGAAGTAGGTTCCTCCCTTTCCTTTATCAAGGCCTAAACAGGGATCCATGAAAGAGTCAAAGCTCCAGTTTTATCAAGCATCTTGTTGCTGGAAATCACATCTCATCTCAGCTGTCTTCAATTAGAAGGCATCTCTTGCAAGAAAAGCCAGACCCACAGTAAAACAGTTTAATTTTTTTAATTAAATTTCTTCTTTAAATCCAGTGAGAAAGCATTAATAGCCTATGGTGATGTTGATATTTGGAGAAGTCTTCTGTAAACATGTCATCCAATAGTTTCAGAAGCTAGCACTATGCTTGGGAATAGAGTTTTGGCTTATTCTTACTCATCCCCTGGGAGATGCTGCTGCATGGAGCCTTCTGTTGGAGCTGTGGAGAGGATCTCTCTCCTTCATTTTCAGAAAGATTCATACTCAGACCGTGACATTTTTCAGTCTGACCATCTGATGCCTAAAATCCCTGTTCTGATTTTGAAGAGCAAATGTCTTTTTTCTAGACTCTAGGAGTTTCTCAGCTGGGAGTTCCAAGGGTGCTCGATCCCTGCTGCAACATCTGGGAACATCATCATCCCACTTCCCAGCAGGATGTAGCAAACGTGCTTCTCAGCAAAGGACATCTTACACTCCCATCCACACTCCTTTTCCATGAGATCATCTTAAAACATCAAAGGAAAATTCAGTTACATAATTTCTTGTTGAACACAACAACTCCTCAGTTAGGGCTGTATAAGACTGAGAGCTAGAAAGAAGCAGGTCCTAAGTACACCAAGACACTTTAGATGTGGAAAACACGAGTGAGCAAGGATCATATTAGCCAAACCTTTATGCTGTTTTCCTTCTTTCTGATCTACATCTGGTGTGATGGGAAAGCAGTGCTGTCTCAGGCATTTCAGAGTTGCTTCACTGTGATGTTAGTGGTAAACTAGTTTTTATGCTTGTTTACTGCATCATCAGCAAACTGATAGGAGAATACTTAAATTGAAAATATAATTGAGGAATTTTTATTCAAACTGCTAAAGTCTATGAGCTTAATTGCTCTAGCCCATCAGCCTTACTGAAATAATTGTTAGTACAGTACATGCTTTGGAATCAGGGAAGGAAGTATACTCTTTTGGCATATTTCCTAGAAGTGGGTATGACATCCATCTTTCCTAAAGAAAATAAACTGGTGTATTCTTCTTCTTAAAGAGATATATTAGCCTGTTCTAAAAATAAAAGTGAAAATATGCTAGTATTTTAGATCGTATGGAAAAGAAACATTACTTTAAGGAAAGCTTAGCGTATTTTGGAAATGACGATCTTTTGTGGTGTATCAGGTTAGTCACAAAAAAATCCCTTCTCATCACTTTAGCCTATTTAGTTCAGAACGCCAGCATTTATTAACAAGAAATATGTTTATCTTCTTTCAAGAAGTAAATGTTGGCATTGCCAAATGAAGATGTTTGATTTTAACTGCAAATTATTCAATTTGCAAGAATGCTTTGTGTTCTTTTCACTTCAGAACCACTTTGATGGCAAAAATAATTGTTCTGGATAGAATCCAATTATTCAAAAGGTTAAATTATGTTTTCATGACCTATTTTTAATAAAATAAGCCTTACTTCCTACTTCAGCTTTCCATATGACGGCAGTTCCAAAGCACAGCACCTAATAAAGTATTAAATACTTTACATCCAGTAGCTGCAATATTAAAGGCATCATGATTGTTACTTTCTTATCCTTGGTTCTCCACAGTTCTCTCAATGTAAGAAACCATTTTTTTGATGGAGGAAAGGACAGTCAGACCATTTTTTTCCAGACAAGTGAGATCCAATCTGCTCAGCCACCTCTGCGGTTGTCTGTTTCAGCTTTCTTTTAATGTCATCCAACTGGTGGCAATATTCACCTCATTCTTAATCAGAGGTTATCTACACTATCTCTTTAAAATGTTGCAGGAGATCCTTGCGTTTCCATTGGAGCAGCTGCTTAGGTGCCGTGTTTTCACACTGATCTTTGTCCAAGGTGTGTAAGCAAAAGAGTTCAAACCCTGAAGCAGCAAGGCTTTTCTTTCGATATTTGCTTACCTAACAGTGGGTAAGTAATCCCATTACAGACAAACAAATGTGAAGCCTGAGAAGATCTGTTGTGGGGGAGCTTTCCTCCTGCAGCCTGGCCATGAGATGCGGCTTTTGCAGAGGATGTGGAGTTAGACCCCACCCAACAGGGATTGATACAGTCCCCTTATGCCCCTTACACTCCACAGACTTACAGCAGGATTTAAATTATTATTCACTCCAATAATCTCATGATGGTACAGTCTTTCTCACTGTAAGATATAAGAACCATTTTAAAAACTAGACTATTCAGGATCCTGAAGGAAAACAATGACTATTATGAGGCTTGCTAACACCTGCTTCTGTATTCAAGAAAAGCAGATACTGGACTGTAAGAGGAAAAAGTGTTAGCTATATAGTGTTTCTCAGTTTGCTCTCAACAACATTTTTATAAGATCAGTCGGTAATCGAACCTGAGGGAACAGCACAGAGCTGTGTCACAGGAGGGTTGGGGGTCAGGGAAAGGCTGTGTCCCAAAGGGCAGTGGGCATGGCACAGCTCCCCAGGGCAGCGGGAACCAAACTGCTGGAGCTCCAGGAGCGTTTGGGCACTGCACTCACACACAGGGTTTGGGTTTCTGTGGTGCTGTGTGGAGCTGGGGGTTGGATCACAAGGTCCTTGGGGGTCCCTTCCAACTTGGATATCTTAAGAGTCTATGGTTGCTACGAAAGAGTATCTACTGAGACAGATGCTTGTGTATCATACCTCTTTAGGTCCTATTGTTTCAACTCCCACAAAAATTAAATAAATAAATAAATAAATAAATAAATAAATAAATAAATGCAAAAATTTTTGAATGCATTGCTGCAGAGTAACAGTACTGACATCCACTGAAGAGAATCCCAACTTTTTGATTTTCCACCTTTCCTTCTCAATTTATTTAGGATTAATAGAATATAAGAGGACTCAGATTTTGCTGTTACCTTTTGATTTTAATCCATTTTAGGTGTGTAAAAAAATATGTTTGATAACGCCTTTAAAATGCAGTTCTGTATATGAACATGTATATGTTCATGAGACAACTTGGTGTCCCAAATGCAGTCCCTTCTGGAAAAATCCACACTGTGTCTTTTGTTCCCTCAGTCCCTTTCACACTTTTCATGCAGTCTTTCCTTTACCTAACTACATGTGCATGGTGCTGCAGACTGCTGATATTAATGCACTTGCCCAAACATGTATGAAGGAAAGATATGTAAACTACGTGGAGTATTGAAGTGTTGTATAAATGGAGTGGTATCTTAAATGAGGGGAGGTGCCACTTAACTGATAGGGGAATATTGGTATAAGAGACAATCTTATGGTGTTCTCCTTCAGAAACATCACGGTGCGAGTCCATTTTGGTGATGTTTGAACACAGGAGAGTATCTGCACAACATTTAAGTGCTAAGGAGCTCTACAGATTGTCCTTGATGTGGCGCTGCAGTGTAGATTAATGAAGATAATTTGCAGCAACACATACATGACTTCTTTTCTGAGCAGTGATTGTTTCAGCCGGAGCCTTGGGCTCTGTTTGCAAGACGTGTCTCACAGCAGGACACATTACAGAGAAAAGGTTTTAAAATACTTGTTGGTAGGTTTTCATTCCAAAGGAAATGCCTCCACTTTCAAGAGAGCTATTTTTGGAGGAAGGAGTAGCCGTGTTGAAGTGTCATGCATGACCTAGAGTAAAGCTCGATGGAATTTTTAGTGCTTTCAATTCTAGGTTTTCTTTGTAACCTCTGAAAATAAACTTCTCTGTCAAGGCATTAAAAACAATTTTATTCATGGATGATCCTAGACTGCAAGTAGAAATAGCATTCAGAATTGCTGCTCAGGGCATGAAAATCTTTAATGACGTATAGCTGTGAAAAATCAGCTAACGTTACTGCATTATGCTGCATTACAGCTCCATACTGAAATGTTTCATTAAGCACTGAGTCCAGATGCTGTTTTGGTTTGCTGTATTTTACCTTCCTATATTAGCCTTGGTGTGCCCTAGAAAATATTTTGTCTTTGTACTGTATCTAGTGTAAAGTTACAGGGGAATATGATGCAGTTTGTGAAGGACTCCCACTGTACTTTTTGCTCAGGTCATATGATATTTATGACACCTACCTAGAATAAATAATCCCAAATTTGTACTCATTGAATCTGAGGGTCTCAGCTGATCACTGTGTCCTCACTGTAAACATTCCAGACTGCTAAAAGTGTGTGAAAACTTACGGAAATACAAGGAAATGGAAATAGGACAAAACAATGCCAGCACCCACATAGTCAATGTGTTGAACTACTGCAAAAATCTTCACCACTTGGTAAAATCACTTGTAGGAAAGGTTGACCACCTTTTCTTCCATCTGAGCACTACAGTGGCTTTAAATGTGCTTTAAAAACATTTAGGAATGAAAGGACAATCTGTCAGACCACCTCTACACTCCGGGTGCCCCCACCTGAAATGTGCTGTAGTCTGTTAAACTGCTGGCTGGCACAAAGAAATCATAACTACTGCAAACCAAATGCTTATTATGGAAAACTATAATATAGCCTTCTCATCAGGTTTTTGTGCAAATCCAGAAATGTCATCCAATGCAAAAAATATCCCAACGTATATTCAGGTTTCTGTTACAGGGCAGTTTTTTATTTTCCTTCTGAAAGATCACTATCAAATCACAACTTTTTCCAGTAGAAGTGCATCTGTAAAACTCAAACTTGTGCATACATCACTGCAACTGAGCAACATCAGCTTTATAAGAACCAATAAAAGCAGAAGTTCCTCCCTATCCAGAAATGGGACACTGACTGGATTTCTTCCATTACTGACAAAACATCCAGAAATATATCTGGTCAACATGTACAGAGACACCATGTTAAAAGAGACCCTGTATTATTGTATCTGACCAGAACAGGCAGATTCATAATTATATGGACTATATGGACATATAGTACAAAAAATACCATGAACTGTATGGCTGACACAAGGATCTGTGCCTTGACCTCACTAAATGCTAGCACACTGTGAGTTATGGAATGGAAAACAACATTCTTCTCTTCTCTTCTCTTCTTCTTCTCTCTTTCTTCTCTTTCTTCTTCTTCTTCTTCTTCTTCTTCTTCTTCTTTCTGCCTTCCTCCTCCTCCTCCTCTCCTCTTCCTCCCTCCTTCCTCCTCCCTTCCTTCCTTCCTCTTCTCTCATTCCTTCTCTCTCCTTCCTCTTCTCCCTTCCTTTCCTCTCTCTCTCTCCCTCTCTCTCCTCCTCCTCCTCCTCCTCCTCCCTTCCTTCCTCCTTCCTCCTCTCTTCCTCTCTGACTCCCTTCCTCTCTTCCTTCCTTCCCTTCCTTCCTTTCCTTCCTTCCTTCCTCTTCCTTCCTTCTTCCTTTTCCTTCTTCCTTCCTTTCTTCCCCCCTTCCTTCCTTCCCTTCCTTCCCTTCCTTCCTTCCTTCCTTCCTTTCCCTTCCTTTCCTTTCATGACGTTATTATTAGTATTTATTAGTATTAGTATTTATTTTTATATTGGGAAAAAAATAAGAGAGAAAAGACCACAAAAAGTTGTGGTCACCTTGTGGTAATATCCTATATGTAGAGGATATTGACAGGACATCTTCTGCACTTAACGCCTCTAGATGATGACGTTAGGGAATATTAAATGCAACTCCTTTCTTGTCTATAGAAGTGCCAGTGATGCACTAGAATGCTACTCAGTGAATCAGATTTTGAAATCAGTCTGATCTGAAATTGGAATTCATCATCTTGAAATCTGATGTGTTATCGCTGTCACAAGCTACCCTATTTCCAGACATAAGGCAAGTTTCCTCTCATTTCTAAGGAGTTGGAAAAGCTGAAGAAGATGATCTGATGCAAAGAAAGATAACCCATGAAAATTGACTGCACCTCAGTTTTTTTCTGTTCCAGCATGAACAAGTGATAGGGACAGTGCTAGAGGGCCCAGCTAGATTGAAGTATGTTCAACTGATTAGACCTCTAGTGGGTGCTGTTGAAACAAAATGACTGTTCTCTCTGTATAGAAAATATTTTTTTCAGTTTTTGTGTATAAAGTGATAAAGCAAATACATTTGAAATTTGATAACATCAATGTCTGTCCAAGTTCACAGTCCTTTGCCTAGAGGAATAAATCACCCTGTCCTTGAAGCACAGTTTATTATCAAAAGTCTGACAGTGTTGCTCAGCTCTTTAATTCTTTCTTTTGTATGATCTGTCTTAAAATATGAGAGAGTTCAGAAGTCACCTTAATAGGTTCTACACATTTAATGAGTGTGTTTCTTTCTTCTCCTAGGTTTATATTTACATATGTAAAGACATCATATAAAGTATAAAGATATATCATCACTTTTGCATGACTCTTTATACTGTCTTATCTCAGAAATATTTACTTTGTTTTGTGACTTTCAAAACTTAGGATTTTTTTCCCTGTCCTATAAAATTTTCATTATAAATTGTAACTACATGTTGTATTGAATAATAAGACTACTAAAACTGATTCTTTAAGCTTTCATTTTTATGCTAGCATCTGGAATAATTTAAATTGCAAATGAAAATTGACCTTAGGTACAAATCAAATGAAAATCTTTTTGTTTAGTCATTTGATTCGGCTTAAGATCAGAAGTCAAAGAAACCAAAATCTGAACAAATTGTTCAAAAGAACATAAGAGGAAGGGAAGGGGAAGGGGAAGGGGAAAGGAAGGGGAGGGAAGGGGAAGAAGCAAAGGGAAGGGGAAGGGGAAGGGGGAAGGGAGGGGGGAGGGAGAGGAGGGGACAGGGAGGGAGGGGAGAGGAGACGAAGGGAAGGGGAAGGGAGGGGGATGGGAGGAAGGGAGGGAAGGGAAGGGGGAGGGGGAAGGGGAAGGGCGGAAGGGAGGGAAGGGGAAGAGGAGGGGGAGGGGAGAGGGAGGGGTAGAGGGAAGGAGGGGAGGGGTAGAGGAGGGGGAAGGGAAGGGGGAAGGGGAGGGGGGAGAGGAGGGGAGAGAGAGGGGGAAGGGGAGGAGGGAGGGGAGGGAGAGGAGAGGAGAGGAGAGGAGAGGGAGAGGAGAGGAGAGGAGAGAGAGGAGAGAGAGAGAGGAGAGGAGAGAGAGAGGAGAGAGAGAGAGAGGAGAGGAGAGGGAGAGAGAGAGAGAGAGAGGAGAGGGAGAGAGAGAGAGAGTGAGAGGAGAGGAGAGGAGAGGGAGGGTGGGGGTGGTGAGGGGATGGGGGAGGGGGAGAGGGGAGAGAGGAGGTATAGGGGGAGGGAGGAAAGGGAGGGGAGGGGGTGAAGGGGTGGAGGGGAGGGGAGGTGGGGGAGGGAAGGGGGGAATGGGGGGGAAGGGGGGAAGAGAGAGGGGGAGGGGGGAGGGGGAGGGGGAGGGGGAGATGGATTTCTTGGCTGGAAAGCTAGATTACAAATTTGTAGGAAAGAAAATTATTGTAGTGTGTATGTTTTCACAACTTCGGATAATTAATAAGTCTTGTGACCATTTCAATGGTGTATTCTAAGATACATCTAGTTTCCTACCAAGAACTTAATTAAGCACATTTGATGTTTTTGAAGGGATGGAATGGAGTTATTCTCAGCGTTTAGCATTAAGCTTGATTACACTGGGCTCTGCCCAGGAGAAACATATTCTATAAATGTAAAGTTCTTTGCTGAAAAGAGCTAATAGCAAGGCTTCAAGGTACAGACACTCTTTGGCTGCCAACAAAAGGCACCAGGTAGAGAAGAGTTCAAACAACTAGGCCAAAACAACATGAAGTTTGAAGGGTTCCAATGAGTTTTCTCAGTTACATGAGTAAGATTTGTTAAATATATGCAGTCAACACTGCGTGGAGCAATTCTGCTGAAAAATGCAATATCCTTTTCCTTGATTTAGGCAGGGGATTCATTAAAAACACATATGCATTTACTCTCCTGCCAGAACTCAACTTGATCTAACTAGGTTGGCACTAAATTTGACCAATTCCCTAAACATCAATCTGAATTAACATAGCATGTTGGGAGGAATGAGGCAAGTACTTTCTGTGGCCAGGATGTCTCAAGACCATGGGAAGACATTTAGCTTTTAAACAAAAGCAAAGTTTATCAGTTCACATGAGCACAAGAGTGTAATATAACAGGGAATTCAGACTTCTCTGAGGAAGTGGGTACTGTAAATATCAGTATACCAAGAAAGAAGCCTATCTTGGAAAACTAAAGTTACTTATGATGCCAAGGGGAGATTGACTGTCCAGTGTAAATTCTGGATATTTATTGTATAACTGTTTTCTTTAAAGATGTAGTGAGGCAAATCTTCTCTTTACCATTAGCACACATAGGCTGCAGTCTCATGGCCTCTGTATGACAAAAAATTCATAGTCAAAATTGCTGCATAATCAATTCTCAGACTTTAGAAATGAAAGGCCTTATAGTTCAGTATCAAATCAGTATTTTTCTTTTTCTGAAGAGGAAAAAACACTGAGTAGCTATAAAGAAGGGACATTACTATCTTATTCTATTCTGAAATATACTCAAGTACTCTGGAAATAAATCAAAATTGGTGTTCTCTGATGTAAGTATAAAATCACATAATCACATATTTCTCAGCAGTGGATACAGAAGTGATTTCAACCTTGTAGAAGTGGTGTGCAAAGAATAAGTTTAATGAGCTCTGTATAATTTAATTTTTCTAACTGTACTTCAGAAAAAAATACTGCATTCTCTTTGAGATGTTCCTTAAACATCTAGTTCGTGCAGTATTTTCAATTTTGATTGTTTATAAGACAGCTCATGGAAAATCGCTATTACAGAGAATGAAGCATGGGTTTCTGCTAAAGAATAAGGAAACATGGATTCTTTTCCTGGTTCTGATATAATTTTCCAGATAATCCCAAACTATTTGCTTAACAATCAGGCATTCTTGATTTAACACATTAGCATATCTTTTCTATGGTAGAATCTCTCCACTTGTCTCTCTCAGTAACAAACTATTTGGAAAGAGACAAACTAGAGTCTATATAGGTCCTATGACAGCAGAGTTCTGATTTTAATTGTTACCATATTCATTCACTGAGTAACATCCAAAAAAGAAATGGAGATATCACCAAGAGTAAGAAACCAGTGGCATGCACATCTCAAGTAATTATTTTAAAGAGAAATAAGAGGCTCAGTCTTTTTTTCTCAGGGTGTGTAGAGGAAAGTAGGCTGAGCTCTGAGGTGAAGGCTGAAGGTTGAATAAAGCTGCTGAAATGAATGTAAGAAATAAAATATGAGACTCCAAAGACAAGAAGAGCCCATCTTTTTTTTTATTTTTCTTTTTCACCTGTTCTTTGGGAAATGCTCTTGAGAATGCATATCCCAATTCATATCGTCAAACACAAGCAGAGTTAAAAAAAATGAAGTAAAAATCAGGCAGCTCCTCATAAATTTGGTGATTGCTAGGTTTATGAAATGCAAGAGCAGCACACGTCAGTATATCACCCAGCCTCCAACAATTATTGTAGGAATAGAAGCAAAATCGTCAATATTTTCACAAGGAATAATGCTTTTCTATAAAATTTGCTCAGAAATCACTCAGGTGGTAATCTAAGGGAGGACTCCTTATAGTCCTCAGGTGTGGGGTGGGCCCCGTGCATATGATTCAAGTTGTCCTCTTTCACTGAGGACAGCATGACCAAATGACCAATATCACTGTGACGTATTTCTTAAATGGCAGCTATGCAGTAGAACAGCCTTAACTTAAACCTTCTGATGACCTTGTTAGTCTCCAGTATGCCAGCCTTAAGGGATGGGGAAATAAATTTTCCTTTGCTTTCTTTCTCATATCTCCCTTGCACTCTTCATCTGTTGTGCAATCCTTGTTCAACCTCACTAACTGTGCATTTAAACAGCACAGGGAATTTTCAGGAATTTTCATGAATTTCATTGAATATTTGCTTCTTTCTCTGGATACTACCAGAATGCCATTGTCATGAATAAATAATTCAACAGCAATTTTTCTTTCAGTGACTGTATATTAGCCATTTCTACACCGAAAAAAAGCTCAAGAAACAAAGAATTTGCAGCAGTGCTATGGTTTCATTACTCTGTTCCAGGAAATGCTGAGTGTCAAGTTGGAAATACCCATCTCCTCCCAAAAATCTCCATCCATATGCAAGGGACTATAAGCATCTTGGATAACTTTAAAGTTGCCTTTAGCAACATGATGAGTTCACAAGGTAGTGGACACTGTTCAGATGACATGTGCCACCAGATAATTGAGACCAGAATCATCTCTCTCTGAGCTTTGCTTTTTGCTTTACAAGGCCACAGCGGTGGCTCCACCTATCAGCCACTGAGCAACTTACATGGCAAAGCCAACGGTGTTTGGTATGAACAGGCATCTCTGCTGAAGTCCAGTGAACTCTGCATTCACTTAGTTTGATCTGGGGCACAGGTATCATTACAATGAGTATCTTTGCATCCCTGTGACCCTCCTCAAGCAATGACTGGGAAGTGCCAAAAGGTGAAGAAATCTGATGAGAGAGCATCCATGTGGCAGCATAAGGAGAGAAATAGGCCTGCCTGGTTTTGGATGTGTGGAGGAATGCAACAGTCTTCTGAAGAACAGCAATAAGTGAAAGGCAAGAGTGGAAGTCACACAGAGTAAGAATGGAAGGGGAAATGACATCCAAAACAGCGCAAGGAAAGAACTTGGCGAGGTTTCTCTGTCTGTTGAACAGCAATGCCCATACCTTTCTTGCAGCTGATCAAGAATGCAAACCTCACATTCAGACCCAAACACACGGTTTCTAAATTTGAATTAAGTTTTCCTCTAAATTTCCAGTGCTGGCTGAATCTGGATGACAAAATGTAGTGCCTCTTTTCCTACTTTTCTGCATGTCAAACCAGCAGAACCCCCCCCAGAACAACAGACAAGGCCCTCTCTGCATTTTTTGTTGATTAAGCAACTCAAAAGCTACTTTAGAAAAACTGTGGGGTGAAAATAACTTCTCCATATCTCCCTGTTTTTGACAACCATTGATGGTGACTTTTCTTGCCTGAGTAGATGCAAAAGCTGGCAACAGCATCTTGCTGTGGCCAAATTCCACTGACTGTAAGGCAATAAAAGAGTCAAATATTTTTTTCTGGGTACGTCAGGCTGCAGAGCAGCCACATATAACTACATTACCTCAGCTTCAGAGAGCCTGGAATATGCTGTTCTACCACACTGATTGCCCGCCTTGATAACGCTGATTTTATTGCTGTGTTTCTACATTCAAATTAAAACCTTTTTGTTATATGGCAAAACAAAATTCTAATTAAGGCAAAATAAATGTGCTAACTGAAAGACAAATATCCTTCATATTTTCTCCTTCCTCTGGTCCTGGAACTCTGCAATGAATCTGGAGATATTTTATGAAGGTTAAACAAAATATGTGGAGCAAAGTCTGCTTTTTATAAACCCTGTCTCTGTCTAACCTTTCACTCTCAATAACATGGAGAAAAATATACAGTACTGAATGTCTGGCGGCAGATCCCAGCCACTGTGAGACAGTTACACTGCTGCTAAATCATATTAGCTGGGAGTTTGCAACAGCAAGATACTCTCGAGCCTTTCGTCTCCATTCCTATGCAGCAGACTTGTGCGAGACTTCTGCTTACTTCTCCTCCCACAGAAATGTCCCTCCATTATTTGTCATGACCATCCATTTTATGATGGTGGTTTTAAAAGTTGTCAATGAACACTTTTTGTACATATCTTTACTTGCCATTCTCTGTTAATGGAAACCTTTTGAAACTGTTCCAAGGACCTCATCAGTTTGCCTGCCAGATAAAACCTCAGCCTGTCTTTGCCCTCCACTCCATTTTTGCTTTGTTAAATTTAGCTCTCTTTCTTAATTCGGTGCAAGTGACTGAATAAGATTTTCCTCTCTGCACCCATTAGCATGCATTTGTTGCAAGCTAAGATAAGCCACAGGATGTTTAATATCTCATCCCCTCAAGGAAGGAATTTTCTAAAAATCTAAGAAATTAGGCAAAAATAACTGCAGAGGCAAGAAATATAATGAAATATAACAAAATACTTCTCTGAGGACTGATTTGGTGATGGATACACACATATTTTATTTTTTTTAAAGGTATGTAAACATTGCAAATGTAGTGGCATTCTATTCAAACAGCTGTTTGAAGATATAAAATCTTTGCTTAAGTTTGAAAATCAGCACTCTGGTTCTGTTTTCTGCCTCAGATCCAGCAAGATACTTGAATTGGTACTGAAACTAAATCTACTACTGAACTGAGGCACTGACAACGATTTTCATTCCATTTCAGGAAGGACAGTGGTATTTATTTCTTTTTTTTTTTTTCCCTTTATTACAAAGCAAAAGTGCCTGGAACACTGAACTCAGTGTCTTGTTAGACTCCTATATGAATCCAAATAATAAATAAGTATAAATTATTTTGGCCAAAGCTCTTCTCTCCTTCAATTTAATAATCTCACATGTTACTCTTTCCCTTTGTTGCCCTATATGTACCGTAACAAAACTCATACTTCTTATATGCAGCAAAAGCAAAATGTCTGCATTTATTGTGAAGTCCCCATTAAGATCTGAAACATCTTTAACTACTCTTCTCCTGTCCTCTCAGTATCTAGCTTTGATATAAGTTGGCACTGCTTAGTGATATGAAAACGCTTTTTTTATCAGAAAGATTTTTAGAAGCACTACCAACTTACAGCTTATACCCATGTTCAACATTACTTAAGCAAGCTGCAAGCACCATCAGCTGTTTCCAAACACACCGCTTCCCGGATCACCCTTCATGGAACCCTTTTTCAGTGTAGGGAGCTGGTTCCATATGACCCTGCTTGGGAGCTTGGGTCAGATGGCCTCTGGAGATCTTCTCCTGCCTCACTCTGTAGCCACCAGCAGAGCTGAGCACCTGGCATGTCTGGGCTCCTGCTCCACGTGCATGACCTGAGCAGGGATGTAGAGACTCATCCGCCTTCATTCCACAGTGGAATAGTGGAATATGGAAGTCCATACGAGAACTATTGCTGGGTTCTGAAGCCGTGGTGCTCCTCACAGTTACCTACTCATTGATCAGCCAAATGCTGTCTCCTAGTGGAAGTCAAATAAAGCCTGACATACTATGGCCCAAAGACGTGCGGATCAACCACTTCAGGAAAACTCTTTGGAGGGCTTCTTCCTTGGTTCCTCCTCTTTCCAACCTAGTTAATGTTCATCTGTGACACTGAGAAGTCTGGGCTGAGTCTCAGAATTACCACTAACATCCTGAGGGGTATTTGTATGCTACATAGTTCTCTAGACACACATTTCCCACTCATTTTTAATCAGAAGCATGCAGGCCAGTGATGAAAGGAAGATACATGAGCATCTGCTTTTTAGCCAAACATTTTTTTTGTGATTAGTAGATAACACTCAGGTTTTCCACATATACTTGTTTTAAAGCAATTTAAGTAAATAAAAACACATAAATTAATGTGACAATGAAGAGACTCAGGTTGTCACTGTGCTTTCCATTGAACAACAACAAAAAATTCCTCCTGATTTAAATGTACTAAGACAAGAAGAAGATGTCTGGGTATAATTAAACTGTAGTGTGTAATTAAATTAAGTGCATTCTATTAAAATAACACAATGTATCAATGAATCTTTAAAGTGCTTACGGCAAAGCAATTCTTGCTGTCCAGATTCACCATCAAGAGATACTAATTATGGACATTATTGCTTGGTAACACTGAAAGCAGTAGGTTTATTTCAGCTAAAGGATAGGACCTAAAGCACCATTCTTTTATTCCAATTTAAAAGAGCATTCACTGCATCCACTGGGAGGAAGAGCTGGACCAAAGGGAGAAAGAAGGTGGATCTGTAGTGTCAAGCCAGTTTCCATGCCAGGGGGACAAGGGAAGGATTAAAAAACTTAGCCCTAAGAACTGAAGAACTATGTTTCCTCTAGTGCTGCAGGTATCCACGCAGGGACTACAATAGAGGAAAGGTACGTAATAAATGGGTCTCTGCAGCCAGCTAACAACATAGTCCATAGCTCTGCATGTGTCTTCTTCCTTCTTGAGCAGGATATGACATTTTAGTGCTAAGTGGTGTTACTTTATTATCACTGCATCCAGCAAACACATTAGGTGGAACAAAGGAAATATTGTCTAATATCTTTACATGAGTGTCTCATTGATTTCAAGAATCCCATTACAAGTGACAAGTGTTGTATCATCATCCACACCTCTGTTTTTGTGGAAGTCTTATGGAAGGAAGTGAGGTGTTTCCCTCCCCCAGTTTTAGGCACTTACCCATACACTCAGCTCTCAGCATGTCTGATTCAGATACCTTGAAGCCTTGATGCACAGCGATACATCATTACCTTGGTTTTGGTGGCCAGCAAGCCCAGCAGAGATAGGGGAGTTTCAGACAGGAAACCCATAGTGCAAGGCAGTTGTTCAGATCCCTCTTGACATTAATAGTGACCTTGGTAATCCAAGGAAAATGAAGCAGTGGCAGATCAAAGTCCTGCTGCTGTCTCCAGTCCCAGAGCTCACCACTCAGATGCAAAGCTATGCACAAATAAAAGCCATATGTTGAACAGGCTTTATTTCCTGATTAGCTGAGAAGTCACTTTGAAAAAGACAGCTCTGGTCCCATTCTTGAATTGCCGGCACTGAATCAGCCTTTCCAGTGGAATATCATGACAAATAAAATACAAGGCACAAAGCTGGCATTGGTGGTGATGAGGACAGATTACCCCTCAGAAAGTGGTCCTCTCTCAAGAAGGGATAAACTGACTGCAGGGAGAGTTTCTGGTCATTCCTGTGTGCATTACATCATCCTCTTTTAAGCTAGGCAATCTGCAGTGCAGACATGAACAATACTTCTTGGATCTAATAACACTAAACACCAACAGAATCCCTCAGTAAAATACTTTGCTCCTGACTGGAGGCAAATGGGTCAAAGCAGGCCTTCACTGTAGTCCTGGGAAGGTTAATTTAACTTCACTTTCCTCTGAGAGCTGACAAAATTGAAAAAAATAATCAGTTCTTTTTAAAGCTTTCCTCTTTTTGAAAATCCAGTTTAGTTTAAAGGAGATGAAAAGCAACGGCCTCAAGTTGCACCACGAGGATTCAGGTTGGATATTAGGAACAATTTCTTCTCAGGAAGAACAGTAATGCATTGGAACACGCTGCTCAGGGAGATGGTGGAGTCACTGTCCCTGGAAGTGGTCAAGAAATGTGTGGACGTGGCACTGAGAGATATGGTCAGTGGGCACAGTGGGGGTGGGTTGGGCTTGGATTTGGTAATCTGAGAGGTCTTTTCCAACCTTAATGATTCTATGATTTTGATGCCTTATAAGACTTTTCTTTTTACATATCTTGTCAAAAGACAAACATAAAAAACAGACAAAAAACAAACTGCAAGGTGGTGGGGGTTTTTTTGTTTTTGTTTTTTATTTTTGTTTTTAGTTTTTGAAGTTTCCAGCAAAAATAAAATGTACAGTTTTAAAGTCTGGAAAGGTTCACTACCTGTGGCAAAAGTACCTTACATTCCTATACAATTGGGTATATAAATACAAGGGAATTAACTCTTCAAAATTACAGCTCTGTCTCACTTGAAAAGAAGACTTATGATAAAATGTGTTTAAATTGGTCTTGCAAGCCAAACTTCTGCTTCTTCATCATCACTGTTAAACTAGCAGTCCGTTTTCAATCAGCTGTTTTTAGCTGTGGAAAAGATATGTCCAGGCCAACCATTTGGTTTTCACACAGCCCTTCTGACGCACACTCCTTGCACTGACATGAGCAGAACCCAGTCTGAGAAGCTCTAATATTTGTCCAAGAAAAAAAAGAAGGAAATTCAGGATTTGACTTACATTTTCCAGAGCACTAGTACTTTGTGTGGGATAAGACCTGGCTCCTAGATTTCAGCAATCGTTTGTTCACTTGTACTGAGCTCTCAGCAGACTGAATGGATGTGTGTGTTGTACCTAAGAACATCTGCTTTTCACTTTTTGTTCTTTCCTTCCCCACTGACTGCAGAAGAGACCTCGGAAGGGGAGCAAAATACCACACCCAGCAGCCTCAGGATTAACAGCAAAGAAAATATCAAATGCTCCACCAGAAAATTTACTTTTTTTTTTTTTTTTAACCAGCTTGTATGTACCATGCATGAAAATAATCTTACAATTAATTACTTTCAGCTTTTGTGATTTCAGCAATTCAGTGAGCTCGTTAACAATGACTGCAGATGTAATGACCTAAGATCTAAATTCTTTAAAAGGTCCAGGACAAACCCAGCTCCAAGCTATAATGGCTAATACTAACTATTAAAATAGCAAAAAATGCATGACATTGGTTTCCTTGTGCTGATAGCGATTCTTGAATGCAGAATTTGCCCACTGTAATTTAAAGACAGAAAGTCAGCTGTGAAGGTCATAAATTCAAAATGTTGTGACCTTTCCTGAAGGAGAGAATAACATTATGGTGAAGAAGCCTGCATTCCCTGATGACTTTTTAAAAAACATTTTCCTTTCCTGGAAAACTTTCCTTTTTTTCTTTTCACACTGTCACTCTGCTCCCCATCCCCATTTGACCTCCTACGGGGAAAAACTTGGCCAAGCACCACAGGCAGAGACATCTCCAGGGGCCCCAACCAGTCTGCTGGAAATCTGGGACTGGAAGAACTCTTCCTGTGGCACCACATAGAAAATACTTCCCCCTATTCTCCATCTTCCCACAAAACTCTTGTGGTCTGGAGGAGACGTAAACTTCTTCATAGTTTGAAGCAGTGACTTAGGGACGTGCATGCCAAGCCACTTCCCTCGCCACTGAATGGGAAGATAGTACAGGATGGAGAGGGGACATGCCTTGTTTCTGAGAAGTTGGTTTCCTCGTTTTCTTCCAGTGAGGAATATGATTGTAATCTCATTTAAAAAAATTATATATATATATATATATATGGTTTTTCAAAGTAGGTGAAAATGCCAAAATACTAAGGAATCATATTGAACCACAGCTTCTCATTTAAAATCATTTGAGCAGAGGGAACATCTGATACTGATCACAATATAATCCTTTGTTATGCTGCCACATAGCATGCCATGGGCTGAACATGCAGCAGATTCAGAACAGAAGTAGGGGCACTCAAATAACCCCAAAAGCTTCTGAATCATCTAAAAGAACTGAAGAAAAGAGTGTAGTTTTTCTACTTTCATGAATCTGTATTTCAGAAACAACAGAAACACATCCCTTTGTTGTTGGAATGACAAGTAGTTAAATGAAGTGTTGTGAAAAATATGTGAAACAGTGCTATTCTGCAGCACCACTCAAAACTTCAAAAGTAAGGTCTGCTACCACAGCAGAATTGCTACTGTGATTTTGTCTCTGAATTAATTTTCGTCCAGAAAAATAAGAAAAATAGCCACAAATTAAATTAATTTTATTCTTTTCTATTATATTTCTTTCTATTCTATTTCTTTTTTCATATATACTTTAGACTTTTGAGCAGAAACTTCTGAGAAAAAAAAGAAGAGGAACTAGGGTCCTGTTCCCCAGTGGCCCAAGCATCCCTTGGTACTTCCAAAGCCAAAGTGGGCTGGGATAACTCAGCTTACTCCTTGCTGCCTCTCTGGATCTGGCCTGCCTTGCTGGATCAGTGCTGGTACATGTAACCCTGTCTCAGGCTCCAGCACTGCACAGAGGAGATGGAGGTGATACTTGCAGCCTCTGCTACAAGTGGCAACACCCAAAGAAGCAGCAGGAATCAATTTCAGCTTCAGCTGCAGCCCCACTGCTTTATTCCTTACTTGTCGATCCTCAAAACAATATAAGTAAAAAGGAAATTGAAGAAGAAGCTCACCAAATCCTTAAAGCACTTGCCACTTCTGGGCCAGCATTCTCTTTCCCCATGTGAATATTCTCTCCCAGCTAAGGCTGCTCCCAAGATGACTGCACTTTCTGGCTGGTCTGAGGATCACTTTTAGTGTCTGCTCACTTCCTGCCAATGTGTTGGCACTCGGAGCTGTCTAACTCCCAGTAAAATACTTTGAAATAACTGTGTAGCTGTGCCAAAAAGGTATTTCACTGACGTATATTAACAGCTTTGATCTACAGTGATTAATGTAAGTTGTTTTTTGTCCTTATTGTCTCATCACATATTTTGGGCATGTTCTTTTGACATCATTTCTGACTTATTGGTAAGTAGTGCTCTGTGTTCCTCCTCACGCACAGGCAGAACTTGAATATTCTGCCACACAGGTGTATCTTTCAGCTGCCTTTAAAAGAAGGAGGTTTCATACAAGTTCCAAAGAGTAACTTCTATTTCTTTTCACTAACAATTGCAGAAGTGAGACTGATGTTTCAGCAAAAAGCAACTTATCAGCTTAGAATTTTCTGAATACAAACATCTCAGAAACCATTCTGATGAATCTTAACTTCCATAAAAACATGGAGCTTGAAAGAATAAATAGCCCACTTCTTTTCTTTAAACAGTGATTCACTGAATGACTATATGCCAGCAATTGTGAGAAAACACCTGAAGTGAGACAGCAAGAGGGACTTACCTGAATAATAAATAATACCATATGGCACTTCTATCCAAAAACATGGCTTTTCAAGCATGAGGCATTAGTGACCTTCACATTTCACAACCAGGATTTCCTGAGAGTTGGGGCTTGCAGGCTGAACAAAGGGAGCACAATGTCTCCTTGGTATTGACCTCTTTGGAGCAAGAACCCACCAATCTACCTGACTTCAGCGGGTAGAGCTCAAATCTGCAAAGAGCACCAAGTGGAGAAATAGGGCTATATTTTTTACCTGGTTTTGAGGCATGTGAACGTCTGTGATTTCAAGCAATAAGTACTACTGAGGTGTTTTTCCTCTTTGGAAATAAGAAATATCAACAAAAAAAGCACTCACAGTAAGATCAGGTAGCCTACAAACAAAGATTCACATATAGTTACATGCAGGTGCTAGAGAAGGGAGTCATTCTCCTGGAGAATTATCTACTGCCTGCAGGTATGTTTTCTATTTTATATGTTGGTACAAGGTGGGTAGATTCCCACTTTGTGAATATTGAGGCTTGTGAGCTCTTTGGTCTGTTTTGCAGCATGCACGTATGATGGTTTAATGGGCCCTCCTTTAGTTTATAGCATATCCAGAAGCAGAGTAATGATTGCAGCTAGGGGCAGTTGCAAAGCACATGTGGAAAGATTTTCAACCCCAAGGCTCTAATCTCCCCTGCTAGCCACCTCTGCCATGTGGTGAGGCTATTACCATCCCCAACTCTGAAGCACAGTTCATAAACTCCTTCCACATGGTTTATACAAACCCCTACAAGGCTGCACTGCCTTGTTCTGCAGGCAAGAAGACACAACAGCCTTTGCTTCCCCTTGCTTCTCTTGCCGAGCCCAAGAGAAAATTATTTGTCAATGTTCATTTATGGAAGAGTAATTGAATTCTTCTTCTGGTGATTAAAGAAACGACAGATGTTGACACATACGACTTAAATGAAAACAAAACACTGACCAAACCAGAATCATGTGGAGGGACCACTGTTACCTCCTGATGCAAACTACAGATTCTAGATGAATCCCAGATGCTTGCTGGAATATGCACAAAGTAAACTGTGTTTATTGTCACTGCATGGTTATCTCAGCGGTATGTCCAATATAAAATGATGAAACTTTCTTTCAAGTTATTTATCAGAAGGAAAAGCAAACTGAAAATCTTAGGAGTTTAGAAGGTGTTTTGACTGACAAATGGGAATTTTAATAGGAAATATATTGGAAACCCTTTGAGTTTAGACTTATTCTTTTTGAAAAGGGCCTTTATTTATTTTGTTTACTTTTTGGTTTCTGTTCACACTCTGTCAGTCTTTCTCACTAGGCGCTGGCATCCCATTACAGGAAGAGCATGAAAACTCTCCGAGGACAAATCAAAGTTATTATTCAGAGGTGCACTGCATTTATGCTTTAAATCCTAATTCATGGCACTCTGATGCAAATCCAGTTTTCTATGAAAACAGTCTCTGAATTTATGCAGAAAACAGAGGTTTTCTAGTTAAAAAGGTTAAATTTTATTTTCGAAATCATGTTTTTTTCCTATTTAAATGCAGTTTTTATGAAATTTCAATCTTACTGGCTCTTTTGTTCATCTCAACAAGTCTGCTAATTGTAGAAGTTAAGTTACCTGCAAATCAGAAATTTGGAGAAGACATAAGTCAACAGATCTTCAACTTGCAAGGTCGACATACTCTTGATTACGACTGAAAGATTTCTGCTGATTTACACTAGCAGAAAATAATCTTCTGTACATTTCTCAGTTCCCTTTTACATACAGAAACAGTTCCCTTTCTACATAGAGAAAACAGCCACAAATACAGTTTTAAAATTCATGCTCCACACAAATCTTCACAATCTGCTGGCCACGTTTTTTGCTGGAGCATATATGTAGGCAGCAGGAGTGTGTTTTGGAGAAGAAGGCTGGCATTCTCCAAACCATTAACAGCAAATGCAATTGAGTAATGAAAAAGAAAAGCATACAAAATGAAGTTGTATGCCTACAGGAAGCTCCAGGATAAACTACACTCTGTTTAATAAGAGATATTCCCAAGAAAAAGCAATTAGCTTACTCTTCTCACTTAAGCATTGCCAGTTAATAGCTTACCGTGTTAAAACTAGCTGTAGTTCCTATGTTTGTTTGTTTGCTTGTTATGCTCAGGTACTTTTGGCAGAACAGTTATCATAAAGCTTATTCTCTGTGATCAGTATGCATGGCATTTGATTCCCCCTTTGCTTTTTTAGGATTTACACAGAAGCAGATTTGAGCCCAGTTTAGCATTCAGGATTTCTGGATGAAAACCAACCCTACCAATCAGAAGACTGAAATGCTTTCTGGCTATGCTTTCCCTTCATTTGCCATCCATTCAAAAGTACTCAGTAGCCAGACAGAGGAAGAAAGAAATACAGCAGTCAGCATTATGTTAAAAAAAAAAAAAAAAAGCATTGAAATGTCTGTTGGTAGTAAAGGTCAACACAAATGCTCACAACTAAGGATTTAAGAGGAAAAAATTTAAAGTTCCTTTTCCCTTTCCATTCAAAAGACTGACAGAAACTACAAAGACCAAGCTAAAAAAGAGATAAAATTGAAAGATTTGTGGATGCATGTACTCCCTTCTTTAGTATTTACTCTTCGTATGAGATAGGCATCCATGGCTGCTTTTCTTTTAAAATTTGAAAGCAGTGTTTAGAAAAGAATCATCCTTTGTGTTTTCATTTTGCTTTCTGTTAATACAAGTGAACCTCTCGTATATTTTAGTTAATAGCTACATAGATGATAGACCATCAGTTAAATATGTTTGATGTGAGGAGTACATTTATATGTATAAGTACTTCCGAAGTGGATTGTGTTATTTATGTTTCTGCATTCTTTTATGAATAGACTGAACTAAACAGGCAACAGGGAAACATGTTTCAGGCATTGTGGTTCTTAGCAGATATGAAATGCCCACATTATTGGAGTGCTGCATTTACTGGGTTAAAGTCAGCCTTACACACATGATTTTGAAAGCATTTTGTGGATTAGCAGTCAACTACTACTGCACAAACATCTCCAGGAATTTGCAAGTTGACCGAGTATTAGCTGAAGGGCAAACATCACACTGGTTTGCACTGCAATGGGTAATGGGCTTCTCCTGCCTTTCAACTGCACAGGGCAAAGTTACTGCTTGCTAATCATCACTTCATGTCCCTACTTCGTCCAGTTTCAGCTAGACAGAGTAGTTTGTACTGACTTGGTTCTTCCATTACTCATGCGTGTGCAACCCAGCCTGCAGTTGTGCAGCTGGCAGGCGAAGTTGGATGATGGTGCCAAGGGAGTAAGGAGAAGAGTGGATTAGTAGTTTAATATAAAGGATGCTCCCACTGGTCATGGAGAACATTTTCCATAGCAGTCATGGGCATTAATAACACTGCCAGTTATACCAATTCACATCCTTCCATGATAATGTGAGTTATAATTAGTAGGAATGTTTTGCTAATTAAAACTTGAATTAACACCAGTATCAGCTAATTAAATTAGAACCACAATCAGCTTATGTAAAAACCAAACAAACAAATAAAAAAGTCAACCTACATAATATCGTGTAAAGCCCTTCTCCAATCTCTCTTTGCTTCCCATCATCTTCTTTCCGTCATCTATCACTGATCATCACTCTGCATGATGCCCTTCCACACATGACATCTAGAAATTGTTTCTGTTTTGTAGGGTTTTTCTCCTGTGATTAGCTGTGCTATCAGCCCCCTGGTAGGAATACAGGGCACACCATCAGGAGAACGTTCTGTTGACAAGGCATAACTTCCAAACAAGGCAGGGTGCACCCAGAAAAAGTGCCTTCTGCTAGCCCAGCTATATTGCAACACGTTTCTTGTTTTGTTTTGTTTTCTGTTTTATTGTTGTTGTTAAGAACTGAATTAATGTTATTAATTAAACTAAAGTTGTGGGAATTTTCAGCTGAGAGAAAACCTCGTGCTATTGGTGAACTCTGTAGCATTACCTGGGACTTAAAGTTTCTTCTGAAGATCACAGAAATGTACACAGGATTTTTTTCTCTGAATGTTTTACTGCCTGTCTGTATGTTCTTCTTGCATTGCTGTCCTCTAGAAGCAGCATTCCAGGACTGTCATGGGCACGTCATGCAAGCTGTACTCCCATTCTGGTCCGCCACTACATGTTTATGGTTAATCCATACTCGCTCTCTCAAATTCCTCAAATTTTAATCAAGACTTTGGTAACAAGCAGTTTTATGAAATGCATTTAGAAGGTAGGAGAAAATAAATATTTCCAATGTTTCTTTTCTATATATTCCAAAAAATAATCATGAAATATTAAAATATTCTCTTGTTGAATGGGATTTCTTTTAATATAAGAAATGGCAGAGTATTAAAAATTTGTCTGCTTATTACACAGAAGCAATAGGTACTAGAAGTGGGATTTTAAGATTTGCATAGTTAATATTAATTTCAATAAATATAATATGTCAGCTTGCATGGCTTTCGATTCAGAGAATTAAAAGGCACCATTAGGAAAACATTCAAACTGCCTATTTCTACTTGCTGCACATCAGTGAAAGATTACAAATGCAGTCTCTAAAAGCTAACAGCTGTAATGTATTTCAGAAAAAAAAAAAATAATGCAAGTAGGGGAGCCTAACAATGATAGATTCTCCATTTACTCATCAAGAAAATTGAGTTATTTCCTCCATGTTTTGAAAGAAAATGCTGCTAGCATTCTATCTGCTTGTGGCTCTGTCCACTTAGCCATAGTGCTTGGAGTAATGCACAGGAGAGAAGGCACAAGGAAAGAGAATGTGCTGTTCTGGGAGCTCTGATCTGAGGAAGATTTAGATATTAGAGACCATTTAGATATTAGAGAGATGGTCACCATAACATCAAACATGTCAGAAGTAATACAAGCTTCTCTTTAGCACTGGGGAAAGACAAGTATCGCTTTTCCATTGTGCCAAGAAAGCACTGCATTTAAATGCAGACATGTTGGGGCAAATCCCTCTGTATATGGGCACGGGTCTGTGAGCGCAGGCACCAGCCAGGGTGCAACAAATATTCCACTGAAGCCAAGCCTTTGAGGGGAAGCAACAATGCAGGAGTGGTGTAAGGGTGGGGAACTTCTTGCTGATCAGGGCATGCTGTCCTCCTGGGCCAGATCATTTTATGTTCAAGTATTACTCCTCTGGGAGCTTCACCCAAGCTTTGATCATAGTGACATTGCTGGTGATTTGTCTGTGGAGATCTTTCAGTGGGTGTCTTCATACCACTGGATGTGCATGAACAAGAAGGAGCTGGTCTGACAGTGTGGTGCTCTGTACTGTCTCAGCTCGCACTGACTGGAAGAAATATTTAGGGGTCATTGTCAGCATTTGTCAGTGAAATTGCTGTGATTTCATATTGCACCGATACATCATATCTTGAAGTAAAACACCCTTGAAAGGATTTGTGTGTGAGGTTTGCATTACTTTACAGGTTAGATAAACAAATGATGAGTTTTCAAGGGAATGTTAATCTCTTCATTGTCTTGCTTCTCACATTTACATTAAAAGCATGGAATTTAAAGCTCTCTCACAAAATGGAAGCAGTTTCTGCGCTGGGAACTGGCAGACTTGAGCACGGTTTCCTTGTCAATCTGAGCATGCACCTCGTACTACTTGTCCTAATGACAGACACTGGCTTTTTGAGCAATTATCCATGCTTCCACGCAATGCTTAATCTAACATCCATTAAAGTCAAGGATAAAGACTGGCTCATTCTAACAGCCACAGTTTCCCTCTTGTAATCTCCTATTCATTCTATTGCTCTTAATTATGAGCTAAGATTCCTTACAGCATGTTAAATTCAAAGCGTTATATGGCCTCGACTTTGTGGAGCGTAAAATTTGAGACACGATGAGTGAAAACATATATGTAAGTGAGGAAATCAGATACATTCATCCATTACAGTTATGCCCTTAACCAGCTCTATGCAGTTGGCAGAACTTTCACTTAAATGATGAAGGGGAGTTAGAAGTCTGACTCAAAACAATGAACTGTTTCAAAGCAAAGCTGAATTCCTTGAGGTTAAGCAGCAGTAAAATTGGCAGTAGGTGAATAGTTGAGAGGGTTAGACATGCTTGTTGTTTTGGCTGATTTCCAATTATAAAAACATTGCCCACGAAGCTTACCGATTAGCAATGGTAGAAGTAATTCCAATGGGAGAAGATGGACTTCAGACAAACGTGGGAAGCAGGGCAGGATGGTAGGAGGTTGCCTGCTAAATAACCTGCCAACAGTGATTTCCTTCAGGGTACAGGTATTTACATTTCCTCTGCACTAAAGGAGAAAGCAAAATACTCTGTTGCACTTTGGAGCCATGATTCACGTCAGAGAGCACCCACAGAACCTATTTTAGATGGCTACAGTGATAAACAGCCCCACTGCCTCTGTTTCAGACAGATATACATGCATGTTAGAGAAAAAGCCCTTTTCCAAGTTCCTATCTGGTGAAGGACTGAAACGCTCTAGTTCAAGTCATGTACAAGTCAGAGGAGGGAAGGAGAGACATCCTTCTGGGCAGACTCTGGGCAGAAGACCAGTTCCCAAAGGGGCAGAGAAAGCTTTGTAAGGAATTTTCTGGCAGTCAGCAAATGGACAAATGAACCGCAGAGAAAACATTTCGGTAACACAAAACTATAGGATAAGATATTCTCACAATAAAAAATGGGAAAAGTAAAGCAAGCTGGCTGATGGGCTAAAGAAAAAAGATGAAATGTGAGAGGTAAAATCTTTTAAGTTTCTGGTCTTTTCTATGACAAATCTGAGCAAGCACTTTGAAGGCTGGCCTTGGGGCACATGTCTGGTGATCGAAAAGAAGCAGTGCTGTGGTGAGGGTCAAGAATATAAAGTGTGGTAGCTGGTGTTTTTCTGAATATTTGTGTGAGTTTTCTGGGATATCTGTTTCGATTTGCAATATAAAGGGCTCTTCAGTGTTTCTTAGCTTGGATGCCTTATTTTAAAACTGCAGCAGCACAACAGCAGCAATATAAGCGCAAGAGATGAGAGCCTCAAGAGAACTGAAGAAATTTTCCAGTTCTGCTTGTCTGAAACCTGCCACCTTCTGTAGTGAAAGAGAAGAACCTGCTCCTCTCATAGGAATTAATTTGCCTGGTTTGGCACATCTAAGCTGCCTTCTTCAGAGTGAGGACAGTTCTTGCAAAGACAGATGTTTACAGACATTTGTTTAATGGTTAGCTTAATCACAGATTAGAGTTAGTGATCTCTGTTCCTCACTTTCTGTATCCATTTTTCTGTTTGTACTGTACCAAGTGCAGTACAAAATACTGAACAAAGCTTGGAACACTAAATCACCCATTAAGATGAAGCCTCACAGACCTCTCTGAATCTAGGGAGGTTGGTTCTGGGTCATTGAAGAGGTAAGACTGTAGGACTGCTAGGATCAAACTGGCTGAAAGACATCAGAGCCCACATCTTCTGGTTAGGAAACAGAAGAACTCATCATAGCAGTCAAGAAAACTCAGAAGAAAGTGAGGGGAAAATAAAGATCTTTGCCTCTGCTACTTTCTATATTTCTTTATTTCTAAACCCATCATTGGTCTCCTATGAAAACATTACTTCTCTAGATAAGTATGCTTGTCCAACCTAGATTTCAGGTGTCTTTTATTACATTAAACATTTTTCCCTCCTGTTCTACCAAACGGATCATAATTATTGCAGTAGGTGGTTTTTTTTTTTTTTTTTCCTGCATAAAGCATAAATGCCTCAAAGGGAGAATCCGTGAGTTTTGTTGTGGAAAGCAGCACACTGCTTGCCCTTCAGGTGATCTGCAGGACTGGGTGGTGTTTTTCACGCTTACAAATATGTACACACCTGAATAGCTGTGTAGAGATATCACCAGTTAATTTACTAGTCAAAAGAAAAGATGCCTGAATGTTGAATACAGAATTAGTAATGGAGAATGAAACAGTTGAGCAAAGAATATGTGAGTACTATATTTACTCAGGTTTTTTTTTTAAATATGGTATCTGGTTTGGATTGGTTCTCTCTTCTTTGCTGCAATTTTCCATTTTACTCATCTGATCTTTAATTCCACGAGAGGTCACAGAAAACAGGGTTGCTAGTGTGGATGGAATACACCAAACTGAGGGTCAGTCTGCTCTGATATTTTCCAATGAAGGCCTAAGCAAGAGTTAAAACAGGCAGATTTTCAGAGAAACATCTATCATTTGCCTGGTGCTCCCAGAAGAGAAGGTGAAAAAAAGGAAGAGGAAAGTAGGTCTCCAATTATCCAGTTTTGACACTATTTTAACTTTGTGTGTTTCTGGCAGTGGCACATCATACTGCAGTTCTTTTCAGGTTAGAATTCCTCTGACAATGTGCTCCTCTTTCCTCTCCAAATTACAGCAGACTTTCAGGTAAACTCAGGTTATTGGCCTCCAATGCTACCAGTTTAATGTTTTTCACTGGCACTGACTGAACTTTTAAATATCACTCTCCAGAAATATATACAATTCATATGTCTGTGTATATTGAAACAGTCCTTATGTTAAATATACTGCTACATAAAATGTCTGCATTTGAATGATTATGAAACAGAGACTATTTTATGACTTCAAATATTTTCCACATTATCACATATTGTAGACTGTGTTCCTGCCTGAAATTAGTCTTTAATTTTTAAAGGTTGCAGTTCCCCTTCCTCTTTTTTTTTTTTTTTTGTTTTGTTTTGTTTTGTTAAAGAGTAATATAATGTGCTTAAATATATTTTATTTTTCTGCTGAGTTAGCTTTAGAAAGGCTTTATACAATTCAGGAACACAAAGTATAGAAAAGTTGAAAAAAATATTTATGCCATCTACTGTAAATCCAGCTCTTCAGTGCCTGTGTATTTGGCTCAGTATCAACATGTGCAAAGAAAGAGAGTTGTCTTTTGTTGTAGTCATTCAGTGATGTCATTAAAAAGTATGTTTCTATGGGACTTGAGGTAGGTCAAAAGGAGTCAACATAAGATGCAAAAATGACTTAAATTTAACATTTTCTTCCACACAATGATTCGGGCTGAATGATCACAATAACTCTTTCCAGCATTATAAATAGCTACTGCTTCTAGTGATTTCTTAGGAGGCAAATTTGGCTTGTTGGATACCTGTGTGTCAGCTTCAAATTGGATGGCCTATTCAGGCAGACGTGTATGAAATCTGGCACAGATTGAGTATTGGCTCAGTTATTAAGCTCAAGCAGGGTTTAAAATAACACTTCTGGTCTACTTGAAATTTTGTTTAAGTCAAATGCCAATTACATAAGTCTTTAATATTAGACATTAAATCCACCATACTGTGACATATAGTACAGTAAAGTCCTTTATTTATCCGCTGAAAAACATGACCTAAAAATCTAGGAGCATGTACACAATGCTTTTTTTATACAAGACATTAAAACCAGCTTCTATTAAAAAACAGGAGTTTACTGTGGTTACAGTGTCTCAAGTGTTATGGGATTACATACAGCTCTGGAAGGGAAGAAAGTTTTAGGTGGCTTTTCTTGTTTTACTTTCTCTTTTTCTGGCAGCAGGGAGGGGGTGAAGCAAGCCCTGATTTGTTCAAATGCTGTAAAGGTAACCAAACCATCATTAAATTCCAGAGCTATTTGTCAAGCTCTGCTCAGGCACAAATGCAAATTAGACTGACTGCAAATTAATTCAATTTACGCTTTATCACAGAAAAAAAAAAACCAACATACTATCTCAGGAAGAAAAAGAGGCAAATAACAGCTGAGTAGAGCCTTATGAGAAAACTAAAAATGTTTTACAATTTCTTCCCAGGAAAATTGATAAGTGTGTCTATTTTCAAAGGAAAAAGAAAATGATTTTCTTCAGAAACGGAGAAGTACAGATTTCTGTGGTTTTGCAACTGAATAAAATAATTTTAATTATATCTTGCATGCTTACTTTTACATTATGATTAATGTTACCTGCATCTCTCATGGCTTGTATTTCAGTAAGTGCAATGATTTTCCTACTGACATGGAACTGCTTCCAATTGGAAGACCTGGCTCTAAAATGCCTGCCTTAGTGACTGCTCTTAGCAGACCTGTGTCTGAAACCTACCTGAAGCTTGTATGGCTGGAGCAGGAAATAGAAAGGCCTAAAGGTTGAAGTCAAGGTGGAGGTTAAGAATCTTAAGAAGGAGCTCATAAAAATCAGTCCTTCTGATTCCATTAGCTGAAGGAAGGCAGATCTCTGGGAACAGCTTTGTGTCTAGAAACAATCACAGAGATGGAAATCTACTGGCAAAAAGGATTGCTTTAGCCTCACTGCCCCCACCACACTTTCCCCATCTTTATCAAGGCTTTGTTCATCATATAAGGGTGGTGGTCCTATAGGAGATTTCATGCCCTGGCTTTCTTTAGGTGTGAAGTTCACAGGATATGTCATGGCTGTAATTGTTTTGATTCACAGTCTCGTAAGATAGTGGGTTTTTTTGTATTTGTTAACTTTCAGGAGAATATGTTCCTAATTCATAATCTGTTACAGACCATATAGTTTAAGTTAATTGAGAAGTGAAATCAGCTTAAAACTTTCTCCATGTACTTACCTAAGTTTTGGTACTCATTGCTGCAATTGTTTTTGATGGCAGGGGATGTTGGAAGCTATTTTTGAAATACATCTCACCTGTGCCATGTACACTCAAATAAAACATTCAAGCCTGCTACATAGTCCTGAAAAGGACTCTGGAAAGAAACTGTGGATTGCTAAATGGAAAATACAGCTCTTGGCCCTGCCTTGAGAGTGAATTTGCTGAGAAACAAGACTGAGCTGCAGTGTATTTGTGTTGGTTCACAGGTACTCCAAGATCCCCTGCTTCTATTCATTCCCAGGTTTTGAGTTAAGTGCTTGTACCAACACATCACAATTTTCCAAGGTTTATGATATTTTTATGTAATGCATTATCACAATCAGTGCACATTGGTGGGTAATGGGTCATCACATTGAAGAAGTGCATTGCTTTGCATGTGGACTGGACACTCCGATTGCAAGATCGCATTCTATACCAAACCACTTCAGGTGCACAGAGAATGACCTCAGAGCAGTCCTATCTGGTTTGTTTTCAACATGCAGTGCATTGGGCCTGACTTTAATCTTCACTTCTGAGTATCTTTGCAAAGATACGGTATGGATCCAGCAGTGGGATCACAATTGTAACTAACCATCTCATCCTGTAAGCTGCAATGCAGATATTTGCAGCAACTACAAAGTGGAAAAAATGAATTTGTTGCTTAAGTGGAACAGAAGCGTGTGTCCTATTGGGCTTTCTAAACCTTTTTCCCAAGCTACATTTAATCCTGGGGGGAAAAAATTCATTATAAATCAATACATACCTCATTAGAGCAAACCAAGTAGTTGCACTAATGGCTTGCATTTAAATGCAATGCTAGGTTTACACAATGTTCTTACCAAAGAAAAAATGTCTGATTCATTGGCTATTATTGTTAAATTAGACAGCCACAAAACTCACGGAAGAAGTGATATATTAACATGTCAGATAAGAAGAGGCTTTTTTCTGACTGTGGGAAGACCTAGGATCATGACAGAGTGACAGAAATAATGCAATTAACTCTGCTCTGTGGACTATCCCCAGTGCTATCTGTGTGACAAGTCGTGTTACCTCAAGTGAAACACTGCCCAAGTACTACTTTTGCTTCTGTGGGAAATGGTAGCTAAAGTGTTATTGACCATGTAACACAGATGTCCAGATGAGGATTGTTGTAAATGGTCTCTTGCTCATAGGAAGAGTGGAAACCAGCTTTACACTGGTTGCTCCTGGGTAATCCTTTTGCAAGGAAAATTTTAAAATACTTTAAAGCATAGAGTCGGCAAGCTTAATAGCAGAGAGCACGGTGGACAGCCTCAAGCAAAGAATTTGAGGTGTGATCAGCAGGGAGACAGAGGAGATTGTATCTTTCTTCTCCACCCTTGCGAGGCCCCATATGGAGTATTGTATCCAGGTCTGGGGCTCGCAGTACAGAAAACACGTGGTGCTGTTGGAGAAAGTCCAGAGGAGGGCCACAAAGATAATAAGAGGGCTGGAGCATCACCCCTACAATCAGAAGCTGAGGGAGCTGGGCCTATTCATCCTGGAGAAGACTCTGCTTTTTGCCAAGCATGCATTCCTCCAGATCACAAACTCCACCAGGGCATGGCCACGACAGCTCAGGCTGCCTCCAATCTTAACTTCTCTAACGCTCACCTCTGCACTGGTGAGCTCCACGTCCAGTAGGGCTTCACCTTGGGTCGGTCCACCTAGTACCTGGAGAAGGAAGCAATCCTCAGCAGACTCCAGGAATCTCCTGGGTTGTCTGCCACCCGCCGTGCTGCTATTCCAGCAGAGATCTGAGTGGTTGAAATCCCCCATCAGGACAAGGGCCCACAAGAGCGACACCTCCTGAAGCTGAAGCAAGAAGATGAAGGCCTCATCAGCAGCCTCCCCCTGATCAGGTGGCCTGTAGCAGACCCCAACCACTAGATGCCCTTTACTGGACCGATCCCTGATTTTCACCCATAGGCTCTTGTGGTTTTGTGATTTTTCTTGATGGTATTCCACATCATAACATCATGGAAAGCATTGGGAGTTCACAAGTTAATGTTCTGGTTCTGTGGACTGCCTTTTTGGGCATTTTGGTTCTCGGAGGGAAGTGGAGGAGTGGCATTCCCCAGAGGTAAGAAGTCCTCTTGCTCTTGCCCAGAGCAAGAAAGGTAGAGCACCTGGCAGGACACCGGCCTCTCTCCCTCTCACGGATCCTTTCGGTTTCGCTGCGCAGAAGCACGTGGTTCCCTCTGCAGTCTACAGTGTAAGGCTTTGGCTTTGGTTTGGACACTCTCATTGTGTTTGATTTTACTGCATTTAGTAAACTAACGCTCCTCCTCAGATCGTTGCCATTGCTCTGTTTTGGTTTTTTTTCTCTGTTAGACCCATCTACTATCTCCCTACCCTTGCCTCAAGTCTGCTGCCTCATTAGTCACGGGGTCGGGCCAGCCAACCGTAAACCTTCAACACTTTTCTTTCCCCTCTTTTGTTTTATTTTTGTTTTTTGTTTTCTGATTTTCAGGCTTGCTGCCCCTGTCAGGAACTAAAGAGATCTAAAGAGAACTCCATGACAGCTCTCAACCTGGTCATGGCTGTCACTCAGACACAGCTCTTTGCAATCTGTCCACTTCCTAACACAGAGGGCCACACCCCCTCCCCTCCTACCCTGTCTATCCCTTCTGAAGAGCCTGCAGCCCTCAATCACCGTACACCCGTCGTGAGATTTGTCCCACCACGTTTCCCTGGTAGCAACCAGATCATTATTTTCCAAGCACATCATGGCTTCCAACTCCTCCTGCTTATTTTGCATGCGGCGTGCATTAGTGGGAAGGCACTTCAGCTGGGCCTTCTGGTGCATTACCTTGCTAGAGGGGCCCTCCCTCAAACCTCCAAAAGAAATCTGAAGTTTTCCCCCACTGCTTCCTGGAGGGACATGAGAAGGTTTTGGACAGGGGGTCAGCAAAATTCCCTCCTCTGTGGACTTCCCACAGGATTCTACAGGACAGTTTGGAGGTTTTTCCCCACAATCTCCTGGTGTGACAGCAACCCTAAGTGTTTCTTTGTCCCACCACATTTGACTCTCTCTCCCATCGGATCTAGTATAAAAGCCCAGACTACTTGCTCTACCCTAGCAAGCCTCATTGCATCCCCTTCCACCTTCCTACCTATTTTCAAGCCCTCTCAATGAGCCCCGCTAACTCTTGGGCTAGGATCCGTTTCCCTCTTAGAGACAAGTGACACCAGCCTGCAGCCATGAGACCAGGTGTCGAGTAAATCACCCAAAGTTCCTGTGGTGGCACCAGCCTCTCAGCCACTTATCCATTACCTGGGTTTTCCTAGCCCACTCCGCATCCCTCACTGCCCCGGAAAGGATAGAAGCAAATATCAGTTGTGCTCCCACTCCCTCAACCAACCGCCCTAAAGCCCTGAAGTCTTTTTTGATAGTTTGCAGGCTTCTCTGAGCTACTTCATCACTGCCTGCCTGAACTATCAGTAATGGGCAGTAATCAGAGGGATGAACCAGATCTGGGAGTTTTCTAGTTGTGTCCTTGACCTGGCCTCACGGAGGCAGCACAACTCTGTGAATCGGGTCTGGTCTGCATATGGGGCCCTCAGTACCTGTGAGGAGGGAATCACCTACAACAATAACCCTTTCTGTCTTGTCTTAGCAGAGGCAGTCTGGAGACGCAGAGTTGGCCGCCTCACCCTTGGCACTGTCTTAGGCAAAGCTTCCTGTGCCTCCTCGCTCACCTCCCCTTCAATTCACAGTGCCTCTCCTCTGTCACTTAGGGGCACCTGGGCAAGTGAAGTTGCCCAGGAAGGGCTCCACCCACGATGCCGAGCTGGGACTGTCTTCCAGTTCTCCCCGTCTCTCAGGACCCCCCGTCTATGCTCAACAGTGACAGGACATGGGGTCCATCACTTTCTGGGGGCTGTTTCCTTGGTGCCTTCCTCTCTGGAATGCCTGGGAGTTACTCCAGCAGTCAATCTCTTGCTCTCACTCCCTGATGCTCTGTAACTTCTCCATCTCCTCCTTGAGCTCTGCCACAATGCTGAGCAGATCTTCCACCTGCTCACACCTCACACAGGTGGAGTTCCTGCCTCCCTCGCCGGGCAGCAGCAGGCTCAGGCGCTCCGTGCAGCTGGAGACCTGAACAGCCACATTCTTGGGCAGGGCCTCCATCTGGGTCAGGATGGAGTCTTTGCAGGGCAAGCTCGTTGCCTGGAGGACACCATGGTAAATCGGTGGTCTTGGAGACTGCCAGTAGGTAAGCTGGTCTCCAGAGCGAGGAGGGACGCTACTTCTGTGCCATCCTGCACAAGCTACCGCACCTGCTGCTGCAGTATGCTGTGAGTGTTGTGCACATGCTGCCTGTGGGCCTGTGGGCATGCTGTCCCCCTTCACAGACACAGGTAGATCTAAAGATAACACCACGACAACCATCTGGGAAGGTACTGGGGAGAAGACAACCCTGTGGTCTCAGCTCCCGACCTACCGCAGAACAAGTAAAGAATGAAGCCAACATGTGGGGAGTATGTTAAAGGTGTATTTTTTTTGAAAGATGGAATCACAACCGTCACGTGGGGATGGACACGGCTGCTGGAAGCCGTCTTTGGGACTGGTTGTGGGGTCGTCTTCTCTGTTGCTGGACCCGGGAGCGGCTTTGTGCCCGGGCTGGTCCACCAAAGGATGAAGGCAGTATGTGTGGACTCTCTTCAAGGTTGATTTTCTTTGCCGCTTGGGACCACAGCCATCACGTGGGGATGGGACACGGCTGCATCAGCGCCGTCTTCGGGACTGGCTGTGGGGCCGTCTTCTTTGGTGGTTTGCCCGGGAGCGGCTTCGTGCCCGGGCTGGTCCCCGCTGCCTGGACCGGCTCCCACGGCCTCGTCGGGGCCGGCGGCGGGAAGTTGAAGCGCGACGCCCCACTGGGGATCGGCTTCGAGTGCGGGCCTGCCCTCGTTGCCTGGATCGTTGTCTCCTGCGTGCAGGCAGCGGGGAAGCCCTCGAGGACCTTGATGGTGTTGGTCTGGCCGAGGTGCGGGTGCTGCTCTGAGCACCTCGGGGTGTTGCACGGCTCCCACCACGTTGTCTTCGGGGCCGTCTCTGGGAGCCTGAGGCCCGGCCTTGCAATGGGGAGCGGCTTCTTGTGCGGCCGGTTCCCCGCTGCCTGGGATGATTTGTGGCTGCAGGTGCGTGGGAGGTTCTGGAGGACCGCGCGGTCCCCCGTCTGGTGGGGCTCTGGGAAGAGGTCTCAGCGCCTGCAGCTGGTGTCCGTCTTCTCCCCCCACGTCCTTGGTGCTGCTGAGATGTGTCCCGCTCCTCAGATTGATGTGAGCGGGTGGTCTGCTCAGTCTCCGGCACTGTGGGCTGGGCACTGAGCTCAGGCAGCTGGGAGTTGCAGGACGAGCTGGATGCTGCCTGCGTAGCAGGACCAGAGCTGATGTTTTCAGGTCCTGTGAAGACGGGGGAAGGCACCGGTACCTCCTGGCTGGAGGTGCTGGGGCTGGCAAACTCGGAGTTGGTGCGGGAGGCTGTAAGGAGAGACAGGAAGCTCAGCAGGATGAACATGCAGCCCCAGGGCAGGACAGGCTGCCATCCCTCATGGGGCAGAGAGACTGTGGCGAGGCCGCTCTGAGCACTCGCTGCCAGGCCTTGCCTGGCCCCAGTCCCGCAGCACGCGGCTCTGTGCCTCTTACCGGTGCCCGCGCCAGCGCAGGTGTCGCACTCCCAGCCATTTCTGCCGATGGCCCAGAAGGAGCAGCACCAGTGCGTGCCTTCTGAGCCACAGGAGCTGCAGATGAACAGCTGCCAGAACCTGGGGATGGAAACGGATTGCGGGTGTGAGGACAAAGCGAGCCAAGGCAGGGAGCAGCCGGCATGGCTCTGGTGCTGAGTCCTTGCTCCACGGACACCTCCAAGCCTGTGGTGAGGCCGAGATCCCACGCAGAGCCCCAGAGGACTGTGGAGGTCAATCACTCACCCCTTTTCCTGCACCTGCTCCCTGCCTCCTAGGTAAAGGCACTTTCTGGCATCGCAGCGCCTGTGCCTTTCTCGCAGCGGCTGGTATGCTGCATCGTCCCACCAAGATGGTCGTCTGCCAGAGGAGAGAGGGAATCTGATGAGTCCCGGATGCCCCAGGCATGAGGCAGATTCAGGGCATGCCCGTTGAGCTCATTCCCAGCTTCTCCATGAAGCTGAGACCAGTGCTCGCAGGATGGCCTGCCAGGGCTAGGGGCAGTTCCTGGGCAGGCACAGCACCTGTGCCTGAGCGTCTGCGTAGCCGGGCAGAAGGACACCAACCTGACTGGGATTTGGATCCCCAGCGTGGTCATTTGGGAGCGGAATCGTGTTTTTCCTCCGCAGACGGGGCAGAAGAAGCACATGGTGGCCGCGTGCAGGGCATGTTTCTGCAGGAGAAGCACAAGCGTGAGTGTGAGCGGGGCTGGCTGCTGCTGAGCACCGGCCGTGCCCACGGGGCGAGGAGAGGACTCCTACCCTGATGCAGCCCCGGTGGAACCAGGCCTGTTTGCACACCGGGCACACCATGGTGTGGTAGGACGTGCTGTCCCCCACGGGCTCCAGGCAGATGACGCAGATGGTGTTCTGCGATGGAGCTGCCTCCGCTGCCTGCCGAGGGCGATGCTCCCAGCAGAAGGACCTGGACAGGAGGACAGAAGGGATGGGTGTGGTGAGAAGTGCTGTGAGGAGGGCAGAGGGCCAGGAAAGAGCGCCAGGCCCGGGCTCTGGCTCTGGCAGGAGGCTGGAAGGTGTCGCTGCGCGTTCCTCCCTGGAGCAGCAGGGAGGGACGGCAGCTTGGCTGCTGCTGACAGCCCTTACCTGTGCTGCCCAAAGTACTGCGTGACGCATTCCCCGTCCTCGGCGCAGGGCAGATGGAAGCTGCGCTCGCAGTCTGTCTCCGCGCAGCTGATGGCAGCTCCCCTCTCGCCACAGACAAAGCAGTGCTGGAAAGAGCAGAGCAGCCCCTGTTAGCGGTGGGCTCAGGGACTCCACGGCCAGCCCCACTTCTCCGGGCAGGGCGCAGAGCTGCCTGGCAGACAAGGCTCGTCTGCTGCGGTGGGACTTTGTCCCGGAGCCGGCTGGAAGGGCCGCAATCGCTTTCTTTGGGTCCAGGCGAAGCCGGTGCGAGCCTCTGCCGGCACCAAGCTCCCCGTTCCGTTCAGGTCCTCACCTTCTGGCCTGCCAGCTGGAGTGTGCGCTGGATGGCGCCAACGGGGAAGCCAAAAATTCCCCCCACTGGGCATCTCCATTCTAAAAGGCCATTGGCAAAGAACTGTAGGAGAGAAAAGAGCGGGATCTCGTGAGGCCGGAAAGGAAGGGAGCATCCCTGGCAGGAGCCCTAGCCCTTGAGGAACTCACCAAGCAGAATTCGTGGGCACAAAGCCCACAGCTGGCAGATGTCCGCCCGCAGATGTCCGGGTTCACCTGTGCCCGGCGGCACAGCACGCACACTGGAGAGGAAGGAGAGAGCAACCGTGAGCAGCGGTGAGCACCTGGCAGGGCCGGGAGTTCCTGGGGGCCGTCCCCAGGGCCTGCTCCGTGCCTGCCGTGCCGGCTGAGGGGCAGGGCTGGAGGGGGTGAAGGGAAAGGGGGCATTGCAGGCCCAGCAGCTCCAGCGGGCAGCCACAGTGCAAGCTGGGGCTCTCACCTGGCTCCCCAGAGTTGGGGGCCTCCTCCTTCCTTTCAGACATAATCGGCGTCGACGGCAAGAAACAAGAGAGTCAAGAAAGTCCCTGCTCTCTCCGCGCCTCACCAGGCCGCAATGAGCAGGGCCCCAGCCCGGCAGCCTTTGCTCTGCTCCCGGCCCCGCAGGTCACAATGGCCACCACTGTGACATCACGGTCACCACCTCACCTCACGGGGCTGAGGGCGTGGCAGGGCGGTGGCTCCTATGGGCAGCGCGGGGTGAGGGGCCCGGTGCTGCCATCAGCAGGGAGCAAGGATGGCCTCCCTCAGGCCTTTTGCACCGCGCCCGTGCTGGGACGTGGCAGCACAGAGTCTAATAAAGGTCTGCGGGTGTGCAGCACAGCCAGCATTTCTAGTGTGTGTGTTCTGACCTGACCGACTTTGCATGGCCTGATGGTGACAGGACAAGGTTTTGACCTGAGAAAAGAGGAGGTCTGGTGAACTGCGAGGGGGAATTTCTCACTCGTAGGGCAGTGAGGCCCTGGCATGGCTGCCCAGAGAAGCTGTGGGTGCAGGCGCTCCAGGCCGTATTGGACAGGGCCCTGTTCTAAGCTGACCTGCTGGGTGGCAGCGCTGCCATGGCAGGCACTTGGGGTTGGGTGGGTTTTATGACACACATCGAAGCTTCAAGCCTTGTACAGTTCCCAGAGGCCAAGTGGCATAGGCAGGGTGAGATTCCCTTCAGCCTGCATATAAAATGAGTCAGGAAAAGTTCTGAGGTTTGCTTTCTTTGGCCTGCTGGCACTGTCACCATGCCAGAGACAGGAGAGGAGCTGTCCCTTGTCCAGGGCTGCAGTCCTGGAGTCACACTGGAGCATCCCTGCTCATCCAGCCTGACCGTGAAAGTCAGCTTCTGCATGAAAGTCAGGCCAACGCCGATGGGAGAGCCCCCACGCTTTGAGAGCCGCCCTCTGCGGAGATGCTCAAGGCCTCACTGGACAGGGCTCCAGGCAGCCTGATCTAGTGGGTGGCAACCAACACACTGCAGGAGTTTGGAACTTGATAGACTTTAGTGTCCCTTCCAACCCAAGCCATCGCAGGATCCTGCGATTCAAAACGTCAGTCAGATCCAGCATTAAGCCAGATTACTAAGGCACCTACCCAGCCAGTCTTGACATCTACAAAGGCTACCACGGTAATAGTCAGGCATGATGTTTTTGTAGTAAATCCAAGTTTACTACTCTGGATAACCCTTCTTTTTCCCCACCTGCTTTGAGATGATATCCAGAATGAGTTGTTCCAACACTTCCCCAGGGATGGATGTGAGCCTATGTTTTCCTGAGTCCTTCTTCCTGACCTTTTTGAAGATTGGAATGACATTGGCTATCCTCCAGCCTTCAGGCATCTCTCTTGCTCTCCATGTGGTTTCACAGATGATAGACAGCTGGGCTGTAAATGCACACTGCTGGCTCACGTCCAGCTTCTCGTCTACCAGGACCCCCAAGTCCTTCTCCGCAGGGCTGCTCTCAAGGAGATCCTCCCCCAGTCTATAGAAATAGCCGGGATTGCCCCGGCCCAAGTGCAACACCTTGCATTTGGCCTTGTTGAACCTCATGAGGTTCACGGGGGCCCACTTCTCCAGCCCGTCCAGGCCCCTCTGGGTGGCTTCCCTTCCCTCCAGCGGATTGATGGCACTGCTCAGCGAGGTGTTGTCTGCAAACTTGCTGAGGGTGCAGACGATGCCATCGTCTGTGTCACTGATAAAGGTGGGGAAGAGCACCGGTCCTAAGAACGACCCCTGGGGGATCACCACCACTTGCGACCGGCTTCTACCCAGACATGGAACCCCTTCAATTCTCATTGGCTTTCATCTGTCAATTAGATGCTGTCTTGGGTGAAGCAGTCTACTCCACACTTGAAGACTTGCTCTGCCAGGAACGAAAGAAGGATGGTTTCAGATGACTCCCTATTGAGAGCAAGGGAGGGCTTTTTATGTTTGCCTCACTTTACCTGCAGGGGCATGTGCTGCCACCCTAGGGCATGGTTCAGGGGTATTTCTAGGAAATTTCCTGATCTGATTCACTTCTCCGATTATTATCCTTTACTGATAGTTCAGGGCAGCATTGATGTAGTCAGTGTGAAAAGCCTGGGGACTATCAAAATACTTCATGGGACTGGAGCAGATAGTTGTTGGAATGGGTGTGCTGGTATTTTTTTTTTCTTCTATCCCTTCAGTAGCATGGAAGCATACAGAGAGGATCAGGAAAACCCACCTCATAAATAAATGGCCTAGACGTTGATGCATACACAGGAATTATTTTTTTGACCATGGGGCAATTCACTTGGCATCTGGAATGATGGCTGCAGATGGAACTCACCTGTCTCTAAGGGGGTAAATGATCCTAATCCAGGAACTAGTGGGACTGATCGAAAGGTCTTTAAACTGTGTATGAAAGGGGGAGGGGACAAGCTGAGGGCCACAGCGGTTGAGTGGGTAGGTTAAGGACTCATGCCGAACTTGATGGAGTACAAAGGGATAGAAAAAGTCAGGGAAATGCTGTTGCTGTTGCTCTAGGGGGTCCTAGATCCTATAGAAAGGAGGTGAGACAGAAAGCCCATCTGAAGTGCCTTTTAACCGATGCACATAGTGTGGGAAATAAGCAGGATGAGCTGGAAACCGTGATGCACTTGGAAAGTTATGACCTTGTTGCTATCACAGACGCATGATGGGACGACTTACATAACTGGAATAACACCAGGTATATCAGCTCTTTAGAAGGGATAGGCAAGGTAGGAAGGGAGGGTGAATGTCTCGCTTCAGTTTATAGGAGGGAGAGGATGTTCTCTGATGTATGTATACCCAATGTGAGATTAAGAAACAAATGTTTGTCCAACCAGTTTATTACAAATCTTAATCAGAGAGATGGGGAAGGGAAGGATGGTGTCTATTATGAATTAGGGTGATGGGAAAGGGAAGGCAGGCAATAGAAAAGATAGGGAAGAAGCAAGAATTGTGTAAAGCGGTCACCACCAGGATCCAGCAGCGGTCCTGTTGCACGCTGTTCCGATGGTCCAAGGCAGGGGGAGAGCTGCAGTAGCATGGCTGGCCTTGGACAGCAAGCATGTACCAGGAAGAAGCGGCAAAGTCCAGGAGGAACCAGCAGGTCTCAGTTAATAGGCCCAGGAGAGTCCATCAGCATGCAGACATCGGCCTGTGAGGTTTCTGATGTCAGACACCTCTTCTTCTTCATGCAGGCATCATGCCATGAGGAATCTGTTGTAATAAACCTGACATCTTGGTTGGTCCCCTTTTTATCCTTCTTCTGCCAACATGGCATTCCTGGTTGCTTGGGTAAGAGTCATGTGCAGTACCACCTGAGATAGCTATCTCCCTCGAGATAAGCCCACACAAAAGACTGCTTCCCGGTCTCATTGCAGCCTTTCAATACCTAAAAGGAGCCTACAAACAGGAGGGGAATCAACTCTTTGAAAGGGTAGATAACTGCAGGACAAGGGGAAATGGTTTTAAGTTGAGGGAAGGAAGATTTAGGTTGGATGTCATGGGAAAGTTTTTACAGAGAAAGTGGTGAGGTGCTGGAACAGGCTGCCCAGAGAGGTTGTGGATGCCTCGTTCCTGGAGGTGTTCAAGACCAGATTGGATGGGGCCCAGGGCAGGCTGGTCTAGTATTAAATGGGGAGGTTGTTGGCCCTGCATGTGGCAGGGAGGTTGGAGATTCATGATCCTTGAGGTCCCTTCCAACCCTGGCCATTCTGTGATTCTGTGATTCTGTAATGTCTTTTTAGGAATAGTAATTCATAAACTTGATGCAATCTGATGTATATGATCTAATCTACTTAATTAAATATTTGCCACGTTATATGATGTCTGTGATACAATATTTAATATTCAAATTAACATTCAAATTTCAGAAAACATAGTCAAATGAAATTCATCAAATGATAGAATTGTAGATCACAAGGATCATCAAGCTCGAAACCCCATGCTGCAGGAAGGACCAACAACCTCCACATTTAATACTAGACCAGGCTGCCCAGGACCCCATTCAATCTGGCTTTGAACACCTCCAGGAAAACAGCATCCACAGCCTCTCTGGGCAGCCTGTTCCAGTACCTCACCACTCTCACAGTAAAGAACTTCCCCTGATATCCAACCTATATCTTCCTTCCTTCAACTTAAAACCATTTCCCCTTGTCCTGACATTATCTACCCTTTAAATGAGTTGACTCCCCTCCTGTTTGTAGGCTCCCTTTAGGTATTGAAAGGCTGCAATGAGGTCACCTGGCAGCCTTCTTTTCTCCAGACTGAACAAGCCCAGCTCCCTCAGCCTCTCTTTGTAGTGGTGTTCCAGTCCCCTGATCATCTTCATGGCTCTCCTCTGGACCCTCTCCAACAGCTTCCTGTCAATACATTAATTTAAGTATAAATTTTTAATTTTTATTTTTTCTGTAAATCAGCTCAAAAATATCACTCATTCTCCCATTTTTAAAAGGCATACAAATCTGCCATATAAACCTCGAGCACAGAATCATGCTCTATTTTCCACCTGATTACCTGAGATGAAACACATCTTATTAAGACATGACCTATCAGCAGATTTGGTTCTCTGTTAATGGCCTGTTTTACATCCCAAGCTCAGTGTTTTACCTTGCAGTTGAGGACCCTCTGTGCACAGAAGCATGAAGTGTAGGCATAATGGAAATAACTACTTTTTGCTCTCTCAACATCTATGCAACAACCATAACATCAAAGACTTGACAAGGCCAAAGTGGTGATTAATTAGGAGACTGAAACAAAAAGTGGTGATAAACTGGCAGAAGTCTAGATACTGACAGGGAAGCCCAGCTCAAACTATTGCCTATTGCAACAACCCACCTCCGCTGGAAATAAATCTACTCTATAGTGCAGGGAGTGCTTATGTGCCAAGGAACAGTTGTGTTGGTCATATCTTTAGTACAGATGAGTGTAGGAATATCTACATGGGAGGACTACATAGAACCCCACTCTGATGCAGCAGTTGTGGTGCCTGCAGCTTGATTGAAATTCATGGAATCATAGAATTGTTGCCATTGGAAAGGGAACTTTATAGGCCATAGCTTCCCTGCAATGAACAGGGACACCTACAGGGACATCGGGGTGCTAGAGCCTGTCCAAGAAATGTCTCTGGGGATGGGGCATCCACCTCTGTAAACTCATCCAAGGCAAGGGAGGCAAGTGTTCGTGCAGTCAGTCTCTTCAGCACTGCAACTCCACCACACTTAAAACTGTGATTAGCTGACCATTTTAAAGCAGCTCAGGTTTCTTTAATCCTGAAGAGCAGGTAAAAAGCAAAGACAATGGCTGTACAACTGGAAGAATTGTATAGGGCATGGAGAGGTACAGGGCACCAGACCAAAGTGAAGGGATGAAAGAAAAGTACATTGAATTACACTGTCTTTCCTCTAGATTTCATATTCTGAAATGATACAAAATTTTCCGATTAATTTATTTTCTCTTCTGTGTGTGTGTTACTTGAAGTCCAGATCTTACATTAGTTATTACATTTCAGGACAAGAGTTTGGCTTTAAACTGTGCTGTTTGTTTTTGCTAGATTTTTTTTTTTCTGTAGTTTTTGCTTTAAATTGTTCCAAATATGCTTATGAGAGAAATACCAAAACAAATAGGCTTTCCTATTTGCTGGATATGTTAATTTCAATATTCTAAAAAATAGCTATATCTTGATCTGTGAAACTGAAAGAGTTACATAAATTCTGTTCAGGAACATTTCAAAACAGTTTTTCTTCCTACTTCTCATGTTCAGAAGTTGTTTAAAATGAAACTGATGTTTGTTGGATTTTGAGAGAATTCATTGTTAAAAAAAAAAAAACCCACTAAATTTTCTGTTACTTTCATGAAAGGTTTTGTAACTGAAATAAAATAATTACAGTTTGTAACAGGCAATGTCAGTAACAAATGTATTTTTCCATTGGCATTCCTCTTGAAAAATCCTTGGAGTTATTCTGAAATAGACTTAAGGATATTTGGCAATGTGCTTGTTATGATACCAGATAAAAAAATTCGGAAGCCTGAATTATTGCAATACTGTTCTAGAACATTTAACATTAAAACTATTCAATTATCGATGACTTTATTATACCAAATATTAAACTACTGAGGATTTCTTAACTATCTTTTTACATTCAATAAGAAATTTTTAATCATTGGAGGGTTTAAAATCAGGCTCTTATTAGCACTCAGTCCAAAAATCACTCAAAGTCAGGCTGGATGGGACTTTGAGCAACCTAGTCTGTTGGGAGTTGTCCCTGCCTGTAGCAAGGGGGTCGGAACTAGATGAGGGTCCCTTCCAAACCAAATCATTCTGTGATTAATATTGTGGATGCTAGGGAGTCTATCTCTTAATCACAATAAACATTTAAAGAAATTCCCCTTTTTTCCTCTTACACATGTCTTTGCCAAATACTCTGTGCCCTTTAACACATGCAAACAAAGTGTACAGTTACAATTTTTATGTGTGTCTTCATGTAAACAAGATTGCTTTCTTAAACTGCTGGGCTGCTTCTTACTTGGAAAACTCCAAAGAAAACATACTCCAATTCATGACAGTCTAATAACTTATGATTTATAAGAGTTTCAAATGGATGAAAAATCCACTATTTTGATTTGATAACTATTCTGAATGCTTTCTGATTAAAACAAAAACAAAAAACAAAAAACAAACAAAAAAAAAACACAAATCCCTAGTGCTGAATTCTGTTAATCATTCTTGGAGCAAGGATTATCTATACTTCTTGAGCTATATAAGAAAGACAAAACTGAGTTGGGCATTGATCAAACCGTGCAGTTTGTAACTCTCTAGCAGATGAGAGCCAAGATTTGAGAAAATAAGACTAATACAAAAAAAACTAGAACTGGGGGAAAAACTCCAATTCAGGCAAGAGCTGAAAGAGATTTCTTAACTTTGCTTGTCTCATACAGTGTGTAATGCTAATGATCTAAATGTAAGAAATTCTTAAAGGACAGTTTTCCCTTTATTTTTTAATGCTAAAAAACTTCTTAGAATAGACTCTGACTTTTTTCCCCAGTTGATACTTTCGAAATATCAATAAGTATAGTTCTGTCTTTGTCTTACTGGAAGGCTGATGAAAAGTGTTGTTAAATGTATTTAGTCTGAGCAATGACATTTGAATAAGAAAAGACACAGCGTTGCAAAAAAAAAATGTTAATTTTATTGTTGAACACTTAATGAATAGGGAACAGACTTAACTAGAACAATTAAACAATTCAACTGAAAACCACTTTCTCCCTTGCATTGTCTTAATTTTGACTTCCCTGAGTTTGCATTTCCACTATTTCTCCCATTCAGCAGAAGCTGTCCCTAAAGATTATCTAAATTTCTGCACCAATTTATGAGTACAATGATAGTGGCAAAGACTGATTTCATGTTATCACCTAATTTGAGTAGCAAAACCCACTAAATAATGAAGGACGACTTGCTAAACCCCCTCATACTGACATGTGCAATTTGCCATTTTGTCTTCATACTTAAAAATGGCAGATCTGTGGAGATAAGCTGCAGGGAGGTTCCCAGATTTAGCAGTAAATTATGCAAATGAAAAACATACCGAAGGAACTATTTGCTTTGGAAGACAGCAGATACACTTTAACATGTGACAGGCAAATAGGTTTATACAGAAGATAAGAAGATAAGTAAGACTGTACAGAGAGGAAATGTCACATTCAGAAGAAAAAGGAGGATGATGAACCAAACAGTCGTGTTTTTTATCTCACCTTTTCAGTCAAACCCCTAGCAACAGTTCTGCCACTGGGTAGATGTTTAATTGTACATGTGGTGCTATTAGGTTTGTAATGACTATAAGCAGTTGCTGGATCTAGGTTGTATTTCAGCATAATCAAGCTAGTGATTTACAAGCTTTACTTTTAAAACAGCAATGAATAAAATGACTAGCAATATCACTAAAGTCTCCAATGACTCTCCAGGTCATGCTTGCTTTGTATTTTCGTGCCTTCTTGGACTTAAGAGAGTAACAAGTTTCAACTAGATGAAACTGGGAGAGGATTTCCCTCCTTCTTCTCCTATCCAAAATAGGGCATAGGCCGTTGGTGATGGAAGAGGTGAGATGAATGAGTAATGTGAGAGACAGAGCATGACACTGGGCCTGTAGACTTGTCCCTAAATGGCATTCTGCAGTGTCCCTAAATACCAGCCTGTTATAACCTCTTTTGGTTGTACCTGGAAAACAAGGATACCCTTGTCTCACTGATTTGTGCCTACAAACATCCTAGCTCCAAAGCACAGGGAAAGCAGGAAGTAGTCATGCCCATTACTCATGGGTGAGATGCATCTTTTCCCGTGCTGTGTTTCCTATTGCCTCTGTGCCTTACATCCCAATACCAGGCTAATGGCTGGGGCAGAAAGCTACGGCCCCTGTAAAACCCACTATGTATGTCGTATGTGGGGAAATGGGTATATGTGTGCATTTCCATGCACATAAATGCTTCCTTTCCTCCAAGAATACTGGATATACCATGCACTTCTATAATATCATGCTTTAAAGGAGCCACAGAGGGTTGAGGTATCGCTGGTTGGTGGCTTAGTACTCCCTGTACTGAGTGGGAATAAGAAAACCTCACAGTTTTAATGGCTTTTGGTGTTGATTTGCACTGCTAGACTACCAAAGACCAGAGTTCCTCAGTGTTCAGTAGAGATGAATTAGGCAGTTCAATGTCACTTAGAGAAAAGTTTTTTTATAAATTTTATTTTCATGAAAACTGTGTACCAAACTTCAATGCACATTCAAGCTCTAAAAAACATCTGAGCATCACTGGGTGCATAGTATCCATAAAAGAATGAAAACTGATGCCATGGGTACCAAAGAGGGAGGAAAGTATGTACAGGAAGCAAATTCATCTAGTGCTCTAATACAGCCAGTGTGCAACAAAAATTCCCGATTATGACTTACCTTAACTTAAATGTTTATTTTGCTATATTTACTGAAGAATATTCCCTCCTCGAACTTGGTATAAAGGGTTTGTACATGCTAATCTGATTTCTAAGGTAATTTCCAAGAATTAGCAGCAAAGCTCTATACAAATATTTCTTTGCTCTGTGAAGTTCAGGGACTGAAATTATAGTTGCTTCATTATTTTAAGGGCAGACACTCAAAAATATATTGGAAATTCAATTCTGTGTTAAATAACTTTAAAGGTTTTTCCGGCTCTTTCCACTTCCATGCAGTAATTCATTAAATCATTTCTCTCAGGATAAGATCATATGTGCTCAGAAGCTAGAAATCTGTGTTTAAATTAACCCTGATCTCCTCCTCCTTTTGCCTTCAAAAAGTGTGCCACATTCTTGGGACTGTCATACATTTAAAAGTCTATTCGTCATCTGGACAAAGTGACGTAACAATGAATTTTTACTTCTTTTTTCTACTCCCTTAAAGGAGACAAGAAAATACACCAGTGCCAACAAGAGTGTGAACACAACACAAGAAGAAAAAAAAAAAGCTTGTTATCAATTGTATATAAAACTACAAAGAAAAAACTCTCATCTCAACAGATTGAAGCCCTTATGTCAACTGAAGGAGCCAAAACTTTTTTAGCATTTTTAAACTTTTTTTTAAGATTTTCCCATTTTCCTTTCCATAAGCATAAGAATATATATTTTTTAATGCTGTGCTTATTTGTATTTTTTTCTTAAGTCCTATTAGGGAGGCATTATCTGAGGTTTTGATGAAATATTTCTAGAAATCTCAGACATGTTTTGTATGACATTTTACAGTTTTTTTGTAGGAAGTGATAGCTTAAATATTCAACAACGTCTTCCATTCACCCGAATGTTCTTTGTACACTGGAAGTAAATAGAGAGCAATACCAACAGATTAAGAAATAAGCTGCTAAAAATATAATTAAAAGCCTTTTTTTTTTCAGTATTGCTTAGCATTTGCTCTTGTATTTTCAACTGTTCACTACTTAAGTGAAGAAAGAACACAAAACCCAGCCCTTCCCTCTTGTTCTCATAAATATATGTATAGAAGACTCTACTTTCATATAAAGTATGGAAAGTGAATCTTTGAGATAATTCATGTGTTTATTTCTTAAATATCTTCAGCAGCAATACATATCCTTTATTCCTGTGTTAAAGTCTAACAATCTTTATCAACCTTTGCTTCCTGATCAACACACTCCTCTCAGGCATAAAAAGAAGAAAAAACAGAATTTACTGTGCTCTCCAGAAGAAAAAAGAAGTCCAATAGCTAAAAATTACACATTAAAAAGTTGCTCCTTTAGGACTGAAGAACAATTTGCCATCTAATTTAATAGATCAATCACAATATATGTAAAAGAAACTAAGACATGCATCTCAGTGGGACAGTGGAGTTTGTATCTAGAGCATTTTTAAAGCTTAATGCAAAAGGAGAAGGATGCTAAAAATGTACATCTTGAGTTGTAGGAGATAAGTTTCACATTAACAAGTTTAATGGTGAAAAGCTGGACATTTCCATGGCAGCAGCAGTGACAAAGTTTTCTACATTAATTTGCAGTCTTGCATTTGTTTTAAATAGGAGGTTCAAACCTTTCAGCTGAAAAGAGGAAAAAGGAAACTACATTTGGACTAAAAAGGATTTTAGAACTTAAATGCTTAAAATCTGAGGAAAAAATAATAATTTTACCCAACACATTTTCCTTTGCAAGGCAGCTGTTTGAGGCTCTGGTGACCGATCAATAAACTAAATGAAATCCAGGAGTAAGAAAAGGAAAATATTTGACCCTTATTTCTGCTACTCTAGATAATTCAGTGACTGCTGTGAAAATAATGCCTGATGGGAGCAATAGATTAGCAAGGCGTAGTTCTGCTAAATCATGTATAACATTCAGAAAAAAACTTGTTCTTCAAGCCACTCTCTGCCTGCCACTATTATCCATATGCCCATCAAAAGCTGTGTTTAAAAGGCTGCAAGACAGAAATACACACAAGAGTGCAAAGTAACATGGTATTGAAAGCCAGCACAGAAAACCTGCATGTGGCAGAACTGGTGAGGAGGTGGTGCAATTGGTTATTAGAAGGAATGTGCACTATTTATCATATTAAAAAAAAAACAATGTAAGCCACCTCCTTTTCACTCTGCCTCATATCTATTTTAAACCTGACAAACTATTTCAAATACCCACAGACCTCTGAAGGGAAATATTCCAACTCTGTCTCTCAGTATGGAAAATATGAATCACTTAAGGGGTAAAGCTTCAGAAATTTATTCCTGTCTTCAGACGGATTTTGTCTGTAACTTAACATTGCTACAGAAATATGTACCTCCTGGGACCACAGTGGGAAAATCCCACATGCCATTGCCTCTCTCACTTCCCATCCATTTCTGTCTCCTCTTTCTTAGGGAAGAAAGCTCAAGCCTTCATCTTGGTCAGAAAGATAAAGTGATTTCATTAAAATAAGGTAGAGTCAACATTCCCCCATGGCCAACCCCAGCTCAAGCACAGGGCAGCTCCTATGCAAACCAGGGATCATCCCAACTGTCATAGGGCACACTGGGAGGGGGTTGAGCTCAGATGCCTCAGAAAAAGTCTTTTTTTTCTCCTTCTTTTTAAAAAAAATTATTTATAATTATTCTTATTTTCCCAAGAACAGCAGCTCATTTTCCATGAACAGTGCCTCATCAAGACAGTTAAATATATTCTTCACTACTTGTGTATTGAAAGGATATAAAGATTGAAAGGATATAAAATAGATCAGTTTCCCCCTAGTGTCCACAGTTGAAGTTATTTCTTACTGAGAATTTTATTCATAATGATATTAATCTTTTTTTATGGAAAAGCAAAAAGAGAGAAAAGAGCAAAGGATCAAAAGCCAGTCTGAGTCAGTCTGTCTGTGACATTGCTTAAGTAAAAACTAAACAAAACAAAAAACAAAACAAGAAACAACACAGATTGCCATTTTCTGACTGTTTCATAAGAACAGCATTTAAATCTCAATATTTTCTCTTTGGATGTGAAATCTACGTTGTGACCCTCCCTAAAAGGGAGTTCTTCTGCAGCTCTAAGCCCTCATGTAGCACAAATCAGAATAAAGACTCCTTGTCAAAACAGATGAGGAAAGTGCCCTTCAAAGGGAGCCTAAACTGCTGCAATCACAAGAATGACAAACACCTTGACAACAGGGACAGGAAGATTGAGAAGCAAATGCACAGATACTGCAGCAATACAGTGGGATAGAGAGAACTTGTAGGCATTCTCCTGGGGATGCACTCCAGAACTGCACCTTGTCTCAGATGAAAGAAGTGTGGTTGCTAGCACTTTGCCACCCACTGCTGGGCTCATCATCAAGTGATGATTTGTCACGTGTGAGCGCAGTGCAAACAATGGCTCAGTGTCATATCCACAATGTCCTCAGAGCTGGTCCCAGTCTGTAGAGGAATCAGCACATGTTCCTGCTTTTATGGCATGGCCAAGTGCTTTTCTCTGAGCACAGCTGTTAGTTTTCTTTCTGTTCTGGTGATATCTAGGAAGACCCAAAGTCCTTTTGCAGAAGAATTTGTGTCCCTTGGGATTCACTCTTCTTGTGCCTTTTATATGGCAAAGACATAAAGCACATGAAATAAGGTACAAGTGAATTATTGATCAGCAAGTGAAGGCCAAGTGAAAACAGAAAAACAATAATTTGTAAGTTATTTATCTCATAATACTTTCCATATGCTTATGCTCAAGGACAGATTTACAGTGTTGTGTGCAGTCTTACCATTACTTAAGAACTGACCCTGAAAACATGTAACATAACTCTGAAATGACAGTTGTCCTTTGGTTTGCTTTTTCTCTTTTTCCCCAACCACCCTTTAGCAGCTGCATTTCTCCTCAAATCTCCACTGAACCTACAGCTTGGAACTGGGCAAGAAGCACAGAGCTCATATGTCCTAGGTAGTGATAGTGGTGGGTTCCAGTCCTTTGCTGGGGTGCTGTGTGGTGAAGGTAACCTGGGACAGTGAGGTGAGAATCACATATCTGCTCCCTCCCTCATCAGTGGAACTGGAGTGAAATCAGGTTCACTTACAGGCAGACAAGTGGTAGAATCATAGAATCATTTCACTTAGGAGGGATCCTAAAGGCCATCTAATCCAACTCCCCTGCAATGAACAGGGACACCTACAGCTTTATCAGGTGCTCAGAGCCTGGTCCAGCTTGACCTTAGGTACCTCCAGGGATGGGCATCCACCACCTCTCTGGGCAACCTGTGCCAGTATCACAATGGCAATAACTGGAAAATTGGCGCTTTCCATCTTCCTGAGACTGGGAAGAAGATGGGCAGGTAAAAAAGGTCTCCTAGGCCTCCGTGATCCTGACACCATTTGAAGGAAAATTACACAGCAACAGAGAGATACCTGAAACCATCAGGTCAGATTCGAGAGCACTGCTTCGCAGTCCTGCCTTTGATCACAGCCCAACAGACATGCAGGGGAAATCTAAGGTGGAAGGTACATGAAAATTGGCCACTCTGTCTATGACCTTTCAGCTCCAAAGGCCCTGAGGGTTTTATCTGACTTCCAGAATAGAAGTTAACACGAATATTGTTCTTAGCAAGCCAGGATATTTCTGCTGCACGTGCAAGAAAGCACTAACTTCTTCAATTTTGCTAAATTCATGGGCACAGTGACACCCAGTGGTAGTGACTTCCATAGCCTGGCTGTACGTGCTATGCTGTACATGCCTTCCCTTATCCTCCCCATACTGCTCTGCCTCATTATGTTTCCAGAAACCACTGCAGCAGCCAGCAGCAGCAGGAGGATCCTCTGCTCCCAAAATAAATTCTTCCCTGTATGCCCACAAGCTGCAAATGCTGGGGAGGCAAGAGTTTTCTTGGCTGAGCTGAGGCTCCATGTGAGGATGTATGCACAAGCCTCACTGCTGCAGGGTGATGAGCCTTCCAAATTACATGATGCACTTTATTCTCAGGGTATCCCTGGGAAATAAGAATGCTGGACCATTTCTGCTCTGGAAATGGAAACTGAATTTCAGGCAACCTCTGTGTCTTGCTTACCAGCAGCACTTTTTTTTCTGTGTTAGTAAATAGTTTTGTCTCAACCCAAATGTTCTATTTTTTTCCCCCCAGTTCTCTCCTCCATCCCACTGAGAAGGGGGGAGTGATGGAACAACTACATGATGCTCTGCCATCTTCTGGGTTAAACCACAGCATCCTCCCGTCAACTCTGTTCTCCCACAGTGGAGCAAAATCACCTCCATTTAGTTACACCCAGCTCTGTGCCAAGCCAATCCTATGCTAGTCACTCCAGTGGCAGCAGTGTGGGAAGCCCAAATCACCCCTGACATTTCTGGCACAGCTGGACCACGCACCCTGCACTGGTCACCATGGAAACGTGCTGTGGGAAAGGGAAAGATGCCAGACCCATGAGCAGCGCATCGTGGCTCACCTCACTGGGGTGGGGATCTCCTCCTCCACCCCATGGACTGCTGGGGTGGTGCTTGCTGTTCCCCTCTCCTTTGTAGCTCCTGACCCTTAGTATTTTATTTATTTGTTGCTCTCTTCTGGTTTCAGGCACTTCTCTGCAGGCTGCAGGAAGTGTACCTGAAGGATGCCTCAGTGCTGCTTCCAAGCAGAAATGGAAGCACCTGAGAAATGCGCTTCTTTGAAAACTGCAGCTACACTCCTGGCCCAGTTTTCTGTTGTGAGTACATACAACCAGATGTCAAGCACAAACCCTACAGATCAGGAGTGTGGAAACAGAGAAGAAGAAGCCAAGAACACAACATTGCACTATGCATGCACTGTGTCTCCAGGGCTGTATGAAAAAACAACACAGGTGCTGCATTATTGGCAGATAGCTTTTAAATGCTGCATTACAGCTTTCAGTTTATTAATCTTAAATCATGTAATGTCTAAGCTCACACTTTTCTTGAAGACTGGCTTAACCTCATGAGCTGCATGGTCTGGGTGTGCCCTCTGGATGCCCATACCATGTCCCAGCAAGGGATGAGAAAAAGGCACACACACTCTTTAGCAGGGTCTTTTTGTGATAGGACAAGAGGAAATTAATTTGAACTAAAAGAGGGGAGATTTAGGTTAGATACAAAGAAGCAGGTTTTTTATAATAACAGTTTTTTTTATAATAACACTGAGGCACTGGCGCAGGTTGCACAGAGAGGTGGTGGACGCCTTGTCCTTGGAGACACTCAAGGTCAGGCTGGATGGAGCTCTGAGCACCTGATGGAGCTATGGATATCTCTGTTTATTGCAGGGGAGTCGAGCAAGATGGCCTTTAAAAGTCCGTTCCAACTCAAAAGATTCTATGATTCTAAGGTGGAGAAACTGTTAGACACTGATGAGAAGGAAGAGGAAATCCAAGTTCCCACAATTAAGGCCAAAATCCAGTTAATGCTCTTTGAAATCTGCAGATGGAATGATTCATCTCACCACTCAAGAAAGAGAGAAAAAGCCAGAGATCCCCGGCTCATCTCTATGAGGGGAAAAAATGTGTGGCTTATGAGGAAGAAAGTGGTATCCTTCCTGTCTCACCTGATGCCAGTGTGTCATTAGAACATGAAACTTCAACAAATGATGTGCAATCATTTCCTCCAGGTGCTAGTCCAGGGGCAATTTTTGATTTTAACTTGTGGGTTATCACTAAAGCACGGCTGTTCTGCTGATGCAGATTCAGGTGTTACCCTGGGAAAATATACCGTCTATGATATTTTTATCACAACAAAGTGAAAAATAAGTTTGAACTCCATGCAAAAAGTGATTAGGCCCACCATTAATAACGCAGGCTACATGAGGGATTTCAAGCATTTATATGTTTATTTCTGTCCAGAATCCAAAATGAAGCTGAACTAAAATATTCACTTCTCCAAGTAACACTGAATACATCTCTCCAAAGTACAGACTTGCCTGAGCTTTCACAATCCACTATAGTACTAAAAATGATCCTGATTAATAATAATTAGTATCTATATCCAACTGATAGAAAATGATTGTTTAATCCCTGTAATAGCAGTCATTAGGTAAGTGATTAACATTACTTTGTTACATTTCAAGTATTTAACATTCTTTCTGTGTTAAGTCCCTAGAGGGAAAAAAACAAGGATATATCTCCATTTGATTAAACACTGCAAAAAAACATAAAATCACCTTTCTCAGCCAAAATATTTGGGACAGACAAAGAGGCCATTATCCCAGCCTAATCGGCTTCCTCAACTGGCAGAAGCTGCTGTGATGATGCTCCCTCTGACACTGGCACTTCGCTGTCTCCAGAAGGCAGGAATGGCAGTTTTCAGATGTCTGTCCATGTCACTCACACGCTCTCTTTCAGAAAACTTGGGAAAGTCTGTGCTCTTAGCTTGTCCTGGCTATCCAGGGAGTGTGGAGTGTAGAGACAGTGCAGATTTTTTCTGATCAGGAGTGCTGCGCAATAGTGTTTTCATCAGGGTTAATTGTAATTAACTATAATTAAATGTATCCTACCTTTGAATAACTTGAATAATTACCTTTCTACAGTGCTTTACAACTCCTTTTTTTTTTTTAATTTTTTTTTTTTTGTCATTTTGGAAACTCCCTTGGCATACTGAAAAGAGTAAGAAGATACAGAAGATACAGATTTGAAAGGCAAGCAACCATAGGAGGGACAAAATAAGAGCAGTTTTCTAAAGGCATTCTTTCAGACCTTGACCTCCCAGCAGCTCCTCAGATCTGCGGGCAGGGAACCAGAACAGGGTGCAAGTGTGTTCCATCAAAGTCTCAGGAATTTAGGCCTCCTCTTGCTGAATCTTGATGAATTCTCATCTCATTTTCCTCGTTTGCCATTTTCAAACTACTTTGAAACACAGCTTTTTAAAAATTCTTCATTACAAACAACATCCGCTTTCTACAGCTCTCTTCTTCTGTTTCAAAATTAGTTTAAAGAGGTGACAGACAAAAAATACCTAAGTCAAAGACATGATGTAGGAATATATTATAGAATCATAGAATGTCTTTGGTTGGAAGAGACCTCAAGGATCATCAAGTTCCAACCTCCCTGCCACAGGCAGTGTTGCCAACCATTAACCAAGTACATGGAATCATGGAATGGCTTGGCTTGGAAGGGAATGTGTGTATTCTTACACACATTTATATGTATTGTTTACATAAACACAAACGTATGTACTTGTTTGTTTATTTAAGTAACAGTGATACGCTCTAACCTGTCTCTGTCTTACAGGAGTTTCCCACCCTGTCTCTACTTGTTCGCTTTGGCAGTGATTTATTCCACTTGCGTATCAGGAAATCTATTGCCCGTTTACATTTTGGAGCTGACCTGAACTAATTGCATGATGTCTGCTTGTTTGGTACCAAGTGAAAGCGCTGAGTTAGTCTTCAGGAATGTCGAAGGAGTAGGACAGATGGTTGGCTGTTTCATGACTATACAGGAGTTCGATATAGACAGCTGTCACACCATCAATCAAACCTGTTGAGTGCAGCCATATATATTTAGAAGCATGAGCAGATGTTAAGTCATTTTCAAACACAATTGAGTTTTTTTCTGAGGGTTCAATTAATCACATAGGAAACAGTTTTTACTGGGTATAGGATGGAGAGAAGACACTTTGTAGCCCTGGTCTGAAAAGAAAGGAGGACCCAAGATTGGAGCATCACTCCATGAGCAGCTGTCTGTAAAGTGATCCCAGATCTTTGCATACTGCCTTCTATCCCTCATTCAGGGTGAGAGGCAGAGCCTTCACCTGAGACAGCAAAGACCTCTGCAATTTGGAATGGAGCATCTGGAGCCATGGTACTAGAAGTGATGATCCCTATTGCTATAAGCAGAGATCAGTAGTAAGCAAGTTTTCAGAGCAGGTCCCCATGCATATAACTCCATGATTTCTGAGATGTGCTGTTGCAAGCATGTCCGGATGTCCTTCCACAAACCACTTCACCTCTCCATGCCTTAGTTTCCCCAGATATGAAATGAATGACATGACCCAGAATTACTGACAACATAAATCGTTTGCCATGTGGACGATGCTACAATCCTTTGCAGTGTGACAGTTGCAATGCTGAACAGTGGAGTACTTACACAACCGTAGGAGAATAAAGACAATAAAAAGTCTCCAGCTGTGTCAGGGATTGAGGTAACAAAGAATAGTTTTTGGATCTGAGAGATCTGTAAGGAGCAATCACAAAGCTCTTCCTACCTCATTTTCTGCAGACATGCATCTTTAAAACTTCTCTGAGCCTGCCGCCACCTATCAGAAGACAGAATGCTGTGTGTAGTGAATGACAGCAGAGACCAAAGATCAGCAGCTCTGGGGAGGCCAAGGGAATGATTTTCTCTCTGCACAACACAAAAGTGTCAAACGCCTGCTTTGCTTAATGACATTTTCTTTGGCGATGGTCTGGAGACTAAACATGCAGCTCATCACAAAGCAGGACTGTGGCTCTTTGCACACGCTGCTATGCATCAGAGAAATAAATATGAATTAGAAAGGAGAGGTGCAATATAAAAGCACAGCATTTCTGCTTTGGGGGCTCATGGATCTCGGAGGTTAGCAGCACTGTTCTCTTGCTCGAGGACAGCTGGCTGAGTGGACCGAAGGGATTATCAACTCAGGTGTTATACCTTTAAATCCTTCTTAAATGCTCCAGCATATGAGTGCCTGCATATTCCATGTTTAAAACCAGAAACCAGCTCATAACAGAAAGCATATTGGCACAGAGGTAAGGAAAACAACAAAAGTTTTTTTTCAAAAAACTTGGAGTGAAAATATGGCCTTAACCATCCATTTTAGCAAGCTGCATTCTAAGATGGAGCCAAAGATTTACAGGCAAATCCCATCACTGTGAGTCCTTCCATGGATATTACCAGGTCTGTAAGCTGATATATTCATAAGAGTTTATAGCAATTACCATAAATCTGAAACATTTTATACTGAAATTCATTTTCACAGTGTGGAGCACAAGACTGACATCAAACATTAATGTAATTTGGGGAAATACTGTGCCTGTGGGTGATTTGGCATTGCAGGAGCTGTTTCCATGTCATGTTTCACAGAACTTCTCAAACACTTCTGAAGTTGCAGCTTGAACAGGCCAAGACCAGCAGTATCAACAAGCTTGCCTCCTTTCTGACAGAAATACACTCCAATACATTCATTCCAGCTCAGTGCTTGATTGAGCACAGAAAAACTCTGACAGTACTTGTGAATTCACATTACAAAGAAAGTTGTTTTTGTGATTTGCCAGTGTTACTCACCTCTATTGAAATCCTGCAGTGCCCAGATTTCCCAGGTGCAACTATGCCCGATATTTCTCCACCTTTGTTGCTGAAATTGCTAAAGGAAGCCCCAGTCTGCATACCGTATCATGGAAAAAGTGACATGAGCACATGGTATCTCCCTCCCCATTCTGTCTGCAGGATGTTTGCATCCAGTGTGACCATCAGCAAAGAACTTTCTCAACAATGTTAAGCACGTTTTGTACTTATGGCATATACAGGACACATGAGGTATGTTCTTGTGTTAGAATGCATGTTGGCTGTCTCAGCTGACTTTCTTCCTGTGCTGTGAGTGCCCTTCCTTTGCATGATGACAGAATATGAAATCTGCTCTCAAAACTGTAAATTAAATTAATCGTTGCAGACTGTGATCAGTAGAACATGCCTACACAGGCTTGACTTCAAAACTGAGCATGTGCCTACAAATTAAAAAACAGCAACTTTCAGCTATGCAGTTTGCTACAGTTTCTGAAAGGTAGTTCACAATGAGTTAGTTGCTTTTCCAAACAAAGCAAGCTTTATTTTCCCTGTTTCTCTTATTTTTCTTTCCTTCTTTCCTTTCTTCTTTCTTTCTCTTTTTCTTTCTTTCTTTCTTTCACTAACAGTATAATGCAAAAGATTCCTAAACATTATTATTTTTTTTTAAGTTAAAGACAGAATCTTCAAAAACATCTAGTAAGACAAAGTTTCTCGCACCTCACTCTGTCTTCTGATAAAGATTTGGGGGCACTGTTGAAGTAAATGTGTACATTGCTCTGTGAACAGGGAAGTCAATGGGATAGCACCTAAAGTGAAGATTGTAGGATTAATTAATTGCTGAGCTACTGAAGTAATTTAAAGGGGAGAGATCCTAAGTAAACTGGAGGAAAATGTCCTGGTGATGCATTCTGTGAATGTGTAACCGGCAATGACTTTTTTGTTTCATATTGTGTGCATTTGACTGAAAAACAATACTTGCTTTGTCCACACTTGTAGAAATCCCAAGGTAGAGGAAAAATAGACCCTAAATAAATTGGAAATGTGACAGGGCTGTCATGAATGAATGGTTTTAAGCCTAAATTTAGAAAAAAATGTCCGTCAGTCAGAACTCATAGCAGGTCTCACTACTGTTATCAGATTTGGACATGTTTCAGAAAAAATCCCTTATCCTCCTACCAAAGTGCAAATAATTTGTTTCAGTTCTGTGATTAGTTGGGCACTGTGTGATATGCAAGACACCAGGTCACTCACTGCACAATGAAAATAAATAAAAAAATAAAAATAAATGTCAAACAATTCCAATCTTGTGAAAGAGAACATATCACAGTGTGATTTTTTTTTCAAATTTGTCATCAATATTGCTTATTTCTCAATAAGAAATTTCTTTTTCTGAGTATAATATGATAAGTAATGAAATTAAAATTTCAGAAAGGTAAACACTTAGAAAACATTCAAAATTCTGAGTAGTTTCTATAAAATTTTGATAGAAATCAATTTTCTTCCTTGTGAGCCTGCTAATCAAAGAAATAATCTGTCCTAGCTTAAGATGCGCATATAAGAAAAACATACCTCTGGTTCTCAAGTAGTTAAGGAAACAAGGTTGAAAATGAAACAGAAGCATAGTTGCATTTACATGAAACTCTTTTTTTTGAGGTTACCCATCATCAGTTCCTCCCCGTCCCCAGAGCTGAACCTCTCGAGAGTCAGCCTGGTGTTGAGGGGTGAATTTTTCAGTTTCAGTGTGTGAATATTCTTTACTTATTCACATTTTTCATGAATACTGACTCTATGCAGAGAGGTTGCACTGAGAAAACAAACCTGCCTCAGCAGCATAGACTTGACCTCACCATGACATCTGGGCCATCAATGGGGACTGGTGCTATACAAGGCTGTGGACCAACATAGCCTTGCAGATGAGCTGATTGCAGTGGGAGGAGGGGGCTTTTTGACACCTTTTTTGACACCTTTGGCACCACAGTTTCTTGCCCAGCTCTTGATGGATAGTAAGATTCTACCTTAACACTATGTTTTCCACTGTTGAGGCAGAACAATGGCACAAAGATTACTTTGTGCCAAAGTTAATGTAGAGGTGCTTTTTATATTCAGAGGAGCTGAACAACCAGATTAGGAGCTGCTGAGGTTGGCCTTCAGCACCGGGATTGCCTTCTCCTGGGGCTGGTACTGACAAGGGGGTTTTGCTCCTGGAGGTGCCGACATACTTATGGAGAGACACTAATGGCACAATGTTGTTTCTTCTTTCTCCAAAGTCATTTTGGGTCATGGACTACTTAGAACACAGACCCACTGACATCAGCAGTATGGAGTTCATCCACTTTAGGAAGGTGGTGTGGGCCAGATACCTTTCATTACACTACCAGCAGGAGCAGACCAAAGTGTCTTTCCAGTTTGATTTTGGAAATCATCGGAAAGTGATGAAACACTTTCAAGAGAATGAAGGTTTTCACCAAATGGCTTTTTAACGGACAGATTTATATTTAGTGAAACTGTAGACATAGGAAAAGAGAATTATTTTTCACAAGAAATATGTCTCTTTGAACATTTTGACAAGAGTATTAACAAATGCTTGTTTAACCGCGATTTTTATAAAAACCAGACCATACTGTTTGAATGAGTTCAGGCAGCTACAGGCAGAAAAATTTGAGCAATCCTGTGCTCACTTCAGCACAGAAGACTAAATGGAGATTTCTGTATCTCACAGGCAATCACTGCAAGTTCTCTCTTTCCAATGCTTGGGCCAAAAGAGGCAGAAGAGGTAAAGAAAAGTTTAAGATAAAACTGCAGACATCATAATTTTGCTCTCAGTAAAATGTCTAAATATAGCTCCTACTCAGCACATCCGTCAGTGGCTTTGGTAGTGTTTTCCTGTACGCTGTTCAAAAGCAAACTCTGTTGACCCGGCAGAACTAACATGGCTGCAACAAAACGTTGTCTCCCATAAGAAAAGTAGCTAACGTAAGGTATTGGTGTAATGTATAATTTTACTATGGTAAGATTTGGAGATGGTAGATTTGTAAAAGCATGGTTGGGGCATGAAATGCCAGAGGAAATTTAAATCTTCCAAAAGCAAAGCGTCATGCCTTGCATACCAGAATCTCTGGGAAAAAAAAAAAAAAAGAAAATTGCTTCTGTAGGACTGTCAACATTTCTGGCCTGGTTAATCCTGTAGAGGATGAAGAAATCCTTACTGATGTTAAATGAGTGACCACTTCTGTAGAGATATTTTTCAAAAAGAGGAGGCCAGACATCAAATACAGTACCTTGCTAATTGTATAGCATTGCCCTCTTTTTGCATTCTGCACATTCTTCTGTGTTACCACACCATTTAAAAAGACCATCCGATGGTATCCTTTCACATTTGGATTTGGCTGCCTTACCAAAATGATCCACTTTTCTAACAGCCAGGGCCAACAAGTATTTTCATCAGCTTGATAGCTCATTCAGAAATGTAACTTTAATTTCACCTTTCACTGAGCTCTTATATGTCACGCTGGTTACCAGACATGTAGAATGGATGGGCCTAGAAAGGTGTTCTTTCCCTCACAGATCTAAAGTATTTGAGATTACCATTTTATTTAATGTTTTTCTGAATGTTGAATCATAGTTGTCTCATAAGCCCGTCCTGTGTGGGCTTGCAGTAGCTACTTGTAGTAGCAAATACTCATTCTGAGATTGTTTCTTGAGTCCCCCAGAAATCCAGTTAAACAAGAATGATTTCAAATTCCGCTAAGGGCAGCAATCAAGATTTGAAGAGGGCAAAGACAAATACCAAGGCTGTTAGTTTTCATGTATCCATCCACGAAATAAGTAAAAGTTTGGAGAAAATAACAAAATACTTCTGTTTTAGTGCTTTTTCTTCAAGTTAGGCGACAGGGAGTCAAGTCGTTCACATTTAAAATGCAAACGTAGGTCAGCCACTGGTTGGGTTTAGCCTAGCAGCTGGAATGCCACTGCCTTTCCTGTTAATTAAATCTAAATGTCTCCTACCAATGCTTGGCCTTGCTACACTCCACTCCCCTGTGCTCCAGGGAAACTCTTAAAATGTAGCTAAATTTTCTTTTTCTTTTAATTACAGTATTGGCTTTTGACAACAAGAACATTCTTCTACAGCAAAACTATTCTGGTTTTGCTGTAGGTTAGAATTTTCTGTGTTAACGTCTTAACTTCCTTAATAAACATGCAGTCATTTGCTATTCATAGGCAAATTATTTGTCCTTGAATCTGTATAACATTTTTGTTTTAATTTCATTATTACCAGATTTCTTAAGAGTTGATAGTCAGTAATTAATCTCACTTAAAAATATGTTTTATTTTCGCTTTGAACATGCCTTCATTTTTGTTCTCTGTGCAAGCAGTGCAAGCACATGGTGATGTAGACATTTTCCTGCAACAAGTAGGAGGGGAGAGGAGAGGAGTGGAGGGGAGGGGAGGGAAAAAGAACAGAACAAGGGAAAAAAAGTCTTATTTGAATATACAACAGCTGTTATATTTTGACCTCAAATTAATTTTGTTCATTTGTTGTCCTTTTAAGCAATATGGTTTTGTACGCTTCACTAGTAATACTACCTAAAACAGTATTCACTGGAGTGAATACATTGGAGCTGATTTTTAACTTTATACAGCTAAAGAAGAATGCCATTAGACTGCCTAATAAATGGCATTTTGTGACAGGACAGCATTATTCTAAACTGAGACCGACAAAATATCTCTGTCCTTCAAAGATTAAAGTACATCACACCATGTTCTAGAACAAGAGTGATTTTCTCCTGATGCAGTTTCAGTAAATTCAGAGCTAATCACTAAAATATGTGGTATTCATTTTTTTGTCAAAGGGATGTTGTATTAAAGGAATATTCATATTGTTATGACATCATCATATCAATTCTTTCAAACCTAGTATGCAGTCTAGCTAAAGAGTTGCAAACACCACCTGGTTATCTAGGTATTTCACATGTTTAATATTCATATCCTCATAATGATCCTGTAAGATAGGAAAAGGAAGGGTTGTGGGGCCTGCTTCATGGCCATGGGACAGTGTGACACAAAAATTTACCAGAAGCCATGTAAGTAATCTCTAACAGAGTACGAAGTTTAACTCACACCTCTTAGAACAACAAGACCTGTTTCCTTCTTATTGATTTCAATAAAGACTAGTGGGTGATATATCAAGAATAAATGTTTGCCACTTCAGGATGGTACCTGTAAAGAAAGAAAGTCATGATTCTGAAGTTTCTCCTTGATAACCTGCTTCTTCCTGGCATCTTCATTCTGGGACAGTTATCTGTGGTGAAACTTCTGAGGTCTACGCTTGTGGGTGAAAACTTTCCATGGATTTCTGCATGCTTATTTAAAGTCAGGGTCTTTTCTTACTATCCCTCTCTTCATTTTACTTTCCCACAGTTCTGGTTTGATAGCTAACGCATAACAAGAAAGTACCGAATTAAACATACAAAAGTGCACATACGCAGAAGTGTAATTGCAAACTAAACTAGGCATAAAGCATGTGGAGATTAGAAGTTGTTTTAGCACTCTGTGTGAAAAAAGCTGTGAGTCATTCTTGCAGTGTTTGCAACACAGACTTTAAAAACTTAAAAAGAGCCACTGTTCATAGCTTGTGTGAGAAGGAACACTGAAAGTTCCTTGCGAAGACTTATAGAGGAGGGGAAAAAAGAGGAAAATTATCTGGATCTGAGAGGAAGGAGCACAGATTAAAACGAGGACTCTTGGTGAGAGTGTAGGAAACCAACTTGCAGTATGCCTGCCAGCTTTTCTTCAGTAGAAGCAGCATGATTGCCATCCAGTCAGCTGCATCCTATCTGCTGTTGTCAATGTAGCATGCCTACACCAGTGTCAAAGGTAGGAAGCCTTCTGTACAGGTCCTTATTGCCATAGGATGCTGTAAAGAAGTTACTATTTCAGTTAAGAACTAATACAGTTGTTCAGTTCTTCACTACGTATCTGAAGCTGTCCGCTCATTTCAGGTTATTTCTTTTATGTCCAGAGAATGCAGTTCAGTGGGTCTTCCTGTGCTAATGGACACCGCTTTACCCGGTATTACTTTCTCACTGCTGATGCAAGGAAAACATCCAATTTTTATTTATTTATTTATTTATTTATTTATTTATTTATTTATTTATTTTCTGAAGAATAAGAGCACTAAGAAAAGGAGAGAGGAGAAAGCGCTTCCTCATGAAGCACCGTAATACCTTTTCTGTTGCTGCCATTAATTCACCTTAGCCCAAGTCAACTCATGTACTGATGAGCCAAACAGAGGAGAACCCCAGCCTTCATCTGGGGGAAAGCCAATAGCAGTCCTGTGCTCTCATGAGGAGACAGATTGGAAGAAGGAATAATATTTCAGAACACTGCAAAAAGAGTGTGATCAGCACAGCAAACTTATGAAGTGTTCTGAAGGACTGTTTTGAGACATAACGCCACCTCAAAATTAGGATTTACATATGTACATTAGGATTCAAGCAAGTTAAAGCTAGCAAATCATTACTAGAGCTGGACAGACATGCAGCTCTTGGGAAATGCAATGAAGTGTAACTGCAAAGTTCATGTCAGTGCAGCTACTCATGCACTATGTGCATTCAAAATTATTAAAGGTTTATTGAAAAATTGCTCTACCAGGGAAAAGATCACATTTGGTTTTCCCATGGAGTTGTACTAAATACAGAAGCAATCTGCATCAATGCATTTCATTTATTACCTGTTTCTGGATCTATTTTTAATGTAACTCTGTGGCATTTTGATGGCATTTAAACTTATGGTCTGAATATTCAGACTTTCATCATAGAAAGGAACTGAAGAAGACCTTGTTGAAGTTTGGCAATGACAGAGTTGAGTTATCCATTATCAACATGATACATGAGCAATCTAAGATTTTCTGTTTCTGAGTTGACTTGTGAACAAATCTAAGTTGCATTAGTTTATGCATTAAGCATGCAACATGTGGACCAATTTCAGTCTATGCTTTGTTTGCTCCTAATGACCATTCTGACTGAAAGCATTTCCCATTGAAATGAATGAGAGATTTCCATTCATTGTTTGCTCTCTGTGATGTGTGATTGTCCTCCTGATGAGGGGATGCAATTGTTACTGCTAGCTGAAATATTTTAAAAATGGATTCAGAAAAGTGACTAAAGAACACGCTTGTTTGTACATGAACGCTCTTATTTACATGCAAATAAAGGTAGTTGTCTGCAGAAAATAGAAAAAATAGCTATTCTGAGTCATTATGTAACAAAACCCCATTCAAATCAATAACCAGAAAGAAAAAGAGAATGGCAGTCATGGCTGCACTGGTGCAGAAGAGCCTTCTGTTAAGTGCTTACTGGCTCACCCAGCAGAGAAGGCTGTCCCAAAACCACTCAGAAACACACATTTGCAAAATTATCATGGAAATACAACACAACACAGCCTAGTACTCCAAAGTTACAGTGAGAAGCACCTTCTATATCCATATTTTTTATCTCACTGCACCTGAGTCTTGCAGAGTCATTGCCAAACACTTCAGCTTAACACAGCATTGTTTTTCTTCGTTGTTGAAACGGGCTTTAAAATGATACACAAGTAGTTTCCATGTGGGAACGCAAACTAAGTACAGACACAAACCATCAAGAGCTTGATGTCTCACACACTTCTCCACTTACAGCACTGTTTGGGCGGTGCTTACTATATTTTCACTGGATCATTTTCATGGCTATTTTTGTTCTTTTACTAAATGTTCTGCACCAGGCTGGGAAGCAGCATTGTAACAGATGATGCAGATGTTACTTGAGGATTAGAACATCAACAGCAAGAACTGTTTTCATAGAATCATAGAATCATTATTGTTGAAAAAGACCTCTAAGAGCATTCAGTCTAACCACCAACCCATCGCCAGCATGCCCACTGACCACATCCCTGTCTAATACATCTACAAGTCTCTTGAGCACCTCCAGAGACAGTGACTCCACCACCTCTCTGGGCAGCCTGTGCTGATGCATCACCACTCTTTTGGAGAAGAAGTTTTCTTAATATTCAACCTGAATTTTCAGCTGCTTCTCCTGCTCTAGTATCCAGCATGCTGAGTGCAATAAATGGAGGTAAGTGAGGACAGGATTTGACTTGAGCATTTTCAAGTGAGATTTTCCGAATCACTTGCCAGAGACATTACAACAAATGGCAAAGTGCTCATTTCACTGTTTTCCAGAGATACAAATCTAGATCTTTACTGTATGACTTGGAAACCTTCTCTCTAACTTCTGCTGCTATCACTGTGTATCCAAGATTGATAGCAATAGAGGTAAACTCGTGAGTAGGATCAGGAAATTCAGAGACACTATTGTTTGCTTTGAAGTAGCTATAATGAGTCTAGGAAACAAAAGAAAAATCTCCTTCCCTCAATTGTAACTTATCTGAAACTTAAGTTATGCAATTGTTTTGTACCAGGAAGCATCTCATGCACATCTGTAAGTGGCTGCAAAATTTGGTTTGTATTTCACATCTTTGAGTGAGGCATCTCAAAACAGCAAACCATCTCTCTGGCTCTCTTTGTATGCGTAAGTGTAGAGATGGGAAATAAAATATATACTTTTTTTTCCAGATCTGTAAAAGGAAGTCTGCAGAAAAAAAAAAAAAAATAGGCCAGGGTGGAAAGAAGAAAACCATCAGCACCAGGTTTTATATGTTTAATGTGATTTGTAAAGATATTAAAGCCCTCATATGCCATTAATGTGGGAGGTGTCACAGTAAGCATCACTGAAAAGAAATTGTGTCCTATCATAATTATGTCCTATAATAATTGTGTCATATCATGCAAAGAAGGAGGCTGAACCCTGCTGGCAGAGTTTGGATCCCACTCAGATTTCTATAAGAGTTTAAAGGTGTGGGATGACAGTGGGGAAACTCCGCTCTTTTTCAGTAGAAGCTGTGGAAAACCTTACGTCTCACTGTAAAGTTACTGGGATGCAGTTCTACTATTTGTTTCTCCTCTGTGAATCAGTAGGAGATTTACACTAGCACAACAAGAAAAGTTTGATAATTGTGCCATGTAGTGTCAAATAGACCTACCTCTTGTAGTAGAGGATTCCTTTCAACACATGTTCAAACCAGAGCTGTGGGAAGAGCACATGCTTCGATGTAAAATACAAATATGGGTCAAATACTGCAGTCATGATCTCATGCTTTGCAGGAGGAGATCAGAGTGTGTTAAGGTGCTGAGAAAACATATTCTCTTACCTCTCTTGGTTTGGACCTAATTCCAAACTATCCAAAAGCCATAAAGATGGAAAGAGATTCTCCAGTGCAGAACAGCAAGTCCTTTCAGGTATTACATACTTCCTTTCATTTTCATTGAAGAAGAAAGTGGAAGGAGAGACTCAGAGAAGGGAATATATCAGTTCATCTCCTTATCATTCACTCCTCTTTCTGCTTCTCCCAGCTGTGCCATGGAGATGACTGAAAGGCAGCCCCATGCTTATCTCCCACCCTGGGTTTTTGGAGCAAGAACACACCCATCATTGAACGGGAAAGGTGTTGACTGCCATTCAGGCCAAGCACTGAGTATTATGGCAGTAAATCACCACTCTTGGAGGAAAGGAAAGCAGGTTTTATTTCAAACCAATTAAAGCTGCCAGCCAGCCACACTTCATAGCTATAAATATATCGTCGAATTCAAGACATCTAAGAAGTATGAAAAAGGACTTGCAAAATAATTTCCATTCATAGAGTTTTAGGATATGTAATCATATTTTCAACAAAACAGGCTTTCTATTCCCAATTTTCCTAAAGATATCAGTTTTATTCTGAAACCCATCTAAGATGTTTGCACTTTCTGTTACATGATGTAATCAATGGTGAGGGGGGAAAAAAAAAAGAGAGAGTAAGAGATTAAACCATGTGTTCTTTTGCTGAAAGCTGTATTTTGATTTGTGAGCTTATAGGCACTGTGTGTCCAAGTGCTTAGGCTGTGTTCCACGTTAGCTTCACCATTCAGCGGGATGCCAAGTGGCTGAGACCAGCGTAAGGTTTCATGGCCTATGGCTCATCTCCAGGAACAGCAGGGAGTGCAATGGCATGGTTTCAGCAGGGGTACCCCAACAGACAAGGAGATCCCATCCCGTGTGCTCCCAGGGCTGTCACTGCAGGCTGACCATTCCCATGGGCTGCAGGTGGCACTCAAGAGGGTCAGAAGGAGAGGACTCCAGTTCTCCCTGCAGAACAAGGGGTTTATTGCCTGCAGGGAGGTGGGATTCAACATGTGGTGCCAGGAAGCATGCCTTAGGATTGTGCAGGATTGTTGAGGGATGTCAGAGGTAGTATCCCTTTCTTCCCATGCAGCCATGAGATGCTCCATGCTCAAAAAGCAATAGTCATAGAGCACATCTGCAAGAAGACAATAAGATAAGGTACAATGCAAACTGTAAAGAAGTCAAGATCCACACATCCTCTCCATGCAGACAACTGCCTATTGGAGGAGGCTGAAAAAGGAATCAAAAATTCACTGGGATTCACCATTAGCTTTTCAATATGAATACCTCTGCATTTCATCTTGTCTTGTGCCATGAAGAGCATCTCACTTTCCCAGCAATGTCCCGTGCCTGAGAAATCTGGTTTTGAAGCAAAAGGAAACTCATTTCAAATATTGCTGAATGGAAGGGGAAAGCTTTTGAAAGTAAAATCTGAAGCCATTTCTCAGTCTTCCGTAGAAAAACTGCTTACAGAGAGGTGGCATCAGGGAGCAGCACTAATTGCCAATTTCAGCGCCTTTTCTGACCTCTGCCAGCCTACAACTTAGAGGAGGAGCCATTCTGAGGGTCAATGTCCTTGTCACATCCAGCCTGGACTTTTAACATAATCTCACTTCACATTCTTGTCTCTAAGTTGGAGAGAGAAAGATTTAATGGGTGGATGAATTAATTTAATGGATGGAGTTTGGTCATGAGTAGTGTCCCCCAGAAATCCATTTCAGGACTGATTCTCTTCAATTTCCTTATCAATGACATCATAGCAGTGTACCCTCAGCAAGTTTGCTGATGACAAAAAGATGAGTGATGCAGCTGATACAACCGTAGCAAGAGATGCCTGCATAGGCTTGAGAAGTGGGTCTATGTGAATCTAATGAGGTTCAACAAAGCCAGGAGCAAGGTGTTGTATTTGAGTCAGGGCAACCCCAGACATAAGTAGGGACTCTGAGAACTCACTGAGATAAGCTCTGCAGGACTTGATGGACAAAAAGCTGTACATGAGCCAGCAGTATGTTATTGCAGCCAGAAAGGCCAACAGTATTTCGGGTTGCATCAACAAAGGGGTGGCCAGCATGGCAGGGAGGTGATTGTCTCACTCTACTATGCTCTTGTGAGACCCCATATGGAGTACTGAGTCTAGATCTGGGGATCCCAATGTAAGAAAGATGCAAAGCTGTTGGAGCAGGTCAAGAGAACGCTATGAAGATAATCAGAGGACTAAAGCAGCCCTCCTCTGAAAACAGGCTGAGAGAGCTGGGCTTGTTTAGCTTGGAGAAAAGAAAGCCCTAGGGAGTCCTCATTGCATATTGCCAGAATTGGAATGGGAATTACAAAAAGATGAGAAGTGAGTCTTTACATGGGCTGATAGTGATAGGACAAGAGGAAACAGTTTTGACCTGAGAAAAGAGGAGGTCAGGTGAACTGTGAGAGGGAATTTCTCACTCAAAGGGCAGTGAGGCCCTGGCACAGCTGCCCAGAGGAGCTTTGGGTGCCCATTCCTGCAGGCACTCCAGGATCTGTTCTAACCTGCTGGGTGGCAGTGCCACTGTCTACTGCAGGTAGTTGGGGCTGGGTGGGCTTTGAGGTCCCCTCCAACCCAACCATTCTGTAGTTCCATGAATTACTGAGGCTTGTTCTATCAGGGGGTTACTTTAACATAATTCTGCAGCAGAAAAAACTAGAGCATCCTTTCCTCCGACTGCTGTTTTAATGGCAAATAGCTCATTCTGCTGTCCTTCTCTGGAGGCAGCAGTATGGAGGTCAAGATGTTAATTGCTCTTAGCCAAGAGCTCCATTATCTGAGCAATTTCTTCTCTTTATTCATCCTTCTGGAGCAGCTGAATTCTGCTGGCTGTTCTTTTCAGCAGCTAGAATTAAATGCTGCAGGCTCTGAGGCAAAATAAATAAATAAAAGTAATTTTAAAAATTACAATAATAATTTCAACGCTAGAAACTGCCTAGAAATTGAGCTATTGCTTCAAACTCCATCTTACACAACCTGTTCCTTGCATTAAAGAGAAGGTTATTCTTTTGAGTAAAGGCCTGAGGAGGTTGTCTTCATTTAATGCAGTAGAAAGAGAATTTGGGTAAAAGTCTTTTTGGGAGATTTTTTATATGGGTGAGAATTGAGTAAGACACTCTTCATGGCACCTGTTCAGTGAAACCTTCGATTGAAAAGCACTGCATTTAATCACAGCAGCTTAAATGACTAAACACACACCAGAATTTTCCTGTGTTTTTCCATAGAAAATACTTTGCATTGACTTTGGAATTTACTTGAGAGGTAAGAAACTGTGGCTTTGCTGCTGGAGTAACTCAGAAAGAAGAATTTAAAGTATTTTGGCCCCATAATCTTTAAAAAAAATAGAAAAAAAGAAGGAAGAATTATTAGTAGAAAAATTGTTACCTATTGGAGCTCTTCCATAAGTTTCTAATGTTTAAATTAAAAATCCTTTTAATTTTGCTTTTATTTTAAAGTAGGAATACAATAAAGCTTGAGTTCTGATTGGCACTTCTCACCTACATCCACAGGGAATAAATTTATTCAAATCGAACTCAAAAATATGAGCCACTTCTAAAGTAAAAAGCTATTTAATGTATGTTTATGCATACAATAAACACTGTATTCGTTTTAACACATGGTTAAATATATTTTTATATTAAATATGCATTTGAAATATACACATCAGTAAGGTTTTTAAATAGCTGCTCAGCAAATTCTAGCTTAATGGGAAAAGACAGGGGGAAGAAAAGCCTAACAATACTTATCTTAATTTCATTTAAGAAAATCACAGTGTAGGCTGAAACATTTGCCCTTGTTACTCCTGTTTGATGTTGTTTGAAAAGAGTATTTTTTCACATGTGGATGTTGCTTTTTAAATTGTTCATGGATGAATATTGTGTGCTTCCTATCACGACAAAACCAAAACCCACTTTTGTGAAGGTGAAGATGGGACTCAGAACCCTGTTATACAATTTTCACCTGTATCACTGCCAAAGTGAGGCACAATCTGATGTGAATCTCTTCATTCATTGTTTCAGTTTTAAAAGCCATTGTTTATTTTTGGTCATGGGGGAAATATCAAATGAAAATCTGATCCATAAATCAGTGCAACATATATTTACCTGAATTTGTTAACTGTATCCACGTACAGTTTTTTTTTATGATCAGTGAGAGAAATAATACACAATTTTCTTGCCTGACTTCTTTGGATTTGTGACCAGATCGTAGGCAGTGTTACAGCATCACTCTTTCCATATTTAAACAAAGCAGCATCCTTGATGATGCTCTGAGTGTTGTTTTACACTGCTCATTCATTAATTTCTGTGGAAATTCCCGGGGATCAAAAAGCAGAAGAGTAGCTCAGCTATACGTATGTAGATAAAAAAGCCCACAGAGAGAAACAGAACGGCTTCCACCAAGAAAGGTGGAGTTCCTGCAGAGAAAGTCTGGCAACTGAGAATCAGGCTCCTGCCAAAAACCATTTGTGTAGGCTCCATTGTCCAGAAACCTTTCAAAGTTACTACATTTCATTTCTTTTCCAGCAGGATGAACAGCACAGGATCTTCTGACCTTATTGTAAAATATGACAGCCCCAACCAGATGTAAATTTGGTAATATCACAATGGATAAGCTTCTGTTTCCAGCACCTCACCATTACATAATTTTGGAATGGGAATGCACTTCAATTTACAATGCACACAAATAATAGAAAATAATTTCTAGAGTTCCTCCAAAATAATTATGATTGGGTTAGAAAATAACAGCAGTCTGTTTCGTTGCTAGGTTCTCGAGGCCTGTCTTGGTGCATCTACAAGGTACGTCATAAAACAAAAAAGTCAACATCAAGCTGTATATTTTCATAGAATCATAGAATCACAAGGTTGGAAACGACCTATAAGATCACCTAGTCCAACCGTCTTCACACTACCACTGCTACCACAAGCTACTAAACCACATCTCGCAGCTCCTCATCCAGACGCCTCTTGAACACTGCCAGAGATGGCAACTCCACCACCTCCCTCGGCAGGCCATTCCAGTGCCATTTTCACCTTCCCAGCACAAGACCTGTATTTTCTACCATGTCCTAGATTTCTTCAACTGTCTTTTTATTATCTATGATTTCCAGAGAATTGTGGTACGGTATTTTTGCTCCTGCATGCTGGCAATCTGACTGCATGCAAGGTTCAATTGAACGAGTGTCATCTCTGATTTATTAACAAGATTCAACAGCAGCCCGTTACTCAGGATGCAAGCAAAAGCCAAGGAATTTGCACAATCTGTATGCAGAGCACATCCTGAGCAGCAATTTGAAAAGGCTGTAATTCATTTCATCACTCGGCTGGAAAGATGCAGAGTGCCCAGGCTCCAGAGATTGCCATGGAAAATGGCAGCAAGGCTCCTGTGGGATGCTGATGATAAATGGGAATGTTTTCCTCCTTTTTCTGATGGCCACCCACAGGTTAAAAGTCTCTGAAGCCAAAATGTGTTTGTTTAATATGTGAAAGATTCCGCTACTGTCCCTTCTGGTAGTGTTTTGCATGTATGTTTTGCTGTGAAAAGCCCTGGAGCAAATTGCCTTAATATCCTTTGGTTTCCATTGAGGAGAATCATCAGCCAGACACCTTCAGCAATAAATTACTCCCTGTTTGGGGAATTTCTTGACTCAGAAATTTTCAGTTTATGCTGCTCTGGGGACTTAGCTATTTGCTGGACTGATTCTAAACCACCAAAACACCACAGGAGACTCTACAAATGCAAAACATGATATGCGTTTTTAGGCAGATGATGATCTGATTGCAACGTCAGTTATGTGAGCTGTGCACAGCTGTGGTATGCTGGAGTGCTGGTACCAGCTGGTATGCTGGTATCTATCTTCCTTTTGGTTCCATAAGTGGAATTGAACACTTTCCAGTTTGGGACAAAATGCAACAGGAGGCTGGTTTTTCAGAGGTTACCTAAGACATACAGATTCTCATTTCCTTCTTCAAACCCAATTGTTTTGCCTTGGCAGTAACTGCAATTGCTGTTAGTTTCTCAGGTTCATAAAATATCTCTTTCATTGTCAGTATGGTTACATTGTCTTTCAGCAGGAAGAGCTGTCATTTGAGGATCTCAAGCGTAGCAGAAATGTTCCAGTCCAGCTCCATCATTCCCGAGTGCCAGTGGTCTCAATTCCGAGTATTAATACTCTATGAGTGCCTAATGAAATGCATCCTTCATTTTGCTGAGAAACAGCTCATTGCTGCAGTCCCTATCTCATCTTCCAAAGAGTGGATATGGCACATAGGCCTGTTTGTTTTCTCTGTGCTTAATTATTCAGCTCTTTTGCTCCACTTAACCATGATTTTCACTCTCCTCTGCCACTAAAAAAATCTCATTTGCTCATCTTTGCTCCTGTTCTCCTGCTGTCCTTAGATCTGTATCTTCACATTGATAGGTCTGAGACATCCCCTTCTTACACTGTGCTGCGAGCCAGACAAGAGCACCTCACAGGCAAACAGAAGGTCCACCTACTCAGAAGACTTTCACCCAGGAGGTGTTCAAGAAAAATGTAAATGTGGCACCAAGGGACATGGTTAGAGTGGAACGGTGAGATGGGTTGACGTTTGGACTGGATGGTCTTTTCCAACATTAATGATTATATGATTCCACAATTCTGTGATAGGTTCTATCCATACCAACAACTGTTTTAAACATACAGTTAAACTAAAGCTCAAACTGCAAATCAAAGCCAAAAACAGAGGAGGTTTCAGACTAAATACTCAAGATTAAGGATCTTTCATCTGTGTACACGCAATATGAACCATAATTCATTCTTTTTGTGAAGATAGATGGCAAAGGGTTCTAAGACCTAAATGGCCATTTTTCATAAAGTTGTGGAAAAAAAACCCATAAAATTCCCAAACTTTTCCCAGGTGGCTGCTCTCCTCTCATCCAGCTTCATCACTTGAAGGAATTTCCAGGCTGGGGTGCAGCATCACTGCATAGCGCTCATGTAATGGAAATTCAAAGGCAGCCACTGCCAAGCCATACTGTAAGTGTAAAAGATCTGTTTAAAAAATTGTGTGCTGTAAAGTGATGTAACAGAAACAGCTTATTTATTTATTTATTTATTTATTTATTTATTTATTTATTTTTCGTGGGATGAAATCCAACAGCAAAGAAATAATAAAGGTGATTGTTTCTGTGTTTGTATTTTTTTTTTCCTGATGTTTCCATAGTTACACTCTGGACTAAAGCAGAAAGAAAAATTAGTGCCTGGAGGGAAATTCATTGTGAAATCCTTTTTTTTCCAGTCTAAGTTGATAATTTAAGATGACCATTTCTGTAATGGAACGGGTGACAAATTTTGGTCCATTTTTTTTTGTCTGGATTAAAACTATCTCAGATTTCAGTGGTCAGCTCTGAGGTCTCATGGGAAACTTATCCAAGTCTGGTTGTAGTTACCTGCTCCAGATGAATTCCTAGCCTCATGGCACTGGTTGATTTGATGATCTTTGATGGAAAGATCATACATCCTCTGGCACACTGAGTACTTTGTGGACTGCATGTACAGCTCTCTGACACATAAGAGGTAGATATCCATTATACATTATTAAGCATTAGTATGAACACTGGCAAAGTGTAGCAGTGACTTAAAGAAGGAAACAGAGCCCTAACATTATGAGGAAGCACAAGGCAAGAGCCACTACAAATACCACTTGAGGCAGAACTGACATGTTAAATAAAGACTTTACCACTTCAATTTTCCCTTTTCCTCAGCTCCTTCTCTTTCCCACTCTTAAGGCTCGCAGGGTTTTGAATAACAAGACTTTTGCTTAAGGGTCCTAGAACCACCCAAGCAGTTTCCAGGTTTCAGGATTTAGCCTCAAATCATCTTAAATTATAGTCTAGGAGAAAACCACTCACAAGTGGTTCAGTAACCAAACTTGGCCCTGCTCCCCATTGTATGAAGATACAATAAAAATACTCAAATATGGATGTCCATAAAGTAAAGGTGATGTAAAAATGGTGCCCATGTCTCAGTCATCCTTTCACATACAGTGCATCCAACAAACATCCTACTATTTTGTCTGGGTCACAAGAAATGTATGTTTGCTTGTTGCAGAGGAAGCAGTATGTGATCTTCACTGATGGCAAATGCTGCAGTGTTTCTGCACTCCTGTATTTATTTGCTGTCACCTTGAGCTTCACAGCTGCTATTGCAGTAAGTCAGGTTACATTAATTAATTCAAAATGCCAAAAATGAAAATAGGAATTCTCTTAAAATAAGAAAATTAAAGTATACATTATATTCAAAAGGATGATGTATTTTAAACAGTAGTTATTTTTGCTACAAGAACAGAGTAATGGGAATCGGGAGAAACAGATTTCACCACCACAGCAAGATAATCTGAGAGCAGTATTTGAAAGGGGTGGTGTTCTGCAGAAGGGAAGGATTAGTGGTACATAAACTACTCGCAAGAGACATTTGCCATCTTGAATGTCACTAATATGGAGAAGCTTCTTTGTTCCTTACAAGCAACCTATTCTTAAGTGTGTTATTCTCACAGCGGTTTTAGCAGCAGCAACTGGAGCCCATGGAAGGTTATTCCCTCTGTCTTTGCTGGAGGTTCCTGCACTGGGGAAGGGCCACAGAAAGAGCTGCCCAGACCCATGTGCAGATGGATGCACCACCAGCCTGCCTGGCTGGGCTGCATTTTTCATGCTGGTATTATGACTGCCTATTTCTCAGCCACTATGGACCCCCTGCTCTTATCTGCAGAACAAGTCTCCAGCCAATTTCCTGTGCTTTATTTGTACAACTCATCTTTCCTAGTAAATGTGTTACTTTGCATTACTCTGTATTAAATTATGCCCTACTTTTAAGATCTTCTTTGTTGTTTGTCAAGGTCATTTTAAGTGTCAGGTCTCTCTCATTACTTTTCCTGCTATGGCAAAAGTTTTGCGTCAGCATAATGAATAACTCCCACTATCAAGTAACTCCTTCCCCCTGCAAGCTCCCAGCAATGCTGGGTCTGCCTAGTAACAATTCAAACTGAACTGGGAAAAAAAAAAAGTAATGAATGCAAAAAGCTTTTGTCTTTGGTTTAGAATCTAATGTCTCCAACAGCATATACTTGAAGAAGAATAGAGAAGTAATACAAGCATGATGTAATGCTTTCCTAAATGTTATCCCAGTAAACCAAGGTCAATTTTAGGCTCAGAATCTTCATGTTAGAAATAGATTTTGTATTTAACAAACTTTGAATTTATTTTCAATGAAGTTTACTCCTGGGGTTGATCATTCTGGTGCTTTCCTGAAGCCAACTCAAGGGATGGTGGTTTCAGCCTTGAAACCCACCTAAATAAACTCTTCGCTATCTTTTCTTGTCCCTGTAACTTGTTTTTCTAGCTCACTTCTTCTTCCCCCAGTTACTTGAGATATTAACTATATTGAAAAGAAGGTAACTGACCAAATCCAAAAATAATCTATTTTGGAAGCTTACTGTGAATTTACACCCTAATGAAATACATTGCAGAGGAAATACAGCTGACAAATTTGAAAGAAACTGAAGTCATTTACGAGAGATTTTATCTTTAGAGAAAGTTATTTTCTCCCTATTAGTGGAAGAAAATAGAATGCTCGTTATAGGAAAAAATGAAAGACAAAAATGGAAAATGCATTATGGAACATAACCATCATCTGTAATTTCAACTGTAGACATTTTGGAGCCATCATTTTTTTTTTTTTAATTCAGTAGTTTCCTGAGGAGTTTTCTTACCATCTTTTAAGCATTTCTTCAGAAGTTTTCTATAAAACCACAGTCTACACATACATTAAATTGCTGTCCTAAAGCACTAACGTCCAATGAAATTGTGTTGAGAGAAGATGGAAGAGTTAAAAGCAGCTCAACTAATGCAAAACTGTCAGCAGTGTGGATGGCACAAAGAAACCAAGTAGATTAGGTCTATGAAAGATACTTTTGGTAAAGGAGAGATCCTTCTATTTGTCTTAGTGGTTGCAGGATCTTTTGTTCTGATTCAAATCACAGCAGTAAATGCCAGTGATTGCCACTCAAGCAACACTGACTTCAAATTTGGTATTTTGGAGTTTCCTCATGTTTTCACAGAGCCTTTTATGCCTGGTGGATTTAATGGGACTTCTGGGAAGTGTACTGCAAAAAGTCAATGAGCAACCAAAAGAGATTTCATCTGGGTACAGATCGCTGGGCATCCTTGCTCATATAGAGTGTATTGACAGCTGCTTGGGAAAGGCAAGCAGTAAATGTGAGGCTCTGACCTGCTGCTGCCCATACTAGTAGGCAGAGTGCTATGGATCTCAGTGCTGCAAATTTTGGACCAGCTATCTCTGCAAGCACATCATACATGTTGTGGGAGCAGCACCACTGGCAGATGCCAAAGGAGACACTGAAATGCACATATCAGTCAGAATAACAGAAAAACAAGACTGTGCATATCTGTGTGCTTTAAAAATGCAGTTTCAGTGCTGCATGACATTTTGGCAGTTTCTCTCAAGAAGCATGGCTGAAGTCTTCAATCTGCAATGCTTTTCAAAATTTGCTAAGCCAGATAAATCACTCATCAAATCTTTGAGACCTGCCCAGATACAGAATGTTTCCTCTGTACTTTGTCCCTGGTAGGTATTAGCCTTCATCTTACTTTTTTTTTACCTCCTCTTCTCACACGTAACTAAATAACTCACATCATTTGTGACATATTCCAGAAAATATGATTGGCCTTTCCAGCTCTTCCACCAGGCTTTGGATAGCAGCTAAACAGAGCCTGAATCCCTCTTGTACTTTCATAAATGTCTCCTCAGTGTTCTCATTATTTTTTTTTTCCTTGTTTGTAGAGAACCAGCATTTGTAACAGAATCACACTCTTTAGGCTTAGATTTTCCCAGGTACGTTCTTCAACACCACAGAAAACCACTCTTCTTCTGAACACAAAACACTGATAAAAGAACAGCTTTACTGTTTTTATATGTCTGCTAGGTTTCTTCATATTATTATTATTATTATTATTGCAGGGTGAGGAATGTTTTGGAATGAGAGGTCAGAAGAAAAGCAATACAAAGTAAAGGAGCTTCACAAAGGCCACTTCAAGTTGTGACAGAAAAGAAGGCTGTATCCCATGTAACAAGAGACATGATCAACATTCATCTAGTGGAGGCCTGAGGAGATGTGTTATGTTTTAAAAATAAGTAAATCATATTATCCATGAGAACAGACTACCCTTCACCTGCCCCTTTCAGCACCATCTTGACAGAGTAAGGAAAATGGAAAAAGCCTTTGCTGTTTTCCTCATACATCCCCTCTAGAACCCCTCCTTGACCAAATGAGAGATATCAATTACAGCCAGGATCAAGAGCACGTGAACCAAATCGTATCATATATGTAATTTGGTATATCTGCATATACATACATATATCACACATAAAGTACAAGTACTTGTACTGACAGAATCTGTAACATTTCCTTAGGTATGTGAAAGTAGCCTTAGGATGTATCCCAAAGTTTCATCAATACTTCTAGATCTTAAATGTTTCCCATTACATGATTCATTGAAAGCAATTAGCAGCTCTTCAAGTCAATGCTGATAGTTAGATCAGAAGAAAAAATCCTCAAGGAGTAAGTTGGGAAAATGTACAAATGAAAAACACATCTGTCTTGTTCTAACTTCTGCCCTGAGATCTGGATTTTCTAAATCTTCTTATGTTCTGGGAAGAAAGAGGAAGAAAAAGAGAGAAAAGGTTTTTCCTCATTCATCAGAGTATCACATCTACTCCTTTTTGTTATTTTTTTCTTTCTATTTGCAGAATAACCTGGCAAGGAAATACTGTGTAGAAGGAAAAAACAAGTCATCACCCTGTAGCAGATATCTCTTGAATAAAGTATCTGAAGTGTCAGAAAGCCCAACTCTCATGCAGTCGTGTCATCAGACAAAAAGTAGATTAATAAGGGATTAATCTGAGTTAAAAAATAAGGAATTTGGTGACTGATTTTGATAACTGACTTTGCGTTTTGATGGACTCATTGCAATTAAGATTTTTCTCCACAAAAAGCCAGCTTCTATACACTTTCTTTTTAAAAATAGTGATCAGAATTTGAGATTGTGAACTATATTGCTCAGACATTTTTTGAACACAACCCTTTCTTTTCTTTTAAGATCTCATCAGAGATCTGTCAAGTGGATCTGTAGACAGGTGTATGAAGGTTTATTCATAATTAGTTTAATTGTTTCCACTGGGCTAAGTGCATTTGATCATATTTTCTGCTCACAAGTGCTAACTCATATTTTAACTTCTGTTGGTGATTTCGGAAAGGAATATTTTTGGAGATGAAAATATTGTTCTAGATCACAAAATCTTACTTTTGTCATTTTTTTTCATAGTATTACATTTATCAGAACTATAGATACTACCTTCATAGTAGTTGTTTGAAATAAGGCCTCAGATAATGTCCTGGCTAGCATACCATGCTATGAAGATGGACCTTTCACTTCATTACCAAAATCTTTTTTCATAAAAACTTTTATATAATTTCTTTATTTTGAGAATAGTGTAAACAGAAACTTTTATTTCAGTATGAGAAATGGAAAAGTTTCCAGTGAAAGTGGTTGTCATTTTGGCAATATCTGTAAGCAGCTTAACTTATTTACTAAGTTCGTATATACTTACCGCACTGGCTCTGTACAGAAGAACTGTGATCAACTTGTAATTATAAGTTTCCTAACCAGGGAGAAACAAGGAAATCTTAACAACGTTGGGTAAATTAAGAAATAATTGAAGAATTAAAATCCATTATGATTCTTTTTCAGTGTCAGATCAATTATGCTATTACGCCTACCTGTGTGACCTGGTGTAGGGAGCCTGCTTTGGCAGGGGGGTTGGACTCGATGATCTCTGGAGGTCCCTTCCAACCCCTACAATTCTGTGATTCTGTGATTCTGTGATTAAAATATCATTCACGACTAAGTGCTACAACTACAGATATTGTCTGTGGCTTGAATTTGCAGTGAAATTTTGCACACATATTCAATTTCAAATATTTGATTTTGCCACCCATTTTCATAGCTTCTACATAGTATGGTGGAAAAACGTTCTGTCATTAACAAATAGATCTCTTTTCAGTTTTCTGGGGAAGGTCACGTTAACCCAGCACTGGGCCTTGTGCTTCCCTCTGCTGTGCAACCAAGAGAAAAGCATGCAGTTTCTTCAGTTCATTCTGAGATGTTATTATTGGCCCTGTATGAGCCTGGAATGTAACTTACTATTATTAACACTATTAATGGGGAAAATCTTATAAAAAGATTCATTTTTGTTGAATTAGGCATTGTGTATTTTTTTAAATATATTTACTTGTCACAATCACATAATATTCCCAGCCTAATTTAAAAAAATATATTCTTTGCTATTGTTAGAATTTTTCTGTTTCCCTTTCTCCCTTTTTACTCACAATACAATTTTGATGACTGATAATTTTGCATTTTTTCATGGAAAACTCTTTAGCAGCAGTTTTTTCCAGAAAGCTTTGAGGTTTATCTGGGAGATCAGAACTGTAGTACGGCATAGAGCAATTCCAGCTCTCACTTTTTCCACTGTACAGCTGATGGTGACTTAGGCTGTGATGTTTTGGCAAAGGTTCCCACCATGAGTTGGAAGTGACTTGGGAAGGAATTAGGAGTATGGAAACAGTGACACTCTGTACCTGGAAATAGGGTTTGATTTATGCTGTTGCTCTGTTATGGCTATGCTTTCTGAGTTTATGCCCTTGTTATTACTGCTTTTCTAGAGAGGAGATGTTGGCTTTGGCTGAGGTGGAAGAAATTGAAGAAATGTCCCAAGGAGCAGAGTATTTTTAGATACACAGTTTGGTCTGTGTTTGCTTGGTGAGTCCTCAAGCCTCATAGAGTTACCACTGCCTACCAGGCAGCTTTTTACTGCTAGCTTTACAACTCTGCCTCTGTGTCCAGGCTTCTGCCAGTTCTCCCCACTGCCCCATGCCTCTGCAAAGATGGACAGATCTCCACAGATGATATTCCTCAGGGTATCTGAGCACAATGTGTATACCTATGTGTTCCAGCCTGCAGGAAAGCACTCTACTTGCTCAGCCTGAGATGGATGTGAGAATAATTAGCACTAATTACCACAGCCAACTGCTGTTACTGGCACTCCAGGCAGCTAACCAAGGCCCTTCCTTGCAAACAGCCTCACAAAATTAATTTCTAAATACATGTGCACTGTTAGTTTTGATTCACAGAAAACATATGCACAAGAAACGGCTCTACTTAATTCTTCTGTGGGTGATGCTGCAAGTGGCTGCTGTGAATGTGGCACATGGTGGGGAAAGGTCTGGGTTTCATTATAAAAACATCCCTAAATCATCCTCCAGGAAGCCAGAAAATAATCTAAAAAAGAATATAATGATCATCACTTCTCTCTCCCAAATTCCTGACCTGCACTTGGGATGGCACTGTAAACATTCTCAAAGTGTCAGAAGTAAGTTTGGCTTCACACAAGGGCTTCCTTGCCCAACACTTTTTGTCAGCATCCCACAGCATCCTGTGGGCTCACAGCTCTTGTATGTGTTATTGATGACTTTAAAACCATTCAAGGGAACAAATATCTGAAAAGCAGTGCATCCAACACTTCCCTGACTGGTAACGCAGAATGAAGGATCCTATGGAAGAGGATCTGAGCTTCAGGTCTTGCCTGTCATAAATACAATCATTTCTGTATTCCTGAAAACACAGAAGGAAGAGGGTAAATTGTATTTGTGAACAGAGGACAATGTTTAGAAAGCCCTTCCGCTGTAGATAGCAATCCATTTCTTTTTCTTGTAGGTCACGCAAGACCCTTCTATACCAAAACATCTGAGAGACACAGCCAGAAAATGGGCACAGCATTTTCCCCATGAATAGCCTGGGATGATTTCTGTTTACAGACACACCTTGTGTTTTTGTCTGTATCTTTTAAATCAGTCCCCAGAAGGAATCAGAGACACATCCAGATGGTGAAGGATCCTTTGTCACATATCTACATTCAAAATGTTATTTTCTAGGAGAGGAATTATCAGACATCTACAACAAAGCTGCCGTGATTACTGCTGCAGTACAACATGCCAGCTGTTGAAACTACCAGCAGAAATATTAGCTCTCTGCACCCTCTTGTGAAAGTTCTCCAAAATTACACTGTCGCAAATCCACAGCACATCTGCAATAGCAAAATGGCCGTGATATTTGCTTCTCTCACACATAAAAAGGCCGGACATGAATGCTGAAGAACTGGTACTGGCAGCAGCTGTTGAATATGAGAAGAACTAGGGATGGGAGAATGCAATGAGTCACTCAATCCTCTCCTTGTTAGGTCATTCTTTCCCACACCTGGCTGCTTCACCACTACAGTATTTGACTGAGACTGAGCTTTACAGATATGTACACACCCACCTGCATAGGCACACACACACCTCCAGCAAGAGGAGCATCTTTCCATGTTGGAGAACGCCTTTTGTCACATTCTGTGGGATGCAGAGACAAGTGCTGGATGCTGCAGGATGATTTTAATCCTAAATGCTCTTATTGGCAGTAACAAATTGAAGCTCAGTAGAATTTTTTTCCCCAATATCAATCTATCTGAATTTATTTTTTCAGGATTTTATTCTCTTCCTTATGTTACTATCAACATCTTTTCATGTTCCTTCCCTATCTTTGATGTTTCTGTCTCCCTCTTTCTTTGTACCTTCCCCTCCTTGGCATCAGCTGAGCTATTTTCAGACCTTTTTTGCCTGGCATCAGATCTGCCAACACAATAATATTTTCCATTATTTTTTCCTTGACTTCCTTCTTTTCAGGCCAAATTCATAGCTGATGAAGCTGCAGTTAGGCTATTGGGTCTTTCATCTGTAATTTTCCAACAGCAAGGTGAGTAAGACCTGAACCAGATGATTTCCTAAGTACCGGAGAATCACATGCCAAAGCTTTTATCTCTCAGGCGAAGGTGCTTTGAGAGAGCTGATGAATTTCCTGTCACAGAGGTCAATTCCTCCACCTGCAGTGGGGGATCCCTCTTTGGTGATGCCAAGCTGATGACACACAGTGGGATGCAAGGCACTGATGATGCTCCACAAGGCCAGGCAGTGCCCAGGGTGCTTGATTAACCACAGTATTGGAAAGTAACTCTATAGACATAGCACAGTAGTGAAGAACACTCACAATTCCTCTACAAAAACCACCAGTAGTTTCTTCAGTGATTTCTGTTGGCTAAATCAGATGTGAAGCAAAATAAATCTTGTTATTACTGTGAAAGACAGAGAGGAGAAATAGTTATGAAAAATGAGAAAAAGATGTAGAGCAGCAGTGAGGCTGGTACAGTCTCAACAGAAAGTGAAAGGTTTTAATATATGGCCCCAGGAGACCACAGGTGTGTAAGAGGTCCCTGTGCAGCCACCCATGGCTCTTCTCAGTGCTTCTACTCAAGGCACTGCCCCGACTTCACAAGACTTGCCCAAGGTTGCTCACAGCACAAAGCAAGGATAAGAGCTGAGTCCACAGTGTGACTGATTTCACTTTTTTCTTAACTAGACAGCTGTAGAAGACTATATTAAAAACTGAAAGAAATGTGTCTTTGAATTATCTGCAGCTATAAGTTAGTTTTATATTGCTTCAAATTTTTTTCTATTTCAGTTTGTTCTTTAAATGTGCCAGCATGTTTTGATATTAGATTGCATCTTCGTTCTCAATTATCTTCCAGCATAGGTATATAGATTCTCTTCATACTAGGTATGACTTCTTTGCATATCCCACTACACTAATCAGTCTGACATCCTGCTGAAAAGGAGCAGGAGGAAGGGCAGTGAGGGAGGTATTCTTCTGCATATCCTGTGAAAGACACAACAGCAGGGTCATCATGGCAACATTATCTGAATTTCCACATTTAAGCATGAACCCATGTGTTAGACATTTGATCAATATCTATCAGTGTCTTAAGTGATCTATACGTAATTTGTGTACTCAGATTTTTCTAGATGACAGAAAAGATTGCATATATGTTTATCTACCTTTCTTTTAAAACTCATTAAAGAAGAAAAAAGGAAGAAGGGAGGAAGGAAGGAAAAAGAAATAAAAGAAAAAGAGAGAAAAAGAAAGAAGGGAAGGAATGGTAGAAGAAAAAGAGGAAGGGGGGAAAGAGGGAGGGAGGGAGGGAGGGAGGGAGGGAGGGAGGGAGGGAGGGAGGGAGGGAGGGAGGAAGGAAGGAAGGAAGGAAGGAAGGAAGGAAGGAAGGAAGGAAGGAAGGAAGGAAGGAAGGAAGGAAGGAAGGAAGGAAGGAAGGAAGGAAGGAAGGAAGGAAGGAAGGAAGGAAGGAAGGAAGGAAGGAAGGAAGGAAGGAAGGAAGGAAGGAAGGAAGGAAGGAAGGAAGGAAGGAAGGAAGGAAAGAAGGAGTCAGGGTGGTTGGTGAACAAGTAGTGGGATATTCATCTTGCACCTCAGGTCTTCCCTCACATGCATGCAGGTTGGTCTCCTGTGGCTGCTGCCCATGTTCCAGTGCAGGGATCACTGCCCCCAGCCCCCAACACTGGCCTACAGCTCCATCAGCAAATAGCAGCTGTAATTCAAACCAATATCCACTCTCCTTAACATTGGCATATCTATAATTAGGAATTAAGTGACAATAACCCCAAGGGAAATTAGGAGAAACATTTTTCAAAAAGTAGACAGAAGCCAGAAGAACTGTGGGCTCTGAGGGAACAAGAAAGTAAACAATAGAGTATAGTAACTGCTAGATGCTGTGACCTGTGGAATACTCTGCCTGACATAAACTGACTTTTAATCAAAGTGATACAAACTCAGAATGGCTCTGCAGCTCTCAGTGTCTTCAAAAGATGTAAGATGCTCAGCTGCCTGCCAGTTCTGTACGTTCCTTACACATGGAATCAAAGATGCGTAAGACATTAAAAGCCACATTTACTATCATACCACCCCTGATTTTCACTAAAACAATTTTCCTACAAATTTGAAAATTTAAAGGGTAGAAAATAAGGGTATATCTCATCACTTTTACACTTCTCTGGGCCTAGATCTTTGTCAGTCTCCCCAGTTAAGTGGAGGAACTTCCACACTCTTGAAAACTCCATCTCAAAGATACAGTTACAATATTATAAAACCACTAGAAAACAAATTTTCTAGTATATTATGTTTGTGTCAGTCAAAATATTGCAATTTAATTTCTGTTATAAAAATAATACACTGTAGCACAACATACAGCAACACACCTAAAACTATATGTTGAAATGAAGTTTTATTTTATCAGAATTTTCTTTCTGAAAACACCTTTCTACAGAATAGGCTTACATGCAAGAATACTGAAATAAACTCTTAGAAATTATGTGGCAAAACCCCAGCATTTGAATTCTGATTCTGTAAGCAAGTAAGAAAAGCCCTCTTCCAGCTTCCTGGAAGCCCTTTACACTCTCATGGAGTTTGACCTGAGATATCTCTATCCTTTCCATAATATCTTCTAATGATCTCATGTGGATACATGACTGCTGTAAAACTGGATTGGTTCTGAGCACTTGTCTGTATGCAATGCTTTTACCTATGCATTTGCTTAGAGAAGAAAATGAAGGAAGAAGTATTCTGAATGCATCAAGACATAGGACAAATGCACATATTTGTATGTGTACGTCAGTACATGTTCATGAGTGCCAAAACAGAGATATTTCCTCCTACCTTCTGTACATCTCTGTAAGGCTCAACTTCGTTGGTGTAAATCCTAACACCAGAGCTTGATGCAAAAACCAAATAAATTGAAAAAGTTTCAGAAAGTGGTGAAATTCATAGAGGCAATGGTTCATTTAAGGAGGATAGCTGATTCAGAGTAGTGAGTATTAAGGAATACACTGCTAATATATATTGTATTATAATGCTTAATGAAATTCAGTGGTAATGCTGGCAACAGACAGAAACTGCGTCAGAGCATATTCAGAAAGGTTGAAAACGGGGTGTCTTTCAATAACATGAGAATTTCTACAGCCTAAAATCACAGCTGGAACTGAATTTCTACATATAGCTTACATTTTCTGAAAAACTAAACACTGAATTGTAGTAAGGAGATTCTTAGTTGGTAAATAACAGCTGCTGTTTGCCACTCACTGGTTATTTATACGGGGAAACACCAGAAAATCTTTTGCCATATCGAAATATCAGTAATGATAAAACCCCCATGTAACTCTGATAAAACTGCAGTTCAGGTGACTCACCAGCAGAGGCCTCTGGACTTTGAAAACAGAAGTTTCAAAAAAAGGTACGTGCAAAAATAGGTAGACTTTAGAAACCATGTTCTTTTCTCTAAGTTCTATAACTGTTATGAAATGCACATCCTGTGAGCAAAGATTTGGGATACCTAAGAGAGGAGTAGGATGTTGGTCCCTAGTAATGTGCCTCAGCAGTAGACAGCAATCTTTATCCTTCAGATATCCTTGTGTGTGTTTGGTTTGCGTGTTTGGTTTGGCCATTCTGCATCTGCCAGTTCCACTTTTTCCAAGGCGAAGACCACTCCAGCATTTCTCCAGCAGCATCTCACCAGGATCCAGTCTCTCCAATGTTGTAGAACAGGCCTGCTAACAATGGAAGTATTTTAGCTCAAACAGGATAATCGGAAATTGGATTTTTCTTTTCTTCTTCTTGTATGTCCTTAGGGACCTTCTACAACTGAGCTATTGGATGTTTTGATAGATAATTGTGATAGTAATGCAACTGGTATACTGGTATGATACTAATAATAACGGTCATGAGGGAAGGGAAGGGAAGGGGAGGGGAGGGGAGGGGAGGGGAGGGGAGGGGAGGGGAGGGGAGGGGAGGGGAGGGGAGGGGAGGGGAGGGGAGGGGAGGGGAGGGGAGGGGAGGGGAGGGGAGGGGAGGGGAGGGAGGGGAGGGAGGGGAGGGGAGGGGAGGGGAGGGGAGGGGAGGGGAGGGGAGGGGAGGGGAGGGGAGGGGAGGGGAGGGGAGGGGAGGGGAGGGGAGGGGAGGGGAGGGGAGGGAGGGGAGGGGAGGGGAGGGGAGGGGAGGGGAGGGGAGGGGAGGGGAGGGGAGGGGAGGGGAGGGGAGGGGAGGGGAGGGGAGGGGAGGGGAGGGGAGGGGAGGGGAGGGGAGGGGAGGGGAGGGGAGGGGAGGGGAGGGGAGGGGAGGGGAGGGGAGGGGAGGGGAGGGGAGGGGAGGGGAGGGGAGGGGAGGGGAGGGGAGGGGAGGGGAGGGGAGGGGAGGGGAGGGGAGGGGAGGGAAGGGAAGGGAAGGGAAGGGAAGGGAAGGGAAGGGAAGGGAAGGGAAGGGAAGGGAAGGGAAGGGAAGGGAAGGGAAGGGAAGGGAAGGGAAGGGAAGGGAAGGGAAGGGAAGGGAAGGGAAGGGAAGGGAAGGGAAGGGAAGGGAAGGGAAGGGAAGGGAAGGGAAGGGAAGGGAAGGGAAGGGAAGGGAAGGGAAGGGAAGGGAAGGGAAGGGAAGGGAAGGGAAGGGAAGGGAAGGGAAGGGAAGGGAAGGGAAGGGAAGGGAAGGGAAGGGAAGGGAAGGGAAGGGAAGGGAAGGGAAGGGAAGGGAAGGGAAGGGAAGGGAAGGGAAGGGAAGGGAAGGGAAGGGAAGGGAAGGGAAGGGAAGGGAAGGGAAGGGAAGGGAAGGGAAGGAAAGGAAAGGAAAGGAAAGGAAAGGAAAGGAAAGGAAAGGAAAGGAAAGGAAAGGAAAGGAAAGGAAAGGAAAGGAAAGGAAAGGAAAGGAAAGGAAAGGAAAGGAAAGGAAAGGAAAGGAAAGGAAAGGAAAGGAAAGGAAAGGAAAGGAAAGGAAAGGAAAGGAAAGGAAAGGAAAGACCATCATATGCTCAGAACAAAACATTAGTCCACATTTTTTGTTGTATTGATAATGTTGAAAAAGTGCATTTTATTCACACCCATTAAAGTTACCCATGTTTGGCAAGTGGAGAACTATTCTGGTCAGATTTTGTAATTGTAAAATGATTTCTTATATATTTTTAATCAGCTCTTCGACATGCATTTGAATACTCTTTCTGCTATTCTGACCGTGTGGGGGCAATATACAAATAATAACCACCTAAACAAACAGGGGCTAAGTTGTTAATCCAAGCATGCTACAGGCAGATTTTCAGAAGACATTCACTACACCTACATTTACATTTGTAAATGCACCAAATTATATACTGAATAGGTACTGCTTTGTTTTCCTGGTAGTAACATAAGTTATATGTTTTATGATAAAACCTAATGCACAGATAAAAGTAAAGTGTAAGAATAAAACAGTATATATTTTAATACATCAAATATATATTTCAAAATTAGACATGATTTCAAAATGTTCAACCTGGCTCTACAGTCTTAAAAAGGGTAGTACTATAAAATCACCAAAAGACACAAATCAAAAGTAGAACAGTAGAGTATAATCTACTGATAACAAATGAAACATAGAGTGTGCAGCATGGGAAATTTATAAATGCGATTCTTGGAAAGGTAAAAATGACCACAACATCTGGGATGTCTGCACCTCAGCACAGAAAAATGACCACAACAGTTGCAGTGTCCACAGACAACATGTTTTTTTTTTTTAACAGCTATGGTATAAAAAGTGCAAAAATACATCAAATAATTTTTGCTCATTATACTGTTATAATTAGATTTGCAGTATTGCTAGTGCTATAAAAGTAAATGATTCACAGAGTTAGCATTTTTGGTGGATTTGATCACTCATTTAATGTGTTCCATGTGTTAAATGTGTGTTCTTCAAGGTGAAAATCAACTTATCTGTGCAGTGTTTAAAACTATAGAAGTGTTCAAAATGAAACTTTAATTATGGCAAGATCAAGTGATTGCAAATCATAGAATCATAGAATCATAGAATCACAAGGTTGGAAATGACCTATAAGATCATCTAGTCCAACCATCTTCACATTACCACTGTTACCACAAGCACTAAACCATATCTCGCAGCTCCTTGTCCAGACGCAAATAACTGCATGCATTTTGATACACCAGCTGAACACCATTCCGTGAACAGTGAAAAATACAATGCAGTGCTTTCCACTGTGATAAAGGAATTTGAGAGTAAGTTTCAAGATTGTTGAAGAATTCATCTATCTTTCGGTATATTTATGGTTATGTTATTTATTTATTTATCTATTTTCCATCGACATAAACAGATTATCTGCTAATTTTAAAACGGAATGTATAGAGCTGCAATCAACTCAAAACTTTGATCATGTTTTTCCTGGACTTCTTTAAGCCCTCTCTTATCAGAGAGTAATACATTTTGCTTCACAGGCACACCTTATTCAAGTCACTGCTTTTGGCAGTATGTTTGTGAACATACTGTTCTGAAACTGAAACTCAACTGTTTTCAAGGGTTAAGCACAGGAGGAGTAAAATTTCATTAAAAATCTCTGATGAACACCTTGAAAACTTACTGAGATTGCAAACACTGCCACTGAAACAGATTAGTGCACTACCTTTGCAGAAACAAGGCCACCTATCCTTGTTTTTTGTTAGTTTTTTTTTAATTTATGTTTTAATAAAATAAATAAACAAAGAAAAAGTACTGTTACTTATGTGCCTTACTTGGTAGTATTATTCCTCTCCACTTGATGTGCCCAGACGAATCAAAAGATTGGACTTCCAAGCTTTACATCAGTGAAGAAAATGCCACAATCACAAGAAGAAGCCAGTTGTGTTCTCAGTGCCAGAGCTCAGGAATCACTATTGCCACATGCAATAGTGGCAATTTGTCACCAAAATTCCAAACAAGTTTAGGCTATAAACAGTTCTGAAGTCACCACAGAAACCCCAGGAGATGGTAGCCAGCCTTGTACTTATGCCATGTGATGTGCCTCCTTTTTAAGCTCTGATTTTTTTAAGAGTATCTATGCTTTCTGTGGCACATAGAGTCACCTTTTTCTATTCAAATCCTAGGAAAATAGCTCCAGAAAACATCTATTTCCTTGATCCCTAAATCTCATCTGTAAATGCACAAACCATGAAGCATGTATTTCTTTCAGAAGGGCTCAAAAATCATCCTTTGGTCACAACGTAACAAATGTGTTGTCTGTAGTGAAAATACTAACTTTCACATTTCAATTAACACCCTCTAGGCAGAGGCCAATAGGAAAAAAACCCTTAGCAGGCTTGAGACAAAGGTCGATGACAGGAGATAAAGAGGAAATAATCAATTCTGAAAGACCCAGAGCCATCACACTTCCAAAATTCAGCACTTGGGTAACTGTATAACTGTTAGACTGTTATACTTAAATATCAGACCCTAGACAGCTCTGCACATGGATTTGCTCCTTCATTTTTCCTTCGAGGGACTGTGTTCAGATCATTCATTTCTCCTCCCTCATTTGCCTACTTTTATCTTTAAGGTTATCCTCTTCTGGAACTCTAAGAATGTGATTTCTTGGGCTGACCTCTCAATCATTTTGTAGTGAAACCAAGGAAAGTCTACAGCAGGTGTTGTTTCTTCTCTTAATCTGCCCAAAAGTGAGGACAATGCAGAGTCAATCCTGGATACCAACAATGCTCCTAACAAATCACACAGGCAGGTTACAACAAGAAAGGTAGCTTTTACATGACATTGCAGCTATGTGGGTTGATGCTACAATGTTGATGATATGATGTTGAACAGAGTTCGGAAACCAGACGGTGGTACCAAATGCATTTGAACAGGTCATTAATTTCCACACTTTAAACATCAGCTATTTTTGCATGTTTTTGAAGCAAGGAAGATAATTTTTCCCATTTTACAGACAAGATGGTGAAACACAAGTAGGCAAATCCTTTTGTCTCAAGTCTCTGTGAGGTTGTGGAAGTGCATCCAAGACAATACCTGACTCAGGCTACAAAGTAAAACTGTCCCAAGTTCACCTTGAACTCCAGATCCCAGGACAGCAATGCATTTTTTTCCTGTTTGTGCTTTTAGTCCACACAGTTCTGTATAGCAGGCATAACAGATTAAACCACGTGTTTCACTTTGAAGTGTGCTTCGACAGTTCTGTCTTCCATTCAGCGCACAACCGCAGCTTGCACAGCTGAAGATACACACAGATAGCACTGCAGCTACATGAATCACAGAGACACAGAACTGCAGGGATTGGAAAGAACATCTGGAGATCATCCAGTCTGCTAAAGCTGCTAAAGCAGGTTCTCTACAGTCGATTGCAGTGTTCCTGAACTGATCTACTCAGTTTTTACCTACATTCTGCATCACAGTGGCCTTCTTATTGTAATATTAATCCTATTTAACATTTAACTGTATAGTTCATGTTTGCTGCTTTACTTTCAGATAGATCAGATGACCAGAGTGTGAATGCATCAAGGAGCATCTTAAATATTCATGTGTGTGAAAGGAGATTCAAAGAGGTTGAGGGAAAAGGGGAGGAGAAGATGAAGGGGTTTTCTTCCCAAAGCTTCACTCTGTGTGTGTGTGGAATGTAGAAGAACTATCGGAGATGGGTGGTGACTGCTGGCAGCTTAAAATTGCTTCACAGTATCTGGTGAAGATTTGCGCTATCATCATCGAAGTGAAAACACCTCTAGAGGACAGCAGATGGCAGTGAAAAACCTGTCTGGGAATAGTGCCATCTCCAGGGGTGCCTCTAGGATTGAGTCGGTGCTGCTGGTTAATGCCAGATCTTCAAAAATCACGGGAAGCAGGGAGAAGGGAAACATCTTTGGAATAAGATTTGTAAGGTTTATCTTAAATACTTCTTTTTTTAACTCCTGATTTGACTGTGTAAGGCCTGCCAGAATTTTTCCTAACCTATTTCTTTTTCTTCCCAAGAAACTACTTTCTAGGTACGACAGAAATCCCAAATATTTTGTCTCTAACACTATTTACACAATACAGCAAGTGAATGCAGAGAGTGATTCACTAATTTTTTTACCAATACTGATAGACTTGCAAGAACAAGAAAAGGTTACTAAATAATTTACCAGCCTAGAAAATTGAAAATAACATAGCATAACAGAAAACTTTTGAAGCAGAGTAGGTCGGTGCTTTGGGTACACATTCATAACTTCTAGACCAATGTAATATTTCTTACTGTCTTCTATTAAGCAGGCTGAATAAAGAAAGGATAACACAGTTTATATGTGTCTCTTACTTCACTTGTGTTCTCTTATCCTTTACCCTTGGAATAAAAGTTTGTTTCCATGTTGGTTTTGGGTTTCCAAACTACAGTTCTCTCACTTATGCTTGTCCTCTGGCTCAGCTTTAGGACCTCTGCTGAGATATTTTCCTTTTGTACCCTTTTCTAGATATGTACACAGAAAATAATAATAATAATAATAATAATAATAATCTAACCCTAAAAAACCTACAGCCCAAATCATGGGATAAAATAAGGATGTGAAGAAGGCACACTCATATTCATTGTGAAGTCAGGAAGAAAAATTGAGCATTTAAGAACTGAACATATGCAATTATCCATGAGTTTCATTTTCATGAAATAAAGTCAGCACTGTCTTTCTCTGAAATCTTGTGGTTATTATAAGGTGAAGTGCACAGAGGGCTGAACAGCACAGAAGTGGCTAAACAGTCTGAATGTAGACTGCCTAGCACAGTGCAGTCAGATATAACTGCGAATGTTCTTTTCTTTCCTTGCTCAACCTGTGTTTGCCAGACAGCATCTTTGTATTGCTCTTCAGTGTTTCTTTCCGCAAGTCTGACTTCTAGCACCATATCACTAGCTCACCTTAATTTCAGGGAAAGAGAATCGCTTTTATCTGAACCTTTCTACAAACTTCACAAGGAGAGGAATTAACCTTGGAAAGACAAATTCCTTGGGACCCTGTAAGTGATGTGTCTTTCTCCTGAACAAGAAAGCAATGGATCTTTTAACAGACGCAGCAAACACTCAGAAATGTCTGATTGCCTGCCTGAAGTCTAGTGAGAATTAACAGCAGACAGAAACAGCAGAGGGAGATACCCAAGAGCTAAAACTTCCTGGGCCCTAGTAATGATACCCTTATACATGTCACCTTGTGCAAATCTTTCACAAGAAGACTTCAGTAATGCAGCAGGTGATGAGATAGCTGGAGCTTGATGCCAACAGGAGGATTGGCATCAGAATCCTGAGAAGCAATAGGATGAGGATGCTGAGTCCTATTCAGCTCAGTGGAGCAAATTCTTGTCATTCTATATGTCCAAGAAAGAGCAGAAAGTGTGGGGGAAAAAAAAGACCCGATTTCCCTTCTACAACAGATCCTTTAAGTAATAAGAGAGTGAGTGAAAGAAGAAATGTCTGGCTCCTCAGGAAACTATCTTCTAAAAAAAATTCTGTCTCACAGTCTCTTTATATGTCATTTTGCACATAGCCATACCAGAACACTGACACAGAATGGTCAGATAAAGGTCAGATAATGGGGTTACCTGTAAAAGGATGTCAGAGAAAGTATGGAAAAAGCAGTCAAATCTGACACTTCTGAATGGAACCAAAAAACTATTGAGCATTTTTGAAAAATTAGTGTCACAAAAAAGCACTCATTATTAACTTCTTCCTATCCGCTTATCGAGATTTGTTATCCTCTTAAAACACAAACTGAAGATGATCTGTTTCCATATGTGTAGCTCACGGATAATCCCTTGGTGTCAATCAGTGGAGACTGATGTACAGTGAGCAGGACAGTCTGCATGGCAGTTTTGTTTAGGCTGTCTGGAGGGAAGAAGAGTGCAAGTACAAATAGGCAGTGCATGACTTCTGGTTGACAGATATTTCCCATATCCTTGCAAATGCAGAGGGCAACAACCAAGTAATGGGGACCAGCCAACAAGAAAACTACTGTGGCACTGAATACTGGGGAGAGTATAGAGTTGAATTAACAGAACTACAAAAATAGAATTAACATAACCTTTTCCAGAACAGCACTTTGAAGTTCCTGAGGGGACAGACATCCCACCATAGGAATGAACCTATAGTAACACCAGAAGGGAAATAATAAAAAATATTGCAACAAATAAGGATAGCAAATTAGACTATTAATGCAATTTGACATCCATCTGCAAAAATTGATAGAATAAAGGCAAAGACTATCAGGGCAGCTGGGGGACTGAAATGGTTGCCTTCAAGGGCAGTTCTGGCGCAGTAGTCTTTTCAGAGACCTGGAGTATGGAGCATCAGTTGAATTCAGTGTTACCTTGTTTTCAACTTTACAGAAATGACAGTGTTCAGGGCAAAGAACGGCATACTGTGCAGATTAGAATCTCTAGAACACAGCATATGAGCACTGTGGAAAACCGAAGCATTATGGACACATGATAAAAACAAATTTTTAGGTTGTACCACTGATCTTTTGATAAAGAAGCAGACAGTGACCAAGAATTGTTAAGATCAAAGAAGCTGTGAATTTTGGACAGGTAATAAAGGGATGGGTAACTTAAGAACTCTTATTAAGTGGTCTGTTCTCTAAAAACAGTAAGTATACAACTAAGTTTAATTATGTAGCAATGTTGCTCCATGTAAATGCAGCATACAGGTATTCCATTATTCCATTTCAAGTTGTGATATAAGCAAACAAGTAAAGCAACTCTGAAAGGAACAGTCTAAACAGAAAGAAAGCTCCAAGAGCTCTTAAGGATTTTAAAAATAATAGCATAATTTTGTGGAATTAAAACTTTTAGGTTTACTGAATAAGAAACAGCTGTTTATTTTAGAAATTTGTAATATATATCATGACGATTAAACCAAAGGCTTTATTTACTATTGCTCAATTACGGTTTTAAGAGATTTTCTCAGTTCAAGAAGGCTGAGTGTTAATTATCTGGATGATATCTGTTGGACTGCTATAGTATCATATCAAATCATAGAATCAGATTGTCTTTGGTTGGAAGGGACCTTAAAGCCCACTCAGTTCCAACCCCTTGCTGCAGACTGGTTGCCCCTCACCAGATCAGGCTGCCCAGGGCACCATCCAACCTGGTCATGAGCACCTACAGGGATGGGGCACCCACAGCTTCTCTGGACAGACTGTGCCAGCACCTCACTACCCTGTAAGCAAAAAATTGCACCCTAACATCTAACCAAAATCTCCCTTATTTTAGCTTAAGGCTTAAGGCTCTTTTTTTTATCACTACCTGCCCACATAAGAAGTTGGTCCCTCTCCTGTTTATAAACTCTCTTCAAGTACTGGAATGCCACAATGAGGTCTTCCTGAAGCCTTCTCTTATTTAGACTGAACAAGTCCAGCTCCCTCAGCCTTTCTCTACAGGTGAAGTGCTCCAGCCCCCTAGTCATCTTCATGGCCCTTTTCTGGACCCAGTTCAACAGCTCCACATCCTCTTTGTGCTGGGGGCCTCACACCTGGACACAGCACAGCAGCTGCTTCATGAGGGCAAGGCAGAGGGGGTCAATGCCCTCATCACACTGCTGGCACTCCTCCATTGATGCAGCCTAAAATGCAGTTGGCCTTCCAAATTGCAAGTGCAAACTGCTGGCTCATGTCCAGCTTTCATCCTCCACAATTCCCAAGTTCTCCTCCGCAGGGCTGCTGTCAATGAATTTTGCTCCCAGCATGTACATGTATCTGGGATTGCCCTGATCCAGGTGCCCCCCTAAAGTTGGCCTTCTTGAACCTCAAGGTTCATTCTTGCTGAAGACTTTTACCAGATATGGGGTTGGGAGATTAGTTCAGAATCTTCTGAATTATCTGTAATGCAAATACCACTTTTCAACTGTGATGTCGAAGGACAAATATTACTCACTGCACAGAACAATTGCAAAAGAAAAAGGAAAAAAAAAAAAAAAAAAGAATAGGATCTGGATGTGTGATATGGCAACACTGAACAATATTGGATCCAGCATGGACCCTTGGCACACCCTGCTAGTCACTGGCCCATACCACTGATCACCACCCCTGAGCTCAGCTGTTTAGTTCTCAAGTCTGCATCACTGTCTGCTCATCCACCTCACACTTCATCCCCTAAGGATTCCTCCCAAGGGAGATATTGTAGAAAATTATACTGGAGTCCTGGCAGACGATATTCACTGCTCTCTACTTATCTGCCAATCCAGCCAAGTTATCACAGTATGCTCACAGGTTGGTCAAGAATGACTTCTTCTTTGTGAATCCATGCTTCCAACTCCTAATGATTTCCTTCTCCTTTATGTGCATTTCCAGGACCTGCCAATAGCTGACATAGAGAACTACTGTGAGATAGCTTAGGGTCTGTGGTAGTGTTAGGGAGCTCAGATAGATTGTTCAGTTTCCAAAACCAAATAACACTGCTGCCTTGAATTAGTCTTTCTGTTGTGTATAAAAATAGTCAGAAGTTAAAAGGAAGATCTTTTTACTGTCATTTAAGATATGTGAACAGTTTTGTTCCTTGTTAATAAATTTCCTCTTGTCTGAGTACTGGGAAATCCCTGTTATTAAAGTAGGCCTACAGTCTTTTCTTAACAACTCTACAATCTACTATGAGGTGTCAGTTTATAAAGTATGTTTTCTGAGTTGAATGCAAAAAGGTTCTGAGCCAAATCCAGCCCATTGTGCTTCGTGTGTGTATCATGCATAGCAACGTGTTATCGTGTTGCATAGGCTCAAGGCATGAATCGCAAGTTGGCATTTCACAAGGGACATTGAAATAACAAATTGGGTACAAGACAAATAAGATTTATCCAAGTATATACAAAATGAGTGAAGACTTCATAGTGGTAATTAGTAGCAAAAATTTGTCAATTGTTTCTTTATAGATAGCAACACAATGAGAAAAGACAGACTTAAAATGTTTTGGAAGTCCTGTTTCTAAACTTGACAGGACCTGACATTTACAACAGACACACTAGTATTGTTGTAAATTAAGCATGCATTTGAGAACCCAGAGCAAGAGTTAAAAGAATGACAAAACTGCAGTACAGGTGATCCATCAGTAGAGGATTCCAGATTTTGAAAGCAGGAGTATGGCAGCAAGGCTAGAGCATATCTCTGTGTCATTCCTTTACCTGCTAGTCCACCAGCAAAGAAAGTATAATGCCAGGAAACTCAAAACACTGGTGGAACAAACACTGCTCTGTGTCACACACAATCAGTGATGACCAGACCACTTGCACTTCTGTCTTTGTTCTTATCGAGAAGTGGATGAGATTGCATAGTTGTGCCAAACTACTCTGTTTAGAATGCTGAAAAGGAAAATCACTCAATGCTTCTACAGAGCCTTGTACTGAGTCAGTCAAATAAATGGATGTAGTACACAAACAGTGAACCTTTTCAGAGCATCTGCTGTATGGTAGTTGGAGTATTTCCTAAGAAGAAGAGATCAGTCACCTCTACCTCACAACGTCATCTGGACCAAGACATAAAGCATAATCAGCATTCACACATCATAGTTATACTTTACTGAGACTTGATTTGGTATATGTGGAAGCCAATGGGAGGTATGTGAGAGACTTTGTGTTTGTCTCACTTAGAGCCTGTGCTAAAAAGTTGGCTCAATTTCACCCCTGGAGGACCACTCCTTAACTCAGATTAGTAGGAAAATGAATTCAGTCCTTCTTGAACAATCAGAAATCAGTGGTGTTCGAGGATATGGGTAACTTCAAGTAACTTCTGTAATACTGCTGCCAATCAAAAGTAGCACTCATCAGCTGTGAATGCAAAGAGACTAGCATAGAGACTTTGTCAAATTACTTAGTATTTGAAATGAGCGTAGCTTTAGTTTAACAGTGGAATTTTGCAGTAGAGTCCACCTCGTCTCCTATCCCTTGAAGGCGTCACCAAGAATGACAAGTCAGGAGGGCAGCTGAAGTGTACAGCAGTGGCAAAGCACTGGGTGTGGTTCCAATGGAAAATCTGCACAGCTCCACAGAGTGATAGAGGCAGACTTGTGATGTGTCTCTCTGATTGTGTTTAAGCCTGGCCTCTGACAAAATGCCAGCAAGCCCAAAACCGAGAAGAGGGAGCAAAAAGAAGCCAAATCCAGCTGACCCAAAGGGCTGTCAGCCGCACCTGGGAGTGTGAGTGCTCCAGCCCCGCCATCCCAGCAACCTGCTTTCACCCCTGGGCAGTCAACATCCCTCCTTCTGGGGCTCAGGTGAGAACTCAGGAGCCAAGGGTCAGCCCTGGGGTGATGCTCTCCCTGTGCATGCTGAGATGAGCAGGAAAATGAGTTTAATCCTTTAATCCCTTAATATTAACCAATGATGCTGGAAGACTCTCAGCAATTCAAGAAGTGTGTCTATGGTATTACTGCAGACTTTCAAGGAGCAGTTCTATAGAATTACAAGCAGAGTTGGTACTCGTCAGTGAGGCTGAGGGGAGTAACTGTAACTGTAATAACTGTATGTAACTGTAATGAGGATAGTTTAGGACTGGTTTTTAAATAATCGTTGGGGTTACGGTGGATTTTTTCCAATAGTATCTGTAAGGTCACTTCTTATGAAGAGCTCAGTTAGACAGAAAGCAAAGGAACAAACCATTTGCACATCCAGAATAATGACTGAGATACACACATTGATGGCACCTGAAGGTAAACCTACTCAAAAGCTTCTGAATGCCACAGAAATGACTCCAGAGCTGCGTTAGACGTTTCTTATCACAGAAAGAAAAAGCCAATTACAAAACAGTGTTGGTAGCAGGGAGAAACAGCAGATGACATCAGAGTTGTGTGCCCAGATCTTTAATAAAGAAATATAAAAAGTAGGCTTAAGAAACCATGTCCTTTTCTCTAAGTTCTATAACTGTTATGAAATGCACATCCTGTGAGCAAAGATTTGGGATACCTAAGAGAGGAGCAGGATGTTGGTCCCTAGTAATTTGCCTCAGCAGTAGACAGCAATCTTTATCCTTCAGATATCCTTGTGTGTGTTTGGTTTGCGTGTTTGGTTTGGCCATTCTGCATCTGCCAGTTCCACTTTTTCCAAGGCGAAGACCACTTCAGCATTTCTCCAGCAGCATCTCTCACCAGGATCCAGTCTCAGGCCTGCTAACAATGGAAGTATTTTAGCTCAAACAGGATAATTGGAAATTGGATTTTTCTTTCTTGTGTGTCCTTAGGGACCTTCTACAGCTGAGCTATTGGATGTTTTGACAGATAATTGTGATGGTAATAATAGAGTAATAATAATAATAATAGTGATGATTATGCTAATTATATCTATTTCTTTGCAATTGATTAGCCTGAAAAAGTTCTTTCAGAGTTATTCTATCTTAAATTAACAAAAAAAGAAAAAGGAGAAAAACCCACAATGATATGCTCAGAACAAAGTATTAATCCACCTTTTGTGGTACTGATAATGTTGAGAGTGTATATTTTATTCCCACACACTGATGTTATGAGATTAACCAGTGGGTGTGACCACAGTGAGGCAGTGAGTGGTGCACTTCAGCCATAGAGACAGCAACACAAAAGACAAGGCATGGTATGGATAGCCACGCACAGCTGTCACACCATGAAATAAAAAGCTTTTTGATCAGCTCATCTGTGTGAATTGGCGGATTACTTCCAGGGAACTATGTACGGAGCAGAATATCCACTTCTTTGCATAGGAAACAATGGCAGCAATGTTGTATTATCACAAAATTTGTGCCAGGTGGGTCCCATGAGTACTCAAATGGGAACAGAAAGAACACAGTATGCAAGGTCGTCAGGAGGTACTGAATCTACACAAGGCCTAAAGTAACTATATTTTTGATGATGAGGTGTAGAGTCAAAACCCGAGATGTCTGCCCATGGCAGGGGGTGTTTGACAAGGTGTTCCCATCCAAATCAATCTATGATTCTGTGACACAAAACATGAACGGATGATACAGCATCTCTGAGTCCAAACACTGGCTCCACACGGGACCACTCCATATACAAAATGATTCTACCAAACGTCTTCCCTTGATCAAGTATGTGGATAACCTTGTGTGCCCTTGCGGCTCGGAAGGCAAATGGTATCCTGGACTCCGTCAAAAGAGGGGTGGCCAGCAGGGACAGGGAGGTGATTGTTCCCCTCTACTCTGCTCTTGTGAGGCCCCTCTGGAATACTGCGTCCAAGTCTGGAGCCCCAAGTACAAAAAAGACAGGGAGCTGTTGGAGAGGGTCCAGAGGAGGGCCACGAAGATGATCAGGGGACTGGAGCACCTCCCCTATGAAGACAGACTGAGGGAGCTGGGCTTGTTCAGCCTGGAGAAAAGAAGGCTGCGGGGGGTGACCTCATTGCAGCATTTCAATACCTAAAGGGAGCCTACAGAGGGGAGGGGAATCAACTCTTTGAAAGGGTTAATAACTGCAGGACGAGGGGAAATGGTTTTAAGTTGAGGGAGGGGAGATATAGGTTGGACGTCAGGGGGAAATTCTTTACAGATAGAGTGGTGAGGTGCTGGAACAGGCTGCCCAGAGAGGTTGTGGATGCCCCGTCCCTGGAAGTGTTCAAGGCCAGATTGGATGGGGCCCTGGGCATCCTGCTCTAATATTAAATGTGGAAGTTGATGGCCCTGCATCAGGTGGCAGGGGGGTTGGAGATTCATGATCCTTGAAGTCCCTTCCAACCCTGGCCATTCTGTGATTCCGTGATAACCGAACTCATGTACCTGGTCTTTCTAAAGGTTTGTGACCTGCAGCAACTGCAGCAATTCTAATGCGCCTCTGCAAAAAGATCTTGATGTAAGTTTTGTAAAAAGAAATAGCTGAATGTGTTTCCAAATGATCCATACAGAAGTAGCACAGAACTGACTGTGAACCCCTTGCTGCTTCCCACATACTGATTACTATATCCATCCCAGAAGCTTATGTGCTTTTAGGGAACTTGCAGTATCATGAATGAACAGTTGCTTGTAAGCAATGGTACAGACACAGCACACCTCTAAATACCCATACTCATATTTGTGTGCTCTCACGCACACACACATATACACACTCTTAGAAACTCATTTTTTCCCAGTGGTTTTGTCTCTGTGCTTCAGTCTAGAATAAACCCTAGGATTTCCTGTTTCATATGCGGACTTGTCTCTGACTTCACAATGCTGTAATTGCAAATAATACCAAGTTAAACATTGACAGTGTGTATTAACAAGATGCTGCCATAGCATTAGTAACTGCTTTTCAACAAATATTGTTGATTTCTAGGCATTGTAAAATACTTATGTTATTACTAGAAATGGTGTGCCCTGAGACATCAAAGTCATTTTCTTTGCCAATGCATACTGCTGTAACTCTTCAAGCAGCATGTATATTTCCTTACCAGCCACACAAGGGCCTTAATAACACAGCTTGTAGGAGAAGACAAGGCACAAGTTTCTGGAGGGAAGGTGCTGACAATCAAGCCAATATCACATAATCTGTTATTTTTGTCACTGTGTGCAGCAGTAATTTACTATGACAATTTGTCACATCAGCTTTTCATTGACGTAAGAGGCACCAGCTGTTGTATTATTTGTCTGAAGATCACAATGGAATAGCTGAAATATTTCAGGCATAATTACACAAATACATTATTTCAGGCCTTAATAATATGTGTGTGTCACCAGAAATTCTCCCCAATAAGGATAAGGATTTGTCAGACATGCGTAATAAATTGTGAAACACCTCCTTTTCTGTTTGTATTTTTGCTCCTGTGACAGATATACTAGGAATCCTTATGCATAATAGCAATACTGGCTGCTGTCCATTTTTTTTTCCTAGCCATGAAATTCTCTGCATCTCAGCAGCAATTTCTTTGACTTGTATAAGCCATGCGTGTTTCTCAGACATGCTTAGCATATAATCACTTAAATGTCATGCTGTTACTCCTTATGCTTTTTTGCATTAAAATAGGAGAAAAATAAACTAGGAACAAACAAGCCAGTCTCTTGTTATTAGAAGGGAAAAGATTGTGTAGCAAATGAGAATGCTAAATCAGTGAGAAACCTCATTTCTCAAAAATGCAATATGTGGAACTCTTACCCACGATAGAGCCATTTATTGTTCAAATTCACTTTCATTGAGAGAAAATCACATTATACAGTAATCCGTGAGCCTCTGGAATACACTGCTGGGACTAATGGCATGTGTATCACTGTATATACTGTATCATCAGTGTTTTGGGTTACTCTGTCCTGCTCTACCCCCTCCTGATGAAAAAATAACCCTTGATAAAATACGCCAGAATACCAGATTGAATTGTGTTCTGCATGTGACCCTCAAAGGAATAAGGTCACAGGGCCATTCAAGCCTCATTTCTGTACCTTTTAATGAGATTCTGAAAGGGATGGGGAGGGGGGAAAGACCATTTGTCACTTTGGAAACAAAAGGAGAGACAGTAGAAACAGAATCTGAATGCAAATGAGATGTTTTTCCACTTGGGACAATAATGTTCTCTCATTTGTCCAAATGTATTTCCTTGCTATTTTGTATTTTGAAGCCAAATGATGACAATAAGCCAAATCTGCACAATTTCTAAAGAAATGTTGAGGACAGTGTTCAGTCATATTGCCCTGAATTTTAGTGGTATCTATCTTTAAACAAAGCTGAAATCCACCAGACAACTTGAGCCATGGTCACGGTGCACTTTGTCTCTTATCATTACGCTTTGAAGAAATGAAAGTAGGGAGAAAGTATAACAGTGTTTATGTGAATCCTTTTTGTAAGACTGAAATTATGCTTCGTAATATTTCAGGCTATAGATAATACACATTATTCCCATAAGAATTTAAAGAATAAGGAAATTCAAATGCAGTAACAGTCTCATTTCCCTTGTGAAGCAGAGGTGTTGAGGCAACTTTTAAACAGCTCTGAGGGGTTTGCACATCATTGCTGATGGTGTCTGATCCTTACTTGATTGACTCCAGGTGAAAATATTTTAATTCTCCAGTGTTTCTGAAAGACAGAACTTAATGGCATTTGACTTTGCTCAGTGTGTTGCTGCTTAATGCTTGGGGCACAAGTAAGTCTATAGACATTACTCAAAGATTTTGAGAGAAGAGGAAAATAGTCAAAACAGTGTTTTTTGGATACATTGTGAAGCAGTGGCATAAAAACTCAGGCTTCCAGACCCACCTCTCTTTGTTTCAAAAGCCTCACAATGTTAAACAAAGAATCCTCAAAAACCTCCTCAGTGGCAGAGGTGAAAGCTGAGCTGCTTCCCATTATCCACCAGTGCTCCTTGTTGACTGGTGAGGTTCCAGAAGACTGGAGGCTTGCCAATGTGACTCCCATCTATAAGAAGGGTTGTAAGGAGGATCCAGGGAACTACAGGCCTGTTAGCCTGACCTCGGTGTCAGGGAAGGTTATGGAGCAGCTTGTCTTGAGGGAGATCACGCGGCATGTATAGAACAACCAGGGGATTAGGACTAGCCAGCATGAGTTCATGAAGGGCAGGTCCTGCTTGACCAACCTGATCTCCTTCTATGATTTAGTGACCCTTCTGGTAGATGAGAGAAAGGCTGTTGATGTAGTCTATGGAGTGGCTGGAAGACTGTGTAGAGGAAATGGACCTGGGGGTATTGTGATGCTCGGCTGAACACAAGCCAGCAGCGTGCCCAGGTGGCCAAGAAGGCCAATGGCACCCTGGCTTGCATCAGAAACTGTGTTGCCAGCAGGAACAGGGAAGTTATTGTCCCCCTGTACTCAGCTCTGATGAGGCCACACTTCTAGTACAGTGTCCAGTTTTGGACTCCTCACTGCAAGAAATACACTGAGGCCCTGGAGCGGGTTCAAAGAAGGGTGACAAAGCTGGTGGGGAGTCTGGAGCACAGGCCTTATGAGGAGCAGCTGAAGGAGCTGGGATTGTTCAGTCTGGAGAAGAGGCTCAGGGGAGACCTTATTGCTCTCCGTAACTACCTGAAGGGAGGCTGTAGTGAGCTGGGGGTCGGCCTCTTCTCTCATGTAACTGGTGATAGAACTAGAGGGAATGGCTTCAAACTGCCCAGGGGAGATTTAGGCTGGATATTAGGAAATACTACTTTTCTGCAAGAGTGGTCAGGCACTGGAATGGGCTGCCTGGGGAGGTGGTGGAGTCACTGACCCTGGATGTGTTCAAGGAACGTTTAGATTTTGTGTTGAGGGACACATTTAGTGAGAACTATTGGTGATAGGTGGATGGTTGGACCGGATGATCTTGTAGGTCTTTTCCAACCTTGTTGATTCTGTGATTCTGTGTGATTTATATGTGAGGACAACAATCTTTACTAGAAAGTTATCATCTTCTCAAGTTCATATCTGTTGATGCTTCATTGGTTGGCCAAGTGGCTTAGGAATCTTTCTAGGAATCTTCACAGTGCACCAGAGGATTTGTCAGGAGAGCACTCTGGGAGGAGGTAATATACACTTTCCATAATGATCTGGGTAATGGGCAGAGTGCAGCCTCAGCATGTTGATGATACGCAATGGTAAAGAACTGCAAAGAGCGTTTGCTACCTGAAATGTCCATCCTGCTATTCAGAGAACCTCCACATGCTGTAGAAATGAGACAACAATAACCTCATGCAGATTGATAAGGGGAAATGCCAAGTTCTGCAGCTGGAGAGGAAAACGCTGAGCCCACAGTGCCTGCTGGGGTCCGCCCAGCTGGAATTCAGTTTTGCAGAACAGGACCTGGGGATCCTCATGGAGATCAAGTTGACCACGAGCCAGCAATGTGCCCTTCAGCAAGGCAGGCCAATAGCCTTTTGGACTGCATTAAGCAGAGCACAGCCAGCAGGTCAAGGAACGCGGCTTGCATCTGTGTGGTAACATTGTTCTGTTGTTTAACCTGAGGGACATGAAAATGCATGTGGAAGCTTGAAGTTATTTATGTGGTGAGTATGCCATGTTTTTCAATGCCAACAAAGAGTTGCAGAGATTTTGGAAAGGCTGGTTTGTTCTCATGGGTTGACTCAGCTAGTCTCAGTATCTGAGAGCAGCTACTGAGTGGTTCTCGAGTGGTCCTTTCTCCTCTCCCTTTGTTTTCCCCTTCCCTTTACCTTTTCTGTCTTCTTAGTTTTTAAATTCTGCTCTCAGTCCTCAGTACTAGCAGATGTTTCCCTTAAAAAGCAAGTGTAAATAATTGTATTTTTTTAATAAACGCAGCACTCTCTGATGCTGAGATTGCCCACAAAACTGACAACAGCAGCACCAGCCACCCTTGCAATTAACCGCGGACTGCTTGAGATAGTTGTTTTACTTCTTAGATGTCAGTCCATGTCAAAGGCAATGGATTTTGCTCAAGTTTACCCTTGCGATACTGGTTAGAAACTAGCACAGCAGTTAAAAAATACAAATATGTAAAACTAAAAATAATAGAGGGAAGACTTACTTACAGCATATTAAATTAATTCAGTGTTGTTTCAAGTTGTGTTTGTTTGCCACTATCCAAGTCTATGTTAATTGGTAATAAATTAAATTAATTTTCCCCAAGTCAGGTCTTACTCATTATGGGAGTTAGGAAGTGATCTCCATCTTTACTCACTTTTCTTGCTGAGGAGGAAGAGTGAGCAAGAGGATGGGTGTGCACCTGGTGGCCACCCAAGATCTATGCACTACACAACTCTTCTACTAGGAGCCCCACTTTTATTTTAATTGTAATATAATTGGCCAGTTGAACAACACACCATTCTCAGTATGTACAAGTGAGTGGTCATCATGTAAACTGACTGTTTACAATCAGTGAACATCAATTATACCATTCTGTGCACTTGTGTTTGTTTGTTTTTTTTTTTCCATTTTATGACATCAACATTTCAGCAGAAGCTTCACTGACTTTCTAAAACTGCATAACCGAAAGTCTTCACTCTTTGTGAGAAATATTTGCTGTAGGGAGTAAGAAAGCTACATTATTATTCATGCTACAAGTTGAATTTAGGACTTTGCCCTGCTTTGCCATTCATGTGAAGAGAAAGCCCATGGTTTAATGAGCACATGAGGTCTGGGAGGGGAAAAGGAACACCAGATGGGTATTGTGGAGTGCCCAGCATCACCTGAAGGCTCCTCAGCCTGCTAACAAATTGCGTTCATACAACACTGGGGCCTGAAGTCATGCTCTGTGACACCACCTGCCCTCTGATTTCTGAATGTGAGAAGTGCACTTTCGGTGACAACAAGCAATGGGCAGAAGACTTCTGATCCTGTGGGATTTTGGTGCCTTGTATGTACTTGAGTACTGCAGACTGACCTGCAGTGCAGATTGAACCTATTCCTAGAGAAAAGTTTTCAACATCAATTACTCCTTTATTCCAAAAGCAGCTCTGTTGCATTTCTGTTTTTTTCTTAACCTGAGAAAGTGTTGGAATCTGATATTTTCTTTCAAGTCAGACCTACAGCTTTCACAGCTAGGCTTTGAAAGTCTGAATAAAATAAATACGGTGGTGCTCTGAATGTATTTAAAGCTTGCACTTTACTGCTTGAGTGACTATTTATTGCAATGTGTGTTTGTGTTATCTACATCAGCTGGACTTCTTCAGAATCTGGCTTTGTGATTATTTAGTACAGGTACTTTTAGTATTTCACAAAACACTATTTCAAAATGTTCTTAGTCTGGATCTGACAAGCAAGAGAGATGTATACCTTCAGTTCTCTTCTATCCTGTATTTATTTAGGTCTAGTACTGAATGGCTTTTAATATAATGTTAGCATCAGTCCTATTCATGCCCTAGTTTTGAACAAATAACTCCAGCATTAGACAGTATGTCTGACAAAATGAAATAGTATATAAATGGAAAACTGCACATTTACTCAGATAGTTTCTGAATCCAAGCTCTAAATATTCGTGTAGGCAAATTATATGTTACCCAACATGCATACAGCTCAGAGAATGTAATATAGGTCATTCCTCTATTGCTAGATACATACACTGCAAAACTCAGATTCTGTTTTAGTTCTGTTCTGCCTGTGTCTAAATACAGGGTTTTTTGATTTGCATAGAGTTCCTTATTCAGATCATGTAGCAGGTAGGTGCAAACAATATTATTAATGTCCTGAAGTAAATACAACAAAAAGAATTTACACGACTTCTTTTCAAATGACCTGAAGGGGCCTGTTTACAACTACTGGCACTATCATAGAAAATCCACAGTGTGTGACTGTAGCAATAGAATGGAGTCTTAGTTGTTGCTCTTTTTTGTGTAACTCACTATTCTGCAGGCAGAGTCAGCATCAATGAATGCGGATTTGACATACACTCTAGTGACAACGTTCAGATAAAATTCTGTTGGACAAAACCAGAAAAAAAAAAACTAGAGGACCAGAAGTAATTTGCAGAAACCAATGCTGACCAGTGGCTTAGAAGTTTCCTTACCAGAAACCATAACTTTTGAATCCCTTTTGGAGAGAAATCATGCCTTTCTCAGTATTCTTGGAAGCTTAGCTGAATGGAATGGTTGTCATTGTGTAGGCTGTCTTTAGCAAATAGAGATGAAAAACATACAGAATGACAAAAAAGTTTATTTTGAAGAAACTTTTCACCTTTGTAAGATGAATATCCGAGGTGCAGAAACAGTATGTAAAATTCTGTAAGCCAATAAGAGAGCTAAGGTGACAAAGGAAGATCATAGCCAAATTAAACACTTAAAGCATTCAGAAAGTCTGAATCACAGAGAAATGAATCAGAAATCAAAATTGTGCTTTTCTGTCAGTAGGAACTTTCTACACATCCACAGATACCCAAGTAGTGATGCATGGTCTAGCAGCTTTTCTGTCTTCAAAGGTCATGGTAAGATGCTCTTTCTGAGTGAATATAAACCAATTAATAGGAAAATCTAGGAATTCAAACAAAAGACAAGAGGAAGATGATGGTAAAAAGCATAAAGAGATGGAAAATAAAATAGGTCTGAGAAAAGCTTAAAGTCTAATTCCAGAACCAATCAAGTCAATCACGGAAGGAGCTACCTCTGCAGGTGGCACTTAATGTTGGAGAGACAGAAGGATGCTGTGACAGTGTCACAGAGAGGCTTTGGAGATACATATGCAAAGCATTGACAGTGACAGGCCTAGCTGACTTGAGAGCAGAGGACAGACTGCCTGTGACAGTTCTTCCAAAAAATGATTGCCTACAATATTGCATTCAGACAAAGCCCAGCCTGAGGATGGCAGGATCACAAGAGGTGCTTGAAAGGAATGTATCAAGTATACAGATCTTCCTGCTATACAGGTGACAAGGTAAAAGTACTACTGGTGGCAGTGCATGAACCTCAGCTATCCAGGCTGAATAATAGCAGCTACAGCTCTCAGTCAAACATTCCTTGGGTTTAGGGGCCAAATCATTTGGCTTCTATTTCACCTCTAGTTTAGCCTTGCAAGCACCTCCATACTAGTAGAATGACAGAATCATAGAACTGTTTCAGTTGAAAGGGACCCCTAAAGGTCATCTAATCCAACGCCTCTGCAATGAACAGAGACTCCTACAGCTCCATCAGGTGCTCAGAGCCCCTCCAGCCTAATCTTGAGTGTCTCCAGGCAACAGTGCCTCACCATCCTTATTGTAAAGAACATCTTCCTTATATCCAATCTGAAGCTACTGTCCTTTAGTTTGAAACCACTTCCCCTTGTCCCACCACAACAGACCCTGCTCATGAGTCTGTTCCCTTCTTTTTTACAGGCCGCCTTTAGATACTGAAAGGAGTCTCCCTTTATGTACTGAATAATACCAGTAAAATGTGCTAATGCACTTGTAAAACCACTGAGGAATGTCATACAGATACACAAGTGCCCAGCCTACATGAGCTGGAAAAAAGACAAGCTGCAAAGTCGTTAGCAGGGGTCATCTGAACCACAGAATCACAGAATGGCCTGGGTTGAAAAGGACCACAATGATCATCTAGTTTCAACCCCCTTGCTATGTGCAGCGTTACCAACCATCAGACCAGGCTGCCCAGAGCCACATCAAAACTGGCCTTGAATGCCTCCAGGGATGGGGCATCCACAACTTCCTTGGGCTACCTGTTCCAGTGTGTCACCACCTTCTGAGTGAAAAATTTCGTCCTAATATCTAACATAAATGCCCCCTCTCTCAGTTTAAGACCATTTCCCTTGTTATAACTGGCTGTGCCTCCCTAAGCCTACAGGAGTGGAGGAAGGACAGACTTAGCTTTCCTCATTCTCCATCCTTTTTTGAGAGTTCTGTACATGACAATCGCAGTGGCTGAGATTGCATAATCATAACAATAGTCTGCAAACTGAAAACAGAAAAGAACTGCACTCCTCTAACTGTGCACTAATACCTGCTATTAGCAAAAAGCATAATCCTCTGAGTCTCTCAGATACAGATAAAAAACCTTGTGACTTGTTAGGGAATTTATCAGAAGTAATTAAAACCTCACTGAGTATGCTTGGTTTTAAGATACCCAGAAGGGCTTGCTCCAGTTGTAAGAAATAGAGATGCTGCTTCAGCACAAATTCCCACCTGATCAATGGCTTCTGAAAGAAGTCTGTTAAGCAGCTCTTCTCAAAAGGAAGGAGGTTTCTCTCTGGATATGCCCAAGTATTACAATTTCCTTTAAAAATGATTTTGTGAATGAGGCAGGCAGGGGACATAGGATAAATTAGCTGTTCCTAATTAAACAAAAATTGAACTAAGGGAACTGACAGACAGGAACTGTTCAGCATCCTTGACTTTTGAAAGATTATCTTGCAATGCTTTTGTCACAGAGGTAATTTTGCACTGTGAAAAAAGGAGGATATTAATGAATCTTACCAATCATTTATGTGTGCAGTGTTGTTTTACTTCCTAATGGTGGGTCTCACCTTTCACTGTGAAACAAAGGAAACTGCAGCTTATGTCTGACTGATGCCTTCTGCTGTCTATCACGGCTTTAAAATATCTTAACTCATCTTAACACCATCTGAAGCACCTGAGAAGCTTGGGAGTTTCTGCCCTAGCTTTTCTCACACCAGAGCCCCTTAACACAGCACTATTGTGCATCTATCATAGTCAGGTCTCCTTTCATTTGATGGTGCCTCTCTCATATACTCCTGCCATATTTCTTGTGAAGTCAGTGAGTGACATAGCAGAGTTAAGTGCTGGAATTTCATCACACTATTGGAATCATCTCTGATTGCTTTATAACACTGATGTCACAGAAGTAGTTATAGCACAGAGTAAGAAGGAGACAGAAAGGTTTTTTTCCCTGTTGTTACCCTGAAGCACGTGATCCAGGTACAGAGAGGAGAGCTTAGACAGCAGAGGTTCATGATGAACATGAGAACTGCCTCATCCATCCAAGATCCTGAGATGTTTCACTTCTATGGCAGTAGGATTCTTCTTAAAATATGACCTCATTAAGGTAACAAAGTCATAAACCATCTGTATTTAATTTATTTAGCAATAAGTAAACACACCAAACTCAGAAGCATAATAGCTCAGCTCCTGTGAAGGGCAAAAAATTAATGTTGTCATAATTACTATAAAACCACAGTGAGCAGAGAGATTGATATTTCTCCTTTGAATTTTCTCTTTCCCTCCAAATACATATTTCAACTAAGATATTTTATTGTTTAATGTGTCAAGATAGAATCAGACAAACGAAGCATTCCTTTGTTCTTATTGTAACATTTTTCTTTTGTTTGCCTCAGGAAAGATGTTTCAATTGCTGAGGATAAGGACAAATCCACAGACCAGATCCTAGACCAAATCCCCCCTGTTGGAGGGGAAAGAAAACAGTGAAAATATTTGCATGACTGAGAAAAAAAATCTGTTTAAATAGTTCTGAAATTCCCAGTGTTATCATTTATGATTGGAAAAGCTGACAACAATAACAAGTATCTGGGGATGGGTGGAAGACTATGAAAGAACACACAGCTATTATAGGAATTCACAAGAACTAACAGCAGGAAGGTGGAAGTCTCATGCCAAATGTTAATCTTATTACTTCCACCTCCATCTCTATTTCTGGAGGGAGAGATATGCCTGGCTCATGCTACTGAGTGCCATGAACATTATGATGAAGCCAGATCTCCCTCTGCCTTCCTTGAAGAATAACAACCAGAGTTAAAACATTACTAATAGACAAAGCCATTTTTAACAGGAGATAAATGAATCAGCATTTACTATTCACTATTCACATTCCAGTTCATCAGTCTTGTTTATATGACACAACTACATCAAGAATGACTGAGGCTTGATAGGCACCTGGTGAGCACCGCCCCAAGTATGACCAAGAAAGAGATGGCAAAATCCCTTGACCAGCAAAGCACTCATATGTTGAAAACAAGGTTCCAGGCAGAGCTCTTAGTGGTTGGTTTGAAGGGATCACAGAATCAAACAGAATTGTTGGGTTGGGAGGCAGGCTTAGAATTTGACCAGCTAGAAAAGGGTGGCCAGGAAAATACCTATCCAAGGATGGATCCACTATTACTTCTTCAGGTAATGTCGCAGTATTTAATCACCCACACAGTAAAAAAGCTTTTTCTTCTGCTTATATAGACTGATATGTATTTTCATTTGTGCCTTTTGCATCTCATCCTGTTACTGGACACCACTGAGAAGAGTATAGGGATCAGTTTGCTGGATGAGGGCTAGGGCTCCTATTTATCAAGTAGCTCTTGTTGTTTTTTTCTGTAAATCATTTTGTTTTTCCATGCTTTTGATTCTTCACCTCTCAAATGAATGTACATACAATGGATGAAAGGTAATGTGAAAGAGTTATAAATTCTTGTGAATACCAGGGGGTGACTTTACAAGAGCTAATTTTAGTTGAGTAGCATCAAGGAGATGAATGTGAGTATATATAGCAACAGGAGTAATTTGAACTGCAAAGCTGAGAAAGCACCTAAGAGGTGAACTTGATCTTTAGCCACAGGTTTGAATTTCAGCTCAAAACTGACAGCAGATCCCACTAAAGACCACAAGAAAAAGAATCATACTGGGATAGAAAGTGAGGGTTTCTGCCACTGGGTAATGGATATGTAGGGAACCACTTCAACATGATGTTTACTTTTGGAAAGAAGTGCATATTGCATTTGAATTTTGAGAGGTCTGGGCTATTGAGAAATTTTTCTTTCTGCCCCAAGAAAAAAATATAGTGGTATGATGAGGGGTCCATCTAATATGTTTGACTTTATGTTGGGGAAGAAAGAATGTCCAGATGTGTTATTTTAAATACCTATAGAACTATGAAAAATAATGCTCCATAAATCTTTGTCTCATTTATACAACCTATATTTATAAGCATCATTCTGTAGGCATCTGAAAAAGTAGGACTGTGAAATACTTTAAATTAACCCCTTACTTTGTACTAGTGAATTTCTTAAGTTCTGCCACCAAAATTAGGAAACCAGAGGGATTAACACAGACTTTTTCCAAAACCATGTTTGTTCTTTTATTCATTGAAATTATTAAAATCCAAAGACTCATTTGCTTATCACATAGAACACACTTTTCATTCAAGCTGTACAGCTGACTATATTGTGGGGCATTTCTTACATGCAACTTACTGTCCAACATATATCTAATTCTGAGGTTTATCAAACTTATATGAAATTTTTGTGTGTCTCTCATATAAAGGTACATTTTACAGCAGGGAAACTGCTTTTCTTAGGAAGTGGTTTGGAGTTGGGGAGCCACATACTTTGCTGAAAAGCATTGCTGAGTTTCACGTTGACATCCGAAAAATAACTTGGATGTTAAATATCTTGAGTATACAGTTCAGAAATGGTCTTTTCTTGTATTATTTACTTCCAAACTCAGCTTGATCTCAATCATTTTACTGACATACAGTGATATCACTGCTAGCAACAGGAGTAATCACCAGAACAAGGTGGGACTCTTCTTTTCATGTGCAGGTGTACTGTCTGTTTTCAGGCCATCAGTACATTTTCTCTGACAGAATTGTTTATTGAGTCTCAAGGAAGCAAAAGATGGAATAAGATTTTCTATTGTTTCTAAAAAAAAAAAATAAAGGCACATACATGAGCCTAACAAAGATACAGAGAAAGAAAAGTTCCTAAATGAAGTGGTTCTCTTTTTTAATTATTTGTTTTCCTCTGGTTCACATCGTATTATCAAGACAATGTCAAGAAGATTTCTCTGGTTTAATTTTTTTACTGTTATCAAAGTTCTCATATCAAACTACCCACAGTAAAGCTCCTTCACACAGCAGGTTTTCAGGTGGCAAGGCAGAGCATTTATAAAAGCTTTTTGATTATATGGACTAAGGTTGTCACATAAAATGGGACATGTACTTGAGAAAGCAGTTAATGCATATCCTTCCTCATTTCCAGTCTTTACAACAAACTCACAATTGATGAACTCTAGCTGAGTCAGTAATGTTCTGTCAACCTAAGGAATTAAAAAGCAGATAATACAAAATCAATAGCTGAATAAATTGCTCTTTGTTATTTAGAACAAAGTTTATTTGCTATTTCAGAGAGAAATTTGTGCTATGACATGGAGGAAGACATCTTGCATTTCTCACTTCACTGCCCTGAAAGGCAAAATGTTTTACGTATTTGCTCATACACCTATTTGAGAAAGAAATTAAGAATGTTGTTAGTAGTTTTTTGAGTCTTACTAAAACTTCTGTTTTGGAAAGACATGGGTGACTGCATTCTGAAGAATAAATATTTATATACCTTTTATATTTTAAAGGAAGGAAGTAGTACTGGATTTCCAAGGCATTCAGGCAACATGTAAAAAACCTGGGTTTTAGTGAATGTGAGTGTTTAAACTTGCTTCCATTTTAACATTAGAACATTTATAATGCTTCACTTCTCTTTTCAGTATTTTTGTTTGATATTTCATGTTAAGGTTTTTCAGTGACAAGCTTTCCCATTTTATCTTATTTCCTTTCTTTTTATTGGAGATGAGGAAACAAAATCCTACAGCTCAACTGGAAAACCAGCAGCTGTCAGATATCCAGCATCCTTTTTCAGTTATGAAAGTACTGAAGCAGCAATGGGTAAATCCCTTGACATGCAAGGTCTAGTGATTTCCGTCAAGGAGAGGTAGCACTCAGACTTACTTCCAATCACTTCATTCTTGGATGACTGGTTTTCATCAGATTCCAGAGGATCCCTCTGATATTTGAGATTTTACAGTAAACACGATTTTGAGACATTTTCACATAGAATAGAAAGAAGTTACTGGACTACTAGGCTGTACCCATTGCAATTAAAAATCCACTGTTCCAGCAAACTTTCTTACATACATTTCAGATTATGGAAACTCAAACGCTTTTTTACAGCACACACTCTATCTTGAATGCAGGATGTGCAATAGTGATTCCTGAACTCTGGCATTACGGACTTATTTTTGTGACCACTAAGTTTTTCTCATAGTGTTTCTCTTGGTGTAAAAGATGGGCTGATGAGGTGGGAAACTTAAGAGAACATGATAGTTAATTATTTTGTAAGATATTTTTTATATCTTTTTTAATGTTTTTAATGTTTTTATTATTTTTAATGTTTTTAATTTTTTTAATGTTTTTAATTTTGTAATGTATCTTTATGTGAATAAAATAAACTTTTTCAACATTATCAGTACCACAAAAGGTGGATTAATGCTTTGTTCTGAGTGTGTGGTAGAGTTTTTATTGTTGGAATTTTTTCTTTATTTTTTTATTTTAATTATTTATTTAAAATAGAAAAAAAAAATCTGAAAGAACTTTCTCAGGCTAATCAATTACAAAGAAATAGGTATAATTCTCATCATGGCTTTTATTACTATTATTACACTAGCAGCATTACCATCACAATTGTCTGTCAAAACATCCAACAGCTCAATTGTAGAAGGTCCCAAGGGGCATACTGGCAAGAAAAATTCAATTTCCTATTATCCTGTTTGAGTTAAAATACTTCCATTGTTAGGGGTCTATTCTGCAACATTTAAGAGACTGGATCTGTGTTAGAGATGCTGCTGTAGAAATGCTGGAATTGTCTTTCCCATGGAAAAAGTGAAACTGGCAGATACAGAATTGCCAAACCAAACACACACAAGAATATCAGGATACAAATTACTGTCTAATTTTGAGGCTAATACTATTGCAATCACTTTTAAAAAGAGTAGAAAGAATGACCCAAGGATGACCTGTTTGCCTATCTCTGTGTCAGGGAAGATCATGGAACAGATCCTCCTGGAAGATATGCTAAAACACATGGAAGATAGGTAGGTGATCCCAGACAACCAACACAGCTTCACCAAGGGTAAGTCCTGTCTGACCAACCATCTATGATGGTGTAACTGCCTCAGTGGATAAGAGAAGAACTGATTATGTCATTTAAAGCCTTTGACACGGTCCGCCACAACATTCTTCTCTCCAAATTGGAAAGGTATGGATTTCACAGAATCACAGAATAACCAACATTGGAAAAGACCTTCAAGTTTATCCAGTCCAACCATTCACCTATCACCAATATTTCCTACTAAACTCACTAAACTTGACGAGCAAACTGATGGATAAGGAACTGGTTGCAAGACTGTATACAGAGAGCAGTGGTCAATGGCTTAATGTCCAAATCAAGATCAGTGGTGAGTGGTGTCCCTCAGGAGTCAGAATAGGGTCTAGTGGTCTTTAATATCTTCATCAATTACATCAACAGTGAGACTGAGTACACCCTCAGCAAGTTTGCAGATGACACCAAGCTGAGTGGTGCAGTTGACATGCTAGAGACACGCTATTCAGAGGTACCTGGACAGCCTTGAGAGGTGGGCCCATGGCAACCTCATGAAATTCTGCAAGACCAAGTGCAAGGTACTGCAGCTGGGTCAGGGTAATCCCAAGCACAAATACAATCTATTTTTTATATTTCTCTGTTAAAGATCTGGGGACAGAACTCTGATGTTACCTGCTGTTTCTCTCTGCTAGCAACACTGTTTTGTAATTGGCTTTTTCTTTCTGTGATAAGAAATGTCTAATGCAGCTCTGGAGTCATTTCTGTGGAATTTAGAGGCTTTTGAGTGGATTTATCTTCAGATGCCATCAATGTGTGTATCCCAGTCATTTTCTGAATGTTCAAATGATTTGTTCCTTTGCTTTCTGTCTGAGCTCTTCACAAGAAGTGACCTTACAGATACTACTGGAAAAAATCCACCATAATCTCAATGACTATTTAAAAACCAATCCTAAACTATCCTCATTACAGTTACTGAGTTACTCCTCTCAGCCTCACTGAAGAGACAAACTCTGCTTGTAACTGTTCCTTGAAAATCTATAGTAATACTATAGACGTGCTCCTTGAACTGTCTGGAGTCTTCCAGCATCACTGAATCCTCATTGTTAACAAAAGATTAAACTCATTTTCCTGCTCATCTCTGCAGAGGGTTGGCCTCACAGTACTCTGTGCAGGCTCTAGGACCAACCCTTGACCTTCCACATCTCATCTAGTCCTCAGTAGGAGAGACTTCAACCACCTGGAGGTCAGAGGAGGCTGCTGGGATGGCAGGGCTGAGGCATTCGCCATCCCAGGGGGGCTGACAGTCCCTGGGGGACACCTGCATTTGGTTTGGGATCTCTCTTCCTGGTCTTGGGCTTACTGGTGTACTGTTAGAACCAGGCCTAACCACCACCAGAGTGAGCCTCCATCGCTTTCAGTGGTTTTCCACAGCCAGGTCAGAACCAGCCCCAAGGTCCGGGCCTCTGTTCTTCCAGGGAGCTGCATTTCAACCTTCTATCCCTGCCTGTGGGGGACTCCTGCACCCCAGGCCTTGAGCCCCGTAGCCAGCAACACCGTGCCCCACTGCCAGCAGCACTAACAGGCTCTGCACCGAGCTCCCGCCCAGAGCTCTGTTTGGAGTAACAGTGGGATATCATTTGCAGAGCAGTCATTTATTTATCTATATATTGTAAATTCAAGATTGATATCAGTCCTGCTAGAGGGGCTTGGGGTAAGTGGGGGGAAGTTTTTGTGGGGCTGAGGAAAGCCTGGGACACTGCTGGCCCTCCAGTCTGTGGAGTGCCGGAACCTTTCCAGAGAGCACTGTCTGCCCTGGCCAGCAGCAGATATATACATTTATTTTCCAGGACTGCTTTCAAAGCTATTCTCCTTCTTCATACAGCCGGGTGAAAAGCCCATGCAGCCTCTTAACTTCCAAACTCGTTTAAATTTTCTCTGCTTATTAATGAATGCTTAACTTCAAGCTATGCTGAGGCACAAGGTAGGTAAGGAGATGATACAGGAGAACCACCATGGCTTCATCAAGGGCAAATCCTGCTTGATTGACCTCGTGGCCTTTTATGATGCTATCATTGTATCAGTGGAAAAGGAAGGAGCCACTGATACCACCTATCTGGAATTCAGCAAGGCCTTTGACATGGTATCCTACATCATCCTTCTCTCCAAATTGGAAAGATATGGTCTTGATGGGTGGCCTGTTCAATGGACAAAGAACTGGCTGCAGGATGAAGTCCACAGATCAAGTCAATGGCTCAGTGTTTGGATGGAGATCAGTGATTAATGGTGTCCCATAGGGGTAAGTACTGGGACCAATACTCTTCAGTATCTTCACCAATGACACTGACAGTGGGGTTGAGTGCACCCTCAGCAAGTTCGCAGATGACACAAAGAGAGTGATTTTTACACAGAGGGTGGTGAAGCACTGGAACAGGTTTCCCAAGGTTGCTGTGGATGCCCCATCCTTGGAGGCACTAAAGGCCAGGCTGGATGTAGCTCTGGGCAACCTGATCTAGTGCTTGACAAGCCTGCACATACCTGGGGGGTTGAAACTAGATAATCATTATGTGCCTTTCAACCCAGACCATTCTATGACTATGACTATGACAACAAGCTGTGGAGTGCAGCTAACACACCAGAGGGATGTGATGTCATTCAGAGGGACCTAGACAGACTTGACCAGTGGGCCCAAGAGAACCTCATGAGGTTCAACAAATCCAAAAGCAACATCTTGCACCCAGGACAAGGCAACCCTCACTAACAGTACAAACTGGAGGATGAAAGGACTGACTGCAGCCCTGAAAAAATGACCTGAGGGTTATGGTGGAAGACAAGCTGGACATGAGCAAACAATGTATCCTTGCAGCCCAGAAAGCCAACTGTATACTGGGCTGCATCAAAAGAAGCGTAGCCAGCAGAGCAAGGGAGGTGATCCCGCCCCTCTATCTACTCAAGGCTTCATCTGGATCACCGCATCCAGATGTGGAGCTTTAAGTACAAGAGAGATGTGCATCTGCTGGACAGTGCCCAGAAGAAAGCCACAATAAATGATCCAAGGAATGGAACACCTCCCCTGCAAGGACAGACTTAAAGAGCTGGGGACAGAAGAGAAGGCTGTAAGGTGACCTGCTAGTGGCCTTTTAGTATCTAAAGGGGAGCTACAGGAAAGAAGGGGACAGAATCTTTAGCAGTGTCTGTGGTGAAAGAATAAGGGCAAATGGCTTCAAGCTTAGAGACGATAAATTTAAGTTGGTATAAGGAAAAAATCTTTTACAGTAAGGGTGGTAAGGCACAGTAAGGTGGAACAGGCTACTCAGAGGTTTGGTGGATACTCTGTCCCTGGAGACATTCAAGGCAAGTCTAGATCAGATCCTGGGCAACGTGATTTATCTATCTGTGCATGTTCCCACTCACTGCAGGGGAGTAGGACTAGATGACCTTCAAAAGTCCTTTCCAACTCTAAGGATTCTATGATTCTATGAACTTTCAGCCTTGTGTTGTATAATATGGTAAAAACAAGACCCCACATCTAGAAATCCAGAGAGTCATCTCTGCATAGGAAACATGTATGGTGCCCCTGGAAGCAGTGTTACTCATCAAGACAAAGCTCTTGCAAACACCAGCTACAGTAACAGAGATGAATTAACACACATTCCTCCAAAATAACTGACAGCACCCAATCTTTGATTCAAAATGACCCAAAGTATTGACTATTCACATATGAATTGTATGAAGTATGTTCAGCACAGGCTGAAGTATGGACTCTTCTACCAACAGAAATGTTGCAAAAAGATCAACTAAAGACATTTTTTTCCTTTTCCTGGTACCTATATACAAACTTCTGTTCACACAAGAAAAAAAAATGCTGCTAATAATAAGTGCAACAGTATTCTTGAACCTGTGAGACATTGCAGCTTTCATTTCAGTTAATGTTCTTATATATTTTACACAACAGACAAAAACAATCTCACTAACTTAATTCTTAATAAAATGCCATCACATTTTATCAGCAGCTGCCACTGCAAAAGAAAATGTTTATTGTTACCTACAATTACTTTTGAACATGAGTGAAGTAAACACAAGGGAATGTAATTGCTGTGAACTTTTGTGAATTACAGGGACTACAAATGCTCACATATATCTGGTGCTTCATCTACCACACCTCTTCCTAGCTTTATCTCATTAGCCCCTTACATTTCTTTGGTAAAGTCTTTAGTCTAAGGCAGACCAAAGCCAATGGAAATGCTGCTGTGAGCTCCAACAGCCTCTGAATGAAGTCTGAATTCTGCCGACTGCAGGTAATTAGACTGGAGATAGCAGATTGATTTTCACATGCTAGTCTCTGAAGGCCAAATAATAATTTCTTCTGCAGGACGTACAGAACCTCATCCCATAAAAGAAACTCTTTAGAAAGTAGGTATTTTCCTAAAGGGAAGAACAACATGGCTAGCATCTACTGTTCAGCCCTAAGATCAGAAAGGAAAGAACCAGGTGGGAATCCAGCTCGTTACTTTTGCCAGTTTGATGCTTTAAAATTTAACCAAAAAGTCTACAGTTCTTTGGAAAAGCACTAGTATTTGGTAGTCAAACTTGCTACTTGCAAGACCTGTAAAGCCCTTTGCTCTTAGAGGCTATGATTACTTTGTCAGACAGAAGAGGGCCAGGGCACAGCTCACCCCTAATCTGGCTAATGTCTTTAACATTTGGCTCAGTCTATGAAATTTTGAAGAAGTTCTTGTGCATTAGGAACTGCACAGTCCCTTTTTGACTTTAAGGAAAAAATGAAATGTGGAAACGCAGCACCACAGCTTCCCTGCAGTTCTTTACATGCACAGCTCCAGAAAAGAGCTGAGGAAGAGTCTGCACCCTGTGCTGTACCGAAGCAGAAGTTGTTACTCCATGCATGTGTACACTGAGCTGTACTCACTGCGCAGAGAGCTGAATGACAAAGCAGCTTTGGCTGGCCACCATCAGGCTACTACTTTCTTCAAACTGCAGTTTTTATGCTTCATGGCAGATGACCCTTTTTATCATAATTTCTACCCAATGTCTGTTATTTGCAGGACAGGGGCTCTAGTAGAGGAAGATTTCTGGCTCTCTGGGTGTCAGAGGGCAGTGCCTATTCCTGACAAATATTTGAGAGCTGCAGCTTTTGTGATAACATGAACTGGTGCATACGAGGATAAGGAATGAGAGGCCTGAGGTCAGGTAGTCAACTCAGCAACAAGGACAAGAGGCCAATCTTCACTGGTATTCATTTCATACAAGCAAACAACAGCCTGAGCATCACTATTCCTGGAGTGCAGAAATACAGATCTTTTTGGTTGAACTAGCTTTTACACGTCATGGGAGAAAAGTCAGGAGGATATCATGAGTGCCACTCAGCATTTGGAAACTCAACACTAAAGTTTGCACCTGCCATCTTTTACTTGATAGTCTTTTACTATAGTTGATGCTCAGAGGTTGTTACATGCCAAATTTACGGTTGTTTTTAGCCAGATTTGCTATGGAAAAAAGGATTAAATAATCATGCTGCCTATCTTTCTCCACTTTCCTCAAAACAAACAAGCTAAATAGATACAGCAGAGAGGGAAATATCAAAGCTACAGAGCTCATAATAGACGCCTGAAAAAGTGGTCCAGGAGGAGGAAGAGTCACTGATGCTGCTGGAGTGCTGCTGGAGTCCAACTCTTAGCAATAACCAGAGTGTAAGGGAGATAAACAGTCTTTTTATAAGGTTTAGACAAAGGAAAAGATTCTAATGAAGTCCGAACCTTCCTTCCCACTTAACACAAGGGACATCAACTCACTATAATATATGAAACATGGCAAATCATGTTTAATTTTTTCTAGTGCTCCCAATTACACAAGAGAGTGCAAAATAATTCCTCCAAGTGGAGAAAAAGTTGCATTAGCAACTTGCCAGGTAACTTATTTTTGTTTGTAAAAATTCCATAGTGAAATGCAGCAGACAACTGTTTTCTTGACCACACAAAACACAGCTGAGGTTTACAAAAATCAAAGTGTGATTCTATTGAATAAACACTAAGAGATGCAAACTACAGAGAAAAATAGCAGAGCTATTTTGGCTGTCCGTGAAAGAACTAGGAATAAATTATTCAGTTCTTGGAAGTAATTCTGCATTTATCTAAGAACAGACATTTAATCAGGAGAGGCAGATCATCCACATATAAAAAGTCAGATAGCTGAAAAATAATTTGACCATCTGTATGGGACTTGTTTTTTAAATATTGTATTTTTCTTCTAGAATATTCTTTAAAAATCTGCCCTGTTCAGTAACAAGACATTTCCTGAAGCCAGTTTAGAGCAGCTGTCCCACAGCAAGGCAGTACCTGCACTCATCATCTTTGCAGGCTCCCCTGTGGCCCAGGCGTGGCCTGTAGAGGTCAGGGCCTGACTCTGAGCATGCATCTGTCTCCATTGCGGCTGATGGACATGTTGCCTGGAGGTGGCTGTCCCTCTGGCTCAGGGGTCAACAAAGGTACCCCAGGTTTTTACACTACTCATCCTCAAGCTACTGTGTGGGTTGTGTTACGGACAAGCTCTCTCTGTATGTCCTGCTGGGAAGAAGAGAGACCTAGAGTCTTCTTTCACCAGATGTATTTCCACAGGATCCTGCCTATTTAGCAGCTTTTTGCTGTTAAAATGGAAATATATAATGAAAATCCCCAAATTTGCTTTATTTTGTTATTTTTTTTTCCAGCCCAGAAGGCCAACTGAATCCTGGGCTGCTCAAAAGAGGGGTGGCCAGCAGAAAGAGGGAGGGGATTGTCCCCCCTCTGCTCTGTCCCTGTGAGGCCCCGCCTGAAGTACTGTGTCCAAGAAAGCACAAAGAAGACATAAAGCTGCTGGAGCAGATCCAGAGAAGGGCCACAAAGATTATCAGAGGGCTGGAGAACCTTTCCTACAAATACAGACTGAGGGAGCTGGCCTTGTTCAGTCTAGAGAAGGCTGCAGGGAGACCTCATTGCAACTTTCCAGTACTTAAAGGGGACGTACACACAGGACGGGATCTGACTTTTTACATGGTAGATAGTGATAGGACAAAGGTGAATGACTTAATAGGAGAGATACAGGTGAGACGTTAAGAAGAAATTCTTTACTCAGAGGGTGGTGAAGCCCTGGCATAGCTGCCTAGAGAAGGTGTAGGTGCCCCATCCCTCAAGGAACTCAAGGCCAGGTTGGATGGGGCCCGGTTCTATCCTGATCTGGTGGGCAGCAACTAGCCCACAGTTGAAAGTGGGTGGGCTTTAAGGCCCTTCCAACCCAAACCATTCTATGGTTCTATGATTCAATGCTTGACTTTATGGTAAGAGCATTCTTCTTTGGTTTGAGGATACAGACCCATCAAAGAAGAAATCAATACATCCATGTAATATCTGTCAGCAGCAGACTGTTTTTGCTATTCAAGTTAGCTGAACATTGCATTTATCATCCAGACAGATCTTAGAGGCTGCTGCTGAGTCCTAATCCTGGTTTGTAAACTACACCAATGCCTCTGAGTATGCAAGCTGCACCCTTAAGATTGCTGATTCCTGTGGCAGGTACTTAAACGTGATTTCTCACTCTTTTATCTTGTAGTATAAATTAGACTTAAAACACTGCCAAGTCAGAAGAATAGTTTATCATGCCTGCTTTACACTAGGCTGAACAACAACTCAAGGTGTAGAGCAGAGCAGTTTAGACTCCTTGCAGCACTTGACTAAGTGAAAGATAGTGTCTGCTTCATGATTTTGCTGCCTCATTTTGACAAAGTCCTTAGTAGCTCTGTCTGCTCTCCCCTGATCTTCCCACAAACATATTACTACAGCTCCAGGAACATCTTCAGAACAGAAAAACAATCAGGAATACATCGAGTAGGATGGGCTCTTGATGATCAGGCTTGGTTTTGTCTATTTCCAGTCAGTACATAATATTATCTATGCTATGATAGAGCACAGCCATCTAACCAGAGCAGGACAGTCTGCACAGACCAAAGAGGAGACATGGTTCAGTGTTAGATGATAGTTAACATCTCTTCCAACCCAAGACATTCTTTAATTCTATAATTCTGTGATAAACTGTATCAAACATCAGCACACACTCTTTAAGGACCACGTCGCTGACATGTCTCCATCTTCCCATCCCACCATCTCACCACCCCTCAAATCCAGCCACCCTAAACTGCTCCTTCAGTTTTCTTCACAGGGAAGAACTGCATGGTATTTGTAGTTAGAGTGTTCAATGGGACATAGGGCCGACTGGAACAATTTTCATTCTTACACAAATTACTAAGACAGAGCTTTAGGATTGGACTGTTCCTATGAGTTTGTCTATGGAAGTGGCATGGAGAGCACGAGCATGAACATTTTCAGGCTAGATACATTCAGTGAGAGTTGGCCACATACAGACAGTAGGTTCCGTCTGTACACAATCTTGGAATTGTGTCCCTTTTCCCAATTTACCCAGAAGGCTAACCTTCCTTTGAATATGTATTCTGCCCCTGAATTGATCAGCCCAGCATCAAAAAGACAGTTCATACTTCAGCTAAGAATCTCATCCCAACATTGTGTATGGAACAAACAATAAAGCCTCCGCAACACACTGCACACATACACAAGGAGCTTGGTGTTTATTTCCATTCATGCTGTCCCTTAGACTGGTGAAAAGCATATATAGCAAACTACCAATCTTATCTTCTGGGTTTATATGAGCAACTGCCAAAGTGATTGTGTGAATAGCTCTATCTTCTCTTAAAGGATGATTAACTAAAAGGGCGCCTGAAAATGCTCTTAGTAGCCTCTCATAAATCCTTACTGATGAACCTTAAATTCTGCAGACTGCATGAATTAGTATGCTCCATTTCTGAGCAAAATTGAAAACAAAGGTAAATGACATAGCAGTACTCCTGGGGATGCACTTCATACAAACAGTATATTTTTCACAGTAGTTTCTGTTTTCAATCTTTTCCCCAAGCCAGCTATTGGCAAAAACTGGAGTAGCACAGAATCATCTACATGCTTTCCATTCAGAGAGCAAATTTTCAAAACAAGCATTTCTGGATGTAAGGGTTACATTTCATTTCATAATTGATTTTGCATAAGAATTTGAAGATCCTTACAAATAAAAATGTCAAAATATTTCATCAACACACTTCATTCTGGTGTAAATTAGCTGAAATCCACATATCCCTGCAGGAAGATTCAATTTCAAAGAACAGAAGAATAAAATATTTCCTGAGATGTTAGAAAAATTTGAGTTAATACCGCCTCTGCACCGAGGTCTTCCTCAGCTAAGGTCTTTGAGGACAATAAGCATGTTACACCTTGAACTGACAGCCTTTCTTTCCCTGACATTCTTTCCTTTCTGCCCTGAACTTTCTATTTGTCACCGCCTGAGAAATACTACATAGTAAATATCTTTCTGTCCAGTTCTTCCATGGTAGATGATTGTGCCTGGGCCCCTAGAGACCTTCCTGTGAAGCTTTCCATTGCTGTTTTTCAGGGACCTGGAGACTGCTGCTGGTATAAATCACCAACATTTTACAAATTCCCAGACACCAGGGATGCAATTTCCAGGAGACAGGGAGTGGGGGGTAGGATGAGTTCCTTCATTTTTCAAAACCTTGCAGCAGAATATAGTTATTAATGGGTTTCCATTCCCTTTCATATTGGAAAAAGCCATTAAAGGGGCATGTTTCGCATTCAGATTAGCTCAAGATGTGCCATTAACTGGTACAGGGTTCTTCAATACAGCTGCTATGGCTATTATTTTTAATTACACTCCTGCTGCTGTAGATTGGTTGTGGTTTGTAATCACAATAATTTAAAATAGAAGGTGAGACAGAACACAGAGAGGCTCGAGAAAACACGGAAGCACTGATATCAACAGGAAATAAAACATTCTACCTTAAGGCAGAAGGTTTCGTAATAAAAAGATGACACAAGCAGCATGTGAAAGCACCACTGATCCAGACTAAATTAGAAACTAAATTATGCATGATGTGTGATCACGCACAATCACGCATGTGGTACCTGCTGAACTGTACTTGCTTGAGGATCTAAACTTAGTGCCTGGCTACTGGGGATGATACTAACTCACCAGTGTCCACGGTTTCTATTCTGCATGCATTTGGAGCAATCTGAAAAGGGATTATTTCAGTATCTGTACTGCTGGACAAATCTGATTCTTTAAAAAACACATTCCATGATTTTGTGGATGAACTTTCTGGACAATCTTTCTGGAATTCATGAGGTCTAGATGCCTGACTCATGACAAGTGCACATTCAGAACCACAAAAGAGCAAGAAATTCAGTCTCATAGGGATTTTTAAGATGTGTGTTCATTCAGACTTGTAAACAATGACTTCTGATGTGCTATATCAGCTTATATCTTATTTTCAGAATCACTGATTAGAAATGAAAAAGGTATGGAATTATGATATTTATTTATTCATTTTCATGAAACCTCTCTTTATTCTTTACTTTTTGGAAATGTTCAACAACTGCAACATGTCCAGATGTGATCGAGAACTTTTTTGGACAAAAAGGCATTTTGTTGGCAGACTTTATAGCCATTCAGTACAATGACCTCTGCTACCAGTCCTGAAATACCAGTGATACTTCAGACCTCTTTCTGTAGAATGAGTCATACGGACTTTTCAAATCCAGACAGTGAGAATGGAAACACAGTCCTGAATTTCACAGCACTGTTGTCTAACTCTAACTTAGAGAATGTTTAGGCATTTTTGTTCATTTCATCTTCTTATTTTCTTCACATGGTCTAGTACATTTTAAAATAAAACCTTCAGGGAAAATGAGAAACACATATGTTGACTAAAATTTTCCTCTCCAAAGCCCTTCAACAGCCCTTTAGCCAACCACCAACAGACATACAGAACCAGACCAACATCAGAAATTAGTGTAAGTACCTTCCAAAGTAGTTGCAGAGCAGGTGAACACTGACATAGGTCCCTTAAAACCTCCTCAGGTCTGTCCTGTTGTTCTCATATGGGTGTTTTTGTGACCTACTGTGTCAGCTGCTTTAAAAAAACTGTCACTGCACAATACTCTTACTGTGTACAGACTGGATCCCTGGTATCTTCCAACCCAAACCATTCAGTGATCCTATGCCTGCACTCCTGTAACAGAAAATGGACTACCAGAGCATGAAAAAGGCATTTGAGTGTCATGCTGTTAGATGCTGTTAGATCAAGGACCTGGAAAGCCTGGTTCTTTTGGCCATGCTATGCAAGCTGTATCTATGACAAACATTCCTAGCCAATTTCTCCATCTCTCTTTTTTTTCAGTCAGTGGTAATTGAATCTTATGAGTGACTGTCAGTCACTTCACCACCAGGCATTTATTATAATTCACTCTGCATTTATGAGACAGGGGAGCAATGAACTGAAACACTGCATCCAATCACACTATAACACGAGAGAAGTTTAAATTTGATTCAGGCTTTGCCCCATGAGTACACATGTAACACAACAGATACATGTGATATTTCATGTTTGGCAAGAGAATAAATATCCCTGCACCCAAAGATTTAAGTCTCTAAGCTGAAGGCTACAGAGTTTTCAGTGGAATCCTTATTTTCTTAGGAAAAAGAACAAGCAGTAAAATCCTAATTTTTTCTGAAGCCTTTGAATTTTAGCGAACAAACAGTTTTCGTGGGAAGAAGCGCAGAAGGTGCAGAATTTTAGAAAACCAGGGTAGCTACGTGGAAAGAAAGCATTTTCCTGGAGTTACGTGTACACATTTCAAAGGCTGAAGAGAACAGCAGTGGTTCAAAATGTGTACTGCAAGTAGTGCAAGGCCTTGTGTCACTTGGTACATGATGCTCTGCAGCACCCATGTGGAGGCTGTAACCTTTTCAGTCCAGGGGATAGCCTTGGCTGCCCTGCCAGCCACATCTGCCCTACGTCTTGGCAGCATACTGTGTGTTCTAAAGCTGCACTGGTGAGCCTTCAGGGCCTGTGGACATCTGGAGTAGCTCGGCTGAACAGCTGCCAGCATGCACCAGGAGCAGCCAAAGCATTCACTTCTTATGGAGGTGAGAGCTGTTTCATGCCACAGGAAGAGCTTGCAAGCAGGCAGCCTGTGGACCCCGCTGTCTTGAGCCTGCTAGCAAGGTGCATCCTCAATGATATGGCATTGCAATGGCAATTCCTTGGGAAGAAATTGAAGAGTTTCAGAGAACTGTGTGGAAAAAGCAATAAAGCAGTAGACTGTGGAAGCCAGGCTGCAGCTGCAGAGTGCTTAAGTCACTGTTTCCACTTGCCTTCCCTCTCCTGCATCCTGACTCCCTCTTTGGGCCAACCCTACTTATTTAAATTTGCCTTGCCCCACATAGCAGATGAGCTTTTTCATGTGGCAGATTAATTGCTATGTTTGCTGTTGTTATCCTCCTATTTGTTTGATTTTGAGACACTGCCACTTGCTGTTTGAACTGTCTGGCAAGGCACTGCAGCACTCAGCAATCAGTGCTCCTGCAGAGTAAAGAAAACATTCAATTTATCTGGAAAATGAAAAAAAAAAAAAAGGATGGAGGCAAAGCATCATCAGCTGTGGCCTGTGGGACCATGCAGTACCTTTCACCAAGTTCTCCAAGGCACTAAGCAATATTATCATTCTGCTGCCTTGGTTGCTAAGACCATAGAGGAATAACACCTTCAATTAATACTGAGTGAGAAAAATAAAATGAGGATTTTATTAAGAGGATTTTCCACCCCTTTCAGAATGTAAAGTGTCAAATACTCCTGAGATCAGTGGTAAAAGAAAAGGCTTTGGGGAAGAGAAGAATTACATGCAGTTGTTTTAAATGGAGCTGCAGGACATGTGAATTCCTCTTTAAAATTCCTGAGTTTTAGCATGAATGCTCCATAGTAATATCAAGGAGAGGATAAGAAGATGAGGAGATATTCCTGTATTTAAACATTTAAAAACTTGCATTTTCTCCCAGGCTTGTATCTTTGAAACATATTTTACACGATGGACGTTAAATAAGCTGCATTTTCTACAATGGGTAACTTGAGGACTGGGAGGACAAATTTATGGGTTTGGCTTGTATCTTCCCTAGATTTAGACAGAGTGTTTCATGTGCTTGCCTTTGTCTCCTTTTCAAGCACTTGTATGCCTCCTTTCCTGTATGCAGACATGCTTCCTTGCTGCAGAACAGGCCACCCCCTTAACCCAGATCCCCCCGGGAGGAGAGCAGTTCATCACATGCCTTTGGGTCTGCATGGTTTCAGTAGGGCTGCAAAGGCATTTTGTTTCAGAGCACCACAGGAAGGAGAAGCAGACCTTCCCCATTGACTTCCCAGGAGGAAACCATGGGAGGCAGTCATGCAGGAAAAGAAGAGGGCACCATGAAGACATTCATCTCAGAGGAAAGTAACACAGAGGTCACAAGACATCCAAATATAGTGACACCACAGCTATTAATTGCCGCGTTGGAAGAAGAGCAGCTGAGACACATGTGAACGAGGCTGGGCCCCTGAGATGCTGATGGCAATGGAAACAGTTGCCATGGAGATCGCGAAGACAGGCCAACCAAAGGAATTACCAATATGCACGAGTCTGCGCCTGCCTGACATTGAATAATGAATGGCAACGCTGCCAAGTCCCTGCAACATCTCAGCACACACGGCTTGGTTTGCTTTGCTGAAGCTGGAGGGTAACCTCTTTGTGATACTTCTGTTCCAAAGGAAAAAAATTAAAAGATAAATGAATGGCTTCCCTTGCCTGTGCTGATGTTACAGCTTAGCATATAGCTCATTGCAGGTCACAGAAAACAACTGCAGTACGAGGGAAGGAGAGAAAAAAAATCAATAATGCTTATCACTGGAAAGCCAAAACCATCGGAAGCAGAAGGCTGCTGTCCTCAGTAAGACATGCATCATTCCTCCCTGCACATCTGCCACTCTGAGCCTCTCCATCTCAAAGTCAAAGACAACAGAAAGCAGCGCAGCACCATTGGGCCTGTCCTGCATTTTAAGTTGGAGCAAAATCAATGTGAAAAACAATTCCCACCTGACACAAACACACACACACAAAAAAAAAGGGAAAAAAAGAAAAGGGACTACAGAAGCCTCCTACATAGCAAGGAAAAGTGTTCTATCATCCATAAAAACAGCAAGTTTTATTACTTCCAATGTAAATGTAAATTGTTGTCATTCTTGCTAAGGAAAAAAAAAAAGGTGCTTTGAAATTTCTTGTAGTCACTTTTCCATACAAGACTACTACAGGCTTAGCATGTCTCTAACAAAGTTATATTCTTGTTATCAATAAAGATACTTGCATTTATAGAAGTACTTTGAGGACATCTGTCGGCTTTACTTGGAGCGAAGAAATAGAAGCTCAGTTCTCATTGCTGCTGCTTTCACAGTAAAAATAGAGATGCTGAGGCGCTGGCGAACAGCAAAAACTAGTTCTATGTGATGTACTGCATCATCCACAGCACTGTGCTTGGAAGTGGGTGCCCTCTGGGCTTTTTATGGTGACACGTGCTACAAAATACTTTGTCAGCTGTCAAGTGCATCACATAATGCACATTTTCTATTTAAGAAACACTAAACTGAATATATATAACAAGTTTTTAAGCTCTAAAGCTTAAAACAGATCAATGTATTTAACCTATCACCCGTGAACTACACACCCATGTACAAGATAACAAGTTGAAAGCCTTTATTCAGTTTACATGGGCATATTCTTTGGCTTTAAAAGAAAGTGTGGGGCAACTGGAAACCATTCGTAGTCTTCCTTGCTCAGACTGCCCCTTCCATGAGAAGATCAGAAAATAGAACTCTTCTTTGTTGCATGTATAAAGTATGCAGTGAACCACACTGAAAAAATGTAACTGTGAAAAGTGATAAATACTTAAGGGTTTTTCAGACCTTCTCAAGGTAGCTATGTTATACTAATTACACAGCATAATTTATGTAAATACTTCTTTTTTACACCAAAAGGCTGAAGCTATACTGTAGTAAAGAAAGAATTACATTTGCATTCAGAAAAATGAGTTGCCAGCTCTTCATAATTCAGGTACTTTCTAAAATGTCCCTTAATGGGCCTTAGGTAGTTCCAGCATCAGTTTTTGGAAAAAAAAAAATAAATCCAAATTAGCAAAATGCTTAAGTCTGATTATTACAAAATAAGTGTTTCCTCAAATATCATTTCAATAACATTTAAATCTACACTGCTGTTGCTTTTCTATTCGAAAGACTGATTATGAAGTTCCAGATTGGAAATCAGAATGTATCTACTCAGATTTAAGATTCTGAAGGTTACAAGTATTTCTAGTTTAGCATTTAATTCTCACTATTAAAATCTGAATTTTGAATATGAAACAGTATACTGAAAGTTAAAATTACAAATTAATACAGAGTTGCTGAAGGCAGTTTATCCTTGAAATTATTCTGAAAATAGGCATCAAAGAAAATGCATGTGTGATGGGTATGATATTGCCACAAAGGATGAAAAGACTGCTTAAACAACTACTTCTAAAGGGCTTAATCAAACTCTGCAGATGAATGAAGTTTGAACCTGCTGATAGAGTCACATAATACATTTCGACCTTTATAAAGTCTGCACTAAGATGCCTCCTAAATTCTACTTTCAGACCTTGCTTGGTATTTTCCTTTTCTCAGCTGAAAGTGTCGGTTATAACTTCGATTTCCAGAGTGTTCTAGCTTTCAAAATTGCCTCCTTAATTTTGCAGTCCTGTGGTATTTGCCTGGCTCCTTTCAATTCACTGGGTTTTTCAAACATCTCCTTGTGGGTTTCCCTAAACATCAGCCGGAGATTCCAGAATTCAATTAACAGTACAGATGCTTTTTTGTGCTGGTTTTTTTTTTGTTAACTCAGCTGAATTTTATTTACAGGTCATCCATCATTTCATTTTTTAATCTTCCACAATCTTATTTCCATGACAACAAGTATACCTGTCAACAATAAGACAAAAGTATTTCAATATTCCTTAACAATTGTTAAAATCTTTTTATAGTTGTATGTAGCAAGTAGTTATATCAGAAATCAGAAGATCAGAAATAGTTTGGGAAAAAAAAGCTTCTCAAGTTCTTCTAAAACTTTTAATCACACCACTTCAAATACTCTATGCTTCTTGCTTTTTTTCACCTATTCTGCCCAATAATTGCAAAATGCTTGTGACACAAGCTAGTCATTGTTCAATTATGCTTAATTTCGACTGATAAATTTCCACTGAGCATAAATTGATGCCTAGCAGTTTTTTCAACCTGCACTGCACTTTCAGGAAAACTCATCCTGATATGTTATAAAACATAGTTATATTTATTGTTTGTTACTGTAGTTTTTTCCTGTCTCCATTTAAATATCTGGGGTCCAACACAAGGAAAACAAATTGTCAGGGAAGGTGAAGAGGAGGGCCACCATGATGATCAGAGGGCTGGAGCAGCTCCCCTACAAGGGCAGGCTGAGAGAGCTGGGACTCTGGAAAAAAGAAGGCTTCAAGGGGACCTTATAGCAGCCTTCCAGTACCTTAAGGGGGCCCAAGGGAAAGCTGGGGAGGAAATTTTTAGAAGTACATGAAGGAACAGGATGAGGAGAAAGAGCTTTAAACTGGAAGAGGGTCAATTTACACTAGATATTAGGAAAAAATTCTTTACTGTGAGGGTGGTGAGACACTGGAACAGGTTGCCCAGTGATGTTGCAGATGCCCCCTCCCTGGAAGCATTCAAGGCCAGGCTGGATGGGGCTGTGAGCAACCTGGTCTAGAGGGAGGCGTCCCTGCCTCTAGCAAGGGGGTTGGAACAAGATGATCTTAAAGGTCTCTTCCAACCCGAATTATTCTATGATTCTATGATCTTTACTGAGAAACTGTTAAAGCAGATTCTTCACGCAAATTCAAATAATGAAATCAGTTTTTCTTTCCCAAAGAGATCTGATATTCTTTGGCAGAAAAACTTGAGAGATGCTGCTCATGTTCTTCAGACAGACATGGTGGATGATGATAGGGCTCAAATAAAAACAAACTAAAGTAGATTTTATTCTTCCTTGAGCAGAAGTATTAAGTACTCAATATACTTTTTTTTCTACTACTTAATAAAGAAACAAAAGAAATTCAAGACAAATGAGAGGTAACAGTGGAGCAATTCAGAACAGCTATGATGATATTTTTGGTTTGAGATCACGGTCTATATGGAGTCACGTGTAACTGTCACATAATTATGTTGTATTTTCTGACACGACTCATGGTCTCACAAAGCAAAGTCAGTTGGTGATGTTGCTCCGCCCGCCACATTGGACAATTAATACATGCTCACTAATATCAGTCAACTGTTACAATTTCTGAGAGACTGATAGTGAAATGCTATGGAGGCTTTGGCAGCCTTTAAGCTTCAAGTGAAGGAGATTTGCTCACTTCAACTGTAACACACTTCATAGGAATAAAACCTCCAGATCTCCTTATCTTAAGAATGTTTGCCTCATTTTCCCTGTTGCCCAGGAATTTCCCTTTTGGTTTACTGTTTTTTTCTTATCTTCATTCTGTGCCAAGCCTGGAAATCTCTAGTATCACAATTCCTACAAATTAGCAAAGATCTAGGGACAGTGATAGAGATACCTCTCTGCTGGAAGATATAACATCAACATCCAAGGTTAGCAAACCTGGCATGAAGTGTTAGTTATGCTTATGATCTCAGAAGAAAGGAAGAAATTAAATTTTAATATTAAAAAAATAATCTTCTCTCAAATCTGCCTCTAACAGTTCTGCCCGCAAAGCATGGGAGTATCTGTTAGAAAACCAGCTTGCAAAACTCAAGTGATATGTCCTCATTAACAGCTTAGCTAAGAAAGTGATAACCCCTTATTGTTTCCTCACTGTACCCATGAGTTAATGTAACTTTTTGCAATAGTGGCAGCTAAGAAAGTTTATGGCACCCAGTGACCCCAACCAGCAATGCAGATCTTGTACCTCTGTGAGACTTCTGCAAGAGTTCAGATTGCATAAAGCAATGGGAAACAAGAATATAAAAAAAAGGCCCGCTAATAGAAACACCGGCAAAGATAACATGCGACTCCACTGGTTCAGTCTTAAAATAGACCCTTACAGCAGAAAGCAATTATCAATAGAAACTGAAGAACATTTGAAAGTAAAACATTGTAAGAACAATTTAATAGTTTTATTCCATGACATACATCAATCAGCCACAAAGCTGTCCAAACATGCTTTACAATAAAAACTCTATTTTGAGATCTCTTATTTGGTGATATCATGCACTACAGTATGCACATTTGCAGAAAGACAACCTCAAGCTACTAAGAGCTGTTCTGCAGAAAGAATTCTCAAAGTTGGGAAGAGGAGTTTGAGTGAGGAGAAAAATGTTCTTTGAACATGGTTGAGAACAAAGCAGATCTGTGGAAATAGTTAACGTCTGTATAGATGGGAACTGCTCTGCAGTTCAGAAGTACAAGCACTGTATTTCAGCAGCAAGAAGCATCAATACAAGAGACTGTGCCTGCATAATAGTGATGTCTCTATTTTCCAGAAATTATATATATATATATTTTATAATATCATATATCAGAGATCTGCTTAACTTGTAAAACAGTAGTTTTGGGTTTTTGGCTTTATTATTATTATTATTATTATTATTTTTCCTTCCTCTTTTCCTTCTTTCCTTTTTCCTTTTTTGTTTTCTTTCTTCCTTTCTTCCTTCCTTCCTTCTTTCCCCTCTTTCTTCTCCCCTTCCTGTTCATTTATTTATCTTTGTATTTATATGTTGGAAGCTGCTTTCTTTCATTCTTTTTTTTTTAATTCCTTTTTTTTTATTGTGTTTACTTTAATTAACACTCTCTCTGTAATGTTGTTCCTGCTAATCAGGTTATATTACAGCACAAGCTATTTTGGCATAGCACATTTCCCTAAGACCTGCTGTTGCTGCAATGAACTATAGCCAGATTTCCAGTCAAGAACCGTAAGTTTAGGCAGTAAATGTACAGTTCTGAAATGACCAGGTATGAGGTCCCCAATGAGTTTTGCTTGCAACTAAGTGTACTTGTAAAACTGACAGTTCACAACATTTAGTCTGGAAGACAACTCATAGGTCACAAACAAAGCCTTCAAAATAACCATCAATTTTATATACTTCAACTACTCTCTTAGATGCCATTTGAACAAACTCAATTTAAAAAGTTAAGTAGCAATTACTCATTCCAAGGTAGTAATAAACTTCTCATATTGTGACAGCAAGGATGTTCCCTGGATTAAGTGTTAAGAGTTAGTAAATTGACAAAATGAAACGGAAGATCAAAAAGGCAGCATGGTTCTTGTCTGGAAAGGGCAAGTAAGAGAGTACATTCACTGAGAAAGGGGGGGGTGAGGAAAAAAGATTGGTTTTATTCCAGTGAAAGGGACATCAAATGCTTTGGCTCCAAAGTCTGCAGATCTCATGGAGAAGGAAGCTACCATGAAGCAACTGCTCACTTTAAGCTAAGTATAGCAGAGCAGTTCAGCTGGCAAAGGCCCAATAAACCCCATTCTAGGTCATGCAGGAACGGTGAACAGCATATTAATCTAATAGCTGGTTAATGAATGTGTAGACTGCACCTACACTTGAGGATACAAATGAAAAGTCTGCTGAAAGAGGTTCCTTCACAACTTCCATCAATGCAACAGACCTGAGACAAAGACAATTTTGGTTCATTCTCTTTGTGTCTTCATGTTTCATTTTTCATTCTTTTATTTACAGCTGTAAAAGCTAACCAACCAACATTTTCCATACACATACAAACACACACGCACACACACACAAAAAGTACCTGCTCTTGAAAATACAGCAAACTGAAGGAGCAGGGGAGCAATCTTTACCTACCAGTTCTTCTGGATTTTCAAAGCAGATGGGAGAAGGCTGTGATTGGTAAGAAAGGACTGGATGAGGAGAAAAATGAGGATGGTTTCCTTTGGGTAATGGACATTATCCCACAAATACACTTTAGAAAACTTACAGAAACAACTTAGAAAAATTTCCAACCTCCTCCATCTTTTAGATACTAGTGAAAAAAAGCAGTGAAAATGCAGTACTTCACTGGGAAGGCAGCTCTAACACAAAGGCTGCTACCTGGAAGGATCAATTTCAGTACCACCAGCTGAGAATGGAACTATCACACCAGGAGAGAATGTGAGTTTTGATGAAGCAATTTTAAAGTGAATTCCCCTTCAGGAAAAGGAACACATTAAAAAAAAAAAAATCAAGAAAAACCTGCGAGCAATTTAAGCCATCCAGTGGGATGGATATCACCAATGTTAACATGATTAGAGAGCATCAAAGTGCAAGCAAGGACAAAGAACAACTGAAGGTTACATTTACTGGAACGGTTTCCCTCCTCTACTTCTTCCACTTTTCCCACACTCTCTGTGTGGAATGAAAATACCGTATTTTCAATCTCTTTGCAGGCAGTACCTCTCCGCTATTACAGAATGTAGCTCCCATCATAAACAACCAGGGAGTTAATGCTGGCACTTCTGCTGAGCAAACTGCTAAGCCATACACATCATTTATTTCATGCAACATCCCTCAACACATCCAGTACTTTTTTTTTGTTCTGACATGACACAAAGTTAGTAAGTTTTGGGTAGTAGGACAAAATTAAAATCAATGAGTGGGATAATCTAGATACAAAAACAAGTTGATAAAGAAGCTTGAAAGCATTTACAAATAAATTCCTTCCAAACAAGGAAAGGTTAATTAAAAGTATAGAAAGCTTAGAAAGAAAATTAGTATTAGAAGAAAAATAAAAATTGAAAATAAGAGCTATCAGCATGCATAGCAATAACTCCTTGCCTGTCCATGGAGCTACTGCAAATTTTGAAGTAGGTGCCCATAATAACTTTTACACTGAAGGATCTGTCACTTGTGCTAAAATGCTTGGCTATTTACACACAGAAGGAGACTATCTGGAAATAATCCTTGTCTTACTGTTAATCAGAATAGATGTAATAGCTATTAATGTAAATGCAATTATTTCATAGGAAGGAAGACTGGGAGAAGAGAAACTGCAGAGTTTACCCAGACTAGTATCTCTTCAAGTATCATGCAAATACCTAAATTGTTATGTGGCAGGGGCTGTGGGCAAAAAGAGGTCTGCCTCTCCATGGTGTTCTCAGTCTTCGAATTTGGGTAAAAACACAAATTTCTGCTTCCTGTTATGTACTTGACAGAAAGCAGCAAATAACTGAATCATAAACAAGGTCAAGCAGACTACTGTCCTTAGGATGAGAGTTTCACAGCCTCCACAGGACAGGAGTACTCCAGCTTCAGCCATATCCACTTTTTAGTAGTTTCAGCATTACATATGCACATGACACCATTTGGAACTACAAAACTGGCCAGGGGAGATAGCGGCTGCTTGGACTGGGCATCAGTCAATGCATGGTGAGCAACTACTTGTTAGATGAAAAAAACACATATACAGTTATAATTACTACTATTGCTTTTCCCTTCATTTTGTCTCAATAAGTATTTTTATCTCATGAGTTCTATTTTATTGGTTTTTTTTTCTGATTCTCTCCCCCATTTCACTGGGACTGGGGAGCAAAATGCTGTGGGGTGCTGAACAGCTTGCTGGGTTCAACCACAAAACAGCACAGGGATTTGAACAAGAGGACAGAAGAATATAGGAGGACATACGACATAGGCATTCAATTAAAATGATCCAAGCTCAGTATGAATATTAAAGACTGAGAATTAGCTGCACGTAAACCTTCTACATAAATAACTCATTGAACAGTTTTGAATAATTAAATGTAAAATAAACAGGACCTTCTTGAAATAATTTGCAAATAACAGCCCATAGAAATTCTAAACTCGTTTTTAAGAACCTTTTATGCAACTTAATTGAGCATAAATGTATGCATTTTTAAAATATCTCTGTTTTAGCTTTATTATTTTTTTCTTGGTAAAGAAAATGCTTACTTAGAGATAAGGATTTTCTCCTGAGTCATATTTCATCTGATGACATTCCCCTGCTAAATTTGTCACCTCTGAAAAATAGCATTAATGCAAAACAATGTCACGTAGCATTTTCTTATACTTCAACTTATTTCTTTATAAAATATTTTTCCAGAGGAGAAAGCCACTCCAGAAAAGGAACAGTAATTTAGCTGCCTTATGTCTTCCATGTACCGCTACATTCTCCTCATTAAAATTTCATGGAATCAACCAATTAAGATTGGAAAAGACCTCTAAGATCACCTACCACCAATACTGCCCACTAAACTATGTCCCTAAGTACTATTATGTATTTTCCTTAAACGTCTCCATGGATGGTGACTCTATTACCACCAGAGCTGAGAAACCAGATCCTACAAACTCACTAGTGTCCTATGATGGGAAGTGGCAAGTCCTATGAGCAACCAGGCCATCCACCTTGAGCACAGCCTTCCTCATGCTCAAAACTTGCTGACTGGATCTTTTTTAGAAATTGGTCCATTTTCCTCAGATCAGAGAAGGGCCTCACTGTGAGCTTGTGGTTGCTTCTTCCAGGAGTCTGCCCTCACCCTCCAGTCAGTGTCCTGATCCAGCTTTGGATGCAGTCAGCCTACAGGGAGCAAGGGACGTTCTTTGCACATGGCTCTTTCAGCAAGCTCCAACTTGAATTTCTCATGGTGTCTGCAACTGCACATTAAACCATACAGCAACAGAAGAACTTGAACACTCTGTGCAACTGGGTCCTGAAATGCCACCTAGTTTTCTGAAAAGTCACCTAATAAGCCCTTGTTGCTAAGAAGGCTAACAATATTCTTGGATGCATTACAGAAAGGACTGTCAGCAGATCAAGAGAGGAGATCCTTCCTCTACTCAGCACTGGTGAGGCCACAGCTGGAGGTGGGTCTGAATGTGGGCTTCTCGGTAGAAGAGAGACATGAACATACTAGAGTCTTCCTGGACATCCTCAGAAGCTGCCTCAGTGTGGTCTTGGGCAGCCTGCTTGAAGTGACCCTGCAGAAGCAAGGGCAGGGCTAGGAGGACCCAGAGGTCCCTTCACATCTCTACCATTCTGTGATTCATGCAGTGAAGCCAGAGAAACAGGAAGAAATTCAACAAGCCACACAGCAGGTCCAGAGTCATCTGTGTTCCCAGGATCTGCTTATAATTGGCAGAATCTTTAACCATCTTCAGTCCCATAGCACTTTCTTAATAAATACATGTATATCAGCCAATGTAATTCTAAAAAATGGCTTTTAACTATAACAGGTATGAAAACTGTAATGAAATAAAAGATAAAACTTTCAGGGACTGTGCATAGGCAGAGGTCAACTATCTACAGAAATGCAACAGAAGGTAGTAACAATCATTGTCAGCAGTGCCTTTAAGTTATCACTAATGCTTTTCCTATATATAATCAGGTGAAATTAGATCACGGCCTGAAATAGTCATGATTTCACTGTTTACACCCAAAGTAAACAACTTAAGATTCCTCAACAGTCTTGCAAGTCTTTCATTTCTGAAATTACCATTGTGCTTACTCTGTAAAAATAAGCACATTACTAAAAAGGAATTAAAAGAAAATGTCTTCCTCTGATGTACAATGGATGACATTTTTGTGCAATGGAACACCAGCCTGGCACAAGAAAAAAGAGAAAGCGATGTAATTGTGTAGACAAGATGCAGATAAACTTACTTCGTATAAACTAACTGTTCATAAGCAACTCAACGTGAGCATGCTGTAGCTAAAAACTCCAGAACTTTGTCTCTGTGAAGGATTAAGAATTTGCATTAGTTATGCTTCTGGGAAAATCTAGCAATGAAAATGACCTAAAAATATGTCCAAAGCCATAGAGGGCATTTGCAACTGAGTAACCACATGCTTTCTATGTGCTCATAACACACTCAAATCTTGAGTTATCTTTTCTGCAATGAAAATAGTAGTAAAACAACCTGCTCCAGCCATATCTAATTACTAAATAAATTTAAATGCTTTCACACCATCTTTCACTGGAAATTCTTACTTCAAACTTCATAAGCTTCAAGTTTATGTGGGTATAAAAATTGGATTTAGCCATATTTTCCTGAGACATTTTTATCCCTTTATTAGTTTTAGTAGTTTGATAATGTACTTTGCAACTTGCTTTCTTTAAATGAACTTTTAGTACAGAATGCAATTTAATTTGAGGAGAATTATTGCCTGTTTTTGATCATTACATAGGGAAAAAATTCACTGTCAAGATGGTGATGATTTAGCTAGGCATTAGATAAGTTCAATATAATAACTCTCAGCTCAAGTGTGGGAGTATACAGTAAATTTACAACTGGGTATGGCCATTTGAATGAGCTGAAAGCACCATTCAGTCCAATACAGGATTACACATGCATACAGCAAGCATTTATGTACTGCCTGTTTGAATTTTTGTGCTACCACCATCCATATAACCTTGGTATTTCCTGCTTTCTGTGTTGTGCTCATAAATAGTATCTGAAGCTATGACATATGGATGAAACAATGTTGTCCTTGTATAAGTATACTTCTCTGTTTCACTGACTATCCTGTCCCGTGTGTTTTCATTTTCCCATTCTCCATCTATCTTATTAATGTGCTTTCTTACACCTGCAACAGAAATGATGAGAAATCTCAGGGAAATGCTCATTTTAAACTGTACCTGAAGTGCTGCAAAACAATGAGAACCATCCTTATTTTGTTAATGTTCAAAATGGTGTTAGTAGTAATACTGTTGAATTCTAACTAGATGGATTTACTGTATGTAGTTTGCATGCTTTGGTGAAGTATTTGTCTGAAAAGCACTATGTTCTGCCATTTCCAGGCATTCAGTGTATGAACATTAACAAACACAGGCCTTTCACATGAACTGAGGAGAGCTATATCATAAATTAAGAGTTAATTAATATCAATTTCTTGTAACCACTAAGGTAACAACATCAGACTGGCTATGTGATATTGAAGAGGAAAAATACAAGGATGTATGTAGATTGGAAACATACAAATCTTTCAACCGTGTGTTCTGCTATGTCAAACACTGGGCTAGTCAAAGACTCATCAGTATGCTGAAAAACAGATCTCATGTTGCTCATTTTAACCAAGCAGTGGGATAGCCCAGAGTCTCCCTGGAGAAACAGGGTCTGGAATTGTGCCCTCAGTACTGCACTGCGTGGCATTCACACACAGGACCCAACTCTTTCAACTAGCTTTCCTGTGAGAGTTACATTCACTTCTTCCCTGCAGAACAGAGGGAAAGCTTTATACTCCAGCCTGACAGCAGACTGCAGGCATGCTGTGTGCACCACAAATACGCTGCTGACTCTGAGCAGTCCTCCTCCACCTTCACTGACTTCTTTAGCTGCTTCTCCCATGGTGGTTTACCACCCCTAAAACCAGCTCACTCCCTTCTTTGTGCAGATGTGTCTGCCTTTCCAGCAGTGAAAAATCTCCTCTTACCTCCTTCAGAAATAGTCAATCCAACACAGAGAGAACTAAAAAATTTAAAAGAAAGGTTGTAGAGATCACTTTCTCCTTGGTCATGAGTCCAGTCATTCCATCGATGGAGGGAGAAGTGATGTTTTTTGAGCAGTGAGAACTGAAATGAGTTCATCAGGCCACAATCATAACCAGGTGGGTTGTCTGCTTGCTTGCATTGCTTTGGGAGTTGTTTTGTCTTTGAAAATGATACTTCCAACCTGTGACAAGCTTGAATAATGGATCAGTGACAAGGGAGAAAGCTTAATGTGCATGGGGACTGAGTTTCCACAGGCTACAGCTGCTCATTTCTTTTTCTTAGTCTCCCCCTGTATTCTGCTGACTGTGCCTCAGCACACTACAGATAAAGACAGAATATACAATAAATGATCAAAAGGAAGTATGGCTCAATTTACCTGCTCCTCTCAGAAGTCAGATTTTTCAAGGCATGGCTAGCCTGTATACTTTTTTTTTCCAGCTGACAAAAGCAGAATTGCTGCTGGTACTATCAAACTGCCAAAAGCACTCACAGTCATTATTTTGGAGGATGTGAATGGACCTTCACTGTGCAATTTGATATATAAATATAATTTACAAAGTGTCCCTGTTGCCCAAGCCATCAGCTATATTTTCATTAATATTCCAGTCGACAAAACACACACAACTGAAACAAGTGACACTTCCTGGGTTTACTGCACTTATCAAACATTACCGAGAGGATAATATCAGGAAAAGAGCGATACACACAACACAACTGACTTTGTGAAAAACAGTAAATGTTTTGTATGTCTCATTGAAAGTCTGCACCATGCTTTTCCCATAATAAAATTAATAAAGGGATTCCATCCAAGGAAAGAGGCAGCTGTCATTGAATGTTTGCTGAACAGCCTAAAAGCTGCATTTCAGAATAACTTTAGTTAACCTAGACTTGATCAGACAGGTTTACTGCCTGAAACAACCCACAAGCTTCACTACGGAGTACACAAGTACAGGTATTTCATAAGTGTTACATGTAGGCGTTTACAACACAGCAGCTATCAGACTCTTCCTACTCCTATTGGAGAACTTAAGAAAAACTCAAGTGAAGGTTTATATACTTTTATGTTGTAAAAATAAACTGAGCAGACACCTGAAATCTGTGGCAAAATAATGCCTAGCAAGAATTGTAATAGCAGTTCCTGCACCCAATGCTCTGGATGTCAGGAAGGAAAGCTAAAGATCCTGAAGAATGTTTGGCCATTTTGTCTATCAGAAGCTACAGAATTCAAACAAACATGTAAATGTACCAGCTGAAGCTGAACTAAAAATAACTGTGATTCTGTGATTCTTAAGGAGTTTTAAAGCATATTCTGCAAAAATAATAATAATAAAAAAATGTTTAAAATACCAGAAAGTTGTGTCTATTAACATTACTCCATTCTCTTCCAAAAAAACAAGGTGTTTTAGTCCCAACTCCTGCTCTTATTTTTCCCTTTCTGTTTTTTTTAAGAATGTTGTTCATAAGTATGAACAATATCCAGGCTTTAAATTCTCATATGGTATTAGAGCTTTTTTTGTCCTGTCTTCCTTCTTCTCTTTCTTCTCCTCCTCTTCTATTTCAGAGTTCTATTATTTCTGGGAACAAACAGAAAATTTTGAAACAACATTTTTAGAAAAAATACAAGAAAGATCAAGGCAACAAGAAGTAAGATACATTAATCTTCACTGCGCTATGTGGGAAACGAGGATAATGGACAATAATACTAGCAAGAAAAAAAGTTCATGTCTTCTAATTGTCATAAACCTAAATGAAAAGTATTTTGGGTAGCAGTGAAACAAAATGTAAAGGCTGTGTTGAAAAAAAGTGGAGAGGAGTGTTCAGCTACAAAATGCACTCCAGTTTCCGTGCAGGCTGTGTGATTTGAGTTCATGAATCTTTGGTTTTGCAGGTGAGAGAAAGATACTTAGCTCCATACCAGAAACTCATGCAAGTTTTGTCATAACATTCCTGGCCTAATCACCAGCTCTTTAACCAGGACCTATAAAAAAATATCCAAAACACCCTCAAAAATAGGGTCTTGGACTAGATCTGGACACTTGAGGCACAGACTAATCATGTCCTTTGTACAGCTTCAGAGTAAATCTGGTCCTGATCACAAAATCTCCAAGTGAGTCCCACCAAACCTGAAATTAAAGAGATTTTTCATTTGTATTCTTTTCGATCTGGAATTTTTGTTTTTCTTTGCGTGCTGCCAGTAAAAAAATGTAGCCAGGGAGAGGACAATCCAGGATCTCTCGATGGGTAAAAAGCAGCTTAATTTGCCACGGAAGCAGAAACGAGACCTCAGCTCTCCTCTGAAACATACAAGTAGCAAATGTGGTTAGGATGACAGTTATTTGCTATTTGGCTTCCTGGATAAATAGAAGCATCCTAAGGATATGTATCAGACCCTGAATACCTTAGATATTTGGAAGGTTTGTAGAGCCCACAAAATATATATCTATCTTTCCAAAAAGCGTTGCAACATCTCTGAAAATCTCCTAGAATGAAGTCTTCTCCTGCTTCCATTTCCTCCAGTTACGGCACACCTCTTGGTGAGCCGACCTTTCCCTGATCAAACCCACCTGACTATTTAGTTCATTAATCTATTTAGTATGACCCCTCTGCCATTACCCTGGTGAACACCACACAACTTTGACTTATGCAGCAGTCTGCTGGGACCTACTTCACTCCAGCATTCAAGCAGTATGGAACACAGGAAGACACTATCTCCTGAACTGGGCTGATCTTTCGATATTTACTGTTATTTGCAGTCATGACCTTGACCATTAAATTGTGACACTGTCTGTTGTTAGTAAACACCTCTGATGTATACAATTACAATTTTACCTCAGCCACTCTGTGCTGTATAGCACAACTACGGATTTCCCTCAACAAACACAGTCTACCCGCATATCTAAAGGTTCTGCTTTGATAATAGTCTATGCTGTGATTTTATTATTGCATAAATCTCAACAGCCATTGACTCTAGGTGTTCTTTCTCGTATCTCTCATGCACTAGTGACGTGCAGAATCAAACTCTGTAACCCAAGTAAGATTACAAAGCAGGTACGGTTTATTCAGTGCTGCGCAGACACTGGGTGCAAGGGGGATAGATCTGCCTAACTTGCACACCGTCTGGAAAAATCATGCTACAGATATAGGCCAAACTAACACATAATCAATAGTTTTCCCAGAATTTGGATACATTCATTACACCCCGGAGAGTGGGTCGTGGGATGAAGATTTGTTGTTTTCCTCGTGAAGGCTTCTGACCTTTTTCACTATAAACTTCTGACCTTTCAGGGGGGAGTCCCCCCAAACTGGTTTCTTCTTGCCCTGCGGACATTTAATCACCTCCCTGCCAAACGTCCTTGGGCTGTTCTCAAACCCTTATCTTTATGGCCTTCATCCCCCTTATTCTCAATCACTGTGAAGCCTTCTTGCCTTTTTACTTTCGCTTATGGGGCCCTTCTCACCTTTCACTAGCATTCATACTAGCCATATCAAGGAACTGAACTTTTGCATGTTCTTCCTCTCTACTCATTTGAAGTGTGTTTGAAAAAGGATTATTTCCCTGGTAGGAACTTATAAATAACTTCCTGAAAGTCCGTCTAGCTCTGAGGTGTAAAAAGGAGGTTGAGAATAGTAAGTAAAACCACTTTTTGCAGCAGACCAAATCCACCTAATTGCAGTGACTGTATAGACAACATCTTCATTACCCTTAACACGGCATAACTAAGATGAAAGAGAACTGTATTAGTACCCTGTGTTCTCAGAGAGCCCTGCAACAGACCACCATTTTAGTGCAGCCCTGATCCTGTTTCTCCACTGGTTTATGCATGGATTTTTCAAAGTAGGGATAATCTAAAAGGATAAGTCAAATCTGAGAAAGACTATCAAAGACTTACAAAATGGTAAATTCATGAAATGTTTTATTTTCCATAAGTATTAATATCAACTAAGGTTTTCAGAGCTGCTTCATAGTTATGGCTCCAAGACCATGCTTTTTCAGAAGCTATGCTAAGCAACTCCCACCAAAAATTCTAAACCAGTCTGCACCAAAGCAGCCATACATTTGCAGTGAACGGCCTTGGTTTTATACAACACTGCTTAGCAGCAACTACAAACACCAACGTGTTAGCAACATAGTTTTTCTCTCAGAACCAAACAAGACATACCAGACTCCAAAGAAAACAATTCTGCCCCAGCTGAAACTAAGACAGGAAGAAAACAATACAGAGACAAAATAGGCTGCTACAAACACTTGAAGCTGACTTTACCAATCTCAGCTATCTTGGTGTGGAGCTACAGTAAGTTTAACCAGCACTGTGTTTTTCACAGAGTTCTTAAGTGTAGATAGAGAAAGAGGAAAAACAGATAGCAGGCAACAGCCACTAAGAAAGGATATTTGACAAGCTACATTTCATGGCAGTTCAAAGTAATTTACTTATCTACTTTTCCTCACGTAGAGCCTGCAAGAAAGTAATCACAAAGGTCATTTTCAGTAGACATATACTTTACCAATTCACTTTCAAAAGAGATAATTCATAGTTTGGCTTCCTACTGTTTGTTATTTGATTTTTTTTACACAGGAAAAAAAAAAAAGACGACAATTCCATTAACTAGTGAGGAGTAAAGAAAACTGTGCTGCAAAGCTGTAACACTGTGATGAAGTCATTTATATGCAGAGAAAGAGCTATTATATGAAATGGTACTGTTACCTCTGCATAAGCATAGAGCATCTCTCAGGGTAGAGATCCATTTTGATGTAAGCACTGAAATAAGAGACCAGCTTTTAAAAAAAAAGCTCAGGATATTTGACATCAGTTGAGTGGATCCTCTTTCACAGAAAGGTATCTATTCAAGTTCTGAAAGAGATGAGGAAGAAATACCTCAAAATTTCTGTATCCGACCTAATCAAGCACTAAATTTCTCTGCCTAAAATATCTAAACCTCAGAAAATCTGAATATTTTAAACTCTAAAAGAGGTACTAAATAATCTTTTGGAAAAAGTTGGCATGCATCTGAGTTGATTAAGGAATAGTTCCAAACTCTAAATGGAATCTAAAAATTATAGGAAGAACTTCCAGCACTTCCAATTTAAGGCAATAATACTTTTCAAGAAGTGTCTGTCTACTTGCTATTCCAAAGATTGCCTGGACAAGGAATTTATTTACAAAACACTATTATCCTCTTTTCCTTTTTCCTTCAAAAAAGGGAGAATACGTCCTAGAAGATGCAGTCTAACAAGCATATACAGTTCCATCATGGATATCTGCATCTACTTACGTGTAAAAAGAGCATTCTTAGATAAGAACTGCAATCACCTGAACATATGGCAAAGCCCCAGGCAAAACCCCATTCAAAAGCAATGGAGGTTGGTAGAAAATAGAGCAGTGCTCTGGGGAGTTTTGCAACGTGGACAGCCTGTCAGTGGCAAAGACAGCCTGAACTCACAGGAGAAGCAAAGGTGCCTAGTATACTAACAATAAAGTTATAAGCAGCTTACTAATGCAGGACGCGGTTATTGGCATGAGGGCACAGTGTAGCCCTAAACTTAAGCATATGTCAGATGTTGATGGGCAGAGAAACGACGCAGACTGAAGGCACCACGGAAAGCTGAGCACCTCTCAATTTACCCTGCACCCTCCCATCAAATCCATAAGGACCAAAGGATCCATCCCCCTGGACTGACCTTTTCAGTCCAACAGCGATGGAGTCAGATGGCAAAACTCAGACATTTAAAACCAGCAGTTATCACAGAAAAGTTTGCCATAGTAAAACACCTGGAAAACAAAGAAATGCATAGGGAACAATAAATACCATTGCTTACGTTTTTTTTTTTTTTTAATTCTTCCAGACATAAAACTTTTATTTGAGCATTCAGCATTTAGCTCTCATGCAGCAGGAGTAGAAATCTGCTTTAGAGCCCGGATAAATATTAAGGAATTTGTATAACCCCATTAAGAGCTAAATGTAGCCAGAAATGACAGTTCAGTGGAGCAGTTGTGCAAGGAGTCACAGAAGTAGGAGCTCATTCTGACCCCTTGGGGCTCTGTGTCTGAGATTATGGACTCAAGGAAAAAAAAAAAAACAAAAACTCTTGTCATTGCCTTACATATTTTCTTGGAAGGTGAATGTCCAATAAATAGAAAACAGATGCTGCTAAACATTTTACGATTTTTCTCATTCCTTAGCTCCACAAATGTTTTATAATTAATGGGACCGGAAAAAAAATACCTTTCTGGTCCTGTGTTTGGCTTTATATAATACCCAAAATATATTTGTGAGAGGTAGAAGTTTTCTGAAGTGGAAGTTTCCAGTGTTTTCTGTATGTAGTGTAGGTCCTTACTGAACTTATATCCTTCCTGTGAAATTTTTACATATGCTATTGCTCATAAAGAAAGCTTCTGAATAGAGTGAAATTAAGAATGGGGTGTTCTGACTCGGAAGATAAGGAAAATATGCAGGATGGGATGAGCCTCACATAGGACAGTATGCGGAGTGCCAAGCACAGGACAGCTCGGATGTGCTAACCTTCAAATATTGCCCTCCATCTCCAGTATTACAGCAACAGCACTGGGAAGTCTGTGAGCCTGAGACACTCAACCAATGAGTGCCAGGTGAGGCATTACCTGCATCGAGTTTATAACTGGATGAATGTCACTGACTGGTGCACAACTTCTACCTTGCCAGTAGGGGGAAGGGGCAATTACTGCAATAATGAATAAACTTTGCTGCTATCACTAAGATGTTTGCCTAACTAGAAATCTTCAACTCACGCTGACAGAAGTTTAACATCATTACAGTTACTTTCTTGAAGCAAGCAAACAAAAAACTCACGGATCTGACTGGAAGTTTGATGAATAAAGAGGTGAATACAGAAGAATTTGAGCTTCGTGTCAATCACAGCATTATGATTTCACAGCATTGGTACTTTAAAATGATAGTAAAATGACAAAGTGAACTGAATAAAAATGCTACTGGAAAAATCTCTCAACACTGCTAATAATGTTATATGGCTGAAAAATAGCATTTCTTGTCTCTATTTTCATTTTGTTCACATCTGACTCTTTTTTCATAGTTTTCTCCTTGAGACTCTCTTTGACTTCCATCAAATATACTATCTTCCAGAAACATCCTATCTAAGCACAGAAAAGAATTAAATCTTGATTTTGTCAACAGTCAGAGGCGGGTTGTCATGAATGCAGGAAAAGTATTACTGGGAGTCCAATCCTCACTGTTTCTCTATTAGAGATCAAGTTATTCGAGAAACATTTTCTTTCCAAAAGATTCTTCTGAACAGCATTCTCTCTGTACTACAGAGTGAAGCACAAAATAAACATAGACAAATACACTTACGTGTTTTACAATGAAAATACAAAGCTTTTTGAGTTCTTCTTACCAAAATGGTTAAGTGGGCAGGAAGTCACTTCTCAGACAAAGCCTGAAGTGTTAATCAGCCTCCTGCAAATGTCCTTCACAATGGCAGTTAATGGATTTATGGACACTGGTGCATTTCATACAACCTGAGTTTTAGCCCATTCATTTCTGCAAGGTTGGATGAGCAGAAAACTTTACACTTAAGCAGATATTAAACTGCTGAGTGGCACAGAGATACAAGAAATGAGAAAAATTAACAATACTTCTTTTTTTTCCCCTTATAAATGTATTGACGTGGACTCCACTAATGTCCATCTAAACCCTGTCCTTCCTAAGGATGATAAGATCACAGGACTCATGTTGTTGGAAGGGGCCTTGGGAGGTCTGTGGGGAACGCTCCCACGCAAAAGCAGGATCAGCTTATAAGGTCAGACCGGGCTGCTCAGGCTGTTGTCCATGTGAAGTCTGAAGCTCTCCAATTACTATCATGGGCAAAACAGACTCGGCATTGGGAGTTACTAACAGACTGGAGCAGTGACAACTAAAAGCAAAAGGAAACCACCTTCCCTCACCCACCTTTTCTCTTCCCTCTGAGCACTGCAGGGGAACAAGGCTGCCGTCAGCCCGTAACCCATCGTCCCTGCCACCCACGGTCACTCGCTGCCCCCGCGCCACGTGGTTCCCTCCTACGGACGCCGTCGTTCCTGAGCGGATCCCGCGTGGGCTTCCCACAGGCCGCAGCTCCCCAAGCACTGCCCCAGCGCGGCTCCATACGCGGGGCCCACCCTTCGGGCCCTGCTGCAGCGCGGTCCCCAGGGGCGGCAGCTCGCCCGGCCCTCCCGCCGCACCGCGGGCGGCTGTCCTCGGGCCGCAGCTCCGGCCCGGCGGTATCCGCGTGCCGTGCCTCCCCGGGCCGCACCCGCTGCGGCACCGGGAGCTCCTCCGTGGCCACGCGGGGAGATCTGCTCCGCGCGCTGCCCGCGGGCTGCAGGGGACGGCCTGCTCCACCGCGGGCCTCTGCTGGGCTGCAGGGAGCTGCTGCTCTGCACGTGGAGCGCCTCCTGCACTGACTCGGTTCCTGTAGGGCTGATTCCCTCTCATTACTCAGCCTTCTCTCCCAGCTGCTGTCGCGCCGCATTGTTTCCTCCCTTAACTCTGCTCTCATCCTCATTTCTGCATGAAGGCGGATTAAATTGAATAGCCAGACGTGAGCTTAAAACCTGAACATCAGTGTGTAATATTAAACTATGCAAAACTATTTAAGAAAATAAAACATCTCCGTAAGAACTCGGCTGTATGATGAACCCAAGAACATAGGAATACAAATATGAGAAACTTGCCTTCTTTTTCTTATATACCACCAATTAATAGATTATAGTAAACCTTAGTGAATGTATCTACATACGTGAAGGTACATACATGAAGATGCCTTAACTTCTGTCTGCCCTTTTTTCCAAAGCTTTAAGAACAGTCCTACAAATACACAGAGATAACAGGTAGTCTTCAGAGGCACTGCTTTTTCACCTTTTACAGATTTCCATAAGCGCTGGGTACCCATTTCATTCTTTGGTTTTCAAAAAATTCTTCCCTGTCAGTGAATAATGATTGTCCTGAAAACAGATACCCATGGAAATTAATAGCTGTACATCACATTTAGCCCAGCTTTCTTCCAAGATATTTTTAAGTAAGTGTCAGGCAATAGTTCCGTTTTAATCAAATGCTGTTTCTCTCTTGTAATTTAATTTCAAATGCAGCTGTCCATCTAGTTCACATGCAGATCATTACACCTTTTAATTTTTAACAATGCTATTGGGCTGGATGCATGAAAAAGATAATGGGCAGAAATTTTTCTTTCTTGTGGTAATGAAAAGAGTGTCTTGGCTATACATTTTTAATTCATTTTTTAAACATTAATGCTTCTGAAAAGAACGATTAGGCTCTGGTTAATCTTCCCAGGTGCTAGGCTAGACAACCACATCTTGAAAAACACATGCGTTGCTCCTACAGCAAATGCACAACTTCAATACGTGCAAACATAAGCTAGTAAAAACCATTCTTTCCGCATGGCAGGTTATATATGCCAAAAAAGGTTTATGCATATCTATACCCAGCTCCTGCCCATCTTTTGCTAGTCGTCCATAAAAGACTGTTGTAAGACTTAATCACTAATTTGCGTCACAGTATGCACACTCCACTTGATAACATATGAAAATTTCCAAACAAATTGGGAAAAAAGGCCTGGAAAAAAGCATGAATATACAATCACAGAGTTGTTCAGCGTTTTGAATTTCAGAATTAAATGTTTTAATGCAACGAATTACTAAGCAGGTCCTATATTCCCTGAAGATAATTAGGAACCTGGCTCTCACTGATTTTAATGGGATATAGCTGCCTCAAAGTCTCTTAAGAATTATTAATACTATGGCATTGCAATATGTGCCAGATATGACTTACATTTAACACAGCATGGCTTTGATCTTAAAAAGAAAACTGCAGGCATTCACCTATAAGAATAAGCAGTGACATTGTGCTGCATCTGGTTGAATCTGCAAGTTGACAAGCAAGAGAGAATATCTGACATAATATGATGCAGGAGAGCAGTTTAGTAAATTGCTGAATGGGGGATGCAGGAAATGGACCAAGCGAATGAAAAGTAAAAGAAATAAGGATCAGCTCAGGTGAAAAATCACAATAATTCCAACAGAAGTCGAGAAAATAGCTGAAACTGACTCAGATTCATCAATTGTCATGAAAGAATATATGCTATTGAAGAAACAACAAAGCAGTCATTTCATTTCCAAAGAGCAGTCGAAAGTCTGCTTTCGGCACAGTGCTGGGAGATTCAATAAGAATTAAATTTTAGGAATTATTGCATTCTGTTATTTTCTTCTTGAAAGCTAAGAAAAGGTTGTTCTCATGTGAAGAATGGATTTAAAATTGTTGAAAAGGGTCATCAGCAGCTCACTGAAAAATTGATTCAAAATATTATTCTTTTACTGTTGAATAATAGAAACGGTAATGTTGTAAATGCTATCCTAAGTTTGATAGGACTTCTGCAGGATGTGTTCAGTTTTTAAAGAGATTTTATCTTTTCAGTAAAATTCAAATAACATCATCATGCTTAGACACATCAAAACAAAAAATAATGATGACCATAGGATGCAAGAAGCAGAATTACATATCTCTCCTAGTAGATAGAGTAACAGGATAAGAATCAAAATATTTTATTAGCTTTGTACTGGATTATTGGTAAGCATTTGAGACTGGCGACAAATGTAAAACAGTTGACTGTTTTCAAAGGGGCATACATCAAAATTGTTTTACCAGATAACTTCAAGGGCAGCAATGATATTGGTAGAAGCCTTGGAAGGTGCAGCAGGAGCTGCACTACTACAGGCTGCTCTACCTCCAGAGCTGTCGCAAAGAAAGTTTGCAAAGCAACATATTAATGATCTACTTTAAGAGATCATAAATTTACTTTATGTAGTTCAGCAAAATGCCTCTCATTAGAATTGGCAGGAAAAGAGACCAGAGATAGGGAAAAAAGTATCTTAATGAGAAATATTTTTCAGATCAAAAGCAGAAAACTTTGGGAAAATGAAAAGTGTCAATTCAGAAATAAAAGTCTGAAATGGGAAAAAGCATGCCTAGATTTTTGGCCTGTACTAGCTCTATATTTGATGGCAACTACTTTTCTTCAGTGAAAATGTGTTGATTTCACTTTTAAAATCCCTCAAGGCTTTTATCTCAAGATGAAAAAGGCCACTTCTTATTTACTCTTGTCACAGTTTGTGACACCTGTATGTTATTTCAGTGGGAGTTTTTGCTCACAAGAAAAGAAGAAAAAAGGTCCTGCAGGGCATCAGTGCAGCACCATGGTCTTGGAGAAACCTGTCAGTGGCTTTCAAGCCAAATATGCCTGCTTTTGCCTGCTTTTCCCTGTGGGGAACACATTGAAGAAACTCACAGTTCTCAGAAGGGCAACACAGCTGCAGAGCAGAAACTCTTGGGATATGGCAAAGCAGATGCATCAGTAGGCAAAGGACGGGCATTGCTCTGCCCACGTTATGGGGGTAAGAGCCCATAGGTGACAGGAAAAAGTTTTTGCAGGGCTTCGTCAAGCAGAGCATAAGAAATTTCATAAATTCAGAAATGTGATGTGATTTCCAAATATGCTTGCTTCAGCTTCTCTCTCTTTCCCCTTCAAGTTAACTTAATTTTCTGGGCCTCTAGACCTTTGTATAATCGCAGATTATATAATCCAGAGGAAGATGGGTAGAATGGCAGCTAGGATGATGAGTGGTACAGGGCGCATTGCGTGGGAGGGGGCTTGACTTCTGAACCCTGGGACCTTTGTTGGGTGACCTGGCAGTACATGTAGCACATGCAGCATGGTCCAACAAAGCAGACTATATAAAACATCTTGTTTTCTTCTTGAAGTTGCACAGGCTCTTGTCATGACTTGAGAGTGTCATATCAAGAGAAAGCGTTAATCAAATAGTAGGTTTTTCTTTATGTCGTCTTCAGGAAAAGAAATGGAATGGCTAAGCTAGAATTTGAAAGATTCAGAAATTGCAGTCATTATCAGGATACGTCGGCTTACCCATGCTTCCAGTTACTGTTTTCTGTTGTGTGCGTGTGGATCACTGGTGGCTCTGTGAAGAACTGGCTTCAAATCCTGGGTATGACTGTCATGGAGCACTATGGGAGTTACAGTAGTGAGGACAACCACCAGGTACTGCAGTGACATTGATAACTTTGTAGAAACTATAGATGATAAAAGGTTGGCAGCAGACTGCGTTTCCTGCACGTGTCCAGTCATTTAGATAAGTGTGGATACTTTGAGGCTGCTGACGGCCATAATGAACTGAAGATCTGTGATGGATCTCCAGACAGGGAAAACTATTAGACTAATGACTTCCATTTTTTCTTGATTAAGAACCTAAAAACACTTTCAAGGCTAAGGTTGTGCCAGTAGAAGGTAGTCCTAAAAACTTCAAATTCTGAAGATTGACTTGTCCTAAAGAACAAAAAATAGGTTATTGCTTATCTGTCAGTGAACTTTTAATAAATTTTGCCTATGTATTTCTCCCACTCTTGAATCTTTCCGCATTTTCAAACTTGTGCCATCATACATAGTTTAGTCCTATTACAGATAAATAAAACACTGTGAAATCTGTAATCATCAGAAACAGAAGAGCAGAGTGCTGAAAGAAGAACCTACACAGCAGAACAACAACCATTGTCTTAAAAATAACCAGTCTTTTTTTACTGTTTTCTTCATTTCAGAGTTTAGCTTAGAAAAGGGTTAAGAAATATGTAGGTTGCTTTGCAACTAATGCCTCCTGTTTATTTTCATGGAAAGTACAACAAAGAACACAAGAACACTCTTATAGAGCAAATTCTCAGCTACAGAACACTATTTTTCAGCATAGTCACCACCATTAGCTGTGTATTTTTGCCAGTGATGAACAAGAGCCAGCATGCCACACTCATAAATATCTGCACCAACAGAGGTGACCCATTGTTGGTGTCACCACTGCTAAAACGCACCACCCACTGCCTCACTTGGCTCACATCCACCAGTTGGTGTCCATAAATGTTCAGCAAGCATCACTGAATGTCAGTGGGTGCCATTTTTTCCACATGCAGGAATTAATTTCCACTCCTTTGCTTCATCTGCACCTCCATACCAGACACCATTCTGTCAGTGCCCCTCTGCTGCCATCTACTGCACAGCAACAAAATGTGGGACATTGATGGGAAGGTTCAGCCTCTGCTCTCCTACAACCAGCATCCACTTCTGACATTGTGGGTCAGCATCATAACGTAGGAGATATCACTTTTGGAACAGCCCTTGTATCTTACATTTTGCAAAGTGTTCTAAAGTTTTGATTTGTTTTGTTTTGTTTTGTTTTGTTCTGTTTTCAAAAAGGACGAGGCCTCTAAGCTTGCTCGAGCTCTCAAATTTCCAGCTACACCTTTCAAAGGACAGTTTGAACATAGGGCTGGCTTTGCTCCACTGTTCTGTCCATTAGACTCCTCTGCTACCAATGTATGATATCAGTAAAGCCCAATGGAAGCAATAAAAACATCAGTAATGAAGGTCTGTGAACCAAAGAGACAAGCATGGTGCCAGTACCACCTGGCCCTTTGAACACATGGATATTAAAAGCATCTCTTTTTGTCATAACACAATTTGTTCTTTTCATCCTCAATTAAGAAAGCACTGTCTTGAGACTGAAAGCTTTGCTTAACAAGAGTTCTCTCAGCAACTAAAGACAAAATCACACATATAAATTTTCTATCATTTCCATCAACAGAAAACTCAAGGTCACATTTGGGCAGTACAAAAGGAGTGATGATTTTCTAGTTATCTTTAGAATTTACAATGCTATCTCCATCTGCTCAATGCATCTCCAGTGCTGCTCAAACAATACTCTGAGGTTTGTACCACTGTGAACCAGCATGCCCACTCTGCACTAGCACCTCCTCCTGCTCCTTGTGTTACACCTATACCAGTCCCTTTGGTTTTCTACTTTTGAAAGCAGTGGTGGATAAGATGGTACAATCTTCAGTCTGTAAGATGGAAACAATACATCTAGATTTTGGAAAGCAGCATAACGCATTACTTATCAAGGACGTAGCCACTCAGTGGGAGGTAATGGACCTACCAGCAAGTTTAAAACAAAGCTAGAACAGGCTGCACATGCTCTAAAGCTGTCTCATAAAAAAGACACTTGCTGTGAATTCAAGGTCTGACATTTTTCTTAATTGATGACAGTTTATTTTTTTCAGATTATACAATAAAAGAAAACAGCATTCTTAATATTTCTGCAAATGTCAATACATTTTCTTACACCACTTTCTGAGGAGTTGGCAGTTCCTCAGCTTTCAGGTAGTGACTCCATCCATAATAGTTTTGTTTGTTAGAGGAAAAAAAAGTGGAAAGGCAGCAGGCCACATGCTGTACCTGGAGGCAGTGGGAAGTCTGCAAACCATTTGCCTAGGGGCATTTATTCATCTGAAAGACTTAAATGGAATAGGCTAGTCCTATTAAATCTGACAACTAGTTGTTGTTTACCAGCAGAAGCAGAGCCTAAAAGACCTGTCAGAAACCAGTTTGATGGGGAAGTAATTATTCTGCTGTGTATTCTAGGCAAAATTGCTTAAAATGCTCTTTGACCAAAGAAATGTAGTGCTTAAAATTCTTTTTTATAAGTGTAACCTGGACGCAGCTTATACATGTACCCTGTTTATAGATGCTTTTTACCGTCACCTTTCACTAGCAGTGTTTATTATCAACTCATATAAAATTGTACTTAATTATCACTTCTGTCAAAGCTCAAAATCATAACACTGCTGAGTTCTTTTTTTAAGCCTTAAATTGAAACTTGTGTTAGTTGTGCAATGTTAACAGGAGAACTGCACCATGAAATGGCGAAGCCATTTGCACTTGTGAGTTTTCACATTCAAATGTAAAATGAATAAAATCACAAACCCACATTAAGATTCTGCCTTAGGGAATAGAAGATCTACATTTTCATCGGACAAATCTCTGTATCTCAACTCCTGTGCTTGAGAAATGGGAATGGCATTATACAGGACAGTGATTTAGAGGACAGGTAGGTTAGACACTACCACTGGAGTCAGGGCACAAGTGTAGCATGGTGTGCTGCACAGCAACCACGGCAGTCCAGTTCCGCTTTTCGTGATAGATGAGGCTAGGCACAGAGATATGCCACTCTTTTTAACCCATCTGGTAATTCTGTACAGCTCTTGCAAAGTCCAGCATGGAATAGTTTGTACAGTAAACACCAGAGATGCACGTGTTGGCTTCTCATCTCTAAAAAAACTGTTCCTTAGCACGTATTATGCTGCATGGTGCACTGCACAAAAAGCCTTGATGCATTTTCACAAGGAAACTTTGAAGGCTGTGGGCAGCATGGGTGGATTATCATAGAATCATAGAATGGCCTGGGTTGAAAAGGACCACAATGATCATCTAGTTTCAACTCCCCTACTATGGGCAGGTCACCAACCACCAGAGCAGGCTGCCCAGAGCCACATCCAGCCTGGCCTTGAATGCATTCAGGGATGGGACATCCACAACCTCCTTGGGCAACCTGTTCCAGTGTGTCACCACCCTCTGAGTGAAAAACTTCCTCCTGTTATCTAACCTAAACCTCCCCTGTCTCAGTTTAAAATCATTCCCCCTTGTCCTATCACTATCCACTCTTATTAACAGCCATTCCTCTCCTGTTTATATGCTCCTTTCAAGTATTGGAAGGCCATAATGAGGTCCCCTTGGAGCCTTCTCTTCTCCAAGCTAAGCAAGTCCAGTTCCTTCAGCCTTTTTTTATAGGAGAGGTGCCCCAGGAGGGAACTGGACTTGTTTTGCTTTACAGAAGAGAAGGCTCCAGGGAGATTAAATGCACACAGTTCGGATACAGGCTCTTGCAGACCACGAGGAATTTTCAGCAAAGCATGTTGTAAACAGTTTACCCTATTTCCAGAAAAAGTTGTTGTTGCAGAGCATGCACTTTTTGGATAAGTGGAAGTCAAATGGCTCTTGAGTTTGTGTTAATTTTTATTGACGAAATTCAATTAGGAACAGTGCATGTAAATGCTAATAGACTCAGTTATATCTAAGCTAGTGTGAATACATAATCCTCTTACTGTCTAGATGATTTAATAGTCACCCTACTGAATAATCTTGCTTCTTCCCCCACAGGTAACACATCTGAATATTGCAATACACAGTCAGAGGATTTAACTGATCAGGGGTCCTTAAACTGAATGAGAGTTGGAAACTCTCTTCTTGTGCACAAAATATTTATCATTTGAAGCTCACCAAACACTTATGCAGAGACAACTCTCTGAGAAGAGCCCTGTGCACAGAAATAACACAAATCAAATTAGTGCACTGAAGCTAAATAGGACAAATTTAATCTCATCTTGTTAAAAGTTCTTCAGAAAGTCGACAAAAAGAACTTACATTTCTTACTTTTTAAAATATCATGGAGGGTGAGTAGGAGAATACGACAATGATTCTCAAAGGTGGAAGTCACTGAATTGCACCAGATTGGTTTTTTTATATATTCAGCAGCTCTTTGAAAAGACAGAAAAACCGTTTACTGCATAAATGTTTTTTTTGTTTTGACTGACAATCCTGTCAGTGGCCCTCCATGATTCCAGTCCTGTGCTATCCAATGGTATCCAGCTGGAAATGGGCGCCAATGAAGCTGGCATATACTTCAAGAAGCAGTGAATAAGATATTGTGTTGCAGTACTAAATCTTTCTTTTTTTACTAGAAACTGTTTTTTAAAAAAACATGCTTCTCAGAGAAACGATCTTTCTGCAGGCTTTTTAAAGATTAAAGTCCAACTTTTTCTGTCTGATGGACAATTTTAATCATATCTTATTCTACCACAGTGTTCATTCATGCATGCAGAGGTATCCATAATGCAGTACTACTTTAGGAGTGCAGTGAAGACATCGGGAAGGTTTCCCTCAACCCCAGATGCACTTTTATAGCTCAGAAGCTGGATTTAGAATTTTAAATTAGCTGCAGCCTAAGTCTCTTAAGCGTAGCCTTGACCAGCCTTTCCTTGGAGGAAAACACTACCAGAGCTGTGGTCAACACATTCGGACAACACAGCAAGTGGGAAACAGTATGTAGCAAAGCGTATGGAAAGCAGTATAGGGAAAATAGAGGTGATTGCTCACAACCAATCAGTATTATGCTAATGCTCAGCAGTATTTTTCATGGTCCATGATGGAATTTCTTAATTTCCCTCTTTCAATTCATTTTCACTTAAATCTAAATAAAATCTTTTGATAGAAAAAGAAAAAAAAAAAAAAAAAAACCTATTGCTGAGGAAATTCTCCTAAAAACTCCCCTTTTCTCTTGCAGATTTCCGTTTGTACCATAGGGTGTTTGAGAATAGCTGTAATGGAAAAGACTCAGTTTTACACACAAAATATTTATCATTTGAGGCTCACAAGGCTCTTACACAGAGACAGCTCTCCGCTAAAAGCATTCTTTGTGGAAATCTGTATGTGCTTTGGATCCAATATTTTCTCCTTCAAGCAGAAATATTGTTTTCAACTTTCCCGTTTTGAACTGTATTACACTATTAAAGTTGTGCGTATCAAATTCTTACATCTAATTAATGTTTAATTATTTTTTTTCCTCTCACCATTGCAGCAGCTTGCAATGTGTTACACTCTTAGCTTTCAATCAGGGTAGTGATAAGGTTCCAGCCTTCACAACTCTAGGTAAAACTCCTCAGTTTAACAACAATGCTAGCTTAAGGGCCTAGAGGCATGAAAAAAAAAAGAAAAGAAAAGAAAATTTCATGTCAAAATTTTGAATACATGTTCCAATAACTTTAATAACTCATGATAGGCAATCTTGAAACAGCTGAACTAGAAGTGGTCAGGTAACATCAACTTTTTATTACCAGATCAGTTTCCACACTGAATTATAAAAGATTCAGTCTCCATTACTGCACTAAGTAAAAACTCAAGTCTCTCAGCAGATGTCTAAATAGCTACTTGCATTATTGGTTATGTGCCTGAGGCATGTATGAATGAATAGTCATTTCACCTAAAAATAACCAAGAAATTCCAAAGCAATTAGAGATGGAAAATACCCCAGTAGGGATGCTTATACTAAAAGTACTTTCCTAAGTTTTCAGTGTCAATTTATTTAAAAGAAGGATGGTTGTTAGAGTTATCCAGATGTAAATATTCACCTGAGCTAGACAGAAAAATTAGTATTATTGTGTGACATGGAAAGTGTTTGTCCACAGCAGTGGACTCACCACAGGGAATAGTAAAACACAGAAAAAATAAATACCACAGAGAAAAACGAATTTGATATCTCATTATTTGCTCTCAGCTCTAGATTTTCAACACTGCTAGGAGGAGTTACCATACGTTGGTGTTCTTGTGTCCCATTTGGTAGAGTGTCCATTATTTTCAAGTGGTTTGTGAGAGCCTTCCCACTTAGCACCTCTGGGTGTGCATCTCAAAGGGTGGAAGTTCACAGCTCTAGTTAAGACATCTGGGAATTGCTAGTGAGATCAGTCCTTGTGATTAGACGTGTTTCAGAAATTAGACCTGTGTCGTTAGTTTTGTGTTTTGTAACACAGCTTCCCATTTTAATAACTACGTTCTTTACGCAAGCAGTAGGATTAAAACTGTATATTTTCCTTTGGTTGCTGCATTAATCATGACCACAGTCTGCTCTTGCCACTGCATCATGGTGTTGCTTGCTTCTCAGAGAGCTCAATGGAAACAACCTTTGCTCTGTTCAAGCTGTCCAAGAAAAATTCTCCCCAGTCTTGTTTTCCTGTTGACTGTGGCAATTTTCTGGCCCTGTGGTATACAAGTCTTTAAAAAGCTCTGGCAGTTTGACTTTAACACTGGAGATAGAATAATAATAGTAATAGTAACAGGAAGAAGAAAACCGATTTTCTGTGATGTAGATGCCCTCAGCTGTAGGGTTTCTTCTTCAAAATGAGGCATGAAAAAAAAATTGAGCCAGTTTACAGTACAGTCATATGGCACAACAGTGACAAGAAAGTGCAAGAGAAACATGACTGATAAATGACAGAAAAACAAGGGTAATTTTGTGTTCATAATCCCTTACAGCTGAACACTCAAACTTTCTAATTTCATGTCTGTAGTGCATCATGTGTATGTGTATTTCTCTTACATGTTTATAATAATCTGGTATGTTAAATAGAGCTTCATAGCCTTTCACATTCTTTTTTGTGCATGTACCTGATTGAATCAACTCTTTCTGTTCCTCAGAAATAAAGGCAAATGATGAAGATATACCAAAATTCTGTAGTGCAAAATTTTAGTACAAGGGTACAAGATGAAGTGTGGGCAGGGTAAACTGATTAAGGTGCACCACAACAAATACAGGCGTGTTCTGAAAGAACCTGAGCTGAGAGGTGGATGGGCAGAGGCTGTTATGAGAGGTGGCAATCTCATCTATCAGAGTATATTTCTGCGCAAACAGTGTATTAGAGCAGGTATCTCTTTAACAAATTCAAAGAGAAAATATTATTAAAAGGTTACTTGCCCCGAGGGAGACTTATTAGGAATATCTGCCAAATGTAAATGGACTGTTGAACCATGCCCAAGCACTGTGATGGAGATTGCTATCGAATCTGTTGGCAGTTTCATTCCTGTAATGGCCAGATGCCCAACTCAAGTATCGTGCAGGGATATAATTCTCACAGCAATGTTGTCATTTAATATTGCAGAGTGACCAGTAGTCTCATAAAGATAGGCAAAAAGTGCTGACTTCTAAAAAGGCTGTTGATTCTTCCAGCAGCCATTTCTTCATGGCTCTGCATAAAATGTTAATGCCACGACATTTGTAGAAGGTTTAAATCATCATAATGAAATAGAAACTGTTATTGAACTAATTCATCCCAGCGTTTCACTGCAGATCTCTTATCAGTGGTCTTAGCATAATGAAATTGTAAAAGAAAAATGTGTAGTTTTCCATTGAGAGTTAACCAGTTGCAATATTTATTTAAGAAGCTGTCCCCATCACATATTATCTGAACTCAACTCCTCCATTTAAAAATTTAAATTATTCGTAATTTCTTTCACAGATCTTTTTGTTTTTCCTCAGCATGTGGGTGAAATATTTCAGAATTACTTCAGAAAGAACAGGATTACCTCAAAATATTCAAAGAACTCTCAGAAGTGCTGAAAAACTGCAGCCAGCTGGAAGAGGACATTGTAGAATGCCTTGAAACAGTTCTAGTTTCGTGAGGTGTATCATGCAGTGTATCACCCAGTGCATCTGGGTGAAAGAAAAGAGCCTGAGATAGGAAGTAGTATTAAGATGCACTTCTTCAGTCTCTCTAAGCTTACACAAAATATCTGCAAAATGCCATCCACAAAGGCAGGTTAAACCAGATGACTTTCTGCTCCTTTTTCATCAGAGTACAAGGTAACAGAAATGAAGTATAGAAATTGTACCTAAAATTCTTCTGCTTTTGAATGAGACTGCAACTCCAAAATATTTCATGCTTATTTTTAGATTATTTTACTATCAGTGGGCTTCCTGTGTTTTTTTTTTCTTTTCTTTCTATGCAAAAAGCCACTTACCAGAAATTCTACCAGTTTCCTAGTTAACCAAAAACTCCAAACAAAAGAGAGAGACAAAAATCAAATGCAGTCTTACAAGCTGATGCAACTGTAATAATTTCACAAGGTCTTTATGCTACTGGAACCAATGATGCCGATTGCATTTCCCAAGTATTATTTTTCTCTTTTTGCTTCTTCTCGTTTATTCTCAAAGAAATGAAAATGCTGTTTAGCTGTTCAGCAGTGAGAGCACTGCTGATATGAAAATGTGGGAAGTCCTATTATAGAAGTCTATTTAGAAAATAATAACTGTCACAACAAAGGTTCTCTCTGAGGCCTTTGGTGTAACAAATCTTAATTGAAAACTGTAAACATTTTCAGGCTGAGGCTGAGAACAGATGAATGTCCCCCAAAACAAGCCTGTCATTGTTGTACTTCCAGCCACATAAAATCCTCTTTGTGAATCTGCACAATTCATACCTGTGAATCTCACTGTCAGAGAAAATGCAATCAGAAGAGCAAGCAATCCATAAATGTGTGTGCATGTGTGTTCATAATTGGGAGTTCACAGCCTGTTTTACATATGTACATATATTGTCTGTGGCTATGTAGGTATGTGTGTATATATAAGCATTTAAATGAGTTCATGTAGAGTTAAAGTTACAATGATACTTACTTCCATAAGCCATTAAAAATATCATTGCCTTGCAGAAATCTGCTATAAAGGCTTGGAAGGTGGGAGGAAATGGCCATGCCAATGCTAAATAGATTCTCCAAAACAAATTTTAATAAAACTGTCCTAGCAACCTGTCAGAACAGTTACAGGAAGGTAAGTACCTTGGGTTACAGTAAGTGAGTAAGGAGAATCTGAAATATTAACTCAGTGTCCAGGTCTGGCATTTTACCATTCAACAGGCACTACTTTCTCTTGATGCCACTGCTAGTAGGAAGTGATGATTTTTTTCACATCAAGTACGGAGTCCATCAAATGGCTTGCTGTGGAAAAAGTTGCTCTGTGTAATACAGTCAGAATAGGAAGCAAAGATGGAAAGCCATGCTACAGTATTTCAGACAGCCTGGCCCACCTATGCACACTTGAACATCTGGGTCCCTGTTTGCAACTGCTAGACAAGTTTCTGAAGAAAAAAGAACAGACCACAGATCTGTCCCCATCCACCCTCCTGCAGCTCCTGGTGTTGATCTCACCAGGAGGCAGAGGCAAACTCTAAATCTCACTTAGATGGTGAGGCTTTTAATTTTGAACCTAGTGAAGCATCTTTTTTACATGTAAGACTTTCAGTGGATGAATTCAATTAAATTGCTGCCTGCATTGATCTAGCTCCTTAATCTTACGAACGGTAAATGTTCCCTCTTGATTTACTTCCACAGCATTTCTTGGAAAACAGATTATTTTACTGCTACAAGCTTAATGTCCACCAACTTCACCACTGAATCTTCCAAGAGGTCTAGTTGCACCGGAAAGATATTCAGAACTTCGCAGTAACACAGGTATTACATCAAAGAAAGACTGTATTAGAGAGACGACCTATGAAGCAGATCTTCCTTTTGCCCACCAAGTGCGAATATATATGTAGTTTCTTGTTACCCTGCAAGACTTCTGTAGCTAAGAGTGCTGCTCCGCTGAGTTTTGACATCTTAGTTTATTCTGCATAACGATCACTGCTATCCTACAGACTTATAAGAATTTCAAAGGCTTCTGCAAAGTAACTGAAAAACGTGCAAATATCAGCATTTGCCCAAAGGCATTAATGTCATCTCTCAGGGAATGCATCCACCAGCGAATCCAGGTCTGAAGTAAAAGGCTTCCTGCTTGCATGAATGTACCCCTTTGTACTTGTGCACATGCATGCAGCAGCTATTAGTGCTGCTGTACAGCTCTGGTCACAAGGGAGCCCTGTGGAGATAAAAGGCAGGTGCATGGTCATCATGCATGCTTATGCTCTCTGTTCTCAGTCTCCAAGAGGGCACTTCTGCAAGAGCTTTATGAAGCTGAAGTTGGGGATAGGTCCATTTTGAGTGCCAGAGAGGCAATTCCCCTTGCCCCAAAATCAAATAGTTAGAATTTCATACGCATGGAAATCAATTTTTAGTCAGATTGAATTTAGATTTAACACAGTTCGTATGTCTGCTTCTGGTAAATCAAATTAAGCATTGTACTAATAAGAGAGCATACAGGCTACAGCTTCTCTTTTGAAGCAGAGGTGCTAAGTGCAGATAGGTGGTGATAATGCAGATTGATTTACATTGCATTGACAAAAAAAAGTGTCTAGACAGGTGGACAAATCATGTTAGCTTTCGAACAATAAAATGTTATTCTTGTTTGGTTTTTTTTTTTCCCAAATAATTTTCAGGCACACAAACCACAGCCCATTCAATTTGCCTACAGGCATTTGTGCAGAGATGAGAAGACTGAGAGGGCAAAAAAAGGAGAGGAAGGCACTAAGGAAAAAACCCTGTTCCTGCAGTCCCAGGGGAAATCTTGCTCCCAGCCTTGTCTGAAGGACAGCTGCACTGAGCCCCAGCTTGGCATTCCCTCATTACTTAGCAGAGTGATTCAGTACCAGTTAAGAAGCAACTTAATCCCTACATGATTAAAAATGGAATTAGGCATTGCAAAGCTGAATTCTAGCAGAGTCCACAGTTGCTTATTAGACTCTCTGGCTCTCTGCACCATTCGCACAGAGAAAGTTACCCTGCTCAAGGGAGATTGTAACAGGACGGTTTCTGATTGTCCACAGCTGTTTCCTCCCAGGAGACAACTCTCTCAGGATAAACAGTAAGGAAATAACTCTTCTAAAGACTAGTGATATCTTACCTCCTAGGTTTTTGTTTGTTTGTTCTTAAATAGAAGTTATAAAGCATCACTCTTAAAAAAAAAAAATAATAACAAAATAACAGCACAGCAAGAATAAATGTAACAAGAAGAATAAGGGCAATTTGATGGGGAAGAGAGGTACTACATCTCAGTTGCTAAATAATGCAAAGTGGTTGAGAAGGGTATCTAGATAAAGTGTGAAACATACTTTAATTACACTTTTTCTGTGCTTTTGATACTGGAGATGAATCTTGATTATCCACAATACTGCCTGTAGTGGAAGGGCATGAAGTAAACTAAAAGAAAATTGTTCACATACACGTGTAAAACTTGGGTTGAACTGTGAACAGCCAAGTGCCAGAGCAGCTTGTGTGTGGGTGCCAGAACAAACTGCAGTGTCAGCAGAGCCCAGTCAGGTCAGCCAGACTTCACTGTTGCCTGATGAGCAAGGCAGAAAGACACCTCAACAACAGAATTCCTTGTTGGGTTTTTCTTTGCAAGAAGATAACGTAGTCAAGATTAGCCAAGTTGAAAAGGGAATTACTCAGTCATAGCGGTGGCTTCTCATCAGCAAGGAGCGTGCTCATTACACTCTTTGTCTCTACAGGGTATAAAGAAGGTACAGATACACTGTTATGGAGTACTGCATGTAGGAAAACCTGCTTTAGCTTTAAACATTGCACCCTTAACAACATTCCTATTTGTGCCTGTCTCAGAAACTAGAAATTAATTTCTCCTATCCAAAGTCCTATCCTTTCTGTTATACAACTCAGGTTAAAAAAAAATAAAGAAAAGGTCAGTGTATCACACTCTGGCATGCTTCATTCAAGCAATGCTTTGTCCTGTTTTGTACTTTTCAGACTGGCTTTCCAGTCTGAAATCTCCAGTGATTCAACAGTAAATGCAGAAACTATTTTAAGGCTCTTCCTTTTTATTTCAGTTTAGTAGGCTGGGGCATAGCTGTCCACAAGTACTTACATTTGACATATTGAAGAATAGCTATCAGATCTTGCAAGATGTGGGTAAACTTCAAGTGTTTATGTCAGAAGATAACTTTTAAAAGATTAACGTCTTCTGAATCCCAGTTGAGCACCTGGCACATAGAAACATGGAACATAGAAAAGTTGTTAATGGTCGTACAGAATAATGGATCAATTAGCCCTGCATTTCCAGTTGAGAGGTACTGATCCCTATCACAGAACATTACAAAATCAGCATTTCTTCAAAAACACATTTGCTTGCATGAGGCTTTTGGAAATTACAGGTTTCTCTAAGAATATTTAGACCAGCTGTCATTATCTTCTTAGTTCATGGGAGTCATTTAGCGGGAAAAGTTGTGACACATAGGAGTAGTTACTGAGCCGCAGTATCATCTACTGGATCTACATGCACAGTGGATGCTACTGCTAGAGATGAAATAATCGCACCCAAAACCCCAGGTTTGTAGCTGCTTGATGGACAGGCAAGAGTCTTGCTGTATTGCATTAGTTCATGTTTGAGAAGAGGGGTCAGCGTATCTCCTGACACTATCGGAAACTTAAGAGAGAAAAAAGTCATCCTAGTGAGAAAAGAGTAAGCTATTTCAGAGCTAGCATTCATAGCATTCAGGGAGGTACACAGCAATAGCTCCTTTTATAAAGTTGAACAATTAATAAGTTTAAACGTCTTTTCTGCAGGCTGCATAAGGATTTAAATACTTGGTCAATGTCAACCCTTCTTTGGTGGTGAAAAAAAATGGCATCAGCTAATGATGAGTTTAAGCCAAGGCAGAAGAAAAGCCCTCATTATAAATATGATGCTCCAAGTATTAAATCTGAAGGGAACCATGTGAATAACAAAGGTATATAAAATATTTTTATTACAATCTACTCCAATCCACAGGGTAAATGCTGCAATCTAATTCTCACTTGAATTTTACAAAAAAACTGCCCTTCTCTTGACTTATCTTTATGTATCCCTGTTGAAATTTATTAATTTAATCCCATGTTACACTTGTGCAAATATTTTTTGTAGACAAACAGGCATAATATTTCATTTCATCATGCAGTGTCAAAACAGTGTTATCAATAGATTCCGTTACCTCAGAGACCATGTTAGGCTCCTTGCCCCTGCAAAGCATATCAAGCATCATATTTTTATGGTTGAATAAGTTGTAGTTCAAGTTTACATGGTGCTTATATCCCAGAGAAAGTAAAAGCAATTCAGAAACATCTGTTTATTTCAGAGAAAGCATTTGGCAGATGTGGTTGTTCACGAATACATGCCAGTCTGAAGACAAGGCAGCAATTACACCTGACTGCTCAGTAGCGCTTTATTTTCTGGTAATGTTAACATCGTCCAATTAAAATAAGTTATTTTTATCACTGAAGTCACTGTCTCAACTAATAGTTCTGCGTGCCTTGAAAACTTGCACTGACTTTGATGCCTATCTCCAGGAGTATCTTTATTTGCCTTTAAAACCACATGCAAACTTCTAGGCACTGTTTACCCTGTAAGACTGCTCAGCAGTATTTTTTTGTTTTGACCACGGCAAGAGGATCTGAGAAACTTCATCCAGTCTTTGCCCAGTGTGGATTTTGTTGTACAAAGTATCCAATTCGATTTTGTACATGCTTTTTGTTTTTGCTTAGCAATTTTCTTTTTCTCCTTCATTATCTGGTGCAAGAGCTGGAACCTGGGTAGGTCAGTAATTGACCCTGTTCTTATTTAGTAAAGTGGGGAAGCAGACAAATTAAATATATGTTCTTACATTTTATATATATATATATATATTTAATTTCCCCAACTATAGTGTTAGCTATCACTAACACTTTAATGCTGGATGTAATTTAGGCTCTGGAAATCACACACAGGAGAGACACTGAAGGGCAAATGCTTGATTGTTTATGTTATTTGCATTTTCAGATTCTGGAAAGTGCTTGTTCCTACTTTATCCTCTTGAAGAAAATCCTGCTTTTATGATCTTTAATGATCATGTTTTCTTCCATACAGTTGTCCTGGTTTAGGCTGAGATGGAGTGGGTACAAAACCTATGTGTTTAATTAGAATGCCATTAAAACAGAAGTGTAGTGCTATCTGGAGACTAACACTCTTCTTTAAATTGACTTGGTGTCTAGTGACCTTTTGCTGTATTTATGTCCTGAGTTGCATCTCATTACCAAAAGACAGAAGAAAACAGAGGGGAAACTATTTGAGAAATCTGAAGGGGAGGGGCTCAGGGAGTTTAATAGCATGCACGTGAATGTGATGCTTCTTAAAAGACAGAATACGAAAGCAACTCCAGGATGGTTTACTGATGAATATTTTCACATGTTAAAACCAGAGGAGTTTTAAACTTCTTGCCAGAAGAAGTTAGTTGATTCTAATGTATATTGCTACAGTTCAAGTATCAGTTGCTCAAAGTGTATGCATTTTGAAAAATCAAGATTTCAGAGAATAGAAGGAATTGTCTATAATAACTGGAGGTAGAATGATACAGCCATTTTTATACATAATGGCACTTCTGATGACATTTTTCCCAAGATCCTGAAAGAGTTTACCCACTTCAACCAAAAGAAAAAAAAATAATTCTGAATATTTTTGCCTGTGTTTCTATAACTTCCTCAGGAGAATTCCATATTGTCTACTAATTTTTGCCTGCAATATAAACATTTTGTAGTTTTTAAAAAATACAGCTTTAATTTATGCATTATTTCTACACTCAATTACACTGCTGTCTCATTTGTTTTCTGGGCAAAATAGCATGGGACACTTATGTTTTGTAGATGTGTGCTTTTACACTAATATTTGCTCAAGAAATGTGCCTAATATGATACATTCTATAAAAAAAAAATAATGTACAGCTGGACAATAATAATAGAATGTGCAAAAATGGCACACAATTCTTTTTATTTTGTGAATAAGTTCACACATATCTCACACCAATGCTGCGTGAATAGTGTGTATAAAGAATCTTCCGTGTCATCCAGAAATAGCTTGGGACATATCATCCGTGTATTCAGAAAACTCTTGACTCCAAGGAAAAAAATTCCCCTATATACGATTAGTGAACAACCTTTCATTTTGCATGAGGTTTAGAAACACAGCCAGAGAACAGAACCTGGATGAAGATCTTTCACAGCTTTTGACATAAGTAGGCCAGCTTTAATAAAATGATATAGTGACCAAGAGGCCCTGTGCTAAAATACTGACTTGAAAAGACTGAAAATGTAAACATCTTCCTCTTTGTCAAGGAGAAATAGTTTCATAGTTGCATTTTTAGTTTTTGAACCAGAGAAATCACTTTCTCCCAACTTTCCTGGGTTTTATTAATAGGTTAGCAGATGTTTAAAAGGCTGGAGTGAAGAAATGCAGCTCATGAACAGCACAGCACATAAAAATAACTAGCTCAGGGAAGTTTGCAGCAAGAAGACAGGGGGGAAATAGCATCTAATTCCACATCCAGAAAATAAGTGGGAACATTGTAGTTTCCCTTATTAAAATAAAAGATCAAGCCATTGCATGATTTGTATGCGCAGTAATTCTCAGCAAACCACATTTGCCTCAACCAGCATAACGGTAAAGGAAATTATAGCTGTGGCTTGCTTTAAGATTATTCGTGTAGCAACCGTGCTAAGGCCACATTCCTTTCATATTCGTGTGCATCCCTGTAGCTGAAGCGTCATCAGTCAGTAGAAAAATGATCTGTCCTTGCATTCAGTGAATCTCAGAGGTCAAGGATCTCACAATATGCAGTTTTTAAACTCAAGGCCCATTCATAGCAGTTTTACAGAAAGCCATCTATTTCAGCTACCCTGTTTCTCATACCCATCTAACTTAGTTGAGTCTAGACGCATTTCAGCAGCAGTGCAGCTCATTTGCTACAAACTCACCTCCAGCTGTCTTTTAGCTCCTTTCTACTGCAATCTCCTTCACCTGTAACCTACTCTGAATCTGTAGGAACTCTACTCATGCAAATATGGTCAGTTGCAAAATTGGTTTTGATAAACACTGTTTTCTTGAGCGTGATCCTATCTTTTTTCTCACACAAGCATGAGCATCTAAAATGCAAATTGGATGCCCAAGTTGATGTCTAAGTTTACAGAACTGAGTTTGTACACACAGTGGCAAGGAAGGTGCGGAGCAAAGGATGGCGATGGCAGTGCTTCTACTGGGATACAAGTGCTGTGGAGCAAGAGAAAATGACAAGTAGCTCACGCTTTCCAATGACCAGTGACAACTCAAGAAGAGTGCAATCTCTATCCAAAGACACTGTTCCATTGGCTGCTAATCCTTAAATGAGGGTGAGGAGGAGTGTACCCCTTCTGGCTACTCAGGTGCACTGCTTACACCAACCTTCTCACCTGGTGCTCCTCTACGGGTTCAGGCTGTGACCTGGAAATTGCCATGCAGAAGGCAATGAAAAAATACATAACATCTTCCAAATTTTTAAGTCAGTGAGAATTTTGTCCTAATTTTGGGGGAAGAGAGAGAGGGTTTTGCTCACAACATCATGTGCATGTATGAGCTGACTAGACTGGATCAGTGCTTGGTTTGGACCAAGAGTTAGCTCTGGTGGTTATATGCCATTGTTCTGCTTGTAAAAATAGCATCTTACCTACATTACATTTAGAACTTCCTTCCAGGGAATAAATCAACTTAATAATGATATGGCTGAAGAGAAACTTGTGATCTAGACGGAAGATCCTTCAAAAATCTCAGTAAGCTTAGCATTTGCCCCTGGCTGCACAGAATCACTGCTGAATCAGAACTGTGCTAGCAAATAACTTCCTCTTCGAATTAAAAAATGTATTTCCATGCAAAACTTCCATGGTGGGGGAAACAGTCAGATGTATGCTTTTATTTTGCAGGAGAACATGGGATAATTATCAGGAATAATGGGACCAAGGACCTTTCTTAAAAAGAATCTCATGTTTTACATTTATGTATTTCCTTTAGGAGGACAAATCTTTTATCTGAGTAGTAATTAAAAACTGTCTTTATAAATTACTGAATTCAAGGATTTACCTTTTGGTTCTGAGTTATGCTTAGAAGTGAAAACTAGAGAATTTTAATTAATAAATGGAAAGTCAACAATGAAAATATGAATCATAGAATCATAGAATGGGTCGAAAGGGACATTAAAGATCATCTAGTTCCAACCCTCTGCCATGTAGAGGGCTGCCACTCAACAGGTTAGAATAGAGTCCCATCCAACCTGACTTTGAATGCCTCCAGGGATGGGGCACCCACAGCTTCCCTGGGTACCCTGTCCCAGGGCCTCACTGCCCTCCAAGTAAGGAATTTCCTCCTAATATCCAACCTAAATATCCTTTATTTTAATTTAAAACCATTCCTCCTTATCCTAGCTCTGTTAGACTGTGTAAAAAGTCACTCGGTATCATCCACAAACTTGCTAAGCCATTGATAAACATGCCAAAGAGTACTGGTCCCAAGATAGATACTGGGGACACAACACATGACCAGCATCCACCTAAACATAGAGCTGTTGACCGTATCACTCTGGCTTTGACCATCCAAGCAATTCTTTATCCACCAAATAATCTACTCTTCAAATCCATTTCTCTCAAATTTAGAGATAAGGATATGGTGTGGGAGTGTTAATGTTCATCAAATATTTTTTAAACTGTGAAAGAATGTGTTAAACAGAATGTAATAAGCAGTGTTCCAAAACTGACACATAAAAGAAGTGACAAAAGCTTTTATGTTTGGCTACTTACTTTTTATTCTGCATGGGTTTACTGACCCCAGCATGTTCACTTTTATAAAGCTCAGCAGATGAATAGTGCCCCAGGCTCAAGAAAGAGCTGGTTCCTAGAGAAATCATGAACTTATATTTATTTGCAAGAGCAACTACAAAACCTAAATGTTGACATCTTGGTTTGCTGTAATTCAGATTTTTCTCCATGTTATAAAATGCATTAAAAATATATGTTCTCCTGAAAGCCTGAAATACTTAGTAAAAGCCCTAAGCTTATCACACCTTCAAAAGACATTCTATTGTAATAAAAATATATCTCATAATAAATACATAGAGCAGAGATCACAAGTGTTAACAGTATATCAACACTATAGGACTAGTCTGGCCTGGTAATAATGATCAAGTGTTTTGTTCATCAATACTGACAGTCTCCTTTCAAGAAAGAGTCTAGTGGAGTTGGTTGGCTTGTTTGTATTTTCTTCCTAGTTACTCTACATTCCCCACATTATTTATAGCAGCCTCCAAAAGAGCTGAAATATGAGAACTAAGCTAATACTCTGCATCAGCCCCAATCCCTTTGTTGAAATTCAAAAGCAAAATAGTTTTCTTCAAATGCTGAAAAATGTCGGTGTTATGTAATGCAATCATGGCTATAATAGCTTGCAATGCTTTCCCACCCTCTTCATCCCCATTAAGAGAAGTGAGAACAATTGGACTCCGCGAGGCTTTCCTGCACAGATGTGTAGCATGCGTGGCACAACCCCATTTCAGAAGCAGTTGAAAATATGAGCATTTCAGGGCAGATCAGTGAATCAGCACAGGCTTCCTAAAGGTGTTTCTCTGAAGACAGATTCACTGCTTTGAATTATCATATAATCCCACGTGGGATTATATGAAACTATCTTGTTTCTAGTCCATATGTTGTTATGCTTAATAAGATAATGAGAAGCAGACTGTAAAAACATTATCTATTTCTAGTATAATCTAATTAAAGGTTTGTGTGCGCTATCCACAAACATAGCTGTATGGTCATACTGCACTTTAGTCAGAGACTGAATTAGTCATATCATGCCTGTCTATGGGAAATTTTAATTTTATATATTCAGAAATGTTTTAGGGGGAAAAAAAGAAAAAAAAAGTTAAACACTTTATACATGTATGTATACATACATATACTGAAAATTGTAGGGTAACAGCTGGGTACCTTGGCACTTCTTGCATTCCTAACTCCAGATTACACCATCTTTAATATATAAGTAACAAGATTCTTTTTTATTAAGAATAAAATTGAAAACAAAAAACCTAGAGTAAATTGATTTCCTGTTTGAACGGATTGCTTTGAATATTCCTTCATTATTGTGCACAAGCTACATTGATATTTTGCTATGGTTCTTAAACTGAGACTGGAAGTTCTTGGATTATGTGTTCATATAGTTATCACTGGTGTTTCTGTAATTCAGACAAACTTGTGGCAGTGCAACTTTGTAATGTTCTCTATATCCACTTACTCTACTTCATGTAGAATTTATGTGATGTTTAGGATCACTTATTTCTGTAGTGATGCACATACTAAGTTGTCTTTTACTCAAGACAAAAGATCACACAGATCATTACTGGACTCCAAAAATGCATTCCTCCAACCTCCCCATTTAATACTAGAGCAGGCTGCCCTGGGCCGCATCCAATCTGACCTTGAACACCTCTAGGGTCGGAGCATCCACAACCTCTCTGGGCAGCCTGTTCCAGCAGCTCACCACTCTCTGTAAAGAAGTTCCCCCTGACATCCAACCTAAATCCTCCCTCCCTCAACTTAAAACCATTTCCCCTCGTCCTGCAGTTATCAACCCTTTCACAGAGTTGATTCCCCTCCTGTTTGTAGGCTCCCTTTAGGTACTGAAAGGCTGCTATGAGGTCACCCTGCAGCCTTCTTTTCTCCAAGCTGAACAAGCCCAGCTCCCTCAGCCTGTTTTCAAAGGGGAGGTGCTCCTGTCCCCTGATCATCTTCGTGGCTCTCCTCTGGACCCTCTCCAACAGCTCCCTGTCTTTCTTATAGTGGGAGCTCCAGACCTGGATGCAGTACTCCAGATGGGGCTTCACAAGAGCAGGAACAATCACCTCCCTGTCCCTGCTGGCCACCCATCTTTTGATGGAGCCCAGGATACCATTTGCCTTCCAAGCTGCAAGGGCATACTGCTGGCTCATGTTAAGCTTTTTATCTATCAAGACCCCCAGGTCCTTCTCTGCAGGGCTGCTCTCAAGGACTGCTCCTTCCAGTCTGTATGGATGCCTGGAATTCCTCCAGCCCAAGTTCAAAACCTTGCACTTTGCTGTGTTGAATCTCATTAGGTTCACCTGGGCCCACCTTTCAAGCCTGTCGATGTCCCTCTGAATGGCATCCCTTCCTTCCACCATGTCAACTGCACCACTCAGCTTGGTGTCATCAGCAAACTTGCTGAGGGCGCACTCAATTCCATCATCGATGTCATTGATAAAGATGTTAAAGAGCACCAGTCCCAAGACAGACCCGTGGGAGACGCCACTCGTTACTGGCCTCCTGGACATAAAGCCATTTATCACCACTCTCTGTCTGCAGCCTTTCAACCAATTTCTTATTCACTGTGTTGTCCACCCATCAAATCCACATCCCTCCAATTTGGAGATAAGGATGTGCTGAGGGATCATGTCAAAGGCCTTGCTCAAGTCCAGGTAAATGACATCGGTCGCCTTTCCCTTGTCCACCGATGTGGTCACTCCATCATAGAAGGCCACCAGATTGGTTAAACATGACCTTCCCCTGCTGAAGCCGTGCTGGCCGTCTCAGATCACATGCTCATTCCTCATGTGATCTAGCATGTCATCCAGGATGATCTGCTCCATGATCTTCCCAGGTAAATTGCTTAGAAAGTGTCCTAATTACCCTGAAGTTCATACCCATCTCATACTACTGTGGAATTGAGTGAATTCAAACAAAGACATCTCAAACAAAGCATCTGCTGGGCTTTAGGAGTGCTGCCTCCTCAGTTTCTGGTGAATAAGCACTGAGTTGTGACCACATTTGTAAGTTTATTTGCAGCTTAATTTGCAGACACTGGCTATCCCACAATAGATTGATGTTGTTACATACAAGGCTCATAACTGGTGTCTGTTTTCCACCTTTAACAGCAGAACATATCCCTGAATAACATTATTTGATCCTCGATGAGAAATCTCTTTACTATATTTTCATACAGGAGAAAAACATGAAACTTCACATCCAAGAGATTGCACTGATCATTAGTCATGTCAGACTGTTATGTATCTTTTAAGGATAAATACAGTTTCTAGCTGAGCATGTAATACAATGTTGTAGCAGAAATCCATGAACACCTTCAAATATCAATATTACACCACACTATATGCTATGACCATTTGGACCTCCACTCCAGCACCAGATCTGGGATGCAATTCTGTCCTTAATTACAAAACAGGAATTTCTGCTTTCTTAGAATCAAAAGTGGATATCAAATAAGAATATATAAGTATGGTTAGATTCATTCCTGTAGACAGCAGAAGGGCTTGGGCATAATCTTGGCAGAATGTGTCAGTCTCAAGTGTAAGAGCAGGAACATCACAAGTGATTTTCTGAAGAATATGTATTTTTCTGCCTCCATAGTTTTGCCCAGGCCCATTTCTTCTGATAGCATTATAGAGCCTCATTCTATATAGAAACTTATGTTTAGACATTTTTGAACCATGTTTTTTAAATAATGCAGTCAAAGGACTTTTTATTTCTTGTGCTTGAGAAGCCTGTTTTACATGTGGTCTAAGTACATGTTTTGATGCTTTTTAGGATGTGTTTAGTCCAAGGGCAAGGTTATAGAAATTATTCTTAGCTGAATTCTACTAGCCAAAGGCAAAAGACTGGAATCATAAAAACCTATGCTTTGCTCAAAGGATGTATCTAAAAAAAAACAGTTTTTGCACTTGTACACTTAACTTATACAAACTGGTATGTATATTTAAAAACATATCTATGTATGCACATGTAATTCTTAGAAAATGCACAGATTCCTCTGATGATCATGTTACAGGGACTGAAAATTCATTACATCTTTCTGCTGAAGACTAGCATCTAACTTGTTATTTTCCTTTATGAATAAAATGTTAATTTTTTACATATGCCTCCTATAAATTTTCTAATGAGAAACATTTTATACTTAATCATGTCAGTTCAGAATTAATGCCTCCTGGCCCCAAATCATATAGAGTATCTCTCACTTCTTTTTGAGATCAACAGAGTGCAAGAAAAGTGTACCATTATTTCTAGCTGATTTACTGTAGAAATCTTAGCTAAAAACCACCATATTAGCAGTTTGTTTAATTTAGCAGTTTGATGTGTAAGAACAGAAGCTGACTGTACCTGCTCCTTACAGGCTGAAAATCATCAGTGTATTCCCCACATCCTTTGTGGCAGCAAACAAATGTGTTTTCATGGTACACTTCTCTTTGTGAGAATTGTCAGGTGCTGCTCACAGCTATCCATGGTGTTTTCCCCCATTTGTGTTCACTGGCTGAACTTCATTCACAACTCGACTCTCACACAACTCAGTGTAGACTCCTAATGCATTTTCAAGCAAAAAAAAAAAAAAAAATTACCTATATCAACCAAGGTTGATAAGCAATAAAACTGAAGATTTCCTAAGAAAAATATCTTGGCAAGCTGTTGTTGAGAGGATGTCATAAAGCTTGCCTAGGGCTTGGCAGCAGCAAGGACAGGTCCAGTATGTGACACAGATTAGAAAACTAGCACAACTTGACTGAAGAAACAAACATGATCGGTTATTGATTGCTGAATTTAAGCCAGGACTAGCCCTGCACTTTTTAAGTCCATATGTGCAAATAGCTGAAAATATTTCCATATCAAAGACATTTCCATTTCATTCTGTTGATCCTTTTTTTGTCGAAAAATCCTGCTCGGAATCTTTTAGATGTTTCCAAACTGTTTCGCTTGCCTCTGTACCCACTTATTTGGCTAACCCACTCAAACACACCAAAGCTGGTGGCAGTCCTGGGTCTGTGCACCATGAGTTACAGTCCTGCTGCAACAAGCAGCCACTATTCCAAATGGTGGTTCTCTGAGATGTGTGGCCTTGGAGAGAGTATTTGCACAGGAGCACAAATGCTGTAAAGTGGATAAAACACGGCCTGAAGTCTCTAAAACCTGTGAGTGATTTGGTACTCAATGAAAAGTAACTGGTAACTCTGTTTCCTGAAGGACACTGCTGATGTACCTCGTACAACAAATCTACACCAATGATGGTTTGTTTTAAAGAAAAATGACTGTTCTTTGAGTGGTAGCATTTTGAGGCAGGTCTCATTTTGCCAAGCCAGCAGCGACAGAGGAATCCCTCTGTTTTGAACGATGAAACTGAGCTGGTGGCAGAGGACATCACCCCAGTACCACAGTAGAAGTTGGGTGGAGCTTCGCCAAGGCAGAGCTTTTGCTGGCTACGACTGTGCTGATCACTTTGTATAAAACTAATGGGATAGTGCCAAATGCAATGTTGCCCAAACTTCTCTCTCTCAGAATAACAAATACATTTCAAAAAATAAAAAAATCAGTTATTCCAGCAGGGCTGTAAATAACCGATTTTTTTTTCCAGTCATTTGTCTAGTCATATTCTAGTTATTCCAAGACATGAAAATGTTTTTAAAATCTTTCTGTTAAGATTTGCCAGGAGAGGATAAACTTGTCATTTAAACCTGCACTTCAATTCATCCACTCACAGCTACCAAGACAGACTTCATGGATTTATGCAGAAACAGCAGGAGGCAAGAAAGATGACATTCAGGAAATATGCAGTTCCCCTGGTTTAGATAAGCCAAGTCCAGAAAAGTTTGAAATTTAAAGGCACTGCCATCTTGAGTACAAGCTATAGCACGGAGAGTGTGGGAAAGCAAGAATGACATATATTGCTTTCAACTCCACCATTTTACAGTAGTTCCAATCTTTCCCTCTCATAGGCTAAGGAGGAGTACTGTTTACTATATTTGGAGATAACTGTCTTATATCTAAGTTGGAAAAATATGGATTTGAAGGCTGAAGTATCTGGCATATAAAGATTGGTTGGGTGGTTGCAGCCAGAGGATTGTAGACTACAGCTCCATGTCCAGGTGGAAGGCAGTGATAGTGGTGTCTCCTGGGAATCCATCTTGGGATCCTTTAATATCTTTATCAGTGACACCGACACCAGGATTGAGTGCACCCTCAGCAATTTTGTGAACGATACAGCAGAATGAAGGGATGGCATCCAGAGGGACCTGGACAGGCTTGAAAAGTGGCCCACTTGAACTGAATGAGGTTCAGTAAGACAAAGTGCAAGGTCCTGCAACCAGGCCTGGGCAATCCCAGATACATGTGTAGACTGGAAGAACTCCCTGAGAGCAGCCCTGCCAAGAAAGATGTGCGGCAGGCCTGATGGATGAGAAGCTTGACATGAGCCAGCAGTGCGCTTTTGCAGTCCAGAATACCAGCTGACTCCTGGGTTGCTTCAAAAGGGGAGTGGCAGCAGGGAGATGAAGGGAATTGTTCCTCTCTACTCTGTCCTTTTAAGGCCCCATGTGGGGTACTGTGTGCCAGCCAGGGGTACCCAGTGCAAGAAGGGTGAGGAGCAATTGGAATGAGTCCAGGGGGGACCATGAAAATGATCAGATCTCCTATGAAGAAAGGCTGAGAGGAGCTGGGCTTGTTCATTCTGGAGAAGAGAAGGTTCCAGGGTGACCTTCTTGCAACCTTCCATAACTTTAAGAGAGCTTTTAATCAGGAGAGAGACCAAATTTTTATACAGGCAGAGAGTAACAGGGCAAGGTGAGAGCTGAAACTAAAAGCAGGGAAATTTAGATTAGCTATTAGGAGGAAATTCCTTACTCGGAGGATGATGAGGCCCTGGCACAGCTGCCCAGAGAAGCTGTGGGTGCCTCATCCCTGGAGACACTCAAGGCCAGTCTGGATGGGGCCCTGGGCAGTCTGATCTGGTGGGTGGCAGCCCTCTCTCACAAAAGGGGGAATGAAACTGCATTATCTGTGATCTTTGATTCTATGATTCTATCATCTTTAACATCCCTTCCAACCATAGCCTTTCTGTGATTCTATGAATTTAAATGAGTGATCCCATTCGTTGATTCAGTGTAAAGAAACAAGGCCCCTTCTTTCTTCCAAGGAGCAGGTTGTTGTAGCAACTGGCAAACGCTTGTCTAACTCTCCAACTTTCAATTACATAGACAGTGTTGGCCTCAGCCAACACAATGTTGGTAACAGCCAAGTATCACTGGCCTAGAAGACCACACATGAAACAATTTGTGGGATTGCTTCTCATACATCAGTCTCTATGTTCCAGAAGCTAGCATTCAGATAGACAGCAGTAGGATGACAGCTGCCTCTTAGAATGACAGTAGCCTTTGAAGAACTATTGACACCCCTGACAAAATAATTGCCCTGGAGCATCCAATCACAAAAGACACGCAATTTTTAACCTGTCTGCTAAACACCTAAGAGGATCAGCTAGAATAAAGAGTTTTGGAGATTTTCACGGAAGCCTAGAAAACAATTCTAACTTTCTGAAATTCCAGAGGTATGCATTAATATCTTCTTGTTTAAGTGAATTACTTATTCTAGGAATCAAATTGTAATGCGTGAAAGAGTTTTGACAGTTTATTCATTAATTCTATTAACAAAACGAAGTAATGTTTCATAAAATACAACACTCATTTCTATTAGAATCCATTTTATTTTCACTGAATTTCTCAGGTTAAACAAATCTACTTTATTCCAACTCAGTGGTAACTGGATATTTACCTTAAATTCTGTCTAAAGAACAATTACAAATCAAACCTTTAGATACATTCTTCACCATTTTAAAAATAAATGTTAAATTTATGACAGGATCTTAGAAACCTAATAACCAGATAAACCACATCACTGAGAGGTGTAAGCTAAAGGCAATACACAGCCTGTATCTTGAGGAATTAATAAAAACCCAAATGTACAAGTTTGCCTAGAGCTATGAAATTTTAAAATGATACAGTATGTGTATTTCACATTCAAGCTGTGACATTCACGTGCTAATGGGGATTATTGGACCTTGATGACAATATCAGTCTTTCCTAAGAATAATAAAGCAAATTCATCCCTGTTTGATGAGAATTTACTTGACTCTTGACAAATTATTTTCATCAGAAAAAGTTTGGGCAGAAAAAATCCAAATTTCAAAAGAAATGCAGAATTGCTGAGCTGGTGTGCCTTGATTTGGTTAGAACTTGTTTTTCAGTTGTTTACAAAAACACTTTTTCAGAATGTGTAAAATGTGAAGAACACAAGAACTGGATTGCTTAAAGTAAGAAAGAGCTTTAAAAAAGGAAATAATAGATCAGATTGAAAGAAGTAGGGACTTCTGTGTGTTGATTTTCAGAAATTTGGGACTTCTTGGTCACACAGTAATTTCTTTTGTGCCCTAGTCGATTTTGGCAGTCTCTCTAACAAACCTTTTTTCTCTCTCATACTGCTCTATTTGAGGTGGTTTAATTTGCCAGTGGAGCTACCTTTGTAAAACAGCCTGGATGAGAAGATCAGTGGTCATTTCTTACAAAAAGTGGTAAGCCATGTCCAGCATTATCAAGCGAAACTCTAAATATAGACTCTCTTTGACCCTTTCTAGACATGAGCTATTCCAGGAGCTTTGTGTATATTCTGAAGTGCAGCCAGCTGAGATTTATAAGACAGCAGCGCATTTCTTCCTACTGGAGCAATGTGATTAATTCAAGCTAATGAAACTGCGTGACCAAGATAAAAAAATAATGTACAAACTAAATTTACATCTCTATTTAGGAGTGCTGCTACAAGCATAGGAAACCAAACAGCTTCCAACTATTCAATGCATTGTTTGAATCCTAATGTTACCACTAGTGCTGATGCTGCAGAGACAGCATACAAAGCATCCACAAGACGATAAAATAATGAACTGCAATGCTGCCTTACACAGCTATTGTTGCAATCATATTTGACATAATACTTTTTTAAAAAAGACATCCCTAGTTACCAGCGGGAGCTGTGAAGGGAAGCATTTCCTTGTCCATGCATATGGCTCCTTGCTGCAGAGAAAGCCACAGCATGCTTTGTGTCACAACTGAAATGTGGAATCCCTCCACATTCAGTAGTTCAGTCATCAATTGCTATGAACAATCCTACAGCTAAAAGCAGCACTAAGCAACAGCAGTGATAGAAAAGAGTTGCTGATGAGACAACAGCATCTCTCATGAGCAAACCTGTATAATATACAGTTTTTAACTGAACTAAGAAATTGTTTATAGCTAATCTCTCACATAAACCATCAAATTCTCCCTTTTTAACTATATAGTTGATATTTCTTTTTTTCTTTCCTACAAAGCTGAACAGTAGCCATAGCAGTTGGCACAGCATATTCCATAGACCTTTCTTACACTATAGTGTCATGTTTCTCCATACTTTGGCTAACAGATTTTTGCAGAAGGTAGAATAAAAGGAAACTACAAATTTGGACTTTGAATATTTTACCTCTAGTATCAGAATCTTTGCGGAGAAGGACTTAGGGGTTCTGGTGGAAAAGAAGCTGGACATAAGACAACAGTCCAACAGTCTGGAAGGCCAACTCTATTCTAGGCTGCATTAAAAAAGGGGTGGCCAGCAAGGAGAAGGAGGTGATTGTTCCCTTCTACTTGGCTCTTGTGAGGCCCCTTCTAGAGTACTGCATCCAGGCCTGGGGCTCCCAGCACAAGAAGGACTTGGAGCTCTTGGAGCAGGTCCAGAGGAGGGCCATGAAGATGATCAGAGGGCTGGAGCACCTCTTCTATGAGGAAAGGTTGAGGGAACTGGACTTGTTTAGATTGGAAAAGAGAAGGCTCCGGGGAAACCTCATTGTGGCCTTCCAATACTTGAAAGAAGCATATAAACAGGAGGGGGAATGGCTGTTTATGAGGGTGGATAGTGATAGGACAAGAGGGAATGGTTTTAAACTGAGACAGGGGAGGTTTAGGTTAGATATTAGGAGGAAATTTTTCACACAGAGAGTGATGACACACTGGAACAGGTTGCCCAAGGAGATTGTGGATGCCCCATCCCTGGAGGCATTCAAGGCCAGGCTGGATGTGGCTCTGGGCAGCCTGCTCTGGTGGTTGGTGACCCTGCACATAGCAGGGGGGTTGAAACTAGATGATCATTGTGGTCCTTTTCAACCCAGGCCATTCTATGATTCTATGATTCTATGAATCTTCTGATTAAATTTTCTGAAATTTTCCCTTTTCCTCTTTAGATATGAACAAAGATACATACCCAAGGTTAGTGAACCAAAGTTATTCCAGTTCATAGTGCAAATCTAGACAAATAAAAAGTACCCGAGGCCTAATAATTAAGATAGTTATTCAGATGACTTTAAGCTGTCTTCTGCTACCTCATGAGGAGGTATGGAGAAGGCAAAGTCTGAGTTGTCCCATTTAAAGAAAAGGAGATACTCTGGTCACCATGAAAGTGGCTGCACACCAGAACAGGGATCCAGAAAGGCTGTGGAGTTTTCATCCCTGCAGGTGTTTGACCCTAACTGCCTAAAACCCTAGGTAACCTAAATCAGTTGGCTTTGTTCTGAGAGGGAGATTGGAGCAAGACCTCCAGAGGTCTTCTACAAACTAGATTTGTCTGTCAATTGTACCTGTCATCATAAATGAATTAATACATTCACCAAGCTAGAACTGAGTATAATTCTATCATTGCTTTTTCTAATATAAAATTCAGATTTAAGCACCGCAATATTGACTTAGCAGAATTCTGTGAAACATTGAGATCTTTTAATAAAAGATATAAATATTTCCCATATCAAATGTCTGTTCTTCCTCTCCTGCTGTCTTATTACATGGAAATAGTCAGTCCACCTGAAACCATTTTTAATGGGTAAATAGAATAAAAATGATTTTTCAAAGATCTCTTCTCAGGTGAATGCTGTGATGACAGATTTTGAGAGTGAATGGTAGTACTTCAAAGTATATTGAGCTAACAAGCTGCTCAAACAGAATCAACATTGCTGAATAATTCAGTGCTGCTAAACTATTCTACCACCTGCACTTATTATTCTCACACTTCGGTAACACTGTTCCTACACCTGAGAAAGCCAAAATCAAACTTCTTATTTATCATGAAATCAGAAATACATTTATTTTCGTAGGCTGTGATGCTAATATCACTAAATATGCATTTCTGTGTATAATATGTTAAGTCTGTATGCATCAAGAGACAAAACTATTTACTGAATTACTACTAACACATAATTGGCTGTCATGGTATCCTGACCCTCCAAAACAGTCCGAACTAGGGCATGCCACCCATTTGTCCTAAAAAAACATTTCTGTGTTGACAGGTAGAACCATGACAAATCCTAAATCACCAACATTTGTTATTTACCATTATTGATGGTGTTTCAGTTTGGTAGAACTCTCCTTTGCAAGAAGGGCTCTGCTCCTTTAGAGTGGCCTTCAGGTCACAGTCCTGCCACTGATCTGCTGTGTGACTTAGGAGAAGTGTTTGCCATCATGACTGCCTTCATCTTCATTCTCCTGAGACAAGGAGACATGTTGTCTGATATCACAATATTGGGGAGTCTGCTAACAATCAGCAACTCACTCTGTTAACTGCTCTGGAATTAGTATTGCACAGCACGAAATCTACACTCTCTTTGAAAAAATTAATCAGTCCACAACTCTTCTGAGCCTCTCTACCTCTTGCTGATGGTTTACAAGACCATTCTTGGGTTTTGCAGTCAAATACTTCCTTTTCTTTTGATGTATCAAACGTAAAATGTTACCGATGTACATATCAAAATCAATTGCTCCTGATTTCAGGAGTTTTGGTCTCTTTGTGATGCAGATAGATGTTCAAGTATCAGTTTACAGTCTTCAAGAAATCCAGCCAGCATGACGTAGTCCAATAAAACACTGAGGGGTGCTGTAAGACTTTGCTCCATCTACTGACTCCTTTGCTGTTGAAAATGAGACAGGCAGGCCGCTAGGAAAATCTGCTGTCAAATAGTGTTTGTACTGGTGTTATAAATGCTTTAGTGTATTCAATTAAAAATCAGCAGTGCTCATGTCTTTTAATAAAATAACTTTTTTTTCTGGTTGGAGCAAGCACATCATTAATATTTCTGTGAACTTGTGGTTGAGAAAATGGCATTTAGCAGCTACTTAGGAACATTTCCCATGGGCAGTGTGGTTACCATTCAGCATCAGCATCAGTTTTAACCACAGCACATTGTGGGACAGTGTAAGAGCTCAATGTCCTAAAGCTGTCATCCAGTCACATAATTTCAAATCTTCAGTCTCTGATTCAGCCCTTGCTGACATCCTGAGAAAAATCACCTTGAGGATTGTCTAGAGATATTCTTTTGTTTCACCTGGTATACCACTGTGCTGTAAGAGAGCTTTGATATGGAGGGAATCAAACCTCCCTTCTGCAAGTTTGGAAGGAGTCTCGATAGATTATTTTTCCCAAGAGACTGAGCTGAAAACAGTGACCTCTTATAGGTTTTCTTAGGGCTTCATGCTCAGGGCCTGTAAGTTACAAAAGCACGTCTACAGGGGACCTTGATTTAGTGTTCAGTTTCCACCATTTGTAGAAGCTTGGTGTACAGTGGAGATCAGCAATGAGATTTCAAGAAAAACTTTTCTTATTCTTTTGAGATGGGAGGATAGTAATCTTTCACAGAGAGTCTTTCACTTTTAGTGAAAAACTCTTATTTATCTGGTGGAGAGCAGCTGTATTAATTTGATGGATGATAATTTCTCCAGGCTCCACCTGAAACATATTATCTTAAAAGAAGAAAAAAATGTAAGCTTATCTTTATTTCTAGGTGCTGTAGTGTATATTTGCTTAAAATATGTTCACTTAGAAAGGGTTTCTTCGATTAATAACTCCAGATGGAAATGCAATTTTCCCTCCATCATGGTTCATTGCCCTTTTCTAATACACCCCTAATACTTAGCTCCTAGTTACTGTCTCCCAGGAGATATTCTCACACTGGAGATCAGTTACATTGCCTTGAAGGAAAACTTGTTTTCTATTAATCAGTTTTTTAATTCTTGCTAATGTTTTACACAGCTGACATTTAAAAGAATCATTATTGCCCAGTAATGAGATACTGTCATATTCCACAGCAGTGTTACATTATTATTGGTGGTGATTCACTTATTACCCTTATTATCACCATCTTTCCATGTAAATAGTATTTTCACAAGGAAATATTTCATTCTTCAACAACATTAAGATATGCTCCCACTTTTCCTAGTCCGCACTGAATGAGTTCCAATTTAGTCAGCCCATTTTTCTTTAATATGAGTTTTTACAATGAGCCTGGGTTTTGTGAATGAAGTTCAGCACGACTTGCGCCTTGTAGTTTGCATGACTATTCACACCCACCACAGAATAAGCAGTGTGAAGGTTTCCTGCCTTTTCTGCAGTGGTACAAATACCATAAAAACAGAGAACAATGGCAAATTGTGGAATTATTTTCTCAGCAGCAGTCACCTAACACTCCTTGGCTTTGGCAAAGCTCTTATGACACAACCTGTGTTTTGACCAGCTAAAAGTCTGAGACCTCCCAGGTTTCTGAGGAACATAAGGGCACAGGGAGCTGCTTCACCTTCCCCCATTTCAGAGCAAGGCTGCAGATGCTAATGACTGGGGAAGATGGAGCTAGCACTGAACACACTCTTTGCGTCAGTGGAGGGGACACAAGTTGATCTCAGTCTCATACACATGTTCCCAGGAGAGGAAAGAGAGATATCTCTGCTGTTTTCCTTGCTGTGGTGTAATCCCACCACAGACTATGCTCTTCAAAGCTCTGAGAGATGGTGGTTTAAGATAAAATGCTAAACTGACCCATTGGATTTAAGATGCTATGGATTCAAATGGTAAGAAAAGATTGCTGGCCATGCCAACCACTTTAAAAACACCGGTGAGATTTTGTCAATCTGCTCAGAAGACACCAGCAAATTTGCATGAGGGAACTGGGATAACTCCTGCAGTTGGGCTCTGCATGGGGCTAGCTGGTACTGGTCCTCAATATTGCCATATGTATCACAGCCTAAAAGCCCTGAGCTGCACTTCTACAAGTTACTGACGAAGGTGAGTGTGTCATCTGTAGAATGTACCTTACCTACCTGTACAATTGCTAATGCGATGCCTATGGCAATACAAAGTCAGTGGAAAAACAGTAGCACAACCAACTTCTTTCCCGGGTTTGGTATTTCACAGTTACACTGTTATAAGAAGGTGGCTAAGATGGTTTTTGACTATTCTAACCAACACTTAAATCCTAACTGTAACATAATCCTGTGTTGTATCTACATAACTTGTACATTTTGGCGTACTGTCATATATAGCTGATTGGAAAGAAGATGAACTCAAAATTCTTGCAGCTGCGAAACATACTGAGAGGACAAGTAGGTACTGTGAAATCTCATATACAGAGGATCTTTGTACACTGTGTGAAGGGCACAAAGCAGCTTGTGAGATAGAAAATAATATTTTCTTATAATATCAAAGGTGCCTCATAGTGTGAAGGATGGAACAGAGATAAATAAGAAAGGTCAAGAAGAAATCCCCAAATATAAAAGCAGTCTGCCCGGGCCCTGGAAACTTTCATTTTAATAACAGTCAAGGAAGTGAGCTATTTATTCTAAAATTTGTATCTTTTCACTGCTTAAAACTTTCCTGGGATTTCATGTAGTGTTAGCAAAATGTTTCTAAAATACAAGAAATTTATGTTCATTGAGCTGAAATTCATCACACTAGATAAAATCTCCACACATGAAAGAAAAAGTTTCTCATTAAATTACCTATGAAAAGCCCAACCTTAGAACTCATTGTAAACCTGCTGAATTTTTAGTGTATCAAAATTAATGATATAGTTGAGAGCAATTTTGCATGAGCCAGTGACTTTTCTCCTTCACAGGTATATTTAAACATTTGGATTCACTGGAGAATTACATTAATGAATGTGCTGCAGAGTATATTAGAAATGGACTCATGCTGAAAGTTTGTTTGTTTTGCATAGCAATTTCGTTTCTGGCTCTTGCCAATGATTGCTGCTATTACTTCAGTCTAAATCACTTAATCATCTGATGGAGGAAAAAAAAAGGGAAAAAAATAGAAGAAAAAAACATCAAGCTGAGCCTTTGAAAACAGAACAATGCCTTTGGCATAAGTTGACTGCTCCCTGAGGCTGTTGTTCTGAGATGGTACCACTTAGCCTTAAGAGGCTGTACAATGCCACTGCTTAACTGCATGTTTTACCTCTGACAGAGCTCTGGAAATCCAGATATCATGTTGTTGAGGAGAGGTGGGCAGAACACGCACAGAGGGCTGTGTCAGAAGGTCCCTCGTCTCCCAGCAGATGTGGTTTCCTGGCCCCACCTCACCACTAGAGGCAGAAGAAGCAAACATTGTCCCATGGACCACCTACCTCCCACATTTCCATCTCATCTGTCTTTCAGTTTTGCACACAATTTATTATTATTATTATTTTTTTAATGAAATTCCCTTTAATGCAAATGTAAAGCACTTTAAAGGCATTGCATCACTAGAATCTTGACTACTGATTCGCAGATACTTCTTCTTGTGGTGACGTACTCCTAGGTGCTGATATTACACCTTGCCTGAAAAGTAGCATCAAATTGCATTAACGCAAGCATCACACTAAAGTGTGGACTGCAATGTGTTGTAAAGTGTGGAAGAATGTGTTACCTGACAGCTAATAATTGCCAGCCACATGCTGCTTAAAGAAAGGAGGATACGTACTGTGCTAAAATGCTAATTTTCGGAGAAACTGCATGCCATTCCCCTTGGTGTAGTAGGCCCAGAATCACTGTTTCAGGATGTTTTAACGTGGTGGGCACTGGCCAAAAATGTGGTTACCCTTATGATCACACACCATTTGGAAGAAGATCTAACCACGTGATTTTACTTGCTCCTATGGCATAAACTCTGAAAGAAGAAAAAACACGTCTTAAAAGAGATACCGTGCCTTTCCAATTGGGAAATGATTAACAGGAACCATGAGAGTCCTGCATGCCACAGACACTTTCATATGCCAGGAGCTGTTGACAGGCCACAGCTCATGCTGTTTTTCTAAGACTCTCCAATATTTTCCTTAACCATGCTCTTATCATCTCTGGCTGCTCAGCAGCATTCCTCACTTCCCAGATGTCTTGGTCAGGTCCAGTGCTTCAGAACAGTCTTCACTGGAACTCCTCAGCCCAGGTTCTCTAAATGATGAGGGACTAGTACACACAGCTTTAAGGAGTTAGGGAAGAAAAGATATTTCCACATAAATAAAACATGTTACTCTAGAAATATCAATTAAAAAAAAAATCTTGAATACTATTATGATAAAATTGCATTAAATATTTAAAAGCTGTGTAACTTCACTACTGTTCCCAGCTGTCCTTCTGAGATGAACCATATTTTTCCCTGACCTCCTCTGAGACCAAATGGCCTTCAATTAAATATATATGTAAGTTGCTCTGAAAGTAATGTTTCCTATTTATTTCCATGAAAACTACTACCGATACAAAGAGCGCAATGACACATCTTATAGAGCAAATTCTCAGCTACACACTATTTTTCATCATAGTCACCACCATTAGCTTTGCCTTTTCCTCAGTGATGAAATCACAGTGCTTTCCACTTTGCTACCTTGAGAGAAGTGCCCACTATTCATTTCTAGCCTGGAAGCTGTGTCCTTCCTTTATCTGGTCAGGTGAGTAGTTGGCCTCTATCTCCCTTTCAGTGCCTTAAAACAGCAGCTTCTCTTGAAAAATAAGAATTTTCTTTCTCCACATTCTCCTGAAGTTCTTCTTTCCTCCTAAAAATAATGCCAGCACAATTTTAAATATTGCTTCCGGCAACTGATACTTTTTCTTGGAAGAATGAAAATCAGCAGACATAAAATACCAAACAAGCCACAAAACAGAGCAATGTGAACAAACACAGCAGGCTACATTCTCAAGAAACATAAATTGATACAACACTGCTGAAATCAGTTGAATTAAACCAGTTTAAATTAAGTAAAAATGAAAGACCTGTACCATAAGGCCAAATACACTGTTACTTTTTACTTTTGTGTTGAAAGTTTTGGAACAGAGCATTTAGTGTTAAGATTCACTATTTTTTAAAGACCTCAGATTTCTCTATGTCTTATTTATTCCTTTCATCTAACATTTTCCTAATTATCATGTATCCCCTTTCTACTAAATATATGCAGAAATTTTTCAAGGGTTCCTCATTAAGTTGAAACTTATTTTGGAGATGCTTCAGAAGTAGCTACCATACAATCGTGTTGCCTTGTTTTGGCAGACATTCCTCAAGCTTCTCTCCCGAACGTTGTTGTATGGAGATAAGAAATGTGCAGACCTGAGCATATCCACAAGAGCTTGCACACCACAAAAATTCTAATACTGCAGTCACACACAGTCAGATAATGCATTTCTGGTCTTTTCTGTTAACATTCTTCACACACCACTGGTTGGAGTTCTACTGGGCACCAGATGACAATGTGCAGTGGTGTGGCTGCATATCACATGCTCCATTAAAAAATACTTGTTTTGCAATTTCTAATAAAATGTAGAGCTGTTAAGTCTGTTTTTTCTCTTGAGTTTTATCCAGATAGAAGATAATACTCAGACTCAGGATAACTGAGAATCATTAATAACACACAGAAGTTGATGAGACTCTAAAGACAGTCTGGAGTTATGGATAATGATTAGGCAACAATCAGATTTAAAATGAGTATAAATTTCAAAACTCATTTGGTGATGTATATGTGAGAATATAATAATTCTAAAGATTTTTCAAGAGTTCATGTCGAAAGCAGTGAACAACCCCAGCAACAGCTTCCTTTCAAGACAGGTCTATCTCAGATTTACTACTGAAACTGTAATGGCTTGAGTTCATGAGCAGTTAACATCTCATCATCTGTTTCTGGAAGTTGCAGTCACAAAGTGCAAGGTGTCTATGTAATAGCAACCTGCACAACTGTTCCCAGGCTGGCTAATATCCTCCTCTGACCACTTGTGATCCACCAGAATGGACACAAATTGTCACTTTTTCAGTTTAGAGAAGCGAATGCTCTGGGGAGACATTCTAGTAGCCTGCAAGCACTTATAGAGAGACAACCTGAAAGATGGAAAGAGACCCTTTTTTTCAGAGAGTATAGTGACAGGACAATGGACACTATCTTTAAATAGAAAGAGGGTAGATTTAGATTAGATATTTGGAAGAAGTTATTTCCTAGCAGGTTCAAGAAGCACTAGAACAGGTTTCACAGAGAAGCTGTGGATGCCCCACCCCTGATATGTTCAAGGCCAGGTTGAATGGGACTTTGGGAAACCTGGTCTAGTGAGAAGTATCTGTTATCCATGACAACCCAAGCCATTCTGTGATTTTTTTATTCTGTAATTATTGCCGTCACTGCTTGATAGATACCTGGCTTTCCAGTAGCTACCTAGATTTCAGGTGCTAGGCTCAGCATTCTAGAATGGGACACTTGGAAAGACAGATAAGTGAAGACACTGTAGAGAATGTGATCGAGAAACTCTCTCCCATACTGATATAAATTCCCAAGCCTTGTATGTGCATTTAAATGTTTCCTCCTGCTCTTACCTAGATCCACCAGAAAGGGAGAAAAAGAGTGCTTATTCTAACATCATTATAGTAACAAGGCAGTATGGAGTACCTCACACCTCATTCATATGCCAGCCACTGCCACCTGTGTGAACAATGTGCTCCAAAAAATCTGGTTGGAGGCTGCTTTTAATTATCTAGTAATTTATTTTGCAGTGTATCAGGCTGTGTTCTCTTAAGCAGCTAATTTTTGTTCTAAAATAATTTGTTTGTATGGTAAAAGGTCTGACAGGTCAAAAAAGGACAGGTATTAAAATGGTTACAACATTAATTTAATAATAAAAAAGAACCGTAATAAACACATTTCTCACAGCTTTGTCTTACTAGCATGTAGACACAAATTTTGGCTTGACATTTGCAGGCTGACAGCATCTGTGCCATATTTTCTCTGCAAGTGACAAGGGGGAAGGTTGGAATTAATATTTGCTTAGGTCTTTTTTTAAGGCTAGCTTTATTTAGTACACTCCCAACAGGCAAGCACAAGCTGTGGTCTCTAAAAACCTTATTTTTCATTCCCTTTTCTAATGTAAATCCTGAATGTGTCTAAGATTTGCCATCTTAAATATCAAGAGACCAGAGTGCTGTGTGTGGCAGTGCTCTTTTTGTCAGTAAGAGAGATAGCCAGCTTTAACCAGAGGCAAAACAAAAAGATTTTAGAACTGGGCTTTGCACTTGCATCAGTCTGTAAGTATCAGGCTGCGTTTTCAAAGAATGTAACATTTTGTTTACCGTCTTTTTATTAAAGATTGCTCGTTTATTGCCTCTGTGTTATTTTCTCAGGCTAATCTTTTGGGACAGCAAGACAGCTGGCTTCCCCTCTACCCATACTTCTCACATGACTGGGTGTGAATGGACTTCTTTGACTTCATAAGAGTTATCCCAGTTTTAACCGTCATGGTGAAAATAGACTGTCCAGATGGCTCTTGCTGCAGACTGTGTTCTGCTGCTTACCCTTGAAGGTGGAGAAGTTTCCAAGACATCCTATATAGGATGGGATTATACATGTAAAAACATATCTCCTCAAAGCTACAGTTGACAAATTCATCAGTGTGATTTCCAGATAAATTCCAAGTTGTTCGTGGTCCTTGTCATTTCATTGTTTTGTTTTTGACTTTTTCACCAGATATCATTTATACTTGGATTCTGGTATTTTGGCTCTGGCTGACGAGACCTTGCCTTCATGCATAAGTCTGTGCCATCCCTTGACTGAAGATACCAGGATTGTTCATCCCTAAGAACACATTCTTTTCAAGTGAATGTACTCACTTTAATATCTTCCACTTGACCAGCAGTCAGACAATATTCTATTTCCATGAAATGTCCCATCAAGATCAAAATAAGTATTTGTTATTCCTTACACCCTTCTGTGCAAGAGTAACGAAGAGAACAACACAGGCTAATTCATTTTGCTTACTTCATTTGCCTCTCCTTGTTGAAAACATAAATGACCCTGGGGACTAGAAGGAAGAAACAGAGTTAACAGAAAATACAGAACAATTACAGCTAATACTTAAAATACACCTTTGTTCAGTTCACTTTTTCCACTCTACCTGCTGCAGCCTGGTTTCCTACAGAAATTAGTTCTGTGGATGGTTCCCTGACAACTTCTTCACCTAGTCATTTTTTAGGTTGAGAGCAGAGACTAAAGGGGATCAGACGCTTCTAGAAACATGGCAGAAGTGAGAAACATGCAGTCCTTCTAATAGTACCTTACCAGAGGAAGAACATGATACAGCAATGTCCAGGTGGTAGGGAGAATTTATGAGCATGATAATAGCAAATGAAACTTTCACCAATATTTACTTTCTCTTCAGTACCAATTTACACCCACCAACTTTGGGAGAAAGCCTCAGGAAACCAAGCACTATTAACTTTACTGTTTATTGAACTACTCATTTGTTTGCAGTGCTTTGTCTGTACCTATCTTTGACTGCAAGGTTCTGGGGGCATGTCCCAGCTTTGTTCTATTGGCACGGCAATAAGCACTGTACAAAACCTCCAGTGAAAGATCACCATCTGGGATGCAACTCTAATAACCCCTGCTCTTCTGGATAGGGCAAATTAAACTCCTTAATCTTGTTACCATGAAGACCTAGGCAGGTTTCATGTGAAGTAGCTATGGCAAAGAATCTAAGTACCTATGGCAGGTTCAAGATCACTGAGCATCCACAGTCAGAGCTGTGGTTCAGAAGAAGGCCTTTCCTGTCTGGCCGAGATACTATTCCAAGCAGACAGACAACAACACTTCCAGAGATAGATGTACATGTAATGGCTGGCCAACCAGTTAACTTGTTCATCAGCCATTTCCTGCATGCCATGCTAATTCAAGCACTGAAAAAGCAACCTGCAAATTGATGCATGTACAGTCTGTGGTCTCTTAATTGGTTGTTAAGGTTAAGGTTAAGAAATGAGTAAACAATGTGTTGTACTGTGAGCAGTTTTAAGCTTCAGGCAGCTCTTGAGCATACTCCTAACCACACATTTATTTACAGTCTATTACTGCATACAAGAAAGCGCCAGGAAAAAAAAAATTCTCATAAAGCAGCTTTCATGCCAACAGTGACAAACTGCTTAGCATTTCCCACTGCTGAGGTTAAGTGCTGGAACATGTCAGAGCAGACTAAAGAACATTAGGAGAAGACAGAATGTCATCCAGCCACTTTGTTTCTCTGATTCTGGGAACAAGCAGGTGAGCCTGAGAGGACAGAAAGCTGGTGAGGGTACTAGGTAGCCACAAGACACTAAATGTGGAAAGAGAACTTTTCATGGGTTTAGGAAGACTCGGCCAGGTCTGCAGGCAGAGTTCCCCATTGTGGTGATGCTGGGAACTTTGCACCAGCACTGCTTCATGTTATGCAGAAAAAATGACTGTCTTATTCACCTGCTTTATACATCCATAAACAAAATCCAAGCTGCCAAGGCAGTGAGCAGTTAGGCCCCGTTCTAGAAGTGTATCACATTTGTACAAGACTATCCCTCTGCAGCATGAAGTGTACCAATGATGACAGAAACAAAGGTACTGGGACATTTCTCTGTCACATCTCTTACTGCATTTCAGTCTCTGTCATCTCATCAGTTGTGTAAATCTAGTCTCACAATAATTAAAAGCAGATCCAGGTTGTATTATGCAATAATTGCATAATACATTGCACACTCAAGGGTTCAGATCAGATACAAAAATGCAGATTGTGGTCAATTAATCAGGACAGCAGTAGGGAGGAACATGCCATACATTGGAGAAGCAAAGTGCAGCCTGCTTATTCCAGTCCTTATTGTAAAAAACAATTGCAATTCCAACATTTAATGCAAAAACAATTATCTTTCCTGGCGGCTAATCCCTGGCAGATGGAGACAGAAGTTTGTGGTTCCTTCCATATAGGCAGCTTAGTGCATTAGTGGTTCTTCACTTGGCTATTTGGGTGGTAATACTGTATGCAGAGCAAATGCATTAAGTCAGCAGGACAGAACCAGTGAACAGTTAACAGAACCAGCAGCCAAATGACACATTACAGCCATTGCTTTCTTCACTACACACAAACATATATATGTACTGTGCTGTCAGAGCTTCTGCTCTAGCCTTTCCCCACTGACAACAGCAAGTCTTTCTCATTGTTTTCCTCTCATGTAGTGGTATTATTTTCTTGAATCTTGTAAAACCTGGAAGCTGTTAGACATCCACCCTTCAGGAGGATGCAGGTCTGGTGATGCACCCTATCAAGTCATTAGCCTGTTCAGAGCTTTTTTTCATCCCTCTACAGAGATGATTAGCCATTCTGTGCAACTGAAGACATCCTACTGTTTCAATTAATCAGGCCAAAGTATTTCTTTCATGCTTTGGTGGTGTGTTTTTTGATTTTTACTTAGCAGCACGATCTGCTGTCCTCCCCCCCAGCAAAGGGGAACAGAAGAGAAGAGATGGTGCTGGTGACTGCCAGGGGCCTGCAGGCCACCCCATGCCTCTCCAAACCTGCAGGGACATCCCCGCCTGCTCAACCTCGAGGAAACAAAACCCTAAAAATTAGGATTTATCATAAATCTGTGCTAATGCCTTTCCACGTGTTCCGCTGAGTTACACAGTCATCTTCAAGTAATGTTTTTTTTGAGATTGCTCTAGATTTGTGAGCTTAAGCGGATCATGCAAGAGAATTAGTAAAGATAAAAATCTTTAAAAAGTAATGCTGAAACACTGATGCTGAATGACCTCAGAGAATCAGAAGGAGCTTAAAAATCCTTTCTTACCAAAAAATACTCTGACTTTTACAAAAGTATGAGCATCAGAATAGGTTTGGTCACAGTTCCTTTTCAGCTGGTGACATGTTTGATTTTATTAAGTTTTACTGGTTGTGTACGAGCAATAAAGAAAGTCAAGGATAAGCATGTTGTCCCCATGAAACTGGAATCATCTCTACTAGGATCTGTTTTGCTCTGTATAAACCCTTTTGTACCCTAAGGGTAAAAAAACCATATTTTGGAATGGGGCAGCATCTCCCTTCATTAGCTACCCTCTTCTTAGCAGTCTATCTTGTTGCTGTGTCAGGGTTGTTGGGGTTCTATTTGTTTTATTTCAGCTGTCCAGGTTGTCTTCTACTAATAAATTTCACCATGCCCAGAGCATTTTCCAAGTAATTCATTCAGAAAGCTTGACCAGGGAAGTTCAGTTCAAAAAGCCACAAGTGCCTCAGATCCTGCCTACGCTGCCCTGCCAGAGCGTTTCACAACCTGCCCAAAGCAGTTTTTCTGTGCACTGGTGGTTTGTTGTCTCATTACTGACTTCTACCACAGTTTTACCTTTACTCACAAGGTTACCATGGAAACTTCTGTGCATGAAAAACTGGGAAGATCCGACTATAGAGCTGGTGAACACATAAATCAGCAAATAGGGAAATAAGTTGGAAATTTAAGCTTGGGAGCCCTGTATTAAGCAAGGATTCATGTGTGCACCATTTCGTATGTGCCATAACTCAGCTCATGTCAAATGGCAAGAAATGTGCCTTTTCCTGGCAGAAGCCTTGAAAGCACACCTTTGTTTAGGTACTGAACTAAAATCTAGAGGGTGTAAGGAAGATTCAATCTTCACAAATGAAAATATTTTATTATTAAAAAAATTCTAAAGTGTACCAAACACAAGGCTTCCCACAGCTTGTCCCAGGCAATTTTTTTGACTTTTTTAGTCTTGAGACTGCAATTACTTTCCCTCTTTTCTAGTAGCATTAATTAATTTTAACTTATATTTCATGAAGGAATAACTCTCCCATATATTCCTGCTATCCAGGCCAACCACTCTCTTCTCCCTTTCTTCCTTTTCCACTGCAGTTTAATAAATCAGAATTTGATTTGCTGGTTTGATGCATTTTTCTGAAAGTGAGGGGTGTACTGCGCACAGAGAAGGTAATGCTAGTTCAGTAAACTACACAGCTGTCAGATACCACTGCAAAGGAGAACAGCTCATATGCTATACATCACAGACAAAGACACAGAGGTGTTGAAAAAGTGGATTTGTTTTTTTTGTTCTATGTTGTTTTATCTTTCTCCTCCAATACATTTTAATTTCTCTATGTAATATATGCGTTGTAACACTTACTATGGTTATGTAAGTCACCGATACTCATAAAGGAATTAAGCTATATAAGAACTGAGCTTATCACTCAGGAAAGCACCTTCTTTTCTTTTCTCTCTTCTGTTTACCTGACAGTTAGCTGCAGCATCAGGGAGACTTGTAGCCAGCTGTCTGTGCTCACAACAGCTGTGCTGAGCTAGCCTTGGGAGCAAAGCTGAAGAGTGCGCTCCCCCTTAATCCTGTACCCTCTTCAGGACTCCAACAGACCTGCTAAATAAATTGACCCTAGTCTGCAGTGACCTTCAGGGAGGGCAAAGTTGCAGCCCAGTGCTCCCTTCTTACAATATATGCTTTCTTTGGAAGGGTAACCACACAATCTCACTTTCAGTAGTGTCTCAGGAGACTGAAGGTTAAAAACCATGCCATTTCCTATTACTCATATAGTACACAGCAGACACAACCTGTGCTTAGACAGATAGAAAGCAATAGCTTCTATTACTAATTAGGTCTTTTCATTGCTTTATTGCCTAACAAGTTTTATTATTTCATCAGCTTTCCTTAATCCTCTCTTGTGAAGAAAGGATTTTCCACTACTATCTGTCTGAAAAGTCTATGTCTCTGCAAAATTTTCTCGCTCTGAGTTGTTCATATTGTCAATGTTTCATGGAAGCACTGAAGTTTTCATTAGTCAGGTATTTGTGTAGTAAAACTCATACTAGACTTTATGCACAAGGGAGTGAGAAGCAGAAATTTCTACGAAAGAAAAGAATAAAGGGATAACTATGAATGCCTCAAAGGCAGCTCCCAGGGATTCATGTCATCAGGAAAGCCAATTTGCAGCAAATCACTGTGCCAGAATACATATGATTTTGTATTTAAAAATGATCAATATCAATTAAGATGGGGAGATTAAGGTAAAGCTACCCTGTGTCACTGATTAGAGAAAACAGTGAAATACTTTTGCTAAAAACTAGATTTTTAGCTCCGAAAATAATTTCATTGTGTTAGCTCGCAGTGTCAGAAGTGGATATAGAATCATAGATCATAGAATCACTAAAGTTGGAAAAACCTCCAAGGTCATCCTGTCCAACTGCCCACCTATCACCAATATTTCCCACTAAACTATGTTCCTTGGTACATCTGAATGTTTCTTGAACACATCCAGGGATGGTGATTCTACCACCTTCCTTGGCAGCCCGTTCCAGAGCCTGACCACTCTTTCTGAGAATTTTTTCCTAATGTCCAACCTGAAGCTCCCCAGGTGCAACTTAAAGGCATTCCCTCTAGTCCTATCACTAGCTACACAGAAAAAGAGTCAAAATCCCACCTCACCACAACCTCCATTCAAGTAGTTGTAGAAAATAATGTCACCTCTGAGCTTCCTTTCCTCCAGGCTAAATAATCCCAGTTCCCTCAACCACTTACCACAGGACTTGTGGTCCAGACCCCCCACCAGTTCTGGTGCCATTCTCTGGATATGCTTCAGGGCCTCAATGTCTTTCTTGAAGTAAGGCACCCAAAAATGAGCACAGTACTTGAGGTGCAGCCTCACCAGGGATGAGTACAGAGAGAAGATCACTTCTTTGCTCCTGCTGGCAATGCTATTTCTGATACAAGCCAGAGTGCCTTTTTGACCACCTGTACACACTGGTGGCTCATGTCCAGTCAAGTGCTGACAAACACGCCCAAGTCCATTTCTTCTACACATCCTTCCAGCCACCCTGCCCCAAGCCTGTAGCTTTGCCTGAGCTTGTTGTGGTTGAAGTGCAGGGCCAAGCACTTGGTCCCGTTGAACTTCATCTCTTTGGCTTCAGCCCAGCTAACCAGTCTGTCCAGATCCTTCTGTAGTGCCTTCCTACTCCCAGGTAGATCAACACTTCCTACCAACTGGATGGCATCTGCAAACTTACTGAGGGTGCACGCAATGCCTTCTTCCAGCTCATTGGTAAAGAGGACAGGATGAGAGGAAATGGACTCAAGTTGTGCCAGGGGAAGTTTAGGTTGGATATCAGGAAAAACTTCTTTACAGAAAGGGTTGTTAAGCACTGGAAAAGGCTCCGCAGGGAGGTGGTTGAGTCACCATCCCTGAATGTGTTTAAAAACCATCTGGATGTGGTGCTCAGAGATTTAGCAGAGGGTTGTTAGGGCAGTATGGTTAGGCTGAGGTTGGACTTGATGATCTTTAAGGTGTTTTCCAACCTAAGAAATTCTGTGATTCTATGGTTCTATATTAAACAGGACAGGCCCCAGTACTGACCCCTAGGGAACACCACTCATGACCAGTTACCAGCTGGATTTAACTCCAATCACCACGACTCCCTGGGCCCAGCCACCCAAACAGTTCTTAACCCAGCAAAGCATGTACCTGTCCAAGCCATGGGCTGCCACCTTCCCCAGGAGAATACTATGGGAGACAAAGGACAAAGGCTTTGCTGAAGTCTAGGTAGACTGTGCTAACAGCCTTTCCCTCATCCACGAGGCAGTTCACTCGAACATAGCAGATGAGTTTGCTTAAAATGAGGACTTGCTGATTGGGTCTGATCCTCCAGCTGTCCTGCACATGCGAGTGATCTCCCTCAAGATGATCTGCTCATTAACTTTTCATGGCACCAAGGTCAGATTAACAGGCTTGTAGTTCCCTGGATCCTCCTTATGACCCTCCTTGGAGATGGGAGTCATGCTGGCAAGATTCAAATTCTTTGTGACCTCTCTGGTTGACCAGAAATGCTAATAGATGGTGGAAAGTTGGCTTAGCAGTCACCTCTGCCAGCTTGCTCACAGTACTGTGAAGCAGTAAGTTGTGTGTTTCTGCAGTGATGACAGTGACAATGGGTCATCTATGCTGGTACAGATTGTTATGAGTGTGGGATGCAGGCTCTCATTCATTGCTGACAAAAATGCATATCTAGTGGTGGTGACTGAGTAGAAAAACAGTGCTTTGTAGCTGAGAATTTGCTCTATCAAATAGTGTTATCATGGTCTTTGTATCTGTCACAGAGCAAGGGGACCCACAGATCTTCAGCCTGGGAAGACTGGGGGGAAAGGAAAGGATAGGGTGATGGGCCTGAACAAAGAAAAAACGGTGGCATTGAACTAAGGGAAAACACTAGTTTACTAAATATGGTAGTGGAATGCGAGATAATACAATAATACAATATAATACAATATGATTGGACCTGAAGCTAATAAACCAAATAAAATAACAAAGAGACAGTTTCTGAAATTCCAAACTCTGATGCTGTAGCCATGCAGACAGGAAGCAAAGAAGGAAGTCTCGTGACTCTCAGCCTGTTTTATCTTTCCCTCTGAATGGAAAATGGAAATGGAAAAATGAAGTCTTCTGAGAATTGTATTTCATTCCTTTCTTCTGAGACCACTGCAGCATTAACTTTTTAACTCCCAGTGCACCACATGATGTTATGATGTGGAATACCAATGAAAATCCATGAAAACCATGACATTGCACCCCTTATTTCACATCACCACATCATATTTAATACATACAAACAAACAATAATTAATATGCATTAAACACACATGGCACAGTTGTAGTCTCCAAGGAAATAAATAGAAGGTATTAATTTCATAGCAACCTGCATGCTAAAAACACCAAGTTGTAAAACACATCTATGAAGTTTTTTCCAAAAATGCAGAGTGGAATGGAGTACTGTTATCTCTGTGCTAAAGACCAAAACCACATGAGAGAGATCCAGAAGCACAGGACTCCTGAAGATTTTAACTGCACCACAGGGACTGTGGGACGCTCAGCTCTGAGAAACAATCTCTCCTTGCTCAGCCAGTATAACCCAGGTGCAGCACAGCATGGGATCAGGCACTGCTGCACGCAAGAAGCATTTACCCCTCTAAAATATGGCATTGCAGTCTCTCCCTCTTTCTAGAAATGACTCAAATTCATAATTATTTCTTGTCTTTTAGCAAAGTTTGGAAAGTTTCCATGCTGCCTTCTTTTTTTCTGGTTTGGGCTTTGACATCAGTTAGAACATGTTAGTTTGTATCCAACCATGAAGCTGTACACCCAGACGGTTAGAAAAAGAAGCATTTCTGAAGAAGGACTTTGTTATACCTTTGGTGTTCTGTGTCAACATAGAATAACTTCTGAGGACAGACTTCTGCCTTTTATTTTCAGTACAACAGTATGGGACAGAGCCTCATTCAGCATACTTACAACCATGCTATTAAAAATTGCTAAATGTAGTTAGGAAAGTAGCTGGGAACAAAAAAAAAAAAAAAAAAAAAGGAGATGGGAAAAAACAAAACAAAACAAAAAAACCCCGCACCTTAGGAAGTTCACTAGTTATTGAATCACATTTTAGAGGATATTCCTGTAGACTCCAAGAAATGCATATGGATAACCTCTCCTGTGCTGTGGGAAGGACATTTTGGAGGACTTAGGCAGAGGTCACAGAAGGATCTTCGTGTTTGTCACATGCAAAGCTGGAGCACAAAATGGGTCTGGGATCTTTGGCAGGCCTTCAGGGAGCTCTCGACAGCAACACAAATTTACATGCCCTGGGTCTGCTTTAATTTGCAACAAGGGGTTAGTTCAGGCTCTGTGTGTTGTGTAGGAGATAAAAGGCTGGAGTCTCCTTAGCTGCCCAGTATCAGCTTCTAATGGTCAAAAAGAATGCTTGCTAAGCAGACTGGAAGGGAGATCAGCTGGCAATTTAAAAAAAAAAAGAAAAAAAAATCCCACAGAAATGCTGTATAAGTAAGTGACACTGAATAATTTTGTTCATTTATTCTGACAAAGAAAGCTTGCAAATATGTTAGGAGTCCAAATCCTACTGAAACTGTAATAACAGTAAAAAGTTTACACTTCTAAAAAGGATGATGGCAAGTACAGAGAAACACCAGCAGTTCTGCAAGAATAAAATAGCACTTTAAGGAACACTTAAAATAAGACAAACAGATCTTACAGGAAGAGCTGCTGTGCACTGGAGCTGCTAATTGCAAAGACTTCTATTTAAATATATATTTCTTCAGGAGATGGGAAACGTGCTTCATTTCCTTTCAGCCTCCTTGACATTTTCTGGTACTGTTGTTGTGTTATCTACATCATTTTAAACCACTTCAGCTGTAGGAATGACATTTACATCCAGGTATGCGTCAGATAAAATTGTCTATTACAACAGTATTTGAGTAGTTTAACATTTGTTTTAGACTTGTAGTTAATATACATTTGTTTTCCTACCCCACTGCTTTTATAGTGTTCAAAATGGTGCTTGCCTATTTACTGTTAATTCTTGGAGTCATCCAAGACACATACACACAACTTACATCATGTAATGCACTGTTGAAAGTGTTTAGCTGGAAGGTACCAAGACTAGCTTTCTGGTTGACTTATCCTGTATGCTCTGTCTTGAGAACCAAATGGTCCTGGAGAGTGGTCAGCTGAGAGACTGCTGCACAGGCAAAGACTGGAAGATCCAGGAGAAAACAGAATGACACTTCTGACATGTGGTACTGCGAAGAATATAGCAATATAGAAATGTTCTACTGACTCCAAAGCAAGGAAACAGAAGAATAAACACGTTATATTAAAATCTATGTTATTTCATTACAAAACTTATACTCTCCATATCACTTTTTGCATTTGAACTTTGTCATCTGAAAGCTGTCTCTTCATATCCCTGTCTGAAATCAGAAAGATATCTGAGCAGTCTGATAACGAGGTTTCTTTGAGTACCATTGAGATGTTAGGTCGAAGTTTAATAATGTATACCCTGCTGTTTGTTCTTGGAGGTTGAAATCTCACAGATTTTCTTAATACTCTTTGACTGTCAGGCCAAAATACCCCATGATGTTTCATTTCAGGCCATAATTAAACACTCTAGATTTTATAGGAGATCCTTTCCTAAATCCTTCATAATATGAAGAGAACTTTTCACCTTTACAGATAACTCCTTCTCTGTCTTACTCCAACATCTTATTCCAAGTCTGAGCTTTGGAGCAGCAAGTGCCTGACACCCCACAGGCTACGGCCTTGCTGTGTGCAGCATGCAACATAGTCTTCTGCTGACCCTGGCTGCATCCCAACGTGCTCCAAGGTAGCGCGGGCCAGTCTATGCAGGGACATCAGGCATTGCTCAGATCAGTCAGAGTGATATTTTTTAAAACATTAAAAACCTTCCAAACAATACCATGCTGATGGCACCTACTAAGGCAAATTTAGCTGGTACAATTACATTTGCACCTTCTCTTCTATTTAACTCCTGCTACAAAGTGACTAACGCGGAATGGAAACATCTCAGCCATACACACTTCCAGCCGGTAGAACGATCTAGCATCTCGGGTTATGCCTTATGACACATGATTTTTTAACATGCATGATCTTGTGGTCAAGTTGCAAGATCAGAAAGTTATGCTAAAAAGAAAAGAAAAAGATCCTATGTGCCAGAAGGACACAATCCACATATACAGTGTTGAAGTCAGTTTTGCTGACCAAGTACCTGAAGATTGGCACCATGCCTCCACAAGGACTCTGAAAAATGTCCACTTTCTTTTATAATCTGGCCTGTGAAGAATCAGATGCAAATGTGAAGCAAATAACCATTCACTACCGAAAGTCAGTATACTTTAGAAGGGTTCTTGCAAGAATTATGATTCCCTAGGTTCATACTGGAATATTATTTCCCATAGGGTTTCATTATAAAAGAAAAAAAAAATCAGCTTAGGATCTTGTAAAGCCATGTGTTTGCCAACTCTAACAATTTTCCTTTCCACTCTTCCAGAGGTACAACTGAATGCAAATGTTATTTCAATTCCTGCAGCCTGAAGATTTATCTGTTCTCTACTTGGTAAATGGATCCTCCCACTCTCTCCATAATGTGCCTGGGTGGGTATTTCAACAAGTAAGATCCTAAATAATAGACACCTCGAGGAGCATCTTGGATAATAAACATTATACCAAATTATGAGGTCAGAAGTATCAAATTTAGTGACAGCCTCTAGGTACAATGCTACACTGGAGTTTCTTCAATTACTTTTTTCAATAATTTACTTTTAATCAATATGAAGAAAAATAATAGTACAAGAGCTCTCAGTGGCATTGGGTCACCTAGTAATTTGCAGACAAAAGCAAAAGTACATTGATATTATGATGAGTGCTTCTAAACAGGACCTGCATAACTAACTGCTGAGGGGCAAAATCTCAAGGGAGGCACAGCCATAACATTGTAATTAATACTGAAGCAAAATTACAATGCATCCATAGTGTTTTATTGGAACATTCAATTTCTGCCTTCTATGACTTAAGAGGGAAAACATTTTGCTTTGGGGGAAAAAAAATCTCTCTAGAATGAGGAGGAGGATGGGACCTAATTCTTCTTGTTTTGTCCCTTCTTCATTTTCTTTTCCCCTATTTTGTTTGTTTTTTTTTTTTTTTTTCCTACTCCCTAACGAAAACTGACAGTACTTCCAGTAACGGACTAAGTTAAATCTCACCCTGTGGGCATCAGCAAAGAGGAAAAGGAGACTGAAAATCAAAGAGCAAATGATTTTAGAGTACACCTGTGCTTTTACAGCTGTGATTGTCTCATTAAATGGCAGATTTGTTTGCTTCCTTGTTTTCTTTCTAATACCAAAACAGCCTGAGAGCTTTAGATTGCATCTTTACAATTCCAAGGCTGTTATAATTTTGAAAATAGGCGCAAGTAGTATTTTAAAAAATATTCTATATAGATGTTTTGTTAGGATCCATGATAGCTGAAGTGCATAAATTAGTGAAAGGGACATTTTACTGTCATTATCAAAGACATGGGATACTCTTTCTTGTTCCCATCAGACCTTAGCCAATTTTTTTCCTATGGGCATCTGTTTTCAATCATTCCCACAGGTTTTTAATCAGCAGAACACTCACCATTAAAGCAGTGTATGGAAATTGCAGTGTGTGCTCTTTCTGCACAATGATCTGGCCTCATTTCCAGCTCCTTCCCAAAGAGGTTTCTGAATAGATCTTCCTTTCCTCAGTAACTCTGCTTCCAATCACACCCATGGTATCAGTCCTGAAAAACTGTTAGAAGGCACCATTTAAGACCCTAATATCAGACATTTTTTTTTTTCTTATGGTTTTGCATTCCAGTTGTTAAGATTTTTGCTTTCCATTTTTGTTACTTTCTGTTTCTGTCTAAATTATTGATTCACCTCTGCCTTGTCTTGGGTGGCTGAAACTGACCTTGGGATAGCAGCTGCCTTGGGCAGTGACCTGGCTCTGAGAAATGGAATTGGATTAAAAACTGGGGAAGCATTTTATTAAAAATTCATCCCTTCCACTGCCCCTCTACCCCCTCCATTTCTCTCTCTTCTTCCCTCCTCCCTTCCAGCCTCCCTCCCTCCTTCTCAGTGCCTGCCTACCTCACCTTCTCCTTTTTGTCTCCTTCTCCTTCTATTTCTCTTCCATCCTTCCTTTCTTCTCTTTCTCTCCTTCTCCCTTCCTTCCTTCCTTCCTTTCTTCCTTCTTTCCTTCCTCCCTTTCTTCCTCCCTTTCTCTCCTTCCACTCCTTCTTTTCTATTGTCTTTCTATCTTTCTCAACTGCTGCCTTTTTTTGTCTCTTTTCTACAGATCTTGTTTTTATCTTATTTTTCAAGACAATCTCTGTGTAAATGTTGCCACTGACTTGCTTTTTTTAATATGCATCATAATAGAAATTATATTATTTATACCTTACAAGAATATATATGCTATAATATACTTAACATCTATATGTATATGAATACACACGTGTGTTACATGTGTCCTTCAGAGAGGAAGGAAAGCCAAACGCGCTGCTCTCAGTTAATGCTAGGGAATGTGTCCCACATCAGTGCAGACGTCTGCAGCCTCCTGTCCCTGGGGAAGCAGCACTGGAGGGCACTTACATCTGAGGCTGCCACTATTGGCCCCAAGCCTTTCTCCCACATCAGCCCTGCTAGCCATGGGGCTCAGGGCACTACCACCCGTGTGCCCCCTTGCATCCCTCAGGAACATGGACCAATGCTGGGAAATCCTGCCCCTGCTTCCCCTGGGCCAGGCTGGGGTGAAAATGGCATGTGTTTGCCTGCATCCCTCCTGCCTGTTCCAATCAGAGGATGCTGTCACAGCCCCGGGCTGCAAAAGCCAGTGTCTAACCTCAGCAATCCCTCCTTAATTAGATTTTTTTTTTCCCTCTGCAATTCTTTTTTAATGTGCAGTTCCCAGATTCCTTCACAGCCAGATATCCCTTTCATTTCTTCTGGAAAGCAATATATATAGTGCAGGGCTATAAATAAGACTCGCAATGTCATGGTAACCATGGCAACACATAGGCTTCAAACACTGATGCGTGTGAGATTTATAAAAGCCTGTCCTCGAGTTTACAGTCAGATGATCTGTCCTTTTTAAAATTACACTTCTTGAAATTCGGCTTTCTCACCTGGCATACAAATTGTTTCGTTTTTTATATATATACTGAAGCAAGGAACTGGAGATTTTTTGTTGTTATTGTTTAGAATAAATAAGTGTGGAAAAGAAGACCTGAAAATTTACACCTTCTTTGGATACTGATTGCAATGATTTCTGCAAAACTTTTTCCTTTAAGATAAAAGGAGCAGACATTCTTGTTCACCATCAATCATTACTGTTATGCCTCATCTCTGATTTTGAGGGATAACCTAATTCATTGCAAGGATTAAACTGATGCATTCTGATCTTTTATGCTGAATATCAAAGATTCAGTTTCTTAAAAAATGAGCACAGCAGCTGAAATTCAAAGACATCTCTGTGATCTATACACAATTACACTGTAAAAGGGAACTGCTTAGCTCCCCAGGAGAAGTTGTAGCTCATGCCACATGATGCAGAGGAGGCAGCTGGGTCCCTTTGCAGTCCTGCAGCAATGCAAAGCATCAATGCCCAAATGGTTTGTCTCTGTTGGCAGCATCCAGGCACTGAGTTATGGAGGATAAGCACAGGACTGCTGCTCCTGATGTGACATGCAACAGACAGACAGTGCTGCTGTGATAAGCCAAATGGCTCTGTGGAAACACTGGCACCAAAGCAATTCATGCATTGTTGTATTGTGACGTGCCTGGGAGCGACTCTGGGGAATGGGCCAGCACTGCTTGATTAGTGAGGACAATGGTAATTACAGCAGGAGACCTGAACCTCTTTGAGGCAGGTTTAGATGTTCATACATAAATAAAGTGATTGGTGAAGGTCACTGAGCTTTGACAGACCACACCCTGGGAAAACCCGAAGGTCCTTGCGCACAGGATTCTCATCTGAGAGTATGAGGGCTGTTGTGCTCCACAGAGTGCTGGTTAGCTTGTCCAGAGCAGAGAAAGACACAAAACCAGAGGAAAACAAGAAGCTTTCATTGCCTCTTGGATCATTCAGCTTAAAGGGTTTAGGAAGGCCATTGCCTTTGCCTTCCTGCAGGACATAGGCTCAGCAGTGCCCACCTCAAGCACTGTGCTCCATCTGCCAGCGACGAAGACTCTTCAGCTGACAAGTGCCATGAGTGAGATTCACAGCACAAAGTGAGATGCCTGTTTTATCAACATGGTGACCCATGGTGATAGTCACAGATTTTCAATAAGAGTGCATTGGGGTGTTAAAGTGGCTGTGCTCCCCTTTGTAGGCAAGGGCACAGAAAGGTGACAAGGACGCAGCAGATCAATGAGTTTTAAGGCTGCACTGTGCAGATGGTGAGCCCTGATCTCACAAGCAGCCACGGGGTAGCATTACATGCATTCGCTTTCCCATTCACTCCGCCGGGATTTCTGATACAAGGAAGAGTCTCTGTCTGCAGTATCACTGTTTGCTGGTCAAGCATTTAGAGCCTCTTGATGGGTTTAAACATCAAGAGAAATGTATCATCATTTACCTTCTTTGATGGATATCTGTCAAACCTGTTGCTAGCACTGAATTGCCATGCTTTTTCATGTTTGTTTTTTTCCTTCTGTAACCAATAACACATCCCCAAAATAGTGAAAATTGCTGTGGGAAAATGACAGTATGCTTGAAAATGCTTGAATCTTACAGTACTGTCATGGTTTTATGATTTTTGGTTATCAGTATTCCACATCATAACATCATGTAATGCACTGGGGGTTTGACTATTGATGTTCAAGTTCTGGGTGCCTGTCCGGAGGACTACATTCCCCAGGGGGCTTTGAGGTCAGCAAGGAGATGTAAGTCCTGGCAAGGTCACCTGATGTTCTCTTCTTCACCTGCTCTTCTTCGCCTGCGCTTCTCCATCTGCTTTTCTTCATCGGCTCAACTGGACTGCACTTCTCACCTCAGCATTGTGGTGAGGCCTATCCACCTTTCGCATACACTCCCTCTCTCTCATTATATTTTGCTGATACTATATTTAGTAAATTAGTTTGTTTCACCTCAGATCATTGCCGCTGTTTCAATTATTTTGGGGTCTCCTGTTTCCCTTTTCCGGAGGCGCGGATCTGCGGATCCCTCCACCCTGCTGGTCACGGAACTGGGCCGAACCAGCCTGTAAACTCTTGACAAGTATGAATTCTGCTAGAATAACCTCTTTGCTAGAGAGTAGTTATCCCATGACTTTTTCTGAAGCCAGCTTCCAGATAAAAGCTGAGAGCTGTTTTGTGCTGCAATCAGCCTCTGGACAAATATGAACACAATCATTTCCAAGTTACTTCAAGCAGTCACTTTCCTTTTTCCAGGCTCTTTCCTTTTTCTTAAGCAAAACAGCTGGTTTCTTGCTTGCTTCAAATTGACCAAAGGTCAACTCAGAACAGAACAAGGTTCTATCAAAGATAATAGAAGACATTAATTTACATCAGCTGAGGTTAAAGAAATTGCAGATAGCAGGGGAAAGATAATAAAACAGTTGTGGAGCATTCCTTTCTTCCATTCTCATGATTTGTATGGTTCCAGTCAAGCATTATAATTATTCATGACATCTATTTTTCCTTCCCACAGACTCAGACTAGAAACCTAGGCTTATCCACAGTTTCCCAAGTTTTTGTTTCATTGTGCAACTGGCTATAAACTATTTAAAAAGCTGACTAGTATCCTATCAGTCTGAAATGGCTTCTGTATTAATATACTTTGCAATAGTTTTACAAGAGCAGATCATTAGAAGTAAGCAGCTTGCAAAGGTTGTCTTTTAAAGCAAATTTCATCTTTTATATTTCAGTGTAAACACCTGGCAAAAAGTGTTAGTTTCCATGATTTGTGAAGCAGAGCTTGCTCTACAGCTTGGTAACCAGTTTTGCACTAATTTCTATGGAATTCCAGGCCACATTTCATTGTCCAAATACAAAAGCAGCAAAATGCTTCCTCTGATGTTAATAATCTGCTTGTATAGATCAGTCAGACCATGGTATTGCTAAGGGGCAAGAGGCCTGATCTGATAGATTTGGGACACGTCCTATTAAATTTGTTCCACCCAACACCTGCTCCTCGTCATCTTAATCCTAGCCATTATTTTGCTAAGATGATCTTCAGTGCAGTAAGAAATTTCTGGCAGGGCTTAATTTTGTCAGGTGATTCACACACAGCCTCTTTCCCCTTCTTTACTTTCTACTTCATTTTGGGGGGAGATTCATAGGTGCTGCAGTGCTTCTTTATTGATGATAACAATTATCTTCATAATAAACTGACTTAATCTAGGAAGACAGATGGAAGGGAAAGTGAGAAGAGAAATAAAAAAGGGCACACAGATGAATAGTTTGGAAGGAGGGAGAAAGCAGATGGTGGAAGCAATTCATTAGTTTAGAGTAAATGTATTGATCCTCTCCTTCCCTCCCAGGCTGAGGTTTACTTTTCCTGCCCATGTTTGTAATATTTCTACCCTAACTGGCATTTTACTTTCCGATTTGCAGCCTTACTGTGCAGTCCCTTGAAGCATGCTTTACCTGTGGCAAGGCAAAGCTACTGCCAAAGGAACTTTCCAGCTATGCAATATATATAGGAATACATTTGGGTGGAAATCCAGATATTGGAAGGCATTGCTTGCTGCGTTTAACCATACTGAGACTGTTAATTGGAAAATATGAACATATGTCTCCTTTTTTTTTTTTTTTTTTTGCCCTGGGAGGTTGTTGAGCCACGAGGATACAAAAGTTTTCCTTTCCAACTCTCTAGCCTCTGTAATGCTCCAGTTGACTGAACTGCATTTGAAGGAGCTCAAACAACAGTCGTGTGAATGCATTGTCTCTTGAAAAGTAATTCTGTTCTTTTTCTTCCATATCAAGGGCAGTGTGAAACTGGCAGCACTTATCTCAGCAGCCGGATGAATCTGGACAATGTCCAGCAGGTTTCACACATAGCCCTTGGCAGAAGGAGCGTCTGCTTGGCAGAAGAGACATTGCAGGGCAGTCACCTGGGTGGGGCAAGCAGAATGTGGCACAGAAAGGATTTGAAGTACTCTCTGACATCAACAATCTGCTGATAGGAGTTTTCTCCCTTCGTGATCTCTTGCAGCCACCATGCAGCTCCAAGAAATCTGGTCAGCGCTGAGAACACAAAGCAGTCAAGGCGCAGATGCAGGCACTGAGGCAAGCCTCGGGGCTCCTGCTGAGCCCAGCAGATGTTGGTGGCAGCAGGGTGGCCAGCAGGCTCCATCTGAGAGCAGAGACCTGCAGTGGGCATACGGCCTTCATATAGCAGTCCCTTTGGCCTGCAGACACCGGAATACATCTCATGGCACCACAGCATGCATTCTCCAAAACAGGCTCATCCTTTTAGAAGCCCAACAGCTGTTGGACAAGAGGAACAGTGCCAAAACACAGGGAGAAAAATGATCCTAAACCAAACGAGGGGATGGTTTGAGATATGCTGAAGTAAATACTAAGGCGGTAATTAAGTTAATTCCGCTGTGAATCAGGCCCACAAATGGATTCTAAATCTAAGTGTGCTGATTTTGTGTGTTGCTAATTTGACTAATTAATTTGAGTAATTCTGCCGTAGAACTGTTAATACTGAGGGAATGAATTTAAAAGCTAATTAAAGAATATCGGGCTGTGGTCAAAGAATGCAGCAGCATGACATGAGTATTTGCTGATCCTTTAGGTTTCATCATTTTCCATGGATGAAGGCAGGGTTGGTAACCTAAGGAAATAATGCTGCGCACAAGCAAGGAGCAATAGAAATGAAAACAATGTGATTGACATCAGTAATGCTGATTGTTTTTTCATTAAGCAGTTGGTGAATTCCTCTCCAACAGCAGGTCATTAGAGTATTAAGCTTTCATCTTGTTTAAAAGATTTCAGAATTTGTGGCTCAAAATGTTGAGAGTGCTTAAAAATAAGTGCTGACATCTAGCTAAATATCATTAAGTTGGCCATAAAGGGTTACTCTGTGAGTGTACTAATTATATTAAGATTGGATTGCTTTTTCAAAGACTTTGATTGGAAGTACTTAAGGAAATTTCATTTTGAGCTTTCATTAGAAAGCAGATTTAGAGATACTTTGTACATATATGCTCTTGTATACATTTCTTTCTCCGTAACATGCTGAATGTGTGCACTCCTGTAATTAGCTATAGCAATAAATTGTACATGCTGCATTGCTGCTCCAGCTCTTAGTATCCATTAAACCGATTATCAGGAGAAGTAGGAAGAATGCTTATGCTGCAGTTTGCAGAATTTATGTTTTCAGGAAGCACGTGTAGGAAAGTGTGTGTTTTAACATTCACTCCCGTATGCATATGTAGTTTAATGAGATAAGGAGAGGAATGTGCAGACTTTCCTTACTTGGAATTGCACTACCATTCATTTGTCATTATAAATGAAGAAGCTGTGCCCAAACCAAAGGCAGGTTTCTATGAATATCATTTTATCATTATTAACTTGATGACTATAGTATTCTGAGTTTTTAAAAGCTTGATATTGAAAGAGTCCATTCTGATTAAGAGAATTAAATTGAATTTGATGTTATAGGTGGAGATCAGGAGATTATTTCTACCTGCTCCTTCTGAGCATTAACTATGTGGCTTGCTTCCTCAGGGCAACTGTCAAACCCTGTACTGACACTTAAATTAAAAAATTAAGACTTGTGGAAAGGGGGCAAACTGCTTCTTTCTGCAACGTGCTGTGTGTTTAGGGAATGATTCTTGATTATTAACAAAGTTCAGGGGTCACTACATTTCTGTTTTCAAGTCAGTACATATATGGATATTCTTCAGCTAAAGTGCAGGAGATGTAATTCCAAGAAGGTATTTCTCCATTTCATTTTGGTGTGGTAAGTTTTCTAATCACCTTTGTTGCATTTGCATCCTTAAGCTGCATTTTGTGACCTGTCCTGTTCACTGAAGTTAATTGAAGTTCTGCAACTGAAGTCAAAGAATGAAGCAGCAAGCCACGTTCTTCCTCATCTGTCACCCCCAAGAGATGGACAGACAAGATGTCCCAGATTTATGGGAAAGTTTAACTGCTATATTGCAGTGTGACTAATATCCATGTGGCCCCGTCACTACTATGCTGTTCACAGAATAAACTATTTGCTCAGTGACTGAGGAAATATGCAAGCCTAGGTGTCCCAAGCTTCAGGCTACCTGCCAGAAACAAGAGTGCATAGTAGCTGATGGATACTCTTCCTGGACTTCTGTTGTACTAGAAACCCAGGGAAGTATAACTCCTGGTTACAAGACATGGTTACTGTAAGATGAAGGCATGATCTGAAAAAATGACAAATAACAGGGTGAGAATGTTGGAAGAAGAGGACAAAAATTAGAATTGGACATATGATGTTCAGGCCACGTACTGTACCAATGAGTTTGAAATGCTCTAAATTTCTTAATCAGATTTAAAATTCTGTTTTGAATTTTTCTATTATTTAGTTTGACTTTGTTTGGTGGGATTTTTGTTTGTTTATTTTGGTTTTGATTTTATTCTGATTGGTTTAGGTTTTGTTGCTGTTTTTAACTGATTACAAAAAAAAAAAAAAAAGGATTAAAATCAGTTTGAACAAATAAATATATATTACAAATTCATTAGCTATCTGAAACAGAAAGCCTTTTTCAACAGGAAGACAAAACCAAAACATCTTAGGAACTGTAAAACCTCTTTTAGCTGAGGAAGAGAGGTACATAAAATACATTCTTCTTGTAAAGTTTTGCTTTTTGACAAATTGAACTTTCCTGTTTTAAAAAAAGTTTAGTTTGAGAATTGTCAACCAGCAATGTTGTCAACAAAGCAGTGATTTCTGTAGGTCACTGCTTTGTTATGCCAATAGACATAACTGTATGCCTCCACAGCACTTGGTAGGTGTCTCTATTGTTCTCAAGATTACAGAATCAGAGAATCATAGAATGGCCCAGGTTGGAAGGGACCTCAAGGATCATGAATCTCCAACCCTCCCCCCCGCCACATACAGGGCTAATACTAGACCAGGCTGCCCAGGGGCACCATCCAAACTGGCCTTGAACACCTCCAGGGATGAGGCATCTACAACCAACTGGGCAGTCCCTCATCACTCTCTTGATAAGAACTTCCCCCTGATATCCAGTATAATCTTCTCTCCCTCAACTTAAATCCATTTCCCCTTGTCCTGCCATTATCTACCCTTGTAAGGAGTTGACTCCCCTCCTGTTTATAGACTCGTTTTAGGTACTTGAAGGCTGCAATTGGAAGGCTGCAATGAGGTCACTCCGCAGCCTTTTCTTCTCCAGGATGAACGAGCCCAGCTCTCTCAACTTGTCTTCTTCATAGGGGAGGTGCTCCAGCCTTCTGATCATCTTTGTGGTTCTCCTCTGGACCCTCTCCAACAGCTCCTTGTCTTTCTTGTACTGGGAGCCCCAGACCTGGACGCAGTACTCCAGATGGGGCCTCATGAGGGCAGAGTAGAGAGGGACAATAACTTCTATCTACAGCAACACAGATAAGAACAAACAGGCAGTGAGTTCTGTTTGGAGCCTTCAGGTGATGTTTTAATGATAAAATAAAACATAAGCTGTTTTCAGTTGTAGAAATTCTTTGATTTTCCCAAGAACAAGTGTACCTCAATAACAACAACAGAAGATGGATCATTTGTTATTGCTATTGTATATATAGAATAAGTTATTTTAAATAGTAACTTTGGGAAGGTTCAATTTTACTTTGCAGTTTTCAAGATCCTTGAAAAGCAGTGCTTCAGAAGAACTGAGGATGTAAATCTTTATGTGACATGTCTGTACAAAAGAGGCAAACAACACAAAATAACAGCAATTAATCAAAAATGCTTTCACAGTAAAATGTAAAGATATTCAGATATTCCTTCAGAGGTTGAAGTAATTATTTAAGATTTTTGGTGCCAAATAAGACATTAAAATACTATTTATTCTATTAATAGTAATGAAAACTGGGCAGGAGAATGGCCCAGGAAGCCTTAGCAGTCGCCCTTTGTTTTCACATTAGGATTATTGGGAGGCATTTTTCCTTCCACAAACAGCTGATGGCAAGTTTTTGTGCTTTCACATCTTGGCAGGAAACAGTAGCTGTACTTCAACACGTTTGTGATTTTTTTCATAAATCATAGTAGAGAGGACTGTTGGTAATGATTCTTGATCAACACTATTCAAGTATAGCAGCCCTGATACAGAGATCTTGGGGTGGTTAAGTGCTATCTATAGATCAACACCAAAAAAGCCACCATTCAGATACACTGGTGACATGGGTAGCCTGATTTTTATTTAGAAGAGAACGTGTCATTAAATCTTTCTTAAGTCTTCACAAAACTTTATTTGCTATTACTTGTTAAAGCTTATATATGCTGGTATTTCTGTAGCTCACAGATCATCCTTCTAGGCATAAGGAAGAATATAACAAAAATAGAAGCGTAACAGGTCATGTTTCTGGACTTTAACCTAACAGGATAATTCAAGATGCTGTTAATGGCTGTAGAACTCTTCCATCTTCACTAAACTGAATTCTAACAATGTGGGATTTGAGGACATGGAAGCCTCTGGTCTAGAGCTTATTTCTTTTTACAGCGTGCTTTTTACACTCTTGCCACTACAAAGTGTAAAATTCAAGTCTGAGGGTATTTTGGATATGCCTAAGTACATCATAAGAAGATTTTTAATTGCTTCTTTCTGGCTTAGAAGCTCCATTGATGTTCAGGAAATAAAATACGTAGAAAATTTGCAGGTAATATATGGGCGACTTCTTGAAAGCAGATGTATAATAACATGAATTACAAAGCAATTTCTGCTTGAAAAATCTTATAATTTCTTCTGGAGGACAGCACAGAAAATCTTTTGGAGATTCTCTTTTATTTTGTTTTTACTTTAGAAACAATGAGGCAAGTGTATTCAATAAAGAAAAAAGCATTTGATTATTGTGAGTCACCGACTTCTATTCTATCTATCTATTAAATATGTATATTTATGAGATACATGTCTGTGCTTATCAGCCACTTTTCAGGTTCCTCTTTGTAGCACAACCCCAGACATTTCTTAACAGCTTTTACTGCATCTTTATCAACTTTTTCCATGTATACATAAACACATTACTGGACAAATATGTTTTGTGCTTTTTTTTTTTCTGGAGTAATTCAGCTTTTGCTTTGGTAGGAAAATGTGACCATGATTTCAAAAATAAAATATGACAACATCTTAGTTTTTTCTATTAAATGGTAAAATCCTTGTTACAAAGACCACTCACTCAGTTTGTGAAGGATCCATTACAGTGGGGTTTCATTTACTATACAGTCTGTCACACAGAAGATACACGACAGTGTACAGTTAAAGAAGATGTAATTAATAATCCTTAGAAAATGGGATTGTTTTGTTTTGTTTTGTTCAGTATTGCTGAATATCACTATGAAGTCTGTGGGTCTATGTGACCTTTATTTGTATTACCTGAAACTGATTTTGTTGTGTTCTACATTCATCTCCAACCCCACAAAAATAAAACAAAGTCCTTATGTTATCAACATAAACAAATGAATGACCTAGTAACTTTCCTCCAATCACTGTTCAACACACAAGGCATTGTACCAGAGCAAACAATTAACTGCCAGTAGAAATATTTCACCTTTTTTTTTTTTAAATTTCTCAGACAATTAGCACTATGAAATTCTTATAAGTCAAAGTCAGCAATTCCACTTTCTGTTGCCATACTATAATATCAACCAATCCTTCACAAACCTAAATGAAGCACATTTTCTCTGTGTGGGGCCAGCACAGACTCCATTCCTGCTGGACACTGGTTTCTCCAGTTCATTCCTCTGAGGTTCTCAGGGAACTGTTCCTCAGTCCACTGAGATTTGAGAGATGTGATATTTCTGCCTGAGGGTAGTATACTTGAAATAAAACCCATATAAAATCTTTAAACTCTAGCTCTCATCCATCCAAAATATCCTCATAAAAGAAAAGCTGATTCAGCCAAGGCATTGCTCTCCTGAAATGGAGCTGGAAGACATGTCCTACTGACATAGCGTGACAGCAGCAAGAATAACAAGAACTGATTGCTCTGATGTTTTACTCTTGTTTCCACACTGCTGGCACTGTTTTCAAACAAGAGGTTCCTGAAAGAGGCAGTGATTTTGTCAGATGATGGAGACCACTTTTCTATTTCAACAGGTCTGATATTGTTCTGCCCTTCCTAATGCAGATGATCTGGTTCTTGAGCCACAAGAGCATAGTGGCTTTACAGAGAATCACAGTATCTATTCTGCATTTGTTTCAGACTGCCTTGAAAGTCCCTGAAGCTTCAACACATGCGCGAATTAACTGGTCGTGTGCCTTGGTCAAAATTTTCCTACATTTTTGTGCTGTTATCTGGGACATCACAACTGGCAAAGAGTCAGAAATAGAACTGCATGTAGCATAAGGGGCTCTGGGACTCTCAGAAGTGAAAAAACAAACACCAACATAACCAACGAACTATTTGGCTGTTCTAGTAAAAGAATGAAAGACAGAGTTTAGATTGCAGTTTTTGCAGCATGAATATACATTTATGTATCTAAGCCATTTTCTATTGCATGAGTCATATTCCAATAAAAACACAAATCTTTAGTGATAAGTCTCCAGATGGGTTGTGGCAGCAGTAAGTAGGATTGGCAGCAGCAAGTTTGTGCAGAAGCTTTCTTGATCTCTCCACTAGAGTAATATCAGATCCTGTACTGCCGAACACTTCACTATCTCAGAAAGACATTGAAGGGATCAGGAGTGCAGGTGTTCTTCTGAATGTCCTAGACAGCAAACTGGCTGGACTTATCAGCACATCTTTAAACTACATTTGACAGAGGAAAGGAGTAACACAGAAGAGCCGAGGAACACTCAGCTTTGTTCTAAGGAAATGTGAGAGGGCTCCTCATAGAAGGTAACGTGGATGATAGCACAGTTGAAGTGCCTCCCTGCCAGTGCACCCAGCTTGGCAAATAAGCAGGAGGAGCTGGAAGTCATGACACAATTAGAAAACTATGTCCTTATTGCCATCATGGCAGTGTGCAGGAATCACAAAACTGGAGCTTGACGATCGAGGATTAAAAGGTTTTTAGAAGAGATAAGCGGGGAACAAGGTGTGGAGGATTTGCCCTCTATGTTAAGAAATTGACAGATTGTGAAAAGTTGCCTCTGAGAAAAAGCCACAAAAAAGTTGAGAGATCATGGATAAAAATTTGGGACTGCACCAAAAAAGGACATCTGGTAGTCGGGATCTACTACAGGCCATCTGATCAAGGAGAGCCTGTTGATGAGGCCTTCTTTCTTCAGCTACAAGAAGCATTGTGCTTGCAGGCCCTTAACCTGATGGGGGATTTCAGCCATCAGGATATCTGCTAGGAAAACAATGTGACAGGTTGCAAGCAATCCCAGAGACTCCTGGGGTGTTGAAGATACCTGGTCCAGGTATTAGACAAACTGACAAGGAGGTCGTTAAGGAGGTTAAGACTGGAGGCATTATGGGCTGTAGCATCCATACCCTAATTGAGTTTGTGATCTCAAGGAAGTGGCTGAGTAAAGTCAGGATCCTGAACTTCAGAAGAACAAACTTTCAGCTGTTTAAGTTATTGCTGGTTGAGGAAAGCTATCCCTGAGGACAAAGGAACAGAGCAGAACTGGCACCTCTTCAGGACACTTTTTTGAGAGCATGAGTACTCTCCCCAGTATAATAAATCAAACAAAGAAGGCAGGAAACTGGAATAGCTGAGCAAGGACCTGCTGGTCAATTCGAGAGTGAAAATAATACATAGGCAGTAGAAGCAGAGATGTCTGGCCTGAGAATACAGGGATGCCATACCTCCTCTGATAAATGAGAAAAGAGAACTGACAGACATGGAGAAGGCTGAGATACCCAGCAAGTTCTTTGTCACTTACAGTCAGGCTTCCCACATCTCTTAAGTTGCTGAACCTCTAGGTAGGAATGGAAGACAGGATAAAATCCCCTTCCACTATAAGCAAAGAGCAGGTTTGAGACCACCTTATGAGCTTGAATGCAAGGATGACACAGAAGGACATACTAATGTCCTGAAGGAACTACCTAAGGTAGTTGCCAAGTCACTGTGCATCATATTTGAAAAATCATGTCTGTCAGGTAAAGTCACATCACTACTATTTTTAAGAAAGGGAGAAAGGGAGATCCAGGAAACTACAGCCACCGAGTCTCACCTTTATGCCTGGGAAGATCATTGAGCAGATCTTCCTGGAAGCTATGTTAAGACGCATGCAAAATGAGGAGATGATCTGAGATAGCCAGCATGGCTTCACCGAGAGCAGATCATGCCTGACCAATTGGGTGGCTTTCTGTGATATAGTGGCAGTAACAGTAGAAAAAGGAAGAGCAACTGATGTCATTTAACTAGACTTCTCCAATGTCTTTAACATGATCCCACACCACATCCTACCTCTAAATTGTGAAGGGTGATCTGTTTGGTGGATAAGGAAAAGGCTGGATGGCCACAGCCAGAATGTTACAGTCAATGGTTCAATGTCCAGGTTGAGGTTGGTGATGAGTAGTGTCCCTCAGGGGTCCATCCTGGGATCAGTGGTCTTTCACATCTTTATTAAAAACCTACATAATGGGATTGAGTACACCTTCAGCAAGTTTGCAGATGAGCAGTGCAGAAAGAAGGGATGCCATCCAAAAAGACCTGGACAAGCTTGGGAAGTGGGCCCACATGAACTTAATGAGATGCAGCAAGTCTAAACGCAAAGAGTTGCATTTGGAAGAAGACAATCCCAGATATGTGTACAGATTGGGAGAAAAACTCATGGGCAGCAGCCCTGTGGAGATGGGTGAGAAGATTCTTTTGGACAAAAAGCTGGATATCCCTGAAAGCAAACAGTATCCTAGGCTGCCTCAACAAAGGGGTGGCCAGCTGGGAGAAGGAGGGGATTGTTTCCTCTCTACTTTGCCTTTGTGAGGACCCATCTGCAGTACTGCATCCTGGCCTAGGTCTCTCAGCACAAGAAAGTTGTGGAACTGTTAGATCAAGTCCAGAGTAGAACTATGAAGATGGTCAGAGGGCTGTAAAACACCACTTCTATGAATACAGACTGAAAAAGCTGGACTTGCTCAGTCTGGAGAAGAGAAGGCTCTGAGGAGGATTCATTGTGTCTTTCCAGTACTTAAACGCAGCTTATAATGAGAAGAGAGACAGTTTTTTTGATGGTCTGATAGTGAGAGGACAAGGAGGAATGGCTTTAAACTAAAATAAGGGCAATTTAGATTAGATGTTAGGAGGAAATTCGGTACTTAGAGAGTAGTGAAGCAGTGTCATAGACTGCCCAGAGAAGCTGTGGATGTCCCATCCCTGGAAATGTTCAAGGCCAGGTTGCATGGGGCCCTGGGCAGCCTGGTCTGGTGGGTGGCAACCCTCCCCATAGCAGAGGAGTTAGAACTATATGATCTTTAAGACCCCTTCCCACCCAAGCCATTATATGATTCTATTATCTCAGTCCCACAGAACTTCAAGCCAGAAGGGACTACCAGGTCTGATTTATAATTGCCAGAATCATCCAAATACCTTGTGTTTAGTCCAAAGTCTGCTGTTTGAACAAAGAATGCTCACCTTCTAGAAATTAAAACATATGTTACAGACAGAGATCTTTTTCACTGATGTTTTAGCTGGCTGAACACAACATACAGGTAAAGGAAATCTGAACAGCTTGATGCAGCAAAGAGGCTGAGTGTCTCTTCACTGACTTCACTGAGGTTTGGATCCAGCTTTCAGTTTACTCAACAACCTCTGCCTCTTTGACCTTGCAAGTAATTGAGCAGGATGAGAAAAAAGTACAAGCCTTTTCAGTATGGAACTTATATCTTTATCTGTGAAAAGGTCACCTAAAGAAAAACAGTCCAACAAAATCACTGGTTGATAAAGTGTGAGCATTGTTTTTCTAATGTGTGGCAAGGTAGAAAGCCACATGAACATAAAAAGTTTCCCTCTCTCAAATACACAACCATCCGAGTTTATATTGTCAATTCCTAGGTATTGTAGTGATCTTAATCAGTTCTTACAAAAGGGAGGGAATGTATGTGTACATGGCATTGCCATTGCTAACCATACTGCAGTTAGGAAACAGGTTACGAAGATAGGGAACTGCTGAATTGAATATCAGAAGCCATTCAATTTAATGCCTTCATTATCCCTCTTTGGCTAAAGTTTAGATTCAGCATAATATTTGCTAATAAAGCACAGATACCAGCAGTGCTTTTTTCTTACTGAAATATTATAAGGCATTCTAGGTAATCTCTGGAAAATTCACATCTGTTATGGATTTCATCTACACCTCACCTCTTCCCTGTTGTAAGTTGAGGAAAGCTAGAACTGTACTTTTATTAGTTCAAAATGTACATGTCATCCTGTCTTAATTGATAACGCCCTTTTACCATCTGGTTTCAAGGTCAAGTATTTCAGTAGACATGTGCAGTATTCCCTACTCAAATAGGGTTTTGTTGCACTGAATGCTGATCAAAACAGATGGTATGGACATTTTGTTTTCAAAATATTTGATAATGTGGGTATCAGACAGAAAATGGCAGGTAAGGAGAGAGACAAATGGTCACATAATAAATATGGAAAAGGAGTATATGGATAAAGATGACAAATTATAATCACAGTTTTAGGAAAATTGTTATTTTCTCACTGAAAATACATGTAATGTGAGCTTAGATAACATTTGCCATACAGTCAGACATTTTGCTATTTACCTGACTTTTTAAATTAAGCATACACTGTTCACTGGCTTCAGCAAAAAGCTTAACTCCTCTTATCCAAAACTGGGTGTTCGTGGTTAAAGCAGTACCTACTTGCTTATGTCTGGACATGCACAGGAGAGATGTGCTGTTTGCATGGGTCTGCTTCCATGCTGTTATGTGAACAGATGACACGCAGATGAACAGAATCAGTAATTGACTGGATGAAAGATTAATGATTTTTTTGTATGACAATTTCTGCATCCAGAAAAAGGAAGTTTAAAAAGTGCAGTCACAGACTGATCAATGAGAAATGGAAAAATATACCAGTGGAAAATATTTGAGCCTCCTTCCTTGTCTATGAAGCATAACAAGAAGCGAATAAGGAAAAGTGATGAAAATTTGAGTATGTTTTATTATGAAAGCAAATGAGGCATATAAAATGTTATCCGAGCTACAGCTCTATCAACAACAAAAAGCCTTAAAATGAGAGTTTGGAAAAACTAGCACAACACTGCTTTAGATAACTTGGTAGTGATTTGTCTTTGATTTCTGAGCTTTTCTCTGAAATATAGTCAATAGAAAGTTACCAGTGGGACTGCATTCCTAGAGCAAAATTTTACCTGCTTCAAATCAGTGCAGTTCCTCTATTTTATGACAGGTTCTGTGATCAAGAAAGTGTTTAAAGTTGTACATGAAATTTCTAATATATCCACTCGCTTAGGTAGTTAATGCTTATTGTTATGACCAGCTCAGAAACTAGTTAACACACAGTCTCCTCCCCAACCCAGAATTCACTCTCCAGTACTCCTTCTGTTAAGACACATTCATGACTTGCCACTTTCTTCTCGCAGTTGGAGAACATCACACAACTCCAGCCCATTTGGAGTAGAATCCAAGGAAGACATGTATTTTGTCTCTTTCCCTCTAGATGGGAGTGGAAAATATATTACTGAAGTCACCTAGCTGCTATCTTTTGTAGTGCTGATGACATGATGATTGTAAGAAACAACAATGCAAGGTCAGTGTTAAAGGGGGAAAAAATATGTGCTGGTGTTACCCAGCCAGGAATAGAACTGTGAACGTATGAAGTATATATGTAGTGATATTTAATAGCTTGTATAGTCTGTAGCCATCAAGTAGGATAGTTGGCACATGGCAATAGCAGCTATAATTATGTCAGCTTTGTTTGTGTAAATTTGGCAGTATACATCAACTACATAAATATGACATGATTAACTGTGATTATTGGCAGCAGATAAATCTAATCAGCTTAGCAGCATAAAATCTTTGTATTTAGTAGCAGCATTGTGCTATGTCTATGATAAGGACTTGCGGATCCCTGAGCTCTCCTGACCCGTTACGATCTGAAAGAGGCTTTGAAGAGCTCTGCAAACACTGATTCACAGCCAGGTTCCCAAGCACACTGCCTGGACTATTGGGGTGGTCTGAAGAATACATTTTCCTTCACAGGCAGCTGAGGGAAGATGTTTGCCTTCTCTGTGCCAACTGCTCCTTGTCCCTGGTGAGTTGTTTCCAAGCCCAACCAGCAGGCAAATGGACACTCTGTGCCCATGACAGACACTTTCCAGGGGAGTCAGGCTTCAAGTCTGACCCATAAACAACCACCAACTTTAGTGCTCCTCTGCAGCTGTTTAAACTACAGCATAATTCATCATTTGTCTTGTGGCCTAGGTATGTTCACACAACACTGAAGCAAGGACTGGTTAACTTCTGCATTGCCATAAGCAATACTGAAAATGCTTGTGCTAGGTTTACAAAGCAGTTTTAGTGGGCCATCTTGGCTCAGTGGTACCCTTGCTTTTAACATTGAATTTGAGACCCTTGCTGCTCATACAGTTAGATTTAAATTCACTAACAAATATTACATATCAGAGCAAGATAATGAGTTCTGAAAGCATGTTCCCTTGCCTTGCTCTCAGTCTTGGCATTTTCTGTCCTAGAAACCACCCTTCTAATATGCACTGCAGCTGCTGAATTACTGTAGCATTTTCCTGTTTGTCTACAGAAATATAATTGGATATAAAAGTAATTTCTAATTGTTCTTGTGGGAGCTATTTATCTAGTATGAATTTGTAGAATGATTTCATTTGCTGATTGACAATTTGTACAGAGTCAATAAGACTGTACTTTATAATGTGAATTGCATAACAGAAATGATGTTGGTATAAACTGCATGAGATGTCAGGTCTAGTATTGTTAGCATGATCAGATCACGTTTTTTAGAAGTAATTCATTCTGTTAGTTTCAAAGGACTTTGTTTTCCAGAGGCTGGTGATTTATTATTTAAAGGAAAAGAAATCAGGCTTCTTAAACTGTTTCACATTCTGCAGTCAAAATCTCCATTCGCTTCTGAAAATCTTGGCTTTAATTTATATAGGATGATGGAGATATTCATATTTATATATTCACCTGCTCCTGAAGTAGAATAATCAACGCTGCCTGCCATATTCTTAGTATCAATAAAGATGTGAAATTTTTGTTCCAGTATAGCCATGTAAGCTCTAATTCAAAGAGACTGATCAAAAATCTCATTGTGTGCATATTTTTAGGTAGCTTGCTAGGTTAAAGTCAAGTGCAAAATATTCAAACCTGTCTCTATTCAATGTAGCCTGTGGCAACAAATTAATTATGAAGGCAGAAAAAGGCAAATGTATAAGAAATTGTCTATTCAGCAAATCAGAAACATCCATTTCACAACAGAAATGCAGTTTTGCTGTAGGGGTGATGGTGCATATGAAAAAGCCTAGAAAAGTGATCTTCTATCTGTAATTGGAAAATAATGAAAAGTATTACATAAAAATAACATTTACATTTTTTCTTGTCTGCCTTTCAATCACAAGGCATTATCCTTACAGATCAGATGTATTTGTGATTCCTTTTGTTTTTTTCTATGTCTGCTTGGAGATCTAAGGTTTCAGCTGAATACTCTTCTTCAAAGTATGTGTCATTCCCCTTTCTAAGTAGAAATTATCTGCCATCCAGGATGATGTGTGGTGTTTAGACAAGACCCTTCACAAAACAACTGGCCCAGGAAGAACCACTATGCTTGGCCCAGTCAGAGAGAAATTGCATTTCTCACATTTGGGATAAATTACCTGATGATGGGAAGAAGATCTTTCTACCTTCCTTTGAAAAACAAAGACATTGGTCAACATGACATCTCCTGTGGAGTGGGTGGTGGTTGAAAAGGCAGGTTTCCACTGAGTGTGCTGATGAAAGGGATTTTGTGTAGTGATTACATTTCCTTGAATGAATGCTGAATGTTTAGAGGAAAGAATCTGGGCTCAGTTGGAGAAAGCTTTTAAATACCTTGCATTGTCAGTTACTTTTGTCTGATGTTCCCTGCAAAGAAAATAACAGTTCTCCTCTCAGATCTCATCCTTAATAGATAGATAGCCAGCCGGGAAATGTTCTATCACAGAGTTCCTTTGTTTATTTCATGGCTTCTCCCCTCTATATTCTTATTACTGTGTAAAGACTTCCAATTCTGGAGATTTTGTTTTATGGTGCCATAAATATTTCCTATGATTTCTGAACATAAACGATTTTTTTTCCTTTGATACCTTAATATAGAAATCATATAATTTATAGATTTTTTGCATTAGCTATAAAAAGTATCCACAAGAAAAACAAATTTTGTCTTTCCTGTTGGTCCCGGAGAAGTTGCGCTACTCCGTTCAGTTTTCTGATAGCTGAGAGCCAGTAACAGTACGGGTTTTTGACTTCAGAATTTGATGTCTCTCCATTGCAACCAGGCTATACGTTGTTCCACAGGTTGTCAGGGCCTGGCATAGAAAAGGAAATGAAAAGAAATAACAACAACAAAGACTAAAGGAAATCCATAACTGGACTACTAGTTTGAAAGACAACCTTGAAATTGAATGAGCACCAGAAGGCCAGGCTCTGCTCTGCTCTGCCTTTCTCCACCCTGAAAAACAACCAGTTGGAGAAAAAGAGTGATCTACAACTGCTGCTGCATCAGTAAAAGATATTTTCAAACAGAATGATTTCCACAGAGGTCTGTGTATGGCTTTTAAAAGGTGCTACTGAGAAGATGATGGGATCTAGTTACAAGAGGACATGCTTTCATCTGTGTTATCCCAAGCTGTGTGAGGTATAATATGTTGTCAAAAATAATATGCCTTGCATCTGTAGCTGCCTTTCATCTAAGACTCAATGTCTTATGAAGAGGAGGTGATGGAACTTATCTACTTCTTTACATCTCTTCTTTGAATGTAAGCACCAATATTTATTCACGCTATTAGGAATATGGACAGGAAGAAAGAAGCCAAGTTATTGAGACCCAGGACAAGATCTTGAAAGAAGGACTCAAAGTTTGGCCTAGGAGCTAGTCTCCTACCCTCCAGTTAGGGCCCTCCAGGTGCTCATATGCACATTATCCTATTATGGGATGCAGAAGATCTACTCCAGCACACCCATGATTTTGTTGTCATCCGAACTACATTTAAGAGACTGTGAATCTGAGCTGGCCAATGGGTTTATAGGTCTGGACTTGTTCCGCAAGAAGATAGTGGGAACCATTTATACATTTTCCTTTTCTGTAGTAATGAAATCTCCTCTTTATTTTGTAGCCAGTGCTGCTTATGAGAGTGAAGTTAATAACCCAAGGTGGATAGAAGTCAAAAACAGTTTCTCACGGTAGGAAAATGGTAGCATGGGAGGAATTCTGCCTCAAACTTCAAATACATGTTTTGAAAGCAAAACCACTGGCTTAGAACAAAGTCCTAAATTTCAAAACATGCCAGGAAGTGCCTACTTATTAAATAAGATATAAAGATGCTTATCCTGTAGGGCACAAACAGCTTCATGCCAAAGCATATTCTGTTCTCAAAGCAGTAAGTAAGGAAAACACAGAGAATAGTTCAAATTTTCCATAGTAGAGAGTGGAAGAAATTCTGTTTTTTAGCTGAAGAGGTTGCAGACTTTTCTGAGCAAAGAATATATCAGTACGTTTTTATTATTTCTATTTGATTTGTACAGTTAATAAAAAAATTTTAAAAGTATACTTGCAACTTACAGGTAGCAAAGCTGTTTTGATGTATGAAGGGAGTTTTTGTGCATGAGGGAAAGAAATGTTTTCCTGCAAACTTCCACTATTATGTGCATCACGGAGCTAAAGGAAAAGATTTCTTTCTTCCAGCATGGCATCATTTTACACTGATCTAAGTGAAAGTTGTCCAACATGAGGAGATTCACTCAACTTGCACTACATCCCTGTTAGCATGCCTGGGCATTCACTAGTAACTGGTAGCACGGCTGTGAAGTTTTGAACAGCTCTGGACATTGCCAGTGTTCAATAGCTGCACACATTTCTTCTCTGAAAGAGTGATAAGGTGCTGCAGTGGGCTGCCCAGAGAGGTGTTTGAGAGGTGTCATTATCCTTGGAGGTATTCAAGAAACATGTAGATGTTGTACTAAAGGACATGGTTTAGTGGGGAAATTTAGGTGTTAGGTGGATGATTGGACTGGATGACGTTGCAGGTCTTTTCCAACCTTGGTGATTCTATGATATCTCATAAACTAATTGCAATAGACTATATACCTCCAAGAAATAATGATTTTTCAGAGAGTTGTAGTCAGTGGCTCAGTGTGCAAGTAGAGACTGGTGATGAGTGGCATTCTTCAGGGATTGATACTGGGACCAGTATTATTTAACATTTTTGTAGGTAACATGAACAGTGGGATTGAGTGCACCCTCAGCACATTTGCAGATGACACCAAGTTGAGTGGTGCAGCTGACAGGCTAGAGAGAAGAGATGCCATCCAGATAGACCTGGACAGGCTTGAAAGCCTTCATGCCAGCCTCATGAAGTTCAACAAGGCCAAGAGCCAGGTCCTGCACCAGGGTCGGGGCAATCCCAAGCACAAATACAGGCTGGAGGGAGAATGGCTTGAGAGCAGCCCTGAGGAAAAGGATTTCAGGGTGTTGGTTGATGAAACATGAGGAGGCAACATGCACTTGCAGCCCAGAAGACCAACTGTATCCTGGGTTGCATCAAGAGAAGCATGACCGCAGGTCAAGGAAGATGATTCTGCCCCTCTATTCTGCTCTCATGTGACCTCACCTGGAGTACTGCATCCAACACAACCCAGCACAAGAAAGACATCAAGCTGTTGGAGAGGTGGGCCACAAAGATGATCAGAGAGCTGGAGTACCTCCCTTATGAGGACAAGCTGAGAGAGCTGGGGCTTTTCAGCCTGAGGAAGAGAAGGCTCTGGTGGGACCTTGTAGCAACATTCAGAACCTGAAGGAGGCCTACAGGAAAGCTGGGGAGGGACTTTTTATGAGAGCATGTATCGTTGGGGGAAATGGTTTTAAACTGGAAGAGGGTAGATTTAGACTAGATATTAGGAAGACATTCTTTACTGTGAGAGTGGTGAGACACTGGAACAGGTTGCCCAGCAATGCTGTGGATGCCTCCTCCCTGGAAGTGTTCGAGGCCAGGCTGAATGGGGCTGTGAGCAACCTGGTCTAGAGGGAGGTGTCCCTGCCTGTAGCAGGGGAGTTGGAACTACATGATCTTAAAGGTCTCTTCCAACCCAAACCATTCTATGACTCTGTGATTCAAAGAAATTGATAATTATGCCAAAACTCTAGTTTTGGAGATGAGATGCTCTATCTGAGTTAGGGTTGGATTCACAAGAAGATAAGGTTGTCAGAAGGTTCCCATCCATGACTAAGAGAGCTACCTGAAGCATCACTGTAGAGAGAACTCATCTTTGTGGTAAGAACACCTATATTTCAAAGTAAAGATACTAACCTGACTCTTCACCTTTCCAACCTTATGCACCATTTGGGGTATTAAGGGTACTCCAAGATATGAAGAAACTGAGGTTCAGCCTCCCTCTTTTCTTTAATATGTCTTGTCTTCTGGCTTTCAGTTCATGAACCCTGTTGTCTTAAGAGTAGATAGGTTATAGGCACACTGGGATGGAGCCACGAGATATTTAGATGAGTGTACATGAAGCTGAGGGCAAATGAGGGAATCAAATAAAGCAGATCCACTGGATTACTTAAACCTGTCCATAATTCAAATTGCTTTCACTATTGCTTCAGTGTTTACTGATATCCATTGAAGCAGTTTGTAGTACTGGTAGTACAAGGCTTGTACCCAGCAGATACTGCTAAGAATAGACTGTGTGCTATGGCACACTTCATCAAATGACAAATATATATGCTGTCACGTTAATGTTTAATTATACAACTCTTCTCCATCTCCTTCAGTGCAACAGAGAAGGCCTGAGACCAAAGGTGATGGAAATGGAAAATAATAATTTGGCAGCAGAAAGAATATAAAAATCTTCCAAGATGCTCCAACTAGGTTATGATGTAGCATTAAGCAGTAAGATATGACAGGCAGAGTATTAGGCTGAATAACATCTCTTCTTGGAATGGCAGAGAACAGAAGAAAACAAGCCCTGTGTACATATAATGAGGAAAAATAGAAATAAGAAAAGTACCAAAAATCCCAGTGCACAGTGAATCAGAAATGTAAAGAACGTAGGATATCCATAGGGCTGTAGAGTAAAGGACTGAGAGTAAAATGAAGGACAGAAGATTTAGAGCTTTCCTCCTTTGGTGAAAATGAAATTCTTGGTGCTTGATCTCTGCTTTGTAGCCAAAGTAAATGGACCTGAAAGACTTTCCAGTTTGCTTCATTAGCCAAGCTAAGGCACTGCAATAATTCCACTCTCTGCATGCTTCTTTCACTACCTTTTCATAGAATAAAAATCCCAGAGCTCTAATAAGATTTATTATTTATCATGTCACAGTCGAAGCTACAACAGAAACCCAGTGTCAGCACTTTCAAAGGTGCAGCAAAACTCTCTAAAATCAAGAAACTTGCACAAATAAAAAGTTTTGAAATAATACATGTGAAAACTCTCCACTGCCCCTTTAACATGATTTGTTACGGTTAATGCTTTTAACAACAATGCTGGTTGAAAAATGAAAGTGGAAATTCACATGTAATCACCTTGCTTCAGTAGCCTGGGATTTAAGATGCACAACATAAGACAGTATTAAACTTTCATGAAATGTATTCATTAAAATGACTGAGTTCCTCTTATATAACCAGCTCCTCAGCAGCTAATGTCTTCACAAGGCTCTTCATGATCTGATGTCTTTGTAAACTTTGACAATTTCTTCCCTTCCTCTCCTGTATTTGTAAGAATGTGTATGCTCCTTCTCAAATAACTTAATATTCCTAAGTTCCTATAAATATTAACTAACAGACTTTGTAGAGTAGGAGATGAAGTGTTTACCATTCACATCAGAGGTAGTCAATTCATGACCCATTTAGGTCAAATCTACATCCTGGGCATGTAAGAGGAAGAACAAGATGAGATGGAAAACAGTCCTCTGCTAGGGTCTTTAGAGCATACATCTGTCATAAACCTTAATTGCCTACACAAATTTATTTGTATATCCATAACTAGTAAGAATTAAGGAATTAAGATATGTACTCTACTTAACATTTGATTTTTCTTTAACAGGTAGATTCTTGTTTGCATAATCATAAAATCATAGAATGGTTTGAGTTGGAAGGCACCTTTAAGATCATTTAGTTCCAACTGCCCTGCTATAGAACTTCCCTCTAAAACAGGTTGCTCACAGCCCCATCCAGGCTGCACATGAATGCTTCCAGGAAGATGGCATCCACAACTTCACTGGGCAATGTGTTGGTGTTATTTGAATGCCCAGGACACTTCACCAGAACAGTTTAATTCTTCTTCCAAGGTCTCTTCCACTTCAGGTCATGTACCAGAAATAAATTATCAAAGATAAATCCTCTTTCCTAAATCTGTCTTTTTTAGGGACATCAAATTAAATATTCGGTAATTATTTCCACGTTCTGGTAAATGTAAGAGTTTCCTGGGATAGGGAAAAAGATCTACTCCGTGCATAGTTTTATACTGAGTATGTTTCTGCATATTTTCTTGTTTGTTTTGCACTGTACTTCCAGGATGGGAATAATTCTGATGACTGTAATAAATGTTGAGGCCTACTAATGGTAAATCTTCCCAGAAATTGCCAGTTATAATACAAATGACAATTTTATTAATATGTCATACATTTCACAGTTCAAGCAAGTAAATACATGTCCATAATTTCCAAAACAGAATAAAATAAGAACAAAAACAAAACAGCATAAACACATAAACACCACTATCAATGACAACAAAAGAACGGTAGTTTCACTGAATTCAGAACAAAGCCATGGATTTATTTCATCTTTTTAGCAACTTCCTTACAGTCTGTATCTGCATTTATTAATCAACTCACATGTACAGTCTAGATGAATGATAAACTAATAATTCTCTTTTCTCCAGAACATCTTTCCTTTTTCAGCAAATTCATATAGTATTTGAGGAGCGTAGACTAAAGAAAGTGACAATGGGTCACAATACCCTAACATTTTTAGTAGTCCCACTGTAAGAATTTAAAAAGAAATGAAAGCTTTTCCTATTATTTGGATTTCACCTTTGCTTAGATATATACTACCTATGACTGCTTGCTGTCAGGCAGATAAAAATTAGATTCCCATTTACGATGGAATTGTAATGATCGAAACGATGGATAACATCGTTTATCACTTAAAACCACTGGAATTCCTTTCTTCCAATGTCTGATTTGTTTGAGGAAAATTTAATTCTATGCATTTTTAACAAATTCTAAATCTGAATATTGCAAAAAACTTTGTGCTAAGTGTTAAACACAAACTCTAAAAATCTGAAGAGCAGCAGAAACAAAAGTACCTGAAGTCCAGATTCATGCCTATACTTCATTTTCTACCACTGACAGAAATCAAATTCTTCACTTTTCTCTCAAAACTTAATGCGGGGAAAGCAGTGATGCCTTATAAGTGTTCTGAAGGCCTCCAGAAACACTCTGCATGAATGACAAGCCATACTGCTTAATAATAGAGCATTTTTATAGCAAAAATATATCAAGCGTTCGTATCGTAATAATAGACCTAACTTGTCGGTTTCATTGTGCTCAGTATCTCAGCTTGCAGTGACAGTGATGAAAAGCAGAGGGAGAGGAACATCTTTCCCGTTCCATCCAAGTTAAAGAGGTTCTAGGAGAATGTCAGGATGATGTTGTTTCAATCCTTTTTACCCTCTTCTAAAAGCACTGAATCAGATAATTACACTATTTGTATTCTTAATAAGAAAATTAAAGAATATTCTTACTCTGGCACAGCTCAGAGGGTTGTGATCAGCAGATCAGCAGCACAGAGTCCAATGGGAGGCCTGCAGGTAGCATTGTTCCCCAGGGGTCAGTACTGGACCTAGTCTTGTTCATCATCTTCATCAGTGTCATAAGTCAAGAGTTGGAGAGCACCCTCAGCAAGTTTGCTGATGATACAAAGCTGGGAAGAGAGGATGGAACACCAGAATGCTGTGCTGCCATTCAGCAAGGCCTAGGCAGACTGGAGAGCTGGGTGGAGAGGAACCTGATGAGGTTCAACATGGGCAAGTGTGGAGTGCTACACATGGGGAGGAATAACTGCATGCATTGGTACAGGTTGGAGGGTTACCTGCTGGAAAGGAGCCCTGCAGAGAAGGACCTAAGTGTCCTGGTGGACAACAGGTCGATCATGAACCAACTGTGTGCACTTGTGGCCAAGAAGGCCTGTGGTATCCTGGAGTAGATGAACTCCAGAAGTCCCTTTCATCTCCTATGATTCTGCGATTCTGAGATTCTGTGATGTAATTGCTACTGATTTTTCTCTCTTGTTGACAGGAAATTATTTCAAGGAACCTTTCTTTCCTGCTTACCTTGTTTCCCTTTGATATCAGGAGGTTGTGATTATCAATCTGGGGCACAATTAAAAAGTAGATGGTAGAAACATCTCTTTTGTCATACTGTTGCTTTTCTCTTGAGCCAATTACATCTTTGATAGACGTTTACATTTATATCTAAGCTACCAGAGATGGAAAGGCATCCTTTTTTCTTTCTGGGAGACCATACCACTGTTAAGTTTAAGCAGGAGTCTTCTGCAATAGCAGCATCCTCACATTTCCAAAACAAGTAGAGCATGTACTTCTGCTAGTCTGAATTTCCATGTTTTGTTAACCAAGGGTGAATCTTAGGTTTGGATTCAGACTAACGTATGTCTAAAAGCTCGTAGTGGAGGTGTGAAAAGATGTCATAGCAATGCCTCTGTCCTTTCTAACATGGGGGTCCCTGGTGATGCTATCACAGAATGATAGCCAGAGATGCAGGAGGGGAGTTGTTTTGACAGAGATCTCTGAGCCATGGTCCACCTTGTCCTTAAAAGTTAACTAGTTATGTCAAGCTAGTGCTGAGGACTTATCCTGGTGACAGGAGCTAATGCTACCCTAGGAAGAACTCTGCTGCACCAGTACTGAAGCAGACCAGGTAGCATGTTGCTGCCTGTCCCCTTTCCTTCCATCTTCTGCTTTCAGTTTTAGTAAGCTAGATTCTTGGCAGGAATTTGATGCTCCTAGGAGATCTTGTAGCTGCACAATAAAACAGCTGGAGAAAATCTTCAGGTATCTTTGAGCTGCCTTATATCTAGAAAGCTCCTGCTGCTTGTACAAATTCAAGGCAATTCTAACCTATGGTAAAAGCTCAGCTTTGCTCATTGGTGAGTTCTGGGAGGGACAAAAGGGCTGGAGCTATTCCCTTATCAGAGAATTCTTTGTGCTTATGTCTCATTCCCTATCTTCATTTCTCCATTTGTATCAATAACCAAAATGTCTCTACTATGGGTGAATAAATCTCATCATTACTTGGCCTGAGATCTTATGAAACAGTCTCAGTATCCACATTCTTTATATTCATAATTTCCAAACTGGAAAAGCTATATAAATTGAACTTATCATTACACAAATTATATTTTACTGCACTTTCAAAACAAGACCCATTTCTGCCATTACTCAGTGGATACTGTATATTAACTTTTATCTATTGTTCTGTTTTCCTTTTTTTTTTTTTTTTTTTTAATTTATACTTAAGGGCCATTCCTTTTAGGATAGCAACAGATTTAAGACCAAAACGAATGACTTTTTGTACCCATTGTTTTTGGCCAGAAACACCACTATTGTGACTCTTTGAGTAACAGCGACTTTCTTTTAACCCTCCCAAGTCCCTGTCTTTCCTCTCCTATTAAGAAAGTATTAAAGATCTTCAGCCTTTTTAAGATTCGAAATCTAGAACCAAAATTGATCTGATCCTACGAGGTTTTCTACTGATTTTGGTGCCTCTTATTCCTATAGTCACAGGACACCTAATCATGGCCAAGATCACTAGAAGATCCAAAGACAAGTCTGATTACAATGGCCCGAAAATTGCAAACAGTGTGCCAAGAAAGCAAGCAGACTGTTGTGGAACTAAGGAAAACTAAATTGGTTGTGTTGGTGTTTCTGTTGATGGGTTGCTGTACCTGTGCTGCTGTGATACCAGGGGATTCCAACACACTCCCTTTTCCTGGGGATTTCCAGCATTTTTCTTTCATGCCTTTATAGATATACAGGAAGTAATACCAACTACTAAACTGTCCATTGGACAAACGGGGAGAGGTGTCCCCTCTCAGCTGTTTTATAGCATCTTTTCCCCCTTTGGTACTTGCTGGTTTCAGGAAGGTCACTAAGCAGATCATATCTTTAGAGGTTTGCTTGTCAGTTCTTTGAGTTAGATTTATTGTACACATAATGTGTTCCATGGCTCTAAAATCAACCATTTCCCATCTGTTACGGTCAGGGACACCCTTCACTAGATGAGAGTGAAGCCCTATGCTCCCTGCAGGCAGATGTGAGTAACACTCAGACCCGCTCTGCCATCTTTCCTTAATGCTGACTAAAGGCCCTTAACTTGCCCTGGGATTAAATGTTCACAAGCGTCAATGAATGTCAGTGGGTGCAATTCTTTCCGCATGGAGGAATTCAATGAAACACTTTTGGTTCATCCTCACTTCCCTGTCAGATGTCATTTTGTCAGACTACCTGCTTCTGCTGCCATCTGTCACACAGTAACAAAATGCAATTGGTGGGAAGGGTCAGCCTCTCTTGTTGTATCACCATCCAACTCTGATGTCACGGGCCAGCATTATGAACTAGAAGGCATTACTTTTGGAGCAGCTGTTGCACATCTCCCTGCGTACAGGGAAGCATTTCCTCTGGACCAGACTGTGCATCTGTCCCTTCAAGAGCAAAGTAGTCGTGATCTCAAAATGTTCTGGCTTGCCTCTGAGATGCTAGGATGTAGCATCATAGGGCTTTGATAGTTACATTTGAGAACAGAGAAAGGAATTACACTAACATAATAATTATTAAAACTAAATATTTTTCCTAATATTCATGAATTGCATTAGAAATTCTAAATCTCTTGCAATCAATTCAAAGTAAAATGGTTTATATACCTGATAAAAATTTTATTCTGTGCTACTTATGTTCTTGTACCCTGCAGTAAACCTGACAGAGCATAAGGTCATGATAAAAAGTGTGTAGGTTCTTCTACACCCTCCTCTATCTTCCACACCATCACTCATCAAAGAGACATGGCACTGACATAAGGCACTGTGTTCTTCACAGAGGGAATCTTTTAAAACTGAGGAACCAAACTTCAGTGGAGCCAAATGCACTTTGTTTTCTCATCTCCCTCACTCCAAACATTGTGGATGTGACCCTCATAAATCAACAGAATTAATGAAAGGAATAAAACAGTTTTAGTTACAATTCAGTAGTACCCCCTGTAGTCTCTCTGGTATAGTTAATGACGTATCCTCCTTACTCTTGAATGAACATCGTGGCAAGTCACAATACAATTATATCCATCAGAAGAAAACTAAAGAAGCCTTATGTGTGTGTCCTGGCTTTGGATGGGATAAAGTTAACATTCTTCCTAGGAGCTGGTGGGCTACTTTTTTTTGGATTTAGGACGAGAACAACTTTGTTAAGACACGGATATTTTAGTTATTGCTTGGCAGTGCTCATAGTAAGTCAAGGAAATTTCAGCTTCTTACAATGCCCTGCCAGCAAGGAACTGGGAGGTGGAAGGATTATAAAGAGCTGGAAAGGGACAGAACCAGGATAGCTGACCCAAGCTGGCCAGAGAGGTGTCCTATACCATATGCCAGCATGTGGAACTGTAAACCAGGGGTGAGTTGGCCAGGGGAGCCCACCACTCTTCAAGGACTGGCTGGCATCAGTCAGAGGGTAGTGAGCAACTGCATTGCGCGTCATTTGTTTTTACTTATTTATTTGTTTATTAATTATAATAATCGTTTTCCCTTCCTTCTCTATCTTATTAAATTGTCTTTATCTCAACCCACCAGTTTTACAGTTTTCTCCCCAACCCCACTCTGAGGGTGCTGAGCAGACAGCTGTGTGGTGCTGAGTTGCATACTAGGCTAAACTATAACAGCATGAAACTGTTCTCAAAGGAGAAAAGTCTTTCTTCCTTCATGTTGCTACCTGAGGTTTGTTATGAAATAGATTTTTTTTTTTGATTGGTTAATTGCTAAACTATCTGCCAAGCCTTTATAATTAATCCTCTTCTTGATACCTCAACTGCATTAGCCACCTCCAAAGAGTTGTGGGTGGTTGTTGGCTGTTATTCAAAGCACTCCAAAGTGGTATTTCTCACTTTGCCTAGGCTTTGATTTGTCTGGCAATGCCTTGTCACCTCTTTACAAATAGTAGGAGTATACGAGAAATTTTTTTTAAAAGACTTCATTCATAATCATAATCTTGTCCATGAATCCCTTGCATGGCAATGAGCTGTACCAGTCCACTTCTTCCCAACAAGGGAGTCAAATGCATATACTTGTTTAATAAAAACTGCTCAATCAGTTCAGAGTCAAAGTCATTAACTGTCCTCCTCTATGGCATATGATAAAATAAAGCAAGCATCTGTCTTGTTGGACAATGCCTTCTGTTGCCTTTCATTTCTATGGAAAAACTAATACTGAAAAGCAAAAAATATACTCTGTGTTTTATTTTTTCTCCAACAAAGATTCACATTTTTCTTTTAAGGGAAGAGGAAGCACCAACTATTAGATTTCCGTCAGATCCCTTACATAGTTTTCATGATTCTTGGCAGTCCTGTGTGATCCCTGTTTTGTGAGCATTCAGTGCATTGCTGTGTCCATTCAGGAAATATCTCTGCATCTGGATCCTAGTCTGACCAAGACTGGATGTTGAGCTGGAGTGGTCGTGTGACTGAATTGCAGTGATATTCCAGCAGAAGGATGGAATAGCAGCCTCCTAAATCTAGGTATCATAGCTGCAGGTAGCAATGCACTTAGTAGTAATGGTATACAGGAACTTCTATTCTGTCCCTTTCCTTTCTTGCAATGTTCTTAATGAAAAAAAAAAAAAGTGCCAGTTCAGTCATCAGTCGTAGATAACTTCACAAAACAAGAAGGGAGCACCAAAGCTGGCTTTTCTGCTCTTGTGTCATGATGAGTACTTGCTGACAGAATGAGGTTATTCTCAAGTAGTGCCTTTAAAAGAAGTTATTATTCAGGCTGCATTCCCAATTGTCAGGCATACAGCCTTTCTGGAGCTTCACTCTTGCATGATGGGAAATCTGCTTCACCAGAAGTATGAGCAGGTTAATATCGAGCCTTGTAAAATGAAGCAGTGACCCTGACTGTATTTGTGTGTCTGACATCAATAGAGCTACACAGCCTCTTTGATGTAAGCATTATCCAAGTGCCAGATTACTTCAGATCCACCAAAATGGTTATTACAGCTTCTGAACCTGATTCTCAGCTGCTGCATACAGATGTAGTTTGACTTTAACAAAAATGCCAGATGACAGGGTAATTAAGCTCAATAATTACATCTCTTCTTAATAACCTCCTTTCTATAGAGCTGTCCCATAAACTCCAAATTGGTTTTAATCTTCAGGCGCTGCAGTATTGCGTGTGAATCTTCTTGTTAGGCTGAGCACATGGAAACAAACTCACCTTGGCATTTGATATGATAGTTTCTGGGAGGCACTGTACTTGTCTTTGAGATCTGCTGTGTACTCATGAGAGGGAAAATGGGCACAGAGCAGGAATCTTCTGTTTGGAAAAGAGGTCAGGGGAGATCATGCCCTCTGTTGTCCATTGTTTGAAATGATGGCAAGCGATCTTCCTGTAAAGAAGGTTTTAAAATCACTGGTGCACTGGAAAAAAATGGAATAGCAATAGATATTGGCTATATTGGCTGATATATCTCACAACACTTTATGACCATTATGTTGGCAAGTCAGGATTTCCAAATGTGCTCCTTGTTCTTGAAATTCTGACGCTTCGTTGGCACTGGAAATGTCTTGGATGTGGCACTATGAGACAGCCAGTGCTGAAAACATGTAGGAGCAATGCCATGGGTGGTGCAGTGGAAGTGGTGTACATCTCCTGGCCATCTTGAAGGCAGCTTCAGCGAGCAAAGGTAGATAGGTGGGACGTTTGCTAAGAGACGGTGCACAAACACCAGTGCTGCTAGAACTGTAATGAGCACAACATGATATTACAGGGATGCCCGGTTTGGTCCATCCATCTTCAGGGAAATCACTCTGTCCTGGTTCCACACAGTTCTCCTGAGGCTGAGAGCTGACTCTGTTTTTGCAGTAAGGATGAATCTGTGGGTTTTGTTCATAGTCCTACTCCAGTTGCAGTGCTGGGCTGCCCCCCATGCAGTCCCACTCACGTGGCCTAAGTGCCTTGCTACATCTTTTCCCACTTCCCATCTCTGCTTTTCACCAGCCATGCACCCTCTTTTGTCCACCTCTCTCTCTTCCAAAATAAACAATCCATGTCTTTATTTTTACCCACAGATATCAAGCTTGTTATTTCTGACAGTTACCTAGCCAACCTTCATCTGGGTTGATATTCCTGATACAATTAGCTGGGTATGGTGGCTTTTCATACTACTTCCTGAAAGTTCTCTCCCAGTTATCTCTGGAGTTTGGCCATGTCTCATCCAGCCTGCCCTTAGCCACAAGCAAGATATACCTGTTCTGCCTGGCACTTGCTACAACTTTCATCAGTGTCTCCTGCTATTATTTGTGATGTTCAGCAATTTTCTCACGTCGTGTCCAATATTTTTCTGTGTCCTTCCCAGTGTAGTTATCCTCAAGTCAGAGCCCAGACAGGGCTCCCATCATTATTTGCCTGCAGCCCTCCCAATGAGTTTTAGTGCATATCTTGAAGCACAAATTCAAACAGCTTAGAATGTGTGAACACATTCCTTGGTTTGCCCTAGGAGACCACAAAAATGTATGTAGAAAAGCTGTTGCTTGTTCTTCCTTTCAAGAATGAAAAGATCTTGGGATACATTTGTGAATTTCATAAGCAAATAGACTAGACACGAGTGGTCTGTAGCATCAGATGAAATTGCAAAATAAATTTAGTCAAGCAAAATGCAGACAATGGAAGGTGTAAGCCACAAGACTGAGTCCCTTCACTTTAAAATTTTGTTGATACTTTGGAAGTCGTCAGCTACTTTCTGCTGTTAGACACAACAGATATTCAACATTCAAAAATGTAATGCACATTTAAAACTAGTATTCAAAAACAAGCAAAGTGGTAGAAAGGGAGCGTCCAGCTTTCAGTAATAAAATAGGATCCCGCTGAATGTGAATGTTGTATGATTATATGAAGAGAAAAGTGCAGCTTGACAAGTTTGTACAATAATGATAAAACCTATGGAAAAATGAAAGCTCACACAGTTATACCAAGGAAAACCTTGCACAGTTTGGTTAGAAAGTAGAAAATAAAATCTAATTCAGCAAGATAAGGCAGATAAGCTAAATTACTGAGAATTGATACAAGAATATATAAAAAGCAGCGTTACCAATTTAACTATACTGGTGCATTTTGTATAGGAAAAACGTTCCTGTTCCTGTTGCTTTTCCTGTTCCTCTTCCTGTTCCTATTCCTATTCCTATTCCTACTTCTATTCCTATTCCTGTTGCTGTTTCTATTTCTATTCCTGTTCCTGTTGCTGTTACTATTTCTATTCCTATTTCTCTCCCTATTCCTACTTCTGCAAGTCAGACAAATCTGAACTTGCATGAAGTTAGAAGGAGGTTCATTTTTTAGAGTGTTGAGCCTTGTTCACATTTTGAAACTGCTTCTTATTCAAAGATTGCAAAAGAAATTCACCAGATCCTAAAACTTTTATGGAGATGCACCCATTTTTGAAATTCAAGCAGTAAACTGGACAGCAAAATGCTGCATGCTAGACTGACTCACTTATTCACTTGTGATCTAGGCTGTAGATGCAATCTCTGCAGATTTGATATGGTGGTTCTCAAAGCACAAATTTGCTAATTTTGTTAGTGCCTCTTCTCTTGTGTGTAGAAGCATTACATTTTTGCTTATTTGAACCTCCTGAAGTACTCATGCCTCAGAATATGAAAAGAGCCTTTTCTCCTGCCAAGCCAGCTGTTCTGTGCATTAAGTCTAGCAGAAGCTATCCCAATTCAGAAGTTAAAATCACTGTAGTTTAGTAGTATGGATGAGTTCAAAAAGCTTGAAGTTCAGATGGTATCTCAACAAAATTAAAACTTTACTAAAACTTTTAACTCAGATCTTGAGTGATTAATTGCTGAGTTTGCCAGGTGTTCTGAAATAGTCATTGCTGTTGTAGAGGCAAATTTCTCTTCACAGTTTGTTGGGTTTTTTTTTTTTCTTTTTTTTGTCCAAGTAACAGGTTGAGGACTATGACTGCTGACATTTTCCCACTTTTCTGAAAAAAGGTAAACGCTACACATTTCTAAAACTCTGTAAATTGTATTGAGTCTTTCAAATCCTATGAGGAGAAGTAGAATTTATTCTTAGAATACTTGAGTAATACACCTTAAGTAGTTCTAAGTCCTGAAAAAGAACATCAGTATTTGTGGATTGCTCCTTCTTCCTTCTCTGATGATTAAGTCTCTCTCCATCCCACGCTTATGGATGAAGAGGGTGCCTTCTGAAGTGTACAGCAAATGTCTGGACTTGTGAGCACCCTAGCACATGTGGATGGTATGATAGAATGGCTTGAGGTGGAAGGAACACTTAAAGGTCATCTAGTCCAACTCCCCTGCAATGAACAGGGACACCTACAGCTCCATCAGGTGCTCAGAGCCCCGTCCAGCCTGACCTTGAGTGCCTCCAGGGATGGGGCATCCACCTCCTCACTGGGCAACCTGTGCCAGAGCCTCACTGCTCTTGCTGTTCAACACATTTTTCTTACATCCAATCTAAATCTCCCCTCTTATAGTCTGAAACCATTTCCCCTTGTCCTGTCACAACAGACCCTGCTAAATAAAGATAAGAAACCTTGTGAAGAAGCTAGCCCAGCTGTTCTGGCATAGAAGGTCAATCTTTGAAAAAGTTCACAAAATGATGGGAAAGAGGAGTTAATGAGATCAACTTGTACCTGTTTGAATCTTACGCAGGCATCTGGAGAACTTCTTCCCTTTGCTATACCAGTTTTCCAAATGTTAATGCTGCTAGAGAACCTTAGAAGAAGAATTCTGCTCCGTGTGTGCCAAAGGCAGAACTTATCCAGTGCTCCTAACAAAGATGAAAAGACAAAACAACTAAAAAAAAAAGTGTATGTAAGCTAAAATAACAGTTTAAGCAACCTAAAATTAAAGTTCAAATACTGTCCAAATAGGCAGTGTGTCCTGATCTGAGGTTTTAGACCAACAGATAGCTTAGAGAGCTCGGCTGTGGTATACTTTGTTCTCAGGCATTTGAATTGTTTATCTGTAGTGATTTTTAACACACACTAGAAAAAACACCCAGCACCTCTCCCTCAGGTGCAAATTCTGCTTTGCTCATCTCTTCCGATACAGCAATTAGGAATTTGCTGTTAACAATATGGAGAGTGAATCTGCTCTCTTGCTAGTAGCAAGATGCCAGAAAATTAAACAAAACAAAACAAAACAAAAAACGAAAAACAAACACACACAAACAAACAAAATGTGTGGTATATAAAACTCTCCCACATGCTAAAGCAACATATTTCTGAGCCATGGCTGAGGCGTGCTACCTGCTTACTCCCACTCAGCATGGGCTTGACTGCTAGTACACTTCGTTATGTAAACGCAATTTGCTATCACAACATATGTAGTGCTATGAGGTGATTTTCACAAATTTGTATCACTCTCTATCAGCCATCTTATGTGTGTATATTTATGAGTATAGAGGTGTTTTTGTTAGAAAGCATCAATCTGCTGTTGCAAAGTGAAGAGCTGGTTTGCCACTCCTTGAAGAGTGAATAATGTTGATGGCAGTGTTGCAAGGCGGGTTGCTTGCTGCATTCACAGCCCTCTTTCCAAGCTGCTTTTCCCCTTCCCTGTGAATCTTCTTCCACAGTGAAGACTTCTGTGTCATTAGCAGCTACACGAGTTTCATACCTGGATGATGTAAGACTTTAAAAATACATTTATTTCCCCTATGTGAGCTTTAACTTGTGTGAACTTTACACCTGAATCCTTTGTTCTTGAATAGGAAACTGGACATTGTATGTGGTGTGTAATAAGAAATGTCAAATCTCAACAAAAGAATCCATCATCTGCAAGAGATATGCATGCAGGGATTGTTTATGCAACTTCTGTCCCCTGAAATCTAAGTGGAATACTGTTATCTTATGTTGGCTAAACAGATGGTACATTTTCCTGTGACTAGTTAGCTATGCAGAGTATAATCTGCAGAGAGTGATAGGAAATCCTTGATAACCTCTCTGATTATAGCCAAGTGAGAGGCCACAGCTCAGCTCAGCTGAAGTGGATGGTCTCAGGCTGGATGCTGTGAAGTTGGGTTTATGCTACCCCCACACTCAGGCCAGTGTGTGGTAAATGGCTAGGTCAGTTCTTTTCCCTCTCAGAAAATTCTTGGGTAAAATGACTGCCTGCTGAGGCCCTCTCAGATGTAAAGAAACTAAGTTTTTAGTCTGTGTTCTAAAGAAGCTATGTTAGATTTTAACAGGTAATAGTATCACAGGAGTGTGTCCTGTTATTGAGGATACAAAGATCGTCACAGATAAATGCACTAATTTTTCAACAAAAAACATCTGATCTTTCAACAGTTGGGTTTGATTAATTCTATTGTGAGTGATGAGGGCTGTGTAATGTCATTCCATGAAAGATGATAAAGTAAATCCAATGTTCTTATGTAGAAGGTACGTTTCTAAAAAGTTTCCAAATCAATCCTAAAATTATTTTTTGCGGCATTGATAGCAAAGTTTTCATTTCCATGCTTTATACAAAAATCCTACAGATGCATTTTGTACTGCCTTCTTTTGTTGTCATGTTCAGATGAGGTTCAGGATGGATATTAGGAAAAAATTATTCTCAGAAAGAGTGGTAAGGCATTGGCACAGGCTGCCCAGAGGAGTGGTGGAGTCACCATCCCTGGACGTGTTCAAGAGATGTGGAGATGTGGCACTGAGGGACATGGTCAGTGGGCATGGTGGGGATGGGCTGGGGTTGGACTGCATGATCTTCGAGGTCTCTTCCAACATTAATGATTCAATGATTCTATGATTCTTGCTCCATGCAGAGATGCGTGTGCATGAAGTAGATGCAGTTGCTTTGGTCAGTAAAAGAATAAGAATTCTAGCTGGAATAAATAGTTGCTGCTGAAAGCAAACTGAAAACGGTATTGGGATAAACCTATAGGTATTGACAGATGTTAATAGTGGGGCCTTACGTTGAGTTTTTATGCACAAAACTCCAAAGTCAGTTCATCTCAACTTTTATATATACATAAAGGTGTGGAGAAAAGTCAGATGGAGACAACAGTAAAGTATTTATGGATGAGAGGAATAAAGCAACAAGTGCTGATTTTTATTATGCATTAGGTCTTCAGAAGGAAGAGGGTAAGGTCAGAGAGGTGATGGCATTGCTCTCTATGTTAGAGAGTGTGTCAGTGTCATAGTGCTCAGGGCTGGGAATGATAAGGTTGAGTCTCTAAGGATAAGGACTGGGGGAAAGCCAACAAAGAGAATATCCTGCTGGTGGTCTGTTACATACAAGGATGAAAAGATGAGGTGTTCTATGAGCAGCTGGCAGAAGTTGAGCAATTGCCATCCCTTGTTCTCCTGGGGCACTTTAGCTTCCCTGATCTAAGCTAGAAATATAGTACAGCATAGAGGAACTAGTCTAGGATGTTTCTAGAGTATGTGGAAGACAACTTCCTGATGCAGCTGGTAAGGGAGCACATGGGGAAGAAGACTGGTGCGGCTGAAAAGGAAACTTCTGCTGAGATTCTGGGAGTAAAAGAGTATCTCCTGAAGAAGAAGAGACAGACAAATCAGGGAGAGTACAAGGAAGTTGCTAGGATAGCCAGGGAGAAAATCAGAAAGGCTGAAGCTCAGCATGAGTTCAACTTGTCCACAGTGGTAAAGGACAAAAAAAAATTTTTTTACAAATGTATGAACAGTAAGAGGAGGGCTAAGGAGAATGTCGGTCCTTTACTGGATGCAGTGGGAAACATGACCACTGAGGATAAGGAAAAAGCTGAAGTTCTCAGTACCTTCTTTACTTTTGCCTTTAATTGTCAGACCAGTTGTCTTTGGGGAACTCAGCCTCCTGACCTGGAAGTCTGAGGAGAGCAGAGTAAACCTTTCACAGCTCAAGTGGAAACAGTCAGAGACCTGCTACTGCACCTGTATACTGTCACAAGTCCATAGGGCCAGATGGGATCCACCCAAGAGTGCGGATGGAGCTGGTGGAGGTGACTGCCAAGCTGCTTTCTACCATCCATCAGCAGTCCTGGTAAACCAAAGAAGCTACTTCCAACCTACGCAAGCTCATAAATATTTATGGTAACACAAATTACATATTACTAACACTCATGCAACTAATAACTTTGCATATGCCCTGCAGAGGCTTCAGTGGAATTACTCATGCACAAAGACAAGTCAAAGTGTGAGGTATCTTACTAGGACTTCTTCTGGAAAGAGGAGAAAATGCTGCCAGGAGCTAATAACAGTATAAAACAGCTACAGGAATTCCTGAGTTGGCTGCAATGAATGTTCTTATACTCATTTTTCTCTTACAGACTGTTTCAGACTTACAGACTGTTGAATTATTGCAATCAATTCCTCCAAATCCAATACTAGATGAAGGAGCTGCCAGATATCCATGCCCCCACTAAATTATAATTGATCTAAAACTAAAATTTGTTGCTTTTAGCAGTAAAAAATGAATCTTTCTTCTACAATCTCTCTTTTTTTTCTGCCTACTTTTGAGAGTAGCACATGAAGAGCAGCACCTTTCCCATCTGAATGGTGAGGCCCTGGCACTGTGCTGTGGATGCCCCCACCACTGGAGGTGCTCAAGGCCAGGCTGGATGGGGGGCTTTGAGCGTGCTGATCGGGTGAGTGACCCAACTAGACTACAGCTAGCAGCTGGAACTGGGTGAGCTTTAAGGTCCCAACAATTCTATGATTTCAGCAGATGTGGCAAGTATTCTACAAGCAAATTAGGCAGCCAGTTCTCTCTGAATTTCAATGTATTTTGAGTACCAACTACACTTTCATTCAAAACTTAAACGTGTCTGAGAAAGTGTTTCACATCTGTTTAACTACCAGGCTATGTGTGCTCTATCTGGGATAATTGTGCTTACTTAGTACTGCTGAATTGGGTATCTCCATATAGAATGGTTTGGCCTGTGAAAAACCTCAAATCCCATCCAACCCCAAATCCCTGCCACAGGCAGGGCTGCCACCCACCAGATGAGATTGCCCAGGGCCCCATCCAACCTGGCCTTGAGCACCTCCAGGGATGGGGCACCTACAGCTTCTCTGGGCAGCTGTGCCAGGGCCTCACCATCTCCTGAGTAAATCATTTATTCCTCACATCTAACCTGAATCTCCTCTCTTTTCATTTAAAGCCATACTCCTTGTCCTACTATCAGACTGTAACATTTGTTGGCCTCCTCTCCTCCAGGCTGAACAAGCCCAGTCCAGATGTATAGAGCTAGAACGGGTATTCTGACTGTTCTAAATGCAACAGGTACTACTGAAAGATTGCGTTTGCATGTTTTTATGAAGTGGAGTCATGTCCACTGTGATGCAGAATGCACTTTTCTAGATTTTTGTCATTTGAAGAGTGCTTCTGGTAAAAGATCATTATTGTTTACATTTCTCAGTTTGTTTTCTCCTCTGTTTGTTTTGTTCTCAAATGTTCCTCCTATTAATGTGTCTTTTGGAACTGCCTGGCCTACTTTAGGCTAAAAATAACCATTGTTGCTGCTGCTGTAGCTCTATACAAGCCACATAGCACCCACACTGGGAAAAAAGCCTCATGCCCTGCAGACTCCGGAAAGGAGAAGAAGGTCTGAAACACACAGGACCAAACAGTAGGAAGGAAAACTAACCCTGTGCTGCTTGGAAGGTGGGAAAACAGCAGAAAGAAGTGTTGGTGTTCAGGTCTCCCTCTGAGTCCTCCCACATACAGACAAGCACCGTAGATGCCATTGCTCTTATGGAGAGATGTGAAAATGAAGCTGAAACTGCAGATCAGAAATTTCGTTGTTATTTTTCATGCAGTCATTCTTCAGGTTGACTGAAATTTGGTGGAGCAGTGTTTGGCTATGATCAGATGAACACATACCATGCTGTCACACTACTCCAACACACAGCAATACTTCTCACCCTGAGCCTTGCTCAGCAGACTATATCTGTGCTTCCGACCTCCTGCAAGGGAAAAAGCCTGTAGATACACAGATACACTTTTGTCTGCACTGCAGCAGACACCTCAGACCTGGATGTTGTACACTGCTCGTGCTCCTCTAACAGCTTATGGGTGCAGGCAGGGCAGGCACAGCCTGGGGTTTCGGGAGGACTTGGGAAGTCACTGTCCCATGACACTGTGCTTTCTGACTGCAAGTGGAGGGAGAAAGTAGTGTTGGAAAGCACTTTTGCAGCCACCCTAGCAACTATTTAACTCCATTGCTCTACAGCTGCATATTTAATTTTCTTGATTTACTTTAGCTTGTGAATGATATATATATATATATATATATATATATATATATATATATATATATTTTTTTTTTTTTTTTTCCATTTTGCTGTTAAACCACATTGGCAGGACTTCACACAGCTGTGGGAAGCCAGGACTCTGCACTCGTTTTCAGTAGGATAACTTCTGGGTCACCTTGTCTTTACACTGGCAATCAGAAATTTGGCTCACATGGTAGTAGTTGGTAACATTCTCACTGATAATAACACCTCTGTGGCTGAGAGTCAAACTGTAGCTTAACACAGCGCTCTGTGTTCTCACTGAGTCTCACAAGCAATAGGTTGTTGAGAAAAGGTTATGTCGGGTGCCACAAGTTCAGCTTGGCCCAGCAGCTTATGCACAACAGGAGCTGCTCAGTCGCACATAGGGCAGCACACACTCCTCAGCGTGAGGACGTGCGGTGGTTCTGGTCTGTGATAGCGGCTGGTGCTGGGGGCCGACAGCCGCTGACGCAGTACCTGGATTCCCCTCCTGCCATCAGCTTGCCCTCCGTCAGGCGGAGGGCCGCCTCACCCGGAGCATCCCTCCCTCATCCCACCTCCTGGAGCTTAGGGACAGCCGCACTGCTACAGCTCGCCCCGACCCCATCCCTCTGCGTCTTTGCTTCGCTTCTCTGCTCATTCTTTTCCTTTCCCGTTCTCATTTGCGGAAGAAGCAGCCCACCGTGCTGGATGAGAACACTGTCAGCCCTCCGCAACCGGCGCTGGGGGAAACACAGCAGAACGGGGACAGCTTGTGAATTAGCGCTAGCAAAATGCTCCTCCAGGGTGGAGGACGTTTAACTCACCCACCCCCACAAACACACACACACACCTCGGCGCCGCGTGGGACCGGGGAAACCCCGGCGAAGAGAGGTTCCCGCACAAAGGGGCTGTCCTGGGGTACGGCCGGCCGCGGGCAGCTGGGGGATCTCCGCGTTCCCTCCCCTCCGCCCGCCCCTCCCTGTCCCCGTCTCCGGCCCCTTTCCCCTCCCTCCGCTCCGCAGCCGGGGCGGGGGGCTGGAACGCGGCTCCAGCGCACGGAGAAACAGAGGAGGAGAAGCCGGCGATGGGGAAGGAGCTGCGCTAATTATCCTCTTGTCATCATTAAAAAAAAAAAAAGAACAAGAAAAAGAAAAAAAGGGGAGGGAGTGAAGGGAGGAAAAATCAAATATAAGTAATAATAATTAAAAAAAAAAAAAAGGGAAGACAACCGCGTACCCCCCGCCCCTCATCACCGGCGCAGAGGAGGAGGGAGGGCGGACCATGATGCCCGGCTTGCGGGCGCTGCCCGCCCGCCCGCATGGAGACCGCCGCCCGTAGCGGGGCCGCAGCTCGGGGTGAGCGGGGCCGGGGGGCCGCGAGGGGCGGGGGCCGCGTCCCGCGAGTGGGGGTCGGGAGAGGGGCACGACCGGCGCGTCCCGCGGGGGCATTGGGGCGGCGGGAGGCGGCGGTGAGGCGCTCCGCGGCGTGGTTCTCCGCTCCGAAAGGGGCTCGGATGCGGGCGGCTGTAGGTTTGTGTTCTGCACCTGCACTGACCCTGGAAAGCGCTGAAGGCAGCGGGACCGGGGTGCCTGGGGAAGCTGTGTGGGGCCGGCTCGCTGCTCTCCACATGGCGAATGGAGGAGGAGGTGCAGCACGCTTCGGGTGTGCAACGTGGAGAAAGCGGCTCCGGGGCGACGCGATGGCATTTATCGAGAGGTACCTTTCCGAGAGGAGGTCGCGGAGTTATCCCCCGCCCCTGCCACGGGGATACGGGCGCGCCCTCCCCACGAGGAGACCCCCCATCCTCTCCTCCTGACCCACCTGGCTGCCCTTGCAGCCTACCGGCACGGTTTTACTACGGTTGTAGTCAACGCGTGTTGGTTCTCTGCCTGTGGGATTGGGGATGGAGCGGTGCTGGCTGCCGTCATCCCACAGAGAGACCAGCGTAAGGGAAGGCGGACACCATCTTTCTGCTACTCTATTCCCCCGCCGTGCTCTCCTCTCACGTTCTCTCGCAGCGCTACGGAGTTGTTTGTTTGGTAGTTTGGAATGAAACTGCTTGCTGCAGTAGTGCATTATGGATACGTTACATGCGGGAAAAAGACTGCAGAACAGAGACGTACGAATAACACTACATGCAACGTCGCTGCCAGTATTGGATGTTCTGGGAAGCCTGATCCCGAGACTTTTTGTGCATATTAGAAAATCTAAGTGAAAATCTAAGGGAAAAGATGGTGGCATTATGGTCAGCTGTTACTTAAAGCTTGCAGGTAGAGAGATGCAATTTGCTAGCTGATGACCGTGGTTATTCAATTCTTCCTGTCCCTCTTGCTGAGTTCTTAAGGAACACGTGGTCAGGGTAACAGCAGTGGTGCTGCACATAAGGACTCTCATGGGCTTGCTGGGATTGGGAGACACCTGGGGCAGGAGGGGGACTTCAGAGTGTATTGTCCTTGCTGGAAATTGAGGTGGGTAGGATGAGGAAAAGGAGCGGTTTGTGGCTCTCTGCTCAGATTTCTGCCTATATTTATACCTGGGCCCAATAAAGGGTTATCTTCCTTTGGTTTTATGTGTTTATTTGCTTTTTCCAATGCTTCAGGTTTCCAGTATGTGCACTTGTTCTTGGATGGGGAAAGAGGTTTCCAGAGGAATTACTCCAGAATGGGTCAGGGGCTGCTCTGTGTGACTGCCTCAGCTTCTGAACACAAAGATTCAGTTTAATCTGAGGACACTCCTGTGGAGGTCCCTCCTTTTTTTTAAAGTCATTTTGTTACTTTAATGTGTGATTATTTTTGTTGTTGTTGTTGTTTGTTTTTCATAAAAATAAAAAAAAAAGAATGAATCTCTAAAGGTTTTTAGTATCCTTTTTGCATTTGTCCATAGGTAAATGTGAATGTGTTGCACAGGAGAACACAATTTGCAGATTTGACATAAGGGAAAGGAAAAGGTGACATCTTTTCAGTATCTGTCAGTGACTGGGAACCATTACAACTCATCTCTATTGCCTCCCCTTATTTACTTATTTTCCCTCCTCCCCTCTCCAAATTTCCCACCATATTTCAATGAATGGCAGACTATGCCCACCCTGGGTGGAAAGCAAGTTATGATGGAAAAAAGCATGCTAAGTCCACTTTTTTTAATTCAGGATGATATTCAGTGCTACTTCTCTGGTGTTGGATGTGAAGTTGTTTCAGAAATGGCTGATGCACCTCAGCAAAACAGTTGAAGTCGTCACTGTGTGGGTTGAAATAGGTTAATGAACACCAAGGATTGTGCTTTTTCTTTCTGATTTTGGTGATTCTTGAGAGGGGAGAAAGAACTGGTGGAGGGCTGTGTCTTGATTCCTTAGGCATACAATAGCTTCTGCTCAGTTACAGATCCTCTAGGTGGGTCTAATATAGTAATCAGATATATTTTAACTGAATTGAGAAAGTTCAGAAGATTTTTGAATTTTTAATTGGGCCATAGCAGTCCATTTCATTTTGTTATCTTAATATTGTATCTTACTTTTCTCTGACAACCTCAGTAACCATGAAATAAAATCTTTTTTTTTTTTTTCCTCACTCTTCCTTTCAATTTTTGTTCAGTGGTAGGAGTCTAAATGCACATTGGGTTTTGTGGGGTTTTTTTTGTTTGTCTGTTTTTTTGAAGCAGTTTTTTTAAATTCAAAAGCATTATGTAACTATTATACAATACTTCATTATATTCATTGTATGTTGAACAGGTTGGTCTACTTCCCAGCACTCTAATTTTTCCACTTTGTAATAGTCTCCATGGCCACACATATCTTACTGTTCTGCAGAAAACAGCAGCATGGAGGAAGTATGTTTGTCCAGTTTCTCAGTATCCATGGTGAATACTGTTTCGAGTGAGGTATAACTGTGGAATTGTCAGATATCTACAGCTTCTGCTGGCTGAAGTTTTGTGCCAAAAGAACAGCTTTCTGAAAGGGTTTGAAGTTCCTGATGGAACCTTAGCTACATAGATGCAGTTATCTCACCAAAATACCAAGTATGGTTTAATTTTTAAAAAGGGCTAGAAAATGTAAAATGTACTTAAAGTTCTGTGGAGAATAAGGATTGTATTGGTCTTTCCATAGGAAACAAACAAACAAAAAAAAGTTTTTTTGGTTCGTTTTGGCAGCCTCTCTCTTCTCTCTCTTTTGGTTTATGCTGATGAGATTTGTGATACATGGTTCCGCACCTCTATTCATGCAAGACTACTGAATTTGACTGTGCAATCTAACCTTGAGTTACTGAAATCAAAGCTGTTGTTTCTTAGGAAGTGAAAACATTCCTATTTACTAAAGCTTAAATCACAGATACATAGAAAGGTTTGGGTTGGAGATAACCTTTTAAAGTTCGTTTAATCCAAGCACCCCAACCAGGGACTTCTTTTACAAGATCAAGTTGCACAAAGCCCTGTACAGCTTGACTTTGAACTCTTGCAAGGATGAGGCATCAACAGCTTATCTGGACCACCTGTTCCAGCCTCACCACTTTCATAGTGAAAAACCACTTCTTAATGCCTAATGTACATTTATGCCCTTCCAGTTTAAAAACATTGCCCCTTGCTCTGTTAGTACAAGCTATGCTAAAAGTTCTGTTTGTTTGGTTTTTTGTTTGAAGCCTTTGCTTGTTTTTTTAGCCCATCCTTTTCTGGGTGAAAATCCCACTTGAATTAATCAGATTCAGCTTTGCTCTGTTATCGTGGTTGGCAGCCTAGAGCTTAGTCCTCCAGAATTTGCTGCATAATGTCTGATGTCAGGGGAAGTTTTTCACTGAGAGAGTGGAGAGATGCTGGCACAGGCTACTCAGAGAGGCTGTGGATACCCTGATCCTGGGGGTGTTCAAGGCCAGGTTGGATGGAGCCCTGAGCAGCCAACCCATTTACTTGACGTAGGAGACAGAACACGATGGTCCTTGAGGTGCCTTCCAATCCAAGCCATTCTATGACTCCAGGATTCTATGACTGTATGATTTTATGATGCTGTGATATTTGAATGGGGCATTAATATAAATCTAAAGACCAACATGTTTATTGCCACTATAGTGTGAAACTGATATTGCAACCTGCTCAAGGATTCTTCACTCTTACCTACTTTGGCAGTTTGCTATTTATTGTGCATCCAAGATGAAATTTGCTCTTCAGTGGTGCTTTTCAGAGATGCCTGGCAATAGCTGAGGGAATAGTCTGAGTGGCACTTCTTTCTCAGTGTGTGCTCTGGTTCTGAAGATTTAATGTTTTTGTTAAAGTTATGTTACTGTCAGTGCCTATTGGATGACATAAACTAGGTTTGAAAAACTTAGGTAGTTGAATCAGTAACTACTTTGAGTAATCTTTCACTTGGTTGTTAGATATGAAGTCAGTGTTCACCCATTCCTCTCTTTTTGGAATACATATTCAGTTGGTAGCTGCAGCCTACATACGCATCATCAAAATCAAACTGAACAGCCCTTCTTGCTGTTAGTGCTGAGACCTCCTCGCCAGTCATTCACTGCGTCAATCTCTCCTTTTCCCTGGTCCTCTTAGGCAGAGTTACACCGTGAATAAAGGATGTAGATTTAGGCATCTGAGCTTGTCTTTGTCTTGAACAGTCATGTGGGCAGTTCCAGTCTGGTTGAGGATGATGGGCAGCCTTGTTCGTATGGTAATCTTTGTTGTGTTACCACTTTCTTTTCTAAGGATCATGGTGTCTCTTGAAATGCAATATAACCTCCCTTCCATTAATGGGTTTCCGTATCTTGTTTGCAAATTGTGGAGCTTTGCTACTGTGAAGTGCGGGACATCCCACTGGACTGTCTGGTTTGTCTTGTGCAGCTGCCATTCTTACGATTGTACTAAAGATCATGCAAGAGTGACTGAGGATCTAATTAGTCAGACAGAGGGTGACACAGGGAGCAGAATAGGCTAACATGTATAGCACAGTGTTTTGATCAATTTTTCTGAAAGTTCCATGCTGCATTGTTCTCACATCTTAACCAGAACTAGAATTAGCTTCAAGGCAGGTCCTTGCACACAAATGTGCTAATAATTGATTTAAAGTGTCCTCTGGGGATCTAAGGACCAGGAAAAATCTGAAGGCATGCCATTTGTTGCCAGCCAACAGTGCTGTATCTTCAGGATCACAGTTTTAAGTCACCCACGGACTTGGACATCCTTTGTATTTGGAGTAAGGTTTCTTCTTTTTCTTTTTTAAACAGTGTGACTTTTATCCGTGATAAGATGGCATGGTTTGTGTTATCATATATCTTCCATTCCTTTAACCTAGTTTAAATAGCCTTTAAAGTGTACCGTTCCTTTGATTTTCCTTTTCTCTTTGTTGCACTGTGAAGGGCTGTAAGTGAAGGGCTGATTCTCAGAAAAGTATCATATGGAGGAGCAAAACATAATTTTCACGGCCGTTATTACCGGTGACAAAGACTTTGCAGAATTCATGAGGTACAGTGGCAAATGCGAGACTGTGACTGCTAAGTCTATCATTACAATTCCAGGATGTAGCACTCATTTTAAAGTTGATTTCTGCACAGTTACAAAATTGAACCTTATTCCTAATCTCCTACAAGCACAGATTTTGTACAAATCTCAGCAAACATGTCTGGATCTCATGCATAATGTCCCCTGCAGATTCATCTGAGCTAACCTCAATGCCTGCTTGGAGTCTGTTGTTGCTAATGGATTTCCAGAAAAGTGAGGGTCTCACTCCCCTCCAAATAGCCACACTCTTCAATAACTCAAATGGAAGCATGAGATTTCAATGTACATTTTCATAGATGTTTCTCATGTCCCTCTTTTCTGCTTTGTTGAGGCACCAGTGAGCTCAGAATCCTGCTTCACAGCCCATCAGTTCAAATCAATCAAGAGAAGAAGAGGAGGAAAAAATTCAACTTTGATGGAAACACACATACTGCAAAAGGCAGTTGTATCACATTTATATTCTGCTGCATGCTTCTGTCACCCACACTTGTAAAGTATTCAGTGGAAAGAAGAAGTACATTTAATTTCCACACATGCAATAATTTACTGTATTTGCTGAGTAATTACCAGTACCTTTTATACAGTAACTTATTTTTCTACTTCTTCCATTCATTGTGCATGGGAGAGTTCACAACTCATGAACTGAAAAGCAAGTCAGTTTGTGTTAGCTACTTGTTTTTAAATTGATTGAGACACTCAGAAACTTGAAAAATATATTTCATGAAACACAGCTGGAATTTTTTGCAGAATCCTATAAGAACCATTTAAGGGAGAAAGGAAAGGTGCTGGAAGAATAAAAAGCCATCATAAAACCATGTCTTTTTTTTCCCTATTGCATCTAAATCACACTTCTTTGTGCTGGGGGCTTGCTTGTAATACCAGTGAAGCACTCCTGCGAGAATAATGCTGTTCTGATGGCATACCATATTTGGGTAAATGAAGTCAGAAGCACTGTTTACACAATCTCACACAGGAATCTGACCCTCTCACAGAGCAGTCTTGCTGTATATTCATTTTCTTGTATGCTGAAAATCTTTCCCACCTGTCAGACTGGCTTTGACTGCACTCATTAAACACCAGCTCCAGCAGGCAGACCTGGGGCAAGCAAGGGAAGACAGCCTGCAAAGAGCAGGGCGGTGGGATAACTGCCCTTGCAGAATGCAAAATGCCTACAGATGATACTTTGTAAGGATAGCGCCTGCTGGTTGCTCTGAGTGCTGCTGTGCTTGTCATGAAGAAGTGGGGAGGTGTCATCCAACTTCAATGTGGTCAAGGAGGGAAAATGCATGACAGCATAAACATCTTTCTGGTGTGTCTTAGAGATATGTCAGGAGGCTCAAAATCCCTGCTTCTAATAGTTGTGGTATATAGTAGGTTGCAGAACTGTTGGCTGTAACATACCAAGCTGAAAGTGGAACAGATTTCAAAGAACTGGGTGTAAGTGCTGCCTCCAAGAGAGAGACATGGTCCTGTTGAAGCACATCCAGAAGAGAGCACAAAAATGACCCAAGGGATGGAACACCTCTCCTGTGAGGACAGGCTGAGAGAGCTGGGTCTGTTCAGCCCAGAGAAGAGAAGGTTCCAGGGAGACCTGAAAGCAGCCTTTCAGTATCTAAAGAGAGGCTATAAGAAAGAAGGGGACAGGACAAACTCTTTAACAGGGTCTGGTTGTGATATAACATGGGGAAATGGTTTCAGATTAAAGAGGGGAGATTTAGGTTAGACGTAAGGAAAAAGTTTTTTTATAGTAAGTGTGGTTAGGCTCTGGCACAGGTTGCTCAGAGATGTGGTGGGTGCCCCATCCCTGGAAACACTCAAGGTCAACTGGACCAGGCTCTAAGCACCTGATCTGCTGTAGGTGTCCCTGTTCAATTCAGGGGAGTTGGACTAAATGGCCTTTAAGGCACCCTTCCAACTCAAATGATTTTATGATTTATGAAAAATTAATTGATTGTGGATCATCTTTGCAGCGGAGGTACTTGGGGATCTGAGCTGCTCATAGAAAGTAGTTCAGCTTGTGAATGGTGATAGTTGGTATGTTTTTTAACAGCAGAACAAGGTCAGTCAGATGACACCATTCTCCAGTGGTACGTTTCTAATGCTAGGGTGAGTTGGGAATTTCATGTCTCCCTTGTGCAAATGTAAGCCAAAAATTTACAGAGGTTTCACATCCTTGCACACTTAGGCAAGGAAAATTAGTCTCAGTTACCTTGAGCATACAGACTGTTATTTGGAAAGACATACCACAACTATTATAGGAGCAGGTAATGTTTTTCAGCAAATAAAATACCACTCAAGATACACCCAATGTCCTCTGGATCTTATTGAGGCTCTACTACTTGCTTCCTCCATGTGTCTGTGTACTCCAGGTACAGATGCAGTGTGCACAAAGAGGTGTCCTGGCCGTAGTTCCAGAGGAGCAGACAGAGGACACATTTTGTAGTGCTTTTGGATAAACCTGAGGTAGGTCATGGGTTGTGCATGGCAGACACATGGCTACAGTGAGACTGCCAAAACAAGAGGAAAGTTATTGGTACATAATCATTTCATGCACCACTGCAGCATGGAGAGAAGCAACTGTCTGTGCGAGGTTGACCAATATAGTACCTCCACTTCTGCTCTAGTGTATTTCCTGTACTTGAAGCCATTAATCCTGTATCTGAGAAACAAGTTGAAAATTTTCAAGTATGTTAGATAGAGAGGCAACTGAAAGGCAATGAAGAGTTTGATTATCTTCAACTTGAACGTTACACAGAAGCTGTGACAACAGTGTAGAAGCCAAATTAATCTGTCCTGCCACCCCACCCATGGGGACGTGCAGTTCACGTAAGCAAAACAGCACCTGGCTCACCCACAGGCTATCACAGAGTTCAGGTTCAGACTACATAAGGGGTGCTGGAATTGGCCTGTACACAACGTGCCTCAGCTAAGACATTATGCAAGGCAATTGCAGAATATAACTAATTCACAGGTGTTTAGCAAGAACATTAGTGTCTGTGCCACAAGAAAATGTCTTTCAAGAGAAGTTGTTCAAAGACTGTGTGTCAATCATTCCCTTCTGTGATTTGTATGAGAATGGAGGAAATTTTGACTAGAACTGGCTAGTTTATTACTTCACTTCTCTTGTGCAGGCAGTTTCCATAGCAAAATAAAATTCAGGAACATAGAGAATTCTGCCAAATTTACTTAGAGTTTAAAAATTTTGACCCCAAACAATAAGAAGAAGTATTATTCACAGGAAAAATACTGATATGCAGCTGTTTTTTGGAGACTTTGCTTTGTTTTTTATTTAATTGCAACATAAAAGGAACAACCTTTTTGAGTTGCAGTATTTTATTTGTTTTTGTTTTTACTATGTACATGTTTATTTCCAAAGGAACATGTGAGAGTTCATCCATTCTTTCAGTGAAGAATGTCTTCAGTGAAGTATATTGCTGTCTTCAGTTTGCTGAGATTATACTACTTTTGAATTTGGTATCTAGAGTAAAAAAAAAGAAATGGTGCTTGAATTAACAAACGGAGATTAAGGATGCAGTGAAGGTCCCCTGCTCTCCGCAGTTCTACATAAATAGAATCACAGAATCACCAAGGTTGGAAAAGACTTCCATGATCATCCAGTCCAACATCCACCTATCACCAATATTTCCCACTAAACCGTGTCCCTCAGTACAGCATCTAAACATTTCTCAAACTCCTCTGGGGATGATAACTGCACCACCTCTCTGGGCATACATTTGTGTTCTTTAGGTAGGTTCTTACAGAGATTTTCTGGAGTCTGTGGTTCTGTGTTGGACATAAGAGGTAAAGTAAGGGAGTAGGGAACCATGAAGGAAATTGCTTTTGGTTGACCATAAGTACAAGCTGTTTCTCTTACTGGCATGAAGAAAATGTGATGCCATTTCAGATAGAATGAAACATTTTGTTTGCTTTGTGCTGTCTCTTTACAGCATCTAGTCCCTATCTCTAAAATAAATATATAAACAAACAAGATAGCAAGAAAGAGTTCAACTTTGAAACCAAATGCTGGCACTGTTGACTGAAACTATATTCTTCTGTCCATTCACTGACTGATTTTCAACTTCTCTGTTCTTTCCTTCAGATTTTGAAGGTATTTTAAGGGAAGGCAGCCACCTGGTGTTCAGCAGAGTACCAGTGGTATAAATAGGATGGACTGCATTTATTTAATATTACTTGTGTTTCCCAAGAGTGACGGAGGAAAGAGGAACCAAATTTTTCCCACCTCAGTGTAACAACTCTCCAGCTGAGAAGTTTTTTTATTTTTCCTAAGCCTGTAACAATGTTCCTCCCCAGGCATAACATCACACCTTGCTTCCTACTACCACCAGAGTTATGAATAAACAACTTTCATAAAGAAATATTAATGTCTAGCTAAACAAAGAGTAGTAAAAGGAGGTTCCACATAAAATTGCAAATGGATGAATAAAAGGTCACCTTATTTGTGTTTCTGTTGGCTTTCATCTCTAAATATGAAGGTACAGATCAAGCAAACAATAAATGTTAAGTTCCTGACACTTTTTCAATACTGATGGATCTGCATTTCCTGTCATGACAGTCTTTATTTTCCAGTACATAATGATCTACACCACCAGCGTGCTCAAAGGGAAAACAAAGCTCTTAGAATATCAAGTAATCCATTTCAAGAAGAAGCTTGTCCTTCAGTGACTTCCAGGCCAGTAGCCCTATAAATATTTCATTTACACAGAAAAAAATCGTTATTATTATCAAATAACTGACGTTATTTTAAGGAGAATTATGCTGATAGTCTTAACACACAAAATACACTGTATTATATCTCAGGTTAGATGAACTTAGGGGTGGGTTTTATTATCCTTCCTGGTAGTCTGGAATCCAGAGAGCATCTGGAGTATGTCGTCCCTTTATTATATGAACTTGAAATTTCTACCACTCACCTATGTTCAGGTTACCATCAGGGCAGAGACCATCATTAAGTAATGTTGTTGAAATATGCGTGGGATACTTTCTTGGAAGTGACTGTGCTTAAGTGAGGGAGTTGCTTGTTGCTGCACTCCAGGCAGCATGTGATGATCATCATCTGCCACGTCAATGCCCTCCATGACAGACGTTGTCCACTGTCGACTACAGTTTAGCATCATCAGGAAGGGAATTTCTGACTGAATTTGCAATTTTTTTTTAAAACATATTTTCAGAAGCTATTTTTTGGTACTAGAAATATCTACTTGACTAGTGCTTTAGGAAAGACTGTTTTTTTGTAAGTCTTCACTTGCTTACCAGAACTTACCTTGGCTAACAAATAACTTCTTCAGTTATGTCTTCTTGGGAAACTAACGTCTTCATAACACATCCTTATATTATTAATGTTGCCTTCCCCGTAGAATAATAAGGCTTCATTTATCTTCAGAGGTATTTCTTCCTTGGATTCATTTATACAGTTGAGACTGTTTCTGCTCCTGTCAGTGACTTGATCTGATGGATGTACCTCACCGTCTTTAAAGATGACTTTATCGGATCCAAAGTTATTCATGGAGTTTTTAGCTGAATAACTGAGTGAAATGGCTTCCCATCTTTAAACTCTTGCACCAGAGACATCAAAAAAGTTGATGTTTGGCTGCATTATTCTGGGCAGGAAAATACACTTGTACGTGTGCGTTAAGTTCCAAAGACAGACATGCTTTGGAAATAGTAATCGTCAAAAACAAAGAATAACAACAACAACAGAAAAAAAAAAAATGGAGGGATTTGTTGAGTAGAGACAAACTTTTCATATTTGTCTGGCTCCTAAATTCCTTTTGAGACCACAATAGTTCCTGATCTCAGGAAGTCTGCCCTGATTCGGAGGACTAGCAAAACCACTGTTCAGCTCCAAATCCTGTTTCACAGGTCTCATGCTAAATTTCACCTTGGAGTACATGGAGATTAGATTTGCTTCTTACAATGACATAGGCAGTAGTTGAAGACAGCCAATAGAAAAATACTAAGCAAAATAGTAAGCATTAATGCTTGTAAAATTTCATTTAGATCTGTAGTCTGCAGCAGAAGCCAGTCAGTACTGAAGATAACAAAGAAAAGAGGAAAAAGTATTTATTTCTTCTTTAAAGTATTCAATGGGGGAAACAGAAAAACAGGAATAAAACCTACACTGTTTTGTGAAGGAGGGGTGAGTCAGGCAGAAAATGGTATGTTAATTAGAGCAGGGAGAGCAGAGCGTGAGTTTCAAGTAAAGCTCATAAAATCACAGGACAGAAAAGCACATCTTGCAATCTTTGCCTTGGTGGTGTCAAAACCTAAATGTGTTTCATTTGGCACTGAGTGGCTCTGTGGGAAAAAAAGAGGGTGATAGTAGGTTGGGATGCCTGTGTCTTTCTAGGCATCAGCCTAGGGTATTTCCTTTGCTTCGCCCCTTGTCAGCTCCTCTACTCTGTCATAACAGAAAAATCCACTTATCTTCTCTGCATGTGACCAAGCCCTCAGTGTGAAGTGTCCATCTCAGGATGCAGTGGTGTTCATCATCCTCAACAACATCTTAGGAATCCTCTCTTCACAACAACTCATGCCTTACCTGCTAGCATTTTCTGCTTTATGTGACTGGTTTTGTGTGACTTTCTGAGTCATACGACTATTCTGGGTTTTGTTTACACATTCAGTAGCAGAGCCTTCAACAGCCTGGCTGGCAAATCAGGTCCTTTTCAGGTTGGTTTCCATCTTGGCTTCCTGAAGAATCTGGTACTTCCCAGCCTTGTTTGAATATCCAGTTGGCCTTCCTTAATTTACTGATCATCCCAATCTTCATTTATTTTTTTGTCTTACAGTTTTGATTTTATCTCCATGTAATAATGATGTCAGCAGAAGGAAACTGAGGTTTCTTCAATAACTGCATCAGGAGAATGAAGTGGGATTACATGCAAGAATTAGTAAGGGCATTTTGAGTAGTAATAGCAATACTGAGTTTGTTTTAAGTCAGAGTGTGAGATTCCAAGTTTCAATCAGACCATCAGTGATTCAAGATTGGTACTTTAAAAAATGATTTATGCAGTCAGAGAATTCTTCTGCTGGAAGATTTTGCTGATGAATTGTGGAGTGCAAGAAGTAATTGAAATATTTCAGTTCAGGTGAGTGACAGATGGGAATTAGAAACTAATTCTCAGAACTTCAATCTCCCTCAGCCTTAATGTAGCAGAAATGGTTCATGCTCTGTTTATCCATTTGTTTTAAGCAGTAGCTGAACATCCAAGCAGTTGACAGCTTGCAGACAAATGCTGTGGTGCTGGGAAAATGTAGTTGTTATCTTGAAAGGCATGCAAAACTTTATGTGATATATGCACAATGTGCCTGTATATGACAAATGTGGGTTACTGAAGATAAAGCTGGACTTTCAGTGGGATGACAAAAGGCAGGTGATATGACATAGAAGGAGAAATGGAAAAAAAAAAATCTGAATGAAGTGGTATAAGTGGTAGTGATTCTGTGAGTATCAAGGGATGTTAAAAGATGTTGTAGGAACGAGCCTTTGTCTCTGCTGCATTCCTGTTTTATTTATATCTTCCAGGCTGAAGGTGGGGTCTCCACCTTTGGTCCTATTTTTAACTTATCTACGTTAATGCAGACCTTCACCTCTACAGACCAGTCTATAAAGCAGAGCCCTCTTAGTGCTCTTTTTCTCTACTTTTGCTTTTGGAACACACACCTAGTTTGACCAACTGAGCAAACAGGGAAGGAGTTTCTTTTGCTTGTCTTTTATACGCAGTAATGCATGTCTTGTCTCAGGAGCATCTTCTGAAAAGGCATCTGAACTTGATAGGTATCTTCCAGAGAAGTATACATTCTTTCCCCCTTTCTTTCCACGTGGACATGAAGGGAAAGTTTGTGGTACTTATCACAGCTGATAGCTGAATTTCTTGCAGCCAGAGGAGTTATATAGGTTTATGGAAGAGGATAGCCTGTGTCATGTGAAAGTGAATTACAAACCTAAGCAGGCAGCCTATGCTTTACACATCACTGTATGAAATTAAGCCAATCAGAATAGTACTTGAGGTTTTCTTTCATTTCTGGTTTACTTAAGTTAAGCAGTGAGTAATGCAGGTATTCCTTCTCTTTCTAATTGCTATGTTAATTTTAATTTTTTTCAACTTTGTAGAAATCTTTATTCTGCTAGCCAAGTCTTAGCTCCCATCTTGGTCATTCTTACAGCCTTAACATGAAACAAAAGACAAAAATAAATTGCAAACTGAAATCTTTGGGTGCCCATGTTTCAAGACAAATGCTAGACTTTTTGATGCTCTTTTTTTTTTTTTTTTTTGGACGTGCTGTGCTGCAAGGGATTTTCCATACCACCTTTCTTCCTCCTCTTGCAGCCTTTTTCACATAATTTGAAAGATTTTTGATGCTCTTGAACTTAATGGCAAACCTTCTTCAAGCTGAACAAGCCCAGCTCTCTCAGCCTGTCTTCATAGTGCCCTCTGGTCGTCTTCATGGCCCTCCTCTGGACTCAATTCCAACAGCTCTGCATTCTCCTTTCTTGGAGACACACTTTTTTCAAAAGATCTGCAATTTGAATATGCACTTCCAGACCATCCACTGTTTTGTTATTGGGTTTGGGTTTTTTTGGTTTTTGGTTTTTGGTTTGTTTTTCTGCTGTGAGAATTAAGAACAAGTTATTCCTTGCCTTTTTATCACAGTCTTCTACCTATCCAAGGGCCGTTGTACTTCACTCCCTCTCTGGATGAAACAAGCACTGATTTATTTAGGTATTTCTTTTCCAGACAAATTTGTGTTGAGCTGTTTAGACTTAGCCCTAGGTATATGCTCATCTGTTTTTTTTTTTTTTTTCCTGTCACCTTCCACCCTATTTTGCTAGCTTTGTATCTCTTCATAACTAGAGGACAATCAAATCAAGTTAGCTTCTCTGACACCCGAAAGACCTGGAGCTTGCTCAAGTGTTTATTCTGCCACTGAGGAACTTCCAACACTGACAGACCTCTTCAGGAAGTTTCACATCTAGGTGATTTGGCCAGAAAGGAAATAGGTGAGACATAAAATAGCTTGACAGAAGTGGAAAGGATGGATGCTCTGTTGCATTTAGGTCATGAGTGTCCAGGGACTAGAAACAAGCTGTGGGTAGGTTGATTACCTTACAGTGTGCTACCACCTGCTGAGCACCTGGAGGCTGCCACTGTCAGCTGGAATGTTGAGCATGATACGTGACTGCTCTGATTCCTTTGTACCAGCTCCAGTGTCTGTGGTTACAATCACAGCTTATCTGCTGCTGGCTGGGTACAGATCAAATGTCTAAGCTACTACAATTTCCAATAACTCTCTGTCTAATAAGCATCATCCTGAAGAGGGTACACAGGAAGGTCAACCCTAATGTAGTCTCTGAGTTTTAAGAAGCCTGGGCCTTAAGGTGAGTTACTACAGATGATTTATTTTAACTAGACACATAGACTGGATTAAATAAATAAATGTTTTATAATGCTCTAAGCAAAAGCAGCAGAAATGTAACTGAGAACAATGTTTTTAGCGTGACTTTGAGCATAGGACATGCTTCTGTAACCCTAAAATGTTCTCATAACACAATGAAAATTAGCCTAGAAATGAAAAGGAGTTAATTAAAATGTTAGTCTCACTTCGCTAACCACTTATTACTATGATAGCATAGCTAAGTTTTTTAATGAGATGTGCCAATTATAGATGTTTTCTTTTTCAAAAACATAGGGAAAAAAAGATTTTCAAGGTCAATCACTGTCTCTTTTCATTTAAAAGAAGATATACTTCTTTTTAAAGTGGTTTTGAAAAATGGGTTTTGAGAAAGGACAATTCCCATGGTCAATATGAAAAAAAATAAATAGCCAGCTCAAGTATCCTTTTAATCCACTTTAAAACCCACTGCATTACGCTGAAATATAGTTGCTTTCTGTGCTCGATGAAAAGGAAGAAGGGAAAGACTTTGAAAGTTTAGAAAATAATTGGCATTAAATGAAATTTGATGATATGCTGTATTCTACAGTTTTCTCTGATAGATTTCCCCTAACACAAGAATGTGTTCATAAGTAGCATATTTCCTTTTTTACAATGAGGCTGTTGTATCAGAGGACTTGATTGTCATTCTGCTCTTCACATGAACAGATACTTCAGATAGAAGTATTAACCAGTGGCAGTTGCTTATCCTTTTCAGAGCCTGTGGCCTTTGGATAAAAGGTGGGAGAATATCTTGACACTCAGCTTTTTTCAGCATCTCTGCTATTCCTTGTGAGAATGTCTCCTCCTTTTAGTCTGTATGCCTGCTCTTTGACCTTTCTCTGGAGGCCCCACGAGGGCTAGCTCTATCAGTGATGCTTTCTGCTGCCAATCAAGACCTACCTTCTGCAACCACAGCTGCATGCAAGCCCAGCTGGTCGCAGAGGGCCGTGCTCTGCTGACACCTGCATCACTGTAATCTATTTGAAGTCTTGAAGGAAGAGTGGAATGCAGACCTTTGCTTTCTCTAATGGATTTCACTTGTCTGTGCCATGAGATTTGTTTCGTCTTTGTTGCAACCTCACCCTCAACCCTCTTACTGCTCTCATCTACCACCCTCTTCCTTTGATTCCTCTGAAAAGGCAGCAAAACTAACCTTTTCTGAGCTTGTTTCACCATAAAAAATTATTTGCACTGTGTGTCATTTAGAGTGTTAGCAAAGCTTATCTCCAGAGCAACCATTTATACTGTGAAACATTTGTATTTTACCAGTCACAGTGGGGTGATCTCTGTAGGAGTTAGACAAAGCAAAGCCTGGGTGCCCTTGGCTTCCCTGTGAAACCAAAGCAGGGGAAGTGATGACTGTTCTGGAGTTGCACAACCGTTTCTCTGTGTTGAGTGGCTTGGAGACCAGCAGTGCTTCTTCCCCTATTTCACTGCCTATAAAAACATTTAACAGGAAATACTATTGCAGCCAGCCAGAAGTTTAGAGGTGAAAATACTGTTTTTTCAGAAATCCAGGTTTTCAGGAGTTTGTCCCTAAGTTATACTTTCTATATGTTTCTGCGTGGTCCTGTATGCAGAGCATGCAGCAGAGAAAGACTAGCCTAGAATGATAGAAGCATAAAATTGTCTGAGTTGGTAGGGACCCTTAAAGGCCATCTAGTCCAACTCCCCTCTAATGAGCAGGGATATCTACAGCTACATCAAGAGCTCAGTCCAGCCTGGTCTTGAGTGTCCCCAGAGACAGAGCATCCACCAGCATTATGGGCAACCTGTGCCAGTGCCTCACCGTCCTGATCATAAAAAAACAACAAAAACAAACAGCAAAAAAACCACGTTTGTTTTTCTATCTGTTCTAAATCTTCCTTCTTTAGATCTCTTTTATGTACTTGGGTATATTGTGTGTGTGTGTGTGTGTGTCTGTATGCGGTTTTTATCACTCTCCCCTTTCTTCTCCTTAATGCTGCAGTGTTCCACTACTTTTCATACACCATCTCAAGTCTTCTGAGAGACAAAGCCTGCTGCTTCACCCCAGCTTCCAACCAGCTAGCTCAAGTAGAAGCAGCTTCATAGAACAATATGGCTCAAAATTAAAAGAGTATTCACCCGGATGCTTGAGGGTTTTGGTAGCTTTCCGCCAAGGCAGACCTGATTCAGGCAGATGTGTGAGGACAGACAGTGCTGGGGCAGCTGATGTACAGGCAGCCTGCAGTACCTGCAGCTGGCTGTGTGGCTGCTCTGCACGCCATGCGATCAGGGTAGTTACATTTCCCTAGAGAAATGATAATGATGAGGAGTGATCTCTGCCAGTGGCCTCTTTTCTGGCACTACTGCTGGGTTGAGCATCCACATAAGACAGTGATGGGAGCCTTTGTCTGGGAGATGAAATATCACTGCCTGATGCTGTCCTGACTGTGGGCCACTTTGAGTAAAGGCAGCATGTTAAATAGTCATTAAAGTTTGTGCGCATGAAGAAAATGTCCAGAATGGAAAACAGTCACTAGCCAGCCTATGAAAAACTAGTAGAGCAATGGAAGACACAGAAACAGCTCTTTGCTTTGAATATAGAACTGAAAGAGCCCACTTGAAAGGAAACTTTCAGAAGATTGTCTCGCTTTTCCCTATGGGGGATTGAAAAGCATTTTTGTTACAATTTGCTGTGGAAGATAACTCTGTATGTGCTCACTCCTAGCAAACCTGGCTGAATCCAGGTTACAGGGCAGTGTGTTGTGCTCAATAAATGTGGACCAATATTGTCCCACACAAAGAGAATAACTTTCTATCCTTTTCTGATTTTCCTGACCATTCAACAGTGAGTGACATGAAAGAGAGCTTCCAAGAAAGGGATAAAATGCTTGATCTAGTAGTTGGCAACCCTGTCCGTGGCAGAAGGTTGGAATTAGGTGATCATAGAGCCATTCAATGATATTATTCTATGCAGTGTGTGATCTGAGTTGAAAATGCAGTGCAGCCATATCTCCAAATCCCTTGCACAATTCCTCTTGCAGCAGGGGGGTGCTGTGAGAATGCCCCTCATCTACACTGAAAGCGCTGCTCAGAACAGGCTTAGGCTGTAAACACACACTGAGAAAAGGAGGTTTTTGCAGGAATGGGAACCCACCAAGCTGGGTAAAAGCTGAGCAGAAGTTATGAAACATCAGAATTAAGAATTAGACCTCAGAAACTCACAGATAAAAAGCAATAGGCCATACGCACAGCAAGCACTGACAGCAGTCACCCACCGGTGAGCATTGTTACATGCTTTATCATGATTTAAGCTATCAGCAGCAGGGTGCAGCAGCACTCACAAGTTGCCTGAATGCTATTTCTGGCCAACTTCCTTGTTTGACAGTGGTTACACGACTGGATATTAGAGAGCACCATTTGACTTAAAATTCTTCTCTCCTTGGACTCTGTTAGACCACTGCTGACTGATCTGTTGGTTAATTTTAAAACAAATGTTTCTTCATTTTTGTCAAGCTTCATGATACTGGCATTGGTTTGCAAGCTAGCAAACAGAAAAACTGGTAGTTTGCTGCATCTGTGATAAAAGGACATGTAACTGCTTTTGTTCCCTGATGTGGTCTCAAAAGCTTTCAGTTAATGAAGGCTCCAACCTCGTCAGGAACTTCATTGAAGCTCTGCCATTTTCACCAGCGGAGAGCACAGCCCTAAGGATCCAAGAGCTGTGTTTGCCTGTACCAGTTTTGTGAAGGGGAAAGCAGATGTGATAGTATTTTGATGGGAAGAGTTCGCAAGGAACGCTTATGGCATGGAGTAAATTACTTACTATCCAGTTTCTCATCAGTCTCCAAGGAATTAGTGCTTGATTTAATCAGTCCTTTGCTATCTTATTTCTTGGAAGAGGTTGTTCGTTTCGGTAATTACTTTGGAAGTTTCTGTGTTGCTGAGCAAGACAGAGATATGTAGCATGGCAATAACTTGTAAGTATATAGATAATAATAAAATCTTTCATTTGAATATGGCTTCAGTAGAAGTGTCATGTAGAAGTGTGCTTGTCAGATGTGCACAGTGACTTTCTACAAGCTGCTCCTCTGTGTTCAGCCATCTCTTGTAGTGAGTAGAGGAGTGGTGTGGTGTAAACAACAACTGTTGCTTGTTGCTGACTGAGTAGCTCATTTGTATGGACCATAGGCAAGAGGTGAGCTGTTGTCCCTTTTACTCTTCTGAGATCCACTAACTCAATAGGTCCAATGAACTGTCTTGTTTTCAGATCCAGTTATTTTATAGTCTCCGTTCCAAAGCTGTGCTGCTGAAGTTTGTTTTATATTGTCTGGATTGCAGCTGCATGTCATTCACAGCTGGGCTGAATTTCATCTACAGTATGTATTCCACACTGTGCTTGTGATAAAATATATTAAATTTTTTAAAGCCTGTAACATGTCATGTTAATCTGTTGATGCCCAGTACAGGTGAACTCCTACAGGCTTCCATGTACGTGCTGTGACTCCTGACTGCATGGATTTATCAAAACGTAACATAAAAATATATATAAGCAGCAGGGTGCTTTTCCCCTGCTGTAATTTCCTTTAACTCCATACTTAAGGTTCTCTTAAGACTATATTCCTAGTTGTGAAGAAATTGAGATGTGTAAAAAGAGAAAGCTACAAGCTCTGGTGATTTGTGTTGTACAGAGATAGCATATGCTGTCCTTCCCGTTCCAGCGGTGCACAGACAGATCTTTGATACTGTACAGAGGCCAGTTAAACTGCTGAGTAAATCAGAAGGCTTTTCCTTTAGTGCCCTCCTGTTCCCTCATCCACATATGTCCCTTCTTGGCTTAGCTGAACAGAAGGGCGATCCCAGGTTGTGGTACCTTGCATCTGTGTGCAGGGAGAGAAGGACGGGTGTGGGGATCAGAACATTACAATGTCAGAAGCATAAGGAGGTCTGCATCTAACTCCACCTCTGACCTTGTTAAGTTGTTGGTGTGCTAGTCCTTCAGTTGAGAACTATCTTCCTGCATTTTGGTCTATGAAATAGGAGCTGCTACTAGTCCCTTAGCTTGCAAAGAATCATGAGAACCATTCCATGGACAACTAGGAAGATGAGGTTTCTGATTTTATCTGCGTAGACTTCTTAGTTATCCTTCTAATATTTGCTAGATATTGCACAGTGAAAAAAGTTCAAAAGGAGTTTACTTAATTTGACCTTCCTAACAAACAACTGAATACAATGGCTATGGCTTTAAAAATAAACCGGACTATTGTGTAGTGTAAGGTATGTGGAACTGCAAAGTAGTTGCAACGTAAGAGGAGTTTAGCAGTCTGATCAGCCCAGAGAGCCACTGATGGACACTTGCACAGACTGATGATTTTCTGCTATCCTGGCAGAGAGATGTTCATCAGCTGCACAAGATAAGAGCTCTTCAACTCCTTCTGCTGGCTATTCCCCAAGCAGTTTGTTTCTGCTGATGCTACTGTTCTGTATTATTTTATTTCTTTTTCTATCCTCCAGAAAGCACATAAGCAAAACTCACTGGCTCTGCTGTAGTGGGAGGGAGAATGTTATATGCAAGTTTTTTTATTTGGTTGGTTGGTTTGTTTGTAGTTAGGGGTTTTCTTGAATGAAAACTGATGGGTATACAGGATTGTTCAAAAGTAAAAAATCAGTCTTTTTAATGTGAATCTATTTTTTGTTGTTGTTCAATAGTTTCTTTCAAAGAAAGAAAATAATCTTTCTTTGCCTTCTTTTGAAAGCACTCTGTTGTTTAAAAACAATCTGAAAAACAATTTCCACCTGGAGCTGCACTCATTTATTTTTTTTTGGTGGTCTAGGATTCTTAATTAGACCACATTCATGTAATGTAGTCAGGCATCCAAGAAGGGGTACCACATTGCCCTGGAATGGCACACATACAGTACTTCTTCATAATATTCTTTAACCTCCAAACATTTCATCACATGGAATTTCCTAGTTGGATACAATTTTTGTGTACTTAGCTCAGAGAAGAAAAACAAGTATATTTTTGCTAGGCTTAAATTCATTAGAGATTGCTACGTCAGTAGGGAGAAACAAGGAAATAGCTGAAGCAAGTATAACTCGGGATTGGAGGTGACATCCATGAAAAATATTCTGTGCTTTTGTGCCTGGCTGGGCTTTGTCCACCAATGTCTTCACAGCATTAATCACAGCTAAAAGGTTCTGTGGGAAACTTTTTGCTCTATGTTAAGAAATACTAATGAGGATGTGGACTTAATGTTTTCTCATTATTCAAAGGGTATAGTTGCTGCAGCTGAGGAAGGAAGGCACCGGGTTTTAACGCTGAGTATGAGAGCATCTTCTCTTAATGATGCTAAAAGAACAGAAGCATAAGGTGAACAGCAACTAATATTTCTGGTGGCAGAAGAAGCACTTAGGTTGTAAATACCCTGATACATGGGCAAAGGCCCTATCTGTGCTCTCAGCTAGGAAGTAGGTTAAGAAAATCCAACAGTTAGAAATGGTTTCACGCAGCAGCTGCATGGTAGGACAGCAAGACTAACTTGTATGTCCTTGTAATTGCACGTCCTCGACCTGATGTCAGATGGTGTGCTGTTACACTCCTAGGATATCAAATGTGCAGGAAGGGCAGGGAGATGAAGATATCCATTATGGGTTTATGTGGATGCATAGCTGGATGAATTGTTTCTCAGGTGCAGTGATTCCTAATGCTGTGGGAGAACAAGTTTAATGTGTTTACGTTGATGAAAGTAGTTTTATTTTCATGTGGCTCATGTGCTTACACCTGCAGCTTGAATTCAGTGTCAGTCTAAACATTGCCCTCAACTTGCTTTCCAAATCACAAGAAGCCTGTCCTGGTAATCCAGACTGCAAATATGTCAATATCTCTGATGTGATTTTCTCAGAGACAAATTTCAAATAATTTAGGGCCAACATGATTTATAGCCAAACACCAAAGCCCCAGAATAGAGCACAGTTTATTTTGTTTTTAACATTCTGATTTGCATTTTTAGTAGTAATGGGGTCACAAAAGAGATTTCTTGCCTATTAGTTAAACAAAAGTATGTCTGAAAGTACATTTTTAGCAAGGTACTCAGCACGGAGCAGATGCCTTCCACAGTGCAGCAGGGAATGGCGTCGCCTGCTTGAAGTGTCAGAGGGCAGCAGTCCTTGCCTAAAGGAGCAGCAGTTCAAGTCTTCAGCTGCAGCGAGTGCCTGAGTCTGTTGGTGCCGGAGAAGGGGGGCAAGGACTTCACCTGCGTGTGGTGTGAGCTATGACCTGCTCTGTATGTTGGCAGCACTCAAGGAGAAGTTGGAGAGGTTAAGGAGTATCAGAGAGTGTGAGCAGGAGATAGACTCATAGTGTAACTCTCTGTGAGACAGACATTGAGGTGATACCAACTCTTTGGTTGCAAAATTACTGTTACTGTGAATAGGTAGTGTCCTTGTTTAGCACATGCTCTGTGCAGATTTTTGTCCTTTTCTTGGAGAATGTGCAGTGTAACTTCAACAGGGCATATGTTTTTCTGAGTTTTGTTAATTCATGGGATGATATCCATGAGAAAAGGAATTCAAAGTGATTTAAGTATCTTACTTAAAAAGTGGGTCCATAAAAATTTCCTGTGAGGTTCATTTTCATTCAAGATGTCATAATCCTTCCATTCCCTTCTTCCCTTCTTTCCTTCCCTACCCCTGAAGGTGATTTTGGGGGTCTTCTGTTCCAGGAAATTCAGAAAGAAGGCAGTCTGTGTATTTAAACAAACAAACAAAAAAAATTCACGTGCTAGATCCTTGTGCTGACGAGAATATGTGCTGTGTCTCTGCTCTTCCCCAGTATGGTATAATTTTGTCTTGATTGAGCGAGACTTTCTCTTAACGCTGTCACAACTTAACTTTTTAACTTTGGCAGTTGTCTCCACTGTGTCAGGCAAGATAGAAGAAGCAGTCACATAAGCAGGGCTGCAAAGGACTTGCTTTCTCTCCTTCTTGTTTTGTTTTTTTTTTTTTCTTTTTCAGCAGCGTAACCCCAGGTCACAAGGAGCCTTGTTATGCAATAATGGTGTTGACATTTTAAATAAAATAACTTGGGAAAAAAAATATATCTTAGCATCCCCTAAGAAGTCTGTAGTCAAGAAAAAACAAGTTTGGTGAGATTTTGTATACCAGAATACACAAAAAAACCAAATTGCTATACTTTGCTTATCTTGGTGGGAGTTGAGCTCTGTAGCTTACCTGTCCTAATGTGCTTTTCCTTTCGATTTGAGGGACAACAGTGCAGTATCTACATGAACTAGCTCACAGTTACTTGCACAAGTTTCTTTAGTGTTACAAACACTGAATTGTAGAAAATAAATTTGTGAGCTCAGAGATGAAGTGACTTGCATGAAGTCACCTGTCAGTGTAGTGCCAGGTGCTGTGTTTCCATAGAATCACAGAGTAGCTTAGGTTGAAAAGGAACTAAGATCATGAAGTTCCAGCCTGCCTGCTGTGGGCAGAGTTCCTACCCACCAGATCAGGCTGCTCAAGACCCCATCCAAACTGCTCTTGAACACCTCTAGGAATGGGACATCCACAGCTTCTCCAGAGTCCCAGTCTCATATCCCACTTAGAGGGAATGAGTAGGCCTTGTAGGAGGAGTGCATAGCTTTGTTTCTCAGAGTATTGACCTCTCCCTGCACAGACAAAAGCCTGTTGTGTTCATCTTGCTTCCTTAGCTTCAGCAAGTCTCCTGCAAAGACAGGAGGATTTGAGGCTGGCAGCATCTAGCAGAGGCTGCTACTGCTGGAAAGCAGCAAAAACAGGTGTAAATGAGGAGGTACTTGATTATGTTCATTAGTGGTGTGGGTTTTTAATTCACTGTGTTAGAGAAAATGCTCAACTGCTTCCATGGAATGCCAAACTAAGTGAAAACAGAGGCCTTGAGAGTGACAAGAGGGAGTGGTAAATGCACTGAAGAGCTTCTTCATCAAACGTCAAATGTGTAGAGCTGATAGATTAGTCATAACCCTTTGGGAAGTGTAGCTGGTTTTCTACATACATCACCTCTTTGTATTGTAACGGGGAAAGAAAATCTGAAGAGTGTGATGCTTAGCAAATTCCACTGTCTTTTCGTTCAGGGAGATGACATTTCTCCTCTCAGGAAAGCTCACACATGCTGTCTGTCTGCTTATGGAAACAAACAGCTTCCAGTGGAGCTGACAAGAATTCTATTATATTAAATCTGAAACTTTTCTTGATCAGCGTCATTTAAGCTGTTTTCATGATTTATTTTAACGATCACTTGTAGGGATGCAAGGGACAAAAATGTCTCTGCAAGTAAAAACACGATTCTGAACTTCTGGACCTGAAAAATGGACTATTTTAAGAATGCTGTTGCCCTTCTGTTTTTCAAAGGTTTTGATTTTCTGTCATTGTAAAAATACAATTTTACTGCTCCACCAGGATGCATTTTATCCTTTTGGCAGGTATTTTTTTATTTCATGCATATATATTTGAGAATCCTAGCCCTCTCTCTCTGCTGTGTTGATAAGAGGGAAGGTGAATCAGAGTTTGACATAAAGAATCTTCTAGCAAAGATGGATAATGGAACACAAAAGTTGTATGCAGACACCATGCTTTGTAGAAACTTCCATGTGTAATTCAAGAATGAATACAAATGTAATTTATATCTCAGACTGACAGATTGTTTTTGGAATTGCTGTTATATAAAGCAAAATGCTAACTCAGATAATATTTTCAAGCCTTTTTGACTTTCAGTGCAGCTTACAGTTTCAAAAATATCTTCTATCCTAACTTGTCTAGAAGTGAGCAAATCATTACAGGGTTAATAGCAAAATTTACTTGATGTGCACATTTTTATACAGGTGCTCATCATTGGAGTTCACTCTTTGTAACTCAGATATGGAGTGGTAAACGATTATATTTCTTTCTGAGCAGTGAACCTTTAATGTTATCTCATACCTGAGGCTTAAGCCTTGTAATGAAGCTGGAAAGCATGGGTTCCAGCTGTAGAATATTTAAAAAGATTAATTTATTTTTAAATTATTAACTTTCACATTTGCAAACGATTCTGAGTTTTTGGCACTGTGAGAAGGAAGAATTTCTGGGAAGCTCCACATTGCCAGAAGCAGTTCTTTTCTGGAAATGTGCATTTAGGGTCTCACTGGATGTGGCTGATGGCTAAATCAAATATAGTCTCATGAGGTTACATGTGTTTTCTACTTAGGGAATATCCTAATGCAATGACTTTGTGGTACTGAATACAGAATTGTTGCGATAGAGATTTTTCCAGCTGAGTTCAGCAGGCTCGGGAAATATCTGTTGTGTAGTGACCTGTACAATCAATGGCATCCTATTCAAAATGTCAGGGTCTCTTTCAGACCTGAAAAGACCTTTGTTTGTATTCTAAATGCAATTGTTTAACTGATAGGAAAAAAAGAGATTTGTTTTTCTGAAATTCCACTTAGAAATGACTTTTCTAAATAAAGTGGTTTAAAACTTAAAAAAGAGGTGTAAAAGACCAACAAAAACTACTTTCTGACTTTCTGGGATACATTTCACTAACTTGCAGCACAAGGCCATTGCCATAACAGCCAGTCGAAGCTGATACCAACAAGCATGATAGTCTGTCCCCCAGTGGGCTAATCCTTCTTCACTGACAAATGCATACCCTTCCCATGAGGAAGTTTTGGCTAATTTGTTTTTTATAAACTTGCTGCAACGAACTCAATTATTTGCGACCTTGGGATGGTGCATAAAAGGATGCCTGAGAAGGGACCACTCTGTCATCTTGGTGGTTATCATTGCTGTTTGCTGGTTCGAGACTGTGATCTTTGGACGAGTACACTCAGCCGCCTATCTTTTCTCCATCATTGCAGGCCAGCACAGCAACACCTCGAAACAGGCCTTCGGAATAGACTGGTGATCAATTTTTTTCCTTTCCTTCTCTGACTGTTATTCTTCCTCTGTTTTCCTCAGTTTTCTCTTTTCGATCTTTTCCTCTCATAAAATTATTAAGCAACTGCAAGGCCTGTTTTCATTTCTTTCAGAAAAGAAAGAAGTTTCGTTTCTTTCTGAATCTCTTATAAAGTGATTAAGTTGTTAGGTAGCTGTGAGCCTTATTTCAGTTCCTTAAGGTTGTATAGTTTAGCCACACAATTTAAGATATATTCTAAGTGTCACAGTACCAATATTTTGGGGATAATTTTGTGCCAATATTCTTGGGATTACTGCAGTTACTGCAAATTGATGTCTATGTGTGGACATTTTGTATTGTTTTACGTTAGTTTATCCTGGGGCGTTTGTGAATCTGGTCACCCCTTTCCTCCCCTTATGGGCAGAATGTGGCAAGAGGGCAGCTTGTTGCCATAACAAGAAGTGATTCACTAGGTATGTGAGCATACATAGTGAATTTTCTGGAACACTCACACAGCCTCATGGACTCAACTGCATCTAATCAGTATGCCTGGTGGTTCCTAAGGTGGTGACAGGACTGAAAGCATAGCTGCTAGGAATCAAAATGTGTTTTTTCTTTTTTCTGCTATTCAGTTTACCTGACTAATACAAACTTCGTTTTTGCATGTTCTGTATCCTCGGAAGGAAGGAAGGACAGTAACTATATGGCAATAAATGAAGTTAGTTGTTTCAAAGTGTTGAGATATTCGTTGTCATTTGGTTGCCTAAAAACCTCATCTGAAGTTTGTTGTTGGAATTTAAGATGATGAGTGAGTTATTAAGATGAAAAATCTTATGTCTCTATTGCTGTAATGAAATGTGCAAGAAACATTTGTTATTTACTGATATCTGCTTAATTACAACTGTCAGAAGCAAGTCAGTGCTAAGGGTGCATGGAGTAGAATGCTAGATAGCACATTCATTCTTAGAGGAATGAATATAAGAAATCTCCATTTGTTAAAAGATTCATAATTTCACCTGAAGTAAGTACAAATTTTAAATGACATTCTATTTTCAGGTTTCCCAGTTTTCCCAGTTACTGTATTTATTGTTTATTTTCCACTGTTTGTCAGAAAGTAAAGATTTTGCTCTGGAACTTTAGACAAGCAAGCTCTGTGAAAGAGGAGCACTGAGTTCTTCCAGTTGGCAAATGATGTGAAAGCCCTAGGCTGGCCAGTCAGCATATGAACAACTGAATACCTACTTGCAAGGTTTGCAGCAGCTTGTTTGCTTGAAAGGAATGTTAGCAGACACCTCACTTGCCACGTTTGCAGGCACCAAGATGTGTGTGCCCAAGAGGTCTGTCTGGAACCACTTGTGTGCCACACAGAGAACAAGAGCAGTTGGTGTCTGAGTCTGTATGATGCCCTGTGATCCTTCTGAACTGGAGATAATAAACTAGCTTTGGGACTTGAATAAACTTCAGGAGACTCCAGGTACTGTCGGATTGTCCTGTGTTTCAGAAGTTTGCTTCATTTCATTCATGTCAAGCACCATTGCTGCTGTCTCTATCTTTTCTCTTGTTGTTTGGGATAAATGTCTATTTCTTAGGTAGGCTTTTGAAAGTACATTCTTCAGTACAGACAGCTTTGTTCAGATGTGTTACTATCTTCCTGATGTAGGGATGGAAGTTGTTGATGTGGTAGGTGCAACTTTCTAATCATAGTAGAAGCATGTGTTCCCGTCTTGCTCCTGGGATTTGTGCTCACTCTTAAAAATAAAACGTCTCCCTTTTTTTCGTTTCTGTCCTTTCAGACTCACACATTTATGCTTTTCTGTCTAGATGTTACACACCTAGATGTCCCATAGCTGTGTCAGCTCACAATTACTGCGCCATTTCTCAAACTTTCAAAGTTTCTGAGGGACACGTTTAGTTGGCATGGTGGTGATGGGTTGATGGTTGGACTAGATGACCTTAGTGGTCCTTTCCAACCATAATGATTCTGTGATTCCAAATTAGAACCTTAAGAGAATAATTCAGTTGCTCCCCTTCCTCCTTCATCTCTCATTTTCTCATGGCATAATCCTCTTCCAGCAAGACCTTTGCAGAGTGTGGTAATTTAACACAGCGCTATGCCTGAAGCACTGAAAGCATTTTTCAGTTCTGATTTGTGAAGTATTCACATCTCCATTTACGAGAGTGTGTACTACACTTTCAGCTATGTCAGCAGAACAGAAAAAGATGAGTGTATCTAGAAATAGGCTTCCCATATGTTTTCTTATCTGATTCTCATGGTAGCGTAGTAGTACAATATATAGGGTACTGGGCTCAGATGTGGCATACAAGGCTTCTGTTCTCCATGCAGTTTATAGCTAGTCCATGTGACTGTATGTTATTTCACTTCCTGTTGGCCTTCCATTGTCCCTTTTTTGATAAAACAAGGAATGGAATACTGCAAAGTCTTCGAGATGTTAGTTCAAAAAGGAAGAATCATAGAATCATAGAATGACTTGGGTTGGAAGAGACCTCGAGGACTGCCAAGTTTCAGCTCCCCTGCCTCAAGGCAGGGTTCCCAGCCGCTAGACCAAATACTAGATCAGATTGCACAGGGCCTCATCTAACCTAACCTTAAACACCTCTGGTAATGGGGCATCCACAGCCTCTTCTGGGAGACCTTTTCCAGAACCTCACCACTCTCAGTAAAAAAAAAAAAAAAACATCTTACTGACATCTAATCCAAATCTCGTTTCCTTTTGTTTAAAACCATTTCCTCTTGTCCTATCACTGTCTACCCATGCAAAAAGTTGATTTTCTTCATGTTTATAAATTCCCTTTAAACATTGGAAGGCCGCAACAGAGCCTTCTCTTTTCCAGGCTGAACAAGCCCAGTTCCTTCAGCCTATCTTCACAGGAGAGGTTCTCAGTCCTTGGATCGTCTTCATGCCTTCTTCCTGACCCTCTCCAAAAGCTTCACTTCTTTCCTCTGTTGGAGGCCCCAGACTTGGACGCAGTACTCCAGGTGAGGCCTCATGGGGACAGAATAAAGAGACAACCACATCCCTCATCCTGTTAGCCACCTCTCTTCTGATGGAATCCGGGTACTGCTGGCCTTATGGCCTGCAAGCACACGCTGCTAGCTCATGTTAGGTTTTTCATCAACCAGGACCCCTAAGTCCTTCTCAGCAGGGCTGCTCTCAAGGAAGTCTTCTCACAGTCTGTATACATATCTGGAATTACCTCCACCCAAGTGCAAAACTTTGCATTTTGCTTGGTTGAACCTCATTAGGTTGATACTGGTCCATCTTTCAAGTTTATCAAGGTCCCTCTTGATGGCATCCCTTTCATCTGCTGCATCAGTTGCACCTTTCAGCTTAATAGCATCAGCAAACTTGCTGGAGTGTACTTGATCCCATCATCTATGTCATTGATGAAGGGATTAATGAGTGCTGGTCCCAAGATGGACCTCTGGGGACACAAGTTGTCAGTGGCCTCCACCTGGACATAGCACTATTGACCACAACCATCTGGCTGCAGCCATTCAAGTCCTTACCCATTGAATAGTCAATCCTTCAAATCCACGTCTCTCCAGTTTAGAGCTAAGGATGTGCTGGGCAACCGTGTCAAAGGCCTTGCTCAAGTCCAGGTAGATGACATCAGTTGCCTTCCCTTTGTTCACTGATGTCACTGTTCTATCATGGAAGGCCACCAGATTGGTTAGGCATGGCCTTCCCTTGGTGAAATCACACTAGCTGTCTCGGATCACCTCCTCATCCCTCATATGCCATAACGTGTCTTCCAGGAGAATCTGTTCCATGATCAGCCTTTCAGTACCTAAAGGGAGCCTACAAACAGGAGGGGAATCAATTCTTTGAAAGGGTTGATAACTTCAGGACAAGGGGAAATGGTTTTAAGTTGAGGGTGGGAGGATTTAGGTTGGATGTCAGAGGGAAGTTCTGTACAGAGAGAGTGGTGAGATGCTGGAAGAGGCTGCCCAGAGAGGTTGTGGATACACCGTCCCTGGAGGTGTTTACGGCCAGGTTAGATGGGGCCCTGGGCAGCCTGGTCTAGTCTTAAATTTGGAGGTTGATGGCCCTGCATGTGGCAGGGGGGTTGGAGATTCATGATCCTTGAGGTCCCTTCCAACCCTGGCCATTCTGTGATTCTGTGATTCTGTGTTTTGGCATGTTTTGCAAAAGAGCCTGCAAGCTTGTAAAATCAGGAAAGAAACTCTTCATCTGAAATACTGTTCCACTCTAGCATGTTTTTGTTTGTTTTTTAATTATAAAGTGAGCTGCTTCTTCCTGATGGTCCTTGCAAGTTTCTCATCCTATGTCCTTCTCAGTTTGACCTTCCGGAGGAGGTACATTATTTCTGCTTTAGATCTTCGCTTCAGGGGATTTTTTCAACTTTAATTGTTTTTGTTTTTGTTGTTTGTCTACTAAGCTGAATGCTAAAAAATATGAGAAAAAATGCTGAAAAATAAAGTCTTAATGCTCCCCTCCAAGGAATATTTCTCTCTCCCTCCCCTTCCCCCCTCCCCCCTTCCCCCCATTTTCTTTCCATTTTTATTGCATGCAGAATGCTTGGAACATATGGGTAAGAGCTGGTCTTACTGAACATCTACATTATCTATTAGCCCCCATGCTGGATTTTATGCTGAAGAACTCCACATTAAATTTTAAATGAGTTTTCTGTCTTGCTTGAGGAGGCTGATATTACCTCAAGGATCTTTAAGAATATCTCCCACATCTGGAAGTCTTGTGCTGTTTGAAGACTATCTGATGTCTGAAATCAGCTGGTGCCCTCATTGTCTTCATAAGTATCAGAAAAGAGCATTGCAGCAGACAGGATTTTGCATGGTCCAAATTTGTTAGCAACATTTGAAAATACTTTGTATTATTAGACTCTCATAATACACTGCAGAACAGTGGATGGCAGCTCTTGATCAAAGAGAAGTCCTCATCGCCTTCATTAATACACTGCAGAGTGTATAAATGCCTGCTTTACCCTGATAATATACAACAGCGGGTAGTGATGGGATAAGGGGGAATGGTTTTAAACTGAGACAGAGGAGGTTCAGGTTAGATATTAGGAGGAAGTTTTTCACACAGAGGGTGGTGACGCACTGGAACAGGTTGCCCAAGGAGGTTGTGGATGCCCCATCCCTGGAGGCATTGAAGGCCAGGCTGGATGTGGCTGTGGGCAGCCTGCTCTGGTGGTTGGTGACCCTGCCCATAGCAGGGGGGTTGAAACTAGATGATCATTGTGGTCCTTTTCAACCCAGGCCATTCTATGATACCATATTTCTAATATGTAATCTGCTTGTACCATTTGTGACATTACAGCTGCAGTTGCTCATGAAACATCACATCCTGTTTCTTCAGTGAATTGCTGTAAACCTAGAATATCTGCAAGCGTCAACTGGCTCATTTTGTTGTGATGTAATTCGGATTGGAATGATGTCTGTAGAACAGAGACTACAATGATGGTACATACCACACAGAAAGACTAAGTTGTGTTTTGCTTCAGTGAACAATATGAAGCATAAAAGTGAAAATATAAATGGAGAAGGTTTGTCCTTCGTAAGAGTGTGTGAGTGTGTATTTAAAACCTTAAAAGGTAGGGTTGAGAAAGTTTCTGTGATGCAATCTCTGCTTTTTTGCCTTCTTCAGGCAAATATTCTTGCTTTGTCTCAATACACTAACTTCAGAAATTATTATTACTGAGAGCACGTAGTTTAAAAAAATGATTAGAGGTTAATGAAAAGAAACTATCCATTGCTATGACAAGCAAATGAGTAGCACTTGAAAATCACACTCCAACAGAATCTTGTATTGCTGTTCTTGATTGTGATGATAAACGCTTAAAAAAGAGGCTTATTTTGTTGTTGTTGTTTGTTTGTTTGTTTGTTTGTTTTCCGGTGAGGATTCTGCTTTGTTTTGATGGACTTCTCAGAAGTTGTGTGAGAGGACATGAAGGACAACAGAAGTAAGGGCCATCTAAGCTACCCAGACAAGCACATGGGAGCTTACCTGCATGCAGCAGTTTTTATATGCAAAATGTAGGCTTTGAATTTTCTTTAACCTCATTTTTATTATTCAGTAGTATCTCATGTTAACAGTTCATCAAACAACTGAGCCTCTGTACTGATTTTCTGAAATCTGTTGTAAAACACCCCTGAGTATTCTCATTTACAATTTTAGTTACTCTTAGGACTGGGCAACATCAAATAACTTTGTCTCAGCCTAAATTGTTCTAAGTTTTATGCATCATTGCTGCTGAAACAGTCTTCATCATTGGTAATTTGTCACTGATGATTTGTCAAAGAATGATGTTGCACCAGCTCTAAACTAATTGAGATACAATGCAAGCCATTAACTGTAAGGACTCCAACTTTTCTGTCTGTAAATACTTCTTGGTGGAAAATCTTTCATTCTTCCCCAGCTGTAGCAGCTGCAGTACTGAATTGTGGAAATATTTTAAGTATATGATGGCTTCATCGAATACATGCTTTATTTAAGTTGTGTATTTCCTGATAAAAAGGTTTTTGGAGTAACATGGTGGCTTACAACAAAGAACAAAGTAGTCAGGGCATTGGGAGGTATCTGGGAAGGAAGATGATATCATTTTCTGATTGGAGACATCTCTTCCCTGCAGTATGCTTCAGAAGGTGTGATTTGGGTTCTGGCTCATTGCCATGCTCAGTAGCCATTTCTGCCAGGCAGGGAGAGCAGTCACCTGAGATCATACTGTTGTGAAAGAGTGTGGATGGGCAAAGAGAGCTGGGGATTTGTTGTTTTTTCCTCTGCAAGCAACTCTGTGAACTGTTGTGATGTGGAGTATCCCAGACTTGTGTCTTGTGTTCAGGCTGAATGAAAGAAGGACAGAAGAAAGGAGGCAAGGAGAAAGCAGGAAACATATCTTCAAATGAGATGGGATTCATGTTAACAGGAATAAATATAAGACATAGCATTGCAAAGACTATTCAGGAGAGGAAGGATGTATGGAATGTGGAGGGGTTTTTTTTCTGTGTGTTGGACGTGTTTGTTTTTGTTAAAGCTTATAGCCATTTATAAATGAAATTCTCAGAGGAGAATTCTAACAGGAGTAGAACAAACATAGAATTAAAACCTGGTCCCAGAGGTACAAAGCCTCCATTTCACTCTTTAGTGAATAGCATGGTCGAATATGGTATGCATGGGGAGAGGTGAGTTGTTTTCTGCGCTTGCTGTGATGCACATCAGCTGATCAGTGCTTTTCACTGGCGTTTGAGGCAATGTCTTACAAACACCAGCCAGAACACCTCCATTAGTCACGCTTACCTTTGCAGAACAACTGACCTTTCCCTTTTGGAAAGGTATCCTAAAGCTTATTTGTGTTGGTTTTGTTTTTGGTGTTGATTCTTTGTTTTTTTCAGACATCCTTTCCTCTGCTACTTAGAACTGAAGCAAATAGAAATGATAAAATATTTGTGCTCCGTATAGAAGGCACATTCACCAACCCAGCTCAAGTTTTCCAGTGCTTATACTTATTTTTTAAAGCATGTGAAGTCATCAATATTCAAAACAAAAGAAATTAAGAGAAATATGAAATAAAACAGTGTTTGATATACTGAGAAAACACTGCTGTCCACAGATAATCTGCCGAGGCTCTTGAGAGAAAAGTGTGAGAAATGAGAGAGTGAGGAAAGCTTTGCTTGTTTTCTATGTTATTTGAAAAGTTACAGCCTGCTCAATCTTATTTTGCTAACTGTAAAAAAGTTAATAAACATCCATAGTAAAGTTAAAAATTTTTCAATCTGAAAATTAAAGGAATTTCTCTGTTTAGTAAACGCTTCCAGCAGCTTCTGTGCCTTCGGACTCTTTCCTCTGTTTTCTCTGATTAAGCACGTACACAACAAACTGTCCCTCAACTCAGAATAGTGAAAAGGGCTGAAATAGCTCTTTGTTTTTAGAAGGATGCTTTTGCAGAGTTAAATTCTGGCTAGCTTTAATCGTACTTTGTATCTCTCTACAGTTTCACCTGGTCTGTTTTTAGTTGAGGTTTCTTCATGGTCCCTGGGAGGACATTCCACCCACAGCATGCTACGCTTGCATATATTTTGAACTCAGACCTAAGAAGACCAAAGAAAAAAGATGCAAAAAAAAAAAAAAAAGCAGTTGGTGAAAGTTTGCAGCTGGCAATCAGTTAGTTTCTGTCACATTTTTTTTCTCTTTTGGTATAAGATACAATTAATTAAACAACATCCTCAAGCTCGCTAATTGGAGGTCACTGCCTTCGGCCTGAGAAATCTCTTTACTATAGGCCAGTGGTGGTTAAGATAGTAACAAACTCATTTCAGTGTTTCTTTTGGCTTAGAAAATACAACTTCTGAACTGTATTAAGCTTATTTAAGCTGGAAAGGAATTATAGCACCAGTTCTGTAAAACTGTGCTCACTGCAGCAAAATAGTATCTCCCTTTATGCCTTAGGTTCTTGGGTCAGTGTGAACAAAGAGTGATTTTATAAGTTCAGATAATGCAAATTATTTTCCATCTTTCATTATGCTGATAGGTTGGACTGACATTCTGCACCCCCACACATACAGGTGAGACCTTTCTGATTATCCTCCTGAGTGGAGGACAGCATGTTTGGTAGGAGATGCTGTTCTGGCAAATGTTTTTGAGAGAATGACAGCATTTGATTTGTATGGAGATAAACAAAATAATCATGTTTCACTCCAGTGGCTTTAAATCAGCTAGATGGCCTCTTCTCAACAGCTCATATCCTGAGCTATCTACTGCAATGTCTCAAAAAAAAAAAAAAAAAAAAAAAAAAAAACCATAATTTGAGAATGAGTGGTATTAAACAGTCATTCATCTCTGTATGCATCAGCACTTAACCTGTGTATGGGTGTGGTCAAAGCCATTGAGCTCCAACAGAAACATTTCTGATTGTACTGCTATGCCTGAAAAACGAATAACCCTTCTTGTGCCACATTCACTAAAAGCAGGGAAGAGCTCTCCTTACATGTAGGAAAACATAGGAGATTCCTCCCATCTTCCAGCCAAGTATGATATCTTGTATTGGCATTAAGGTTACACAGGGTAGGTTTGCACAATTATTCTTCGTGTTTGTCTTAGAGTCTTTGCTCCCAATGTCTGGTGGTTACATCATCTCTCTCTCTCTTGCATTTCACATAAGCCCTAGATTTCAGTGAAAATCTTCACAATGGAAAGGTATGCATTCCTAAAGTTCAAAAAAGAAAAACCAATAACCAGCTCCTAAAAGTGGATCAAGTTTGGTATATCTCATTTCAAAATTGTTCTCAAATAGTTTGATTTCTGGATAATGATTGAACTTCTTGACTTACAAACAAACATCAGTAACTAATACAGAAATTGATGAGGAAAATGCATCGGAGACCTGGAAAGTTTAAATCAAAGGCATTACTTTTAGAGTGACTGCATACTTTGATTGAAATTATAACAATTGTCCAAATTACCTGTGTGCTCTTTTTTTTCTTTTCCTGAGTAATTCCCTTTCATAACACACGTGCAGCTATTCTGTGTAAGTATCCCCGGAGCTGTCCCTTTCTCCAGGTTTCCCTGGACCATCCAGTGCTGCCCTGAGTCCATTGGTATCAATAATATCAGTCTTCATCAAGAAGAATGGAGAATTACCATCAACATCTCAGGTGTAAGGAGAACACCGGTGTTGATGGTGGGATTTTTTTACTCTTCTGTTTTAAGTTTGCTTGGAATTGTTTTCATGCTTATCCAGGACATGGGCAAATACCCCTTCTTCTTTGGTCGACAGTTTTACATTGCATCTTAATATACCCTGTAGTATGTTTCTTCTTTGATCCCTTGTAATTGTAGTAAACCTTTTTCCCTGCATTGTTTTTGTGGCCAGCAGTTGACTATTGGTCATTTGTTCACATCCCTGACACCTCCAGCACTATCTGTAAGATAGTGCTCCTTAGTCCTGTGTAGGTTTCCACTCACGTTAGTGGCAGAGCTCTTTCATTACACTGAGCTGTTGACTAAGACAAGTTTGTGTCATGTTGTCACTGAATGCATTGAGCAGCGTGGATCTGTATTGCTGGCTACTGAGTCCCATTGCATTTCTGGGGCTCTTCTTGTCTGGCAGTGGTGGATGGGGTATGGACCTGCTTTTCCTCTGTAGTGTCTAGGAGTGAATGCAAAATTTATTTTCCACCTCAGTATTGTGTTTCACGTTTTTAAGAGATGGTCAAAGTTCTTCTGTGTCTTTTTCTGGGTATTTTATGGCTCCATTTTAGGTTGCTCAGTTTCTCAATGGCTTATCTTTTCAGTTTGAATGAAACTACACTTACAGTGGTCTGTGGCAGCTAGTATCCTTCTTTTTAACACTTGTTCTCTTGTTTTTATTCCTAGTGCTTTCCCTGTCTGCCTCCTTCGACAGCCAATTTAACTCCCATTCATACTTTCTTCCTACAAATCTTAAAAGTTCTACTGCAAATCTCTAGGATTTTTTTTTGAAAATGTTCTCTGCTGACAGATATCTACAGCTCTTCTTGATGCCTGCAGAGTTGAAATCAAAGTCAAAAGAGTCAAGCCCATCCAAGCACTCAAAGTAACTTTGTTAAACCTGTTAGTCTGTACGTTCACCCAGACTTCACTCATGGCTTAGTAGGAAGAGTTGCTTTTGTCTTCTGTAAAACTATGCAGTTGTTTCCTGTGCTGCCCTGGGTGCCCTTAATATGATTTGAGTTAGTGGTAGTGAATTGTTTTAGTGAATTGCCTTGGCAATAATCTGCTAGATTATTTCAAGCAACACAAGGTACTCAGAGAAACCCACATTCCTGTTGGTGATAGTTCACTCTGATAATCCCTGTTTAGACTTACCCTTGGCAAGCCAATTCTGTCCTAGTAGAAATACCGGTATGGAAGTACAGAGGACTGTGTTTTTACACACAGTGTAAATATTTTGGCATGTTCATATCAGTAAAAATATGCTTCCATTCCTATGACCATACAGATGGTGCCATGAAGGATAATTCAGATGTAGTCTAAGAATAAAGCTGTGTGTTCCTTTAATGTCTGGCTGATTCCAACTGCAAACTTAGAAGCTGAGGTTTTGTTTGAAGGAGCCCAGCTTGCTGCTAGCAATTCTGCTTATTTTTAATAATATATTTACATGAGAATGATGAGATAAAATTGTATAAGGGCTCTTAGGTTATCATCTAAAGCAGTTATATATAAGCAAATGTTTTCCCTAGTCTATTGCTTTTTAGACTATGCAGAATATGAACTTCCTCCAAAAAGGCTTTTGAATGGAGAGAAATATAAATTGAATTGCCTTTTTCTGTCTCTTATAAAAATTTGTCTGGTGCTATGATTCTGTGATTCTGTGATTCTATGGTTCTATGATAAAGAGCACGCTGATTTAACAGGTGAGTTTTCCGACAGCAATAACTTGATAAGAAGCAAGAACTCTCACCCAGCTGAAGTCACTGTCAGCCACTGACAGTGACCAGACTGTCCTGATACAGATGCAAAAATTGTGAAATGCCTTCTTTCAACATCTCGAGGTTTTTCTGGACTTCTCTAGGTCCTACTATGTCTACAAAATGATGAGGGAGGATTATTTGCAAAAGCAGTGTCAAGTAATAGATTTGGACAATGAATTTGCAGATAGTTTATAATGGTCACAGTGCTCCTTTTGCACTGTACACTGAAAAGCAGTATCACAGGCTCCTTTCTGTTTGGAGAAGCCCACTATGTTCAGCTGTCACTATCATTTTCTTACGAGAAAATACCTTCTGTTGTGACTAATACTGAATTTCTTATCTTGGGACTTTATTATGCCAGTCAGTTTTATTCCGACCTTTGCTCCATGGGACCAAACTCATTATAATGGACCTCATCTTCCCTCCTATCATCCATCTCTCTGACAGTTTCCTGCTGATTTACTTCCTGTGCTAGGATGTGCTGGGAGGTGAGGTTTGGTGACATTCTGGTTTTGTCAGGAAGAACAGGTGAAAGGGTTTTAATACTGCACAGAAGCAGAGACCTAGTTTGTATCCGTCAGCACTGACAGCGTGGTTGCATGCTCATTAATACCAGATTGGTGCACTGTGAGTTGGCAAGCAGTGGTAGATCCATCTGGGTAAAGTAGTGGCCCTGTGTCTGTGATTCTGCTGAATTTACTGAATGCACAATCTGGCTTATATGGCTTTTTTGGCAGCTGTAAAAGGACAGACAGTACCTGATTCAGCACACAGCTTGCAAATGTAGAGTTAACCAGTGATCTTCTTTTGAATAATTTTCAGTTATAAATAGCTTAATACCTGAACAATGCATTGAGACGCACAGCTATGGTACCTTTGATCCAAGAATTGGCATGCTGAAATATGAATTTGTATTGACACTGAGACAAAAATTTAGCTTTGATGAACTCTGTTCCTTATGGGAACTCTATCCATGCCACTGAACCATTAGCTCAGTATTGCTTTCGAAAACTCAGTCTTTACTGTTTTTATGGCAGCTGTGCTCTCTGCAGAAGTCATTAATGCACCTGATTGGAGGAAGAGCCATCTCTCTGTGGAAATGCCTGTCACTGGCAGTAGATGGCCAGCTGATCTGCATTTGGCTGCTCTTAATGATGAGACCAACTGAGTAAGAAACATGCCTCAGGCTCTCCTGTGCCTAAGCTGTAGAGCTTGCATGTTTTTTTGCCACGCTTGTGTGGTGAAGTGAATGTGGGTTTAAGCAGCCTAAGCTTCTTGAAATACTGGTTTCAACTTGTTAAGAAATAGTAAATGGGGCCTACCACAGAGCTCCTGTTGTACCCCCTCTGTGGTCACAAAAAGGCACAGACTGACATCATTTCATTAGATTCTTCAGTTAAGCTAGTAATAATTTCCTGAATCTTGATGTAAAGTTTATTTCTTTGGATCACGTAGATGGCACAAGATCATTAGGCTGGTGGAAAACACAGCTAGCTGTTCTGGAGGCCTTTACAACACAATGGGGCATTACTGTCAACCAGGTAGCATGTGTGTCTGTGGTCCTGGTATGTATGTCACTTAAAGAACAATAACTGGAGATGGGATATATACTGGTGTACAGACTCCTGGAATTCAAATTCTTGCAGAGTTATCTGAGATATTGAGCAGAGGCTTGCAAAACTGAAAGAAAAAGCACAATACAATCTTCCTGTGAAAAAAATCAGATGTGCAGGAGACAATGGTGAAGAGAGGAAATAAAGTTGCTTGAAAGTAGGAGACAGAAAACAGAAAATGAGAGAGGAAGTGTAAAAAGGGCGAAAATACAACTGAAGAATTGCTTTGCAGGATAGTAGTTGAATGTATTCTGCAGTCCCCAAAAGCTTGTTATGTGTGTACTCTAAGGAAGGAAATGCTGGAAGACAAGGAGGCGCTGAAGGCTGCCTTACAGGAGAAAGGGCAATCGGGACTGAAAATCAGGGGCTGGGCACACCTGCCTGCTACATTCTACTGGTGCACATGTACATTGGGGCAGCAACTATAGGAGGCTCAATCAGCAGTCTGTCTTCTGGTCTAAGAGATGGACATCCTGACTGAGCAGCTGACATGAAAAGGTTTAAAGGGACTTTTGGAACATGTAGTCTGTAATCTCAGTGATTACGAGATCACCTTCCTGAAAGAGTAGTGATGGAAACAAGAATGGAGGCCTGTGGTTTGAGTTACTCCACTCCATCCTCTGCCAGAATCATCATGAGACCCAGCACTCCTGTTAATGAGGTATTGGGAATCTTTAAAGTGAATTTTGGAGCACCCTTTGAAGGTCTTAAAGGGAGATGTGCAGTCAGAGGCATACTAAGTTGTTAGGACACTCTGATTCCAGAAATGTAAGTGGGCTGGTTCACAAAGGTAGGTCTTTAAATCAAAAACAAGTGCACTTCCTGACTTCTTAAATAACAGGAACTCTTTGCCTTACCACTTCTGAATCTGCTGTGCAAGCTCTCCACTGCAGCTTCTCAGTGGGTAGCTGCTAAAGTGTTAGATGTATCCCCTGCAGCAACAGATCATCATTCTGAGGAGCCTTCTTAATTTGTGTAAGCTTTGAAAGGCGTTTCAGAAGCTGAAAAGCTTTATTGGAATGAAAATTATGCCAATGAAAGCATATTTGGGTCAGAAATGATTGTCAGGCTTTGTCTGTGGTCTTCTATACCAGTAGTTTCCAAAGCAGAGTGCAGGCACCCCAAGGGAGGCACAAGACAATCCACTGGGATTAAGAGGAAAGTATTTTCTACCACTAATAAATAGAACTTAAAAAGAAAAAAAAAAAGAAAAAAAAGTTTATTTCATCCTTACCTCATCCTTTTCTGATTTACTTTTCTGTATAATTTATAGTGGTACATCCAAATAATTTGTGTAAATAAGTAAGTGTAGTGGAAGTGGACACTATCTGGCACAGACAGTGATATCTGCAGTTAGGATAGTTATTCTGTGGAAGCAAATACTGAAACGGAATGAGAGACGAAGATGTGCTACAAGCTGACAGAGATGCTCATACAAGCATAAAAAGCTAGGACACTCTGATCTCTGAGATGCAGCAGTCCTGCTGCAGGACCTAATGGCACTGACCATGAGAGGCAGACTGGAAGTGGAGCCACTTGGTCCTGAACTGTCCCCTCGACAAGAGTGTGCCTTCTGAAGAGAGAATGAGATAAGCCCTGCATGTAGAGAACCAAAAAATACACATCTGTCACTGTAGTGCTTCTCTAGCATGCTTTCCAGAAGCTTTTGGAAGAGCAAGTCTACAAAGAATAGCTTTTCAGAATTGAATCAACACGACTAAAACAAGGGAATTAGGCAGAGTGAATGCAAATGATTGAAGTACACAGTCTACATTCTTTGTAATCTTTGCTATTTTTGTCCTGCTTAACACAGGAGAGTATGCTGTCCATTCCAACATTACAGATCTTAACACTCCCTAAGTTTGTTTTCAGGTTTCTTTTTTGTTTGTGTTATCATATATGCATATATTTGAAGACACAAGTGCAGTACTTTTTGTATAGGTCATGTTGTTATGGCTGACAGCAAGCAAAAAAACATGAACAAAGGTAAGGTAGAAATACTGACGTAATTTATATTCATGTTGATCTCAAAACCAGAGCTTTTTTTTGTGAGAATAGATATAGCTCCTATTAATAACAGTGATCACAATTAGTAGTTTATTCAGCTATGAATGCAGTGTTTCACCACGTAACTTACTGAAAAAAAAAAAAAAAAGATATGCAAATCTGTGTGAGACAAGTGTTTTTGTGTGTTGATGATGAAGTGTGATGTTTAGAGCACTACAAGCAGCAATGGTGAATCAGCCAAGTCTAGAAATGATTGCTGTGGTATCTTGAGTTTTTAATAGATTACTAAATGACATAGCTTTAAAAGGCTGTGACTGGAGTGTGTGTGCCACTTATTAATGTTGTACTGGGAATATTTTTAAAAAGCAGTGCATGAAATTGTGGCCCTCGGATGGACAAAAAAATAACAGATAGTAGAAGCTAGTTTCCTCTGCAATGCAAAACATTCTGTATGTGGTGTTCCAGTTTGCTGGAAAGGATTTTTTTTTTTGTTTTTGAAGAACTGATCAAGTAATTTCAAGTAATGATCGAGTAATGAGGATTGTAGTATTTTAGAGGTGCGAGCTGTGCCTCAGCAGTGAAGGGTTGCTGGAGAAGACACTGTTCTTGATGGTCTCTTTTAAAGGGATGCCAGTAAAGAGCACAAAGCAACATAGGTACATTTATGTGCAGTTGTCAGCTGCTAGTGTTTAGATGGCTGATTGTAATTTGACCAGGTGCAATTGTGAATCTGTTCCATTTATTTCCAGTCATCATTTGCAGTGCAATTTGTACATTCCAGTTGTATTTGAGTGCATATCAATTTATGTGCATGTAACTACTCACAGCATATCACAAGCATATAATAAAAGGTTTATATCTAATAAAAACTCTATTAAGGAATGTGATTTTAATCAAACCTCACTATAAAAGCTGACATTACAGTCTCAGCTACAGGAATTTTAGAATTTGGCTTTGTAGTTGTCATTTTAATGATAACAGTTTAGTTAGTTGTGCAGACTGCATTGTTTGAAAAAAATCAAATGCTTAGCAGGTCAAACAATGACCATGTGGGTTCCTCTGACACCTGCAAAGTTTCTGTGAGACTAAATCACACTGGGAGGAGCAAGGGCCTCGTAGAGCACCTCTACCTGGTCACATTCAGGAGCTTAAAGCCATAGGAGGATTTTCAGTAGTCTTCCGTACCACATGCTCAAAGATTAAACTTTGTCAGATCTGCTATTGTCATGGCTTCTCTTGGTCTACCTGGAGCTTTGTTCTGGTCTTTTTAGTTCTAACAGCAACTGTCTAACAGAGCATGAGCTGTTACTGAATCAGTTTTGTCTTAGCTTACTTCTACATGATCATAATGTAGTGCTTATTTTTATAGTAACATTTCTATTTTTCTCTGATAGGACTATCAAGTCTTCATTCCGCATAGACTAGACTGACTGGGAACACAGAATAAAAATGTAACATAGAGGAGAACAGAGTTATTAAATGAAAGGGCTGAAAATGATAACAGAGGTGTAAGAGCTCCAACCAACCAAAATAGCATTGGCCAGTTAATGATCTCTGAAAGATTGCAGCCATGGCAGAGGTTAAAGCTGGTTTTACACATTACAAAGACAGCAAAGAAAGAATATTTAGAATGTATCATAAATAGTGAATCTGAACATCGTGTGGAATTGCAGACAAGTGTAGAACAAGTAATGTGTAAGGTATGTTTCAAAAGGTATTAAAATAAATCCCAAAGGATCCACAAAAGTGTAAGCTCCTGACAACAGTATTAATGGCTACCTCTTGGATTAAAATTTAGTACACTGATAGCTTGCCATAACCGTTTCTTCCATCCTAGTCAAAAGCCATCAGTATAGAGTCCAGGGAGAGTTTTGTGGTGAACATACAAAGAAGGAATGAGCACTGCAAGCTCGTAAAAGATATTTAACTGTTCTGAAACACTTCTTATACTTTGCTGAATTTTCATTCTTCTCTTTTTTTTTTTTTTTTTTCCAAATCTGAATTAATAGTAATTACTTTGTAAGTCTGTTAAGGTGTAGTATAATCTAACAGGGAATTTCTAGCTTTTCATCCAGGTTGTGTTTCTGAAGCCCACATAATGCTTGCAAGCTGCTGTACAACGTTGTCCTAAGGGAACAATTTTCCTAAGCCTCTACAGGTTATACGTGATTCTGTTGGATGTATCACGGGCAGATAGATAGAAAGGAGACCTGTTAGAACACTCCCAAAAGCACTGGTTCCCTCAACTGTTGTAGCAGGGATGTGAAAGAGGTCCGGATACTTTTGTGAAGACCTCCACCTTCAGCCTGAGAGTAGCTGGCATTTTGCGCAAGTGTCTCTTTCAGATTAAGGAGAGGGATATGCTAACACTTGCTTAGTAAGGAGAAGTGTGAAAGGGCCCTACAGGCTTCATTTGAAATATTCCAGAGATTCTCTACTCATCTCTGCCCAGTGTATGGCTTGCACCTGCTTTGAAGAAATCAGGGAGAGGGGCAGATGGGTATTGGTTCTGGCTGCACTGCAACCCCTCATGGCACCAAGGAAATTTCTGCTGGTCAGTTAAAGTGAAGCTTAAATGTTCAGTTCCTCCCACAGTGGAAAGCTGCAAAACCAGGGCATAACTCTACTCATGACTGCACTCGTGTGCTGAACCGTGTGGCATGGAGCAGGTGATAGCAGAGGAAGAGGCACTTGTTAATACTGGGTATGAAACATTCTTTGTTTGAGACTGTGTTTTGTTAACCTATACTCAAACAAAAGTTCAGAACTGAAAAAATCACAAGAGATCCAAAATAATTAAGGAAGTAGCTTTTATTTTGATATCATCATTGTGTTTTCATGAGTTGTTAATAAACTTTGATTTAACAAAAAAAATTAAACTGTTCAGACTTTTATGTCTCATCTTCACCTGGTCCTTTTCATCTCATTGCCTATGTATGGTTTACACACTCTTCTGAAGAGCTTGAAGTGAAATATTCATCTGTATGCTATTTGAATTTAACTTGCAGTTATTTTTAATAAAATCTTTAAGGTTGGAAAGACCAGTAATATCATCTAGTCCAACCATCAACTCTTCCCCACTGTATCACTAATTTTAACCTATCCCCTTTGAAATTGGGTGAAGTAGTTATACAGCTGGGAAGAAGGGCCATTCCTGCATCTCAGACGAACCAAGCAAAACAATTCCAGCATCTATCTTACTGCGCAGAGCATCTCATTCAACTGAGATGGTAAAATAAGGTATTTTGTGAACGAATACTGAATGATATAATCACAAACAAAATGTGAATTTTTAATGACTCATAATTTTTTAGTACAAATCTCTAAAGGGCAGAGGAAGAAAAACAGTACTGAAATTTACATCAGTTCTTCCAGCTAGAAGTAACAAAATTTCTAACCCTCTAAATGAACTGAGGAATAAGTGTATTTTTTGTTTTTGTTTCTGTTTTTTAAGGTTTCAAAAATATATTTCTGGTCCTCCCTTTGTGGAAGCTGGGCAACAGAATTTTTGGTGACCTGGTTTGTTTAGCACAGTGTGAAATCCTTCTAATAAGAGGACAAGTTGCATCGTTTATTAAAATGATCCAATTAAAATACAATAAAGACCTGAAAAAAGGGCTTGCTTGGACTTGGCCTCGGCATGGAGCATACATTTTTGAATTATGTTTCTAATATCATTAGTCACTAAACTGTTTCTGTGCATAGCTGTGAAACCCTTTTACCAATTAAGGATCATTTATTTGTGTTCTTGCTGGCACATAAGCAACCAATACTTTTTAGAATAGCTCAATAAATTTTGATGTAATAGTTGACAAAGGGTGTTTTGAAAAGAAAAAATAAAATCAATGCTAGGATTTCTGGAGTGAAATGCGAGTTTTGTATCTGAATAAGGGAAATGTATTTGACAGTTTTTGTCTTAATATTATTATTTTTTTTCCTGCAAATTCCTGAGGAATTTGGCAGGGATTACAAGAATTGTTTTCTCTAAACTGATATCTCCTTCTTATAGAAGACAGAATTTTCAGGCCATACAGTTTTCCATTTCAAGCAAAATTCATGATCTGGTGTCCTGGTTTCAGCTGGGATTTGTTTATCTTTGTAGTGCTTGGTTATGGTATGATGTTTTGCCTTCAACAGAAAAACAGTGTTCATAATACACCAATGTTTTACTTGTTGCTGCATAGCATTTCACAGAGCCAAGGACTTCTCAGCTTCTTGTGCTACCCTGCAAACAAGGAGCTGGGAGGAGACAGAACCAGGACAGCTGACCCAAACTGTCCCATACCCGATGGCATCATGTGGAACAATAAAACGGGGGAGTTGGCTGGAGGGCAGCTGCTGCTCAAGGACTGGCTGAGCATCCACTGGATGTTGCTGAGCAATTGTATAGTGCATCACTTCTTTGGTAAATCTGTATATGGAAATATATAATTACTATTATTTCTCTCTTCTGCATTGTTGGATTGTTACCCTCTGTATTTCATAACCATGTTGACATCTTTCTCTACAAAGTCATCTTCTTCTTCCACCTGGTGGCCTTGATAAAAGCCTAAGGAGCAGACAGATTTATTTTTTATCTATCAAAACTGTCCAGGGTTTCCTAAAGTGTATCTGCAAGCAGAGACACCAAATGCAATGGAATTCTTTTGGAGGCTGAAATGAAGTCACAAGCTCTTCCTGTACAATCTCAATGAGCAGAGAGGAAATATTTGAGTATTTACAGGGAGGTGGAAGGTAAATAGATGAGGCCAGGCTCTTCTCAGCGATGTGTGGTGATAGCACAAGGAACAATGGCCTAAAACTTGAATGTGGAAAGTTCCGTACAAAGATATGGAAGACATTCTTCTTGGTAAGAATGATGGAGCACTGGAACAGGTTGCCCAGAGTGATTGTGGAGTCTTTTTCTATGGAGATATTCAAGATGCAGCTGGATACCTACCTGTGCCAGTTATTGTAGACTAGCTGCTTTAGCAGAGGGGAGGGACTCAACAATCTCTTGATCCCCTTCCAGCCCCTGAAATTCTGTGGTTTGCTTTCCAGCCCAAGTCTTGTAAAAATGTCAGCTGTGGATAAAAACAGGTCTTGATCATTTTCTTTGTAGATTCTGCAGATGAGACACTGACACCAGCTCCCCATGCAACATTTTAAAACTGGTGATTAGCACAGATGTAAGTAGAAGATCCATTTCTCTTGCCTGTGATTAATCAATCAGCTGCAGTGTCAGGACTTGAATATGCTAGTTTTGTAACTCCAGACTGCTATTTTTTCCTTACACAAAACATAATACTTTTATCTGCAATTCAGACTTCCTTAAGTCCATAAATTGTTATCTTACTGCTTACAACACCTGCCATTTTATTGCTATTAATGTCCTTAGAAATTCAAGGAGCTTTCCGAATCAGAGGTACAGACAATAAACAGAGGCATTTTGCATTTACTCAGAGATGTTTACAATCCCAATTAGTGTAAATCAAGATGAAGTGCCTTCAGGTGGATGGGTAAAGGCCAGAAATAGTCTTTTTATTTCGCCCAAGATAGTACGTGGCTGTTTCACTTAGATTCATTTGAAAGTTTGAAGGAATGAAATTAGAGCTAGATCAATTAGCATTTTTTAGTTAATTGAAAGTTAGGAATGGGAATGGGAATGGTCTTGTTAGCTGCCTGGATAAATTCAGTGAGGTTTATTTTGCAAAGACTGTTCAATGTTTTTAAAGAATTTCCTAATGAGCGTCGTCTTCAGATTTCTACCTCATTTATCATGCACTGCTTCTCCTTCCACCAGAGAGAAGTTTAATCAGCTGTAGCAGAATAGAAGTTCTATTCACTGGACTCGCTGATGCAGTATCACATTTTAGGAGGTATTACTCAAAATAACCTTCAGTGAATGAACTGAATATTTTAGCGGGGAATTCAACACCTCACCACATGAAATAGATCAACTGTGATTACACTTTCAGACCTGCAGGATAAGGGAAGATTTGGAGATGTGTGATTGCTGAAAATAAGACTGATGGTTGTTCCCTACAGCTTCCTGAATATTAGGACGTGTACCTGCTATTTACACAACTCCAGTTTTGGGTTCTACTTAGGCAGCATCCCCTGGTGAGACAAAGTGTAACCTATCCCTGAAATTCTAGCCCTGAGGCATGGTTGTAAACTTTGTCATAATCAGCAGTGCCACTGGGATTTCACTCTCCTGCCTGTGGCAGGAAGTTACTGCAAGGCCCCTGCCTGGCTGACATGCCACTTGAAGAACTCTCTTGAAGATATAAGTGCTACAGATCCCTTATCAGCCTGCCTGTCTAGAGAGTTTATACTGCTACTTATCATGCAGGAGCCAGGTAATTTTCCACATGAAGCTAGTAGCAAGGGAAAATACCCCTAGGAGAATTCTGAAAATCCCTAGCATTACTTCATTCATTTTTGTGGATCAAACCCTGCTTTGGCACAAAGGGTTTGGCAACATTGTTTCAGGAGGTGGGTAGTTCAGGAATCCGGATGGCTGTTCATGAAGTTGACTTCGTAAGAGAGTGTTGTTTGTCTCGAGGATCATCAGCTTAGATTTCCTGTGAACAAAAGTGCCTACGTATACTTGTTTATTATAAAATGGTTAGCTAATACAAGCACAGAAGTATTAAAATCTTGCCTCTGCTAGCAGAAAAGGCTCAGAGCTCTTGTCAGGTGCTCAAACACTGAAAACTTGTTTACTGTATTGGTAAATGTGTCTGGACTTATTTTATGTATTGGTAGGGATGTTTTTTGTTTGTTTTTCAACATGTTTGATAGTATGAAATCAGTTTTTTATCACTGACTCTATAGGGACATTAAACACTTGAACTCATGGGCCAATTTCTTTGAATGGCTATAGCTTACACAGAAACCAAGTATTTACTTCCTTAGGAAATTACAAAACAATTTTTTATTCTGATCCTGTATACTACTGCACCTTATGTACATCATCTAAACTCCTCATCTGTTTGTCTTCTCTCTTCAGTGTTCATGCAAACTAGAAAATCGAGTGTGCTTTGGGAGGCTGACATCAGGCAAGTCTCAAAAGTTCCACGCATTTGGTTATGATCAGCTACTAGGCAATTTCTCTGTAAACAAGTAAATACCAAATGTGATTGAAACGTGTTAGTTGGGCTTTGGTTACCAGCAGGCTAGCAGCATGTTACTCGCTCTGGTAGATCCAGTATCTGTAAAATTTTTTCTCCCTGTTCATGGTGGATGTGCTCAATAATTCTTCAATGATAGGAAGACAGAGATCTATGTGTTTCTTCCTTTTGCCCAAATTCATCTTCCTGATCTTTTTGAAGATTGGAATGACACTGGCTATCTCTCCTGTTCTCCATGAGGTTTCACAGATGATAGACAGCTGCGCTGTAAATGCACACTGCTGGCTCACGTCCAGCTTCTTGTCCAGCAGAACCCCGAAGTCTTTCTCCGCAGGGCTGCTCGCAGGGAGATCCTCCCCCAGTCTATAGAAATAGCCGGGACTGCCCCGGCCCAAGTGCAATACCTTGCATTTGGCCTTATTGAACCTCATGAAGTTCATGGGGACCACTTCTCCAGTCCATCCAGACCCCTCAGGGTGGCGTCCCTTCCTGCGAGTAGGGAAGCTGGTCTCCAGAGCGAGGAGGGAGAGTACTTCTGCGCCGTCCTGCACAAGCTACCTACATACACCTGCTGCTGCAGTATGCTGTGGGTGCTGCACACATGCTGCCTTCTCCTCACTGCACCTGGTGGGCAGCGATGCGTTGGGACCCTCCCATAAGCCTTTCCTAAGGCAAGGGGCGTGGATGCAGTTCCACTGCCCTGGCAATTCCCACGCCACATCAGCCGCTCTCACGAGAACTGTTAGGCTGCTCTGTTGGCTTGGGGTTCCCCTGGCAACGAACCGACCGAAACGTCCCTGTAGCTTGCAATCAGTCGCTGCCGTTCTGGCCGGGATGGCTCTGAAGCAGCTAACCTCGGCAGTCAAGGGTTACGTCAAGTGTTATATTGTGTTATCTTGCATTCCGATACCATATTTAGGAAATGGACTTTCCTCCTCAGATCACTGCTGCTGTTTTGTTGTTGGGCCTATCTCGCATCTCCCTACCCTTCCCCCCTTCTCCCCTTTCCCGGGATGTGGATCTGTGGGTCCCCCTTCCCCATTAGTCACGGAAAAGGCCTGGACTGGCCTGTAAACCGTTGACACCCCTTTGTCCCCGTCCCTTCTTTTCCAGGCCGTTGGGCCTGTGGGCATGCTGTCTCCCTTCACGGACACAGGTAGATCTAAAAGATAACTCCACGACAACCGTCTGGGAAGGAGCTGGGAAGAAGACGACCCCGTGGTCTCAGCTCCTAACACTGCCTACGGCAGGACGAGCAGAGAAGAGAGAAGCCAACATGTGGGGAGTATGTTAAAGGTGTATTTTTTTTTGAAAGATGGAACCACAACCGTCACGCGGGGATGGGACATGGGTGTTTCCGCGCTGCCTTTGGGAATTCGGGTTGTGGGGGCGTCTTCTCTGATGTTGGACCCAGGAACAGCTTTGTGCCCGGGCTGGTCCACTGAAAGATGAAGGCAGTATGAGTGGACTCTCTTCAAGGTTGATTTTCTTTGCCGCTTGGGACCACAGCCATCACGTGGGGATGGGACACGGCTGCATCAGCGCCGTCTTCGGGACTGGCTGTGGGGCCGTCTTCTTTGGTGGTTTGCCCGGGAGCGGCTTCGTGCCCGGGCTGGTCCCCGCTGCCTGGACCGGCTCCCACGGCCTCGTCGGGGCTGGCTGCGGGAAGTTGAAGCGCGACGCCCCACTGGGGATCGGCTTCGAGTGCGGGCCCGCCCTCGTTGCCTGGATCGTTGTCTCCTGCGTGCAGGCAGCGGGGAAGCCCTCGAGGACCTTGATGGTGTTGGTCTGGCCGAGGTGCGGGTGCTGCTCTGAGCACCTCGGGGTGTTGCACGGCTCCCACCACGTTGTCTTCGGGGCCGTCTCTGGGAGCCCGAGGCCCGGCCTTGCAACGGGGAGCGGCTTCTTGTACGGCCGGTTCCCCGCTGCCTGGGGCGATTTGTGGCTGCAGGTGCGTGGGAGGTTCTGGAGGACCGCGCAGTCCCCCGTCTGGTGGGGCTCTGGGAAGAGGTCTCAGCGCCTGCAGCTGGTGCCCGTCTTCTCCCGCCACGTCCTTGGCGCTGCTGAGATGTGTCCCGCTCCTCAGATTGATGTGAGCGGGTGGTCTGCTCAGTCTCCGGCACTGTGGGCTGGGCACTGAGCTCAGGCAGCTGGGAGTTGCAGGACGAGCTGGATGCTGCCTGCGTAGCAGGACCAGAGCTGATGTTTCCAGGTCCTGTGAAGACGGGGGAAGGCACCGGTACCTCCTGGCTGGAGGTGCTGGGGCTGGCAAACTCGGAGTTGGTGCGGGAGGCTGTAAGGAGAAACAGGAAGCTCAGCAGGATGAACATGCAGCCCCAGGGCAGGACAGGCTGCCATCCCTCATGGGGCAGAGAGACTGTGGCGAGGCCGCTCTGAGCACTCGCTGCCAGGCCTTGCCTGGCCCCAGTCCCGCGGCACGCGGCTCTGTGCCTCTTACCGGTGCCCGCGCCAGCGCAGGTGTCGCACTCCCAGCCATTTCTGCCGATGGCCCAGAAGGAGCAGCACCAGTGCGTGCCTTGTGAGCCACAGGAGCTGCAGATGAACAGCTGCCAGAACCTGGGGATGCAAACGGATTGTGGGTGTGAGGACAAAGCGAGCCAAGGCAGGGAGCAGCCGGCATGGCTCTGGTGCTCAGTCCTTGCTCCACGGACACCTCCAAGCCTGTAGTGAGGCCGAGATCCCACGCAGAGCCCCAGAGGACTGTGGAGGTCAATCACTCACCCCTTTTCCTGCACCTGCTCCCTGCCTCCTAGGTAAAGGCACTTTCTGGCATCGCAGCGCCTGTGCCTTTCTCGCAGCGGCTGGTATGCTGCATCGTCCCACCAAGAGGGTCGTCTGCCAGAGGAGAGAGGGAATCTGATGAGTCCCGGGTGCCCCAGGCATGAGGCAAATTCAGGGCATCTCTGCTCATGCCCGTTGAGCTCATTCCCAGCTTCTCCATGAAGCTGAGACCAGTGCTCGCAGGATGGCCTGCCAGGGCTAGGGGCAGTTCCTGGGCAGGCACAGCACCTGTGCCTGAGTGTCTGCGTAGCCGGGCAGAAGGACACCAACCTGACTGGGATTTGGATCCCCATCGTGGTCATTTGGGAGCGGAATCGTGTTTTTCCTCCGCAGACGGGGCAGAAGAAGCGCATGGTGGCCGCGTGCAGGGCATGTTTCTGCAGGAGAAGCACAAGCGTGAGCGTGAGCGGGGCTGGCTGCTGCTGAGCACCGGCCGTGCCCACGGGGCGAGGAGAGGACTCCTACCCTGATGCAGCCCCGGTGGAACCAGGCCTGTTTGCACACCGGGCACACCATGGTGTGGTAGGACGTGCTGTCCCCCACGGGCTCCAGGCAGATGACGCAGATGGTGTTCTGTGATGGAGCTGCCTCCGCTGCCTGCCGAGGGCGATGCTCCCAGCAGAAGGACCTGGACAGGAGGACAGAAGGGATGGGCGTGGTGAGAAGTGCTGTGAGGAGGGCAGAGGACCAGGAAAGAGCGCCAGGCCCGGGCTCTGGCTCTGGCAGGAGGCTGGAAGGTGTCGCTGCGCGTTCCTCCCTGGAGCAGCAGGGAGGGACGGCAGCTTGGCTGCTGCTGACAGCCCTTACCTGTGGTGCCCAAAGTACTGCGTGACGCATTCCCCGTCCTCGGCGCAGGGCAGATGGAAGCTGCGCTCGCAGTCTGTCTCCGCGCAGCTGATGGCAGCTCCCCTCTCGCCACAGACAAAGCAGTGCTGGAAAGAGCAGAGCAGCCCCTGTTAGCGGTGGGCTCAGGGACTCCACGGCCAGCCCCACTTCTCCGGGCAGGGCGCAGAGCTGCCTGGCAGACAAGGCTCGTCTGCTGCGGTGGGACTTTGTCCCGGAGCCGGCTGGAAGGGCCGCGATCGCTTTCTTTGGGTCCAGGCGAAGCCGGTGCGAGCCTCTGCCGGCACCAAGCTCCCCGTTCCGTTCAGGTCCTCACCTTCTGGCCTGCCAGCTGGAGTGTGCGCTGGATGGCGCCAACGGGGAAGCCAAAAATTCCCCCCACTGGGCATCTCCATTCTAAAAGGCCATTGGCAAAGAACTGTAGGAGAGAAAAGAGCGGGATCTCGTGAGGCCAGAAAGGAAGGGAGCATCCCTGGCAGGAGCCCTAGCCCTTGAGGAACTCACCAAGCAGAATTCGTGGGCACAAAGCCCACAGCTGGCAGATGTCCGCCCGCAGATGTCCGGGTTCACCTGTGCCCGGCGGCACAGCACGCACACTGGAGAGGAAGGAGAGAGCAACCGTGAGCAGCGGTGAGCACCTGGCAGGGCCGGGAGTTCCTGGGGGCCGTCCCCAGGGCCTGCTCCGTGCCTGCCATGCCGGCTGAGGGGCAGGGCTGGAGGGGGTGAAGGGAAAGGGGGCATTGCAGGCCCAGCAGCTCCAGCGGGCAGCCACAGTGCAAGCTGGGGCTCTCACCTGGCTCCCCAGAGTTGGGGGCCTCCTCCTTCCTTTCAGACATAATCGGCGTCGACGGCAAGAAACAAGAGAGTCAAGAAAGTCCCTGCTCTCTCCGCGCCTCACCAGGCCGCAATGAGCAGGGCCCCAGACCGGTAGCCTTTGCTCTGCTCCCGCCCCCGCGGGTCACAATGGCCACCACTGTGACATCACGGTCACCACCTCACCTCACGGGGCTGAGGGCGTGGCAGGGCGGTGGCTCCTATGGGCAGCGCGGGGTGAGGGGCCCAGTGCTGCCATCAGCAGGGAGCAAGGATGGCCTCCCTCAGGCCTTTTGCACCGCGCCCGTGCTGGGATGTGGCAGCACAGAGTCTAATAAAGGTCTGCGGGTCTGCAGCACAGCCAGCATTTCTAGTGTGTGTGTGCTGACTGACTTTGCATGGCCTGATGGTGACAGGGCAAGGTTTTGACCTGAGAAAAAAGAAGGTCTGGTGAACTGCGAGGGGGAATTTCTCACTCGTAGGGCGGTGAGGCCCTGGCACGGCTACCCAGAGAAGCTGTGGGTGCAGGCGCTCCAGGCCGTATTGGACAGGGCCCTGTTCTAAGCTGACCTGCTGGGTGGCAGCGCTGCCATGGCAGGCACTTGGGGTTGGGTGGGTTTTATGACACACATCGAAGCTTCAAGCCTTGTACAGTTCCCAGAGGCCAAGTGGCATAGGCAGGGCGCGATTCCCTTCAGCCTGCATATAAAATGAGTCAGGAAAAGTTCTGAGGTTTGCTTTCTTTGGCCTGCTGGCACTGTCGCCATGCCAGAGACAGGAGAGGAGCTGTCCCTTGTCCAGGGCTGCAGTCCTGGAGTGACACTGGAGCATCCCTGCTCATCCAGCCTGACCGTGAAAGTCAGCTTCTGCATGAAAGTCAGGCCAACGCCGATGGGAGAGCCCCCACGCTTTGAGAGCCGCCCTCTGCGGAGATGCTCAAGGCCTCACTGGACAGGGCTCCAGGCAGCCTGATCTAGTGGGTGGCAACCAACACACTGCAGGAGTTTGGAACTTGATAGACTTTAGTGTCCCTTCCAACCCAAGCCATCCCAGGATCCTGCGATTCAAAACGTCTGTCAGATCCAGCATTAAGCCAGATTACTAAGGCAGCTACCCAGCCAGTCTTGACATCTACAAAGGCTACCACGGTAGTAGTCAGGCATGATGTTTTTGTAGTAAATCCAAGTTTACTATTCTGGATAACCCTTCTTTTTCCCCACCTGCTTTGAGATGATATCCAGAATGAGTTGTTCCAACACTTTCCCAGAGATGGATGTGAGCCTGACTGGCCTGTTTTCCTGAGCCTGAGTCCTTCTTCCTGACCTTTTTGAAGATTGGAATGACATTGGCTATCCTCCAGCCTTCAGGCATCTCTCTTGCTCTCCATGAGGCTTCACAGATGATAGACAGCTGGGCTGTAAATGCACACTGCTGGCTCACGTCCAGCTTCTCGTCTACCAGGACCCCCAAGTCGTTCTCCGCAGGGCTGCTCTCAAGGAGATCCTCCCCCAATCTATAGAAATAGCCGGGATTGTCCCGGCCCAAGTGCAACACCTTGCATTTGGCCTTGTTGAACCTCATGGGGTTCACGGGGGCCCACTTCTCCAGCCCGTCCAGGCCCCTCTGGGTGGCTTCCCTTCCTTCCAGCGGATTGATGGCACTGCTCAGCTTGGTGTTGTCTGCAAACTTGCTGAGGGTGCACTCGATGCCATCGTCTGTGTCACTGATAAAGGTGGGGAAGAGCACCAGTCCTAAGAACGACCCCTGGGGCACCACCACCACCAGTGACCGGTCCCCACCCAGACACAGAACCGTCGATCACAACAACCCTGTGGCTGCGACTAGCCAACCAGTTTTTAATCCATTGAACAGTCCATCTTTCAAAACCATACCTCTCCAATTTAGAGAGAAGGATGTGGTGAGGGCCCATGTCAAAGGCTTTGCAGAAGTCTACGAGGGTGACGTCCATCACCCTTCCCCAACCTACCGATTGCCGTCACTCCATCACAAAAGGCCACCAGACTGGTCAGGCATGATCTGCCCTTTGTGAAGTCAAGATGCTGGCTGTCTCGCATCACCTCTGTCTCCTGTGTGCCCTTATTGTGATAACCAGGAGGATGTGCTCGTGATCTTCCCAGGCAGAGAGGTGAGGCTTACCGGCCTGGAGTTCCCCGGGTCATCCTTTCTCCCTTTCTTAAAAATGGGAGTAACGTTTCCCTTTTCCCCGTCACCGGGGATTTTGCCCGACAGCCATGATTTTTCAGCTATGATGGGGAGCGGCTCGGCACCCACATCAGCCGTCTCTCTCAGAACCCTAGGATGGATATCATCTGGCCCCAGGGACATACATACATTCTGTTTCATCAGGACGTCTCGGACTCGTTCCGTTGTTACAGTGGGACGGAATCCGCTCCTCTCGCCCACACCGAGAGGTTCAGGGTCCTGGCAGATGTGAGGAACCTGAACACCTGTGAAGACTGAGGCAAAGCGCTTATTGAGCACCTCAGCTTTTTCCATGTCTGAGGAAGCCACTTCTCCGTCCTCATTTGTCAGAGGGGGAACACACTCCTCGGTCTGTCTCCTCCTGCCTGTGTACCTGTAGAGCTCCGTCGTGCTATTTTTCACATCCCTTGCCACGTTCAGCTCCATCTATGCCTTGTCTTTCCCGATCCTATCTCCACACATGCAGACAGCGTTTCCTATATCCTTCCCAGGCTACACAACCCTGCTTCCACTTCCTGTACATTTCTCTCTTCTCCATCAGTTTTAGCTGCAGGTCCTTGCTCAGCCATACTGCTCGCCCATCTCCTCTGCTCCACTCCTTCTGCTGGGGGATGGAGAGCTCTTGCGCTGGCCAAAGGGTGTCTTTAAGGAGCTGCCAGCTGCGTTCTCTTCCTGTGCCCTTAAGGACAGTCTGCCAGGAGATCCCATCCAGCATTTCCTTGAGCAGCCGGAATTTTGCTCTCCTGAAGTTCAGGGTGCTGACTCTGCTTTTTGCCACGCCTGCATTCCTCCAGATCACAAACTCCACCAGGGCATGGCCACGACAGCTCAGGCTGCCTCCAATCTTAACTTCTCTAACTTTCACCTCTGCACTGGTGAGCTCCACGTCCAGTAGGACTTCACCTCGGGTCGGTCCACCTAGTACCTGGAGGAGGAAGTAATCCTCAGCAGACTCCAGGAATCTCCTGGGTCGTCTGCCACCCACCATGCTGCTATTCCAGCAGATATCCGGGTGGTTGAAATCCCCCATCGGGACAGGAGCCCACGAGCGCGACACCTCCTGCAGCCGAAGCAAGAAGGCCTCGTCAACAGGCTCCCCCCGATCAGGTGGCCTGTAGCAGACCCCAACCACTAGATGCCCTCTACTGGACCGATCCCTGATTTTCACCCATAAGCTCTTGTTGTGGTTTTGTGATTTTTCTTGTTGGTATTCCACATCATAACATCATGGACAGCAGTGGGAGTTCAGGAGTTAATGTTCTGGTTCTGTGGACTGCCTTTTTGGGGCATTTTGGTTCTCAGGGGGGAGGGGAGGAATGGCATTCCCCAGAGGACTTCTAGTCCAGAGCAAGAAAGGGGGAGCTCCTGGCAGGACACCGGCCTCTCTCCCTCTCGCGGATTCTTGGTCAGGATAGAGTCTTTGCGGGGCAAGCTCATTGCCTGGAGGAGAACATGGTAAATCTGTGGTCTGGGAGACTGCGAGTAGGGAAGCTGGTCTCCAGAGCGAGGAGGGAGAGTACTTCTGCGCCGTCCTGCACAAGCTACCTACATACACCTGCTGCTGCAGTATGCTGTGGGTGCTGCACACATGCTGCCTTCTCCTCACTGCACCTGGTGGGCAGCGATGCGTTGGGACCCTCCCATAAGCCTTTCCTAAGGCAAGGGGCGTGGATGCAGTTCCACTGCCCTGGCAATTCCCACGCCACATCAGCCGCTCTCACGAGAACTGTTAGGCTGCTCTGTTGGCCTGGGGTTCCCCTGGCAACGAACCGACCGAAACGTCCCTGTAGCTTGCAATCAGTCGCTGCCGTTCTGGCCGGGATGGCTCTGAAGCAGCTAACCTCGGCAGTCAAGGGTTACGTCAAGTGTTATATTGTGTTATCTTGCATTCCGATACCATATTTAGGAAATGGACTTTCCTCCTCAGATCACTGCTGCTGTTTTGTTGTTGGGCCTATCTCGCATCTCCCTACCCTTCCCCCCTTCTCCCCTTTCCCGGGATGTGGATCTGTGGGTCCCCCTTCCCCATTAGTCACGGAAAAGGCCTGGACTGGCCTGTAAACCATTGACACCCCTTCGTCCCCGTCCCTTTTTTTCCAGGCCGTTGGGCCTGTGGGCGTGCTGTCCCCCTTCACGGACACAGGTAGATCTAAAAGATAACTCCACGACAACCGTCTGGGAAGGAGCTGGGAAGAAGACGACCCCGTGGTCTCAGCTCCTAACACTGCCTACGGCAGGACAAGCAGAGAAGAGAGAAGCCAACATGTGGGGAGTATGTTAAAGGTGTATTTTTTTTTGAAAGATGGAACCACAACCGTCACGCGGGGATGGGACATGGGTGTTTCCGCGCTGTCTTTGGGAGTTCGGGTTGTGGGGGCGTTTTCTCTGATGTTGGACCCGGGAGCGGCTTTGTGCCCGGGCTGGTCCACTGAAAGATGAAGGCAGTATGAGTGGACTCTCTTCAAGGTTGATTTTCTTTGCCGCTTGGGACCACAGCCATCACGTGGGGATGGGACACGGCTGCATCAGCGCCGTCTTCGGGACTGGCTGTGGGGCCGTCTTCTTTGGTGGTTTGCCCGGGAGCGGCTTCGTGCCCGGGCTGGTCCCCGCTGCCTGGACCGGCTCCCACGGCCTCGTCGGGGCCGGCGGCGGGAAGTTGAAGCGCGACGCCCCACTGGGGATCGGCTTCGAGTGCGGGCCCGCCCCCGTTGCCTGGATCGTTGTCTCCTGCGTGCAGGCAGCGGGGAAGCCCTCGAGGACCTTGATGGTGTTGGTCTGGCCGAGGTGCGGGTGCTGCTCTGAGCACCTCGGGGTGTTGCATGGCTCCCACCACGTTGTCTTCGGGGCCGACTCTGGGAGCCCGAGGCCCGGCCTTGCAACGGGGAGCGGCTTCTTGTGCGGCCGGTTCCCCGCTGCCTGGGACGATTTGTGGCTGCAGGTGCGTGGGAGGTTCTGGAGGACCGCGCGGTCCCCCGTCTGGTGGGGCTCTGGGAAGAGGTCTCAGCACCTGCAGCTGGTGCCCGTCTTCTCCCGCCGCGTCCTCGGAGCTCCTGAGACGTGTCCCGCTCCTCAGATTGATGTGAGCGGGTGGTAGTCTGCTCAGTCTCCGGCACTCTGGGCTGGACGCTGAGCTCAGGCAGCTGGGAGCTGCAGGACGGGCTGGATGCTGCCTGCGTAGCAGGACCAGAGCTGATGTTTTCAGGTCCTGTGAAGACGGGGGAAGGCACCGGTAGCTCCTGGCTGGAGGTGCTGGGGCTGGCAAACTCGGAGTTGGTGCGGGAGGCTGTAAGGAGAGACAGGAAGCTCAGCAGGATGAACATGCAGCCCCAGGGCAGGACAGGCTGCCATCCCTCATGGGGCAGAGAGACTGTGGCGAGGCCGCTCTGAGCACTCGCTGCCAGGCCTTGCCTGGCCCCAGTCCCGCGGCACGCGGCTCTGTGCCTCTTACCGGTGCCCGCGCCAGCGCAGGTGTCGCACTCCCAGCCATTTCTGCCGATGGCCCAGAAGGAGCAGGCCCAGTGCGTGCCTTCAGAGCCGCAGGAGCTGCAGATGAACAGCTGCCAGAACCTGGGGATGCAAACGGATTGTGGGTGTGAGGACAAAGCGAGCCAAGGCGGGGAGCAGGCGGCATGGCTCTGGTGCTCAGTCCTTGCTCCAAGGACACCTCCAAGCCTGTGGTGAGGCCGAGATCCCACGCAGAGCCCCAGAGGACTGTGGAGGTCACTCACCCCTTTTCCTGTATCTTCTCCCTGCCTCCTAGGTAAAGGCACTTTCTGGCATCGCAGCGCCCGTGCCTTTCTCGCAGCGGCTGGTATGCTGCATCGTCCCACCAAGATGGTCGTCTGCCAGAGGAGAGAGGGAATCTGATGAGTCCCGGGTGCCCCAGGCATGAGGCAGATTCGGGGCATGCCCGTTGAGCTCATTCCCAGCTTCTCCGTGAAGCTGAGACCAGTGCTCGCAGGATGGCCTGCCAGGGCTAGGGGCAGTTCCTGGGCAGGCACAGCACCTGTGCCTGAGCATCTGCGTAGCCGGGCAGAAGGACACCAACCTGACTGGGATTTGGATCCCCATCGTGGTCATTTGGGAGCGGAATCGTGTTTTTCCTCCGCAGACGGGGCAGAAGAAGCGCATGGTGGCCGCGTGCAGGGCATGTTTCTGCAGGAGAAGCACAAGCGTGAGCGTGAGCGGGGCTGGCTGCTGCTGAGCACCGGCCGTGCCCACGGGGCGAGGAGAGGACTCCTACCCTGATGCAGCCCCGGTGGAACCAGGCCTGTTTGCACACCGGGCACACCATGGTGTGGTAGGACGTGCTGTCCCCCACGGGCTCCAGGCAGATGACGCAGATGGTGTTCTGTGATGGAGCTGCCTCCGCTGCCTGCCGAGGGCGATGCTCCCAGCAGAAGGACCTGGACAGGAGGACAGAAGGGATGGGCGTGGTGAGAAGTGCTGTGAGGAGGGCAGAGGACCAGGAAAGAGCGCCAGGCCCGGGCTCTGGCTCTGGCAGGAGGCTGGAAGGTGTCGCTGCGCGTTCCTCCCTGGAGCAGCAGGGAGGGACGGCAGCTTGGCTGCTGCTGACAGCCCTTACCTGTGGTGCCCAAAGTACTGCGTGACGCATTCCCCGTCCTCGGCGCAGGGCAGATGGAAGCTGCGCTCGCAGTCTGTCTCCGCGCAGCTGATGGCAGCTCCCCTCTCGCCACAGACAAAGCAGTGCTGGAAAGAGCAGAGCAGCCCCTGTTAGCGGTGGGCTCAGGGACTCCACGGCCAGCCCCACTTCTCCGGGCAGGGCGCAGAGCTGCCTGGCAGACAAGGCTCGTCTGCTGCGGTGGGACTTTGTCCCGGAGCCGGCTGGAAGGGCCGCGATCGCTTTCTTTGGGTCCAGGCGAAGCCGGTGCGAGCCTCTGCCGGCACCAAGCTCCCCGTTCCGTTCAGGTCCTCACCTTCTGGCCTGCCAGCTGGAGTGTGCGCTGGATGGCGCCAACGGGGAAGCCAAAAATTCCCCCCACTGGGCATCTCCATTCTAAAAGGCCATTGGCAAAGAACTGTAGGAGAGAAAAGAGCGGGATCTCGTGAGGCCGGAAAGGAAGGGAGCATCCCTGGCAGGAGCCCTAGCCCTTGAGGAACTCACCAAGCAGAATTCGTGGGCACAAAGCCCACAGCTGGCAGATGTCCGCCCGCAGATGTCCGGGTTCACCTGTGCCCGGCGGCACAGCACGCACACTGGAGAGGAAGGAGAGAGCAACCGTGAGCAGCGGTGAGCACCTGGCAGGGCCGGGAGTTCCTGGGGGCCGTCCCCAGGGCCTGCTCCGTGCCTGCCGTGCCGGCTGAGGGGCAGGGCTGGAGGGGGTGAAGGGAAAGGGGGCATTGCAGGCCCAGCAGCTCCAGCGGGCAGCCACAGTGCAAGCTGGGGCTCTCACCTGGCTCCCCAGAGTTGGGGGCCTCCTCCTTCCTTTCAGACATAATCGGCGTCGACGGCAAGAAACAAGAGAGTCAAGAAAGTCCCTGCTCTCTCCGCGCCTCACCAGGCCGCAATGAGCAGGGCCCCAGACCGGCAGCCTTTGCTCTGCTCCCGGCCCCGCGGGTCACAATGGCCACCACTGTGACATCACGGTCACCACCTCACCTCACGGGGCTGAGGGCGTGGCAGGGCGGTGGCTCCTATGGGCAGCGCGGGGTGAGGGGCCCAGTGCTGCCATCAGCAGGGAGCAAGGATGGCCTCCCTCAGGCCTTTTGCACCGCGCCCGTGCTGGGACGTGGCAGCACAGAGTCTAATAAAGGTCTGCGGGTGTGCAGCACAGCCAGCATTTCTAGTTTGTGTGTGCTGACTGACTTTGCATGGCCTGATGGTGACAGGGCAAGGTTTTGACCTGAGAAAAGAGGAGGTCTGGTGAACTGCGAGGGGGAATTTCTCACTCGTAGGGAGGTGAAGCCCTGGCACGGCTGCCCAGAGAAGCTGTGGGTGCAGGCGCTCCAGGCCGTATTGGACAGGGCCCTCTTGTAACCTGACCTGTAGGTTTCCATCCCTATGGGCACTGCAGGCAATTGGCATAAATTGAAACTTTGCTCTTCCTGCTATCCCAGAACCACAGTGGGATGATACACATACCTGGCCACCAGCATTGGGGGCTGTAATCTTTTTAAAAGGGATAGGCAAGGTAGAAGGGTGAGGGAGTTGCCCTCTGTGTTACGGGATGGATAGGCTGCAAGGAGCTGCCTTTGAAGAATGGCTGTGAACAAGTTGAGAGTTTGTAGGTTGACGTTATGTACATGACCAATCAAGTTTGTCTGCTAATCAAGGTCTACTACAGGCCTTCTGACCAAGGGGAACCTGTTGACAAGGCCCTCCTGCTTCAGCTGCAAGAGGCATCATGCTTGCAGCCTCTCATTCTGATTGGGGATTTCAACTACTCATCTTTTGGGAAGACACAGCAAGATGCAAGCAGTCACGGGGGATCCTGGACTTCACTGGCAACAACTCTTTTGTGTTGGACAGACCGACCAGAGGTGAAGTGTTTCTCGACCTGGCACTCACTTATGTGGAAGAGATCATTATGGAGATTAAGATTAGAAGCAGTCTGGGCTGCAGGAACCATCCCCTGGTCAAATTTGTGGTCTTGAGGAATGTGGGCCTGGTAAAGAGTGTATTCAGGTCCCTGAACTTCAAGAAAACAAACTTTAGGCTATTTAAGGAATTGCTGGATGAGTTCCCCTAGGAAACTGTCCTTAGGGAAAAAGGATCTGAATAAAGTTGGCAGCACTTAGGGATGCCTTTCTTAGAGCTCTTCATCACCCAGAAAAAAAAAAATCATGGAGACAAAGCAGGAAATCAACATGGATGAGTAAGAGTCTGCTGGTCAAACTGAGGAAGAAAAGAATAAGTATAAGGAGTGAAAGAAGGGATGTGTTTTCTGTGAATAACACAGGGATGCTGTCTGGATGTGCAGGGATGGGATCAAGAAAGACCAGGCATGGATGGAATTGAACTGGCAAAGGATGTTAAAAGCATCAAAAATTTTTCTTTAGATACTTTGGGCAGAAGAGACGATGCAAAGGAGAGTGCATCCTCTCCGATAAATATGGAGAGGGAGAGCAGACCTCTTCAGACATGGAGAAGGCTGAGATACTTTATTAGTTCTTTTTCTCAGTCTTCATTACCCATGAGGCTTGCCGTGTTTCTGGTATCCCTGAACTTCTGTGCTGGAGTCAGGGGTGCAAAATTCCCTGCACTGTAGAAGCAGGGCAAGTCCAAGATCACCTCATGAGGCTGAATGTGTATAATTCTATGTGACCAGACAACATGCTTCCCAGGGCTCTGAGGAGCTTCCTGATGTGGTTTCCAAGCTCCTCTTCATCATTCTTGAAGAATCATGGCTGTCAGGCAAAGTCCCTGGTGACTGGAAAAAGGGAAACATCACTCCCATTTTTAAGAAAGGAAGAAAGGAATAGCTGGGGAACTATAGGCTGGTGTCAACAGTTTGTGGGCTAGTTTGGCCTGGTTCTGTGACTAGCGTGGTGGAGGGATTTCATAAATCCTTGCATCTGGAAAAGGGAAACAGGGGACCCCAAAATAATTAAAAACAACAATCTGAGAAGAAACAAACTAATTTACTAAATATGGTAATTGGAATGCAAGATAGCACACTATAATACAATATGATTAGAATTGAAGCTAATAAATCAAATATAATGAGAGTGTCCAAAAGGTGGATAGATCTCACTATAATACTGAGGTGAGATGCGCAGTCCGGTTTAGCGGCAGGTAGGAGAGCCTGACGAAGAAGGAGAGGTCATATGTCCTACCAAGGCCTTATATCTGTTTCCCCTCAGCAGAAATTATAACAACACAGCGAACAGTCTTCTGGGGTATGTAATTCTTTTTGGGGACAGGTACCTGGAACTGGAGCATTAACACTAACTTCCAGTGCACAATATGATGTTGTGTGGAATAAGCAGAAATGATAAAACCATGACATTCCACCCCTTATTCTACTATTCTACGTCACTACATCATGCTTAATATATACAAACAAACCATAATTAACAAGCATTAAACACACGGACACACAAACCCATATATTTACATGGAATTACTGACTGCACTCCCCCAACATTAAATTTCCTTGTGGTACACACTGAACATTCCCATTTTTCTGCTTCACCCACCAAGTGGACCAGGGTGCCTGGACAAAAACAGTTCCACGAAGAGGTTTACCCTTCCCAGAAGCTGGAAATACCCAAACTGCTTTTTCCTAACATGTTCTTTACATATATTACAGGGACCTTGACAGTATGTAAGGAGCTGGCAGGACCATCGTGATTAATAGATCGAGTGTTGACCAACCAGATGGCTTCTGCCAAATGCTTTTCCCAGTTCATAAACATTCCGCCACCCACTGCTTTCAATATGGTTTTTAACAACCATTGTACAGTTTTACCAGAAGCTGGTGCATGATAGGGGATATGATAAATCCACTCAGTGTCTTGATCTTCCCTCCAGAGAGGTTTCATCCTCTTGGCTTGTTTAATTGTGGCACGTGTCACAGTCATGGATAACCTGTGCAATAGCATGCATAGTTAAATCCACCCCTCGGTCTCAAACTCATTGTATGTTGCATCTCTTCCTTGATGGCCTGAAGTTTCATGGACCCACTGAGTTATAAGTAATTCACTCTTGTGTTGCCAGTCCAAGTCTATTTGAGCCACCTCAATTTTAGCAACTCAATCTACCTGATGGTTATTTTGTTGTTCTTCAGTAGCCGGACTCTTGGGCACATGAGCATCTACATGACACACCTTTACAATCATATTCTTTATTCAGGCAGCAATGTCTTTCCACAGTTCAGCAGCCCAAATAGGTTTACCCCTTCTTTGCCAGTTATCTTGCTCCCACTGCTGTAACCACTCCCATAAAGCATTTGCCACTATCCATGAGTCAGCGTAAAAATGAAACACTGGCCACCTCTCCCATTCAGCAACATCTAAGGCCAGCTAGACAGCCTTTATGTCTGCAGATTGGCTTGATTCTTCTTTACCTTCAGTGGCCTCTGCAACTTGTTGTGTGGGGCTCCACACTGTAGCTTTCCATCTGTGATGCTTCCCCACAGTACAACATGATCCATCTGTGAACAGGGCAAATTTCATTTTTTGGTTGTTTACTGTATGGTGGGGCCTCTTTAGTACACGATACCTCTTCTGCTGGTGATGTTCCAAACTTTTTGCCTTCAGGCCTGTCCATGATCACTTCTAAGATTTCTGTATGATTGAGGTTTCCCATGTGAGCTTGTTGTGTAACAACACAATCCACTTGCTCCAAGTGGCATCAGTAGCATAATTGGTAGAGGGGACCCTTCCCTTGAACATCCAGTACAGCACTGGCAGTCGAGGTGCCAGAAGGAGCTGTGTTTCAGTACCAGTTACTTCAGAAGCAGCCCAAACCCCCTCATAGGTGGCTAAGATCTCCTTTTCAGTTGGAGTGTAGCACTCTTCAGACCTGTATCCTCGACTCCAAAATCCCAGGGGTCGGCCTCGGGTCTCTCCTGAAGCTCTTTGCCACAAGCTCCAAGTGGGACCTTTCTCTCCAGCAGCAGTATAGAGGATGCTCTTTACATACTGTCCCATCCGTACCGGCCCCAGGGCCATGCTATCTCCTGCTTAATCTGCTCAAATGCCTGCTGCTGCTCAGGACCCCACCTAAAATTATACTTCTTCCACATCACCTGATACAGGGGGCTTACAGTGAGGCTGAAGTTTGGAACATGCATTCTCCAGAAACCCACTGCACCCAGAAAAGATTGTGTTTCTTTCTTATTTGTGGGCGGAGACATTGATTTTGGTGCCTCCTGTGGCAGATCAGGTTGGTTCGTTCCAATGTTCTCTCTCTCCAGCTTGGCTCAGAGTTTGTCTTGTTCAATTATGAGGGTATTTAGTTCAGATTGGAGAGTGTCTCCCTCATTTTGGAGGGTGTCCCATTCAGATTGGAGGGTGTCTCGTTCTGTTTGAACTGAAGTTTGGACTGAAGGGAATCTTGCTCAGATTCAAAGGTGTCTCGTCAAGATTGGAGATTCCTTCTCTCAGCTTGGAGATCTTCCCCTTCGACTTGGAGACTTTCTTTCTCAGCTCGGAGACACTCTTGCCAGGTTTTGAGATTCTCTCTTCTAACTAGGTGGCTCTCTTTCTCAATCCACAGATTCTCTGTCTCGGCTTGGAGACTCTCTCTTTGGATTTGGAGACTGTTTCTCAACAAGGAGACTCTCTTTCTGTATCTGGAGATTCTCCCTCTCGGCTTGGACTCTCTCCTGGAAATCTCCTTTTCGGCATGGAAGCTCTCTGCTCATTTTGTACTGTCTCCTGGAGATTCTCCCTTTGAGCTCGGAGACTGAAATGTAGTTCTTCTTCTCTTCTATTGCAGTCTGTTGGAAATTACGTGCTTTTTCTGCCAAAGTTGTATGGGATAATGACTTGCCTTTGGACAAGGCTAGAGTGAAGCTTTGTAGGGGGGACATGAAGCTGCCACATCTTGGGGTGTGTTTGATCAATACTTGTGCAGACTTACAGTGTGTGTTCTGTGACGTTCTGAGTAGCAAAACTCCCCTTAGTCTCAGTAGCAAGCCAGGGAAATCCTTGGCATCAGAACTGCAAAGATTTCTACAGGAATTACCAAGTATATTTGAAGTGTAGAGATTCCACAGTCAAGTGGAGGGAGTGTTTGAAAGGAGACTGCGACTTATGTATATTTTTTCAGGCTAGACATTGAATCATTGTGTAATGTCTGGCAAAGTGCTTCAACACTTTCTGGCTGTTTCCCCACAGGAGATAGGGGACTCTGCTTAAGAATGAAATTTGTAAAAAGGAGTGTAATACGTAGTGGTTATAATAATACAGCTCTCTGCAAAGGCTTGGATAATCATCTTGAGTGATGACATTAGTTTGAATTTGTTTTTCTAATTGAATGAAGGTTTGACATACTTGGTTTCACGTTTCAGTTGCGCAAACTGATTGTTGATGGACTGGTGCAGAACGTTTAGTCCTTTTTTCTTTTAAAACTAATCTATAAACCAGAAAATGCTTGCATTTTAAGTGTCTTTAATTTTGTTATGTTGTGTTCTTCCTAATATAACAATTAAATTTTATTTTAAAACAAAGTGTTAACTGCAGCTAAAAAAATCATTAAATTATCTAGATTAAGAAAGACAAGAAACCCAATCCTTTCTTTTTTTTTTTTTCTTGTACATATTTTGGGACCAGATGAAAAGTTGACCAGTGGTTGCCTTCCTCATCTACAGAAACATGCATTGATTAAATGAGACACATGTTGTAAACTGTGATAACAATACCTGCTCTGGGTATTCAGCTTTTCTGGATTTTGGATTCTGGTATTTTCCAGAAGTGCCTAAATAACCATTATACAGTAACATGTAACAGTAATGGTGACCATTGTCTTCAGTGGAATGGGCTAGCAATTCATCATGTGAGCGCTGATAACATGGAACAATGATGAGCTGCACTGAGTCTGTTGCAGGAGATATATAAAGACTCATAAAATGCTAGTTTATCCTAGAAATGTCCTTTTAGCTGTGTGCTACATTCTTAAATAAAAAAGCTTTAGAACATACCTGAATGGGGCTTTTAGTAATCTGTAAGAAGAGGCCTTTCTTTTTCTTTCTTCTACTCTCTGACTCTCATTCTTTTTTCTTCTGGATGAATCCCAGAGGCTATAAAATCTCTTGAGTTTGAGTTGTTCTTTCTTCACTGTCCTTTTTAGTTAATTTTCAGTTCACTTATGTATATTCCATGTCTCTGCTTGTTCTCCCAGGAGATGTCAGACAGTAACCTCCTACACCATAGTTCAGGGGGTTTCTGAAAACGTACGTGGGGTAAATTGAGAAAAATGAGAACTAACTCATGCTAATTAATTCATAAATGCAGTATTATATATATTGCTTAAAGAGTGAAAGCACCTCGTAATACCAGAACTCTAAATTATTAATATTCACTCTACAAGGATCCCTAATTAACTGGAATAAGTTTGACCAATTTTCCTCTTATTTCAGTGCTCACATATTAGACACTAAAAGGTTATAGCTAGTGGGAACTAAAAAGCCTTCTGTAGATTTGATAGCACAAGCTCCTTAGCTATTAAGTCAAATTGGTAAAAATAAGAGCAAAAATGATCAGGCAATACCATCTGCTGATATTATAGTTGTTATTTCCTGCTGCTTTGATCAGACACTTTGTGCTGTGAAAATGTATGAAAATGCAAAGGGGTATGGTTTTTAAGATGGTACTGTCAGTAAACACTTGTTTTACATCTTACTGTGATTCTCCCATTTTGGACGCAAAACTACATTATCTCTGTCTGCTGTGCAGACTGAAGCAGTTAGGAATTGCTGTAATCTGTGTTTTGCTGTGTCTGTGTTTCTAGAGGACTCACTGGAGAGAGACAAAAGGTTGTGTGCTCCCACTAAGATCACACTGTTCCTCCCCTCCACCCTTCTGGAGACTGAGCCAATAAAAAGACCTACTATGACAAGCAAAGGCTAACTGAGAGTTTTCCCACAGTGTTGGAATCAACTAGCCTGATCAGGCAACTATGTGGTTTTAGATTACTTACATTTTACATTTGACACAAATGTGTCATCACATAGGAGAGAAGCTGACATGTAAAATGCTTTCCCATAGGAACTGCTGTTTTTTTAGACCAGCTTTTCACAATGAGCATGAAGGAACAGACATAGTGATACATATTTATGACATAAGCATTAAATTTTATGCTTTTATATGTCTGCTAAGAAACCTCAGCATCTTTGCTGGCCTGTGCAGTAGCTTCATGCATTTGTTGAGAACATTTCTTAAATTCTTAGGTTGCTTGCAGCCCACTGCTTTCATTAGGAACATGCCATTGGAAGTGAAGTCACGGCTGTAAATTATGAGACAATGTTATGAAAAATATTGTTTGCTTGAAAGGTGGATCAGGGACGCATTCATGAAGGTGCTAAGATATTAACATATTTACACTAAGCCATTTGAAAATTAGGATTTGTAGAAAAGATGATGACAGTGTATCCCCAGGGTACAAAAAGAGTTAATATAAGTAATGCATTGTAAGCGGCTCTAACTCTCTAACCTACTGTTCCACCAAGTACCATGTGTTCAATGAATTAAAGGGAGAGGGTGCTGCACAAGAGCCAGTGTATGAAAGGTAAGGCTAAAAATTAACGATTGGAGAATTTTTCTATAACCAAAATGGAATTGGAATAGCAAAATCCAACCTACCCTCATCCCCCACCCCCCCAAAAAAGGCACAGATCCCTGAGAGAAAACCCCTAAGTACAGCTGAAGTATGCTTTAAAAAACAAGCATTTTGAAATTCAGAATGTTTGTATTTCAGAATTGGGATACAGTGTAGGATTGGAATCTGAAGCATGTCAGAGACAGCATTTTCTGAGCACTGCATGAGACCCAGAACTGCATTTTTCAATGGCTGGGAGCCCAGAAGTTGTCTTAACACACAGTGTCTTCACTACAGCCACTACAGCTGATCCTAGAACCACATTATCAAAATCTTCATGTGCATTATGTATCTTATAGCTCTGGTTCAAATAAATTATAGAGAGCTGAGATGAAAAATATACTAAGTAGTCCCTAAATGGCAATACTAGTTGGATGGTGGTAGCAGCTGACCTAGTTCCTCAGTCCATAACCTCTGCTGAACTCTGTGCTCTGCTAAGTGTGTTTTCCAGTGCTCCTGCTGAGAGCTAGTCAGAAAGCACTGTCTCCCCTTGTGAGCCTCACAAGCTCCATATGCCAGGGCCTGAATCCTCATCCTGATGCCAGTGAGGTCAAGGAGCTGAACCTACTTGCTGTGCAGAGCTTCTGGAAAATGCACCAGCTTTCACCTCCTTCTTAACCCGTGGTCCTGGCCCATGAGATTCTCATCATCGATGTATGATTTTGGTGTGTTACAAATGAGGTTGTGCCCACCTAAATACGGAGGTGAGGCCTCTCGGGGGGAGTCGTCTCATGGTGGCCTACAACTTCTTCACAAGGAGGGAAGTGGGGCAGGCTCTTCACTAAGAAGATGGTCGTTAGTCATGGCCTGCTGGTGTTCAAGAAAAATGTGAATATTGTACAATTCTGTGAAATCTGTGCTCATGTTTAAATTTATTGCAAAGGATTTGCACCCTCATGTGTGTGTCTCCTGCTCCCTGCAAACACACATCTGGCAGGTCTTGATCTACACTCTACTTTTTCAGACCCTTTTGTCTGCTAGCTTAGGTCACTACCAATCCCATTCTCTTGAACTGTTTGAGCCAGACTTAGCTTTTTGATGCATTCATGCACAAAATCACAGTCTCTCAATAAAAATTCTCTGTGTCTTCTTTTGCAATTTTGCGCTGCAAAGAAATTAAATGTCTTGGCACAGACTGTGACATGGGTATGTTAATAAAAACAACCAATAGCTTGAAGTAATGGTACACAGGGAAGGTTCTGAGGTAGTATACTAGGTTATAGCAGGACAAAAAGAATTTGCAGACCCATGCATTCTTGTTACATATGCTTGGTTGTGAATTTTTTTTTTGTATGGATAAGCCATGATATCTTCCTGAGTTGGTCACATTTTATGCAAATAAATGTTTGATTATTTTTACATTGTATATTGTATCATAAGTGTGTCTTTTAAAGGATGGGTTCACTAGTCAATTGCCACCATCTCTTGATTCAAAAGACACTGTAGGCAGGGTAGTAGGACAAAAATGTAGTTTTACAATGTGTTGTGAGGAAGAAGAATTTCCTTGAGAGTGGATTGTCATTAAGGACAACAGTTGTATCCCTTATTGCTCTTTTCTCTATAAATGATGTAACTTTTTCAGTTATTTTTTGTGCTGCAGAAGGAATGCCTTCTCAGCTCATTTTGAACAAACACAAGTTAGACCTTTGTGCTCTTTTTTGTCTGTCTCCCCAGACCAGTATGTCATGCTGTGAACCTTGGTATGTTAAATGTGGAGTTTGCAAAATAGTGGAATATACTAAAATATCTTTGTCTTTTCTTTTTCAGGATTATAAAGTTTTCAACGGTGCCTCTTCAAGAAGTGTGATGAGAAATGGCTTTGGGAAACAACACCCAGAGAAGCTACTCCATTATCCCCTGCTTCATCTTTGTTGAGGTGAGTGCAGCACTCAGTTATCTCAAAAAATCACTTTGCTGGTGAGATAGCTGCAGGTGTAAGTCAGTAAGTGACTGCTTGAGTTTTCTCAGTTTTCTTCAGGCTTGTATCTATTTTCAGGCAGCATAAAGACTAGGTGTTGTTTAGAGAAATGTCAGACCTAGTAGTCTAATGGTTCATAAGCTTATCAAGCAACATTTAACTCTGTTTTCAGCTCAGTTGCAACATAAAATGTAGGTGAGGAACAGCCATCCTTTGAGTTTGAAGGAGTTGGCTAGCTCAAAGTTATGTGAAATGACAAAAAGTACAGTTACAGGAGTTGATGTTTCCACATGTTTGTTAAGTGCAACTTTTTTAAATTGGCTCAATACTCTATATGATTGACTTTTCTGTGGTGTTTTATACCTCAACACTGCTAGACAGACCAAAATCAATACTGAAACAAATAAGTGTTCAACTGGTGCTTAAAAGGCTATAAGGGTTTCTTAGTGAGGAAGTTGATCTGTGTTTGCAGGGAGAGTGAAAACTTATCTTAATTTTGATATAATTGCCATGACTGCCTGTCTGTAGTGCCACCTCTCTAATGTAGCTGGAATGCAGTGCTTACTTTTTGGCCCAAATTGTGAGATGTCTTGTGCTTATTGACAAGAAAAGCACTAAAAACAGATAAATTGTAATGCTGGATATACAGGAAGACTCACCTCATTCCCTCTGAAATCTTGGAAAGGCTCCAGTGTGCTGCAGCAGCAGGTGTAATGGGCACTGTAAATCACTGCTATTCAGAACAGGTATTTCCTCAAGGCCTTGGAAAGCACCCAGTGACATCCAGGACCTTTCTAATATTTACCCACTTGCAGTCGTCTTCTCACAGGATCTTCCCCAGCCAATAGCTAAAGTTTCTTTATATACACTCTCTACTTTCTGTGCTACCAGCTTAGCTCCAGCAGCAGTCAGAGGATCCCTGAGTATTTAATCTAAAGTCAGCAGAAGTTTTGCTTTTGAGAGCAGTGGTCAATCCACCCTTACAGGAGGAATCTGTCAGGTTGGAAGGTGAAGATGGAGGAAGAGCGTAGCAAAACTGCTATATAGCTCAACATGACTTCCCAGCTGCAGCTGTAGCAGATGCTGGTGTGGGAAGGTGGCTGTCACACACAACATGATGGATAGTTTTAAGGGAGACTTGGAAGAATGGGGAGGGGCAAGATTTTACAATTCTAATCAGAGTTTTACTGTTTCGTAAAAAAAATCATTAACAATCTGGTTAATTGCACAGGCTTTTCATTTACACCTGGGCAAACTCATTGCATATCAAATCAAAATCTTAGCAATCAGCATGTGATAAAGTCATTACCTGGATTCAGACTTTATGTAGAAGAACCTGAGTCACTCACTTACAGTAGTGGAAGTATCCCTGGCCACGGAGGGGACACAGATTTTCCTGTCCAGCAGCATTTCTGTATTAAATCTCACCTAGGGCTTCTAGCAGCCTAATTTTATGGACAGCGGTCCATGTATTGTTATAGTTCCCTGCTCCAGAATGTGTCTCACCATATCCTGTAAACCCAGCACCTGGGTTTGCTAATGCTGATGGGCTTAATCATCTTGTCAATTCGTGCTCTCCGTATCCTCTTAGTGGCTCAGCACTTGGATCTTGTTGTCTTTATGCTAAGGGTATCCTTGCACATTGGGGCCAGAGAGAAGGAGAGAAGGGGTCAAGACTGTACAGTAACAGGAGGTATTTGCCTTATTGCTGGTTATGCTAACCATGCTGAAAGTGGCCAGGAAGAAGGGTACCGCTCAAACCAACTGACCTTTCCAGTGACTTGCAGGGATTTGTCATTGACATAATGTCCAACTTCTGGGGAACCTCTGCATCCACTTCTTAAAGAGATTGAGATACTTCTTATTGAGAAACAAGCCACTATTTTATCCCATCACCTAGAGAAAGGAAGTGTAAAAGCAGAAAACAAACTACAATAAGCTCAGAAGAAACATAATGAACGCTACTAGGAATAGAATTTCTCAAATTTATTTCATGAAACAAGCTGCTCTGAGGGTTTTTAGTCCCTTAAATGTATGAATGACGAGCCTGGTTGGCAGTGTATGACAGAGCTATAAATTGTTCCTCCTGTAGACAAAACTGACATGAACCCAATAAATCATTTCTATACTTTCCTTGTCCTTTCATATGTTTGCCTTCCTGATTAAAATATAATTTTAAATGAAAAATCAGGTAGAATCAGAGAAGTAGTGTCTAAAAATGATGTTCTCTTTTCTGCATTGCATGAAAACACGTTTTCCCTGTTTTTTTGTTTTTTTTTTTTTTTATCCACAGTGGAGATTTGTATTGTAGCACTATTGGAACTACAGTGTCAGGCATTGTAGCATTAAAAAACAGGATATGTAATTTCCTGCTGGGAATGCAGAGATGATTGATAGTAGTCATTCGATCTGAAAAACTTTGCAAATCTCAAGACACGCTGAAAGCACTTTGCTTTTCATACTACCATATTTTGTGTATGAGACTAAGAGTAGAGTTTATAAGCTGTATGATACTTGGCTGCCATGGTGCAGCCAAGTGCATGGAAGAAAGCAAAAAAATGTTGCCTGCTTTCCAGATAAAGTTTATCCATGTGAAAACAATCAGGTAGTTAACATGTTTGGTGCTCATGAGTGAGAAGGGAGGTGACCATGAATGTAGTGCTTTTCATTTTTTCCAATTTTCATTTTCTTCACTCTCAGCTAACTTGAAGCAGTTAGTTATTATAAAACCTGACCTGAAGATGAATAGCTCATTATAAGAACTCCCATGCTATGTCTGAGTCTACTAATTCCATTTTTTTAGTACAAAATATGAACTTTTTAGTAACACAGAGATTGCAAGTTATGTCTAATCTGTGATGATGGGAATGATATATGAACATTTTTAGTTCCCAATTAGAAACACAATGTCACATTAAGCGTAGATTTAAAAACTGAATATGGATTCATTAAACTAATCTTTAGCCACTTATCAGATCTGAGTGCTTCTCAAAACAATACAGGCAGATTTCCAGATGGCTCTTTATTATATCATAAGGGGTATTGTTGCAGTTTGGCATTTGTTACAAAAGTTTATAATGATTTGTTATATTGGATTGTGTTAAGTGTGCAAATAATTGATTAGGAAGTGAAAGAAAGTCATGTTCTCCCCTTCCCTGACCCACCTTGGAGCATTGTTTGCAACCAGTGACAGTGGAGAGAGCCTTCAGGAAGCTCTTGTCTAGCAGAAAGACAAGAAGGACCTCATCATGCAGGTGATCTAAGGAGGACTCTTGCGCCATTGTACCTTCTCACTTAAGAATTGTATTTCCCCTATCATCATGTTCCTGCTGCCCAAAGGTACAAAGAACTTCTTTGAAGAATTTTAAAAGCCGCCCTCCCCCCATGCCCAAAGGGAACACCATAAAACGTACAGATTACAGGCCCTAGAAGAGTCCTAAAAAAATTGCAGAAACTAAGGATGACTTGTTCTATGGAAGGGGAAGGCACAAGGCACAGGACTGAGATCTAACAAATGCTTGGGTTGGTTTGATTCAGTTTTCAGCTTTTTCTCCATCATTGAAGAAAAAAAGAACAATAACAACAAAAATGTTTAAGCATCAGAACTAAAATACAAATGCATGTTGACTTTATAAAACAAGATTGTGGATTTGATCATGGGATTCCCTGACAGTGGAAAAAGTTACTTTTTTGCCCGGAGAGATTTCCAAACAGCAGATTTGACCTTGGCAGAGGGTTTCACTTCCTTCCTCCCACTTGCTGCTGGTTCCTTGGATGAGCTGCCTTCAGAGGGTTTCTTGATGGCTGGGGCTGCTAGTTTGGCTTTCTTAGCAGGGGTTTTCACCCCTAGAGGCTTTGCTTTCTCCCAGCAGGCCACAAGGGTTTTTCTGGGTTTGGGCTTGAATTATCTTCACTTCATAGGAGAGGCCCTGACTCATGATTTTGGAGGTCTTCTGCATCCTCTTCTTTGATGGTGGTTCTTCCTCCTCAGACTCTTTGGATTGTTCTTTCTCCTCAGATTCCTCTTCCTCTTTCTCATCAGATTCTTCAAAGTCCTCCTCCAGCTCCTTCTCCGGGTAGAGCACAGCTGGGCTAGGATAATAAGGGAAGCAAAGCAGAAAGGTTCCACTGAAGTTATTTCCAGAAATCTGCTCCAACCAGCTATTCTTCTCAGATCTCTGCAAGGTTCTCTTCTGCATTGTTCACATATTGCACATTGCAGCAAGGTTGGAGTAGTTTTGTTTGTCACTCAACTGGCATGTGTTCCTGCTCTGAGCGCTGAACAGGACATTGAGGATCTGCTCCTTGAGGACTGATGCTGCGTGCTGCTGACAGCTGTTTAGAAATGCAAAGAGCAGAATACCCTACTCAGGTGGCTTCAGTGCTGGATCCAGAGAGTGCAGCAAAGGCTTGGGAGCTGTTGGCTGTCTGTAGGCTTCAAATTTATTCCAGCAAGTGCAAATAGTTTACAGCAGATCATTCAAGGACTTTTCGATGGTCAGAACTTATCTCTGAAGTGTTCTAATGAATTATAGACAAGTATGACAGAAAGTTAAAATCACAACCGGGGGTTTGTTTTTCATGGTCCAATCTGCAGGTGGAACGGGGTGCCTCATCAGGACAACTGAACCTACCCTCAGGTGTAAGCGGCACATCCATGAGCGGAGGAAAGGAGCTTTTGCAGTGGGAGCACTGTGTGGTGAATCCCAGTTCTGTTTCAGGGCGAACAGTGAGCTGCTATGAGGTTTTGACCTAGCAGTGCCCCCCATGCTCTCTGGTCTTTCTCTTTTATGTCTTCTCACCTGGAGTGTTAGTACTCTGGGACAAAATGGGTACAGAAGAGCTGTGTACATTCTGACTGAACTTGGTGGGATTAAAGTGATTACAAATACTTTTCCAGCATATTTGATGCTTATGATAAGTGATAGGAAGTGTGATGTGGTGTGATGATTGTATTTCCTGGTAGATGTTGGAAAGTTATGGTTAAATATTTCGGTAAACAGCATCTGCACAAGTGTATGTGTCAAAGCATGCAAAAGACTTTTGAGCCATTATGTCTGTGTTAATGGTACTTCTTAGAGAAACAATAAGCAAGCAGCATCTTGTCATTGTTTTTTTATTATAACCTTCTCATCACTTGTGACTCAATGGCAATTAAGATTATAATGGCTAACTAGATAATAAAAGAAGAAGAATATTCAGGAATTTCTGACTATATGGCACTTATACTTTCATTTTCCTCTTCCTTCTCATGCTGGCTTGAGGGCTTGAGTTGTTTTAGGGTGAGAGTTTTATGAGGATTAATTTTCAAGTACAGTTCCTTCTCGAAGATGCATCTGAGGTGTCTTCACACAGTAAAACAGAGGAATTTTCTGGCTTCAGATTTAATTAAATTGTCTTAAACTGATCAAAGAGTTGCTGAATACCAAGAGACTTTAATATGACTGATGCATGTGTCACATTGTGCTTTTTTGTGGATTATTGTAATCCTGATGTTGACAGGGTAGGTTAGGGCAGGCTCAAATAATCAAAACCATCAAAACTTAAAACACTGGAGATCTCTCAAATTCTAATCTGAAGATCCTACCTTTTCATGCTGATTCCATTATCCTCAGGAAAGCTTTTGCAGGCAGAGCAGAAACTGTTTCTTCTTGACAACTCAATATATTGCACATTGCATAGAACTGAAGATTTTGTAAGAAAAATCTTTTCTCTGTTTCCCTCTCAGAAAGAAAATAAAAAATGCTGCAGAACACAAAACATTACTCTTTTATCTATTCTGAATAAACTGTATATATGTTAAAGCCTCGCAGGATCTCTTATTCCATAGTCACTGAGGTAATTTTTCTTTACTTATTCTGCTATTTTAGTTTTGGACATATTGAATTATCTTCCAACACCAATTCAAAGTTAACTCTAAAGGAAATAATATACAGATCGAAACCTGTTCATTACTTTCTCTGCCTGTTTGCATTTTCCTGCCAGTATTTTATGTAGTCAAGCCAGTCACTGAACTTTAGCAGCAGAATTTCTTCAATATTGAAATCATTTGTGAAAGTGAGACAAGTGCCTCTTGAACAACAGGCATTTGGAAACTATGAAAAAATCACTAGAAAAAATCACTAGAACAGTCATGGTATTCTTGCCACATTTTTTACTTCTGATGTTTTGTTTAAATGTTCTGAAACCTCAAAAGATTGTCCATTTGGGTGTACCAGCTGGTGATCTGTAATTCTGAGCAGAGTATTTATGGACAGTTGAAAGCTCTGGTTTACTTTACCAGTGCAGTGTGAAGGGTCTTTTTCTCTGTGTTGTGGTCCTCAAAGCAACATTTGTAAGGGGCATAGAATACATTGGGAGTGACTTTGTGTTTTGTTAAAAAAAAAATTGTTTATCTCCTAAGAGAATCCTGCTGTTTGTATTACAGTGACTAGCATTTCTTAAAGGACGTGTGAACATAGACTTGTTTTTTTTGGGGGGGATGGTCAATATATGGGTTTTAATTTTGGCAAGGCAATGTCCAGTTCTCCTAGAAAACACACAAAAAATCCAGGCATACTTTAGTATAAATATCAAGTAAAGAGGCAACAGGGGCTAAATTTGCTTCCAACAATTGCAGTGATCAGTGGCTGCATTCTGTAATGGTATCCAGTATTCACTTTGTGGGACTTTATGATTTTGGTTCCTGCTGAGGCAGACAGGAAAGATTCTCCAGTGGGTGGCACAAACTTCTGCCTTGCTGTAGAACTCAAGCATGTCCAACCTGCGGCCCACAGGCTGCACGCAGCCCAGCACAGCTTGTAATTTGGCCACCCCTTGCCCTGAACCCCCCTGCAGAGGGTCTTCCTGCTGAGCAGACCCTTAGCACCAGCAGGACATTAGTGTGCCATTAACCCTGTCTGGGCTGACACCAGGGCATGGGGCACAGTGCAGTGCCAGTTCCAGTGATGGCATGTAACTGTATGTATTTTGATACATTGGCTAAACACAGTCCTGTGAACGGTGAAGAATATGCAGCCATGCTTTTCATTGTGATAAAGGAATTTGAGAACTGATTTCAAGATTGCTGAAAAAATTATTTTTTCATTTGCAACTCCATTTTCAGTCCACAGAAGTACACTACTTGTAAATTTTCAATTGGACAGTGCAAAGCCGCAATCAAAAATCTAATCAAATCTCTTTACCAGACTTTTGTGTGCCCTCTCTTGGCAGAGAGAGATATTTTTCTCTTCACAGTCATGCCTTATTTACGCCATTGCTTTTGGCAGTACATACATTTGTGAACAATTGTTTTCAAGGATGAAGTGCAGAAAGAGTGAAATTTCATCAAAAATTCACTGGACACTTTGAGGCCTCATTATGAGAACTCACTATACAGCCAGTTCCAGAACCAGATTGAGACATTAGTTTCACAAAAACAGGGTCACATATTGCATTATTTTTGTGATTTTGTTGCTGTCTTGTTTAAATGTTTTAATAAAAAACATTAAAAAATAAAATAACTTTTGTTATGTATTTTATATATATTATGTATTTAATGAGGGCTGCTCCAAAAATAGTGCCTGCTATTTTATGACGTTGGCCCACAACACCAGGGGTGAATGTTGGTAGTATGGCAGTTGAGGTTGAACCTTCCCACCAGTATCCTATTATATATTGTAGCTGACAGATGGCAGTGGGTCGGGTAGTCTGGTAGAGTGGCATCTGATATGGAAGCAAAAGTGTGTCACTGAATTCCTTTATGCAGAAAATTGTACCCGTTACCATTCATCAGCATTTATTAATGTTTTTTTGAGACTAATGAGTGGATGTGAGACGGTGGGTGGTGTGTTTCAGCAGTGGCAACAGCAACAATGGGTCACTTCTGTTGGCTGTTACGAGGATGGCACATGGGCTCTTGCTTATTGCTGGTGAAGATGGAGAGCTAATGGTGGTGACTGTGTTGAAAAATAGTATTTTATAGCTGAAAGTTTGCTCTATCAAACAGTATTATTGTGCTCTTTGTATCAGCTGTAGTTTCCATGGAAGTAAATAAGAAGCATTAGAATCATGAAATCATAGAATAGCTCAGGTTGGAAAAGACCTTCTAGATCATTGAGTCCACCTGCAACCTAACCATACTGCCCTAACTCTAACAACCATCCGCTAAATCATGTCCCTGAGCACCAAATCCAAATGGATTTTAAACACATTCAGGGATGATGATTCAACTACCTCCCTTCTCCAGACTAAAGAGCCCCATTTCCTTTAGTCGCTGCTCGTAGGCCATATTTTCCAAGCTCTTCCCAAGCCTTGTTGTCCTTCTTTGGACCTGCTCCAGCACCTCCATGTCCCTTCTGTACTAAGATGCCCAAAACTGAGCACAGTACTAGAGGTGGGGCCTCACCAGTTCCAAGTACAGGGGCAGGATTACTTCCCTAGTCCTGCTCACCGCACCATTCCTGGCACCCAAGACAATTCCTCTAAACTAAGAGCATCCCAGACAAGCCAAAAGGTTGGACACTCATGGCATAAGTAAGTGTTTGTTGTGGTTCTGCACACACTATCCCAGTGCCTTGTTCCTCCATCTGCACACTGCCATCAGTGCTAAGTACTAGGCAGCTATCCTGCGATATGGTGAGGACAAAACACCCTAAGGGGCATGTTGTGTGCTGGTGTTGTATAAACTTGCCATCATTAGCTGTGCTAGTTAGATGATTGTGTGAACTGATGGTGACAGATGCTGTGCGAAACCAGAGGCACTTCTCTTGGTGCGAAATGATGTTTCTGAATAATCCCTATGCTTCAGTCATTTCTGTTTTGTGAGACTCATTGCTTTGTTTCTTATTCACTCAGCAAATACATCCATTTCTCTTTGTCTCTTTATAAATATCTCTTTATGCTCCCCATTCCTTATTGCTTGCTTTCTTGGTATGTCTATCACATACTTCTTTGTTCCAGACGATAATTCCATAGCATACCATCAGCTTAATCTCATTAAATGGGTGCCTGATGAGTATTGGTTTGATTTTGCTGAATTGCTAGGCGGCTCTACTGTCATAGAATCAAAGAATTACTTGGGTTGGAAGGGACCCTGAAGATTAGTTCCAACCCCACCTTTCCACAATAGGAAATTTAATTTTCTGAATAGATATTCCTTCTGGGTCTCTCACAATTAGACAAAAAGTACAAAACCTTGTACAACAGAAATCTCATAGCTGAAATGAGCACTCTGGAAGAAAACAAATTGCTATTTGATTATCTTCTTGAGGACATTTAGAAATTAACATTAAGGGCCTACCGAAGAGGGATTAACTGCATTACTACATTTTTTCTGTAAAACATAAGTGAACAAAGGATTGTACTGTTGCCTTGCGCCCCATATGAACCCAATTTTATATCCCCTGTTTTTATTCTGAAATTTTCCCACCGCAAATAATCCACTTGACAGCCTGAGTATTGTCTCAGGTTCTGCACCAATTAATTTGATGCAGTTTTCAAGGAAAAGATTAACAGTAGCAAAAATTCTTTGCTTTTATGGGTGATTAAAAATTGAATTTGGTAATGGGAGAAACTGCTGTGAACACACTGCTTTATCTGTTTTGCTGTGTCCTGAAAATCACCAACAGTTTTTATGATGACTTAAAATTGTACTTCATTGGTCTATACAACCAGGTTCAGAAAGAATAGTGATTTTTTAATTACTCTGTAATAGGGGAAATAAATAAGGTTTGCTTTGATTTTTAAGAAGAGAGATGCTTTGCAAATTTTTTATTTAAAAAACACACTTTTGGTAGATTACTGCTAGAAAAAATTAGTAATTAATATTGTTTATAAATGAACTGTAAAAAAATATGTTAGAAAAACAGAGTTCTTTCATTCAAGTTTCAAATGTTGCATATTCAGTCCTCTACAAATCATGGTATTTCTAGTAATGACTGGACAACTTTGATTAGGCTTAACATAGGAATCAATGTGAAAATAAATGTAACAATGTATAACATGGGCAGATGTTAAATGATTGTTGTTAATGAAAATTACTGCTGAATTCTTTCCTTTTTTCAGAAGTACACTTAGACTGTAGTATTTGTTGCAGATTATGATAGATGAGGTTTTTGTTTGTTTGTTTGTTTGTTTCACTGTTCAAAGATCTGAAGGTGTTTCATATTTTCTCTCTCAAGCATGCAACATTGAGCTCTTTATTTACTCTGATGAAAGAAAATCTGACAGTCATTGTAGATGCAGTGCATTATCATGAGATTGACCATGCCATGACACAATTACACCATTTCTTCTGATCTGCATCTGTGAACATACATTTTCTGTAATCTGTAGGAATATCCCTACATTTATTTAGGATAATGCAAAAAAGGTGGGAAGGAATGAATAGGAATCCAAAATCCATATTGAGTAACATTAATTACAATATCCAGCCTTCCCAGAACCTGTCAGTAGGAAAGGTATGAGAAACCTCAGAGCAAAGCAGGTTCTCAATGTATATTTTGCGTTACCAAACCTATGGTATGGTAAGAATGGCAAAAGAAATCACTTCAGGCCACCAGCCAGCCAACCAACCGCTCCAGACAGCAGTTCTAGTGTTACAGGGGTAAAGTCATAGGCAAGTATCAACAGTTCAGCTTTTAAAGAACACTGACGTTTTCATTCTTCAGAAATTCCAAAAAGTTTTAGCACTGATTTCAAGAATCAGCCTGCCAAGTCTTGTGCTTACCTTACCAGTCTAAGATATAGGCCCATCCTGGAACTTCCCCAAAACTGGTATCTTCTCCCTTCAAATCACAAAGGAATAATAATCCGATTACCACAACAAAAAGAAGTAAAGCTATTATGGCTGCAACAGTGTGTAACAGCAAATAAAACAAAATATAGTTTTAAGGAGAAATGATATTGTATGTTTCTGTATTTCTAACTCACTTAGGTTGGTGCACCTCAGGTTTCGTGACTACTCATGAGGGAGGCCTGCTCATCCTCCTCAGTCCATCCCCACATCCCAGATTTTTAGCAATAAATATAATTTTCTCTAATACATTTGCAGTCAGACTATACTTCAGTGATGTGTTTCACAAGGAACTTCAGGGAAACACTGAATATAATACAAGTAGTTTTCAGATCATTTTCCAGAAGTCTAGCCATATACTGTCCAGTTTTGCACAGACTCTATGTTTGTACTCAGCTGTGAACAATGTACAGCCACTTGAGATAGTACATGAAAATCTTCCATATGAAGATGAATTTGCAGGAAATCTATAAGTGTAAATTGGTGTTTTGGAATTTGTTACTTGTGCAAATTGTGCTAAATGGGTGCTGAAGCCTAACATACCTGAAATCATAACTCATGAAATCATTCTTCATGATGGTGTTTACTTACAGTAGTGATTAGAGGTTGACCCACAGGTTCAGAGTCGATGGGTCTTAACAATTTCTATTCAGCTTGATGTCATGCATAAAATAATACTTCTGATGAATTTAGCAAGCTCAGACTTTCTAAGATTTGAGATATCTGTGATTTTGGTATATGCTATGTTAAATTGTATTAGCTCATCCTGGAACACTCCAGCTTTAACTTAACAGTCAGGAATAAAGAATCATCTTCATGTTAAAGCAGGAAGATTGAAAGGATCAGATTTCAGCTAGGGATGGATTTTTAGAAAGGGCTGATAGGTAAGTGATTAATCAGTATGTCACTAAGCATCTAGTCAATGCTTGGGTTACACAGCCCAAGAAAACAAGTGGTTGTTCATAAGAGTCTGTAACTCTCACTTTCAAGTGATGTGTTCATAGTACTCACTGGGACTACCATCTGCACCAGCCTAAGCATACGTAGAGCCATGTCAGTGATTTCTGTTGGTCTTGCAGTAAAGAGTTTGTTTTTCATGCAGTGCACCATAATCTGTGGCTAGGGATACTGCACAGAGGTGGAGGAGGTGCATGAAACTGGGCTGGTTTGCTCCAAAGTTTTACACATACCATGAATTCAGTTTTATGCTTCTTTCTCTTGATGTCCTTTGCAACCTTAATGCATGAAGGGATGAATGGGGAACCTTGCTGAATACATGGGAAGATATGCTCTAAAAGGTTTAAAATTAGTTTGAACGATTGAACTTTTTGTGACGTTGTAGCAATTAATAGCTTCTTACATTTCTACAGTAATTACTGATAAAGGCTACCAAAAACATGCTGTAGTCAGATGAAAGCAGGTTGGAAATGGCTGTGAAATTATTGCTGGTGCCACTGTCAGTTTTGCCTCTGACTTCAATAGGGTAAATTTAACAGCTAAAAGATTGTCTAGATTTGGCTACGTATTGGCTGAATTGCTGCTGCATTTCCTTCCCCCAGTTCTGTTATTAAGTGTTGCATGTATATCCTGAAAAATCAATAATCCATTGTTCATCACCACTTAATGGCTTAATTTCTGGAGTATAAACTTTGCCTATCTGGAAGTAGTTATTTAGGGCAATAATGCATCAGAACTTGTTACATGCTTTATTAAAGCAAAGAAATGTATTATATGTGTATTCCGTGCAAAAGTTCATTGTTATGGATTTAATACCATTTTTATCTACTGGGATTTAAAATCTCTTATCAAAAGAGTTTGTGATATTTTGTTTTTCATAGTAGAGCTATTGATTAAGTTCCTATTTGATTTATTGTAGTCTATAACCATTACTGCATTTCTAATAAAACAATAGCAAAAAAAAAAAAAAAAGAATAAATGTAGCTCATAAATGTAATCGAGTTTCTTATTAGTGCCTGCCAAATGTAAGATTCCAGTTATAATGGCATGAATTAACCTTTCAAAGAGACTGCATCACAGATTACACTTTTATTAGCTTTATGATTCTGCTAATCTTTGACTTGGAGCCAGTTAAATCAGCAGTCATCCATGATTTTTATGAGCTCACTTGAACCAGCCAAATCAAAAATCAGTCCTGTTCTGGTTTAGTGGTTGGAAACATGTGAGACTCTCCATCTGGCTAATTGTAGGAAGAGTATGGCATGGGTCTCATGAATTCATACCAGCATGGGTTTATCATGATGAGTTTCAGGCTTTTCATTCTTATTGCAAGAGTCTTCCTGTAGACATGAAAGTTAACAAACACTGGGGAACTGGAAGAAATTTGCAGTAGATGTGATTTGAATAAGGAAGACAGCCAGGGTCAGCTGAGTCAGAGACCTAGGTCTACAGTTAAGCAAGTTAGAAGAAAGGTTATAGGCTTGCAGGAAAATTCAGATGGGAAGAGATCTCTGGAGGTCTCTGATATCAGCATATACAGAGAAGCAGCAGCTGGATTAAATAATACCAAACTTCTTCAGGCTAATGACTGTAGCAAATAGAACTGAATATTTCTAGTTATTTTGACAGAATTAACAGATGAAGGGAATATTATCTTCAAGTGAAAAAAAAAAAAAAAAAAAAAAACCATAAGTAAACACTAAAACCTAGCGACTTTGTGCAAGATTTCAAAATTCACGTTTTTCTTTCTTCCATCTCCTTCTTCAATCTCTGCATTCATAATTATGTAGAAAAATGATTACAGATTCTGGAAACTGAAATGGCCACTGTTGATTTTTTAACATGACTATTGTTAGATTATAAACTGTGATTAAAAAAAAATTTATAAAAGGATTGGCTCAGACACAATTTAGAAGCAGCAATTAAGATTCAAAGTGATAATGTAATTGTGTTTTTTTTAAAGCTTCTTGTTCAGCTGGAAAAATGTTGGAGGCAAACAACATGGATTTTATAAGGCAGTATACATGAATAAGACTGTGTCCATGTACATGAAATAAAACATCTTTGACAGTTGCCTGCTTATTTTAAAACATTGTCTCCATTTGATTCTTCTGATTGGACTGAGCGATCTGCTATCTTGGTATCGGTAGACAGTTTCTTTTGGCAGTGACTGCTGCATTCATCAATGTCTAACTACTGTAAACCTGCACTGCACTATTAAATAACACCTATCTAGAAGCACAAGCACATTTTATGAATTTTAATGTGAGTTATTCTGTTAATGACAAAGATTCACACTCCAGCCACCTCCCAGGTTGTCAACTTATGAAGAAAATCTTTAAATGTAGAAGAAATAAGCAACAGAATAGGCAGCTAAAGAGATGATAAGGTCATTGTTGTTAGAGTAAGACTAGATTTGATTTTCCACCTTCTACAGACAGTTTTGGAATGAATTCTGGCCAGCCATGATACAAGGGGATCTGGTATCTTTACTGAACACAGTGATCAATCACAGGAGTATTGGAATGTCAGATAATCTAAATACAGGACTTGTTAGGGAACTTCTATCAGAAAACACTGATTGTTTGGGACTGAGTGTTTTCTTGTCATTTTTAATTTATTGTATTTACTCTGCTAATAGATAGTGAGCCACTCATTCACTTAGGATGAAACTAGAGATCCCGATTTTCTATGATTCACTGTTGTTGTATGGCTTTTTATCTGATACAACTCCATAAATTTACCCAAGTCCATATGTGCAGGTATGCAGCTGGGAGCTCTGTTCAGTGGAGCACCTGAGCCAGATGAACTAGAACTATGTGGCAAGAGTAAAGAGTGAGTGATAGTGGTAGGAGACTCCCCCTGAACGTGGGGAACAAAGGCACCCCTCCTGCCCAACCTGATCTGCTGTCTAGAGGCTGTGTTCCAGATGCAGTGTCGCAGGGCATGGGAGCCCAGACAGTGGTATCTTCCATTCTGGCAGTGAGGAGGAAAAGCCTAAGGAGGACTGTCTTGATCCTGTGGGTAAATGTTGGTTGCACAGCGATGTCAGCAGCAGGATTTTTGCCTTCAAATGACTGTAAGACTCCCTTTGAGAGTCAAGACTTCTTAGAATTGGATCCACATGACCAAATAGGGCAGAAGTATCTCTGCGAAGAGGCTGGACAACATGGAGATGAAACCTTTACAGTAGGAATGGAGAGGGAGGGAGAGAATGACCAACAGCCATATGAGAAAGTGGTCAGATTGGAAGGACAACGTCCAACCAAAGGGAGCAGCATGGTATGAAAAGGAGTCACTAATCAGCAAAACAAGTTAAGTGAGATCACATCAGATATGAGCACAAAAGTAAAGGAGAGGAAGAACTTCCGTGCTTTTTGGGGAAATCAGTACAGTTTGTTGCCTTTCTGTCATTCTGTGCATTATCATTCATGATTTGGGCTCATGTATTCTCTGGTGAAAGGACACAATCACACACACTTGTTTAGGATTAATGAAGGACTGTGCTCTCCTTGGTGATGTAGCAATACATCATCTCACATAACTGGAGTGCTGCCATGGGTAGACAAGAGGCTTGTTAGGAAGGACAGGATGCGAGAGCAAGAATGGAGAGTGACTTTTTATGTAAGAGTAGCTGGGCCAAGGATGTCTGCCTTGGGAAGGGTTCTGAACCAGATGAGACCTTGTGGATCGGAAGTAGCAAGTAAACTAGAATGTCTGATATTGTTTGGATGTCAAGTGGGAAGTAGACTGATCAGGAAGTAGCAGATGTGGTACCAGTTCAGACAACTGGAAGAAGCCTGTGAGAAGGAGGTACCTACACAGGTATTTGCTAGAGGGACAACAAAGCAGAACATAAGCGTTTCAGAAGGTCTCTAAAGTACACTGGTGACAGCTTCTTGAAACTGATGATCAAGTTGCTGATGTGAGATGCTTGCTTGACTTCATATCTCCAGGTGATCCAGGAGGAGTATAAGACACAGGCTGAACATAAGGGATGGGATTAGGAAAGCCAAAGCCCACCTGGAGCTCAATCAGGAAAGGAATGTAAAGGTCAACAAGAAAATTATTTATAGGTACATTAGCAGTAAATGAAAGAATAAAAAAGACCTGGGCCTACAACTGAACCTGCTTCCACAGGGAATCTGGTGACAAAGGACACAGAAAAGTTCAAGAAGTACTCTGTGCCTTCCTTGCTTCATCCTTTACCAATAAGATCGACCTTTGAGAATCTAATGCTCTTGAAGCAGAAATGTTTGGTTCAAGGGAGCTTAAAATTAGTGGAGGAAGATCAGCTTAAGGAACATTTAAACAACTGGGCATACACAAGTCCATGAACTCCAGTGAGGTGCACACATAGAAGCTGGCTGATGCTCCCACTTGCCACCCTTGAGAAACTTTGAAAGGTCATGGTGACTAAAATAGGTTATTGATGACAGTAAGAGATTAAATGTCACTCTTGTCTTCAGGAAGGACAAGAAGATTCAGGGAACTGCAGGGTGGCCAGTTTTTGCTCAGAGCAATGGAGTTACTAATCCTGGAAACCGTGTCAGATCATACAAGGGACAAGAAAATGACAAGGAGTATTCAGCATGACTACTGATTTCATGGAGCAGAAGGCACCTGGGATGACGGTGGACAAGCTGAACATGAGATAGTGATGTGCCCTTGCAAGAAAGAAGGCCAACTAGCTCCTGGTCTGCTCTGGAAGGATGTGACATTGCATCTGGAACACAGCCTCTAGACAGCAGATCAGGTTGGGCACGTGGGGTGCCTTTGTTCCCCACATTCAAGGGAGTCTCCTACCACTAGCTCTCACTCTTTACTCTTGCCACATAGTTCTAGTTCATCTGGCTCAGGTGCTCCACTGAACAGAGCTCCCAGCCACTGCTGCATACCTGCACATATGACTTGGGTAAATTTATGGAGTTGTATCAGATAAAAAGCCATACAACATCTCTTCCAGAGATAGGTAAAGGTGATCCTTCCCTTTTGCTCAGTACTCATGAGAAGCATCTGAAGTGGTTTGTCCAGTGTTGGGCTCACCAGTACAAGAGATCTGGACTTACCAGGAATAACTCTAATGAAAAACCATGAAGATGAATGAGAGACTGGAGTGTCTTTAATATGAAGAAAGGCTGAGAGGGCTGAGGCTGTTCAGCTGAAGGGAGAACACTAAGGAGGAGATCTTATCAATGTGCATAAATACTTAGAAGGTTGCAGAACCTTTACTCTTTAAGATACTTTAAAACATGACTGAACATGAATTTGGCCATCCTGATTTTGGCTGGAGCAAGGGGCCTGGAGTAGGTGATCTCTGAAGATGCATGCCAACCTCACCAGTTAAGTGGATCACAGACAGCAGTCTGGCATCACATCTAGATATGTGTGTATCTGGTCATTACTCCACGTAGTCGTTCTCTTATTTGATGGGTCTACTTTGTGCTGAAATAACTACTGTAACTCCCGTGTTATAAGGTAAGCTACATTTCAGTTTTAGAGCTGGGGAAACAGAGGCAGAGACACTTGCCTACATAGATTCCTTAGACTATTGTCAGAATCTCATCATCAATGTAGGACGTCTTTTATCTTGACTTCTGCTGCAGGTTGAAACTTGACTCTCAGATTTGTCTAAGAAAACCTAAGTGCATTTCAGTAGCTGCTAGCTGAATTCTTCCTTCTTTATAACTCTCTTCTTTCTTCAGTGGATTTAAACTATCAACAGAACTTTTGAAAGATAAAGAAAGCAATTTTCTTTTAGAGCTATATATTTATGAAGTTATATCTCCATTGCAGTGGTGCAACATTTTAGAATGCATTTTAGTAATAAGTCAATGCAGTCATCTAGAAAGCTGCTATCTCTGAAACACCATTACTCAGCCTTTCCCTTTCTTCTTTTCCTCAGCAGGTAGCAGAACAGGAATATTGAAGTATTAGTCATTTGAAAATGATAAAGTGTTTTTATGTATTTGGGAAAGAAGGGGGATTAAGTAGAGGCTTAAAATGTCAGCCTGCTGTGCCACTATAGGAAAGAATGAAAAGAGAATATTAGACTGCTGCAAGAAGTAGTTAATAATAATAAATGAAGAACTTGTCAGCAGGGCTAAGAATTTAAGACTGTCATTTGTTGTAATTGATGAAACTATCAAAGCCCCATTTATGAAGGGAAGAAACAGTCCAGGCACACAGGAGTAAGGATCCTGACCACAAGGAGAGTGAAGAACCAAATGCCTGTCAAAATATTCCTTAGAGCACATAGCAGTTTGATTCTTAGCAAAGAGCTATAAAATATGCTCCTTTTTGGCATGACCACAGGTAGCTTGTGGAACTGCCACCTATCGGAGGGAAAGCCCCTTCTATGCAAAGACAGATGGGTCACAGGATCTGACCATAGCCTCTTGTCTGTGGACACGCATTAATTTCTGCCAAATTATTTACCTGTTCCTAACCTCAAACATCAACCCATAGCATTTCCGTGATTATTAAAACTTTCACATAAAAGAGTCTGCTGTTAACACCTTTGGAAATCAGTGTAGCAGCATTATTTTTTTCCAAAGGTGACAGAAATAGGTCCAAAATATGTGGTGTCTAAGTGTTTGGCTTGTGTGACACTTTGTGCTTACTTTCAAATATTCTGAGTCGTGAAATACTGTAGAACAGTGGTTTTACCTAAACATTAAACTGAATTAATTGCTGTTTCTCTAAACTCACAGCTCTTCAGTGTTCTGGTCTACTCACAAATGTTCACTGAAATATAACTGGGAGAAAGTACTGATTTTTTTTTAGAACTAGATTTTCTTTCTACTCAAATCTGCATTGCCCAAAGGGATTGCTTTTAAGAACCTGAAAGGATCTGTCTCTGCTTGAGATTGTCTTTCCTAAGAGGCAAATTGATGAGCAGAGATGAACAGGGGTCCTTTTTTTGATTTCTAGAACAGGAGAGATGAAAGCTATGAAACAGCTAATGAGAGAGCAGATTTAGAGAGTATTCTCAGTATGAGGAAAGTAGGACTATGGGCCTTCTGGAGAGCTGCTCTTTCTAACACTGCACAGCAACTCTGTGACACTTTTGTAAGGAATTCCTCCTGAGAAAGTGCTTGTGTAGACCTGCAAGGTAAAGGTGCTGGGAATGGAAAACAGCTTCCTCTTCCTTTGGCCAAATATGATGCCAGCAGCTTTTAGTTCTGTCCATCTGACAGGGAACTTTTTTTTATCTTCTTTGGTATTTGTCAGAAGAGTAATGATGTGCGGATGAGGCAATGGCCTACTGATCCCAGTGGCTGCTTGAAGGAAGGTAACTCCTTTTTTTCCAAGTAGAGGAAAGTTGGGAATGATTTTCAGGAAGAGAAAGATGCATCTTGGACATGAAAAAAGAACTCTTTATCAGGAGGAATGTTCTCCATTGCAGAAAGCTACTCTGCTGTAGTGCACTTTGGCATTATCCAGAAGTCAAGGTTGGAAAAAAATCACTTGGCAACTGTGTTTTTCTTTGAGCTTTACTCAAATATTTATTTACTGGAAATGTTACTCAGTCCATCATTAATATTTAAATTTTGTGGTCTGAAAATAAGCACAAGGAAAATAAGGATTGTGTTTTGGTGTGGTTTGGTTTTTACTTCCTTCAGATCTTTGCTCCCTTCGCATTTTACTTTATCTTAATTCTTTTTATCATCTGATACTCCCATTGCCAGTCCTTTCAATCTGCAGAAAGATGCTTGCTTTTCTACCTGGAAGGACACCTCTGAAATCAAAACATATCTCCAGATCTCTCAGTGAACAGCTCACCTTAACGATACCACATGAAGAAGCCATGGAGCAGTCATGAAGAGCATTCAGAAAACGAAATATTGGTTTGTTGCACCAGAATCCCAATTCTTGTCAGGATCAGATGCTGCTTGTCATATGAGGAATAATAGATTTTCCCACAGTTCCTATGTAAGTGCAAATAGTCGTTAAATACCTTTAGAGTACACAACAGATTTAACAGCTTTTATGAGCCATTTGTACAGTGAAATACCATCAGTCAGTGAGCCATTTTCAATATTTTATTGCAACTCGGAAATTGTTTTAGCTAGGGGCAGGGTTTCAGCTTTCAAGGGGTCCTTCTGTTGGACAATTCTATGGGCAACGGCCTTATGCTGTTGTGTGTGCGTGTGTGCCAATCAAATCAATTTTTTACAGCATTAGCATGCTATTTCAAAACTAAGTAGGTTGTAGTCTTGTGTTTGGTTACTGAAATTATGTGGGTAATAAAATACAACCAGATTTTTCAATAAAAATGATTATTTTATTTTCAGTAAAAGTGATGCCCAGGATGACTCACATCAGATAGCTGAGGTTAAGGTCTGCTGTCAAAAAGAATCAAATACAAAACAGCTCTTTCACAGAAGGACACATTCTGTTTCAAGTCAGAAGGAGACAAAACTCGAGACCAAATTCTCACTAAATCATTTTGGAGTTGCTCTGAATTTTACTACAGTTTTATTATGTTACTTTATCGCAACACCTAAGTAGATCAACAGGTTTCATAAATTCAGAGAATATGTAACAGACCATTAGATGGTCCAGAGAGTGAAAAGCAAATTCCATAACTTTATCCAGAAACTAATGTTTTATATACAGTGAGTCATTCATAACTAAATGCACCTCTTTCATAAAAGTATCTCACGTGGTACAAAGATAGCCTGGTAGGACATGGTAGGACAGCTGTCCCACACACACCCCTCTTCATACATTATTTGGGTTCATTTGCTTGAGTCCCAGCGCTGCCAACTCTGATCCCTATACTCACTGGAGCATCATTAGGCTTCAGGAAGATTTTAGTCTATTGGTTTCTAATGAGATTCCTCACTCTTGCTATAGTCATTGTCAATTCTAACCTGAGCTCAGGTGTATTTTAGGAAAAAAAAAATCTTATTTTTTAAGGATCAGATCCAGAATCCTTTGATGCACAATTTGGAGAATAGCTCTCCAACGGCATCCTGGTAGACTGTTTTGTATTTCCTACCCCTTCTCTGGGCAGTTTCGTGATATGGAAAAAATTCAGCTTGTGTTTTGAAGAATAAGTGTCAAATGTTCCGAGTTTTGCAACCAAACAAGTTCTTTCAAAGCATCTGTTTCTAGCAGTGGCTGCTTGTATGATTCTCGAAACATGAAAGTATTTGTAATTTGTGGAGTAGAGAAGAGTTTCATCCATGAGTCCAGAGGGCAACTCCAAGATTTTCTACTGTCTGCTTTGGGAAAGCCCTAGATACATAGGCCATCCAGCTCTGGAACATGACTCATCAGTCCATTCTATGTGGACTCTATATGGCCATTCATGTCTGCCATTAGAATATCTCTTATTCTTCTCTACTTGTCTTGCTCTTCTTAGTTGGAGATCAAGTCTTAAAACTTGAAGATACATCAAGCTAGAAAAAAATCTTCTCCTTGAGAGAGGATTGTGTAGATATTATTGATGTTTGTACATACCTGAATACTAAAATATTTCAGTCATGTTCTCTTCATTTGAAAATGCTGAATCTACAGACACTCTAATGGGAATAGAAGGGAAAGCATGGGAAGATGTGGGAAAATGTGCCCTTCTCTTCTTCTAATTCAATGTCAGAGTAGTCAAAACACATCTATGGTCTGCTACTGTTGCTAAAAAGAAACATTTAGAACAGATGCCATTTTAAGGCAGGCTTTTCTCGTAAGAAAATTACTCTCTGCCATAGTTTGTTGATCATTTTAAGGTGTTAATTGCTGGAAGCAGCAGTTTCCTGGCTGCGTGCCATTTGGAATTGGATGGTGCATTAATGCCACCTGCCGAAAAGCTCATGGGATCTGCTTGAGGGAAAATACACATTATACTTGAGGCTCAGAGTTTTTAATAATACTTTGTGATAACATTCTCTCTGTTCAAAAATAAAAATAAAAATTCTGATACATTATCCCCTTTGACGGATGGAAGTTTAATTCTTTTTTCTCTCCTAGCTTTTATAAATCTTCTCACATTTATCAGGGAGACTATCAAACCCAATATTATTCCATGCTTCTGAGATTTTAAAGGAAAATTGCATCATATGCATCAGGTTTTTCTACGAGAAGATTCTTAATTTTCACACATAGAAGAGCCCTGCCAATTTCACGGGTCATTGTGAGAGCCTTTGTTAATACAGCTTTTCCTTTTACTGTTAAAAAACAAGTTTTTGTCCTAAAAGAAAAACAAAACAAAACAAAAGCAGCTGCATATACATGTTGCTGGTATGGATAATGTCTGAATGTTGCTAGAAGTCCCTGTGTTACTGTGTTTTTATGTATATTCACAGAATTACAGTATTGCAGGGTTAGAAGGGACCTCAAGAGATCATCAAATCCAACCCCCCTGCAAAGCAGGTACCCTACAATAGGTCACACAGATAGGCGTCCAGACAGGTCTTGAAAAATTACATAGAAGGATACTCCACAACCTCTCTGGGCAGCTTGTTCCAGTGTTCTGTCACCCCTACCATAAATAAGTTCTTTCACATGTTTTGTATGGAACTTGTATGCTCACGTTTTATACCATCTCTCCTTCTCCTATCACTGCACACTACTGACAAGATAGCAGCCTCATCCACTTGCTTCCTACCTCCCTTTAGGTACTTATCAACATTTATCAGATCCCTTATCTTCTTTTCCCCAGGCTGAACAAACCAAGGTTACTCAGCCTTTCCTCATAAAGCAGATGCTCCAGGCCCTTTATCATCTCTGTCTCTCCACTGGACTCCTCTTAGGAGATTGCTATCTTTTTTTAAATGAGGAGCCCAAAACTGCACACAGTATTCTAAAGATGGCCTCACTAGGGCAAAGTAGAGCGAGAAGATCACCTCCCTTGGCCTGCTGACCATGTTCTTTTTAGTGCATCCCAGGATGTTGTTGGCTTTCTCGGCCACCATGGCACTCTGCTGGCTCATAGTCACCTTGTTGTCCTCCAGGACACCCAAGTCCTTCTCTGTAGAGCTCCTCTCCAGCAGATCAGCCCCTAACATGTACTGATGCATGTGGTTATTCCTTCCCAGGTGCAAGACTCTACACTTGCTCTTGTTAGACCTCGTCAGCCACTCCTCCCAGCTTTGTATCATCAGTAAACTTGTTGAGGGCAGACTCTATCACTTCATTCAGGTCACTGATGAAGACCAGACAAAGCACCAAACTCTGGGGAGCACCACTAGTTACAGGATTCCAGTCTGCGGTGCTAATGACAACCCTCTGAGCTCGGCAGGTCAGCTAGTTCTCAGTCTTCCTCATGTCCACTCATCTATCCCACACTTTCTAAGTTTCATAACAAGGATGCTGTGGGAGAAAGTGTCAAAAGCCTTGCTGAAATCAAGGTAGACGGCAATCACTGCTCTCCCCGTATCTATCCAGACAATGATGACATCATAGAAAGCTAACAGGTTAGTCAAGCACGATCTCCCCTTGGTGAATCCATGTTGACTACTCCTGATAACCGTCTTCTCTTCCAATTGCTTGGAGATGGCATCCAGAACAAGTTGTTCCATCACATTTACATTACATGGACATTGACATGGACAGAGGTGAGGCTGACTGGCCTGTAGTTTCCCAGATCCTCCTTCTTGCCCTTTTTGAAGATTGAAGTGATACTGTCTATCCTTCAGTCCTTAGGCACCTCTCTTGTTCCACGCAGAAATATAATGTATTGTAGCTGAGAATTTGCTCTATCCAGTAGTGATGGCGTACTCTTTGTATCTCTTGCAGTTTCCATGGAAATAAATAGGAGGCATTACTTTTGAAGCAACCCGTGTAAATTACTGGCTCATTATGCTACATATATGGGCATACTGTGGATTATTATAAATGATGCATGGATTTTAATACAGGAAGATTCAATAACTGCACACTAATGGTGGGTAATATGAACAAAGCAAGGACCAGATTACAGTGTGATAGCATCAATCAGGAGTGAAAGACCAAGGAATAGAGCAGTGCCATGGTTACATCTTCCTTTTTAACTCTGGCCCCTTCAGTCATCAGTTCATTGCTAGATTATGTTTCTGATAGAGGAGCTTTGTGAATTACCTTCTATAAGAGTTCAGCAAAAGAAATGGTATATTCTTTGTGTCAGAAAACAGAAGATAAAGTCCTATTGGCATGAGCACATAGATGCATTCTCTGTGATTGATAATTTAAATTATCAGAGTGGTTACTTTTCCGTCTGTTGTCAGTGGAGTGTGAAATGGGCTCTGAAGGGAATATGTTGCTATTTTAAAATTTCCTTCTGGAAATACCTCTCTTCTCCAGGTCAGTAGCTACTGCCAACGTACAAGCCTAGGAAACAGGGGCGCTGTCAGTCATTTCCTCAAATGTGTATACAGGATGTCAGGGAGCAATTGATGCTCATTCCAAGTAATCCTGAAATCACCATTTCTTTCTGCTGGATATAATCTGCTTTGAAAGAGATGGATGTACACAAAATCAGGTTCTCCTAAAATGCTTCAAACAACAACAAAGACAGTTTTTGCAACCAGGAGGAAACTGGTTACAATGCCCTGTTAAACAGATGACCAGTGTCAGAAAATGGCTTGGGATTCCAGCAATACTTTAAAAAAGATAAAATGATCTTGTGAAAAATACAAGGAAAAACCTTACTTATTAATCATAAAATAACAACAGGCACTGCAGAGTTGTTTGTTAGTTTGGATTTGGAATTTAATGTCACATTAATGCCCCCTGCTGATAAGCCTTCAGAAATCTACTTTGGATTTAAGGAGAAGTAGACATCATGCTCAGTAGATAATAGTACTGTTCATCAATATTTATCTTAAATTAAAAAAAAAAAAAAAAATCCATCATATCTCTCACCATAACTTAATTCAGCTCAAATAAATCATATTGCTTTTAAGTCTGCTCTACGAAGAAGCTTATGATGTGAAAATTAATAGAAAAAAATCTTTACAGTTAACTCACATGACACCCTTTCTACTGTTTGTTTCATTGAAACAAAACTTGTTGAAAGGATATAGTGAAGTACTATAGAAATGTAGGAACTAAATCTTAAAGGAGAGGAGGTGTCTTCAAAGTTCCATAAAAAGTCAGATAATTCCAGTGAAATATGGCTTGCCAAAATGAAGTAATGGTGAAAGGTTGAACAGATGGTTTACTACAGGGTTAAACTACAAGGAGCTAAATGATAGGCCTTTTCATGGCTTCTATTATCTGTCTTCTAGAAAAGAGAAGATATCATTAGTATTGATTTCTATAGACTCTCTTGCATTAGGCAACATGGGTATTACATGATTCCATAAAATAGCTGGGGATTCATCTCCTCTCTCTTCAAGCCACAGGGGAAGTACTTTTCTCCACTGTTGGTGATTAAAAGAACACTGCTGTGCTTCTTCCAGTTTGCAGTAACACCTGTAGTGGTAAGTCTGAACTATTTACCCATTCATCTCGCTGCCTGTCTGAGCTACATACAGTCTTGTGCAAGTATCCATAGCATTGACTGTCCATAGTTCATAGAGACATCCACTCCTACGTGCATTCTCTCTGAAGAGAGTGAAGAAACCTGTGTTGTCCCTCTCAGACATGAGGGAGCAGTGAATTTGGCTATTCACAGGTCATGTCCATTCAAAGAGGCTGCCCAAAGGCATCCCAGGTTGGCAAGAGTGTGATGAATGCATTGGGAACAGAACAAGGTGAAGCACTGGGCTATGAATCCCATGGTGAAAGGTGGGACAGGGTGGGACTGACGTATCCCCAGCCATCCATGGATGGCAGGTCTCAGGTATTCTGTTGGGATACTCTTGCCAGCTCTGCTCCCAGTTATTATCCACAGCTTGCACAAACACTGCTGTATAAGTGCAGAAATTTGTATATTTTTTTCATCCAGGAGGAGTTTGGGTAGACAGTGAGTGCAAAAGCCTGCTGCAGCTTATAGCCCTGGGGGCATTTCATGCAGCACAATTTCATATTTGGCATATTTTGGCTAGTGTGGTGTAGTACTGGGGCATTAATAAAAAAGTGTGCGTGGAAAAAGGCCAGCAAATTTTGTAGTATTAAAGCATTCATTTTTATCAAGGAGAGAAGATCTGTTTCTTCTGTGATAGGTAGTCAGCAGCTCGAAAATAGATAACTCTGTCTCTTGAATTGTCATTACAAATGAGAAGTGCACTGAAAAAGTAGGATATGTAGGATAGAGAGAGGAGGGCAAGCTGTTATTGATGTCAGTTTCTTAGCTGATAAAGACTGTGTTAGAGATCAGTGATCTAGGAAAATTCATCAACTGAGCTTTTTTGACAGGACAGTATTATATGATGCTTTCATGTGATATGGCACCATGTCTCCTCAGAAGCTTACACACCTTTTGGTGTTGATATCAGACAAAATATCCCAAAGGTTAAAATGTGTTCTAGTGCCCTTGTTAGCAGCCTGAAAGAGCAGGCAGCCAAGGAGTCTCTGAGGTTGTCATTACTGTTCCATCAGAAGGATGAAGGATGTTTTCTAAGGTCTTCTCCATCTTCCTGCTACAGCCCTGTGTTTCATCTGCTGCTACAACTCCTGTAGGAGTTGCTTTTAAGAGTTGCATACCCCATCATGCCATGTGTATTGAGGTGGCTTTCCTCCTATCTTCTTAGCAGCCCCCAGAGAATCAGTGAAGAAGACTGAAATAAAATCTGTTATGAACAAATACATCTCCAATAGAAACTGAAAATAATGCTGGAGGTCATATGCTGCTTTGATTTTTGTGTTATTATGGAGAACTATTAATTTTGAAAACAGAAATGCCAGGATAAAAATACGCTTTTAATTAATAGGTGTAACTCAGGATTATAGGCTGTAGAGCTCTGCAGCTGAAGTTCAGAAATCTGCCAGCTCTGCACGAGTCTTTCAAATCACTGGACTCAGTATTTCCATTTATTCCTATCCTACCTTGGTACTCGAGCAAATGGAAGAATAATTAATGCTTTGGGCTTAGTTTATATTCATGTTCAGACCTTGGGTACATAAAAGCTATTATGCTATTAAAATAACAGCACTACATGTGGTTAGGCTTTCCTCCTTCCTTTATGCTGACAATTCCAGCCTATGATCCACGCATCACAGTTACCTGTCAAGAAAATGGGCTTAAATTTATTGTGTAAATATCACTGGCAAAACATAAGGGTCTATGTTAATTGAAAGGCTGAAACTTTGCTTTGAACTGAGAGACCTAGAGTGGATTGAATTATACTTGATAATCGAAGTGCCTCATACTGAAGTTCAGTTGATTTCCTGTGTACAAAAAAAGTTATTCCAGTTAAAGAACTTTTATATCTTTATGTCTCTGATGCCATTAGGAGTTCTTTACTGCTTTAACACAGCTAGATTTGGAAAAATCTGGCTTCCTCATAGGTGAGCTCCTGGGTAGCTTCACATATCTGCAGAGTAAGATGAACTTGTAGTAGACAGAAATTCTCCAAGGACTGGACATAAAAAGGAAGCTGAGATTGTTTTCAACCATGTGTCAGTATATTCAGAGACCACTGTAATCTCATGAAATATCTTTTCTGAAACATATTAATTAGAAACGTGAAATCCCTTTTTTGTCTCTGTGAGTTTCTTCTTCAGCCTTATGAGCTATACCTAGACTGAACTTAATTACCAAAATTGTAAAGCTGGACTATTAATTCTTGAAATGGACAAGTAGGAAGCTCTGTTGAGATCAGCCTGATTTCTACACAGTCCCAGCCTCAAAGGCCCATGTATGCTGTTAGCATTCTCTGAGATGTTTTCCAGCTTGTGTCACCTTGCTACTGGGACAAAGAAACTCTTGTAGCAAAGCTGTACCTTGATATTGTCTGTTCTCAGGACAGACTTGACTTTGAACCACAGTTCCTAGAGAAAAGTGATCTCAGGACCAGACTGCAAAGGCAGCTATATCAGGTGATGGATCGAAAATGCTTCTGAGTAGTGGCAGCTCTGATAGATCACTGGCTTTCATATTTATTCAGGTACAGCATAAAATATGTAGTTATTCTGCACGATTAAACTGTTCACTTGGAATTACTTTACTGTGAGGGCAGCTCTGAAAGAAATACTTCTTATTTTATGTTGTTAGCTCACATCAACAGAGGTGGATATTGGTCATATGGCAGCAGAGGTTGAACCTTCCCACCCATATCCCATTACATGTCGTTGCCGTGTGACGGATGGCAGCAGAGGGGCAGTTTGACAGAATGGTGCGGAAGAGCAGCTTGAGCAAAGGTGTGGAACTGAACTCCTCCATGTGGAAAATTCCTCCATTTGTAGTTGAGAATTTGCTAAATCTAATGACGTTATTGTGATCTTTGTATCTGTTGTGGCTTCCAGGGAAATAAATGGAAGGCATAATACTTGAAGAGCAACCATGTATTAGGTGGAAGTTCAGTATAAGTTATTCCTGCTGTCTCCAAGTATTATTTCATGATACATTCCTCTAGCAGCTGTGAATTTTTGGGTAATATTCTTTTGAACAGTAAAAGTGATTAGCTGCATCCAGTCATTCTGCAACCTAAGAATTGGTGTAGTTGGCAAGATCCTTGGCATCCATTTGCAACCATTATTTTCTGTGGTCAGAGACTGCAAGAGCCCTTTGCTGAGTGATACGCACTCTCTCTTTCTGCAGACCTGGATGTTCTACAGGAATACCAAGGTGAAACCTTTTAAGCCATGTCATTTGTGATAAAATGGTACAGAACAGATGCTTAACAAACTGCTGTAGAGATGGAGGCTGTTGTTGATCCCTGAAGAGTTTACACTGCTATCTCTCATTAATGCTAATGGGTGAAATGTACCTATTACCCTCACACCTCAGCAGGAGAAGAGACCTTTTAGCTGCTAGCACATCTGGATCAGATGGACCTGTAATTAATTGTTGTTTCCATCTTCTTTGTTATGTGTAAGGACAGGCTTTTCTGAAGGCAGCTGTTTAACTGCTTCCTTTCCACTTTATTATCTACAATGTGAATATTTAGGCCTGTCTTGGGAAGTTGCACTCATGGTTTCATCTCAGTTTCAATAGTGCTACAAAAATATCTAGAGACGTACCATGAAAATGCTTCTCCCACTAACTGTTTTGAGTAAAACTGTCTTCTAGTAACACAAATCCAATTCTGCCAGTATTTGAGGGAAAGTGGATTATTTAAGAAAACAAAGTCTTACAGGTGAGATGATGCGGCTTTTTTCCAGGTACCAACATCAGAAGAAATCTATGTCAGATGAAGGCAATTTGATCTGTTGGCTACAGATAAGTAAAGGCAGCACTTCAAAGAAAATTCATGGCCCCTGCACCAGCATGAGTTTCAGATTTCACTCTAATGAGGATATTTCAGGAAACTGTCTCAGTAATTTTTAGGTGGAGACTTGATCTGTATTTATAGAAACATGCAAGTGAGTCCTTCAGACCCCTTAATAGAAAGGTACAAATGGGTCTCTAGAGAAAGGCACAAGTTTCATGATACTGGGGATTGCTTTTAGTTGTCTGTGCTTCTGACACCCCCTGCTGCAACTTCAGCACTGGAAGTCCTAGAAAGCATTGCCAAGGTGCCTAGACTGAAAACGGTCACTGTCCCTGGACAGAACAGCCTGGGATGTGCTGATAAGTGTTACTGGTACTGTCCAGCAGAGAGCAATGACACACTCCTAACAGCTCCTTCCAGCAGTAAAACTGCTGAGAGTGCTGTACAGAGTTAACCTGTTTTCACAGCATACCACACTCTTACCAGCTGGCTTATTAAAACACAGCAGGATTTTTCAGTCTTTGTGTAGCAGTGGGTCACCAGAGCTGGTTCAGAAGGGAAGATGCAAGTCTGCTTAATAAGGCTGGAAATGCAAGCCACATGTATCCAGAGCTGAGAACACTTAGGCAAGTTTGTATTGCTCTGCTCATTAAATTAGTGACTTTCAATTTATGGAATTAAATGCAGTGAGGCTTAGTGGAAACAAATAAACTGAGGAGGGCTGCAGTAATTCTGTGGCTGACTATCCACAACAGAAAATCTCTTGCAAAGTGTTTGGCTTCTTTCAGAAAGAATAGAAATGTGGTCTTTTATGTTGTCATTTATGTGCAAGAATAGTTTTCCAGTTATCAGTCACACACATTAAAGGCATTGTAAGATATGTTATCAGTAGTGTGTGGAAAGGCTGATAAGCTGAAAGAATTTACCTATTTATAGACAAATACCAACAGTACTTGTTTGTTTTATTTCCAAATTCATTTATATGGATTTGCATTATGATTTATACAAGTGACAAAGTATCTCAGTGCAGATAGCAGAGGGAAACTTTTGCAATGGCTGTTTGCTTGTCTTGCAGGATTGTACAGCCACGTAGTATATGAGAAATTTTTATAACAACTTCCTTTTCTCCCTCAAGTTCCTGTTCCCTTATTAAGTACTCTAGGGAGTGTTCAGTACAGGCTGATCAGAAAGCTCGACCTCCTGCTGTCAGCTGTCTTTTTCCATTAGCTCTGTCTTTTACAGCTTTATGTCTCCCTCCAAAATGGAGCTGCCCTCTTGTTTTCTTGTTTGCAAAGCAGTAGGCCCTTTTGTGCTCACAGTCATCTAGAAAAGGTACTGATCCTCTGAGAGTTTCCAGCTGTGCTGAAAGGAGTGTATGCAGTCTGGGAACTGAATCCCGCTGTCTGGAATTAAAGTAATTCTGTTTTGGTTTTGCATCGGTGTTGGAGACATTTTCACAGTGTTAAGGTGAAGGGGAGGAATTCTGGATGTATCCCAGAACCCAGGGATTAATGTGCCTGACTCATGTTTCTTACTCTGAGGATTCTCTTTCTTTGTACTCAGGGCACATTCATATAATTATCACTTGCAAAAAATAATTACAGGTTGAAAGAAGATTACATGCTTTGCTTCCTATTTCTTGGACATTTAAACAGTTGTTCCTTTTTTTTTTTTTTTTTTTTTCCATAGAGTTCCCACAGTTTAAAGGATGCTGTGATATGTAGGTCTGCAAGGAGAGAAGCAGTGCAGGCAGGCTTGTAGAGAGGTACAGAATGTAAAGGTGTGGTGATGAACAGGTGTTGAGTGAGGTGCTACAGAATTAATCTATTTTAATGGCTGGCTCTGAGGGAAAAACACAAACAGGTTGAATCTATATTGTTGACCCTGGTCTGAAGTCAAGCACAAGTTTTTAAATGGGGCTGGATCAGACATGTGGTGTGCTTTGTTAATTGCATCATGGGCAAGCTTCTGCAGAATCAGGGTCTGAGCATACATCACTGAGTTTTTCATGTGCAGATTATTAACTAAACCAGAAAAAGTGACTCCAACAGAACAATAAATCTTGGTTGAGCCACAGGCTCCATGGTGACCTGAGGGCAGTCATTTTATCTCCTTCTCTTTTGTCCCCTCTCTGTAAAATGGTGATAAGAGCATTTTCTCATCTTACAATGGAGTAGTTACGAAAAACATTAAGGATTATGATTTGCTTAAATACTGTGTAATGAAGGCCATTAAGCACCTTAAACAATTCTATTCCTTGGTTGCTATTCTGAACTGAAATACTGGGGGGTTTTATTTTTTCTCAAATGAACTCAAGGAAATGCATCAGTAAGGACTGATAAGTATACCCTGTGAAATGTCAGTGCTAAGCTGTGTTCTGTTTTCTGAATGATATCACTAGATGGTTTCTACCTTGTCATCCTACCTGCACTTCCTCACCACTTCATTCATATACCATAAACTTTAAAATAAAGAGAAAAGGGAAAATTATCTGCTACAAGGCCACTGTGGCTACAAGAATCCAGGATTTCTGCACTTGTTCTTTTAAATCCTAGCATTATTAATTGAAAGAGTGGCTGACAAAAGCTGATTAAGGCATCTGCGATTAGTAAATCAAAACAAAAGAGCCACAATTGCCACAAGAAATAAACACAAAACTATCACCAAACAAAAAGGAAAAGGGAAAGGGGGAGAAAAGAAAAAGGGGAGGTAGAAGAAGATAAAAAGAAGCTGCTGACAACAGTGAATACTCAACATGAAGCACAGAATTATGCCACAAACATGGTCAGGTTTTCACTGACTGTAGGACCAGCAAAAATTTTGCTCATATTAATGTAAATAACTGGTCTGTCTTTTCTGTACCTCATATAATCCCCTGTCTTCATGGGTCCACAGAAAGATGTGTTGAACTGCAGGTCTAATTTCTGTTGTTTTGCTGTTGCTGTTTCCCTGAGATGTCCAGCATTCTCAGGATTGTTATCTGTTTTTGCAGATATGTTTCTATTTGCTTGTTTATTTGTTTTCCTCGAAAGATCAAAACACAGAAGCCAAACTGTGAACAAGATTTGATTTGTTATTGAAGTGTCTGTGGTGTAGGTCAGTACTGACATAAGTAAGTAGAGGAGCATTTTATATGCAGGAGGTGTTTTCATGCAGCACTGAGGCAACATGTGGCACTGGGAAGGTCAATTGCTGCTAGAGAGTACTTTTGGGATAAGTGAAATCTTTCACATAAAACAAACAAAAAAAGCAAAAATAAACAAAAACCCTCAAAAAGCTTTTTTTTTCCCTGAAAAATATGTTTTTCCTCTGCCATCCAAAGAACAATAGAAGTTCAGTGCTTGTTTTCTCTGTTTTCCTGTGGCAAGGGAAAAAGCAGCTCCGATTGACCCATCTCTTCATGTCCTACCTCATTTTATTTTATACACTTGGCAACCTGAAGCATTTCTGGAGATGTGTTTGGAATAGGAGGGATGGGTCAGGTTATTACTGTCAACTCTGGTTTTGTGAAGTGCTGGAACTAAGCTTCAGTACCTCTCTGCCCAGGTAGTCTATCGTGTTTATGTCTTTATCAGGTGCAGTAGTGATAGCGTCACTGCCTTCCTCTGCTATTAATTTATAAAATTGGTTGATCAGGTAATCTGTAGCCACAGAGGGAATTAAATTCTCATCTTCTAATTCATTAATTACAGAACTGTATTTGTTTATAGGAAGTCCCACTGACTCAACTAGGATGCTCTAAATGTCTCTGGGAAATACTTTAATAATAGCATCTTGCTTTACACTTGTTTGAAAAAACGTCCACTGGAGCAGATATTGTGTTTTGAATATAAGAGTAAAAGGTGAGCAAACAAAGGAATTTTTCAGGTACGCATTTTAGAAATGAAATACTCAAGCAGTTCATGATCCAGATGAAGTAAAAAAGTACATTTGCTCACACGCCTCTAGAGATAGCTACCACATAGGACAGAATGCACAGACTAAGTCTTTTGAGATTCCAGCTTTCTCCTATGGTCCAGTCTTTTCCAAAGTACCCACTACTGGACACAGAAAAAGTATGACAGGGAAGGAGCATAAAATGCCATGTACTGACTGTACATCTGCAATTTCAGAGTTTGTTTGTGATCTAAAAGTTACTGAATAACCAGAAGAAAACAAACTTCAGGAAATCTTCAGGAAACAAACATTTGATTAACATTTTATGCTTATGCACGACATTCATACTCGAAATCAGAGTGGGAAAAGAGAATATATATGGAGAATAACTGTGTGGATTCCTGGTTTCTTGAGCTTCTAAACAAAGCTGTGTTCTTTGCCTATAGAAATTACAGTTGATACCATAATTCTGCAATCACCAGAAGCTGATGTTTGAATCCATACAGCTAATTGATTGGGCTAAGAAAATTAAACATTCTGTGCTTTATTTTCCGGGGGGTGAAATTAATCTATGGTCATGGGTACAAAATGATATCGTTGATTTTGGGGGTTGAGAATGGTGGAGAGTTCAGATGCATTCTGTTTTAGCTTCACTTTGGTCTGCTTAAGTATGTCATACAGGTTGCCCAGGTAGTTCTTGAAGGTCTTCAAAGGCCACATGGACATGGTCCTGTCACCCTGCTTTGGGTGTCTGTGCTGGAGCAGGGACTGGGACAGATGGACCCAGAAGACCCTGCCGGCCTCAGCCATACTGAGTTTCTGTGGTCTACTTTCATGAATGATTTTTCTGATTTCTTTTTTTCTTCTTCTAAACTTGGTCCAACAGCTGCCCAAATATTCTTTGTTGGCTGTCACAGCTCATTGCAAGGTTAGGTCAGAGGAGTACACAAATAGTTCGTAAGTTTTGAGAACGAGGTCTGTTCTTACAGTAATCCCTCAGTAAAGCAGTTTTCATGCACATCTTTTGAAAGGAAAATGTTACAAACTTTGGAGTTTAATATTTCAAATTTGTTTATATTGTTTTTTTCCAAACCTACAGTAAAGGAACTTCAGTGTTTATGGTAACAGTGATAGGAGGACCTGCCCTCTACAATGACTACTGTGAATTTGATCCTCTAATTGTCATAATATCTAGATCAATATTACTGCTTTTGTAAGTGATGAGGATTTTGAAGTGAGGTTTCTTTTGCAGTCTGTCAGAGAGTGAAGAAGAATGATGAGTTAGCGTATTCACTTAGTTGCAAGAGGTTAGATTAGTGACAGCCTTGGTGAGGCTGTTTTGAGATGTGTTGGGAAGCTGATGCAGACATTGATGTGGATTGCATAAAATAATGGTGAATGCATCCAAAATAGTTGAGCTTTTCCAGGCAGCGCAATTAGTCAGTGGTAAACTACAAAATGAGACAAGAGCTCTTTATGGTTCATATTTGTAAGTGTGAAGATCCAGACTCAGGCCAGAGACTCCTCCAGAGGCAGTTGCGATGGAGTAGGATAGGCAAACACGGCAGAGTGATCCCAGCCAGCTGTCTGGAGAGACAAGATTACTGAGCAGTCTCCTAAAGCTTTCCTGGTAAGCAGCAGCTGAAGGGCCAGGTGAGGGGCTGGAGGCAGGTTTACCTCAGAATGAGCTTTCACCTGACCCACAGAGGACTCTTCTGGTTGAACAAAGTGTACGCATTCCCCACTGTGGGCTTGCAGCTGCGGCAGGGAAGCATTTTGGCTTTAGCTTCCTTTATCCCTGTAACAATCCCTTCCAGCTCCCCACAGGTTTTAGCTTGCCACTTTCTGCTCCTGCAGTGCTGCCTCTATCCTGCTAGCTTTCATTGATCGCCGCCGCCCCTGACACTCACATGCCCTTTGATGAAGTAGCTGTCGAAGCTCCCATCCCTCCACAAGCTGCGTTACGGACCCACTTCTATCTGAGACGTTCATTAGTGTCATTTGCCAAAAGGTTTATGTAACAGATGTTGCAAAGCGGCAAGCAGAAACGCACATGCACACACACACACACACACACACCAGCATTGCAAAGACCGTCGGGGTGTTGATGATGGGAGGATTGTCTGCAGAACTAGAGTAGCTTGAAGGCATAGCTGCATCTGTTAAAAAGCAACTAATGTCTCTATGTCACCATGCTGTATTTTCAGCTTGTCATCATGGCTGGGACTGTTCTGCTTGCCTACTATTTCGAGTGCACCGATACTTTTCAGGTGCATATCCAAGGTTTCTTCTGTCAGGATGGCAATTTGATGAAACCATACCCTGGAACGGAGGATGAGAGCTTCATTTCACCTCTGGTGCTCTACTGTGTGCTGGCTTCGACTCCGACAGCTATTGTAAGTATAAGAAATTATTTGAATTCTCCGCTGCTGCTCCATAAATAACAGCAATAGTCCTGTAATATCTCTGTCCCCTTTCCTCTCTTTTCAGCTGTAATTGATTTACACTTAACTGGTCTCCACTTTGCCTTAGCCTAATATGATCTTCATCAGTTATCTCCAGATGTAATTATTCTGAGGTAATCACAAAGTAAGATTGAGTGGTAGAGCTTGTTAAACCTGCTACAATAGCTTGCCCACCTCAGTGATTAGTTGTCAATTGTCTGGGCTCCAGAGAAGCATGAATACAAAAGTGATCTATTACTGGAAATAAAAATAAAAATAAAAAAAAAAAACAGGATGAAGCAGGAGAAAAACGTTGGCTGGAGATGCAGCATGTTCAGGATTATTTGCTGCTGTAGTAAGAGGACTGTTGTAGGGCTTTAGAGGGCTTAGACAAACAGAGAGATGCTCAATATTGAGAAAAGTATGAATGCTCCCTCTTTTGTATTTCAAGTTTCTGTAATCACACGGATGAATTCCCATCATACTACATCCTTTGTTTCCTTGTGTTGCTTTCTTTCTCCTTTCTTTTTTTTTTTAAATCTTTAGTATTTCTTAACTTTGCTTTGTATACCTTTTAAAACTTAATTAAAAACATCCATTATATATTCACTTGTGAGAAGCTAATTGCTGGACCATAGTCCATTTCATTTTACAGTCTGCAGTAATATTAATGCATGAAACAGTTTAACACAGGACTTGATAAGAAACGTGAAAGATATCTGCATAAGAGTCCACAGTTTTTATCAAAAGAGATTTTGTGAAAATGAGTGGTGATTTCAAAATGATTTATGTCAGGAGCATATGAAAATCCTCTGCAGTAACAGTGTTGTTTTCTCTATTGGAACTCAGTTGCTGCAGAGATAGACGGTTCGCAAATGAAAAAATAAATGCTACATTTCTCCCTAGTGACCTTCACAGTAACTTTCATAGACTGTGCTTTTAAAGTGAGTTTGAGTGACGCTGTTGTATCTGGATGCTGTGACACTGGTATTAGTAGGAGGACTGTCCCTTGTTTCAGTGATATGTTATTAAAACTGCTCTTTTTTCAGTTCTTTAAAATCTCCTGGGAAAGTTGTCTGCAAACCTTTCAGGTTCTGTTCTGCTGGGTCAACATTTCTTTCCTATCAGTGGCCCAGTAACTTTTTTCTAGTTACTTATGAACAGCTGGTTTTGGGAGTTGAACAATGCTATTTTCATAGTTCCCTTAGCCTTTATTAAGCAGGAGGTGAAAGACTGGAGAGAACATCAAATGAGGGTTTTGTGTGCAGAGAACTTCAGTTAAAGGGCAGTGTGGAACTGGTGGGTCTGTCTTGCACACTGATGGCTGAGCAGAGATTACAGCTTTGGTCCTGAGGTACAGTAATCACATTAAATTATGGGATCTGAGGTTGTAAGCTCTGCTCCTTGGGTTAAGCTGTACTGTTGAACAGACTCTACTGCTTCATTTAGAGAATGGTCAGTGCCACTTGGTCAGTGTCAGTGTGCAGCTCTTTGTACCATGCCTTGTCGTGATCTCTGTGTACAACCTCTAAGGAGACAGTGGATCATGCTTCCTGGATAAACAGACATTTTTCTTTTTATTCATAGCATATTGTATATTTACATGTTATTTAATGTTTTATTTATATTATTGTGTTGCAGTATTAATATATTACTTAACTATTTTCTGTATAATTTCTTAGTATTGAGCTAATTCTTAACAGAGCAGATGTCAAAGGGATCTTTTTTGTGCTCACAGGTCCTCAACACAATGTTTTTGTCTGAGCAACTTGACTCTGTTTCTCATACCCATCTCTTTCTCAGAGACTTTCCAGGAGGAAAAGTCTTGCAGGATGATTTTAAACTTCTGCTTTAGTTGATCCCTGTTTCTACTCAGTTTTCTGCTGAAGACTGAGTTTTGGCAATGATAGTTAATAAAAAGCTGGTAAGTGAGATAAAAAGTGAGCTCAGATTCTCTGTAAGAACTGTCCCTGCATTGCATTGCTGGTGAAACCACTGTGTGTGTATCTGCAACTATGCCCAGGTAGGTGCTGCTTGTTGTTCAGGCAGTGTAAGTCCAGGAAGTGATTTTTGATGCAATTGAACATCCTTGAACATCCCGGAGGTTTCAATAAAAGGAGTAAGTGCAGCCATTTCTAGTCATACTGTGATGATTATAGTCTCCCCTACCTCCTTCCCACTCCTTCTTCCTTTCCTCCCCCTTCTCCCCCCCCTTTCCACCCCCCCCCCCCAAAAAAATAAGCAAAAGAAAGAAAGCACAGCTGTGTTTTGTAGAAAGGAAGTTTGCATGCATTCACTGTGGGCTAAGCTGCTTTCACTCTGTGCACTCTGTTCTTGGGAGTAATCACTGACAACCTGCAGCTCCAGTATGAAGAAATGACATAAGTACAAGGTAATGCCAGTCCTTTTTTTTTCCCTGCAAGACTATTGCTTCACTTTCTGACAGTGAATTGGTTGGCTTGGCTAAAAGGATTTATGGTAGTGAGTGCTGCATGCATATTGCCCTTTCTTTAATACCTCATGACAGGAGGGGAGTTGTTAACAAGAATAGGAGCCCAGCAGTAACCAGGAAGCACTCTCAGTTCTGCTTAACAGCCTTTCTGGAGCCATGGAAAATAGTCCAGGAGTCAGTACAAACTCTCTCAGATGAGTCACAAGCAATCTGTAAGTGCAGTCTGGGTGCAGAGCTCTGAACAGGGCTCCAAGCCCTGATTTTAGCATAAATGTGAGGTGTTAGAGTGCTTGAAAGCCAAAAGGGAGCATCTTTATGAATGTAATGGAATATCGTTGTGTCTCAGTCATTTGGCTGTGGCAGAGGCCGTGGGGAAAATGAATGCATGTATTTTACAACACCTCTCAGATATGCTGTTGTGATTTGGTACCACTGTATGTTCATTTCCCTGCACTGTAATGGTAAAAGAAATCAGACCAGCCTGTTTTTCTGCTATGCTGGGTAGTTAATCATTGTACATCAGAGTTACAAAAGTCTTTTAATACTCCTGGTGATAACCTTTTAGTCTCTGATAATGAGAGTTTCCTGCAAGGGGAGATGCACGAATCTCATGGTGACACTGTTAAATAAATTAAAATAATGTATGCCTGTCTCCATTCTCTGAAATGCATTTTTCTCTCAAGTGTTCCACTGAGGATAGGTCAAATGCTTTCATCTGCCTTATTCATTTTTAATTCTCAGAGTGTGTTGATATTAGCATCTTTGCTGCAAAGCAGAAGGGAAGTGGTAATTTTAATGATAAATTGCACCTGAAAAAGGACAAACTTGTTTTTCTTTGTAAATAAACAGTTTATTTCATATTTAGTGATTTGTCCCCTGAAACATGCATGCTCAAATTCAAGTAGGAAATTATGCTGTCTCTTTATTGCTGGAGTAAAGAGATTCCTACAGTCCTGTCTGTTTTAGATTGTACTTGTTAGCTGTACATTCTGGTACCGTGAAGAGCTTCATGGGGAAAGAAAGGTGAAACCATTCATGTCTCATGCCAGATATTTTCAGTACCCACCTCTTTCTCTGAGTCTTTGCCCTTCTTGGCAGCTGATTTCAGTTGTGATGATGTTGGAGACTGGTTATTAAAAAACTGTTTCTTCCAGCTGTCTTGTTTTCACAATGAGATAGAAATGCTTTCATTCTGTCTTAGTAAATTAGAATGAGATGAGATGTGATGGAGTGAAATGGAATGGAATAATTCGGTTGGAAGGAATCTTCACTGACCATCAAGTCCAAGTGCCTGACCACTTCAAGACTAACCAAAAGTTAAAGTGCATGATTGAGGGCATTCTCCAAATTCTCCTTGGCCACTGACAGCTATGGTGTGTCAATCACCTCTCTAAAAAGTCTGTTCCTGTGTTTGACCACCCTCACAGTAAAGAAATGTTTCCCAGCATGCTGTCTCATCTTCCCTTGGCACAGGTCTGACCCATTCCCACACACCTGCCATCAATTTCCAGGAGCAAAGCCCAGCACCTCCCTCTCTATTTCCCCTCCTCAGAGAGCTGCAGAGAGCTACTTCTCAACCTGTCCTTCTCCAGACTGGGCAACCCATGTGTCCTCAGCACCTCCTCACAGGACGTGCCTTCCAGACTTTTCAGAAGCTGGGGTTAAATCGGTTTTCTCCTTGGTAGTCATGGCAAGTACTTGGCAATAAGCTATCTACAAAATATGTGCAGACAAGGAAAGGGGAGTGGTGAGGAGGAGGAGGAGGAGGATGTTCACCTCCATATCCTTCTGAGAATAAAACAGAACTTTAGTCTTTGCCTCATCCTTTTTCAAAGGATAAAAAATTCCAAACTGTCAAAAAGCTGCTGTTGTCTTTGGCTTAAGACAGCCTAAAGCAATGTATCTGCACATTTAGATAGCAGACACAGATCTTCAGATGGACAGCTCCTTTTTTGGTGATTATAAGTACTTCAGGCAGGGTGTAATTAGTGAGAAAATGAATGTGTTTATTTTTGGAGTTGGGGGTCTTAGGATGCAAACCTTCTTTTGGAGGTAAGCATAGCACAGACTTTTTACTCAGCTGTTCTCCTGGTGATTGGGAACATGCAGTATTAGAAGCAGCTTGCAAGTAGAGCTTGAGTTCCATGATAGCAAGTCTGGTGAATTTAAAAGTTATGTCCTGCAGTGTCGTCTTATGCAGAACCTGAGAGAAAGTATATTTTAATGCACTATCAATTCCAAAATAAGGAGGCGTAGAGTATTATTACAATTTGGAACAAAAGTACTAATGATTTGATCTTTTGCCAATATGAGAATTTTACAAAAATAATGTTTCAATCAGAACAAGTTGTTTTGCATAAACGTAAAATTTTCAAGCCATTTCCTTAAAAATATTCTGGATATCTGAAGCATTAATTTGTGTTCCTCAAGGCCAGTTCTCCTGTTATGAGGATATTACAAATCAGCCAATTCTTCTGCTGGTACAAAGCCTCATTCCTGCATTCAGAGCTGTTTTTTGCACTTCTCCATCCGCTGTGATCTTTCTGGCCACTTGAGAGGAGAAGAGAGGCTTAGGAACAGGCAGCTCCCTGAAATGAATGCTGAACAGCAGCAGGAAGCCTCAAGGGTGCTGTTTTTCATTTCCTTGAAGTAGGATGGAAAGTGCTGCTGCTGTTTTCATGCAATCTTTTGTTTCCCTCTGTTTCCAGGAAAGAGGTAGCAGCTCCTTGTAGCTGTTAATGGGCCAATACAATTAAGTTCTTCAAAAGAGTGTTTCTTCTAAGATAACATTGTGGTAATTGGTCAAACAAAACGGTGGTCTGAATATTCATTAGAAGATGAATTATGATGTTATTCTAATTTGTCTGAAGCAGAAGGAAACTGTTCCAGCTTCTCTCTAAACCTTACGCTTGCCTTCCAAATTTCAAAAACTTTTTTTTTTTTTAATGTTTTTCCTGTTTTCATTACCATCTTCCCTCTTTGGCTTTGGTGTAGTGCAGCCTTTTTCTACAAGGGAACCCAGGGAACTTCTGTGCTGTGCTGGCTGAGTTCCCTGCAGCTGCTCAGCAGCAGATGCTGAAAAAGACAGGAGCAGCTACTGCTGCTCAGAGTCCAGTTGCATCAGCTTTTCCAAGCCTTTTCTTGCAGAAGTCCCCAGGCTGTGCTAGCAGTGATGCAGCAGGGAGCATGCAGACCCTGTGGCAGTTATCAGTGTCTGGAATGTCCCTCGTGACTTGGAAGGTATGTCCCTTTCCAGGGAGGCATATGGCCCAGTGCTTGTATAGACTTCTCTGTCTGGCCTCCCATTCTGCTTAGCTGCAGATGGAGAGCTCAACCTGAGGGTGTTGGCAGATCCCACCTTGAGCCTGGGAGTGAGTTGGAGGAAGAGCCTCGTGGCTTTGCAGGTGTGGTCTGGGCTGTGGCCTCACTTCCTTTCTTTGAATCTTGTCGTGGTGAGCTGGGACATCTAGGAGTGAGGTATGGATGTGCCCATGACTCTGTAAAAGTCTTGTCCTGATATCATACGCATCATTCACAGGAATGCATTAAAAGGAGTGTGGCCAGCAGCCTGAGGGAGGTGACCGTCCTCTCTACTCTCTCTGGTGAAGCCACATCTGGAGTACTGTGCTCAGTGCACTTTTGTGGGCTCCCCAGTTCACGAGGAGAGAGTCTAATAGAAGGCTACAAAAATGGTTGAGGCCCAGAGGACTTCCTGATGAGGGAAGGCTGGGGGGAGGGTCTTATCACTTCTTCTAAATGAAGGGCAGGTGTCAAGAGAATGGGGCTGGGCTCTTTTTGGTGGTGTGCAGCGACAAGGACAAAGCAATGGGCACAGACTGGAACACGGGAAGTCCCATCTGAGGAAAAACTTCTTTACTGTGGAAGTAACAGATCACTGGGACAGGCTGCCTAGGGAAGTTGTGGAGTCTCCTTCTCCGAAGGTATTCAAAACCCACCTGGATGCTTTCCTGTGGAGCCTGCGGCAGGGAACCTGCTTTAGCAGCAAGGATTGGGCTGGGGAATATCCAGATGTCTCTTCCAAACCCTACATGTCTGTGATTTTGTAATTCTGGATGCTAATAACTATAACTTCTTTCCCTCCTCTAATACTTGCAGGTCCTTGTACTGGCAGTGTCCCACAGGACTTGATAACAATCTACTGGTTTTTGAGGAGTACTGCAAAGCTATGGGAAATTTATTCTCTTGATTATGTGGGAGTTTCAGAATCTGATTGTTTTAGACAGATTTCCCACATCATTTGGTTTTTTTTAACAGAATGATCGGGAACTTGTGCTGGTAAGCAGGTTAAGCACCAAATTATGGATTTCAGCTGTTTTGACTGTGAAGGAGTACAACAAACACATTTTCCCTTCTTGCAAAAGAACTTTGTAAAAACTATTCTTTGATGATTTCATTGAACAAAAAAAAAGAAAAGGGGGGGGGGGGAAGAAAGGAAAAACAGAAAGAGATAATAATTGAATGTAGATGCAGGTTTTGTTCTTAGCAAGTTATGGTTGAGCCCATTCTGCATTGTTCAGAAGAAAGAACTGCTGCATTTCCTCTTCCACAGATGCAAGTTTTAGCATCAATTCGTGCCCACTACAAAAGATCAGCTGAGATGCTGATGCCAAAGTTGAGAGTCCACACCAGGTTGGATGGGGCCCTGGGCAGCCTGTCTAGTATTAAATGTGGAGGTTGATGGCCCTGCCTCTGGCGGGAGGGGGAAGGGATTGGAGCTTCATGATTCTTGAGGTCCCTTCCAATCCAGGCCATTCTATGATTCTGAGAATTTCCCTGAGTATCCTTCCCAAGTTCAGTCTGTGTGATTCTGTGTTTTACGTTTTGTGGTGTTTGTGCAAGCATTCTGCTGTCTAATTAATGCAACACCTGGAGAGTGTCTCTCTACCAACAAGCAGCTGGGCTGCTACAGACTTGAGATACACTACAATCCAAAATAGGAATTACTGTGGGCCTACTTCAGGCCTGTGCTGAAGAAATGACTGCTGGAGAACTCTGTGAAGGTCACCATTCACTGGGTAGGCATGCTTTCCCAGTGAGAACCGTGTGCAGTCATTTTGAGTGATCAGAGTCCCTTTAACCCACATCTGCTTGTGTTCTCTTGTTTTGAGTGCTCCACATAAAGTTTTTCTCCCAGTCTGTGCTTTTCTTGTCTTAGTTGCTGTTGGGATACTGCAGACTTGGTTAATTTAGCTGTATCTACTTGTGACAATAAAAATGCCACCATACACATTCTTGCAGAGAATTCAGGAAAGTCACGCTGCTCACTGAAACCAGCCCAGAAATTAGAGTGATGATGTCATGAGACCTAGAAACATATTTTTTTGCTGCCTGAAATTTTCCTGTGTAATAGTATGTCCCTGATATGACCTGCTGGCCACAGTTCTTTTAATGCAGTCCTGTGAATGATTCGTATGATACCAGGACACAAACATTTACAGTCATGGGCACACCCATACCTCACTCCTAGATGTCCCAGTTCACCATAACAGGACTCAAAGAGAGAAAGTGAGGCCACAGCCAGACCACACCTGCTGTTGTTTTCTTTGATCAAATGGTGTTAACATTGATTGACTGTGCTGCAAGGATGCTGTAAAAGCAAATGAAAGATTTTTTAAAACTCATAAAAATTGGAGTATTGTAAAATACTGTCTGTACTTCAGAGTGAAAGGAGCAAAAGTCTTAAATCTTTACCCAGCCTTTGCTGCCCTGACTACACCATCAAGTAATTAACTTCTTAAATGGAATGTATCTCCTCAAGGCTCCCCACCTTCACCCACAGCAGAGTCCCTGCAGGAGAGATGCTGCAGGATGCTGCTGTTCTGGAATATCCTGCAGGCAGTATCCCGGATTCATACTTGGACAGCTTATCTTAGTCCACCCATAGAGAAACAGATCCTTTTGATGTTTACCTCTAATCCATTTTTAGAGTGCAATTATGTAAAAAATCATTTGGCATTTGACTGTGAGCTCATCAGAAATGGTGTAAGAAGGAAAGATTAAAAGAAAAGATAAATATCCATTTCCCTTTGAAAGCTAAAGATTGTTCTTGTGTTTAAATTGATAATTAAACAAATTAACAAGCAGCAAACTATGCCGGAGTGCAGGGAGGACTAAGTGCCCCCATTGCACTGAGAATTTGAAAGGGGAGGATGTGGTATGTCCAAAGGTGTTGATCCACACATTGTCTTTTCCAGGTTGTGGCTGTGTGTGTTCAGATCCATCACAGACAAAAGACTGTTTATGAGGAAAATAAGAGACCATTTATCCATCTCTTTGCTAAGCAGGAGCCAGGAAATAAGAAACATGCAGCAGAGGTTTTTGAAAGCTGAATGTTGAGGAGAAAATGTTGTGTGACAGTGCCAATGATGGGAGGCAGTAATGGGGTGCAGGAAATTGAATGAAGTTTTCTCAGTAGACAGGTTGAAATCAGCAGAGGAAAAATGACTGCTCTTAGAAAATATTTCTGATTTGTAAGGGGCCTTTGGGATATCTGTGCAGTACTTTTACCTAACAGTAATACAGTGAGTAAAAAAGTCCAAGCATAAGCTCAGTGTAGTTCATGAATTTGAGAATAAAAGCATATTGTGACGCTTTTGTTTCCCTATTGCATACCTTACCTCATGCTGCAGATAACCTGGGCTTTCATTTCCCATCCTCCAGTGCAGCTTTCTTGCCATTTCTACCTGATAATTAAATGAGTATGATACAGCAATTAATAAGCCTACCATTGTTTTCCAAAATTGAAATAAAAGTGGTAATTTGGGTGTTTGGTTTTGTTGTTTTTTTTTTCCACCCATATACACAAGTCTAAATTTATATTTCAAATTTAGAACTGAATTGTACCTGTTTGTGTGTTGCTGATTCTGTTCTGGCAAATGCTGAGGTACTTCACACTGTCAGTGATTGATTCTGGGAGGCCAGCTGGACAGTGTCCACATGCAGTTGCCCATCAGGTTTTAAATCATGAAAATCAGTGAAGTTATTCATCCTCAGAAATGTCTGGAGAAGAAAATGGCCCACATTTCTGAGCCATGCATTCAATTTCACATGGATAGATTAGCCTATCAGAAGAGGTGCCCAGGCTCCACAAGGCCTTGAATCCCTTTCTAGAGCCCACATAAAATGTACAAGGAAATAAAATCCTCAAATTCAGGCAACAAAGTGCAGTGGCAGAGGCAGAACCATGAGAATAGTCCAGCTATATCGAATTAGCTTGAGTCATCTCACAAATAGAGTACTATTAATATATACCCAGAGACTATATTAAATTGGAAGGAGTGGTCAATTAAAAAATCTTATTTTGCCGTGTTGCAGGAATTCTGGGATAGCTCTGCTTAATCAGTAGAAGGAAGTTGAACAGATTTATACCGTGGCAAAATTTACTTCTAAGTGGAACTAATTTGTCTACATGAGGGTCATGAGGAGAGTGCAAGATAGCCACGTTCCTGGAAGCCAAGATGGAACTGAGCCTGGAAAGCACTCAACTTCTGATGAGAAGGAACTTTAAAATGATGTAGTGTTAAAGAAGGATTATGTTTTATACCTAACCCTCATTTGAAAAGTTTGAGTTTTTTTAAGTCAGCTATTTCATGTCTTCCCAGACTAGAATTTCCTCAGAGTGTGCATTCTCCCTCAATGTACTGCCCCAGGCAGAAAAGCAGAAAGGCAAAGCATTAACTCAAACTTCTCAGTATTATCATAATTCAGATAATAAATGACTTGAAACAGTGTCACTTTCAAACTGCTTTAGTGCAGATGGTCTGTTTCTTAATTCCCTGCCCCATAGTTAGGGAGCTGAGCTTATTGAACTGCTTGCCAATTCTGTTAAGAGGAGACGCAGTGAAATGAGATAAAGGCAATATTTCATGTGGCTCCCATGCATTGGCTCCTACCCCCCAGATGCCATTATTGACATACATTTTACAACTACATCTCTCACCATCAGCAGTTAGAATTGTAAAGAGGTTGAGCATACTTGGCTTGAATGTCAATAATCAATAAGGATGTTCATCTGACTTAATAAGGATAAATTTTTGCCCTTGAAACAGCATGCCATCCCAGCCAAGTGAGCTAGAATTTGCTCCTTGAGGTTTGTGCTAATTCTGTATTTGTGCACACACTTCAGTAATAGCTTTCTTTGACCATTATGGATTCCTCTTGCGTGTCTTATAATAATTGTCTTTTGATTAATTCATTTTGGAAACAGCTGTCATATTCCGTGGAAAAAAATGAATGTTCTGTTCACAAAATATATACTTATTAGACAAGAACAGTTAATGTGAAGATCAGTAGATCCCCGGAGGTTTACATTTTGGTGCTTTGGTACATTAAGCAGGACAGATAGTAAATAAAACAGATCAGAACTCATCCTGTGGCCTTCATACTGCCCTGTGTGTGCAATCTGTGGCTGACTGTCTCAACTATGGTGTAAAGTGCAATGACTGCATCCAGCCTTCCTCACAGGAATTGTCCCAAGCATGTTCAGCAGTACCATCACACCAAGCCAGGCTATGGAGGGAAACATGCAAGTGATGTAATGTTATGAGTAATTGCCTGTGCTGCCTTCATATCTTGACTTTTACTGGCTTAGTACTAATACAGTGTATGACCTCCAAAATGTTCGGTGACCTCAAGGGTTTTGCAACTTCTGATAAGTTCCCAATGGAGGGAAATCCTTCATCTACATCTCTTTTCAGAAGTGGCAAGAGCTCTGTTGCTTTTGTGGCAGACTCAGACAGATATATTTCTAAGAAGGCGTAAAAGCTGTAAGGAATATTCAGCGTTGTGGAGGCTTGCTGGTAGAATGCTGGGATAGAAGTCAGCAAAATCATCTTCCACTTTGCTACATGGATAGAAGCTTTCCATCTATGAAGCCAGTCCTGTCTGTAAATTTTAAATGGTAATCCCAGGACGTGACGTTCTGTGTTAATAGTAGTAAAAATAAGTGCTTCTGTGATCCTCAGTAATGGTAAAGCTTTGTTTGTTCCCTGTATCCCGGAAATTAGTATAAGGCATTAAATTTTGAGTGTCTTGCCCCAGAACATGAGAACAGCAGACCCTTTTCTTGGCTGGGAGCTGGGTCATGGCAGTGCATCTCAGCTGTGGAAGCTCAGTGTCCCAAAACGCAAAAGTGTGCAGTAGTTTCTGTGGGCTGGAACCAGACACTCTTGTTTCAGTATTTGCTTATGTCACGTTTAACCTCCTGTTTCTTTCCCTTTCCTGACAGATTTTTATTGGTGAGATATCGATGTATTTCATAAAGTCAACCAGAGAAACCCTAATTATCCAAGAGAAAACTATTTTGACTGGAGAGTGCTGTTACCTGAACCCACTGCTTCGAAGAATCATACGTTTTATAGGTAAGCATCTTTAGCACTGCAAATTTACTTCCTGTTTGCACCAAAATAGAACAAAAGATCCTAACCATCTACAGCACAAAGTTAATTAAGCTGTGAAATCTTTGCAGGTAAATTCCACTTTAGAGGAATTGTCCCCCTCGGGATTTGCAAGGTAATGTTTGAAATGTGCCATATCATGCTGCCTGGGCCTGGTTTATATCCTGCTCTGCTGAGCTTAATGCTTCTTCTGGACCCTTGGAAAAAGGTTATGCCAATCAAATCCTCATATGAATAATTCCATCATTGCTATTCTGTGTACGATAGCCATTTTACTTACAAATCAGTTCTCAGCAGCCCATCTCTTTGGCTTTTTCTTTTTTAGCTCTAATTTTAACTTCTATAGCTCTGGCACATAATGTTCAGCTGAGCACGGCGTAAAAAGGGCCAGAGCCCACATAAAAATAGCATTCATATTTTTATTCTGTGTGGATTTTTTTAGATATTTAATTGTATTAATTGTTGAGAAAACGGTGAATAAATTCTATCAATAGAATGTGGAGTTTACATTTTATTGTATTTAAAAACCACTATGCCCTTTTCACAAGATCAATGTAAAAATGCCTCAGAGACCGCACTGAGGTGACCACCCCCTAAAGCTCCTTTTGGGGCAGGAAGAGGAACGGGGTTGTAGCTTTATTTCTACCCTGCCACTGGCAGTGAACCTAACTATTCCCTAACAAGGTTTCCAAATCCCAAACTGAATTAAACGCTGAGTTTTAAAAGTAGTAGCAGAACAAAAAGTTGAAGATACCAGGATCGTTTCTTCCCTGTCACTACTAATTTCTTGAGGGAAAAAAAAAAACAAAGGGCTGATGTGACCATGGTGATGGGTGCATGGTTTCCACAGAGCCTGGCCCCGCCTGCAGGTTTTCATACTCAGCAAATAATTGCCACAAAGGTTGAAGAGCCATGGTTTTCTTTCTCCCTCTCCTCTCTGTACCTCCTGCTCTACGCATGGAGGTTAGGAAGCGAAATGCTTTTTTACCTTCTCACACACTGTGGTGTATGGAGACAAACCACCTGTGGTTCGTTACCCAAGCCTGTCCTGTGTGCTGCTCATTACCACAAAAGACATTAAAAGCGAAATACCCTTGAACTTCAGATACCCTCTAGGATATATTGATGGACAGTAAACTGCCATTAAGAGAAAAGCAGGGTACTGGACTCCACTGGGCCACTCAGGACTGTTTGGCCGTTGCAGCCCATTCAGCATGCTTTTCAGAGTCCTAATCAAATATTCTTGCCTGCGGGATCAGTACTAAAAGAGGTTAAACTGTGTAGGCTAAGCACTTGCTCTGTATGTTTTCTTAAAATTGCACTTTTCTGCCCTGCTTTCACTTAAGCTAGCTTTATTCCTAGACATTTCCTCAACTGTTTTGGTAGAGGAGGAGGGGACAATGATGATACAGTGGGCCCTTAAGAGCAGGATATGAACCTGCTAACGAAATCAATCTTAGCTTTGCATTTTTGTCTTCCAGAGAAAAAGTTGACTTTATTAGAAATAGCTTCAAGTGCTGGTCTCATTTTAAACGACACTGACTGTACACTGTTTTTGTCAGAAACCTCCCTGCCTCTGCCGGGAAATGATTAAAAATCGGGTGAAATCATTTATGAAACAACCAAAAATAACTGCTCTTCCTTTTTTGAAATTCCAAATATGTTTGGAAACATGAAAGGGACTGGCCAGCTGCTGCCCACACTGGAGCATCAGGGAAGTTAGGTTTACACAGCTACTCACTCCAGAAAGAGGTTTACCTGGATGATGTTTCTATGATTCTATCTGTGCTTGGCTATGAAGAGACAAACAAGTTACTCCTGGATTTCCTCACATGAGTCTTTTCTTCCTAATATGAGGTCCAAAAGTAGCAGAAATATAAAGTGGGCTTTCTCCCAAGACATCCTCGTGAGTGGTCTGGCTTGTTATAAGGAACTTTGCTGCCAGTTTAGTCTTGACACAGATTTATTTGAATATTAAAATCTGATCATTCTTTTTGACCCAGACATGGGAGCAAGAAACATCAGTAAGTAACTCCAAAAAGTAGTAATTGAGCTCTGTTGAATATTGCTTCATCTTGTAAGTCACGACAGTTATTATTAAACAGGATGAGAAATACTAGTCGTTGTGCCTGGGTGCTAATATTTAAGGAAAATGAACACTAATTTCAGAAAGGTACATTTTGAGAGCTTTTAGTCTGTCTCTGACTCAATAGCTAAGAATGCAAGGAAAAATGGAGTTTTAAGAATGAGGGAATAAATTTGCTTTTCATGTGACAAGCAGAGAGTTTCAGGCTGCCTTTAGTGATATGAAAGGTGGGCACTCACGCCACATTATCACTGTGGGATCTGTTGCATTTATTTGCTAGACTTGAGCTTATTCTCCTCTTGCTTTTACTTCGTATATGCACAATAAAGCATATAGTTTTTTGTACTCAGGTAGTGGTACAAAGAATGAAGCAAAACCAAAATCCCACTGCTCCCCTGGGTTGTTCACGATCCCTCATGATTCTTTTAATTCATGTTCATACCTTGCCTGTTATGCTTCCTACTTATTCTTCTTTCCCCAGGCCCTTAGCAGCTGTCTGTCCTAGAGAGCTCTCTTTATGAGTTTCATGGGGACTTTAACAATTGAGCTTTATCTTAAATTCCCCCTTGTTTCTTTGTCCACAGAAAAGTGGACAAAAATTTCTTTTTTCTCCCTGGCCCAAATATGAGTTGTTTCACCTTTTGTAGTGAAAAAATGCCTCTCAACTTCTTTCAACATATATCAAGTCCTTTATTGCATCCCGGATGGGTGAAAACTGCTGCGTTTCTGTATTTAGAAAATCAATTCCTTTATCAATGAAAGAAAGCAGTTTTAGCTTGGAAACCTCAGACTTTGATATATGCTGCAATTTGTTCCATCTTCTTCTTTTATATTTCTTCTACAGATATTTATTCTGGAGATTTTCACATCAAACAAGGGGTGTGCAGTTGCTTTGGAGTCTTTTTTTTTTTTTTTTTTTTGTCTAAAATAGCAGTTCAGCACTGGTATCCTTTACTCACGTCTCTCCCCTCCATCCCCTCCTCAGCCCTCACAAGAGTTTTTTTTTTAAGAACTAGAGATACCAAAATGCACAGTTTTTATCCCGGACCTCTGAGAAATCAGGGAGGAAGAGTGATGGTTCTTTGGACCTCAGCCTCTTCTCCCCGTCACACAGTATTTTGTACTTTTATTCCCCTCTTCTTGTGGTGATTTCCTGATCAGTACCCTTGTTAACATCTTGCCCCATGCTTCATTCTCTTCCGTGCTATACTTCATTATTTGTATTACAAACAGAGGTATTTTAAGGTATTTTAAGGAACATTATTTTAATGTTCCTTAAGTGGATGGTCTTAGTCAAGGGTTTAGTGTGTTCAGATACAGCTACAATAGCACCCCCAGGACCGAGATTCAGACCTCACTGACTCAGTCTGGCAGGGTGACCAGAGTGTGTATTTTGCTGTGTTTCAGTATTGGTATATTAGGTTTCTAATCCATGTGATTAAGTTGTAGACCTGCAAAGCTCTGATAACATGCAAGCAGTCTCTCTCTAGATATTTAGAAATGCAACTTGCTTCGTGAATTTGTTACCAGTGGCTTTTACTCTGGAGCTGCATAATTTGCAGTTAACAAATGGCACAGATCAGCTTCTGCTGACAGCTTAATTTAAAGCATGGGGCCACCTCACAGTAGGCAGCTAAATAATGAAATTAAGCCTTTATTTTGGCAAATTAAGGCTTTAGTTTGGCAAATAAAGGTTTACAAGATTTACACACACACAGAGTTTATTGTAATGGGATAGATAAACCCCAGAGCTCTCATGTCTATTCCCTGTGCAGCTGCGAGACATAGTTAGCCTGACCTTATCCTTCTGTCTGCTTCCACAGTGACACAGTGCACACATTGTCATTAACTGACTGTCTCACAGGAGGCTCAGCCTGTATTTGGATGTGCAGCTTAGACTACCGTAGGTCTCACTGCTTATCACTGACGAACCTCCATAGTCAGAATTGGGTCTCTGTTTTGGGGACAATCCAAGTTTTACTGCTCCCAGGCTCTAAGCTGACTGCTATCTGGGTGAAAACTGAGAGTCGTAAACCAGCAAGCAGGAAGAAATCATCTGTACTCATGGAGAACAGTCTTGAGGCTCCAAAGCACTTTTGCTCTGAATTTCTTCTTACGTCTTGAAGAAGCACTATTTAGGAAGGACACTCATGAAGGAAGCAGATAGACACAGGAGGCAGTAGATGCCTGGGGCTTTGTAGAGTCTTCCCCAGGAGATAAAAACTGACTGTGGGATCTGATTATGATCGCTCAGAAGAAGCTTGCTGGTGAGGTGGTTTAGCAGAGTCTAGGTCGCAGGACTAAAAATCATATAATCATTGAATGGTTGGGTTGAAATGGACCTTAAAGCCCTACCAGCCCCACGCCCTTGATGTGGGCTTGTTTCCACCCACCAGCTCAGGCTGCTCAGGGCCCCATCCCACCTGGCCTGGAGCACCTGCAGGGATGGGGCACCTACAACTGCTCTGGGCAGCTGTGCCAGGACCTCACTGCATTCTGAGTGAATATCTTCCTAATATGGCCTTCCTGAATGTCATTAGGTTCTTACAGGTCCACATCTCAAAGCTGTCCAAGTCCCTTTGTATGCATCCTTTCCTTCTATCAATTGCTTCACTCAGCTTGGATGACTTAATTGGATGCACAGGACAATTAGAGGGAAAATTGCAGAGATTGGCTGAAGATCAGCGTTTGTGTAGAACCAGAAGTTTTTCCAGGGACTCCCTCCATTGAAACTCTCATGCTCTTCAAAAATCATAGGAATGAGAAACAGGTTGTGAGGATGCAAATATGCATGTGTAATATGAAAGTTTTTTTTCCAGGAAATTAAGAGCGTGACAAATTCAGACATTAGGCTGTAGACTGGGAGAAAAAGCTGTTCCTCAGTAAGCAGACTTTGTAGGAGACACAACAACATGTTACCCAAGAGCATAGCTTTTGATGTTCCCTGAGCTATTGAATACGTTGTTTCTTATGTCACCTTATCTAACGGTTTTGTGGGCTTTTTTTCTATTAAAGCATTTTGCCTCCTCATTCCCACTTCCACCCATTGGCTTCTCACTTTTTTCTTCCATTGTCTTTTCAGCAGCTTGTGTCCATCTCCCTTGGTTGTCTGTTTGTGTATGTGTGTTTCATTTCAAATCAATGGCATTTAAAATATCTGTAGTAGTGAGAGTTTCTATGGAGTCAGAAGCAGCTGCAGTCAGTGACGTCAGAGAGATACAGAGTGGGAGAGAGCTCGGGCAAGAGTTGCAGGGATAAAACAAGTCCGCTAAGGTAACAGTGAGGGAGGAGAGCTAGATCCTTCTTCAGGGCACATGTTTCTGTTAGCCAAAACAGTAGACAAAGCTGGAGGTAATAATGGTTACAAACAGACACACAGGGAGTTTAGTTGTCGCTGCATGTCAGCGAGAGCCCTACGGTTAAGGATTTATGCTTGGAAAATTATTTGGAAGCAATTTATAGGAGATGTAAATGAAGAAGTTAAACCTGAAGCATTCAGAAATGAAGCTGATGAAGATTTAGATGCTTCCTCCAAGTAAAGTTTTGTTGAGCTATAAGGATTTAAGGTTCAAACTGTCTGTCCTCAGCATTTTTCAGCAGATCTTTCATTACTTAAGGTCTCTTTCTGCAGCCAAACAGTGTGATACATGTGGACGAGGGGAAGGAGTGGCTTTAAGTAACTTAAATGATCCTGTATGCATCCATTGTGTGAACAACCAACTACAAAGACTGTGTTTTTACAGCTCTTACTTTAATGTGCCTTGTGCCTGTGTACGTCCTTGTTCAGCATGTTTCAAGTTATGGGCTAAAGTTCGTTCCCACGTTTTCTAGGTCAGAGTGAACACAGTGTGATAAAGCACTGCTCCTTAGCAGGGTGGTATCACCTCCATTAAACCTGACCATCAAAGTGATCAGTATGCAAGAGGTACAAGTTCTCCTGCTCTCTCTGTGGCATTGTATCACAGCTTTCAGCTGGATGACTGTAAAGAGCAAAGGACTGATTACCCTTTCCATGAAACCTTCCAGCAGTGGCTTGCCTGCGTCCAAAAACCTAGCAACCGTATCACTGCATTCTCATGCCCTGGTCAGTTAACTTGGCTGCTGTAGGTCATTGAACAAATTGGCTGAACAGATGGATTCCTGATGTAAACCATCAAGGGACTCCATCACTACCAAAACTCACTGGTGTTACAGACTTTAAATCAATTAGAACCAGCTCCATTGCATAGTCTCCAGGGAGCAAGTGATGTGTAATCAGTCTGCAAAGGTTACATTCCTGCTGCACATTGCTAAGACTTTCATAATGCACAGTTTGGCAGAACTGCATGAGGGGAATTACAGAGATCAATATGCATCACAATGGAAAGCTTGACAAAGGGTTCAGCCATGGCTTGTTCTGCTGTTCTGCAGAGTACTGCAGCCCTCAGCAGAGTCTGAGCCAGCGCTTTCAGCACTAGGAATTATTGGGAAAATGCAGATACTGAAATTCTCTTTTTCAGAGGAAAATGCTGCCTGTGTACCTGTGCACTGCACAGGGACTGAAATAACTGTGTGAAGCCCATGAGCTTTTCCTGAAACACCTCAGTTTTTGACTTGTACTAACTTTGCCATGGAGACCAGGGGTCAGATTGCAGTATTTGTCTGACTTCTACATTTCCTATAAGTATTATAAAGAGCTGGGTAATAATCTTCATTGCATTCCCCATGATATGCACAACACATCACAATGATACCATTTAAAGCAAGCTGTGTCTTTTTTTTTATTATTTTTTCTTTTTTCTTTTTTTTTTTTAATTTGGCCAAAGAACAGTACATAAAGTAAGATTTTTCTGGCATGAATTCATGTTTTGCCAGCCAGAAAGCTATCTACAGGCTTTTTCATTTGAACTTGCTTATGCGCTGCTCAGTGTAGATGAGGAATTCGTGTCAGCGGTTGTAAAACCACGGGTTTACAGTATTTACAGAGGGATAAAGGGATTCAAGGAGCAGAGTCAGCACACTCCATTTCCCTGTCGGCACCAGGGCGTCCTGCTGAACTCTTGTATCATTCATTGCTCTTTAGTTATGGGCTTCATTTCACATTCCTGTCCATACAAATGCCCCATGAAGGTAGGCCTGTCATGTTTAAATGGATCTAACTGTCAGTTATGGCCCTGCTGATTTTTGTTACCTACAGTCAGGATTACAATATTTATGGAACTCTTTTTGATTCTTGTTAATTTGATATAAAGCATTTTCAGCTGTGTTACATTCCTGACGCCCTGTTATTTTTGTTTATCAGACTGCACTAGCACTTTTTTCCTTTTTTAGGTCAGTACAGATAAGCAATGCGGTTGCTGTGACCATTGCAGCTCTCCTAAGATAAACTGTTTTCCTTGGAGTGCCCACTCTTGGTTGTTCTTGAATACAATCTCATGTTCAAATGACTTTTGTCTACTAAGCTGCAGGATGGAGGAGGCAAAAATATATGACCCTCATCATCCCTAGACCAAAAATAAATTGTTTGTTTGTTTGCTTTTATGTGATACTTTAATCAACCTTAGTGATGGGTGGGGAGAAAGGTGAGGTGATTTAGTCTTTTGAAACATTTAGATATGGCATTACTTGAAACCTGCTGCTCTGTTCCCTTGGTATGTAGTGAGCTCTTACAAGCCAAGATCCCTCTAGATGTTCATAGCAGCTGTGTTAGTTCCTGAGAACACTCACAGGGAGTCAATGGAGGATGTGACAGTTTCAAGGGATGCTCCACAAACCTGCAAATGCTTCTGGCTTCACGCGCACACTTTCTGCTTTAGCATATGAGGGTATGTGCTCCCGCTAACATAAGCTGAGCTGGGCCTGTGTGGAAATTTCTCCTGCATCAAAGCATTAAGAATTTATCCGAAAGGACCTGGCAAATATTCCTGTATGAGAACCTTAACAACATAAGATTACTGAATAATCACAATTCAAAAGACAAATGATATTTTAAGGTAATGGCAGCATTGGGTCTTAGTGCAGTACTTCTCCTTCAGGCTTTTATTTTATAGTTCTGGGTCACTTATTACCATTTTTGGCCCAGATCTGGCAAAAATTCATAAATATTCTTAAAAATTTGTGCTTGATATTCAGACTGTGAAACTTTGCAGCATACATGCATAGTTTTCAGTGAAACCTATAAAATCTAAGTTATAGATTCAGAGCTTGACTTACAGAAATACTTATTCTCATACTTGCCATGTTCGCCCTTTTTCCCGTTCCTTCTGGAGATACCGAGTTAAGCACTTGCCATAGTTCAAGCACTCGCCATTCTGTGTTATACAGGGCTCTGCTGGAGTCAGCAGGGGCTTTTTCCAGGTAATGACAGCAGTGTTTGCTCCTTCACCTCTCATTATATTTCTTCCTTCAGGTACCAAGACTGTCTTAACTTAACTGAATAATAACTGTTTTTAACCTTTCCTCACAGGAGTGTTTGCATTCGGACTTTTTGCCACTGACATATTTGTAAATGCTGGCCAGGTTGTGACTGGGAACTTGGCTCCATACTTCCTGACTGTGTGTAAACCCAACTACACTGGAAATGACTGTCGGACCCACCACCAGTTCATCAACAATGGCAACATCTGCACTGGGGATATGGAGGTGATTGAAAAGGCCAGGAGATCCTTTCCATCCAAACATGCTGCGTTAAGCATCTACTCAGCTTTATATGCCACGGTGAGTAGCGGAGATGATTGCTGACTTGTAGGAGAGGTTTCTGTCTGCACATCCAGATGGAATCACGCAGTGTATTTTTGAAAGAAAAGAGGGTTGTTTCAGAAATAGCTTTCCTCTTTATCCATCCAATAATCCCCTTCTCTCTCTGTTTTATTAGTACTAATAAAAGCAAACCAAGTTCTCACTGCTTCTGCAGCACCATGTAACGCTGAGGCATGAGCTTCTAATCTCATTTTTGCTACTGATTTTCTCAGATGCCTTCGAGAAAGCATTTAACCTCTTCTTTTCCCTGCCCATGTCTCATCAACACTAAAACAAGTATTAACTTTATCGGGAATTTCTTCCCTCAGTAGCCAGACCCAAATGAGTGGCAGTCTCCCTATAGGTCATCAGAATTTGAGAAAAATCTTGACGGGTTATTTACTGAATATTTTACCCTTACCTTGGTAGCAAGTGATAAAACACCACATTATTGCTATGTAAAGAAGAGGCCACCCACTGTTTCACTTACCTTCTGTTTCCATTGAATTTTATGTGAATAATGACTGATACATAAACTGTTAACTCCTTTGATCAGGAATTGTTGGAAAGTGTTTGCAAAGCTCATAATATTTTGCATGCAGTACTTCTGAGCAATGCAAACTATGTGTGAAATAGAGTTCCCAGCAGACTTGTCAGTGTAAGAGAAGCAGTTTTCATTATGATTGTGGGCATGGTGGTGATGGGCTAATGGTTGGATTAGATGATCTGTGTGGTCTTTTCCAACCTCAGTGATTCTGTGATTCTATGGTGGATATTAAGATGACTGCTTCAGGATCAGGTTGGGTAGGCCTTCCAGGGACTTCTTCAGGTTTCTAGGAAGGCACATCTGCAAACAGCTGATTTCTGCAGCTGAAGGAGAGCAGTACTTCTCCTTCCCAAGTTTAAGTCTCCAGCAGTTCAGTGTTTCTTAGCCCTAGGCTATGAAGCACCTGGGTTGCTTTCTCCTTGGCACTAGTGGGAAGCGAATGGCATGCAGAGGGATGATTGCCTTCAGCCCTTGTGGGACAGGTGCGTAAATAAGAGAGGCCTGCTTCTGATGCTTAAGGTCTAAGGTGTAACTCTTTCTGAGCCACAAGTTTTCAGTCTGCAGTACAATTTTAACCCCTACTGCCATACAGTATGGGTGCCTGAGAGCATCCTCCAGCACTAAAGGCACTGTCACATCACTGATTCTCAAGAATCCTTTAGAGACGTCTCTGTACTGATTTGTTCATTACTTTGCTAGTGACAGTGCTCCCATTTTAGCTGGTTTGGCTTTGTGTTGTTCTTTTCTATAATGTGGATTTTATATTTAATCAAATAGGCTTTTTTTTCTTGTCACCTGCCAAATAAGCTGAGAACCCAAAATATGATTCTTTTAATTCCTTCAAGCACTGATGAAATTTGGATGCCTACAGCAGGGGAAGTTTAGAAACAAACAAACAAACGAACAAACAAACAAAAAACAACAAAGAAAAGTCAAACAGCAACACTGGCTTCCATGCTTACATCAAAACTGGGGTTATATCTAATGCAATTTTATCAGTCTCCAAAACAAGCCCTCCCAGGTAGGGCTGTCTCAATACATAGTGCAAGCTGTTGTATAATTAGAAATGTGTGCTTCTAAGGACATTATTCAAGAGAAGGTGACATGTTAGAAATATTCCTTAATTTTTGAACATTTCTGCCCCCCCCAAAAAAAAGGAAGAAGATAAAATGTCATGTTGCATATACGTATCCTGGTTAGGCACTCTGAGAAAGGTCGTAGGAGAATCAGCTACAACGGCATCCAGCAAGTGGTGATTTTCAACCTGAACACATAAAATTAAAGTGTTTCACTGCATTTAAATGATCTCTTATTGTAGACTCTTGCTGATTCTCCTGTTTGTTTTTTTCTGGAGTGAGAGCAAGCAATGAGATCTCTCGTACAATCACAGGAAGGTCTCTGTGGCTTAAGGCTACAACAAGGCAGTCTTGTCAACATTTTGGTAGTATTTTTAGGATTCTTAAACTAGGCACTGAACTAGCAGTATCCACAAATAACTCCTTCTGTCACTTCCATCTGGCTAGAAGACTCCACCTCATGATGGTTGTCACAACCTAGTGTCTGTTGTTTATACCTGGGTTGCTTTTTGGCTAGACTAGAGTGATGCAATACACCTAGACAGTCAACTTTCAGTGTATGGGACATTCTAAATACCTACAGCAAATCCCTTCAGTAACCCAGGTCACTGTGACCCCACTGTCGATTTCCTCCATTTATACACACACACCTGCCAGATTAATTGTTGAAATTCAGGGCTCTGGCACTTAAGGAAACTGCACTGAACATCCAGGAGGTTGCATAACATTCTGCAAGACAGATTGTTGTCATTGGCTCTTAGTGTAAAAATTTTCATGGTAAAGATTACCTGTAAAGCTTGCAGGACACCAGTTTTTCCAGAACTAGGCTGAAATTGTAATCTTTCCAGGAAAAATAAATCTCCTTCACTTCTACATCTTCTACACACTTCCTCCACTCAGCCTTCCACAGCACAGATATACCATATGTTATAAATATATGTGAGCGTACATTTACATACGTGTATAAAGAGAGGCATATATATATGTCTGTCTATTTTAAACTTGCAAATGAAAAAACTTTCTTGGCTGTCTATGCTTTCGTCTGTCTGAAAATAGATGGGAGAGGAGTTACATGCGGGATGAATGCTACTATCGCACATTGCACATTGCTAAATACATCGCTTGAGAGTGCTGATAAATGCACTAAGGAAGCTGAATAAATTATTTATATAGATAAAGCATATGTTGATTATTTTTGTATATCAATTTTCTCCTTTCCTCACATCTTTTTATATTCACTTCCTCTTCCCCTCTCTCCCCATACACACACACATCAAGCAATTCATTTTCACATGTAGTGTTTTGTAAATAATTTTACCTCATAAATAGTAGTCCAGAGAATTTATAAGACACCCTATAGAGTGTAGAAAATCAAATTTAAGCAATTTTCACTGAGATTTTTGACTCTTACACAAGGCTTTGAAAAACTGAAGGGGCAAACATATTGTGGGAATCTTCAAAAAGTGTCTTTGCATTAGGGACTAAAGCAATAATGATGAAGCCACACTGATCCCAAGTTTTGACCAAAATAAGAATCTCACCCATAATTTCCAAGCTCATTTGGTGATGTGGATGAATTGGAGCACAGATTCAGGAAAAACAGCCTGTCTTGTTTAAAACCCTCCTTGTGATAGAGAATCTATCACTTCCCTTGGCAATCTGTTTTCATGGTTAATTATCCTCACTGCTAAAAATGTTCTCTTTACTACAAGTTTATGTTTTCCTGCCAAGATGTGTGAATCTTGAGTGCTTTAGGTGACATCTCATCTCTAGTAATGAAACTCCCATATGAGTGAGGGAGTGCTGCATGACATCCTGGTTGCCAAATAGGAGAAAAGTGGATTTGAAGGATGGACTACTTGCTGGATAAGGAATTGGTTGGATGGTCACACTTAGATAGTTGCATTCAATGGCTCAGTGTCCAAGTGGAGACCAGTAATGAGTGGTATTCCTCAGGGACCTGTGCCAGGACCAGTGTTATTTAACATCCTTGTAGGCAATGCAGACAGTGAGATTGAGTACACCCTCAGTGAAATTGCATGATGACACAAGCTGAGTGGTACAGTTGACATGCTAGAGAGAAGAGATTCCATTCAGAGGGACCTGGACAGGCTTGAGAAGCGGGACCATGCCAACCTCGTGAAGTTCATTGAGGCCAACTGCAAGGTCTTGCACCTGGGTCGGGGCAATCCCAAGCACAAATACAGGCTGGGAGGAGAATGGCTCTGAGGAGAAGGGTTTGGAGGTGTCAGCTGATGAAAGACTTGACATGAGCTGGCAATGCACACTTGCAGCCCAGAAGGCCTTGTGGGATGCATTAAGAGAAGTGTGACCAGCAGGTTGATGGAGGTGATTCTGCCCCTCTACTCTGCTCTTGTGAGACCCCACCTGGTTTACTGGGGCCCCCAACACAAGAAGGACATTGAGCTGTTGGAGTGAGTTCAGAGGAAGGGCATGAAGATGATCAGAGGACTGGAGCACCTTCCCTACAAGGACAGGCTGAAAGAGCTGAGGCTGGAGAAGGCACAGGGGTACCTTATAGCAGCCTTCCTGTACCTGAAGGGGGCCTACAAGAAGGCTGGGGAGGGACTTTTTATAACGGCAGGTAGTGACAGGACAAGGGACTTTGAGCAACCTGGCCTAGTGGGAGGTGACCCTGCCTGTAATAGGGGAATTGGAACTAGATGATCTTAAAGGTCCATTCCAACCCGAAGAGTTCTGTGATTCTAGGATGAGTAAGCTAAACATCATTTCATCTCATAGCCTTAAGAAAATAAGCATGCATGAATGGGTCTCTCTAGCTGGAGATTGCAGCTGTCACAGCAAGGCTGCATTCCTGCTTTAAGGAAGTAATTATTTTCCTTTGGATGTTGTAAATTGCAGCAGTGCTTTGGTGGGGAAAGCAATCTTTGAATTGCTCATTTGAATTGGCCTCTGCGGGAAGAAATGCACAGGGTGAAAGGATGGGGCAGTAATTATTCACACAGTGGCTCTTCACGTACTTAAATAATATTTTTTTCCCTATTGTTTCCAAAGAAAAGCCTTAACCTGAGTTTCAGTGCTGGTCAGGCGCAGCTCAAGCTACCGGCAAAACTGGAGCAAGATTGCCACCTAGTGCTCATTTGGTAGCTTTCATTTCAAGGTGTGTGCATTCCCATGTCGGATTGGAGAAACAAAGCTAGCAGGAGCCTTGAGTGTAACTTAGTCCCATCTCAGTTCTTTTATACAGTGTTCCACTTCACAAATTGAATTCACATTTATATGATGCGTTCACCAGAAGACTTCACTTCCTCAGGCAGAGATCTAGCAAATTCAGCTGTTAAAAGTTCAGTACTGCAGTTGCTTGGCAGCTGACAGAGTAGTTTTGTCCAGGTACGAGCGAATATACCCCACTGATCAGTTGCTCTGCCCCTTTACGTACCAAGAGGTCATTGCTGCATACCATCCCTACATCTAAAGGTAGTGTGCTGTAATGGTTTTAGGGCTAATTTGTTTAACGCTAGCCAGAGAGGGGAAGCCAGCACCAGGAGCATTTGATGGACCAGAGAGCGAGAAGGAGGAAAAAAAGTAGAACAGGGAGAAAGTTTAAATGAAATAATATATACAGTAGAGCAGAAGAAAGGGATATATGGGAAGCAATGGACAAGCTGACTTTGAGAAAAATCATTTCAGTTTCTTGGTCCCAGAAACCTGTGTTTGAGTCAGCCCATAGTGACCTGTGTGTACCTGGCTCATAAAGAAAGGGACAGGCACTAAAATATGCTAAAATAAGTACCCGAGGTTGCCAAGTAGATTACAGAGTGTGAAGCAAGATGTGGGATGGTTGTCATTGCAATTGGAAGCACCAAGACAAACCCCTGTGACCTCCTTCAGCAGTGCTTTTGGCAGAGAAGAATCCTGAGGCAGCTTTACTCAGGCCAACCATTGTGTTCTTGGCCAAGGATTGGAGGTGGGTTCCACCATGTCACAAACAATTCAGCCTTTCTGGATTCAGCACTGCTTGTGGCAAAGCGCTCAGCATGCCCAGAGGAAGAGTTCTATGACCTGCAAAGCACTGTTAGTTGTTGATGGAATTAAAATAATGGGAGTTTCTGTGCACTGCCTTTTGCCCAGAAGGCTAATAGAAGCATATTTCCATTTCTGAGAACTAAAAGGGCTAAGAGTGCAAATATTTACAGCATTAATTTTTCCACTTTTTTTTTTTTCCATTTCTTTTTTTTTATAATGAGCAAATAAAATGTAATATTTTGTTACAAAATAACTGGAAGGTACTTCTATGGTTTGTAGTTTTATATTTCCAGTAGAACAAGCATTTGCATTTTCACTAGATTGGGTTCATTTACCAGCCAACAGTTAAGAAGAATCCAGTGAATTTTCCAAGTTTATCATTCTCATTCTATTTCATATATGAGAGACAATGTGTCATTTTTGTGCATGCAAAAAAGACAGTGGTATGTCTCAATAGGTTTACTTGGAACCAGAATAATTTGAGTTAGAAGGGACCCCTAAAGGCCATCTAGTCCAACCCCCCTGCACTGAACAGGGACACCTACAGCTCTGTCAGGTACTCAGAGCCCAGTTCAGCCTGACCTAGAATGGCTACAGAGATGGGGCATCCACCAGCTCTCTAGGCAACCTGTGCCAAAGTCTCACCAACCTTATTGTAAAAAAACTTCTTCCTCAGGTCCAGTGTAAATCTCCCCTCCTTTAGTTTGAACCCATTTCCCCTTGTTGTATCACAACTGACTGTGCTAAGGATTCTGTGCCTTTCTTCCCTACAGCCTCCCTTTAGATACAGGTTGGCCACTCTCAGGTCTCCCCGCAGCCTTCTCTTCCCCAGGCTGAACAGCCCCAGCTCTGTCAGCCGCCCTTACCAAATCTTGGGGGTTCTTGTAGGTACCTGTGCTTGATTAAAATGATTTTATTGTATTGGTTTTTTCATCAGACTCGATTCGCTCATCTTCAGCATTTTGAGATTCCGGAATTAATGACTAGCCACTAATTGTGACACATGTTTTTTACTGTTTTGTTGTGTTTTGTTTTTGTTTTCAAAATGCATTTAAAATAAATTATTAACTGCTTAAAACGTGAAATTCACTAAACAACACTGTGAACATAGTGAAACTTCATGCTCTAGAATTACATTTTCATAATCAACTCTGCTTTGAAAGAAATCTTTCTTTTATTCTGAATTTCATTTTGCCTTGCAGAAAATGTCTGTAGTGGTTTCTCTTAATGCTAAGAATCTGTTTCTTAGCCTGACTACTGCTTAGAAAGCTGGAGCAGCTATAGGTGGCGTGAATAGATGCTCCATTATGTTCACATCATGGTTCTGCAGGAGTATAAGCAGAAATTGTTTGCAAATATTGAGTCATTTACATTCAGCACATGTGTTTGCTGCCATTTGAGCAAGTGCTTAAACAGTTAAGAAGACAGTGAAACTGAGCTGTACATAATAGCTCAGAAATCCAGTATGTAAATACAGTTGATAGGATATTTTACATCCTGAAACATCACTTTCCAGTACCTGTTTTATTTACCTGAGAGTATTCCCTGAGTTATCATATACCTTTTCCTCCATTTCTCAAGGCTTTTATTTATGAACCGTGGATTTTGTCACATCTCTGCTGAATTATGATATGACTAGAAGGAAAAAAAAAATAGTTTCGTGCCAAATCTCTTTTCAATGTTGGTTTGTCCTTTCTTTCAGATGTACATCACAAGCACAATTAAAACAAAGAGCAGCAGGCTAGCCAAACCTGTGCTGTGTCTGGGCACCCTGTGTGCTGCATTCCTTACTGGGCTGAATCGAGTTTCTGAGTACCGAAACCATTGTTCAGATGTGATCGCAGGCTTCATCCTGGGAAGTGCGGTCGCCTTGTTTCTGGTAAACCTATCAATTCTTCCCCATTCCTTTTAAAAGTATGTGTTTGAAATAAACATAATATTGCTCCTCTCCTGTGGTCTCTTGGAGCTAATTAAACCAATTGTTAGGAACTAATTCTAGCCCCTTGTCATGCGTGTGTCATCAGAGAAAATTCTAATATGAAGTCAAACTATATTAATTAATAAGGCTAATACGATGACATTTGTGTATTCATGTGTATTTCAAGATTATTTTATTTTAATTAACTGACCATGCTTTCATGTGACTTTCCTGGAAAAATGCTTTGAAAATGGTGTAGGATTTCAGTTAATGTCCAAAGAGAGGCAGGATGCTTGACACTCGTTCCCTCACATACTGTTAAACTGTTGGCAGCCTTCTATGGGTAGAAATGTACAGCGTGTTGTCTGGGGTTCTGAGCAGTAGTCTTCATTTCCCTCTTTGTTTTTGACCACAGAAGAAGTGCAATAGAAAGGAAGGTCAGGAGAAACTCCCTTGGAGACAGAACTACTTAACTAGTGAACATGGCAGTGACTGGTTAACAGTTGAACTAGATGATCTTAGTGATATTTTCCAGCCCTGATGATTCTATAATTTGATTGGTTCATTAGGATAATCACATGTATTAAAATGTGCCATCAATAGCCTTTCCTCAGAATCTTGGAACAGTGTCTTCCTCTAGACTTGGAACACAGTCTAGTGGTGTGCTTTGCATGGTGAGGGATCTCTTGCTGAGGATTTACCCACACAGTACTCAAGGTGATCCCCACTGTTGCAAAAAACCAAAATGTTCATAATTCCATTTAAAAGCTACATCCTTCAAAACCATCCACTGCTTAGCAAACATTTTCTTTATTTGTATACAGTACAATCACCATTCACCCAGGCTGCAGCCTACTCCTTGGTCAGGTCTAAAGAGCAGCAAAGAACAGCCAGCAAGGAACTGGCTGTAGGATTTGCTTTGACAGCAGATGTATGAGTTCCTGCATGCCTTCTTTCCATTCTGTTCCTAAACCCTAAGCAGATATGTGTAAGGTGTGGCCTTATTGGTATCATCATGCACAACAGAAGGCCTCATAGGATGAACATTGCAGAAGTTGTGCTGGAAGTATGCAAGCGTGGTGCTAAGTGAGCTTGGTGTCATCCAGATGTGAGGAATGACTAATGACTGAATGAGCTGTTTTTTATGTTTGGAATTGGCAGTCAGAATCTCAAGGGATTGTTTGGTTGAGATGATAGTGCAGCAACAACCTAGTCCTAGATTTTGTGATGATAAAGCAGACATGATGGGAGTCTGCTGTATGAAACAAAAGAAGGCGGAGAATGATTCAGCCAAGAGGATGGACCCTTTTACTAAGATAGCACAGAAGGCCAACTGTGACAGTCAGTGCACTGCATAGCCTACTGAGACAGACAGTACCTCTACCCAAAAAGCCGAGGTGAAGTTATGTGCAAAAACTTGCAGTTGAGAGACCTGGGTGGGAATTGCTGTGAGTTACTTCTCTGGACTGCACATGCTGACTTCATTACGTTTATCTTCGTTTTTCACATTACGCAGGGGATATGTGTTGTCCATAACTTTAAGGGCACCCATGGAGCTCCTTCTAAACCGAAGCCTGAAGACCCACGAGGAATGCCGTTAATGGCTTTTCCAAGAGTTGAAAGTCCTCTGGAGACATTGAGTGCACAGGTATGGTAAATCCTCTCACCCATACCATCACAAAATGTATTTTCTATACAGCAGACTAAAAATTGGAGCTGTTTTCATTCCTAATGTTAAGCCCACTGAACTGTGAGAATATGCATCAGGGAGAGTTAGAGGCATTTATCCTCTAAGCCACCAAATTCTGTAGATCTTCTCCTCTTGCACATCCAGAACTTAATCAATAGGATTTCACATGTCTTCTGTGCAATTACAAAGTTTTGCTTAGAACAGTAAATTGAGAGAAAAGTAAAGATAAGTCCATGCAATCACACCTAAGAATGCTTTTGGGAGGTCTTAAAGATTTACTCTAAGATTTATAATCCTGAAGATAACATACACTGTCCAGTGAGGATAAAAATTATATTTTTATCCTTATTACTGCTCAGTATCTTCTAAATTAAGAAATATTACACTGTTTTCTATCTAAGCCATCAAAGAAGAAGCTAATAACTTTCTCTCAAGTTTGCAAAAAAAGCTAGTGTAATTATCATTACTGATGATGTTGTTGTTATACTGCTAACTTTGGATAGCTGGATAGCAGTTACACTGCTAGCTTTGGATAGTGTTGTTGGCATAAATGAAACCTACCAAAAACAAACAAGCAAATGCCATCTGCCAAGAATTTCTTGGAACAAGGAGGAAGTGTAGTTCATCAATTGTCTGAAATGCCCTTGTGGAGTTTGTCCTTTAAATTGTACTTCCTGCATTAGCTGGCATGTCACTGCTGTTCTTGGTTTGTGGCAAGGTTAGTCAAATCCTTTGGTAAATTAACTGAAAATAATAATTTAAAGTAAGTGGAAGATATTTCTAACACTTGGAAAAATTTTGCTTAATTGAATAGTCAGTTGTGATTGACTTGTAGCAAAACTCTGCTGGAAAGACTTTCAATTGATTGTGCATCAAGTTTTCTCTTGGTGGACTTGCAGTCCAGAAACAAAATCCTTCTATACTGCACTGTGTATGACAGAAGAGGTAAAAGCATTCACAGATTATGAAAAATTTTATCTAGTCACCTATTTATAGTTTCTGGACTGAGAGGTGCAGGTAGGGACGAGCCTTGGCTGATGATATGCACTCTAATCAAGAAGGTAATTTTGTCTGAATCAGGGTATCAAGTTTCTAAATCAGACAGGGGTTAAGAAAAAAAAAAAGAGAGAAGAAAAATACGATCCTACTTTGAAGCCATTAAGAAATTATTGTAATTAATCCCTGAAATGCTGCTTGTTAGTGCTCCTTCTGACATAGGGATATCCTTCTCTGTGGAGATATCTGCATCTGTCCCCACTCATATTTTCCTTGCATGCACACACTGCAGATGCAGTGTGATTTGAGGACAACCCAGTTCTGCTACCAAAGCCCTGGACATTGGCTTCCAAGAATCAGCACTGCCTGTTTTGACACAAAGAGGACTTTTGTGCCTGCCTGTGTTTTGCCATACTTACCCTCCACGTAAGGTTTCTTAATGGTTTTAATGGTTTTAAGCTCTGTAAGTTGCCTAGCATTGAGCTGTAGGATCTACACACACACATCACACAAACCAAACATGTGAAGTGACATCATGTTGTTTATAGGCTGTTTGTGACTGAGGATAGGCACATGAGATGGCATTAGCTACATGACTATAAGGAGTGCTATGAACCTGCACTGACATATTCTGGACAGAATTCAGTACAGTCTGAAAATTCCAAGGGAAAAAGTAGCACCTTGTTTCGCAGACAGGCTAGTGAGTGTTCACAGCCCAGGAGCAGGGCTCAGTTCAAGCTGCCCTGTCATGAGCTTGCAACAGACAGCAGTCACATTTGCAGTCATTTCTTCCTCTAAAGTGCTATGTTAGTTGGATGACAGATGTCACATCTCTGCATTTAGTGAAGGGCCTTCTCATTCCACACAATATATGTAAGTGACAACACATGTACCAGTGCTCACGTGTCTGTGTTTTCATCTTTGCAGAATCACTCTGCCTCTATGACTGAAGTGACTTGAGATGGAAGATTGGCAGCAGAAGCTATTTTTTATTACCCTCCAGTACAATACTTCAAGACACACAGTTACTAAGTGTCAGACTGTGATGATCAGTATTATGTTATGTCTAGTTAGAAGCTAATGTTTTGTACATTTTTTTGTATGAGGAAGTGATGTAGCTTGCCCTGATTTTTTGTCAGCTTTAATATTATTATGCCAGAATTTAAAATCAAAATAGAAAAAAAAAAAAAAAAAAAAAATCCAAAACCTTTTCTTGTTTAAATTGTGCACTGAGGAATTACATCTATAGAATTGTTGGTGTTGTTATGTGATATTTGTACACGGATTTTTTTCATTTTTGAATTAATATATCTTGAGAAAAAAAATCACTTTTACCTTTTCTTACCATAACAAAGTGCTTCAACCAGCGGGTCAGATTCTGATCTTGGTAAGCTCTGAAGTAATTACGTATATTTAATTCAGATGAAAATAATGGTGATCAGAAATCTAACCCAAACCAACAAGTAGTAAACATCCAGCCTTGATTCAGTGAGCTACTTAAGCAAGCCTTAGCATCACAGACCTCAGCTAGCCATGCAGCTTCCAGACTGCTTGGCAGACCTGAAGTATCCTTAAGTATCTGACTGAATCAGAGCCTGGTTGTTCTGGTGTGAGTGATTGTGCTAGTTATTGAAGAATAACTAAAATGACGTACCCAGTCTGCAATATAGACAGACTGGACATGAAAATTTATAGTAGTAGCTGATAGCATGTGAGCTGACTATATCATGTCCCTAGATCCTCCCCAAGGCCCAGCCTAAGCTCCCAGTGGAACCTGGCTTCAGGAACTGACTATGGGGATATACAGCCATCACTGTGGAGTGGAGGCTGCGCTGTAAGTGTGTCATAACTTCATCATAGATTTATGAGGTAACACTGATACGAGGGAAAAGTGATGCCACATCTTCTGTGAAGTGGCATTACTGAGCATTCAGATTGGCCTCACCATCAAGCCAGTTGTGCCCTAACAGTGTTGTTTTCACTGAGGGGCTTTGGTGAGTTTAAAAAAAAAAAAAAATTAAATACCTAAACTGACACAGTCTGTAGTAGCAGTCTGCATTTTTGTAAATACTGCCATGCAGAATTTATATCTGTACGGCTATTTCAAAATTCAGCAACACTCTAAGGAATAAAGAGATAATTGGGGGGGTGGGGAGGCAGGGGGAGATCAAAAAGAATGCATATATCATGGTGTGAGCTGGGGCAAAGGCTTCATTACATGATGTCTCACTGATTCTAGGCTTTTCCTGCATCTCATTCTTCTAGCATGGTGATAACTGCTGTGTGTCTCCTTTAAAGAATGGAGCCTCTGTCTGTACTTTTACTGGAATGTTTACCTCACATTTCCATTTTGGTTCTTGGCTTTTTTTGTATATTTTTTTCCAAAACAGATGCAAAAAAAAAAAATCAAAAAAAAAAAAAAAAAAGTGTGGTTTCTGTCTCTTCTGTATATTATTGCACAAAGAAAACATGGGATGTCTGTTTGTGTCTTGTCATGGAGTGATTTCTCCATGTAACTATTTTCTCATGACTCTTCTGATGTCTGGTGTCTGGGTGAGCCTTAGGAATGTAAGGATCAGACTTGGGCTGTCCGGAACCATTAGGAATCACGAGCAGTGTTCTGGGGCCCTCACTACAGCTTTGATCCAAATTCCCTCAAACAAGGGGAAAACTGCTGAATAAACTTGACTGGTTCTGCTGTCTTAGGAAGATAATGACATTAGGGAAGATCATTAGCAAAGAATACTCCATTTGATGTGCCCAGTCAGCAGCACGTCATCATGCTCCAAGGGGCTAGCAGGGGAAATGAATACTAAAATAAACCCAGTTATATTCTGTATCTTGTTTTTTGCAGATGTGGTCCATGGGGTTTTTTGGTTTTTTTTTGTTCAGAAGCACAACTTTCTCAGTGTGCCATTTACAGCAAGTTTAGGCAGCTTTTGTACAGATACCTAACAGTGGCTTTCACAGTCCCTTGTAAAGATTTATTGCATAAAATAAACAAATTGCAATGCTGTGCTTTTCACAGCATCAGTATTGCATTACCTTAAGGTGGATGTACAGTTCTTGGGACTACATGAAGTTTCATGCAACTCAGGTATGAACTGGCCTATGTAATGCAACTGGCAGCAGTACCTGAGCTGCCTGCTAGGGCCAAGTGACCCTGCTGGATGGCTGTGGCCTCTCTCTCCTGGCAGTACCGCAGGTGTACCCAGGACTCTTCTTGTTCTTCCTGGCTCCTTCTAGTATGTGAAACAGAAACTAACATTGAGTAATAGCTGCTACAAGGGCCAGCAGAACTTAGAATACAAAAAACTAGGTCACAGAAGAATGCCAGAAGCTACCTTGATGGCTGCTGAGAGTTCACTGTTACGGAGCAAACAGGTTTCAGAGCTTTACTTGGCATTCACTATGTTCATGTACTAATTTTTAGTAGAACAAGTGGAGTTCTATTTTAAGATGGTGTCCGCGATGGGTTTTAGAAGCATTTCTAACACAATTTTGTTTCTCAGAAAGGCAAGAAGAGGGGACAGCAAAGACGCTAGCATGCATCCCCACACCTTCTCCAAGAATTTGCTGGTTTAGTCTTGGTGGCTGAGCTAAACAGCATCACAAAACACAGCAACACACACTTATGTAATTCTATTACAGAGTTTGGAACCAAGGACAAGATGTTTATGAGCAGCATCACTTTGATTACCCCCACTAGACTCTGCAGCTGTTAGGCATCACAATACTGTTTTGTTAAGTAGAACTCTCCCTTTTTCAGTACACATTAAAAAGAAACAATTAAATCTGAAGACAAATGGATGCATTTTTATTACTGATATTCATATCTGGTTGATATAACAATGAAAGAGTTCTGCTCCAGCTCCACAATATGGCCTTAAGAATCCAACCAAAGTGCAGTGATGCTTTCCAGCAGGTCTCACCGCTCCCAGGCAATCTTCAGGTTTGGGGGCAGCTCTGCAGCACACAGCTCATCAAACTTTGACATATCCTTCACCGGAGTGCTATAGAAAGTCAGGACATCCTGCGCACTGCACATCAGGTGGAGCTGTGAGTTGGGCACAGCGTGACCAAGTTCTTCTGCTAGTTGGGTCAGGAGCCGATACTTCAGCCTCTTGTCTTTCAGAGACGTCTGCTGCCAGTTGCCAGCAAGCGATGGCCCACAGATCTCCTTGACACGAGCCTCGAGGATGCTCTGTATGTCCTCTGGAGGAAAATACTTTCTGCTGCGTGGCGGGGGACAGATCAGGCTGGGTTCCTTTTTTTCTTGTGAAATTACACTGTCTTCTACTTCTTTCTCCTCCTTCCTGCTGGCGTTAAAGAAAAATATTTTCACTCACTGAAGCGGTGCCCACGCATTTAAAAACGCCTCCCAGCAGAGCCAACTGCCTGCAACAGCGGACCATACCGCCCGCCCGAGACGCAGCCCCGCAGCAAGCATCCCGCGCCCTCACCTGTGGCCGCCCCACAGCGCCCGCCGCGGCGTGCGGCCCAGCCCCATCCCCAGCCGCCGTCCGACCACTAGCAGCCCCATGGTGGCCGCCATCTTGCGAAGAGACCTCACCCCCCCTCCCACCACCCGGCCGGAAATGACGTTGTACCTCTTGACCGGAAATGACGTCCGCGCCACCTCCCGCCTTGCCTGACGGGAGCCGTAGTGCCGCTCCAGCGCTCTCGCTGTGGTTTGTCCTGTAGGCTGCGCTGCGGCGCACGGCGCCGTGACAAGACCCGTTTTCCTGTGTTTTATAGGAGCGAGAAAGAACGCTCGCTGTAGTGAACGTTGATTTGCCCTGGTCGTAAATGAGTCAGTCAGAAAGAAGCAAAAGATGTCACTTCAGCTGCGTCTCACGCAGTGTGCATGGCGGCTGTCCTCCGCGCAAACGGGAATTAGTGGCAAAGCCACAGCGCTCTTTTTCTAAAGGGGGAGAGGGTCTTTTGCTGGATTCAGGGAATGCCTTTCCCACTCTTTGCTGCAATGAGCTGCTCGCTGTGAGCAGAGCTTGTTGGAATTTAGGTGTATGGAGATGTATGGATCACGGCTGAACTAGAAGAGAGGTGCTGTGCCTGACCCTGCTGTTGGCTCCTAAGTGCCTTCTGACAAGTCACTCAGTTCATGGTTTACTGGTTTATCATGGTCAGGATGGGATAAATGCACACATGAATTCACAGCACTGGAATGGGCTGTCTGGAGAGGTTATGGAGTCTCCTTATTGAGATAATCAAAACCTGTTAGGATGCTTTCCTGTGCAACCTTCTGTAGGGAGCCTGCTTGAGCAAGGAGACTGGGGGATCTCCAGAGGTCCCTTCCAATGCCTCAATTCTGTGAGTCTTTGATTACCCAGTGGTTGGATCTCTGTGATGTACTGCCTCTAAAATGGGTGGCTGTTAACAGGAAGAGCACTGTGAAGTTACAGGAAAATGATTCTCCTGCTTTCCTTGCTGCAAGAGCAGTAGGCGCCAACAGCTGAGACGAGCAGAGCACCAGGTTGTGGCTGCACAAACTGCGTCCTGGGTGACCTCACCTCCATGACAGGTAGGTAGCGAGTTCTGCCCCCCACTTCCAGCTGAAGGAATGAGCTTTCTAAGAGGGAACGAGCACCTTCAGGATTGTATGGTCTTCACAGGTTGGTGGACTGCCCCAGGGTCTTATCAGGTGATCAGTGTAGTGTGTTGCCTGGCAAACATTCTTTTGTTTACTTCAGTTCTGCTGTTTCTATCTGTATAGCAAATAGAACTACATTTTATTTTTCACAACATTTAGTATTTCTTTCATAAAAGCTGTGTAATTGTGCTTTAATTCTGTGATTCTGTGACCAAAATCCCTCCCTGCACGCTTATGGCTAATTGCTCTGAAAATATTACAACAATGGCACCAAGGAAAATAGTCCTCACATTTCTTATGCTACCCTAACTCAGTGTCTGGTGGCCTTGTCAAGCCAAATGAAATGCACAATTCTCTTTAGGAAGGATAAACTTTTCATGGCAGTGTTATTTATGTATGCTGAGTCCAGTGTAGAGCTTCTCATGTACACTCTGAGCTTTTCTCAGTGTCTGTCTTCAGTTAGCAGGATTAACATCACCAGTTTTATCACTACTGGCTTATTAAACGTCCTCAGGGTTTCCCATGCTCAGCAACAGCAACACTTTGTCTTAATGTTTATATGTGCTACTGAGAACCACAGAGGCATGAAAAATTTATAAAAAATAAGGGTTTGTGAGATATATTGGATTTTAATTATTGTTTTATTCACACAACTAAAGATACAAGTAGGTTTTATAATTCAGGATTTGACTGCAAAATGGGGTAATGGGGGTATCTATCTGAGTTGCTAGGGAACTACTACTACTCTGGGAATTAAGTTTAAACTAGAAGGAGAGTGGATTTGTGATTCAGTGTTAGTTGTTTCTTGTGTGGAAAGAATTATGTTTTTTGAAAGTGTAAGTGAAAAAAAGAATATCCCCTTTGTAAATTGTGGAAGGCAAGGTAGGAAAGTAAACTAATCCATTTCCAGTTTTGTTCAGGGAAAGGGAAATTAGGTTTCTTTGTTTTTCTTTCATTTCTGAGCATCTTCCATCTCATGGAAAAGGACAGGACAAATGCAGATTCCTGTGCTTTCAATAGGTGTAGCTGGCAGTGAAAAGTGACTGCGTGGCAGCTGTGTCAGTCTTCCCAGATGTGACATACTGTCCTCTGCAAGCCAAACTATTAATCTGAAAAAGAAAAGGAGGGGACCCATTAGCACAGAGTGAGAAGGAGATGTAGGAATGAACAAAGGGCATAAATAGGGAAAAATAAGTAAACTTCTGAATTCACCAATGATAATTATGAGCTAGCTTAGTTTTGTGGCATTGCCAAGGCAGTCCCCAGCTACATCTCTCTGGGATTCACGTGATTAAACAGAAAAGGGAACAATTTTTTCAAACCAACACAAAGTAGTTGTAAATCCACTTTACAAAACAAAATTATCCTGTTGCCTCTAGTAACAACCTCTGCTGCTTCTTGCATTAGGCTTCTGTCACACCAACCAAAATAACAACTTTGGTGCAAGTGGAGCACCAGTAAAGGGCAGGGGTATGAGGAACTTATGGAAATTGGCAGTGTATCTTCCTCTACAGTGACCAGCACTTCTCTGCATCAAGGGGAAGGCCTCATACCTGAGCCCGCTTGCAGAAGGCTTCCTGTGCAGCCTTCTTGTTCTCTGATTTGCCAAGCCATGCTGCCAGGGCAGAGGCTTGCAAAGCTCTCCCATATGAGAAGGTCAGTTTCCAAGGCTTAGGCAGAGGGGACTGATTCATAGCATTCAGATTGAGAGAAGCCTCCTCTTCACTTTGACCTCCAGACAGGAAGCAGATTCCTGAAAGACAGAGGCCTCAAGACTTAGAAATAGGTTGCTCCAGCTGCCACAGTTACTGACTGTGACAGAGAAGTCAGCGTATCAGATGTAGGAGCAAGTCTAGTAAAACTGAAAGGTTGGGGTGTTTTTTTTTTTTTTTTTTTTTTTTTTTTTTTTTTTTTTTTTACACTATAGGAACTAATCAAGAATCACCAGGAACAGCAGCAGGAACAGTGCGGAGGAGAGTAGTGACAGTTGCTACAGCCACATCCTGAGGGGTGTACTTCTTGGGGCAGGAATGCCCAGCTGTCACCATGTTAGGTTTCAGCAATGTTCCTTCCAGGTAGACATGATGGTCGTTCAAGGCCTTGTAGACAGCAGCCAGAACCTAAGGATTGAAAAGGAGGATTGAATACAAACCTGTGCTCAAATCTTTACCTCAACCTGCTGTGGAAAGACAACTTATTCCTTGGGAGCATGAGAAGATCAAATCATATCTCACTTTCTCTTAGAATTTATTACAGGAGGTGCAGCCCTAAAGAGCCCTAGAGAATTTTTGCAATACCAGAATACCACTTTTCATTTTGGCAAGGGTTGTCCCTGCAACTGAGGTACTGAACAAAGATTAAAGGTCTTTATCTGCAATGTATCTTTTTGAGGTCAAAAATGTTTATATTGAGAGTTTGAATGGAAATCCAAAATCATGGATTCTGCTACAAGTTTGCTTTTTGCTAATTATTTCATATGAATTCATGTGGTGCAGTTTTGAAGGAACTTATTGTTTAAAAATCCTTGAGAGCAATACAAACTCTGCATAAGAATAACTAGTGATTTGTAAGGGCAAGGAGAGAATAAGGAATCTCTTACCTTTTCTGTGACGTACTGACAGCGTTGGAGATCATGGTCACCATCAGGTAAGACTTCTGGCTCCACAATGGGAACCAAGCCATTCTAAGGAAGGAAAAACATGGAAGTCTTTGTAAGTGTGGAAGAAAAAACTCTACCTGCTGTCTGTATTGTGTTTGGTGGTATTTCTTCCTGCTGTACTGCCCTTCATCCTCATGTTTCCCAAAACCCTTACAGAGCCTTTCAAGATCTCTCATCTGTTATCACAGGGAACAGCAAGGAAGGGGCAACAGAATCTCAAGAAATTTTGCTGGAGGTTAGATACCTGCTGGCAGATGCTGGCATAACGTGCCAAGGTGTTGGCATTCTCTTGGATGGCAAGTTGAGAGGGTGTTGTGCTACTGATCTTCAACACTGCACGCCACTTGCCAAAGTCAACACCATCTTTCTTGTACTGGGCACAGCGCTCAGCCAGTTTGTCAAGTCCTGCAGATGAAAGAACAGTGCTTCACTGAGAGGATAGGATACAGCTCTGAAACATGCCATGACACCAGCCATGGCTGCATCTCCTGCTGAGTCGCACCATGGCTTTCACTGTATCACTCACAACTGAGGCTTCTGAGAGAGATCTCACCTTACCTTGGATGGTGGTTTCTCCATTTGTTCCTGCCAGAGGTGCAGTGCCTGCATCCAGCTGAAGAGACAGCAAAAATAGAAAGGGTTACAAAATGACAGAAGTTACCCAGAGTGGGTCTACCTTTGCACACTGACTGTGAGTGAAATACAGGGCTGAACACACTACTAGTGTAAGGGAGGGAAGGGGTGGAGGGAAGGGGTGCAGCAAAGGGGAAGAATAGAATTGAATTAGATATAAATGGCGATATGGATTTGGCTGTAGGGGATGGCCTAAGAGTTCTGTTGGCATGGAAGGATATAGCTCACCTTTATTCCCACCACAATCCCTTTTTCTTTGATGATAGCTGGAAATGGCTTTCCACTGCTGTCTTTCTGATAGAGAGTCTCATGGAAAAGGATCACTCCTCCAATGCTCTTGCTGATGGAAGCATCAGAAGAGAAGAGGATTTCTCGAAAAGCACGACGATTCTCCTCTGTGTTCTCCACGTTGATCCTCTGCAGCCTGTTTCCCATGGTACCTAACAAAGTTGCCAAAGGACAGACAGAAATGTATCAGGCTTTGCTACCCTCCTAGTCACCATACGCAGTAAATAGAAAGAACTTCGGCTATAGTGTAGAGCTTTCCCTCTCAACACACAGTTTGTCATCTTCTGCTGCTTCAGATGCAGCTCTGGGTGGCTGAGTTGTCCCCGCTCAGTTAACAGTTTTTAAGTGTTTTTTATTTACTCCACTGAATTCAAAGATAAACCAAAATTAAGAGAAAAGTCTTGGGTATTGCAAATTGATTGCTATTCAGAACTCACCGACTGATTCATCTGCGGCTAAGATCCCTTTTCCTGAAGCCACAATCCTCTGAGCAATATCTGAAAGAGCCTTCTTCTGCTCTGGAGATAGTGCTGGGAACTGGTGGGTCATGGTGACTTATCTGTGGAAAAAAAGGGCAGTTATGAGCAGACTGAACAAACAGTCCACCTTAGACACCAGCCTTGAGTATGCCGATTGGAAGCTTCTTTGTGCTTGTCCGGCCCATGCAGTTGAAAACATATGTCCAGAAATCCAGTGAGAGTTCTTGTATGTCTGGCAAAATCAGAACAGGGAAGACCAGAAGCCACATCTAAACATATCTTAGTCAATCAGAAAGTGTGAATGACTGTGTATTTTATACAGAATTGCTCGGAGACTAAAGGAAGGTTTGTACCCCATCCCCTCCCCTCCAAAACAATGAAACAAATGTGTTGAATTTACAAGCAGGCACATTGCAGATACTGCAAAATTCTTCGCAAAGCACTTACAGCCTGTCTGTTCTAATAAGAAAACTGACAGCTTTCACATAGTTTGCTTTCCTTTCCCCTCTTTCTAACAATTCTTCTCTCATTCTCTGTACTGCCTTCACAGTATTTTCTACTTTGTCTGACTGCCTTTTCAGTTCTTCTCTCCTGCCTTGTTCTCTAATTCTCTCCTCCCCATATCTAAGGACTATAGAGCATTGCTCACTCTGCATGAGAAGTGGGAGGTTAGTAGGATTCACCGCCCATTTTTGTTTTCTCACTTCTGGTTAATGCTTACCAGATGCACATAACCAACCAGTTCCTGAATTCCAGGATCTGTCTTGTTCTGACAACATATTTGTTCTTAGTAAGTCTCTCATTAAACAGGATTAAATTATAGTTTATCTGAGTAGTCCAAGATAATTCTCTATACGTGTGTGCTTGCGAGTCTGAGCTGGAGACTCTCTTCTCCTTTGTCATCATCTTCTATAGCTAGAGGACAACCAGTCCACCAGCACATGGTACATCCATGAGATAAATCACTAAAAACAACATCAAAGAAGCACTTGATTAAAACAGTGAATTGCTATGCAGACTGGTGAGGAACAACTCTATTTGTTCACAGCCTCTGTGAAAAAAGCTTGCAAATTGCAGGTACTCCAAGGCTGAATTAATGAATTACTAGACCAGTAAAAGGATTTCAGATTTACAGCTTGTAGTGTGCTACAGCATGAGCAGATGTATCCAGGTAATCTTTGGTCCAGCTAGTTGACTTACAAAACCATCACTCTAGTAACACTATTATGGGTACTCTCTTGTAATGCATTAAGCAACAAGACTTATGTCTCATATCTTGCCCATTCCCTGTGCTTGCATAAAGATTAGAAAAAGGCATTTATCACACAAGAACAGCCAGCAAAGCAAATTGCTGAAATGCAGAAATATGAGGCTTCAGTGGTTAATAGTGGCCCAAATGTGTACTCTCAAAGCCTGAAACAATAAAATGTAGTTCCACAAGGCAAGAATGAACAATAAGACATCAGATTAGTTCCAGTTCTCATGCAGGTATCTTACAGAGTGGAAAAGGGTAGGTGGAGGCTGTCCAAAAGTCTTCCCAAAGTGATATGTAAGGCCATGGTGAGTGGTTCACAGCTGCTCTGCTGAGCTACCATGAGTAATAAAATGCACAGCATGTCTCACTGAAATGGTGAAGTGAGTGCAAAAGAGCAGAGGTGAGAGATAGTTCCAAAAGGTGGGAGATAGTTCCAAGGTCAAAGATGTTAAAGGACCCTGCATGTAGGATTTTATTTTTCTGTGCATCTCTGAGGAAGAACAATTGCACACAGGCTGCCATGGCTGGGCAGCCCATTTCATTCTTCCATGAAGAAACTTTATTCTCAGTAACAGCATCTAGAATTATCCCCCCACTAAAGTTTCTCAAGAACATTTTTATTCACCCATGTTAGTCTGGCAGCTAGTATGGTAAATATCATAAAGTCAAGTTGTTTTGCACTGATATGTGTGCGTACATGACAGCAAGCATTCTCTTTGTGTTAACTGCTTACATATAATTGTTCTTAAATGGTGGAAGAACAAACAAAATCCTAAAACTGTGCCGAATGCATAACAACAGTCTTATGGCTACCTGAAGCATTTGTGGAGCAGCTCCATAAACAAAGAAAGGTCTTTGTTCAGCCCCCAGCATGTGACCAGCAGGAGACAGAGGTGGGGAGAAAAAAGGAAAGCACAGTTGTAAAAGCAAATATTGCATTGCTGAAGTCTCAGGTTTTCCTCAGCCACCATAATGGAGGGCTTGCAGGGAAAGCATATTTATGGCTATCAGCACAAACACTGCATTCTTTTAGTATTAATAGAGAGAAAGAAAGGGCAGAGGCAAGCCAAACAGGAGAAAAGAGATTCCATTTCAGGTTATCTTTGAATCATTAATATGTTTTCAATTTCTTTTAATTCCAGCTACCTGAAGTGACCATCATCTTCTAATCTCATAGTAAATCTCACCTGAATCCTGGATGGCAGATGGCTAAAGATCATGTGAACATCTGCATTTTTTTTCTCTTAGTGTCTTCATTGCCTATTTTTATAAAATTGTTTCTTTATAAAATTGTTTCCAAACACGCTAGGTCAAACTCAAAATATGCTTTGTGTCTGATGTCTGTGGCTTTGGCTGTTCAGTTACTTGTAAACACGGTCCTTCAGCAACCATTCTTGACAGTTTGCAATACAAAGCACATGTGCATATCATTGCACTGTGCACATAAGAGATTCTGTTTCAGAAGAGTGCACATGACAAGATTTGAAGAGGCAAAAGCTGCAGACAGAGATAAAAGTATACTATTGATAGCGAAGTGTCTTCAAGAATTTAGCCTGTCACACTTGGGCATGGCTTTAATTTGACTGGATTTACTCCTCTTTCACCCTGTATGCATTGGAGGGTGCATTGGAGGGTCAGGCCCATAGTGTGTCGTGCACTTAATATTCTCTTTGTAATTGGTAAATCTATTGGCCACTGATTACTTGGCCACTTGTCAAATTGCTAGGTTTGAATGGTTGGGTAGGCCTTGCTGACAGAGCACATTCTTATCTGGACCGCTGAAAACACTCATCTGGCAGGACTGACTTATGTGCTCTGTTGCAGGGTGACCACACAGTCCAGCCTGCATGGGGAGTGGGAGGAGACCAACAGGAACACTGTGGAGTTGAGCCAGGACAAATAGCCAGACACCTCCTGGCAGTGGTTCTGTTGGGGTCAGTGAGGCTGAGGAACAGTTCCCGGGAGACTGTACCTGCCAGGCGGCAAGCTGAGCGGGGGCCAGCAACAAGGCAAAGCAGTGCCCTGGCAAGCAGGGCTGCGGCCTGGGGTGCCACAGGAGGACAAGGATTATCCCCCTCTGCTCAGAATGGGTTACACCATGTCAGAGTACTGCATCCACTTTCGTGCAGCTGCAGTATAGAAAAGATGTCAGCAAAATGGAGTGAGTTCAGTGGATGCCACCAAGAATGTCTGGCAGGAGTCCTTCCCCTGTGAGAAGAAGGCCAGATGGCTGGGGCTAGCTCTGCCTTGAGTAGAGGTAGCTTTGGGAGCACCTCTCAGCAGCCCCTAGTACCTCGAGAGGCGATCTACAGACAGAGCAGGCTCCTCACAGCTGTGTGGCAGGAGACTGAGACAACAGGCATAAACTGAAACTAGAGAGATTCATAATGGATATAAAGAATTTTCTTCACTACTGGGACAGCTGAGCAGTGGAGCAACTTGGCCATCTTCATCTTTAGAAGCTGTCAAGACCTGCCTGAACAAAGCCATGATCCGAGCAGGACAATAGGCTACATACAGGCTTCTCCATGTCCCTTCCAGCCAGAACTACTCTGTTACTCTGTGGGAGTACTTTCTTATGGAAGCTACAGTAGAAGCTGTGTCTCCTGTATTACAATGAAGGATCTGTGAGGGAAGAACAAGATGTTGCTCTCTTCATGTTTGTGGTAGGAATGCGGGTTTTAATATAACAAAATATTTCATTTCTGGGTGCTGAGAAATGAGACAAGAGCACAGGACAAGAAGAAATATTTAGACTGATGTCACCTAGAAAAAGCAGCATGTTTTCCATTGATATAAGCTCTGAAAAAACAGATTTAACTATCTTGACAGGTCTTTGGGTATGTTTTTTCTTTCTCTTTTGAGGGTGAGAACATGCCTTGTCTAAGGACCTTACTACAGCATCTTATTTCATCTGGACGGGAATATGTGAGACCTGCCCTGGTTCCCATGTTAGCTTCAGAACAGTACTCAAAACTCTGAGTAAATGTACCCCAATTTCATCTCTCAAACAAGAGTAAAAGAAAGCTATTCTCAGGGACCTGGCCTCAGCAGTCCATGTAGAACAATCTTGGGGCACTCAAGATGGGTGAGGTGGCAGCAAATACTTTTATCTTGAAAGTAAGCGTGATCCTTAGGTGAAAGTTCTCCTTCAGGGCTGGGCTCTACTCAGAGGAGATAAAAATCTGCTTTAGACTTAGTTGAGAAATCAAGTTTTGTGATGGCAGCAGGGACAAGGTTTCAGATAGGCTAAGTAGTTTTGGGTGCTGGGCACATGGAGTGGCTGATAGACTCAGTGAGGATCAGAGTTTGTTGACAAGTAACCTCCTGAAGCTCACTAGAAAAGTTACAGAATGTTGCAGAGGCATAAAAAACAGTATTCCCAAGTCTCTGTTCTCTTTTGACTGGTTTTCTGCATTGCACAGTATCTTACATCCCCCTACCAAAGAATCCGCTCAGCACTGCTGACAATGAGCACAGATAATTACACTTCTGTCAGCACAGGCGTTTGTCAGGACCAGCTGCATTCTCCAGACATTCTTTCTTCTCCTTACAAAACAAAAAAATCATATACTACACAAGCAGAAATAAACACATAAGAAATGAAGCAGTAGAAAGCAATGTCAGTATATTCTTCCTCTAGTCCTCTATACTAAGGAATCACTTACTACAGAAGAATTAAATTGCTAAACTAAGTTAGAAAGCTAGTGTTAACAGCCAGTGGATCACAATGGGAGATCAACATAGTTGAGTGCTCACGTGCAAGTTTTTTTCCTGGAAAGTAGAAATAAAAAAAAAACAAAACCTGACACCCCCCCCCAAAGCCTTATTCAGATAAACACATTGACTCACAGCTGCTGATGCAGTTACCACCTCTGCAGTTTAGAAACAAATAGCTACTTACTTGCTGTTGGACAGTGCCTCGCTGCTTCAAGCTTCTGGTGAGGTGACTGCAGGCAAAGAGACCCAGTCGTTCCAGTCGCTAACTTTTATAAAATTCTTGGCAGTTTTTTTTGTTTTTTGTTTTTTGTTTTTCCCCCCCCCCCCCCCCTCCTTTATTCTCCCTCCTCTCTGGACTGGTTGGGCAGATGTCCTTGCCCAGGATAGCTGATTGGCTGCTAGACAGCAACCACCTGCAATCATTGGACCTACTTGCTGTCCCTGCTTTTCCGCCCACTTTCCCTCCCCCGTATATATAATACAATTTATGATGCTCTGAAACTCAGACTTTTCCAATTATTTCAAATTATTCCTCCTCCTTCTAAAACATGCCTGTGAATAATTATGAGAGAAAGCATAAAAAGTTTTTACTGGGATCTGGGGTATAACTTTCAGTGGAGGTTTAGATCTTCAGAAAGCTTATACTCAGAAAACTACATTGTACAGACAGTAAGATTAGAAACCAAAATGCAGAGCCTTGGGGCAGATCCTTCACTGGCATGAGTTACTATCATTCCTGAGGCTTCCTAAGCGTTACACTTCAACTGAAAATTTATCATGGAAACGTGCTTTCACTTCCTGATTTGTATGTGAAGTGATAAAATGTGATATTATGATACCAGAATTGGAGAAACCACAAGTACTGATTTTCTTTCACACTGTAACTCTGAGAATAATGGTTATCAGAAGCAGTGTGCCTACTGGGAGAGGAATAAGTGCAAGTCTCCATGAAAAGCCCACTGAAATATCTTCTCCCTACATTGCAATGACATGCAGACTTTTCAGTTGCTTAGCAAGATTCTTCTGTGAAAAACACACACCATATATGGTGTATCAGTGTTCCATTTTGTATCAAATCACACCATGGCTGTTCACCAAATCCAGATGTAGACCTGATTTTGTTTCTGTTTTCTTCATATTGCAGGTCCGTATCCATGGAGAAAAGTACAGTGTGGGGCTGTTTGGCAAACATAATGCTCCCAGCAAAGTATATTCTGTGACCTTGGACGTTAGTATGTCTTTACTCCAAAACCCCAGTATTTGCCCGAAGAATGACGTAGTTTCACCATTCGTTTGGCTCACGTGGTGACACCTTTAGCCTTCACATGGACACAGCGAGATGACTGATTTCCACTCCCACTGAGCAGCACTATCTTCATTAGGGCTCTTGCTCCTGAGCCTGTCTGTCCTAGAGCTGCATGCCAACGTCTGTGCCTGTGGGACATCTAAACAGTGAACATGCTGCCAGGGTCTGCATTTCATGACAGTCAGCAGAGAAGTTTCTGAGAAAGCTGAGAGTATGGTCTAATTGAGGGCATTATGCTTGTGCTGTTTTGTTTAATTTTCTCCTCCCTGATCCAGTCTTTTTTTTTTGTGAAGAATGCTCTTGCACATGATACTGACAAGAAAACTTTCCCTGCTTTATGCTTTATGTGCCATTTCTCCCGCCCTAGCAAGAAAGGGAACTCCAATACATACTAAGATTTCTGAAGCACAAACATTGAAGCATCTTTTATGGATTAAAAATGTTTTTAGTGAAAAAAAAAGTATCTAAAACTCTCTTGGGACCAAGATGATGTAATATTGATAGTCTTCTTCAAGGCCACAGTGAAAATCCAAGTCTGGTTCTTATCATTCCCAGTTTGTTTAGAAGCTGTTGTAGACAGGAAAATACATGGAAGTGTTTCTTTCCCTGTGTTATCTGTGATATGGACTGAGTAACTATTACAGAAAATCTGGAGGAGTCTTCCTGATAAAAATTGTCTGATATTTTAAAAACACTTTAGGTAATCCCCTGTAGCCCCTTTCCACTCTTTTTTCTTTCAGAATTACATATGTAGTTTTTCCATATGGGTAGTGGCTAGTGTATGTTTTCCATTCTTTCTAAGCCAAAATTCAGCACAGATAGCACTAGTATTACAAGTCCTAGCAGAGATTCTGAGCAAAAGAAATGTGAAAACCTCATGGCTGAGTTCCTCACTTAATTTAGGAATTGCAGCCATTTCATGTGGAATGATCAGTCACTCCAGATAATGTCACTGTAGTGTTCAGTGATATTAACATGCAGAACCATGCTGCAGACTGTGATCCACAGAAATGAGTAGTAAAGTAACATTAAAAATAGTCTTACTGGAATCACAGAATCACAGAATCACAGAATGGCCAGGGTTGGAAGGGATCATGAAACTCCAACCCCCCCTTCCACATGCAGGGCCACCAACCTCTAGAACAGAATTCTGTAAACATAGTTTAGGGATAGTAATACCTCTGAAGTTATAGTGATATTGTGTCTCCACAGAAGGTAAGAGTAATAAGCTTGCACAGTGAGGGGAAAGCAGTGTACTTTCATTAAGCACAGAAACTAACCTGTCTCATAAAAGATAGCACTAACCACACAAACTTTTCTATAGCAAAATTAGTGCATCAGCTGAACTATAAACCTGTTTCACCCAGCTGGTGTTTGAACTTATAGTATTGTCATCTCTCTCAGCTTTCCAATCACCTAACTAGTTTTGGAATTTTGCTTTTGTGTGTTTGTTAGTTTAAGCTTTTTCAGAGTAACATAATGGGGCTGTGGCTAGCAAGATGTCTGTCTGTGTGAACATCCTTGGTAGAGGGCTGCAACTGCTTCAAAAGAGATTGAATTTGTGGCTGTGAGCAGATAACTTCAAAGTATACATCATGGCACAGGAAGGTGGGAAGACCTATGCGGTCCTGTGTGGACTCTGGAATTGAATTCAGTGATCCTTATAGGTTCCTTTCAACTTGGGATATCCTGTGATGTTTCTCTGTCAGTGACATAGCAGAAGTGAATTTTGTATTTGAATGGCTTGAATGTTTTGCCAATGTTGATTCTTCAACCTGAAGTTACCATATAAAAATTGACATAAGTATTCTGCGTATTAAATAAGTTTTTAAAGACCACCAGAATCTTTCTTTATAGGAGGCTTCAGCTATTATCTATGTTTTATTTTGTGGTTTTGCTTTCGATAGTGCCAAATGTATCATTTGCAAGTAGTGGATTTTTACAGCGGAAGTCAATCTAATAGCTGTCCTTGCAATATTCTTGTAATATCCTTGCTTGCAAAGGCTCTATCAGTTCTGCACACTGTTTTGAGTGAAGACTGTTGCTGGATGAAGTACTTCAGAATTCATGGAAAGCCTGGCTTAAAGACATCAGGTAAAAAAAAAGTTAGAATTGCTTACAATTCTTCTGGTTGCTGATTGTGTTTTTCTGTGTGTCTAGCAGTATCATTCTGATATTGATTTTTGTCTGGTATTAGTATGCCTTTAAAATGAAAATGAGTAAACATGAAGACAGACAAGTGACAAATTGTAGTACACCTGAAAAATATGCAGGAAAAGAAAGAACTGGATAAAGAAGTTTCAGAGATTACATAACTGGCCATCAAGCGAAGGATCAAAAACAAAACTAACATAAAGCTTCCCTCTGCACTTTTGGAAATGACATAGTCTGAATTTTATCAAAACTTGTATACGTGGTCAGACCTATGAAAGGGTTTGAAATGAGGTGGAAAAAATTGCTGAAACTTAGAAGAACATCTGAGTAGAATATGCATCCACATGAAAAACACCTGCCTCTGAGTGCCCCGGGAGAGTGCTGCCTGCGTGATGAGGTTAAAGTCTAATCAGAATAGATGAGCTGAGTGGAGTCTGCCTCCTCTTCACCTCTCTGCCTCGTGCTGGATGTTTCCTGTTTTCTGTACTCTGCAGTCTTACCTAACTGTCTCAAAGTCCAGCTTGTTCATCCCTATCTAATCAGAGGTATTGTTTATTAAGTGATTTGTTTTCCTCATTCACCTACACTCCTAGCCCCCACTGCAGAGAACCTGTCCTTTAACCCCACTGAAAGAAATCACCTGTATTTCAAGTTCCACAGTACTCATCTGTGTTTGCAGGCACGTTGTATGTGGAGGGTGATGGGCAGGGCTGGTGCAGGACCTCATTCAGGCCAGGGGGACCTGTTTATTCTTCTTTCTCCTGGCTTAAAGCTGGGCTGCAACAAACATCATGGCTCAGAGTGAAATATAGGCAAGTGCATATCTAGGCTGTTATAAAAGCCCAAATGTTCACAGCCATTTCTATTCTGGGGACAGTAAATGGGGATACAACTTCAAATCAGACTGCCAGTGATGACATTTCTGGGCTGTGCAAAATACCTGTTACAGGTCTTCTGCTTGTGTTGCATAGGACAGGAAGATAAATGCAGTAATGACACCGGTTTCTGTGCCTTTCTGCTGACATTTTGCTTTTAAAAAAAAAGGTTAAGTAAATAACTTGCTGCTAGAATGGAACACTTATCTGTTAATTACCACTTTATCTAAGCAGTGCAGTTGCAAAAAAGCACATCTAGGTGCTGCATACTAATGTTAGCATTTAGTTTGCAAAATACAAACTACAGCAGATGTCTGAAGTGGTCTCAGTGGTCTCTGAAGTGCTGAAAATACCATTGTAATTGTGGTTTCTATAGTGCAGGAAGAACACCGCACATTATGGCAGAAACTGTAAAAGCAAATAGACACTGAAGAATTCATACTTGGCCAGAGAGTTACCAACAGTGCAAGATAATACAACATTATTTTTCTTCATCAACACTTAAGATCGGGAGTAGTTACACAGCTGGGAATGTGGCATTTATAGCTTGCCACACAGCATGAAGTCTTGGAAGTGGACTGGTTTTGCTGTCTCTTTGCCTGTAGGTGCACAAATAAACTGACCAGTCAGGAGAATTCTCTCAAAGCACGACCTGTCAGGGCAGAAGGTAGCGTGGGGAAATTAAGGTATTCTAGCAACTGAGACGCATGAAGAAGCACATCCAACAGATACATAATTCTTTATGCATTATTGGCAGATATACTGCAGATTATTCAGAACCATATGTTCGACTCTAACATCTGGTGAATTTGGATATAATGTCTATAAAGCTGGTGTAGAGACCTTCAGAGTCCCTTTCTAAACCTGTACTATCCGAGGATTCAGTGGCAAGTAGTAAGTTCATGCAGATGAAAAAAGTGATCAGAGAAGTATCTTCAGTCAAATTTAGTAATGAAGGAGATGGATCTGCCAGTCAGGAAGACTAACAAACTAATAGTGACATAAAGACAAAAGAGACAACAGTTTTGATACAAATGCGGTTTTTTTATTTATTTATTTTTAAGAAAGCTTGCTTGTAAATATCTTCAGGAAAAAAAAAGAAAAAAAAAAGGAAAAAAAAGAAAAAAAAAGTAAAATCCTATATTTTAAACAGAAGCACCCTGTGTCCAGACAAATTGCTGTTAAAATAACCAGTCTGGCCATTTGAGCTCATCACGACTGAGAAAATCTTTCACCTTCTCTCTTCAAATGCAATACTTTCTCATTAAGATAGTGATACCTGTTGTAGTTAGCAAAACCTCTTGGGCTTCTATTGTAATAGGGTCCTATCAATTTATGCTTTGTTTTTTGCAGGAATCATGCTTACCTACTTATGTTGGATATGCTTTGGTAGTTTTTTATTTAAGAGGTAGTTTTTTGTTTAATTGAATAACTTTCTCTGAATTTTGAGTCCTGCTGTCTGTCCCATGAAGCAGGAATCCTCCAGTGCAAGCAATAATTGCTGCACTGAAAAATAGCCCTGAACTACTGAGAATGAACCAATATCTAACAAAACCCATATTATTTCAAAAATGGTTGGTCTGATTTTTTGAATGTGAGTCAGAACAACCTCAAAGCTGTGTTTCAAGGAGATGATGCTTGTTCTTATGTAGCCTAAAATATGACAACTCAGCTGCACTCTCCTGATGCAGAAGAGAAGTAAAAGACTTTGGTGTTTGAAAATGCACTTGTAGCCCAAACTGTGGAATAAAATCCTGCAGAAATTTGGAATTAACTGTAACCTTCTTTTTTTGTTTGTTTGTTTTGTTTTTGTTGTTGTTTTTGTTTTGTTTTTCCTCCAAATGTGAAATATGGTTCTCCAAATTGTCATTTTTTTTACAACATGTAGCACAAATTAAAAAAAAAAAGTCATTTTCAGAGTTTCAAAACACAGAATATATGCTTGTCTGTGATGTCACAACATTGTGATGGGCACTAAGTACCCGAATAACTCGGGAATAGCTCCCAGCTGGCTCAGTGAAAGAACCACCTCAATAATAAAGGTGAATAGGGCACTTAAGTGGCTTATCAGGAACTCTTTCACTGGCAGGTTGAAGTTGTTGCCCCTCCAAATGCTGTTTGCTGTTTTCTCCCAGCCAAACTCTCTTGGCTGTTGCTCTGTAAATGGCTTTCTAGTTTTAGAGGGATGCCTGAAGTTCATGTTCTCAGTTTTTAGGTATGAAGCTTAGTCAAATTACTGACTACTAGAACAACAGATTGAATAATGCAGGGCAAATAAAAAGAAAATAACATGGAGACAAACTGATACATAATTTCCCACATCAAAACATTTATTGATTCCATTGGTTGCATTCTTATCTAAAGTTTCTTAATTCCTTTTCCTTCTTTCATTTCTTCTTTCTCTATCCCACTTACTATAGAATTATAGAACCATAGAATCACGAAGGTTAGAAGATCTCCAAGATTTATCAATCTATCACCAATATTTATCAATCTATCACCAATATTTCCCACTAAACCACGTCCTTCAGTACAACATCTAAATGTTTCTTGAACACCTCCAGGGACAGTGACTTGACCAACACTCTTGACTGCCTGTTCCAGCACCTGATCACTCTTTCGGAGAAAAAAATTTTCCTAATATCCAAATTGTACCTTACAGTGAGATTTTCTTTGCAAGAATGAGTGGAGCCTCATAAAAATAACAGGATGTTTTTCTGGATTTGTACAGTACAAAGCTGAAAAAAAAGAGTGAAGAGAAAGCATACCACACTGAAACATTCATAGCTGAAGAAGCATAAACAAACATGTTGTACTTGCAGGTGCAGGCACTTAGTGGAATAAATAAAAGTGACACTCACATCCTGCCATCTTACCTTGTTATCATAAAGCCCAAGAATAGGCTTGCCCACCTGCCACTGGTGGTTCTGTGTGGCCATTTTGATATCTTTGGGGTTTTCAGCAGCTAAGAATGAACTTAAGGGTTCTGCCTGTGCAATCTTTTCTGTGTCTTCTGGCAGAAGAGGTGTTTGGCCTTTGGAATGACATGAAATCCACAAGCAAGCTTTATTCACATCTGATTTCCAAAGAAGATATCAAAGTGTCCTAGCTGATCTCCTAAGCGAGCAAAGTTCATCTGTCTGAGCCTGCACTGCCCCAAGCTGTGAAGCCATTTCTAATTGGCTAACCTACGTTAAGCACGTGTACCGTGTATTCAGTACCCACTATGGACACAACACAGCTGGAGGTCTGCGAATGATTCACCTCTCAGGATTTTTATGCCTTTTCCACCTACAACCAAACTCATTAAAAGCTGAAGGCTTAAATCACCTGGTAGAGACTGAAAAAAGAAAAATTCAAAGTAGAGTTCTTCCTTTGGCAAGAATAAAGGAATAATCAACCCTCCCCAACCAAAATTTAATGAAAATGCTGTGCTTGGTTAATTCTGAAGTTAGGAAACTGGTTTCAAGTATTGCTTAACCAAACACCACATAAAAGTGAACTTGATTCAAAGCCCACTGAAGTCCAAGAGGGCTTTTTTTCAGTTACGTTTTGGTGACAGTCTTGATATTATATGGTATCTCTGTTATCCCCATGGTTTTATATTTAACTGTGCTCACAGCTAAAGTACAAAGTACCTATCCCAAATGCCTGACAAACAGAACAGGTTAAGTTAATGGGTCAGCAGAGGAGTGGCACTTTGATGTGTTGCTTCTTCATATGAACAGCCAGCTTATTTTCTTACAGCCACTTTGCTTGCTGCCAGGAGCAGTGAGTGGACCACTTCGACAGAGCTGTAAATTACAGTTCAAAATGAAATAAGGATCCCACACTGTGGCAGTCCTGATGTAATCTTCCCTTTGCTTCTGTGCTGATAGGAAGTCAAGGTAAATTCCTGTTGAATGTCTAAGTCCAGTCAGCAACTGATAAAGGCTCTTAACAACCTAGATCCTCTACAACTAGTGGTGATACCAACCAACATGGTAGTAATTATGTATTGTTTATAATTTCTGGAAATGTATCTATGAAACTGTGCATTTGTGATGTGGCTGTGTAGTACCGGTGGCTGTTATTCTGCTTTCCTATTCCTACCTTCTGAGCTGACCTTTAATAAAGCAGCAGAGACGAGTTTCCAATGACCTCTGCTCTACAGAAAAGGATAGGAAAGATAGGAAAAGGTATAGGTACAGACTGTAAGGTGAAAGAGTAAGAAATACTGAAATTCTTAGTAAAATTTGCAGAACCTACATGATTTTTCAGGGAAAGTTCTCATTATATCTATGCTGCTTTTGAAAGATATGCTCAGAACCACAACTTTGAAATAGAAAGGTCAGACATCAGACCTTAGTGAGGATGGGCAAATAAGAGCCATTTCTCCTCACTCGCTTAAATTAGACGCATTCACTTTGTCCAGCATTGCTTGTTCCCTAGGCAGAGAATTCTGTAATGAATGTGAAGGAGAGTAGGCAGTACAGCTGTTCATAATGGTGTGAGATCTTTTCTTTGATCATGGTGAAGGAGAGTAGATGACCCACACCCTAATCTGAAAGCCTCCACTTCTCCCTCATATAGCATGATAGAATCATTAAAGTTGGAAAGACCACTAAGATCATCTAGTCCAAGCCATACACGCTGTATAGTGATTAATTCAAAATATATACTAGGGTCTGCATGTACATAAGCTTCATTTCTTGAGAAACTTGTTTTTCAAGAGTTGTTCTCTGTCCACTTGGAGGCAGGGATGTTTGGTGCGAGTGGCAGGGTGATCAGCATTTGAGATTGCGGTGTCTCAGTTCAGTGACAAGGTTTTCAGGGCTTTGTGTCTAGAAAGGCATGAAGACATCACAGCAGTTTCGGGTTGTCATGTAGCCGAAGGCTGGAATACATCCCCACATGCCGGACCAGGTTGGGTTCCACCACGTAGGCATTCTCCCCCTTCGTGCGCAGCAGTGAGTAGAGGGCAATGTCCTTAGCAAAACCCTGGCGACACTGCAGCCCCTTCAAATAACCTAAGGCACGATGGGCAGAAGAAGCAGAGAACAGCATGGCAGGTGTGCAGCACTCTGTGACTGGCACAATATTATACAGCACAGGGGCCAGCCGGCGCAGCTCCAGCAAGTAATGCCGTCCCACCAGCTCTGACAGTGCCATGCTGTAGGCAGCAAAGAACAAGATGATGGGCCAATTCAGGCTCGGGCGCCCAGCTGCCCAGGAGTACACATAGTTCAGCACAGGCCCTAGAAACATTCCCAAACCCAGCCACTCAAGGATTCGCATGGGCTCGGGATTGACATACTGCTGAAGCCTCTCAGGATGGTAAAGTTTGAAGTAGAGTGCATCTCTGAGGTATGGTTTGGAGAATCGGGCTAAGAAGAGGTGCTGCAAGACAGGGAATATCTCTTCCTCTGGCACAGCATCATCTTCCACTACCAGGACATATTCTGGGTTATATGCCAAGAGCGACTGCTCAAGGCAGAAGACATAGTCCTGCTTCTCCTTCTCAAAGTGGTTCACTCTCGGGTCAGGGTCCTCCCTAGTTTTGTCACGACTGACCATAGGAAAGAAGCTGCTCAGCAGCTTGACATCCTGATGACGACTGGGGTCAGGCTCCACGTTACAGATGAGGACACGGTGGCTCTGGCAATTTGTCCCACATTGCTGGAGAAGGTGGTGGAAACGGGACGCCACCTGCAAGACGTAGTGGAAATCATCCCGCCTCTGCACAGTAATAATGGTGACCAGTAGCAGGGGCCGAAAGGTTTCACTGTTGGAGGCCTTGGAGATATTTGGTATCTGCAGCTTCTCAAAATAATGGAGGGCAGCCTGACCCTCCTGCTGGTTCTGATTCAAGAACTCCTGGCTCATGGGATTCAGGTGCCAGCGCCGCAAATAAAAATAAGAGTAAAGGAGTCGGTGGCAAATCAAAGGAGCCAGCACACCAAATGTCAACACAGTCAGAGTGAGAAGGTGGATGAAAGGACTGGACCAGCGGCACCACCTCCCGTAGAGCTGCCAGGCACAGTGTAACATAGCTGCTGCAAGAGGGCACTCCTACCTCAGGGCACCCAGTGCCCTCCCTCCTTCACTTCCACTGCATCTTCTCTGGGTCTCAAGATACCATTGTATTGGTGGCTGCCAAAGTTTGTCCACACCTGGAGAGGAAGAAGAATGATTGTTAATGAAACAGGAACTATCGGAATGGGAAGACCATGATTTGAGGAAATGGAAGCTGAAAGTAGGCACCAAGTAAGCCAAAAGAGAAGGCTGCTGAGTGGTCCACTGCAATGGGGACATCACAGGACCATGAAGGAAGATGAGCTGAATGCTGTTAATGCCTTTTCAGCACATAGAAGTTCTGATCTGAGTTAGCTGAGATAAGATTTTACTGTGTTTGTTACTGTACTTGAAATACAAAACAAACAAGCAACATGAATGCAGAAGTGTGGAGAAATAATTTTTTTTTTCTGTTAAAAACACAGGAATTTCTGTTAGTAGCAGAGATGCGGCTATTTGGCCACAGTCACATAATATTTGGGTTGTGGCCAAGAACCAAAGCCAGATCTCTGGTATTGTTGCCTAGCACATATTTGAAAGACAAACTTCTACTTCTGTGGAGTGACACATGCTTCCCTTCTGTTGCTTACACACTTCCAAAAGCCTGCGTGTGTTTATACTTTACTCCAGAGAGTGTGAAGCAAGATAGCAAAAACACCACTTCACTTCACTAGAGGCATGCGTACACTAGGTGTAATGTGTCTCCCTGTCAGATCTCTCTCTCCAGACCCTATGAAATACACAGCAGCGGTGGAATCAGCAAGATACAATTAAGCCATTTACTCATATTTATAATGTAAGAGGTTATGCCTTTAATTTTAATCTCAGACATTTCTATATATTTATATACACATATACACATGCTCTAAGCCAGCACTCACCTTCACAGAAATGAGATTTTGCCGTATCCAGCTTTCCTGTTCTGCTTCCCTGGGCTGCTATGGACACCTAATTCTTGTTGGTAGCTTTTGCCAAACTAGGGCATGTAGGCTGTTTATGTAAATTCTTTCATGGCAGCAATTTCCCTTTATAACCTACTGTTTGACTTTCCTTTCTACTTGCTATTCCCTTTCCTTGTGAACTGAGCTATTCATGTCCTACATCTGACCGAATCAGTGGAGAATTTCTCCCATTTTTAACCTCCTGCCTTCACTAAGTTCTAACCAGAGAATGTTATTCCCGGCCCTTTTTCCTTCTCTGCACTGCTGCTTGAAGCATCCTAAGGAATGTTGTGTGGATGGGAAGCAACCAGTGCCACAGTGTTTCATTCTGTGTATCAGAAGGGCCACTTAGGAGAAATGACTCAGAGAAAACAGTGAGCAGGGTCTAAATCTGGGACTGTTTCAGAACTGCCTTCACTACTCTATCGCAGATTTATTACATTTACTATTATGAGAACTGCTTCCTATTTCCCTATGGCAATCTGATGATCTTGTATGAAGGGTCTTTTACTATGATTAATAGAAAATGTATGAGAGTTGCTCCAAATCTTTCTTAGAGAACACATCCTTCATGCTGTGACAGCTCAAACAGTCTTGGATAGACCTGTGACACCAGTGTTGTGCTACTCTAATGACTCACAAAAATACAAGATTTCAAAGATTTTGTGTAAATAGAGATAACAAATTGGCACATCAATGTGTGAGAATCTGCACTGTGTTCCCATAGCTTTCTTTTATTATTTTTTTCCTTATTGCACAACCTTGTTTCACAGACGCTATTGCATCAGTGACCTTGTAAAGGCTTTGAAGGTGATGGCTGCATTTCAACCACCAGATCGAAGCCACTGAGATTCACACTACGAAGACCTTAAATTCATCAGATGTTAAGATCTCACATCTGAACGCACTCATTCATTCAAAACCCAGGGCTTTCCCTCTTCTCATTTTCTGTGAACCAGTCACAAACACACAAATGGGAATACACAAATGTGCAATCATTCTACAACTCCCAACTCACAATGGTATACTTATGAGCCTTCTTGTGATGTGAGCTGCACTGTTGGTGCTGTGATTGAATCATGCTCCTAGTGTGAAAGTGAGGAAAACAATGGGAAAATACAAGGAGATGAGGAAGAGCTAGAAGGTAGGTTAGTCCCCAGGTAGTAAGAAACTGACTTTCATCTGCAGCTGGCTATGATGGAGTTCTGAGCTGCAAGCACAATGAGGCCACAGCAAGCTCTGCAAGTCCCAGGTTATGCATTCAAGTATTAATAACCCTCACCAAAGTGCTGACCGGTGAGAAGTGGGAACCACGTCTTTGGTACAGCACTGGAGAGGCCGACGCTGAGGCACAGCCTCACTGCACGAATCACAGCCTCTCTGCAGGAATCACAGCCTCTCTGCAGGAATCACAGCTTTTCTGCAGGAATCACAGCCTCCCGACTCCCGCAGTCCGGGCAGTATCAGCCGGGTCCCGACTGCGGCCGTGCGCCGCCGCTCCCCCTGCGGGGCTCCGCGCTCACAGCACCGTGCTGTCCCCGGCAATTTGGAAGCTCAAAATTGGGCGCACTGCACATTGGCCAGCGTTTCTGGCTTAGCCTGGCTGCCGTGCTGAATGCTAGCTCACTGCCAGAGAAAAAGGATGCTTTTTCTGGGTAGCAGAAGAACCACAGAGCCTAGCAACGGCTGTATCAAGGGAGGTTCCATAGTCACTGTCTCTGGAGGTATTCTAGAAATGCATGTATGTGGCTCTGAGGGACACAGCTCAGTGGGCATGGTGGGGGTGCACTGATGGTTGCACTTGGTGATCTTAGGGGTCTTTTCCAGACAAAATCATTATAAGAATTCTAGGAAAGATGGGGGACATTTGCCACCTCTCCACTGTATGTCTGTTAGCACTGAGAACCAAGAGCTCTTGCTTTTACAGAGATAAAATTTGTTCTTACAAGCAGAACTTGAGAGCAGAGCTTCTCATTGAGCTGTTTTCAAGCCATCAGGAGGCTTCTGGCCCTGCTGAAGCTATTCTGTTTTCAGAAGCTGTTGGTAATATAGCATCTGTTTTTCCCCCATTTTGGAGATTCTGTTCTCTTCTAAGTATTTAATCACCATTTCTGACTGTGAAGTTTAAGGTGAAAAGAATGAATCAGAGTTGAATTTTATAGTATTTTAAAAGGCAACTGCATGAATCATGGATAATAACTACTTTGTAGCCACCTAATAACTAGCAGTGGAGACCATTTCTACAACAGCTCTACATAGAACTGAGCAATTGTTTAGACATGCTTTGAAGCCGTGTGGGTACAATAGAAAGCTTCGTCTTTTTTCTTTACTTAGATCTTGGTGCAAATTCCCTCAGGGAACACCTGAACCACATCCAAATCCACACCTCTGTCTTCATTAGCTTCTAATTACTTGGCTGAGTTGCACTGATGAGGATAAAGTTACCTCTGCATACACTGAGGAAGAGTGGAAAAATACATAACTTCCTCTCTGGGATGCAGAATACTGTCACCTGTGCTAGGGCTTTAAAGCTGATTTTCTGTCTGCTCCCAATTCCTCTGCAGAGAGGTGTTCTGAGGGCAAGTATTCCTGGAGCAAAGCCTCTCACGTGTCATCGCTGCAAGATTCTAGGAGGCTCCTGGACTGCTGACTCAAGAGAGGCATCTCCATCTTCCACTGCCTCATCCATAAGGAGGCACAGAGGCCATAGCTTCTTCACTGTGTGAAACAGAGATGGTCTCTTGGAGAAAGTCCTGGGAAGGCATGCTGTGACAGCAAAGAGCCTCAGTGATGTCAGCAGATGTGTTCATACCAAACTGTAAGTTTGACTTTTTGTTCTTCCTGCAGTAGCATCCCAAGTTTAAACCTGGAGCAGAAATGCACCACTGCCCTCCAACTTGGCTTTGTACAGCCAAGCTGCAGCCTCAGGTCCAGGTCTCTGTCCAGACTGACGTCCCCTGGAGGAGACAAGAGCTTTGTCCTGAAGATGGTGGTGGTGGTGGTAGTGCACCAGTCCTGCTGGAGCCTGAGGGAAGCTAATTCAAGCATCACAAAGTTGTTAAGAGACACAGAAATATCCTTCTGTTTCATACATGTATGTTGCCAGCTCACCGTTCTGTACAGTGAGGTTTCCACTGTGATGAGTACAGTTGGACCAGATGGCCAGCTTTTCTCATCTACAATTCATGGTACAACAATTCCTTTCCTGTTTTCTGACAATTTTGAGCAAGTGAGATGCCAGATAGTGTTTCCACAATGTGTTCAGGCTTACAATGAAAACAGCAGCATCATGTAGAAGGCAAGTGCTTGCACATCTGACCATTACATTTACATATAACAGTAGGAGTTAGGCTTCCTCAGAAAGAAAAATCATTGACATTCTAAAAACATTCAGCAGAATGTTCATGGAAGGAGCTCAGCAGTTATTCTTAGATTATACTTTATTAGCATGTGCAAATACATCTCCCACATCTTCTGTTTCAAGCACTGCTAATGGCAGCTGCCATTATTTTGTTTCTAGGCAAATCCGGAACCAGCTGGTGCCAATAGTTGGCCAGAATTACTCATGGCCAGTAGAGCACACAGTCAAATTCATAATGAAGCAGCCATTTGCTATGGTAGTCATTAAAGGACCTGTTTGCCCTTGTTTCCTATGAAAACATGGATGTCAAATAAGCCAGGCTGTTTTGTTACAGTTTCATTGAAAAAGCTCAGGGCTATGGCAAGGACCATGGTTATCGTTGATGCACATGATTTTTCAGTTCTTTCAGGTTTGATGATCTAAGTACTAAAGGCATAATATTGCTATGGTGTAACAGGTTGGTGATAGCTGGAACTGTAAGAGACGTGGCTGGAGAAGTGAAGATTCGGACATGGTGCCCTGTGGCAGTTACATGTGGTAAAAGGCAGAAATCAAAGGAGCAGCAGGCTGTTTTCACCTGCCATTCCTCAACTTTTCCTGGCAAAGGAGTTGGAATTTAAGCATTTCTAAAAGAATGACAATACACAGATATACAGAATCATGCAATCATAGAATCATTAAAATTGGAAAAGACCTCTAAGATCACCAAGTCCAACCATTCCCACTAACCCATGTCCCCAGATGCCACATCGCCACGGTTCTCAAACACCTCAAGGGATGGTGACTCCACCACCTTCCTGTACAGCCTGTTCAGAAAGCAGTGGTTCATAAACCTACTAGGAAACCCTAGAAATTGTAGAATTCCATCTTGAATGCATTCTGATAGGTAGGCTTGTTCTTCTCCTCAAACTACAGTTAACAAATCATTCACGAATCCCTGGAAATCCAGGGACCACAGTTTGGAAGCTACTGAACTACCAAGCAAGGTATGTGGATGTGGCAGCTGGAAGACACTTTCTCCACTCTCCTTGAATTAATAAAGTAAAAAGATGCCACTGTTAAAACAGGCTGTAAACTGAATGTGTTTCAACTGCAGTTATTTCCTCGTCTTCTCTCTTCCTTCTATCTTCCTTTTCCACACAAAGCCAAAGGGTACCATTCTCAGCCCCTGCGGGCTTTCAGTTGACTGCTCCCCACTGTGTGAAGCCATGGGAAAGTGACGTTTTCCTCCACTGCTATCAAGCAGTACTGTCAGTGTTAAGATCAAGTGGGAGTGAAAAGCAGCTTGGAGAAGAGAGTTCTATGAAATAATAGCTCCACACAGAGATTCAAGGCAAGCAGCTTTGCGAAGAGCCATCTTTTAGAAGATGACAGTGAAGGTTGATGTGATTTTAGAATTGTTTATGCAGTCTGTACCTTTCTTAATCTACTTTTTAAATTATTTTTCTTCTGTGCCTGAGGTAAACACACACACACAAATGTAACAGAGTTAGATAATGCTCAGTATAGAAACGGGTGCATATATTCACAGCGATCTGCCTGAAGCCCTCCAAAATCTGAGGAGCAGATTTTAATTTGCGCTCACTTCTGCTTTAGTATCAAGTTTGCATCCCTATTTGGTAAAAAGAAGTGGCATTAGACAAAGGTGCTGCTAATAATGACATCAGCTATTGCCTTTTGCTGTCTGCTCTCAGAAGCTCAAAGCCAAATACTCTGCCTCACTGGAGGTGCTGCAGATCATTTATGTTTTACAGCTTTGTGTCACAATGCTCTGCTAAAATAAGAGCTGACTGCAAGATACTGAAACAAACACAGCAAGAGACAACTTCCACTGTAATGGATCCTCAGCCTATGAATATAAAAGGTAGGAGGGAGGCCATTTTTCCCAGATATGTAACAGATCTGTCTGGTTTGGATGTCATGATGGCATGTTACAGTTTAATCGTACTGGTAACTTACACAGGTAAGTAATCCGAGGTAGATACTGAAAAAAAACGGCTGCTAAATGTGGCATACTTTGATCAGCGCCCTGAGAACCCAGGATCTGCAGGGCAAGGGATGCAGCAGGGTAAAGGAATGGGTGTGGTGTGGGCTGCTCAGCTTAGAAAGTGAACAGTTTTGCTACTGTTCACTAAGAATGCAGATAATGGAACACAGCAATAGGGAAATAGGACATAGCTTTTGTGAGCAAAGGCCTTGGCTGTTAAGGCTGCAGGTTTCCTGTTAGGAATGTTGGAATACTGTTACGTGTCTATGTAACAATAAAACCACAGAACTGTACCAGGTGGCAGCTGCAACATTCTGATTCTGACCACAGCAGAATTGTTTGGCTGTACTGATAAGCAGCAGTTCTCTTGGGGCACTACCTGTTAGGGTCAATGATACGGCTTCCTTTCTGTACCGTGAGGGATTTGGAGGTTTCCTCCTTCTCTCCCACATCTGAAAGGAGCAGTGAGTGTGAGTTCTGGTTCTGGATGACACTGGGTAACCCCAGGGGAAAAAAATGGGATAAATGCAGTAGCTGAGAAACAGTCTGGTATATGGGTAGTATTGAAAGCAGCAGATTTCACACGTACAGCCTTCCTAGTCTTTATGCCCTTGCCCACGCCTGCTTAACCTGCTGTGTCCTTATGGCAGCCCATCACTGCACACAAGGAGGTTTTCTCAGCAGCATGAATGCAAGAAGCCTACGAACCTTCTCTCACGCCGGTACCACGGTTACGTTGTGCAGCACCACCAGCCGGGCTGCAGCTTCCTCCCCAGACTCATGCCGGTGACTTCAGCCCCTGCACTGCTGAGGTTCCCCCCCGCCGTTCGGGAGCGCCCCGGGGTAACGGCGCTCCCCCCTCGGGGCGGGCCGGACAGGACCTCTTCCTGCGCCGAGACCCGCCCGCTCTCAGGGTGAGGGCGGCACCGATCTCAGGAAGAAAGGAAGGAAACTGCCTCTTTTTTTTCAGGTTCCCGTTTTCCCCCGTTCGCATTCTCATTCCCCAGGAGAAGCACTATCCCAAGGCCCGGCCGCGCCCCGTCCCCCCTGCCGTGCGCTTCCCCGGGCAGCGCTGCCCCTCCCATCCGGCCCCGCTCCCTTGGGGGGAGCTGCTCCCTTCGCTCCCCCAAATCCCTCTTTTATTTCCCCTCCCTCTCCGCTCCCTCCCTCCCGGGCCGTGAGGGTGGGATTAAACGATCCGAAAGAGTGCAATGAGCGGGCGGGAGCCGAAAACGAGAGGGGAGGCGGAGGGCGGATGGAGATCCCCCAACGGTGCCCGAAGAGTGGCGAAGCGTTACCCCGCTCAGTGCCGAAGCTGTGCAATCCTTCGCCTGGCTCTGGGCGCTACCCGAGTGCCCCTGCCGGGCCGCGCCGCGCGTTCCTCTCTCCGCTGTCGAAGCCGCGGTGCCCGCCCTGCGCAGGGTCCGCCCCGCACAGCCCGGCGGGGGCCGCAGTGCGTGGGGGCAGCGGCCGCCCCAGCGCAGCGCAGGAGTGCATCGCCCCGCGCCGGTCCGCTGTGCCCCCTGAGCTCCCCTGCTGCCTACGCACCTTCCCGCTGTGCCGCCTTAAGCCTTCGTTCTGCCGATTACTCCTAACCGCGGCTAGCTGAGGTGTGCCATTGAGAAAGTTGCCTCTTGCACAGACTCTCAGACTCCATCACTTTGTGCCTACATCTGCAGGGGAAAAAAAAAAAAAAAAAAAAAGGCTCATGTATTGAGGCTGAATGATTGCAGGCTATGACCTCTCTTTACTGCTTGAACAAATATGAAATGAAAAAAAAAAAAAATTGCGCTATCAGCACGACACTATGTTCTGCTAGGCACAGGCAGAACTTTGCCAAAGCTCAATCCTATGGGCAGAAAGCTCCAGCACGTGTGGTGCTGGTGAGGTCACACCTCAAGCACTGTGTTTTGGGCCCATGAAAGTCGTGGAAACTCTGGAGTGCATTCAGAGGGCAGCGAAGCTGTGAAGGGTCTGGGGCACAAGTGTGATGGGGAGCAGCTGAGGGAACTAGGGTTGTGTGGTCTGGGGGAGGCTCTGGGGAGACTTTATTGCTCTCTACAACTCCTTGAAAGGAGATTGTGGTGTGGAGAGGGTTGACCTCTGCTCCTGAGTAGCAGTGCCTCAAGTTGCACCAGTGGAGGGTCAGTTTGAATGTTAGGAAAAATTTCTTCTTTGAAGAGTAGTCAGGCACTGTAACAGGCTGCCCAGGGAGGTGGTAGAGTCAGGAGAGAGGGTCCCAGGAGTTGTTCAAGAACCGTAGAGGTATGGCACTGAGGGAAACATGGTGAGGGTCAGCTAATGGTTAGAATAGATGCTCCTAAAGGTCTTTTCCAACCTTAATAATTCTATGGCTCTATGTTTTGTTATAATTATGACTTCACAACTTACATTGGTTCTCTGGTAAACATTATGAACAAAATTAGCCTTTGGGTTCATACCACTGGCAAGAGCCATTGCTCAGCCAAGGCTTTTTATTGTGGAGACAGTGTGAATTAAGGGGCAAAAAGCCAGAGGTACGGCGATGCTCACAGAAGAAAGCATTGTTTGTTTGTTTGTTTGCCTGTTTTTCAAGTGATTTGTTTCCCAGAATCCTTTATTTTCCACCACCTCTCACTTTTTCTCCCAATTCTGAATGACAGTGATTCATACTCCACCTTCCTCTTACATGTTCTCAGGCCTCCCGATACTGATGCACTTGAAACATGACAGATCCTGGCTCAGAACAGAGGAAATGGGGTGAAAAAGAGATTATATGTTCATAAGAGGTCTGTTAGTGTGCTCTCCCCTGGATTAGAATTGCAAAATTTGTGAGAAACACAAAATATTTTTTCTCCCTCCTGTGACAGTATGTGTGTGGGAGAGCTGTTGAGTGACATCAGTCAAAACACACATTGCAGTGCACCCCGTGTTAATTCAGATGGGGTTTCAGATGGCAGAACAATTTGGTAGCAGTAAGTTAACAAGAATGGGACACAAGGTTTTCTCTGCGGGATGGATGTTTGGGTAATTGTATTTTTGTATAAAGCCTTTATAGTCCTCTCTGCTACTAGTTGACTCAGCTGATTGCTTCTCATTGAGCGCTTGACAGTCACTTTTCAACACTTACTCCTATGAAACAACTCCTATCAGACTTTAAAGATGAAGGGAGAAAAGTCACAGGTAATTCTGGGGCAGCAGCACATCTGCCATCCCTGACTGCTTGTTGCCATCACAGTGCTCTGTTCCCTGCTGTGTGCTGGCATGCAAGAGGCTGATCTGGCTGAAAAATAAACCTTTTCTTATGATGGATTATTTCTTATCCGGATCGCTTTCGGCCCACCCCACCAAGTGATTATGTCAGCCTCACAGGGCAGGCAGGGCTTGGAGAGCAGAAATGAACATTTGGGAACATGACAGTGTATGCAGTAATTTATATGCAACCCGAGATGCCCTTCTGAAGTTATTCATCTTTATTCACAATGGCAGGACAATCCTTTGAAGTTATAATCAGGAGAAAAAAAAAAAAGAAGAAGAAGGAAAAAACATGTGGTGAGAATTGGGTCCAAGCAGGGGACGTTCAGAGCAGCCATGGAGGTAAGAGAATTTTCTGTTAAAATCTTTTCTGTGCCATGCAACTGGCCACTCACAGCACTGAACATTTTGTGCAAGTGGAAGGAGTTATTAGTTTTTGTAGTTTGCTTGAGATCAGGTACAGCTCCTGATTTTTATGAAACATGCTTGTTAGCTGGATAAGCTAACAGGGTGATGTCCTTGCACAGTGTGCTCAGCACTCGCAGCAAACAGCAGAGCAGAAATTCCTGGTCTTAGAGGCAGCTGAATTGAGAACCCTGTTCTCTGGTGGATCTGTGTCATTTCTATCTGGGCATCTCTTTCAAAAACACCTGTAGTACTTGTCTCGTCTTCCCTGTGGCCCCACTCCTGGGCTGTGGGTCTCTGCTCTGCACAGGACAGCATGAAGTCTAAAGCAGCAGCACACTTACATGTGAAACTGACCTCCTTCAGCCAACTGCAATGGAACGTAACAAACATTCAAAATGTATCAGGGTCACACAGGTAGCTGTGAAAGGCCAGGAAAAGACAGGCAGAAAAACAGAAAGAAAGGAAGAAAGATTTTGTAACCCTAATGTCCTCGGGATAAAATCCAAAGACAGTACATTCCAGCCAGAGGATTGAACAGTATGTTTAACATAACATGTTGTATCAGTATGTGTATAACCTGGTTGGCTGCACAAGGTGTGAAGTTCTGTGGTGCAGTGACTACATTACACATTTGCATTTAGCTAACAGATGATAATAATTACCTGGTTATTCCTGTACCTTCTGAATAGGTATCTTATCTGTTATTCAATTCAACAGCTAAATCTTTAAATGTTTTTATTCTCTTTCTACTTAAAGAAAATCCACAAAGTAAATCAAGTAATAGTTCCTGCTCATAGTCTGCTTTGTAAGAAGCAGCAGACATTTCTGTGGGCAGTTTTTGATAGGAATTTGATGAATACTGATGAAAACCAAATAATGTACACTGGCTTTCTCTGGTTTTCTTTTAGAGTTAGTGTTGATCACTGGGGAAACAGAAACTGTTCATAGTCCACTGTTGTATACCAGAAACTGTGAGCTTATATGTGACAGCTTTTGTGTTTGACTTTAGACAATAGTGCTGAGATTAAATGCAGCTCCAAAGCAGACAAATTAGCTGCCTTAGCTATCCAGGGTACACGAACATTCTCTGAAAAGCCTGGAATCTTTTGATCTTTTGAATGTAAGGGTAAAGCTTTTAAAATAAGTGTGATGAGGCTCTGGCACAAGTTGTCCAGAAAGGTGGTGGATGCCGCATCCCTGGAGATACTCAAGGCCAGGCTAGACAGGGCTCTGAGCACCTGATGGAGCTGTAGCTGTCTCTACTCATGTGGGGGAGTTGGACTAGATGGCTTCTAAGGGCCCCTTCCGACTCAAATGATTCTATGATTCTTTTCACTACAGCTTGTATGTTCAATTAGCTATTAAGGACTAAGAATTCTTCATACACTTCCTGGACCTGAGGTCTGCTATACATAACTGCATTTCAGACCTCTCAGGCTCATTTCTGTAACTATTTCATCTTGCATGTACATTGTTATTTACTTTTTTTTTTACTGTTATTTACTGTTTCTTCTACCTACTCTCTACATCTGAAGATGACAGAAACACAATTATTGCTAACTGCAATTCCAGTTCTTTCCAGAGACTACTGCATGTCACACACACACAGTTTTTCTGTGCTTTTTTTGCTTCTCTGATCAAATCATCATTTGGAGCTGTTTACAGCAAAATACCGATGGGAGGAAACACCACAAGGTGTTAAATGATGGCAAGATTTCAGGACTACAAGCATGATCGCACTTAGAGAAATGGATGTATCTTACCAGCTTAATTGTAATGCTCTGTGGCCCAATAACTTGACTGCCAAGCTCCAACATTCTGAGTCCTGCAGTCCACAAAGGCTCAAAGTTGTCAATTAAGAAATAGAATCACGTGGCTGTTAGTATACATCTGTTAGTATACAACTGCTGTTAGTATACAAGGGCTTTCAGTTAATTGCTGTGTTTTGTAAGATAGGAGAACAGTCTGAAACAGTGAATATTTTGTAACGCTAAAAACCAAAATGGGGTAAATTGACAAGACACAAGGTTTCCAAACAGATGATTTCTAAACAAGAACTATTCCCTTGGACTGCTGGAAAGACTTTAATTTCTCCTTGCAAAAGGGAGTCAAAGTTATTTTGCATGGTTGCTGGGCACACAACAAATTCTATGCCTATGTGAAAAGCGTGGAGCACAGATAATTGTTGTTGTTCTATTCAGTGGCAAATTTCCAGGTCTGCACTTCTGGAACTAGAGTTCTGCCGCTGAGGTGAGATAAGCTGATGTGTAGATGGAAAATCTGGGTAACACTGGAATGAGGTTTTAAGCATACAAAGACTGTCAGGAAAATTGTATCAAATGATGGCTGTTTTTACACTGCATCAAATCTCTAGAAGAGAGTATCAATTGAAATGGAAGTGGTTTTAGTTCAGTTTAGCTGAATGGTTTTTGGGAAGTAAAAGAAATAAAATTTAAGCTTTTTTTTCCCTCTAAATGATAGCATCTCTGCAGGATGTAACAAAAACTAAATGGTTCACCTTTGGTACACATTTTTAATTAATACACATAAATTTTCATGAACGTTTACATTTAGACAAGCCTTAGAAATCCAGCTAGAGGAACAAGCCTTACTTGAAGAGTGATAGAAAAGTCCATGAATGAGACATGAGTGTCTCATTGAGGTTTAAAATTATACCTGCTATATAAACCAGAACTCAGCATGAAGCTGAGTGTTTTTTCTAGAACTTATTCTGTAAATTTATCTGCTGATAGGAATGAGTATTTGCAGACACATTCTATTTTCCCAGTCTTACAAGACAGCACATAGAACTCCCCAAGATCCAACAAATTTTTGAACGTCAGCTCTTAAAAATATAAGCACATCTGTTAGTATGGGTAGTAAACATATGTTTAAGTTGAGGAAATGGTTCATAGCAGTTTCCAAAATCTTATGTGCACAGGATCTCTCCATATAGAGACTGCAAATTACAGAGTTAAGCTGATTAACAACAAAAACTGAAAGAAAACACTCAAGCTCCTTCTCCATTTGCTGGGCCTTTTCATCTCTCTGTATCATTGCTGCAACTAGGCAGTGAGATAACAAGGCAGTTGTGTACTCTCACCAACTTTGTGGAGATATCAAGCTGTGTAGTGCAGCTGACAAGCCCAAAGGACAGGATGCTCAGAGATATTCAGAGAGACTTAAGCAGGCTGAGCAGTGGGTCCTAGAGAACCTCCTAAGATTCAGCAAATCCAAGGGCAAGGTCTTGCACCTGGGTTGTGGCACCCCCCACTATTAGTACAAGCTGGGGAACAAAAGGATTAAGCACAGCCCTGGTGAAAAGGACTTGGAATACTGGTGGATGGTAAGGAGAATGTGACCATAAATGTGCCCTTGCAGCCCAGAAAGCCAACTGTATGCAGAGAGCTGGTTGATGTCCCGTCCCTGGAGACATTCAAGGCCAGACTGGACCAGGCTTTGAGCACCCCAATGAAGTTGTATATGTCCCTGTTCATTGCAGGAGAGTTGGACTAGGTAACCTTTAAGGGTTCCTTCCGACTCAAACAATTATATGAGCAACTAATCCCTGTTGCACGCCCACTTTGCCTTACTTACTGATGCCTTCCATTTCTTCTTTCTTCAGACTGCTTGCCAGGATGTTTTGGGTCAAGAGAGCAAGCATGTGCACTTCTCTTCTGTATGATCTTCCCTTTTAATTGGCCAGTTCTAGCAATTATCTTCCTGTAGCTCCAGGGTTGTCTGGTACTTCAGGCACTGCTGGTGTGAGCAGACAGAATTTGGGTTACTCTAGGAAATCGTATTTGCGACTTACTGAACTGTGTAGAAATTACTGCGATTGTGTACAAGTTGTCATATACAGTGTTAATGCCTGAAATATGCATAAGGTGCCATTCTTGTGGGTTACTAAACAGGAGAAGGAATTATGTAAGGCATGTTTCACAAAACTCATTATTTCATAAAATATAGCTACCTAATGATCTCCTGTATTCATACTCGTATTCTCAACTTACAGCATCGAGTGTTTCTCTGCAGGAGTGAAACAATTAAGGAAGTAAAATGCCTGCAAGGCAAAAATAAGTAAGGGTTTCTGTATAGAGTGTAATTACATTTCAGCCCAAATCAGTTCGAGTCAGATGACAATGGAGTTTTATTTCTTAATCAAGTAAAATATAGTTTGTATCTCCGTTCCTAGATGTATCTTAAGTATTGTAGTGCTAGAGCTGTACATTGTAGGATTAACTTTCTGAGAGAACATGACACAATGTAGCAGCTGTGAGCACATACAACCACAGGACACACAAAGGGTTATGTTTCATATAGGCTCTTCAGTGGTAACCGTCTCTGGGTAAGTAACTTCAGTGCTTCCTGTTTACAACCTAGCAAATGAAATGCTTATCTGTGCTGACAACAAAAGAGATTTTCTATTTTTATTTTTTTCCCTTCAAATAATTATTTATAGCAAGGGCTTTGCTCATTTAATTTAGGCCCCAGGTTAGCTCTCTTAGGTCAGTTAATCACTGTGCCTGCATACTGCTCTGCTTTGCTTTCACAACCACTTTCACAGTGGTTGCCCGAAGATGATTTTTTCCAGCTTATTACCTTAAGCTAGCTGCATCTTAGTGAAGTCCTGAAGTCCATTTTCTGGCCTATTTCCTTGCAACTTGCAGTCCCCTTCTCCATCTGTCATTGGCTGATGGCATCAGGGACTGTCTGGCTGAAGCTTTCCTGCTCCATCTTTGGGATATATCTGTCTTCTCCTGTTCCCTCAATAGATTCCAGGGAAGAACCTTTAGGGCAAAGCCTTCTGTTAGCCACTGTCTAAGACGGTTTCTCTAACAAGTTTTATCAAGGTCAGCAATCATACTATCTTTCATATGGCCTTTTTCTCCCAGAAGCAGCACAGTTCTGCTGGATGAAAGATCTTATAGCTAGAGCCCTGGGTGTGCCACACTTCCACATTTTACCACCTAGCTGTATAGTGCCTGCCCAGATGTATCTGGATGATGACTGAATAGCTCATAACCTTGTGTATCAGTATCTTGCAGAAAGAATTTTCAAGCCAATTTGTAAGACTTTCATAACAAATTTTGGCATATGTTACTGCTTTTGCAACTTGAGGGAGAGTCAATATTGAAACTTTGTAGGTCCTCATAAATTGCAATAGAGATTAACTGCCAACAGGGTTGGGGACCCTCAGCACAACCATGGTTGCAGGACTGCAGCTCATGCTTACACATGGAGGATAAATCACTCTGAGAGCCATTTCATGGTCACAGTCCTAGAGCACAGTTAACACCTGGAATTGTCCTCTGTAGGCTATTCCTTGGACAGCTTTATTTTTTTTTTCATTTAATCTCTGGATATCTGATGTGTTTCCTCATATTAGCCTTCCTTCTTCACATACAAAAGCAAGTGCACACACTTTCCAAGAAAATATCTGCCCTAGTCATTAAAATTCTTAAGAAGCTGTAGTTTTGAATGAAGTATGTGCTCAATTTTCTTTCAAAAATTGCAAAGGAAGGACTGTTGCTGAACTGCTTGTTTCAAGAAGAAGCAATTCTATTTCTGACATTGCTAACAGACTATAAAAGTTGATGCATTTCTGCAGTACATTCTCTTAAAATTGCAGTACAGTTCCTCTTAAAATGATCAGCTTTCATAGTTTCTTTACAGAAGTTTCTCATATATTAAATGCCCCTTTTCTCTCCCTAGCACATGTACTTAAGCGTGCATTATAGAATCATAGAATCATTTGAGTTGGAAGGACCTGTAAGGGTCATCTAGTCCCACTTCCCTGCAATGAACAGGGACACTTGCATCTAGATAAGGATGCTCAAAGCCTACAGATTGCATTCTCATCCGTAGTTGCTGTCCTGTACTGCCTACTACCTACCCCTAACAGTTTACAGAGTTAGGTAGTAAACATCACAAAGGAAAACAATGCATTTCTTCTAAAGGAGGTGAGCAAGTGTTTTGAGCTGCCCAGAGGAAAGAATTTGTATCTAAAACATAGTAATTGATGAGTAATTGATGAATTTGTATTTAAAACATAGTAATTGATGAGGGAAATGGTATTCTCTTTTCCTACGAAGAAAATGCTAAGGTGTATAGAGGTAAAAGAAAGAGACAAAATGAAATATAAGTTTGTGATTACTTGTGTTTCAATTACAGTTTTTCTGTAATGACATAAAGCTGTGAATGTTTCAAGTCCCCATGGGATCAGCACTAGAGAGAAGATACGTGTAGTGGAACAAAAATAAGAATAAAGCAAAATCTGTGGAGCCTGAAATCTTCTCCCTGGTAGCTTATCACTCTTCGGTGTAGTTTTGTGTACGGTTTTGACATCTTTGGTATTTCAAGCAAAGCCAGCTGCTGGGGAGATGGTAAAACAAGAAATCAGCTCCTGAAGGCTGCAAACTTCCTGTAAGCACTGAGATAGGACTGTTATCAGCCGGATGCCATCTGGTAGCGGTTTTCTGTTTCATGCTTCTCGTGTTTTCATGTTCTGCAGAGATGGGTGGTCATGGAGGTGGTACTTTAAGCCTAAAATTTTACTTTTAATTTACCTAAGACAGTACTTTATTGGAGTTAAACCTGAGCAACGGAAGTATCCTAACCCACAAGCACACATAACCACTACACCTTTGGGGCACTACAAAGGTGCTCACACCATTAGGGCTGACTTCCTTGAAGTCAAGAGCTGCACCCTGCCAGTAAGCAGCATCTCCTCAGTCTCCAGCTCCAGCTGGCGGTCGCAATTTCGGCTTATTTATTGCTTTTCTTCCTAGGAGCTATAAGGGCATACTGCCAGCAGGAGCACAGAACTGCCTTGGGGATAGGGGATGATTTGGACAAGCAGCACCTCCAAATCACCACGCACTCGGGTGCTCGCCATTTTTCTTAAGGGCAAGAGCGCTGCCTAATCGGCGGCCGCCATTTTCCATAAGGGCAAGGGCGCCGCGTTAAGGCGCCGTTTGCAGCACCGTGGCAACGGCGGCCATGTTAGGCGAGGGCAAGCGGCAGCCAGCGAAGCGTCCATAACAAGTGAGGGCGAAATGGCCGCCGGAAGGGGCGGCCGCCTCTGGGGGAGGTGCCGAGCACAGCTGCTTCATCCTAAAGAGGATTGGCTCATGCGCGGATTTGCTTTCCGGAGGGCCTGAGGAAGGCGGCTGGGGTCCTTGGGCTGTTTTAGGGTGGGTGGCCGGGCCGCAGCGTAGCGGCTCTAGGACAGGCTCCGTCGGGCGGTGAGGTGCGTGAGAGAGGGAGGGGCGGGCGGCTCTGCGCGGCAGTGGCGACGGGGACGGGGGCGGTTCCCGTGGGGCAGCGAGCGGTGCGCGGTGGGGTGGGCGGCTGTAGGCCTGTGGATGCCCGGAGGTAGCAGGGGAGCCGTGGGTGTTGTGGGAGGGTGTTGCGGAGAGAGTGGAAACAGTTAAATTAGAGCTACCTAATGGCAATTCTTGAGATCTGTTTAGTGTTTTATTTCGAGGCAGGTTACAGGAGTGCAGGATTATTGTGGTATTTAACTCATCTAGGAAGGAGCTGCTGTTCTGTATATGGTGAAAGGCATTGCCATGCTAAAACGCTTGTTGAAAAAGAAAGTTTGGCCAAGCAGTCGGTGTTATCGCCTGTATGTTAAAAATGCAGTGGCCTTATTACTTTCAGTAGAACTCAAGTATGTAACAACAGTTTTGTTCAGTCTGTAACCCATAGTTGTTCTGTAAATGCCACTCTGGATCAAAATGGGACAATATTAGCTCTATTTGTATACTCTGCATTTCATTGCCTTCTGGACTTCATGTAGCTTAGACGTAGTTATCAGAGTATTAAAGTGGCACAATAGCTTTGAATATAGGATGAGAATGTTGCTTAGATCTAATGAAGATGTGTTTTGTTTTCCAGCACTAGCTGCAGTGTTTGTTTTGGGAACCCTCCAAGAAAACATTATTGGTTTAGTAAATTAATATGTGAGGAAAATTCAAGAAAATGTGAGAAAAAATGTTTTAGTAGTGAAGGTTTTTGTCAGTCACTGGAACAGGTTGCTCAGGGAGATTATGGAGTCCTTGGAGATAATGGAAACCTGGCTGAGGAAGGCCATTGGCCCTGCTCCTGCTGAATCTGGTTTATTTGTGAGCACTGAACAGATCATCAGCAGAAGTCCTTTCTAGCCTCAATTCTGTAACTAGTAGTCCAGAGCTTTTAAAATTCCATTAATTTGGTCATAAGTATGCTTCTAGTCTGTCTGTATCTCTGATAAAACACAAAACTCTTCTGCAAAACTTTATTAGGAATTGCTGTTCAATTCACTATGATATGCAAGTTTGTTTTGTAAAATCTGAGGGCTTGTCTTCAAGGAATTGCTTCCCTTGGTCTTAACTTTGAATGTTGGTACAGTAAGAGCAATTTGATTGGTGTGAAGTGCATAGGTGCCGTGTATTCACATGAGTCAGGAAGTCTCAGGCATACCCTGTGAAAGTTTAACTCAAGTCATTTTTCTTATAATGGAGTGTTTTAAAAAAGCAGAGATGAAAGCTGCATAATTTTTTTTTTTTTTTCCAAAGCATGGTAAGATGCAGTGCTTCCATTTGAACATCACAGATTGGTGGTTCTCATGGAGGGTAATTTTTTTCCCGTCATGTTGCTGTTCACAGTGCTAAACCCAGTGGCGTCTTTTAAGACTTAACTTTCAACCAGTATTTTCTGAAGCCACCGGAGTTACTTACTCTGTACTGTGTTGTGTATCTTGTTACCATAATGAATTGGTTGTGGTTAGGTTGGTGTCTTTGCTTTTCTTTTAATGGTGTTCTTTAACGATCAGGCAGAACTTGGAGAAGGGGGGAGCCTATATGTCTCAGCCACCATGTCTGGAGCAGGCAATAAACGGACAGCTGGAGAGCCTGGCCCTTCTGCACCTCCAGAGAAAAAGGCAGGGGTTGAAGACTCGGGGACCACAGTAGAGACCATTAAGCTTGGTGGCGTTTCTTCAACGGTATGTCTTTCTTGCTTACTGCCTCTCAAATTCTTGGTTCTTCTTATCTGGGAACCAAATTATCTTTCTTCCTTGATGAGCCTAGTAAACTGATTTGTGAGGAACGTGCCACTGACTTGTGCTTCTGCACAGGAGGAGTTGGACATTCGCACCCTACAGACCAAGAACCGGAAACTAGCAGAGATGCTTGATCAGCGGCAAGCCATTGAAGATGAGCTGCGGGAACACATTGAGAAGCTGGAGCGTCGGCAGGCCACTGATGATGCCTCTCTGCTGATTATCAACCGTTACTGGAATCAAGTTAGTAATATGCGAGAGCTGCTCAGAAAGTAATGCCTCGTATTTCATTCTGTTGGCCCACAATGTTAGAGGCAGATGCTCGTGGTATGGCAGTAAAATTTGAACCTTCCCACCAATATTCTAATAATATTGCAAATATTACGTTTTGTTGCTGCAAATGACAATGACAGATGGCAGCAGAGGGGCAGTCTGACAGAATGGCGTCTGACATGGAAGTGCTTATGAAGCAAAGGTGTCCATAGCAGCTGTGAAACAGTGAGCGACCTCCACTGGGATGGTGTGTGGCATGCAGACTGTAGTTTGTTGCTGGTGAAGATGCATAGCTAACGGTGATGACTATGTTGAAAAATAGTTGTGTAGCTGAGTATTTGCTCTATCAAATAATGCCACTGTGCTCTTTCTATCTGTTGTAGTTTCAGTGGAAATAAATAGGAGGCATTGCTTTTGGAGTGACGTGTATGTTTTATTAATATTGCTCTCCTTGTGCCTTCTGTTCACCTACACATTCATCCTTTGTCTTGTCTTTCTTTGTTATTCAGTTTGATGAAAATATTCGCATCATCCTTAAACGTTTTGACCTGGACCAAGGCCTTGGAGACCTCCTGTCCGAAAGAAAAGCACTTGTTGTACCAGAACCTGAACCAGATTCAGACAGTAATCAGGAACGAAAAGATGAAAGGGAAAGAGGTGAGGCATGTGGCTGGGAATGGTGGAAAAGATGGATTTCAGCTGTGAATGCTACTGGTTTGTTTTTCTAAAAACTGTCACAGGCTTTCCGATTATGAAGAATAGTGTTATTTTTCTGCCAGAGCATGCTTACTTTTTGCACTTCTTTCTGTTCCCAGGTGAAGGGTTGGAGCCAGCATTCTCCTTCCTAGCAACCCTAGCCAGCAGCACTAGTGAGGAGATAGAATCTCAGCTACAAGAGCGTGTGGAGTCCTCCCGGCGTGCTGTTGCCCAGATTGTGACAATGTATGACAAACTGCAGGAGAAAGTGGATGTGCTGTCACACAAACTGAATAGTGGAGGTAGGACCAAAGTGGTGGATCCCTGGCTGATGCTCAAGGATCCCTGTCTAATTCCATCTTAGATGTGATCTTGCATTCTAAGAATTAAGAATGACTAGGCTGTAAGCTCATTTAGTTTCCAAAATAAATTTGCTTACCTCTTTAGTGCCTAATTATCAAAACCTTCAATAAAGGCTTTGTATTAGAAGAATATGATAACTGCCTCTGAATATGAATGCTGAGAGTTCTGCCCACAGCACTGAGCTGAGGATAGGTTTGTTTCTGTCCGTAGTGTGCTTGCTCACCTGAGAGGCTACAGATTAAACCTCATCAGGCTTACCAGAAAGGAAATGAAACAATATCGCAAACTGATGCTGGACTTCTCACTTGCAGTTCACTAAAAGGCATAGAGTAACAGTCTTCTCAGTTTTCTGTGGGCTTTAAGCCTGATGGGAACCATCTAATATCACTGTATCCAGTGTGACTGTTAATTTTGAACGCAAAACAGTTTTGCAGAAGAAACATAAGTGATGAGAGTCCAAAAATTGATGTAGCAGTTTATGCTCAGATTAATCTCTGAAAAAAATTGTTGGCTTAGGGGCAGAATTCTAATCTTTTCTGAGTGGAAAATTTAGGTAGAATTACCAACTCTTTGTTTTTTTCCCGTTGTCCAGAGTGTTACTTTAATAATAGAGCTGGTGTGGTAAAATACTACCGTGCTTAACTGGCAGTCTCAGACTGTTGCAGAAATGCCAGTGCTATCGTGTGAGCCTATACTCAGTTGCAATTTGTCATTTGGTTTATTAGCATGTGTTGAAATAGGTTTGCACATGAGTTTAACCTGCAGTAGGATGTTGGTGTAATAGAACTGTGTTTTCTATGTTGCTGGTATTGGTATGATTGGAATGATCTCTGGCATTAAGAGATGGTAACAGATGGGAATGAATGGTATGTTAAATAGCAAAGCCTTTTGGTTGGTGAATGCAAGATACTACTTCAAGGAGAGATGTAATAAGAAGCAGTTAACAACAGAAACTCCTTTTAACTTTTCTCTTTTTACTGTTTAAGAATAGAAGCTACCTTCTTTATTCACTTCTTTTTATTTTTGTTTGTCTCAGATATTTCACTGATGGAAGAAGCAGTCTTGGAGCTTAATTCCTACCTTTCACATGAGAATGGACGTCTGCAGGAACTGGCTGATCATCTTCAGGAGAAGCACCGGATAATGTCTCAGGAGGTATAAAAAGAAGAGAGGAAAAAAATCTGTTTTGGAGACTGTACTTGATTATTTTGCGTTTAGAATAATCTGTTTGCAAAGCAAATTGTTGCCTTACAGAAAGGCAGCAGGAACAAGAATGGAAATTCAGATTCTGAACAAAGGTTATGGAAAGAATGGTTGTATGTAGATTTTTCTGTGTAATTTGGATGGATTTGACTATTGTATAATGAAGGACAGAATATAATAATTAATAAGTTACATGGACATGATTTTTAGAAGTAAATGAAGCAGAGAAAGTGGTAAGATGATGCAAGCTGTCTGTGACACTTGCTGTTCCTGTCATTTCACCTTCCTTGTTTTTTTCTGGGTTTTGTGTGAAAGTTCTACAGCCTGAATTGTAAGGTGAATACAGTCTTTAAGTAATTCAGGAATTAAGGAATGCCTTACAAGGCATCCATAACCATTTGTGATAATGTTGGCCTGGTTCATTGTTTGTCTGAAGGCACTTAGGTGGTTTATAGAGCAGGATTTAAAAGATTTAAAAAAAAAGACCACCTTTGAGTAAGGTGGGGTGGCTACTGCTGCACTCTGCCTGATATTCCCAACTTCTTTCCTATTTTTGTTTTTATTTTTTTAAAATTCATTTAGGACAGTTTACTGAATATCATAGAATGGTTTGGGTTTAAAAGGACCCAAAGATCACCCAGTTCATGCCTTCCTGATGTCTGCAGGGTGACCACACACGAAATCGGGCTGCCCAGGGCTTTGAACACTTCCAAGGATGGGGTGTCCACAACTTCTTTGGAGAACTTCCCAGAGATCTCATCCAATAATTACTTAAATTATTATAGCTGAAAACTCACTTTTCTGAAGTTCAGGGTCCTGACTTTGCTTTTTGTGAGACCCATATTCCTTGAGATCATGAACTCCAATCGTAAGCCCTTTAATGATCTCTTCTGAGTTGATGAGCACCAGGTCCAGTAATACTTCTCTTCTTGTTGGTCTGCCCAATAACTGGGCCAGGAAGTTATTTTCAGTGCACTCAAGCAGTCTGCTGGGTTTTTTGAGGCCCATCAAGTTGCCAGCAACTGTGGGTAGATAACTGGATAGGTAAAATCCCCAGTCAGGATGAGAGCCTGTGAGCATGCTGCTTCTTGTAGCTGAAGCAGTAAGGCCTTGTCAGCATTCTCTTCTTGATCAGGTGGCTTGTAATAGATGCTGACCACCAGATGTCCTTTACTGGGGTGGTCCCTAATGTCAACCTACAAGCTCTCAACCTGTTTATGGCTGTTTCTCAGAGCCATCGCTTTGCAATCTGTCCACTTCTTAACATAGAGGGCAACCCCCCCACACTTTCCCTGCTTGCAAAAAGCTTGCTGCTCTTAATCATTGTATTCTAGTTGTGCAGTTTGTCCTGCTGCATTTGCGTGATAGCAGTTAGGCCATAGTTTTCTAATTGCACCATGGCTTCTATCTGCTTATTTCCCATGCTACATGCATTAGTATAGAGGCATTTCAGCTGTGGTGCCGGACTTGTTCTCTTAGAAGAGTAATCTTGGAATAAGATATCTGAATAGGAAAAGACAACCACAAAATGTACAAAGAGGGTGAATGCAGTGTATGATGAATATGAAGAAAAAAAAATTCTTAGCACTCTGAAAAATTGTTGGTACTATCTAATATTGCAACTAAAATATTCCTGACTGCAGTTCTCCAAGTTGCAAGAGAAAGTGGAGACAGCAGAGTCTCGAGTGTCTGTTCTGGAGACTATGATTGATGACCTTCAGTGGAATATTGACAAGATTCGTAAGAGAGAGCAGCGACTTAACCGGCACTTGGCAGATGTTCTTGAACGGGTGAGCACCATCCAGAGAAATGGGTTTAGTTTTGAGTGGCATTTTTCCTAGTGTATTTTGTTGTGAGAAGTTAGAATCTCTGGTATACAGTCTGTGACTCTGAATGTGCTGTTGTATATTTTTTATATACTTCTGCATTTAATCAAGCATTTACGAAATTTGTTGCCTTTTTGCAGGTGAATTCTAAAGGTTACAAGGTGTACGGAGCGGGAAGCAGTCTCTATGGGGGCACAATCACCATTAATGCCCGTAAGGTAAGGTCAGGGCCTTGATTTTGTTCAAGGGAAAGAATATATTCAAGGAGAGCTTGTGTATAGGATCGTGGTTTGTTACAGAAATAAAAACTTCCTTTACTACATATCTCCTGGGGGATTTTGACAAACCATTTTGTTTCCTTATAAGTTTCCTGGTATAGAAAGGCCTGGGGGAAGTAGGGTCTGTCCCACTCAGTAGCATTGTCTGGTCCTTACTGTAGAAATGATCACTTGATTAGTACTATACATGAATAGTGGAACTTAAAAATAATTTATCCCTGACAGTTTGAGGAGATGAATGCAGAGCTGGAAGAGAATAAAGAGCTTGCTGGGAACCGCCTCAACGAGTTAGAGGAACTGCGCCACGATCTTCAGGAAGTAACAACACAGAATGAAAAACTCAAGGTGAGATGTCTATACCTGTCTGAAGAAGAAGATTTTTCTGTGGCCTGTTCCCATATTTCATGCTGTGTTGTATCTCTGGGAATCCTTATTAATATTCTTCTGTTCTGTACTTGCTCTTTGTATCCTGAACCACATAAAAAGTATGGCTAGCTGGCTAAGAGAGATCATTCTGTGCTTCACTCTTGTGAGAACCTGCTTGGAGTACTGCATCCAGCTTTGGGGTTCTGAGAACCTTAAAGACAAGGAGTTTTTAGGCTGGGTCTAGAGGAAAGGCATGAAAATGGCCAGAATACTTTCCAATGAGTAGCTGAGGAGTTGTTCAGAGCTAGAGAAGAGAAGGCTTTCAGGGTACTTTATTGCAACCTCTCAATATTCAAAGGGAACTTATTGAAAAATGAAGAATTTTTTTTTTTACCAGAGCCTGTAGTGACAGGACAAGGGGTAATGCTTATACACCAACTATCCTCTTAATTTAAAAATATGATTTTTTGTTTTTTTTTTAATGGCTGAAGCAAGTTGTACAGTGAAGCTGTTAGTATCCCATCTCTGAAAGCATCCAAGGTCTGGTTGGACTAGGCTGTGGGGAAGCCTGATTTAGTGGGTGGCAGGAGGTTGGAAGTGGTTGGGCTTGAAGCTTCCTTCCAGTCCAAGCCATTCTCTGTTTCTATGTCCCTGTCCACGCTGGGCACATTGAACTAATACTGTTCAAAGATTCTTGCCAACTCAAGCTATGTGCTTTATAGTTGGGCTGTGTACTCAAAATAAGTGTGTTTTTTTGACTTAAGCTTGCAGTTCAGTGCATTGGTGACACCGTGTGGTCATCAGTGGGAATTGTACTAATTTTTCATTTCCTGTTCTCAATTGTGTTCCATTCCTTTAGTATGTTTTAATGATATCTGGTTATTTAGTTCCCCTCTTTCACCTTCCCTCCACCCCATGTGAGTGGAACCATGGAAGCTGAGTAGGAGATTCTAGATTCTGGAAAGAATAGATTAACTTAAACCTTTTATTTGTGGTAGAATGGATAGAGAGGAAACAACATATGAATTTCTTATATCTTAGTGACAGTAACACTAAAATTTGTGATAAATTTGTAGATAAAATTTAGATTCTGTTTATCTTATACTTAGTTTAGCCTGATAGTAGGAACATCTGAGCTGATATTTAAGTTTCAGAGATGAGACACCAGAGATTGACTTGAGGCATGAGTAAATACTGATTATCCACATGAGTTTGTTTTGAGAGGAATTCCATTTGGCATACAGCACAGCTTTCTTTTTATTAGTGTTGAGCATTGTGTGTGTGTGTGTATTTATATATTTGTTTCACTGCTTCAAGTCACGCCTATTTCCTGAATTTTCTGTAGTAAAATTCAGATTCTGTACTTTCTCTCATTTGCTTTCTGTTAATGTGTCACTTATTGACACTTAGTTTTTCTAATTTGCAGTTGTATTTTTCTGTGTTTCTGTCTTAATTCATTTACATCTTTGTGATTTTACAGTAAATCATTTGAAAATATTTATTGTGCTTCCCAAATTCATATATTTCAGATAAATTGTTGCAAAACCTGAAAATGAAGAAAACTTATTGTGTGACTGTAAGAGAAACAGCTTCGTACATATCAGCAAAGAGAAAGCACAAGCTGTTTTAGCTGATACTTAAGCATCACTTGCATCCATTTCTCAGCAATGCTATTAAAGTTCTACACTGTTTTCTTTATTGTATTTAAGATACTTATTCTATTCCCACTGAAAAGTTGCTTGTGGCAGCTTTAATGCAAGGAGGAGATTTTACTTTCTTTAACATCTTCTTGTGTCCTGACCAGGTTGAGCTGCGACGAGCAGTGGAAGAAGCTGTGAAGGAGACTCCAGAATATCGCTGTATGCAGTCTCAGTTTTCAGTTTTGTATAATGAGAGTCTGCAGCTGAAGGCACATCTTGATGAGGCCCGCACTCTACTTCATGGCACTCGCACCACACACCAGCGCCAGGTGGAACTAATTGAGGTAGTACCTCTGCTCTATTAAACTAGAGAACATTGTCACCCATTGAGTGTTGCTGTTGATCTTAGTGGCCCTGGGAATGCTCAGGAAATGGCTTTCTAGCAATAATTCACCTGTTCTTGTACCTTCTGCTGATGAGGTGAGAGAGACTTCCAGGTTACAGCACCAAGTTCTGTCTCCTTCTTACTCCTCAGAGGGATGAGGTCAGCCTTCACAAGAAACTACGCACAGAAGTAATTCAATTAGAGGACACCCTGGCACAAGTCCGCAAAGAGTATGAAATGTTGAGGATTGAGTTTGAACAGACGCTTGCTGCCAATGAACAAGCAGGTAGAGTTCTTCTGCTATTTTTTTTTTTTTAAGAAAATCAGCCCCGTTAGAGATTGCATTGCAGCAAAACACTTGGCATGATTTTATTTTTTTTCTGTTATTCTTAAATACTTGTCTTGACAAGTTTCAGAAGCCAGTTGAACGTTATCTGACTTCCTTTTAGGTGTTGCAAAATGTTTCACTTTCATAGAATTGTTGAGTCATAGGATGGTTTGAATTGGAAGGGTAAAATCTAGTTCCCACCCTCCTGCTGTAGGCAGGGATGCCTCCTAGTAGACCAGGTTGCTCACAGCACCAGCCACTCTGGCCTTCAAAACCTCTAGGAAGAGGGCATCTGCAACCACCCTGGGCAGTCTGTTCCAGTGTCTCACCACCCTCACAGTAAAGAATTTCTTCTTAACATCAAGTCTTAATCTGTGTTGTTCTAGTTTAAAGCCCTTTCTCCTCATTCTCTCCCTACATGACCTTATAAAAGGTCCCTCCCCAACTTCAGGTACTGAAGGCCCCCTTCAGGTATTGGAAGTCAGCTTATAAGGTCCCCAGCTCTCAGCCTGCCCTTGCAGAGGAGAAAAAGGAAAGGAAGAGTAATAGCAAGAAAACTTACAGATCAAGATTAAAAATGTTTGATAAGCAAGAAGTGGAACAGAAATAAAAATAGGTGATGCAAAGTAGTCACTCACCCATTTCCCCCCCCCCCCTACCCCTCCTCACTGATGTCAAGTCAGTTCACAAGCATAAGATGGCTAACGTTTTTAAGTCCCCCTTCTTTTTCAGTTTTTATTGACAATGTTACATAGCATAGAGTATCTCTGGTCAGTTTGGATCATCTGTTTTGTTCGTGTCTTCCCAACTTCTTTTGTACCCTCAGTTTGCTTACTAGGGGCACAGAGTGAGAAACAGGAAAGACCTTGACAACATGCAAACATTATGTAGCCACTACATTTGTGTGTCGCCATCATTGTTTTGGTTCCTAAATCTAAAACAATGTTGTATGAGCTGCTATGAAGAAAATTAGCTCTATCACAGCCAGATCAAATTAAAAAGATGTGTTTTTCCTTTAAGGAATGCTGGGGGGGGGAAAGTAAAGGGGAAACTAAGGCTGGAAATCTCTGGAGACTTATCATAGCTGGCATGACTTTTCTGTGAATGTGTTGTGATGATATGTTGTGCAGTGGAATGATTATAGTCCTATTTTTGTCTCCTGTCACTCCTTCACCATAAAAGTCTATAGAAATGAGTGAAAGTATGTTTTGTTACATTTGTGTTTCTGTTTTTCTAGGCCCAATTAATCGGGAGATGCGTCATCTCATCAGCAGCCTCCAGAATCATAACCACCAGCTGAAGGGAGAGGTATTGAGGTACAAACGCAAACTGAGAGAGGCCCAATCTGACTTGAGCAAGGTATCCAATTACAAAATGCTAGTAAAGAGCAGAAAATACTTAGTGAAAACATGGATGCTGTCAGTCCTTCCTTACCCGTAGTATCAGCTTTTCTGTTATGGTGTGCAAGATGCAGCGTAATTTCTGATAGAGTTCCATGCTTTCCTCCTTTCCACTTAACAGATTGTCTTTCTTTTGTAGCTTTATAGAGCTCTGTGAACAGTGTTAGCAATGTCAGAGGAAACATGCAAACGGAGTTTGGGAAGACTAGTATAGGCAGATAACTCTCATACAAATTTCTGGCTGATAAGTTAATATCTTATTTCCATCTGTCTTCTCTGTTGCTGTTCCATGACAGATCCGCTCTCGTAGTGGTAGTGCTCTTCTGCAATCCCAGTCCAGCACTGAAGACACAAAGGAGGAGCCTCCAGAGATCAAACAGGAGCCTGATGATTCTTCTGCCCAAGCATCTGCTCCCAAAGCTTCTTCTGAAGAAGCTAGTGAAGTTAAAACCAGGCGAGATGAAGAGGAACGGGAGCGAGAAAGGAGGGAGAGGGAGAGGGAACGAGAAAAGGAAAAAGAGAAAGAGAGGGAGAGAGAGAAAGAGAAAGAAAAAGAGCGAGAGCGAGAAAAACAGAAACAGAAGGAATCTGAGAAGGAAAGAGAGTCCAAAGAGAAGGAGAAAGGGAAGCATGAAGATGGAAGAAAGAAGGAGGCTGAAGTGATCAAGCAGTTGAAGGCTGAGCTCAAGTAAGAGTTGCTGTTTCTCTGTTTCTTGTGTGAGTTATACCCTAACTCAGGTGTTTGTATAGATCACTTGCAGCTCTTAGGTAATTTGTCCTGAAATTAGAAGTTTCTAACAGCTTCTGTCTGATTATGTTCTGGACAGCATAGTAACATTTCACTCAGAATATCATGAAGCTTTAAAACCAAACCAGGTACTTCATACATACATGTCAAGTAGTATGTACTAGTACACTACAATTGTGTAAAACTCTACAGCAGCATGTTACTAATGAAGGGCACAGTGGTCTCCTCTTCTTAGATCAGTGCCAAAGCAGAGACAGACAGCCATTGCTTATTTTTAGGATGCATACTTCCTTCACCCTCTGTGTTCTGTTAGCTTTTCAATCCCTGTGTGCCTGAACCCGTTCTTTGCAGCTTTTGACTTGCACTTACTAGAGTGAAATGAGCCAGGCAGTGTGGAATACGGAGAGAATATTGTTAAATATGTGATAATGTAGCTTTTCTGCTTTGTTCTCACAGTCCTCTATCTCTCTGTTTCCAGGAAGGCCCAGGAGAGCCAGAAGGAGATGAAACTGTTGTTAGATATGTACCGTTCTGCCCCCAAAGAGCAGAGAGACAAAGTGCAGCTCATGGCAGCTGAGAAGAAGGCAAAAGCAGAGGTAAAGCTTGTTTCTCTTGCCATTTTTTCCTCAATCACATTCTTCTTAAAACTTCTTTTCAAATACTCTGTACCTGAACTGTTGCGCCTTTGTTGTCAAAATGAGGTTATTTCTCTTCTCACATTTGTCGCTCACTATAGAGGCTGAAGTGATTTGGAGCTGAGAAGAGATGTTGATATGTCCTCTTGAAGGACAGTGTTTTAGTCGTTGGTGTTAAAGGAGGTTGGTTGTTCAAAGCTGTTCTTTTCATTTCTATTATATATAGATTAGCCTTACATCATTAAAAATTTAGAAGGACCTGAAGATAGAGTTAGGTGTGCTATTAGAGGCTAGAGACATAGAGTCTCAGCTTAGGCTAATAGATACGGCTGCTACTTTCCTGAGTGCAGGCCCAGCAGTAGTGATGCTAAGCACGTGTCTCAGGGACACGCACAGAGAATACAAGACGTGGGCAGTCAAACAGATTGCCATGGACAAGCTGCTGCCTTCAGCAATGGAGCTCTAAGATTATAAGACTTACTGGACTCAAAACATTAACATGAAAAGACAAGCCCCTACATCTTCTTCACGTGGTAGGGGTAAAAATTCACTGTAGAAAGTACACACACATACACACAGCTCTGTCCAGTTTCACAAGTGTGCACACTTTAGCAGATCCCTCCAGTACTAGCACAGTCCTTCTGTCAGTCTGGCACTTCTGCCAGAATCCCAGGCCTCTTTACTCAATTCACAAATTGTCTTACCAAAAGTTGGCACTTAGTCCTTGCAGCACACATACCTGTGGCTTGGATAGTGAAGTCACAGAGAGATAGTTAAGAAAAAGATGCATGGAGATACTGTAAGAAGATAGGCCAGACTGCAACAGTCTGCCTGATGACCGTGCTGACCAGCCTGATTTCATGCAAAACCAAGTCTTTTCTGTCTGTACACCCCTTTGTTAGTCTTGCTCCCCTTCCCAATGTTCAGTGGTGTTCCGAACTCTGATTTTTATAGTCTTTTTAGCTCAGGCCCCTTCTGAGCTAAAGTCTTCTCCTTTGCAAAACCCAACTTAGTCTTCCTGGAAGTAGCACCTATAGTTTTTTAAAGCCTTACAACTAGTGTGACAGACAAGGTTGGTTTGTTGTTATTTTATGCATGTCTGTTTTCTCAGGTCAGTGCCTCTGTGTATCTTGTTTCTGGCCTCTTCCTTTTTTTCCACCTTAGTTTCCTAGTAGGCAGGGTCCCCAGTCTATTAACCTTCTTGGATTTAATGTTCTCACATTTCCTCATCAATTAACTTGACTTACCGGGTTTGGCTTCCTTGTTTTGTCAGTCAGGTTTGTGTCTCCGTATGATGGTTTCTTCTTTTTTTTTTTTGTTTCCCCTTTTTGCATTGAAAAAGATGCTTGACTAGATGCCTTTAAAAGAGCAGATGTGGAAGAAGAACATAGCCTTACATATACAAGTGCTAGAAACAATTGTCATTATTTTCATTAAGGTGTTGTTGAATTTCCCAAGGTTTTGAAATAAAGGTCTTAATCTTATAATCTTAGAGCTCATGTTTATGGTCTGTCTGCCAGTATTACAGTGTCATGTTGAGATGAAATGGATTTTATTTTCCCGTGCTTAGAAGGTTTTTCTGATGTGTTGAAGAACTGTGGGGAAAACAAGCACTTGACAAAGCTCAGGCCACATTCTCGTATTTAGTGTCATTTCTGTCTTGTCTTTTCTTGAGCTGGAAGAACTAAGGCAGAGAGTGAAAGAGTTGGAAGACAAGGAGAAAAAAGAGAGTAAAAAGATGGCTGATGAGGATGCTCTTCGGAAGATCCGAGCAGTAGAAGAACAGATTGAGTATTTACAGAAGAAGTTAGCCATGGCTAAACAGGTAAGTTTCTAGTAACTTCTGTCATAGCTTGTGCATTTGGGAAATAAGTGTCTTTAGTTTACCGCTATAGAGACAGAATTTCTGTTGCCATATGTTTCAAAGATGTGTGATATTTGTCCTTATGTATTGAAGGGGGAAAAAGGAAATCTCAACAGCAACTATGACAAAGCTCATGGCAGAAGTGGTGGGGAAAACTTAGCTGTTCACGAAACGTATGTGGAAAGCACAGAAGGAAAATGGCTGGGTCAGCATCTAGAGGGGGAGGGTGGGTGACATTTGTTTTTAATATTATTTGTGTATCTACAGTTCGTATAATTAATACATTTGTGTGGTGCTGTGATATACCTTCTTCCACCATAATCTAATGTTAACAGGGAAGGACTAACCTGAGTACAGGCAAGGCAAGTGAGTAATTTGATGTGTTCTTTTTTAGAATTTAAATTCTTTCCCTTTTAGTACACAGTTACACTATCTTGTCACTTACTCCTTTAATGACGAAGCACCATGAGTATAAAGGGCTTGACAGCCTTTTAATTGGAAGCTGTTGAATTGTCAACCTAGGGCATTAATTGGCCTAGTTTATGACAGCTGTTTAAGTAGCTGCCTGAAGTTGATAGGTGGTTTCTGCCCAGCTCTGGCAATGACTGCAGCTGATTTTTCCCACCAGATAAGAGAGCATCTGTGAGTTTCTAAGAAGATGAGCCTCTCTTCTCCAGTTTATAATTCGGACCCTAGAGACTGATGGATTTTCCTTGATCTGTGTTAGTTTTGGTGTCTCTGTACAATATCCAGGATAATCGTAGTGGTACAGGAAACAGCTCTGCCAGAGCCTATGATTCTCTTGCAGGAGGAGGAGGCTCTGCTGTCAGAAATGGATGTCACAGGCCAAGCCTTTGAGGACATGCAGGAGCAGAACATACGGCTGATGCAGCAGCTACGGGAGAAAGATGATGCCAACTTCAAGCTGATGTCAGAACGCATCAAGTCCAACCAGATTCACAAGCTGCTGAAAGAAGAGAAGGAGGAGCTGGCAGATCAAGTTTTGACACTGAAGACACAGGTAACTTGAGAGAAGGAAAGAGGACAGCCAAACTCATCGGAGGGTGAAATTATTCTAAGTTAACCCTGGTAGGTAGCGAAGACCCACACAGCTGCTTGTCTGTCTTCCCCCAGTAGAACAGGGGAGAGAGGGGCAAAAGTAGGAATGTCCATGGGTTGATAGAAAGGCAACGTACTAAGTAAAGCAAAAGTTGCATGTGAAAGAGAAGCACAAAATTATTTTGCTACTTGATGTTAGCAGATAAATGTTTAGCCACTTCTAGGAAAGCAGTGCTACATACTGTTCATCTGGGAAGACTAACAAAGTAACTCTGAACATGTTCTCCTAGTCATCCTTCTTTCCTCAGATTTCATTACTGAGCATAACATTATACAGTATGGAATATCTATTTGTTCAGCTTAGGACAGTAGTTCCAGCTGTGCCCTTTCACAGCTTCTTGTGCACCTCATGTCTATGCTGGTGAGAGTGAGATAATGTGAGATGCAGGGAAGCCTTGCTGCTGTTTAAGTATTTTTTGTCAAAAACTAAAATCTGGATTTGTTATCAACACTATTTTGGCGAGAAATTCAAAATACAGTGCTATGTAAGTCACTTTAAAGAAAATTACTTCTATCTCAGTCAGAATTAGAACTGAAGGAAATGTTCCTCATATCAACTGAAGTATTCCACATTGAACTTCAAGGCATCTGTCTCAGTAAGAAACTGTTGTATAAGTATGAGCTGTCCTGCGGGTTCATTGTTATGAAGAGCAAGTGGAAGCAAGCAGTGAACCACTTTCCTGTGGTTACAGTTCTTCCACATATGTGTTCTGCTGTATTTGGAACCAGAATAGAACTGCTTACTGTCTAGCAGCAATTCTGTAAGATTCACTAAAAGATGAATCTTTGTTGCAGGTGTTTGCTAGATTTTTAAAGCATTCACTAGAGAGATCTAAATATGTCTGTTAGGTGTGCCAGTGTATTTTTTTATCCAAGATAAAAAAAGGGAAGATAAAGAGATACCATCTTTAGTGATGAGAAGGCAGGGATAGTTTTTGCATGTAGTTTTAAGGACAACTCTGAAGATCTGTAGAGCATTCATTTCAGTCCTTCTGTGTCTTTCTCCTTTTCTAAAGGTGGATGCCCAGCTGCAGGTTGTACGTAAGCTGGAAGAGAAGGAACACTTGCTGCAAAGCAGTATTGGAACGGGCGAGAAAGAACTTGGTCTCCGAACACAGGCCCTGGAAATGAACAAACGCAAGGTGAATGGTTCTTTTTGGAGATGGAATTGTTGTCTTTTGGGAATCTCCAGGGTGTCTCACTGACATTATGGAACCTAATATTCCCTGCTTGGGAACTAGAATATGGGAAGGCTGAGGAGCAATGAAGAGTGTGCTAATTTGAGTGTCACAGAGTAATTTTTACTTTTATAAAGATAAGTAAGATGTAATTGTTTCTGTGAAAGTCTTGATTAGGTAGGGGAACTTAGGGAAAAAGAGGCAGCAGCCAGGTGTTAACTGAGATCAGTTAAAGCTTTCATAGGAAAGATGAGGTCAGTAAAAGAGAATTATGATTAGGGAATGTGAAAACATTTCTTAAATGTGTAAGGTACCTAAATGAAGTTGGTCTGTAGGCTAAAACTGAGTGTCATGGTTGATCCAGCCATTGTTACCAAGGCTGTAGTAGAAATATGGGGATTACATCAAAACAGGTAGAAAGGAAAGCAGAAGCATCATTTTGAAGAAGAGATAGGGGAATTCAGTGCAGTCATGTTCTGGGTTCTGAGAGAACTCAGCTAATAGATTCGTTAGTGCAGAAATAAAAAATGGTAAGAGAATGGCTCTGGAAAGAAAATGACAAAAAAAAAAAAAACACCCATACAAAAAAGCCTTATCTTGCAGTTCTGTCGAACTTCTGTAGATCTGCTTCTAGATTCAATAGGAAAAAGTGGAAATGGAAAGCTAAAAATACTGATACTAACAGGAAATTTGAGGGGGCATTTATGTTTTCCAAGTGAGATGCATTGTTATGTAACAAGTTGTCTCTGTTAAAGAGGAGAGTTCAAGCTAAATTATTAGAGCTTGTGGGCAGAAAGATATTTTGCTGTTTGAGTAATGCTTAGGGAATGATTTTTCTTCATTTTGAAACTACCAAAAGCAGACTTGAAAAAAAATTCATCTCCAGTAGCTAATGTAGAAATGTTTTGTGAGCAGTCTTGAATTTACAAATAGAGGGACCAGAAATCACTAGAACTTCTCGTGTTTGTTAATTCTGTGATGGTTTATTTTTTTCAGGCTATGGATGCAGCTCAGCTTGCGGATGATTTGAAAACCCAGCTAGAACTGGCTCAGAAGAAGCTACATGATTTCCAGGATGAGATAGTGGAAAGCAGAGTAACTAGAGAGAAAGAGATGTTCAACTTCAAAAGGGCTGAGGTATACTCCCCATGCATAATCCTTCAATATGTTTCATTTGGTATCTGCTCTTTGTGCACTGAAGTCAGAGTAGGTTTCAACTACATTAATTTCCTCACCGTTTCCTGGTTAATAGTTTTTTTTTTTATCCATTTACTTGGGTTTCTGCTTGATAAAGTCTTGACTATTTTCAGTGGCCAAGACCTGAAACTGACAATACAAGTAGCACCAGATGATAGGTATGCCTCTTGGGATAAAAGTATAGATAGAGTGATATAGCTAGATGCACAGTTAGTCAGGTGCTAGTTCTGTTTCTTTCTTGAAGAAGCTGTGTAGAGAAGACTTTGCTCATTTATTTGGTCTCTTTGTTTTTATGCAGGAAGACATTTCAAGGTTACGCAGGAAGCTGGAAACCACTAAGAAGCCTGACATGGTTCCCAATTGTGATGAGATATTGATGGAAGAAATCAAGGATTACAAGGTGAGTAACTGTCTACACTTCTCTCTTGAATTCTGCTTTAGTCAGAAGGCTTTGTAGTCACACTTCTGAGTATTTGACATTTTTTATCTGAACTCTGGCACTGTAGACTTGTTTTGCATTGAAAAAAGCACCCTTTCCTTAGCAGAAGTTGAAAGACCTTTATCTTTACTCATCTTTTAACATACCTACCACAATGCAGCAGGCCCTAACTGTAATGTTTCCATCTTCCAGGCCCGCCTGACCTGTCCATGCTGTAACATGCGCAAAAAGGATGCTGTCCTAACAAAGTGTTTTCACGTCTTCTGTTTTGAGTGTGTGAAAACACGCTATGACACCCGGCAGCGTAAGTGCCCAAAGTGTAATGCTGCCTTTGGTGCCAATGATTTCCACAGGATCTACATTGGTTGATTCTTTCCACTGGAATCCGAAACCTGCTGCTTATGCTGACCACCCAGCCTCCTTCACTTACTCTAACTGGCACCACTGGGGCAATCTGCAGTGCTCTTAGGGAATGCTTTTTTTTTAAAAACAACAACAACAAAAAAGGTAGTGGATCTCAGTTCCTTTCTTGTCCCTGTTCTTTTGTTTTTGTCTTCAGTTTTTGTGGATTTCTCTTCTTTATAGTTCAGAGGACATTTTCCATTTATCACTTTTACATTGTCAAGTTGGAAACATCTAACTGAAGCTTTGTGTGGATGGCATGGAAGATCTCTGCAGCAGAATAAATGAGGTTTTTGTTTGAAGAATTTGCTCTGTTTTTTCTTTTAAATCTGGTGTTGCTGAGTGTGAATAGCTTCCCCATTAAAAGACCAACTAAAGAATGAACTGGTAGTACGTATGTAGACTTCAGTGGAATGACTCATAGAATTGTAGAATAACATAGGTTGGAAGGGATCTTACAGTGTACAGTCTAGCCCCCTGCTCTGGGCTCATTTCCCTTCACCACACTAGGCAGCCTGGGGCCCTATCCTGGGACTTGCCCTTGAATGCCTCCAGGGATGGGGCATCCATGGCTTCTCTGGGCAGCCTGTTCCAGTGCTTCATACCCTCTGAGTGAAGAATTTCTTCTTAATATCTAACCTAAATTTCCTGTCTTTTCGTTTAAAGCCATTCCTCCTTGTCTTGTCCCTATCAGACGGTGTAGAGGTTGGGTCCCCTCCTGCTTAGAAGCTCCTTTCAAATATTAGAAGGGCCCAGTGTGCCCTTCTCCAAGCTAAACAAATCCAGCTCCCTCAGCCTTTCTTTGTAGGAGAGGAGCTCCAGCTCTCTCACCGTCTTCATGGCTTCCTTTGTGGACCCTTTCCACCAGCTCTGCATGCTTCTTGTGCTGGATGCCTTCGGCAGGGGCCCCATCTGCAGTTCTGTGTCCAGGTCTAAGGCCCCTAGGCCTCCTGAGGTATATATCTTCTGTGTCAGGCCAAGTATCTGTGAAGGCTGCTGCATTAGTTTAAGCATGCCTCTGTCAACAAAAGCATACGCGTATCTTTGCATCTGGAAAATGAGAAAGATAAGGCAATGGAAAATCTTTGAAAATAGCATCCCGTTGATGTGGATGTCTTCCTCTAGGCTGAGATACGGCTCTTTGTTTCCTGAAATTAATTTGTGCAATTTTGCCACAAAGATTAATCTTATAATGCACATGCTATAATAAAAGCTCTGGTCTGGATTACTTTTCTGTTTGTATTAACTTTGATAGTATCTAGCTATATTTCTATCTTTGTCCAATTAACAGAAATGTTTTTTCCAGGCTTTAAGTTCCTAAAGCACAGAGATGAATTTCTTCTTTTCAGTCTTCAAAAAAAGTTAACTAGAACAACCTCTGTCATTTTAGCTGTACCTTCATCACCTCATTCCTGATGTAACAGAAGGACCAGAATGCTGGCTTGTTTGTGCAGCTGTTCTGTCATAGTTGACAGAAATCTCGTGAAAGGACACAGCATACATTACAGTCTCTGTACTCCCTGTGCTGCAAAGCTGCGCTTGAAATCTGCCCCCAAATAGGAAAAGCTAAGTCATTTATTTGAAACATTCTTTCATAAGATGAAGTTTTTCCTGTAAACTTCTTTTGCTTGGAAGATGCAACTCTCAGAGAGTTGCCTTGTCCAGGTGCCTTCCCTAAACCACAAAATCTGAATTGTTTTCCTATATTCATTTTAAGAAAACAAAAACAGAAATGAAAGTAATTAATCACATAATGCCTTGTAGTATGCATGACTATTTTTACCTTTCCAAAAACATATAAATGACTGAAAACTTGTGAACTATGTAAATTAACTATGAGTCCTGAAAATTGAGAAGGAACATATGTCCCTGATGTTGCAAGAAGAGGCTGGGATGCTGAATCTGTGGTAAAGCTTCTATGCTGTCTCAGCCTGTGCAGGAGGAATGAAACCAAGCCTCTATCACTTTTATTAAGTTGCTATCTGGATTACAGTTCACAATGTTGTGTCAGAAATAAAAGCATGTGTTTGGAATACTAATGCTCATGTTATATATTTTGTGGTACACATACTTGCTCATCAAAGCCAGGACTTGAGTCATCAGCAAATGTTGCTTGTATCTTTGATCAGCTTTGCAGTAACAGCATGCTTTTTCACAGTTGCAAACAACACTGCCCTTATGGGTGTACCAAGTCCTTTACCACCATCCACTCACAAAGTTGCTCTACATTTCTACTGAAAGTCAAGCCTGAACTTTTGTGTGTATGCTAACAGTGTTGGTTCACTCTAGGCACCGTAGCAACCAGACACCTGACTTGGTTCACAGATAAGGTTTGCAAACACTTTTTCTCATTCCTTCCCAAAGTAAAAATATTTTCTTATTTTAAGATAATAGTTGTGTTTAATCTTATTACTGTGGAAGTGATTATATTTTCAGGATCAGAATTTAAACACTGAGAAATGGTGAAAAACATAGTGCTTTGACTTCCAAAATGAATGAAAATGACTTTAAAGGTTATCAGAACTAAAAATATTTCGGTGAAAAATAAGGGAAGGGTGGGAAATATTCTCCAGAGAAAACCATCTAAATTCAGTGACTGAGACAGAGTAGTTAAGTATAAATGAAGAAAGCATCTCTAGCACTAACAAGAGGTGCTGTGTGCATGCACACATGTCAGGGAATATGTGTATAAAGGAGTGTCTTTAGAAGAACTCACAATATGATTTCTGCAGAGCATTGTTATAAAGAGGTAACCTATAAAGATGACAATTGTTTGTCACAGGCAAAATAAACCAGTACGGATTGATGAGCTGAAAGTATTACTATTTATAAAACAAATCAAAACTACAACAAAGAAAAGAACAACCATCCAAGAAAGCAGATGGGTCAGAAAGAAGGAAAGCTGTGGAGTCTGGAAATTTCCTTGGATTTTCCTTCTTGCTACACATCTTACGCATGGTGTAAAAGTCTCAAGACTAGGCCATGAGCTACTGATATCACTAGCTTGACCTTGTGTTAGGCAGAAAGATCATTATCTGTGTTCTTTTCTTGATTGAGACACCATCTGTTCTTCAAATCTGTGAATTCAGACTATGCCCTGCTAGTGAGGTATTGAAGCTCAAAAAGCGTGTGAACTGTCCTATAAACCTCTTGCCCACCTCTTCTTTAAAATGAATCTGGTTCTAAGGGTGGCGCTCTGATTCCAATCTACTAAGATCTGGTAAGCAATGCTTTTTTCGGCTTCTTCCTGTTACCTTATAGATGTGTGTAGGGTTTTGTAGAATCCAAACAGAATGAAGCCCCTGAGGAAGACATCCTGCCATGATCTGAGGAGGGAGGAATTTACCTTGGGCCCAAACATTATGTAGACAGGACAGACCTCTACAGCCTTTTGACAGGCAATCTCCAACCTTCCAGGCAGCCTGCAGGCGCAGGAATGAGTGATACACCCATCCCATGGAAATGTATGGAAAACATTGTTCACTACAGAATCAGGCTGGATTCTTCTACCTCTCTGAGTAGATTATAGAATCACAGAGTCACTCAGGTTGCAAAAGACACGCAAACATTATAGACCCCAACCATGACCTAACCATACTACTAAATCATGTCACTGAGCACCACAAATGGTTTTTAAACACATCCAGGAATGGTGACTCAACCACCTCCCTGGGGAGCCTATTCTAGTGCTTATCAACCCTTTCTGTAAAGAAGTGTTTCTGATATCCAACCTAAACTTATCCTGGCGCAACAAGGCCATTAATGTGGTTCTGGAACTATAGACCTGATTTAAAAAAATGCTTTTTTGTTGTTGTTGTTTTGTTTTTATTCCTGGTTTCTTCTCTTAGTAGAGTTGGCAAGACTCAAGACTGGACAAATGATAAGATATGGAAGATCTGATGTTCTCTACATCTTTCTATCTTGTACATTTTGTGGGGGGTTAACACATTCTTCTCTGTACTAAGTCTGTAGTCTGGTGAAAAGTTGCAAGAACCTTTAAATGTTTCCTTTTTGTGTGTGTAACTCAATGTTCTGATAAGAGGGAATCCACATACCTTAATTTTACCTTGAATTGTAAGGAAGCTTTCAGCTTTGAGTGATTGTCTGCCTGTTCCAAACCATTTTGATAATGCTACAGAATATTTTTGTTTAGAGGAAATACTTCGTGCTGCCTGTAGCCAAAACACGTCTCTGATGTGCAGTGAGAAGTTTGACCCTTCCCTAAAAGCCTCTGGTTAATACTGCAATAATTTGCAACAGTCCCTATTCTGTGTTTGCCATGGGGTAGCCCTCTGGGCAGCCACCAGAAAGAGATTTTTGTTTACCATTAATTATCAGGTGGCTGACACTTCTTCACTCACACTTCTGTCTTTAAAGGAAGAGTAATTTTTTGAAAGATTGGATGTTTGTGCTGGAACTTTGAAACAGAACATGTACATTTTTGTTTAAGATGCCATTAGCTTTCTTAATTTCACCTTTTTTAAAACTAATTTTGATGGTCTTTTCCTGAACTCACACATGTAGAGATACAGAAGTAAAAAAAAAAAAAAAAAAGTGGTTAAGGTTGGAATTGGCTTGGAATACTTAGTTTTTGTCTAATAATAATAATAATAAAAAAATTGTTCTTCTGTTCTAACCAAATTATATTAGAGATTGGAAGACACTGGGCGCTATACATACAAAAAGTTCTTCCAAATTAGCTGATAATCTGAGGTTGGTAAAGCTGAGGAAAGGCAATAAATACAACCTAAGTGACTTGACCAGTCATACATTTTGTTAGGAGCGGGGAAGAAGGGGCACCCTGAGCCTTTCAGATTTCTCTGATGGTGCAAGTCCCGTGGCCCCACTTTGCTGTTTTCTGTTCAAATCCACAATGCTCTGAGAAACTGGCTGCATTGAAGGAAGCATCCAGACTTAATTCCCAAAAGCAGAATCCAAAGAATGAGCAGGGATGAACTTGTTTTGATGGGGCTAACTGCCGTGCACGTTGCTGCTGCCAGCTTTTCGTTTAGAAAAAAGCTCCATTTAGAGCTTTCATTAACAGCTGTTTTTCAAAGGTTAAAGGTGCAGAAAGGTAGTATGCTTTATTCAAACCCTAGAATGCAGTTTCAGATCTAGCTGTAGCCTTTAACCATGCCTGCCAAGAACATTACCCTTGGCAACATTCACACAGTTAGCTGGAGATACAAAGAGGGAAAAGATGACCTCAGTGACATATCTTGGATACCACTGTTAATTCTGACAGTGTTAAGGCATTCTTTTTCCCTGCAACACACGATGTGTTGGGAAGTATTTAACAGTTCACAGAAATCCTGTATAAACAACACAGTTATTTGGATTGATGTATTATTTATTCAGATGCTGAACAGCTTACCCTTCCTTCCCTTTACTTATCATTCAGGTGGGAGGGAGCTCCACTCAGTACATTGACTTTGAAACAGCAAATCTCATTTTCCATTACTGTGAGCCCTGGTCCACAAGGAGGCTTTGGTGCCAAGCTCCCTTTGACTTTGGTGGGAGTTTGGTGTCAGAATAAATCCCCTTTATGTCATTTTGACTGTAAGGAAGAACCTTAATGTCTGCTGTAGACAGAGAACATTAAGGGAGTGGTTTCACAGTGGTAAATACTTCACCTTCAGCAGAGGGCAGAGGTAGTGGTCTGCAGCACGGTTACCCCCTCCCTTCCCCTCTCATCCTTACCCTGTGCCACTGTGAACCCAGTCCCTCACACTCGCCAGTGCAGCTGTTTGCATGGCTTCTCTCTGTGTGGAAGTGCAAAGTGAACCTAGGCTCAGATGCAGACAGAGGTGACGGTTTGGTTTCTGCAAAGTTATTTTTAAGCTGGTGAAGTTTCTTTCTTACAGTCACAGAGCAGCCACGTCTGCATTTGTGCTGAAGAACTAAGGGAACACTGTGTACTGGGACTACCACCAAGAATATGTCTCGTGAACCACAGCCTGTGCCAGGAGGGAAGGGGTTGCCAACATAGAACTAGCACCTGGTGTAATGAGGCAACCATAAGGAGCCTTAGCATAAACAGAGACTAAACCCATAGGTACCACAACAAAAACATACCAACAAGGGACATGCTTCCAATGAGCAGTTTAGATTTTCTTCTTTTTTTTTTTTTTTTTTTTTTCTGTTTCCTTTTAAATTAATGCACAGAAAGGGCTAAAAAGAAGAAACTTCACTGTAGTGCCAAGTGAAGGAATCAGGAACTCTTGCTTTTCAGACACTTCTTGTTTCTCTATCCCTTGGGAATGGCTGGTGTTGGCCACGAGAACGAGAAACTTGCTATGAAAGGAGGAGGACTCAGGATGGTGGCAGTGGCTGTGGGCTGCTGCAACTCTGCTCTCATGAAGAGCATATTGCCTGCTTTATTTTCTTGCCTCTTTCTGGCATTACAAAAGCGTGTTACAAATTTTACAGAGAAGGGGAAGAAGGAAGAACAGGGGAAAGGGGCCAAGTGTGCTGGCCTAGGGCTCTGCAGTCCTGTTTGTCCTCTGATATTCTTCCAGCTCTGATTTCCGATCCATGGCGAGTTGCAGCTCTTGCTTGATAATTTGGATTTGCTTCTCCAGCTCCGTGAGCTCTTGCATCACTGAGGTCCTAGCAATACTGAGGGACTCTGCTTTCCCGTTGGTTGTTAAAGAAGCTGGAGTCTCCCTCCTCACCTGTGGCAGGGGGATGTCTTGGTGCTGTCGGACCGTCACCTCGTTTTGCCCTTCATCAGTGCAGATGTACTTTTTCCTGTGACAGTTGCCTGTGTTGGCTGTATTCCACACGGCATGCTGGCTGTTCCCTACGTGGGACCTGAACAGAGAGGTGTGAGAGTTAGTACAAAATCAGAGCCTTCTCTTATGTGTATGCATCTCTTCCTTGTGATCCAACCCACTGGAGTAATACGACGCTGCTGTTATCAATTATATGTATTAATTCTTTATTTTTAATTATTATTACTCGGAAGCACAATTTATGAACACAAATAGCCAAATGCTTGTGGTAAACTGCAGCTGAGACTCGAATCCTAAAATTCAAGTTCCCCCAACGTTTTTTTTAATTTTAGTTATTGAACTGCAGTACTCTCAGCTCTGGCATAGGAAGACTTAAGTCTGCCTCCAGAGCTCTCTGAAAGGTTTGTGGATGCAATATCCAAAGTTTGTTACACCGTTAAGGTGCTGTAATTTGTTCTCGTGGTGGGGGAAAGGGGTGCCTCAATTTGGTGTGCAGAGACAAAGGGGAAAACGTGTTGATTTCCTGTTGAAAGCTCCTTGTGCTTTGAAGGAATGGACATGGCTTAATAACCTTGCAGCACAGCAACATGAGCTTCCCAGTGTGAGCCATTATCACTATCATTTCTGATGTATTTTTCTTTCACAAATTGAAGCTCTTTGATAAAGCATTAGTTACTGCCATAGCTCCTGCTGCTTGTGGCTGGCTGATCTGGGGAGCTGGTTCTAACAAAGGCCCCAAACCAAAATTAGCACTTGGATATCAACAAGCAAATGAAAACCTTTAGAGCTCAGCCACTGAGGCTGAGAAGTTCTCTCTCAGCACAAACTTTAAGGCATTTTGAAAAGTTGCAACCTGAGTAGTTTCCTCTCTGAGGTAAGTCCTATAATACAAATTTTTTCCACCTCTTTTCTATATCTTGCTGCTTGTAGTAACTACACAGTCCTCAGCAGGAGCAAAATAAAGTGTAATAATGCAATTGATCTGAAAGCACTGTGTAAGTGTTGATTACAAGCGGGCACAACACCACTAGGTGTTTTGAGTTAAACTCACCACAATTCCATGCAAATGGCAGCTCAGACCACACTCAGACCACCATGCAGAAACACATGTAGGCTGGGTGCTGTGCAAGCAGAGCTTCTGGGGCAGCAGCACAAGCTCAGTCTGAATGATGAAAGAAAACTTGTGCAGTTCTTTCTCAGAACTGTTCTCTGTAGGGGTTTCTGCACTGCTCAGTACGTGGCAAATAGTGCAGCCTGTCATTTTTTTAATCATCAAAGATACAAACCGATGATCTAGCTCAGTCTAGAAGCCTGTACATGTTTCTTCTTATATCTGCTAACACTGGCACAGCAGTAATGAACTGAACAAAACATACATTTATGTATTCTGGACAGAGTGAAGTTATGTGGCATTTCAGTCATACCGAACACACAGCAGCAGCCAAAAAGACTTTTCTTTTCTGGATTCTGTCTCTATCCATCTGCAGAAAAGCAATTACTGATGCCAGTGTCTTTAAAAAGTGCACCGACAGCTTTGAATTACTGAGCAAATGTTTAGTTTTAAGAGAATGCTTTGTGGTACTTATTGCAATAGATAAGTCAGATTGTCTGCTCTTCAAAGCACACGAGCTATGAACACAGGGCAAGTTTGTCACCTACTTTTTCAATAACAAGAGTTGAGACAAAGGCTTTTGAAAGGACTGCATTTTTTCAAGATTTTTTAGTACTTATTCTGAAAAATAATAAAGTTGAAAGTTTTTTAAACATATGTACCACCTGATCTGGCATTCACTGTGAAGCTATTGCACAAGGCCTATTCATCTCCTGGTTCCTGTATGAAGAAAACCAACAGCAACAGACCTAAAAATCTGAAAAGCCTGTGCTTTGAATGGAGTGCTTTTATTGTACTACGGAAATCATGAAAGAACAAGATTTCTAGATTTAATGCTGTTTGTTGGAAACAGCTCATTTTTGCTTCGCTCCTTTGTCATGTCTATTATTTCTTTGCTGTTGTTGTTGTTCTTGTGTTTGACGTGTATAAGATCCATAAATAGATATCCTGGCAGAGAATACTTCATATCACAGTAATTTCTATAGTTTGTTTTAAAGACATTCAAAAATTCCTACCTCTTTTCTGTTCGTTTTGTTTTAGTCTGGCGTTTGTCCTCAATAAATGAACTGTTCAGGGCACGATGTAATCTCTAGAGGGAAAAGAAATAAATTACTAAAAGCAAGATTAAAAATAGCTCCATAAATACATAAACAATTTGGGCTTTGTGTAATGGACTTAAGCATAAATTATTTTGCATTTTCAAGGATACAAGCAATGTCTGTGCTTTGTCATTACAACAATCTTTTTTCCCATGGTTTCCTGAGAAAGGGCACTTTGAAAGGTGGATAGATAGTTGGCAAACAATCACTGGTGTTAGAATTATTCTGAAGAAAAGTCTTAGCAAACGGTTTAATTTTCTAAAGAAGCTCTTTTCACTGTACTGCTTGAAAGCAATAGAAACTTACTTTCTTTGCCTTTTTCTGCAACGTAACCTCTTCCTTTACAACAGACACCTAGAGCAATTTTCTTCCATTATATTCCTTAGAATAATGGAGTAAACTAGCCAGCACCTCCTGCACACATCAAAATTTGGGAACCTGCTGTAGTAAGACAAAATTTTTCAGACTAGGATAACGCTATTGTTTTGGGTGTCCAAAAAAATGTAAGGTTAAAAGGGCAAATGGAGAAGTTCCCTTCTGTGAATTGTGAACTCCTATATACTTCTGATTTCACCCTTAAGTGAGCCTCTTCAAATTCCAGTAGCTGCTGCTATCCTTCCAATGTCATTCATCAGTGCTCTTCTTACAACCTTTTATACACTGCTCTTTTCCAGCATGACTTTCATGGGGTCACTACTGAATTCTTACCTGGCTTGTATGGAGCCAGTACTTCATCTTGGATTTCTTCTTGATTCGTGGTAGCACCAGTCTGTACACTATGTGCTCCCCAATGGTAGTAAGAATGGATAAAACAAACCCAATGCACAACATCACAAAGAGCCCAGAAAAATGCTTGATGCCCATTTGCAGTGTCTGTGAATAAAATCAAAAGGGGAAGTTAATGAAGGAAGCTGCTGGCTTATTTTAACAGACAGTTATATTTTCTCATTTGGAAATGTGGTCTGACTGGATACACAGCGGTCTGGATCCTGGTCACAACAAAGCCTTTCTGTGCTGCATGGCTACTTGAGAACTTGGTGTTATATCACAGCAAATGGGAGTGAGATTCGGGCCATACAGGAGATTTTCATCACTATGCTGTCTTGATAATGAGATGAAGTGCTGAACATAGGAGAATCCCGTACTTGTGGTGTCTCTGCACTTGCGTTTGTGAAAGCAAATACTGCTTCAAGGAATACAGTCAATGAACTGTAGAGCAAATCTTTCATCAGCAGTGAGCTAAGACTAGTCCTATTTTCTGAGAACTGATCACTAAGTGCCTTTTTCATGCTCTGCCCTCGATGGAAGGTCATGGAAAAAATGTTTTGAAGTAGTAGCATAAACACAGCATCTCTCCACTCGCTACATTAATGTAACTGTTATGAAAAACAGAAGCTCTCTCACCTTGACTTCCCCTGACCCACCTCTTTCATGTAGAGTAGGAAGTCTTTAACTAATTTGAATCTCTTCTTGTCTTTAATCATGTTTAAAGACTGTGGAATCATGTACAGCAGCAGTCTATACCAGAAATACCTGAACTCCAATGTGTGGGTCAGGCATGTCTATCGTGTACTTTTATTCTCATGCCACCATAACACACTTATGAATTTATCAACAGCTTAAAAACTCTCCCTAATAATTGCTGCCCAAATACTACTTGGGAAATATTTCCAAGAATATAAATTTTACCCTTGTCTTTCTATTGAAGAGCATTATTTGCCTTGTTGGTAAAAATTGCATGGGTAGGGCTATATGCCAGGAGATGTCACCTGGATGATGCTGTCACACCTTGAATAATTGACCTGTGCATTCCTTGAGTTTGTTGTTTGTGTGGTGGGCACAGGGACTGTGCTTTGTTAGCACTACAACTGTGCAATCTAGAAAATAAATTGGATTTAGTTCAAAGTTAGATCATAGGATCATTAAGGTTAGTAAAATCCTTAAGATCACCAAGTCCAACCAGCAACCCATCCCCACCATGCCCACTAACCATGTCCCTCAGTGCTTTACCTCCACATTTCTTGAACATCTCCAGGGATGGTGATTCCACCACCTCCCTGGGCAGCCCATTTCAATGCATCACCACAAAAAGAAATTGTTCCTAATATCCAATCTGTGATAAATCACAATTTTTGATAAATCTTGTTAAGAGGTCATTTTAAGCTAAAGAGCTAATTTGTGATGACTTCACTGAAATTGAAGGCTCTGAAATCTCTTTTTTTTTTTTTTTTTACTGAGTTACTGATAGCATTCTTTTTCTCTTCTGGTTTCTATGCTTGGTTTCTGTTCTTTAGAGCACAGCGATAGGAAGCAGTGTAACACATTTCTTTAACAAGAACAGAGCTTCAGTGGTATGAACACTTCTATGCTGCACTGGCAACAGATCATGACAACTGCAGTGGGGATTCCTGCACACCTGAGACATCTCCTCCAGCTTGAGCTTGGTAATTAATACCATTCTAGCACTACCTGCAGAAAGATCAGTTGGCCAGCTGTTCACATGAAAAACAACTCTGTTGTCTACATAAAGTAGTGTTGATTTATGCTGATGAGGGTCTGGCTCACTGTCCTGTCAGCTCTGCAGAATAGTTTTCTACCTTCCTTGGAAACAGGAGAAAGAAATTCCAACCCTGGCATTCCAGATGTGTTTTTCACTTCTAATGGATAGCTTCAGAAATTGTCCCAAACAAGACATCTTTCACTGGGAAGGGCAATGCTGAAACAAGGCTTCAACAGTATTTCATCTAGCAATAAAAAAAAATAACACTCTGAAAGAGCTGCACATCAGAGGGAAATCTTGAGAATAAATTGCATGCAAAGAATTAGAGGAGAAATAACACAGTGTGCCTGACAGTCTGAGTGAGGATCTACACTGAAGTCAGCATACTTACATACCCTTGTAAGAAGACAATTTATCAGCTTTCACAGTTATTCAAGAAGCACACATATGTTAAATAATAGATGAAATCAGCTGGCAGGGGTGCCTCTCCTTTTCATAGTATCATGCTGATCAATATCAAAGCAGCAAGTTCCAATACTTCTCTGTGTACTTCTTTTACATTTGTGGGTATGTGTATAGATTATATTTGGAAAGAGCAGCAATGAACTGCATTCTCTGTATGCGATTGCATTCCTCTCTGCTGAAGTGGTCAGGTGCCTAAGTGCTTTGCCGACAATGTAAAGCCAGCAAATGCCTTCTACACTGCAAAACTTTTTAGCAATAAAAGCTCATAATGTGCCATATTCTCTACTAACCGAAGGTGAAAGAACAGTTCTCACTTCACATTTGTAATCATAAATTGAGGAGGTAGCTCCCTAGCTTTTAGAAGCAACTCAGTTATGTCCGTGTGGTGGCTCTGAAGCAATAAGCAACTATAGTCAGTCCTGTGATAATTACATCTGATGGGTGGTGAGGACACGTTGGCAACAGCCTCTAAGTCTGCACACAAATGGGGAAATTGGCAATTTGTGGAAACCAACAAATGCGAGAACAGACGTGGAGGTATCTGCCTTTTTATATATCCTAAGAGACACATTTCTGATTCACTGACCCATATCTCCAATTGCTACCTAAATAGTTTGTGCTGCCTCTTCAGAGTTGTTTACTTTTTTCTTTGGGCACTGAGGAGAAGGGAGGTGATGCAGAAAGCTCAATACTTGTTTTCTGCTTGTAGGGGAAAGCATGCAAAAACAGCACACAGTGTCTCATTATTGGATTTAATGTGCAAAACTCCTGCTTTACCCCCTGCTACAAGAGACAACAAATAATTTTCTCACCCTCATTGTACTGAGAGCAGTGAATAGGCCGTCAAATAATCCAAGGTCTAGCTTTGATTAATTAGAAGCTTCTAAAGATTTCTGTGGATTCCTTGCAGGTTGGCAGCACAGCACAGCTATTAATGCTATACGGTGCTGAACACAACACTGAGTAGGGATGTCATATTTGTATTAGCTATAATAGTAAAATAAGCTACCCTTTTTGATAGCGTTTTTCCCTCAAAGATTTCAAAAAGCTTTAGTGAGATCAGGCAGTTAGATTTCACAGCACCTTTGCAAAATTCCTCTGAAGAAAGAATTAATTCCAGCTTTACTAGGGATAAATGGATATAATGGGCAGATTTTTAAAGACATTCAGGCATCTCTGTAGATTTCCAAAATCCTACTGACACTGATGCATATATTTAGGTAAGCAGTCTTAAAAGCTGTCCCTGTCCCCACATTGTGGCATTTCTTGTAGCTGCAGACAGGCATTCATCCATCCATCCATCCATCCATCCATCCATCCATCCATCCATCCATCCATCGATCCATCCATCCATCCATCCATCTGTCCGTCCGTCCATCCGTCTGTCCATCCGTCCATCCGTCCATTCATCCATTCATCCATTCGTTCATTCTTCATTCATTTATTATTCTTATGGCTTTGTGTGCTTTCAAAGAAGCGGCAGCATTGAAGTAATATATATTTAATCTCTTTAGAGGATTATCCATGGCAAAGACTGGTGACTATAACTACACGGTATCAAGTGTCAAATTTTAAGATACTGTAAATAACTTTGTCTCACATTACAAGTTCCCTTCCCCTCATGAGGAAAGTTCTGCACAGAACTGGAAAAAACTCTCTTCTGTAATCAATCCTTTTCATTTAACTCATACATTACTCAACTCCTGTCAGCAGTAGGAAGAACAACACCACAAACACCATCAGAATTAGGCAGTGGGCTGTCTGTTTCTGTGACATTACATGCTGATGAATTGGGAGTAATAATTCTGCCTCCTAACATACACAACTTTTTTCTTCATTTGGACAGGTGAATCTAAATCTGATATTCATTTTCCAAGAGGCTCAAAAACGCTCTTCTGTACTCTGCTGCAAGACTCAATACTCATGTACTTGTTTCTTGAGAACCATGTGGAAAGCAGTTTTCTTTCTTGAACAAGTGCAGATGTCATTGGATCGTCCCACAAAGATACAACCCCTTTGCAATGTAGTGTCTGTTGTTTTATGACAATCTTTGTCAAGTTTCCAGTCCTGCAGTGAGCAATGGCCAGCTCTCCTCTCACACAGTGTATGTGCAGGCTGAGGAAATCTTGACAGCAATAACTTTGTTCCTACTCTTTGTATAGTTTTACATGGACTGATAACAAGTTATAACTGCATGTGACTGATGGAAGTTTTCCTTGATTAGCCAAATAAGCACAGGCACTGCTTTTCTTCTTGTGGAGGGGTCTGTATGGCCCTCCCTTGACATCTGCAGTGCACCAGTGAAAACCAGTAAATCAGAGCTTCAGGGAGATGGGGAGAAACCCAGTTGTTGTCAAGTAACAGCAAAATGGGATCCTTGAGGACACTGGTCAAAACTCAGAGCACAGAGACAGACTGTCAGATGACAATGGGGTAAAATCATGGCAGGACGAACAAGGCACTCTGATGGTGCATCCTGTGTGATACTGAGGCCAAGGATCGCCAATGCAGGCACCAGACACAGCAAGCCAAATTTCGGCAATTTCTTCAAAGATTCCAGAGAACAGCCATTGGTGGATTCCACCACTCATGAGAAAGGATGAAGGGACCGTGCTGCCACTGTGTGCAGTACAGGATAGCATGACTTTTTATTCCTTCCATTATTTGTTAGGACTGAATTGCAGTCCATGTGCCAATCTATCTTTAAGCTACAGAGCTTCATTTATATTACACTTATGAATGGAGAATAATCAACCTTTTCAATGAAATAGAAGTTAAAATTTAAATAACAACATTTTTGAAAATGTACCTTAAGAGCTATTAAGAAGTCTGTATGTAATAGCTAGCTGCCCCCAACAGCTGACCATCCCCTGGATCATAATGGGCTGTTCTCTTTCATACTGTCCCGAGAAACCTCTCAGTGCCAGCGCACCTCCTGAGCACTCTACCCCTGATCGCTGCTAACTGGTCCTAACAGTAAAGACCATTGCTAACTGATATGTTCCTGTTCAGGTTATCCACTGCCTGTGGTAACAACTGCTCAGTGCTCAAGCTGTTCCACTCCCATGAGCAAGAAGCTGCAAAGCTGCCAGTTCCCAAAAGTTCCATAGGAAGAAGGAATTTATAGTCCCACCTTGGTTCATCCTTTTCTTGACTAGCTGTTCTATGATTCATGCTGACATGGCTATGGGAGAGGAACACCAGACTGAGGAATGTCTAAATGTATTACAAATAAACTGAAAATACCACAATTATGAGGTCCAGATGTACCCTTCCACACAATGCTGTGCTCCAGGTAGAGGTACACAAAGAAATACATTTGAGGCTAGAGCATTGCAATTTTACATAAGGAGTACTGCTACTGATCAGCAATCAGTGGGAACAGTCACCGCTACCAGCCACTGCTTTCTGGGCAATAAAAAGCTTGTTCTTATTACAAAAGTAACAAATTCTGTTTTAATTCTAGGGTCTGGCATCAGAGGAGATGGATAGATCAGCATTTCCCTGGTGCAAATATTAGTATAAGAAGGGAGGGGAAGAACAAGGAAAGGAAGCAGAAGATGCAGATGTATCAAAACGTTCGCAGTGGAGGAAGCTGGAGTCTGAATCATCACGAGACTTTGTTGGCATCTAGAAGGGAAGAAGCTAGAGAAAGATACAGACTTGGACACGGAGCATTCCCTTCATGTCTTCTGTCTGAGTGACTGTTGAACTCTCACTAATACAATCTTAAGCACTTAATGCATATGACACATTTAATTGGAACTTCTGACAGCATTTTTGGGGCTGCTGTGGTTAGGCTTCGGGGTAAAGGTATCACATGTTGATGTAAGTGACAATAATGTGGTAAAGCTGCCTTCCAATCTGGTTAAAGCCTCTGAACCATAGAGGCTCATGTTACATTTTCACACTTAGTGCAGGGTCACTTTTAATTCAGAAGACATGAGGCTTTGCCTTGCTCTGACTTCAGACTGTTCCAAAAGATAGTTTTTTGACAAATTTTTGACCGCTCTTTTAAAATGCAAACACTTATAGTATTTAATTACTTCACTGGGAATTAATAACAAGGTAAGTCTCTTTCTCCAGTTTTAAGACAGTTAGGGTAATTAGTATCATTACCATCTGGTAATTTTCATGTGATGTAATTCAAAAGACTGTGTTAAAATGCAGAGTTAAAAAAGGCCATTGAGTGAAGTGCTTGTCAGGAACACATTTGTAAGCTCCATTAAAAGCAAATTCCTCTAACACTTGTCTTGTTAGATCATATAATCTCTAGATAACCCAGATCAAAAATAGCAGCGAGTGCACATTTAACTATATTCTTTGTGTGTGTGTGTTGAAACAATCACAAAAAATTGAGTAAGTTGAATAAAAATAAACTGGATTTTCAGATGATCACTTACGAGCAGGAGTCAGAGCTCTAGGAGCCTGCACTTCCTTTACAGAAGGAACTGGTCATGCTACTACATCCCTGGACAACAGGAGGGTTGGTTTAATACTCGGCTAAACCTGCTCTGAAGAGGAGACAACATACTCCTAGCTGTGTGTTTTGTGAGAACACGTACCTGATGTCTTCTGGAACACCTCTGAGTTAAAAATCTATGTTCTGAGCGGCAGGCATGCTGGATCTTTTGATTTCTCAGTACTTTATCTTTTTTACTTGACAGTCTTGAGAACTTGAGAAAAACCGCTATTCCGATAAGAGCAGTCTTTTTTCTCATAAATAATGCCTATATCTTCAGCTGCCACGAGTTGGCATAACTCCTCTGATTTAATACCAGTCTGTAAATCCATGAGGATTTGCTTCCATTTCCTGTAACTGTAACTCGACATGAGAACTGATTCTTGTTCTTGTCAGTACTCAGCACTATCTTTTGGTGGGCCATTTCTTTTATGGACTCCTGTTTTTGGTATAACAACCTGCTACCCATGTTAGGAAGTGGCCAGGGTTACATCAGTAACTTGGGATGTATTAAATTCCCGCTGTCTCTGCTTCTTTCGCTTCTGTCATTATTTGTGTTGGCTGCTTCAGCCACCACTGCAGTGTGAGATGGTCCTGAGTCCACGGCAGCAGTGATACACATAATGGAGTGGAATCAGACAGATCTGTTGTACAGCAAGCAGATCAGTTTTTCTAACACAACATTACATATCCTGTTTGTCCCCAGATGTGCTCTCTGACGCATGCATTGCAAGCCTAACTTAGCAGCACAGCCTTGCTGATGTTTTCCTTGTGCTCTGACCTCAATGCTGCTGAGAGTAATGACTCCTGCTTCTAATGCTTAATGCTTCCCTGCAGCTGCATGCCATCTCTATGTCTATGTCATGTGGAGAATGAAGGGAAATAATTGGCAAGTTGGGCGCAACCTCAGCACTTTCAATTAGGTCACCCATCGTTCATCACTTACCTCTGTGACAGCAAAGCTTCTTTTCCCACATGGAACAACTTTGTACCACTTGTCATGCAGAACGTCCATGAAGCCGTGGGATTTGTACTGGCTTATCAGCTCGGAGATGTTGGAGGTAAGTGGAGAGTTGGGGGGAAGACCAATGCCATATCCTGGAAGCAGAAATAACAGTCATCTCTCTTACTGGCTTTTTTTGCTGAAGTGCATTGTTTTTTGGTATGAACTGCCAGCATGGCAGAGCAGGTTGGTGTCCAAACCTGGATGCTTCCCATGGACTGAAAATGCTGAGATGAGACTTCTTGGTGTGTAAGTAGCGTAATACAAAAATAATATGTAGCTTCAAAATGATTACAATCACAAAAGTAGTATGTAAAACTGGAGATACAAAAACCTAAGATGTCAGTACAGACAGATGAATAAATCTGTTTTGTGTCCAGAAGCACAGCCTTCACACTGCTTTTATCATAGGTTCTTCTGGTTTACATTGCTTTAATAATGCAGAGGGCCTTAATGCCAAGTAAATGACTATGTGATCCCTTTACACTGTTAGAGCAGTGGATGTGACTGTGGTGTCAGATGTGACATTTTTTCTTCCTGTGTATTTTCTGATAAGAAGCTGCACACATGCCCATGGGAGTAGTCTGTATTCTTTTCACCAAGATTTAAGCCCCAGGGGCTGGGCTTTCCATTACTGCGGTTCTGCTCTGGACAGAATTTAATTATTATATGTTCTTTGGCCACTTCAGGGCACTGGTACAGGACTCAGCCTAAGTGCAGGTGGGTTCAGGAAGTAAAAATATGGCCTGCTGCTTTAGAGAGGGGTGTATATTGTGCCTATATTTGTAGCTGAGTATATCTGCTAGCACTGAAGAAATGGTTTCAGAGAAAGCACAACTATGGCTTGTTAATACATTTTCGGCACTTTTAACTGTTTCACAGCTGGGTGTTATAAAAGACCAGTTCTTTCAAAATGTATATTTGAGGGTTGCTTTTTTTTCTGCCTCAAAACACTCTGTAACTGACTCAAAGTTGTGAAAGCTGGTGGTTTCTTTCAGTAGAGCTGACCTGAGACTGACAAAACTACATATGCATGGTGGAACATGCTGCTGCACACACATCCTGCTTCACCCTGGGCATCTGAGCATCTGTCCTCCTCATTAACACAAAGACAGGAAAAAAAAGGAATGCTTTCAAATCTCTGGTGCGAATTCAAACAGGAAGCACTGACAGAGTGAAATTAAACATTCCAGAAAATCTCTTGAGCTGCTGGCTTGTAGCTGAAATTAATACATCACTCGGCTTCCACCAGTCTTCCTTCCTTTTGCCTTCCTGTTTCGGCTGCAACAGTTCTTTAGGGAATTGTTTTAATGTGCAGTGTGAACAGCCAGCCAAAGCAATTGCTCTTGGAGGGAAGGAAGGAGGAAACTTCAATCGCTTTCACCGTCCATCTATTGCAAAAGTGATTCCTGAAGATTAACAGTGCTAGGTGTTTGCTCATGCTGCAGGTGGCTCCTGACCAGCCTTGCTTACAGGCTGCCTTCTGTTCTGCCCCTCTGAATACACCAGGGCTGCAGGACCAGTAAGGCTATGCAAATTGGATGCACTTAGCGACAGATTCAGCAGGGATCCCACCTGGCCTTTAGAAAGGGAATGGTGAAACTGTGGAACAGCATTCTGAATACACTTCACTGAATTCCGAAAAGCAAGCCTAGAGAAACAAGCCTTATCTCAGGAGCAGCTTTGTTTCATTGTGAGCAGTGGGATGGGCTGTGCCTCCTGCCTGCTGGAGACAGACCACATGAGTACTGAATAATTCCTATACAGAGTATGGCAACAGATGGTACGAGTGATCTGAAAGCTCAAAAAACACACAAAAAAGGGCAAAGACTTGGCTCTGCTTAATCACTGAGAATGCTACCCATTAGCTTAAAGGGGTCCTCAGTTTCACATAAATAGTTTCAATCAGAATACTGAATTACAATAAAGCAAATGCAACATATGTGAAATAGAGCACCATGCTGTAAAATTCATTATTACCTTCAATGGCAAAAGGCTTTCCCACAGTTAGAAGCTTGCAGTCAGCATCTATGGATACTTCGTAGTCCAAGAGTGCTTTATCCATAATGAAAGCATCAAGTTTCTCTGGGTCATTCCTGCATTCAGCATCAAAGTCACAAACAGAATCACTTCACAGTCCAAGATTCAGTGGTGTGCACTGAACATTCATCTGTCTGGTACTCTAGAGGCATAGCAAAGGGAATCAGGGACTTCTACTTTAAATGCTAAACTGATAGACATTTAGAAGGAGGGAACTGTGCATGAAATGTGCACCCAGAGCAGGGCAGCAGGGCTAGGGCTTATTTCATTCTCATGAAATACCTGATCTGAAAAATGGAAAAGACTACAAGCCAGATTTTGGCTCAATTGAAAAGCAGCACACAGCATTATTGGAAGAGAAGAACAAAAACTGTCAACACACTTGTGCTGTCTTGGTTTTCTTTGTGATGTTGAAATTGAGGTCATTAGAGCAAAAATGCAAGAGGATAACTCATACAAAAGTGTTTCTCTTCCTTTCTCCTGAGCATGTGGTAAATTAATTTCCTTCTCTCAGATCAGCTCTTCTCTGTGCTGAGCCTTCGTGAACGCAGAGGATTCAATTTTACTAACCTAATAATTAGTGAATGGCACACCTACAAAAGCTGACGGTACAAAAGAACAGCTGCACTGCATGCTTTCGTGTGACCAAAGGGCTGCACCTTCACCCTTGTCTCTATAAGGGTTAGGATGTTCTCCTGATGAAAAGTTACATTATTTTATTGATTTTATAAAATGATTCCAGCTTAACTCAAGCAAAGGACTGCCTGTATCTTATCATTAGGATGGCTCTGGGAAAAATGTGTAAAAAAGAACTTCTGGTGGAAATTCCTAAGTCCATCCAGTATGCAACTTCTCTGCGTAAAATGAAGCATTTCAGGTGTGTCATCACTTCTGCAGTGTCCTAGCAGAGAGAATCAATTGTATGATTCCAAATTGATAGCCACAACTGTCAACATAAGGACGTTATGATTCCCTAAAGCAAGTTTCAGTGTTTATTACTTTTTACATGTCTAATACTTTTATTCATTTTAATGACAAATGCTCTAAGGGTTCTCCCTGACAAACTCTCCTACTAGCATGCTGAAGATGCTAAGGCTCTTCATTCTCAACTTTTGCCTGGACAGCAATGTTTTTTCTGAGCATTTATCACTGCCTGGTGAAGGTCTCCCATGCACAGAAGATTGCCAGAATTTAAACACTGCCTATGCTTGATGGCAGCCTAGCAGTTAATGCAGTGTACTGCTTCCTGTGCTCTCCAAGTACCCCTCCATCCAGGTGACTACATGCTTGCTGAAGTGACAGTGAAAGTGGGAAGCTCATCACCACCTCACTGCCACGCGTTCTGGCCGATGGACCAGATGTGCTGTCGCATGCAGAGGCTCACTTTAGATATGCTACTCCATCTGGGGTTGCAGGGACATTGTACCGCCGCATGTACTCATGCATCTCAGGAAAGCTTTGCCTCACGTAGTCTTCTGCACTGCTTTCTCGCACGGTTCCAAAGCGAAACCCTTGGGACGGGTGATGGAGCTAAGGAGGTGAAATTACAGATTAGCAGCATCATTCACACAGGGTAACTTGGTCTCATTTGTGAATGTTTGTCAGAAATTCTCAGTGCACATAGGCCTGTATCAAATGTTTTCCTACAGCCATTTTGCCATTTCACTGAAGTACATATAGACTTACCAGGTCACAGATCAGCCTGTTTATGTACTCAGGATTTTCATCACACCATGAAATATAATTTTCCTTGAGACACTTAGGACTCCAAAATCTAAGTGTAGTAAAATTTGTCTTAAAGCCAGTCAAAGTTTCAGCAAGTATCAGGACAAGCCTCTATATATGCTAGGACCCTGAAGCTCTGGTTAGACAGCAGAGTCTGTGTTCTGGAATAATATTGACTCCTTAAGAATGAAGCTTACTCTTCTGCAGAAGGGTAACACCATCTTTTCATTTCTAGAAACTGAGAAATCAAGTTCCAGACCTCTTCTGTCTTTACTATCATTCTCTGCAGAGAAACTGAGACTGAATAGTTGTGGACATTAAGTCTTCCTTGGCTGAAAGGAGAACAGCCACAGTACAGCTGATCATACATAAATTTTTGTAGAGAACATACATACAGTTGTGCATCCTTTTCACAACTGGCAAACACGTTTTACCTTCTGTATTAAAGTCCTGAATTGCTTAGATGTTCATAAATTCCAGAGACCTGTGTTTCTACAGTATCCTCTTTGTCTTGGGAGCATTTAATACACCTGATAATGAAATTTTAATGGTAGTGGAGCACAGCTTGGGCAGTGCCCTCTAGTAAGTCAAACACTGCCCCAAGATAGCTGCGTGTTGCCAAGAACAGGCTAATTGGAAGGCCTTCAGCAACGTGCCTGCCTTCAAAAAGTCAAGATTTCAGAGCACAGGAAGCCAAATAAAGCTAAAGCTGAAGAAGATGTGTTCTGCTTGCTTCCTAGGAAGCTGAAGGTCTCCACAGCAGTCTGTAATGATGATCTCACCATGGCCATGCTCTGCTTTGCAAAGAGCAAGCAGAGAGGCATTCTGCCAATCCATCTGTCTCCCTGCATTATCATCTATGCAAAAGAAAGTGCAGAGGAACACAAAGTTGTACAGAAGACTTTCCCCACTCTTCAGTGACACTGTGGATAAAAGACTATTCCTGGCTTTTAGAAGAATAACAGGTGTGATGTAAACTCATCATCATCTAGTTCAGTCTGAAAGGAATAGGAAGGGTATTTCAATGGTATTCTGATATCATGGAACCTGTAGTTTATTTCTGGAAAGTGGGCAGGTGTTTTCCACACTATGCTCTGCTGACCTGGCTCTTGTGTCGCAACCCAGAAATAAGCCCTGCAAATCTGCAGGCATGGAGTGAGTCTGAGCATGTTTTTTGAGTTGTCCTGGCCTGGATGACAGCAGGATGCACAATGCAGGGACTGCCTCCATCGGGAGCTGGCCACCGAGCACACTATGCCAGAAGGTCTGTGGGCGCACAGGGAAATGTTCTTGCCTGTAAGTGTGGAAGCAGCATTTAAGTGCCAGAAGACATAAATAACAGAGAGTGGTTCTGTGACAATACATTGTGGAGCTTTCCAGCACAATGTTGTCCATCCAAATCTAGGTCTAGTCTAGCTTCAACAAATCAAAGATAACTTCCATAAAGAATGAGCTTGGACAGGGCTCCATGCACTTATGCTGTCCTAAGAAGTAATCACCACAATAAATGTCAGTTCTTCAGGTTTTATTTATTATCAGTTTCAGTAAGAAACAAACAACATCACAAGGTCTAGACTCTGACCTATATTAAGCTTCCAAGACAGCTTAGGTGTTTGCTGTGACATCTGTGGTCCACCCAGTAGTGGCGACTGCAGTGCAACAACTGATCTAAGACAGTGATGGCTGATGCCTGAGCTCACTGGAAAGCATCTTGCTCTGTCACCAGCACAACAATTCTAGACTCCAAAGGAACAGAGGAACAGGAACAGAGGAAATAATTGAGCCTATCTCATTTTAATTTTCTGTCCCAAAAGTTTTACTGAGGACTCTCTGTGCTTTACTCTGTGTTGGGCATATTGTCAAATTTCACCACAAATAATAACAACAGAGGAACATGGATTAGACCAGAAGTCCATCTGGCTTAATATCCTGTCTCTAGGAACACCATATGCCTGGTGGGAAGTCTGGAAAAGTCTGTACAGGAAAGTTGTGCAGTTATCCTTTGCACACAGTGCTCTTCCTGCTTCTAGCATTCTATGTTTTTTCTTAAGAATAATTATGCATCTGCAAGTCTGTATTAGGTGACTCTTGACTTTTTTATGAAGGATAAATCTTAATAGTATTCTAATCCTGTATGCCTCTTGTCACTTCTGCTTTCTTCTTACTGCTGCTTATTCACATGAGGAAAAGGCTTACTTTCAGCTATACTGAGCAGCAGACTAACAAAGCAAAATGCTGCCAAAAGCAGATAATGGACTACCTGCACTAGCCTTGCTGCCTAATCCACTAAGGCTCCTGAGGGCTACTTGCTTCAGCAGAAGATAAAAACTTCAGGATTGAAACAAGGCTCTTCGGCTTTCACTGTGGTGTCACTGTTGCTTTCTTACTTTCTGTAGTCATCTCTGGGAAGATTCTGTGAAAAGATGGAAACCAAAGTATCTGTATGCTAAGAGTACAGGTAAATGGCAGTCTTTGTGTGAGTCTTGTCTTAGTAATTGTCTTTTTAGATTTTTCTTTTCCTGCTTCTCATGCTGTTTCTTCTGTGTTTCTCAGACCTGATGAGTTCTGTAACAAAAATGTCTTTCCAAAAACAGATCACAGGATCCTAATGCCTAGGACTTATAGAAATCCCTGAAAACCTGACTCTAAACAAATATGCATTTGAAGAATCACAATCTGAAGATTCAGGAGTGGATTCATTTTTTAAACTGGTGATTGTGGGAGATAGTTACTTAGTGTTGGTATCACTAATAGCAAATATAAAGGCTATCTCACTCAGAAGATAAAGCAGTCCAAATTATAGGAGTTTCTGATATGCAGAGACTGCATTCCTGTGTAAACTCTACTGAAGTTTTTTACTCTAAGCCTAGCCAGTACTTAAGGTGAATAACCATCAGAAAGCACACCTTGGGCACAACATGTGTATTGACCTGGATATCTGCCGATGATGCTACTATGTTTAAAATAAATGAATGCAATGACTGCAGATCCATCTCCAAGTGGTGGTATGAGCTTTCTTGGCACTCAGCTCAGCTAATGTTACAAGAACCCTCCAAAATCAGCAATCTATTGCTAAGAAATTGAAGAATCAGAATTTGTTTTCATCTACACAGAAGCCTTCAGCCTCTTCATGGAGCAAGAAATTCCCACTCTGATAATGCACTGAACAAAATAAAAAGACAGTTAAGGATACAGAAGATATCCCTGTTTATTCATCTCTCTTTCTGTCAGACTTCCCTTCTAAAGGCCTGGGAGAAAAAGAAATCACTCTTTATTCCAGAAGGATCATTGCTCCTGAATGTAACGGCTCCTCAACCAGTAGTGCACTTCCATGCACTGCACAGGAACTGAGCATTAATGCCACATAAGGGACTTCCTTCTGTGAGCTAGCATTTGGATGTCAGCCAGCAAGACCACCATCACAAACTGCACACTGCAATGTAGAGCGATGGATCTGGAGAAGCAGAAGAGCACCATCAGGAGCTGTTGGAGGATGGACTAGAGTACTGGTGCACCCAAACCCTGGAGGGATCTGGGTGCGTTAAGTGTGGTTGAGAACTGAAGGGAGATGGATGGTTTGCAGTCTTTCAGACTGAGTCCTTCCAAAATTAATCGTTCTGTAAATAGTGCTGGTAAGATTATCACTGTAAAAGCTGAACATAAGAGATACCTGACATTCCCAAAGGCTAACTAAAGCTCTAGGCTGCGTCCCATTAGAATATGATATCTGTGATGGCCTGGCAATGTAACAGTGTGCATAAAACCGCATTTATGGAGTAGTTAAAATATTTCCTGGATTAAAAAGCTATTTAGTGTTGGTAGGTAGTGGCTCTCCTAAAAAAGGCTGAATACTGCCAGCTAACAGTTGCACTTTTGCAGCTCAAATGGTAGAGATCAGGGATTTCACAGAATCACAGAATTGTAGGTGTTGGAAGGGATTTCTGGAGATTGAATCCAATCTTCCTGCTAAAGCAAATCGCCTATCATATTTTGCATTAGTAAAGTTAATTGTGTTTTATATTTGAAGCGCTGGTGCTTATCATGAATGGCTATGCTAATTCGGTTTATCTCAGATTTTGTAAACCATCTCCTTTCTGTTGTGAGAGCTGCTGCATGTGAGGCTGTGAGACATGTGGTGCCTCCCATTCAGACCTGGGATAGTGTCTGGGGCCAACTCAAGAAAGAAAATATGGCTATGAGAGCCCTTGCAGGAGAGGGACGCAGAACCAGATGGAGCTGAGTACTCAGTTTCTTTGGTCTGTAGTTTGGCTGCACAGATGCAGGGCTGTGAAATGGAGGACCTAATGATCTTGGTGCACAGACCTAGTGCAGATAGATCAGGAAGATGACCCATCTTCTATGAAGACAGAACTCTTGGGAGGCCTACGAAATGCTGCTGGAAAGAGCAAGTCAAAGGTGCAGAAGGCTAAAGACCTTTGGAAATGACTAGGCTTTCTGTACCTGGGGCTCCTGTGGATATTCATCTACTGCAGGGTTCAAGGGTTATGCCAGTATTTCTAAGGACAAATCTCACTGTGTAAGAAAATATGGTATCCAAGGTAGGGGTGATGTGATTGCTTCCAAGTACTGAGGAGGTAAAGTGGTGGTTGGGTCACTTATGTGCTGAGGCAAGGAGGTCACAGAGCATCCAAGGAAAACCCAGAGCTCTGCAGAACATTCAAAGCTCTAGAAAAAGCTTTGGGATGTTTCTTGTATAACACTCTGCTACTAAAAAATGATGTTTGTGCTGCTCACTGCAGATACCAGTTCCACCGGCTTACCACCTTACTTCTGCATGTTCTTAGTTTTCATCTTGTTGTTAAAACATCTGCTGAGTGGGAAGTGGAGAGCTTGTGTTTTATTTGGGAAGATGTTGAGAAGAATTGGGTATGTACATACATCTATGCCTTGGGGTGCCAATTATGCATGAAAATACCAATGTGATAAAACCAGAGGAGCAGAAACAGAAAAATAAAATCCTAAATGTCAGGGGATTTTGAATTACTTGGCACATTCCAGTTTATGTAATACAGTGCCACTGCATTCAGGCTGAGATCACCTAGACTCAGACTTGAAAATACTTAGGCACAGAAATGTCCTGTTCAAGTTGGGATTTAAAACTGAAAAAGTGTGAGATGCTGCTAGGAGTTGACATAATCCAAAGTTTGGCTGTTAGCCTGTGGGGCCTTTATAGCAGATTCCAGCTTCTGAGTGAACTTTCATTGCTGTATAACTAGATTGGGCTCAAAGACTTCTCCCCTTTGGTGCCCTGCTCACTTTATCTTCCATTACTTTGAGGTTTGCATCACATTTGGTTGTCATGTATTTTTGCTGCGTGTAGGAAACCTTACATGTTCAGAATATAAATACAGTGAAAAGATTTACCTCAGTCCCAGAAAGGCAAGCAATCTAGAATAGGTGGAGTGAATCTACCAAGTGAGAAGGGCAGTTTTTTCTTGAGGAAGTTCTGTACTACATTCTTGCGGTCTCATTCTCCTGAGAAACTAGCTTTCTGCATGTCTGTGTAAGGGAGAGAAGCTGCACTGATTGCCTGATTGCAATGCTTCTTCTGTATTTGTCAATTTTAATAGAAGTCTGTTACCATGACAGGAGATGCCAGATTGTGTCAAGACTACTTAATGAATGGAGTACAGTGGGGTCTCTAAGTGACAGGAGTTATGCTGAAGCATGAACTGGCCAGGTGGATTTCTGGCTTTGCTTCCTTCTGATCAGTGGAGTTTGAGCTTGCAGGGAACTGTTAAGAGATAGGGAAGTTCTTAACAGAGAAACTGCTGGGAAGTGAAATCGTGGCTATCTCCAACAAGCAGAGATCAACATTATCCATACATGACTGACATCTAGGAAATACTTTCCAGCACTTGATTGATGTGGTGCAGTACCTGTCTCACTGACTTTAATTCAAGACTGTTTTGTGCACCTTGATAGCTGGTGGGAGGAGGAATGCTTATGGGGCTCAGTTTCTAATTAGCATCTTAAATCATCAGTGTGATTTCATCATTCATCCAAAATACACCTCTGTGAAGAGGAGGACAACATATCGTGGGATGCAGTGGTAGTGACAGCACCCTGAGTGAGAGATGCAGAGGTCACACAGATTCAGCTTTTAGTGCTACCTATGATACTGCTTTTCAATTTTAAGAGGGTACAGAAAGGGTGAACACAGATGAAAGCACTCTCCTAACTTCTACAAAAACTTGTGAGGCAGAATTGTTGTAAAAAGGCCTTAGTAGCTCTGCTTCAAGCTATTGCTAGCTGCTTGGTGTAACACCTACTGCAGTGTTTAATGGTCACTGCATCCATCAGCAGCTGTGCTGTGAGTGCCAGCACAATCTACACCAGGGAATTGCTGCAGACTTTGGTGAAAATACTCAGTTTCGGCTGTTAATTGCTAGAGAGTGGTGGCATCAAGTGCTCTGCTCTGCTGTGAAAAACTGATAAGCTTTTAGAGTTCTGCTGCTTTGCCGTAAGTCTTTAGGAAGCAGTAGGTTTTTATTCTGCCTTACGTAACCCACACACTTACACGGTCATATAGCTTCTCATGATAGATTTCTCATGACCTGCTGACAGAAGAAATGCAACTGCTGATACTAAACAAAGTTCAGAGTAAAAAGAACAAAACAAACAAAATTAAAAAAAAAAAAAACCTACAAAGTATAACTGTTCATGGGCTGTTCCCTACTTATCTACAAGAATTTCTGAAAGCTAACTCCAGTGAATATTTATGGGTTGCAGAGGGGGATGAAAGGAAATTATTCATAGTGAAGCACATGAATTTCGTGTTTTAGCAGATGAAAATTCACAGCTGAACTTCTGGAAGCATAAGCTTTGTTTAGAAGCTGTCCTGTGTGTTCGGGCTTGAGATGTGGAGGTGTTCCCAGGGTCTCCAGGAGATGGTGTATGCAGGATATGTCTGAAAGCTCACCTTCCTTTCCTGTTGAGTAAAGATTCTTGGGTTGCCAGGATAATGTCAGATTTTGTTAAAGTCCTGTAATTTTGAATTCAGCTCAACTAGATCATTAGCTGGCATAAATCTTTACAGCTCCATTGAAGTAAATGAGCAGATTTAATCTGGGAACCAATGCACAGTACTGAGAGTTTTTTTTCCTATATCTCAACATGATTGCAAATGAAAATAAAGTCTAACTTAGGTCTCTTAAAAACATAAAGGCTCCTTCTGTGAGTGGTAAGAATAAATTTTAAGATCTGCTTTCCTTTCCTGTGTGCTGCAGAAGCTGCTTTGTTACAGGGTGCAGCTTGGGACTCAAGTCTGAGCAGGTATTAATTTCTGAGCATTGCTCTGTGATTGAATTTCTGGGCAATATCTTAGTGCAGAAAGCTCTGTAAGAACAGAACAGTGATGAATATAAACTTAAGGCTATGTTCATCTCTGTTTTTAACAGCCTTTTTGGTCTGGATAGAGAGATCTTTCAGATGGGATTTATTCCAGAAAAGTTGACAGCTGCATGATAGCATGTGTAAACAGTTATAAGCCAAGTTGATAGGCTGAAGGAAAAATAGGGATGTAATTCCCAGCAGACAATAGATCATTGCTTCCAGTTAACTTTAGTGGCACAAAGCAGCCATAAAAATGTTCCAGCCTGTGTTCTTCTGCTCCCACCTGTAAATAGGATTAATGCTGCTTTAATGTCAAGTCCTTCCCAATCAGAAAGAGAACTGCTTGGCTGAGTATGTTTTCCACACCAAAAAGACACGGAGCATTTCTGGTTCCATAGTCCCTCTTCACCTTCCAGCCAGGCTATAATGTTTGCTGATGGAAAGTATTTGAAGAGCTCTCCAATTCTGTGGGCTGGAAGAGCACACCTAATATCACAGTAGTATATCATGTAGGGTAGCTTCCTCACCAAATTTCACAACAACCATCTTTTAAATCATTTTTCTTAGAAGCTCCTCCTGCTCCAGCTGTCAGTCACTGGTTGGTCAGAGCCATGCTGTCAGTCCCAGCCATGTGGCACTCATCCCTACATTGTACTACGCTGGTATGGCAAGGACAGCAGTCTGCAGTTTGTGGGAAAAGGAAGACAGCAGTGTCATGGTAGAAGTGGGGTGACTGGTTAGAAGAAATTAAGGAAATTTGTAACAGCGAAGCATGTGTTAAGCCCAAGGTGTAAAATACAATGATGGGCTCATTTGGAGGCCATTACTTTTTGCACAGTGAAATATGGATTACTTGACTTTACTTGGTGTTCAGCTGAATCTCATTGCACTTGGTAAGAACTATGGTTCTTTCCAGAAGGCTTGATCCCTTAGTGTCCCTGAAATCCAGTGGTGCTGGTGCTGAGCGAGGACTGCTATCATTAGGAAGATGAGCCAGGCTGGTATCCAGGTGTGTTTTTATAGACCACAATAGCTGTGAGCAGTAATAAATTTCTTTCAGGTTGCTAAGTCAGCTGTACAATGATCTTCAATCTGCCACAGGATAAGATCAACATTATGTGTCTTCTCTGTCCTCTGTTCTTTGCCAATTACTCAGTAGCATCTTCTTGTTGTCTTTCTCTGCTTGCATTACTGCACTGTTTCTTGCAAGGGTCTCAGTCTCATCAAGGATTATGCTGCTGTTTCTGATGGTGGGCTCACTTTCATTGCTTTTACCTAACATGGCATAAAGGTATACTACAGTTTTAGAGTAGGATACTGATGTGAAAACTGCTGGAAAAATCCTAGAACACACTGACTTCTTCTGGTTCTGAAAGAACAACCTTCACAACTTACACCAAAAGGAACAAAGGCAGCAGAACTTCCTCCCTTCTGTCCCCCTACCTACATGTTTTGGGTCAAACTGCACAGTGAAGAGCAGCCTAGACAGCAGGTGACTGAAAAACTCATTCTATGTAGACAAAGACCTGGAGCAGCAGGATAACATGTAAACATACCACAAGGATGACTGTTGACAAAATGGTGTAAAAAAGCAGGTTTTGAAGAAGAAGAGTTCTTTGGAGAATGGGGCAGTACAGTGTCTGATAGACAGAATATAAGCATGGCAAAAATCCAAATTAGCAGGATTCTGAAGCTTCAAAGCCATAACTTTACAAGACATCTTTAATAAGGTGAATGGAAAGCTAAACAAGTAAATTTTTCACTGCTACAAACTGCATGGGAGAGCAAAGGTAGCCAGGATTTCACCTCCACAGACAGCAGATGTCTTCATCCCCATATGAGATTAGTCTGCAAAGCCCTTCTTCATCTGATCCTTCAGTCTGATATACTTAATTTCTCTTCCATTTGAGATTTTTGCACTTTGTCTGGACTCTATGACATTTAAAGTCCTCTTGAGTTCACTGACTCATTAATACTCAGAAAAGCACCATACACTAATTAACAGGCTGTGATGCTGTCAGTCATGACCTTCCTGCATCCAGTATCTTCCAGCACAGACATGTATGCTCTATAGGTATTGCTGCCTACTTCTTGGAATTCTAAAAAGAAATAAATTCTACAGTCCTGGAAAGTACAAAATCCCATGGTAGTAGTAAGATTTCTGTTAACTCCATTGAGATGGTGCTTATTTTTTTGCCATACAATTTAAATGCACTTAACGCATATTTAAATACATGCTATTTCATTATTTATTTAATACATAGCAGCTGAAGTAGCACTCCTGACAATGATTCCTCTTAGGTAGCTGCAGTGAAAGATCACAGCACTTTAAGTGCATTTGCTTAAGTGTAATTCTTACAAGACTTCCTTTTTTTATATTTATATATATATATATATGTATGTATTTAAAAAAAAAAATATATATATATATATATATACATATACACACGTATGCATATTCCCTTTAAATATATAACAGTTATGGCCTCACTATAAAGCTTGTTGGACTCATGGGAAAATCTCAATAAATGCAGTTCTGTTTGGATCACACCGCTAACTATGAAAAAGGCCTGTAAAGTGTTTGGAGCTTTCCCTTTCTGTGGCTTGATATTGCTAAAGTTCACCTGCTAGCTGGTTACTATTTCTGGCTGTTTTAATACTATGCATAGCAGGGAGTTTTCAGCTGATACACAGTTACAGACATAATGCCTCTAATTTATAGTTCCATCAGAAATATAAACAGAAATCAGAAACAAGAGTCTGCAACCTCACATATTATACTTTAAATTTAGAAACAAAAGTCTGGTTGGTTGTAAATGCTGAATTGTTGGATAAAATAGTCTCAAAAATATCTTGCTTAGATTATTCTAAGCACTTAATCTTGTAACAGAGAGATAGCTCATAAAAGCATGTGTTCTGGTGGCATGTCAGGAGGTGGATCGGAAACTTCCAAGAGAAAGCATCAGAGATTTCTGAGGATTCATTCCAAAGCATAGTGGTTGGAAGGATGTAGCAGATGGGGCTTGTCAGAGTGATCGCAGGTGTCTGCAGTGTATTCTCCAGGGCTTCTACAGTGTTGTGAGACACCAGTGCTGGATGTGCTAGCACACCATCACATGTGATAGAGAGGTTTATGCTTTCAGGAAACGGTTTTGGTGATCTTTTCCCAAAGTGTCTTCAACAGAGGACTCACAGCCAGATGTGCCTACCTCTCCCAGCTAACTGTGAAAGCATATCAGATCGAGTAAATCACACATAATGTCCCCAGTGCAGACATGTAAAGTCAGGTGAGATAACGCAAGGAAATTAACTGCACAGCTCACAGCTGTAGCACTTCTTCTTAAATGAATCTCAACAGGCACGGTATTTTCTGTCAAGATACAACGTGGAGAGTAATTCTGCCACTGCCATTGAGCACTGTGAAGGCAAAGTGATCCAGAGAGATCAAAGTACCACCTTACTAAATTAGCATATACAGATACAAAAATGTATCATGAATTTGGCAAAGAAAAGCTGACATCTGTTACAGCTGTGACAATGGTAGGGTAATACCTGAAAAGTTCGTGATACTGCTGAAAGCATGACACCTTTACTAGCAGAAAGAAAAGCCAGCTGTGGGACCACCTTCTAGAAGATCCTCTATGCTCTTCAGCTTCTACTGATGGATGTTTTCTTATTGACACATTTGCAATATATCTTCTGTCCTCTGGGCTTCCACAATCATTTTCCCTTAGATAATATGGGTATCTGAGTACGCTCCTAACTTTTACAGTACATTTCCAACATGTGATATACAGTAGAAGCCTGAAAGCAAACTCCCTGCTTCAAAGAACGTGACACTGACAAGCTCTGCTCCCTGGGGAGAGTCTACAATCCAGAGCTTTTCTTTTGGATTTGACAGAGAAATTTTCCTGGATCCAGGCCTTAGACTGCAGGGTTACAGAGCAAAGAAAGGCAATGGGAATGTTTATGTACTTATAATCTCTTCATTTCCCTGCCTGTGGCACTGAGACGTAGATCACTTGCAAGCAGATGGTATTGCTTTACAGAAACCATACTGGAATCTAAGACATAAAATATCAGGACTTGTCACAAGACTGGCTAGAACAGACAAAAGCCATAGAGATACATGCTTTCAAAGCAAGCTGGTAGCAAATTCTCTTTCTGTACCCCAAGTCTCTTGTTTATCTCCATGCTCCTTCTCTACTCAGCCTGTGCCTGCTCCACTGCAGTAATGCAGTCGCTGCCTATCAGTCAGGGAACAGATAGAGCAGCCAGCTGTCTTGTCCCCATCTATCCCCATTTGCACACCTCAGTGCCTCTCTAGCAGCATTTTTAATGGGTTACCTTTTGCAACCCAGTCCCTGTGAAAATATGCACTGGCTTGGCCACAGCAAGGGATAAAAGCTTTTGGTGGTGACTTTTTCAACTCAGACTTAGCATAATGTCATGGCCAGGGGACTAAGAAGCCATAAAACAAACAAGGTGGCAAGCAGATTGGGGAGATGTCAGGAATAGTGCCAGGTGTCTTCCAGGCTGTGACAGGAAGGCAGGACAAATGATCAGACCTGCTCCAAGGCAGCCTGCTGGTCTGCGTGCTCACAGGATGAATAACTGACCTTGTACGGAAGTCAGGTCTGCACAACAGACAGTCTGCCAAGCAGTCCGAAAAACAGGAATGCTGTAAATTTTTATGCACCCAAAGATCTGACACTAGGAAAAGAACCTAGGATTCAGATAGCAGAAGGGATGGAAGCAGTAGAAAATGATCTGAACAAAATATTTGTCTGTCTTCTGCCTGCAAATGAGCTTATAAACTCATTGCCTGTGGTGTGGAGAGCAGCCTGCTGCTTCAGATGAGGGCTCAGGACACTGCTGCAACCTTCATCTGTGTTGAGACTGCATTCATGCTGCAGCTATCCTCTACTGCTCAAACAGCAGCCTGGATTCATTCAAGTGAATGTTTTTTTGTGTTTTTTTTTCCCCAAAAGATGGGTGTGCCAGTTTGCACCGAGAAGAGATGATGGTATAAAATGTGTAAGATTAGAAAACAGGAGGAGATAAGGCAGCTGTGGTCCCCAGCTGCCCATTTTCTTAGGAGAGCGAGATCTTTAGGTGACAGAAAATTGCTTTAACCTATTTCTGATGCTCAGTGGTGGTGTGTATTTTGCAGGTTCTGCTAAAAGAAAGGTGTACTGTCAGGCTGTGAGTGGCTGCCCCTAAGGTGGGAGCTTCCCGGAGAGCAACCACCTGGTGCTCCTGCAGGCCTTCACCTGTGGCTGCTCAGAGTTCAGATACTTTAGCTCAGTATTCATGAGATGTGATGTGAAGGACTGGAAGCAACCTGTGTGACAGGCATTAGATAAAATGCATTTCTAATCCCTTCAGCATCAAAAGGGCTTTCAGGTTTGAAAACCTGAGTCAGTGGAGTAACTGGTTGGATGAATGCTCCGGACATTTGGCTTGCCTTTAAGATTCTGTACAGGCCTCACTCAGAAAATGCGCACTGAGAACCTCAGGCACAAGGCCTGTTCCCAGAACAACATTCTCCTGCCTCCCATTGCTGCTCTGGGTAGCACCATGCCTGGCTGTTGCCTCCCGGAAACAGCATGGCGATATTTCAGTATTTCATTGTTCCCTTCTTGTCAGAGCACATTTAAAGTCCACTGGGGAGACCCCTCATTCCATATTCCATGTGATTAGTGGTTGTACCGCAACTAATTTTCTGTTGATCTCTGATGAGAAGGTTGTACCTCTGAGACTCTCCTTTCAGAGCTGTACTGAGCAACTGCTAAAACACGGTGCTGCTTGGTCAATTACACATCACTACTGCAGCATGTATTCCTCTAGAAAAGCAAATGCTGTTTAATCAGGCCATAGCTAATGTTGGATATTTTTTAAATCAAAAAAAAGAGCACAGATCCTTCTGTCAGTACTGGCTTTAGAAACCAGGTTTCTCATGCTGAAAAAAGACTTTCACTTTTTCCCATCTTACCATCTCTCCCCTCCTGCTTAGAGTCTCACACGGGATTTACTGTCTGTGGTGCCAGCTTGGGGAAATCATACATTTTACACCACCTCAAACAGGCTGCTCATCTATTTCAGGTTTTGCTTTTTAAATACTTTCCAGAAGCACAGTACAAGAGCATATCTGCCTGGAAAACAGCAGGGGAATGTTTAAAAGCACATTAATATTAAAAAGATTATTTCTGCATCTTGTTGCCATCTTTTTCAAAAAGATGAAGAGGCAGGTAGATCTGAAAAAGAAGGTAAAATATTTAAATCACCTAAAAAATATTTAAAGAACTAACCAAACTGGTGGGTGTACCTCTACAACTGTTGTGCTCCAGACATGTTCCAAACCTGAGCTTTATACGTTAGAGAGAACTCTGTCAGAGCGCAGCTCAGGCTTTGTGTGAGAAGAGATTAAAGCAGTACGTTTTCTGTTATAACTGATCATACAGACCAAGACTTCAGAGGCAAACGTGAGAACAAAATACCTACAAATATTTTGTAGTTCATGTAATATCAGGTAATCCTCTCTCATAAAACCTATTTGTTTTATTTCTACATTGGAAAGTGGGAACAATTCAGAAGCTTAGCTTTGTTCCACGAAGCAGAGAAGTGTCTGTCTAGGAGAGGCTACTAATGCCACTGATTTACCTGATCCCTGAGGTGATTAACTCCAAACCATTAGTCAACAGTGTTTTATTCAGGCCTAGGACCTGTGTTTGCAGTGTGCAATACGCTTCAATACTTTGTGTTCAATTTTGTAACTTGATGGCAAAGCTTTGCAGTGCAGCTTTAGAATAATTCTATCGTCTTACAGTTTGCAGAAGTTTTCCAATATCTCTCATAGGAAATGCCTGCATGGTCATAATAGTGATGCAGAAAATTAGGATGTAATCTGATGTGATTAGGTAACGGATTAGGTAATGCTCATACAAAAAACAGAGGACTAACTTCATTTTCAAGTCCACATTGAGACTTACCAAACAAGGACTGAAACACTCTCAATTACTCATCCAGTATGCTCTGAACAAAACAAATACAAAATTCCAGCAGACTTGAAGCTTAACTTGATGAAATTACAGATTTACTATGTCTGATATCTTTATGGAGGGAGAAAAGCACTAGCTTTAAGTCATAAATCAGAGTGCCTTAGGCCAACCATAGAAAATAATGTTCTTTTTAAAAAATATTACTGGTCTAAATGTTGGAGGAAGTGATTCAGAAATCATATTCACAAAGTCAAAATTGGATGGTCATCAATCCGAACACAAAGTTTTACTGATGTGAAAAATAGAGCTTGGTCTGTGTTGTTTGGAGGTATGTATATAACCTTTATTAATAAATTTTATGAAAGCAAAATAAGCGATTGGTTCTGGAGTTCTTGAGGTGATTTGTTCCACTGGCATAATGTTTTATCAGTTCAGCCACCTGAGACTGATGGTAGATAGTTTCACAGCTGTGTACTAGCAGTTAAATTATGAGTATAAAATTGTGGACAATACCATGAATCAAACTTTTGCTGGTGAAAGCTTCAAATAAATGAGGGAAATTTTCTGCGGCATCCTGTTCCCTAGAGGGACTGTCACTTGAAGAGGATGCCTGCTTTTGTGTCACCTGCAGCCGTGTATTCTCTCCATAAACCCTTCTGCTCAGTTTTATTTGTGACCACAAATTAGTAGCAAATAAAGTCACGACAGTCTTCTAAAACGGCTGAACTATGGAATGTGGCTGAGCCTTAAATTTCAGCACAACCTCCCTTCATCCACCTTGAGAAGGAGGGAGAGTGTGTGTGAGCAGTCCTGCTTCTGCATTTTTGCTTGCCTTCCCAATATGTACCAAGCCCTCTGAGCTGCTTGCATACAAGCTGTCTACTATGCCATCCAGTTCCTGCATGAACAGTTCCACAGCAGAAGCGGCACTGAAAATCAACGGTCTGACTACTCATCAAGTATTCTGTCATTCTGATACAAAAAGTAGTTTTTCAGAATATTTCAGTTCTTCTCTATTTGATTTAAAATTTATGGAAAGTGTTCGCAATAATACCATTAAGGCCTCTGAAATACTAGCAAAACCCTGCCTAGAATATCAGGTTTTGTGTCCATGCTTTTGTCTCCATGCTGTGTGGTTATTTTGCCTGAGTAAATCTCAGAATGATCTATATCACCTAACTGATCCAAACAACTGCAGCCAAAGGGACTTCAGAAACTGTAATCTATCCTTAAATCTGCATGTAGAAACCACTTAAAATCTCTGTTGTGAGCAAAACAAAAATCCTTGACCAACCTCTAACCTTACACCTATGAAATCACTCCCTACACATTAATGGATATTTAAATTCCTTCTCTCACTGGACTTTCCTCCTGAAGTGCTGTCAGATGATAATTAACTGTAGGATAACTGCTGTTTTGCAGACAGGTCGCTTTCTGATTTTATTAAGAAACCATAAATTATGTAGCAGTGAATTTCGACTGGGAAAAAGAAAAAGCTGAGCTAATAACAACAGACATGTTTTACCTTTGGGTCATGTATTCCAGAAAGCTCTTCATAGATCTTCTCTCCAACCATGACAGCAGCTAGGTTGGCTGTGTACGTGGACAAACAAAACAGACAGAAAATAGCCCATAGATTCATTAAAAACCTTCCAGTCCAGCACTTGGGGGGTTTGATGGCAGCTGTTCTTCCAAACAAGATCGCATAGCAGACATTCAGGGCAGAGGAGAAAGAGAAGACTTTGTTTCTGTTCCTTCCCTTGGGGGTCATCCCAAAAGGACTTTTCCACTCGTATAAGGTGAGGAAAACAGCAGTGATGTGGAGCGCAACAAATATCCCCAGCCACATAGTCCAGTGAAGTGGCCACATGAAGGCTCCAATCGGAGCTGCCGTGTCTCTGGTCCTCACCAATATCCCCAAACTAGTGGAAAAGAAAGGGCTAGTGAAATCAATCACTTGGCTGCGGGCAGTGTTAATGCTAAATGATGTCACTGCCATGTGAGCTGTCCCAGAAAGAAGGTCTCCTACCAGCCCAGTCCAATGACCATTCTTCCAGGCTCCGTATTTTCCATCACCAACAATGTACAAGTCAAAATCAAAGTTCATATCCTCAGCCAATTTCTCCAGCAGATCAATGCAGTAGCCATAGCAGCATTTCTTCAGCTCAATGGGAACGGTGTCATTTCCTCCTTGGAGAGTCTCAAACAGGTTATCCAGCACTGCTGAATCGTTGGTCAAAGGATCCAGGCACAGCTGCCCTGCTGGGCAAAGACCTTCATCATCTACATCTCTTGTAAAGACAAAAGGGTGCTCAATAAGAGTTACCACTCTGAGGTGCAGCCGAGTGGGGTGCTGCATGTGATTTTTATGTCTCTGGGCCTGTTCTGGCCATATCCCATAGTCCATGACAATCTTTCCTTCTTGCCAGCTCCCTAGACGAGTCCACATAGGGTTCCCAACAGGGTCATGCTGCAGGTTCCAGATGAAGAAGTTGTTTTCTGAGCTGACAACAGAGGAACCTTTCACCTTAATGTGGCCACTGAGACCATCAAAAGTTGTGTTAGCTAAAAACCTATTGGAGAGAAAAAGTAGAATAATCAGAAGCAGATATCATAAGCCATTAGCTGAAACTTATGCAGACACCATGAATTTATGTTTAAGGGATTAGATTAGAAAATCTGGCTAAACACTAGATATTCATAGCTTTCCTACAGCACAATGAATAAGCCACTTATGATTAAAATACTTGGGTATGCTCTCTCCTCTGCATATTTTATGTAATGTAAATGGAAACTATTTATGAAAGATATTTTATTTACTTACTATAAAAAAATGAGATACATATATATTTTTTTCAGTTGCCTTTTCCCTTTGCTTTTAGTTCTCAACTGAACTTAAAGAGATCAGTAGTAAGATTCCCAGATAAAAATATGAATGAAAATGGAAGAATGGAAAAGAAGAAATGCCCTTCAAAGAAAAATCTGTCATCTTAGTAAGATGTAGCAGATGTAAGGGAGGCTACTGAAGTGCTGTCAACATATTTCAAGCACTCTCAAGTGAACCAACCCAGATTCTAAATGCCCATTTGACACTGGTAAGTCACTGTTAGCCACTTCAGAATGAGGAAAGGACTCAGTGAAAGAACTTTGCCCTAGCAAAAGATTTTAATTCTTTAAAAAAAAATTATTATTAAAATACCTGCAAAAGCAATGTTCTGAAAAGTGCAGTTTTGACACAGCTGATCTCATGAAGCATACCAATTTCGCACTGCACATTTGTTTTTGGACGTTTACTATCCCACATCTTCAGAGTAAAAGTTAAGTATTTCCTTCGCACTGGGCTGGCAACATTTGCTGGTAGTTGTCATCCACCTATGTATAATACAGCTTCTGGTAACTCATTATTCAATATGCTAAAATGATACAGATAAGGGAGCAGAGAAGTGAGTGGGAACATGACCAGCTGAACTGCTCTCTGTTAACGAGAAAGCTGCTGCGCATTTTGCAGGGACTGCAGAGGCACTCTGTTACGACAATGAAAGTCTTGGTAGAGTGATTCCATTAAAAACAACGGAGTTATATTGCTGCTAATATGGTGTAAGGTAAGTGGAGCACATATTTTTCAGTAAGAGGCATTCAGATGACAGAGTATCTAGCTGTCATAGTAGAATGTAACATGTCATAATAGCTCTGAGAATTAGATGAAAGCAAGTATTGAAAGAAGTATGAAGTGTATAGCTGTCACTGCAGTGTCAATAGACAAGGCATAAACTTTAAGTAGTGTTAATTGTTTATCAATAGCTAGAGGGGAAGAAAAAACTAACCTTAAATAGATTAAAAAAGGATAAACCTGCAGCAAGTGCCTGTGCAGGCAGGCTGCTGACTGCACTGCACTGACGAAATCTGTTAAATTTTTATGTATCTTCAGCAGTAAAAATTCTGCATATGTGCAGATCATACTAACATTTGCCCTCAGCTAAGAACAAATTTAAGAAACTAAATAATACAGTTTGAGTATAGCTGTATGTGTGAAAGCCTTTCCTGTGATGACTTCAAAACTACTCTCAAGCAGTCTATTGTGCGTAAAGTTCGAAGAAAGACCTTAAAATCACAGAATCATTAAGGTTGGAAAAAAACACAGAGATCATCTAGTTCAACCATCAACCCAAAAGATGACACAATCCAAGATGATAAGCCTATACTGTCCAGAACAACAGATCTGTACACGTTACCCAAGTCTAAGAATTATGCCCAGAAATGCACACAAATGTTAATAATATACAGGATTGATGCATGATTGTGGATCACATTCTAGAAGTCCTTTTCCACTTAGTCTAGTGTTAGCTGAATGTAACTGTAACTGCATTAACCACTGGCGTCAGTCATGTGTGACAGGTGTTTTCCTCCCAGGCTGCTTCTCTGTTTGGCAAGATCGGTGCATGTTTGCAAATGCAAACATCATCAAGACAACAGCCACAGAAGAAGGCAATCCTGAGCACTAAAGGAAGGTTCACATAACCATGAACATGTTTGTTTTCTCCCTTTCTTCTCCTCAGTCTTTGTAAAAAAAAAAAAAAAAAAAAGTGCAATTTCTTCCTTACAAGCACTGCTGGGCTTATATGCTGTGGTCATCACTATGACAATAAGTGAAGGTATAGATGTGTCTGTGCACAACATTATGAAAGAAGCAGTGTAGAAAATAGTGTTAACAACTCATCAGTGTTAACAACAATGCCAAAATTGACAGACACAAATTCCTAAGAGGAATAAGTTAGCAAGGTTTTGATGGATTTGGCCCCAAATTTCCACTGCAGCACAACCTGAATATTAGAAAGCTGCATACCTGGAGAGAGTAGATGAAGCTATGGAATTATGCATTAGATTTACTTTCTAAAGGTAGAATGAGAACAGTGAAATTTATGCACTGTGTTCTCTGACTTTCCGTGTAGAAATAAGCATGCCCATGAGAGTGAACCAAGCACTCTGTACCTGTCCTGTAGTTGAATTGTGTTAGAAGCATTTACCTGAGAGATTTAGTAGCATTTAGACTTTGCTACCTTCTCGAGGTAGTAGCTTATTTTTGCAGCTCATTTGCATGTTCCATATTTTTGGTAGTGACAGGACATTAATCAAAATAAATGAGAGGAACCATGTGGGAGATACATTTTAAAACACTTTGTAAAAGTTGTGAGTGGCTCTGGCTTCTCATCTTCTGCATGTGCTGTGTGCAGCAGTAGTGAAACTCATGCCACAGTTTTCACAGCAGAACTCAGACACTTTAAAGAACAGATCTGAGGATCTGACCACATTATTTAGACCAGCAGCCTCTAGTGTGAAATCTCTGAGACTTACAAGTGTCACATATCACACAGACACAGTGGAAATATCTGATATATATCTGATATATATGTATCTATATTTATATAATATACTGAGCTGGCCCTCTTCAGAAGGGCTATGGACAGGTTCATGCAGAAAGGAGTGTATAGATTTCAGAAGGCAAAGTGACAAATCCTCTGTGAATTAATTCCTTGATGTGTCAATGTCTGTGAGCTGATGATTGCACTGACAGACTGTGGTAGCTGTCTCAACACTTTACTAGTATTACTTAGCTTGACCAAGAAGTCCCAAGTGTGCCACTTGTTCTTTTCAGCCTTCTTCCTGTTTTTATTACTGTGCAAGAACTGGTTTCACTATACTTGAGCAAAGCCCTCTTTGCAGAATGACTTAATTAAATGATTTCACTTCCACTTAATTTCAGTGGCTTGGCCATTCTGTATCTTTCTTGGAAAAACTACCAGAAGCAAGAGCCAGAACAGGCAGACAAATAGGATGCTGGAGAAATTACCCAAGGCAAATTAAAGCTGTGAGACTAGACTAGTCTATAAGAAAAGATGAAGCTTTTAAATTTTAGTATCTTATTCTGGCAACAAGGATGCTCCCAGGAGTAACAGGAATAGATCTAGGAATCAGACTTCTTGTAGGAGGAATTGAAGATGGGAGATTTACAACAAGCATGTGTTCCTCCAAATCTATACTCATATCTATAAAAGCCATGCTTTGCCATGGACCAGACAGTGGCCTTGTTCACAGCTGTGCTGCCCTTGGGTGTCACTTAAATGGCTGCAGAGTCAGTGTACAAGCACACTGAAAGCCCTGAACCTGGTGTGCCAGCCATGGATGTGCTTTTACTGTGCATGCTGCAGCTGCAGAGGCAATGCTCATGTCTCTGCATCTCTCCATCCCCACCATAGCCACCACAGCTCTAAGGCACTGTACCAAGACAGATGAGCTCTCAAGCAGAAAAGGACCCCCGTCAGTAAATACTCAGTTACTCACCAGACAGAAGTTTTGTCTCTGGTCTGGTCACAATTAAGCCACCCACTGGTGACTCATAAATCATTGTTGCTGTTAGCAATTAATAGTTGTGCTGCTAACTCAAATACGTAAGGACTGGCCATTAGGTGTCTGCCTTGCAGATACACTATGCATTGCAGTGATTCAGACCAAGGGTTTATCAAGCATGTTCTCCTCAACACAGTCCACCAGAAGGTACGTAGGGAAAAGCAGGCCAACTGTATGACGTTTTCTCCTAATGCTCTGACTGTTCTCAACCATTCTGAGTTTCAGGCATTTCCAGAACCTGCTGTGATTTGTCAGTTTGGAGTTGGTCCCTCTGAATTCTCTTGCAGGCACTTCATTCGGCCCTCCTCTTGAACTCATTTAAAATGCTAGTATTACTTGAATTTGCAGTGCTTCATACCACTGCACTGTGGTACAGTAGAGTACAGAGAATGCAGTGGTATGAAGCACTGCTTTTGATTTGTTCTGAACCTCGACTTCATCTCCCTTGTTTCAAGGCAAAAAGACAATGAATGATTTATCTTTGTCTGCTCCCCCCATTTCACTGGTGATTTTGTACGTCTTTATCACATTCCCCATAAACCATCTCTTTCCCCAGCCGATTCAAGTCATTCTTTTTAAAGACAGATTTCTCCCTACCTTCTGACCTTTTTTTGCCTTCCACAGTATCTTAATCAAGATGAAGGGACAAGACGTTTCATAGATGTGAAAAATACGACCACTTGATGACAGCAGTCCATGTTCATCATGTAAAGGCTACTAATTTTTTGAAGAAAATAATGATGAAGAAATGTTATGCAGGAATACATAAAAGTGTTTTGATGTAGATTTTGTTTCTCTTTGACTCTTCCTTAATCCTCAAAATATTGTAAGACTCAAACATTTGGCTCAAGAACTCCTATCCTAACCCCATCCATTAACATCTGTAGGCTAAAAACCAGATGTAAGGAGGTAAAAATCTGCAGCAGTCACTGAATGTAAAACAGCTGATGACTTCCACCCATAACAAGGACTTTTTTGTTTGTTTTTAAAGGGAATCATGCATCTTTCTCAGATGTTAAAGCCTCATATGTTTGTACACATTAATCTCAAGGTGGTTTTGGGAACAACTGGTGTACAGCTTTAGAAGTTGCAAGAGAAGCTTCCCACTCTACCCTACAGAAGATTTGGTTTCTGGCACTTCTTGTAGCTTTGAGAGCTCTCAGCCTGCAGAAGTGGTGTCTAAATGGTCAAGGGTTTTTTTGTTAGTTCATTCCTGACCCAAGGAAGCATACTAGCAAGGGCCTGAAAACACACATCTGTTTTTATACTCATTTCTTTGGTAGCACAAATACTCATTTTGTGTTTTGTATTCTGTCACATATCTCAAAACCCGAGAGAATTTGACTTCTCCCACAGATATATAATTACAAGATACTTTCAGTGCTTAGGCTGCAGCTGAGCCTACACACTTTCTGTACTATCTCTGCCTCTGTGGAACAGGATCTTTTTCCACAACTGGCCTCACCTCCCTCTATGGCTAAGTTTAAGTTTCATTATGTCTCCAGAAGAATGAAGCAGGAAGAAATACTGAAACAAATGTATGCATTAGTTAGGGTGAATAGCATTACAGCCACGCTATAAAGAAGGGCTGAGAAGGGAAAGAAAACTAAGATGTTATATTATACCAGAAATGCTAGCTACAAACAGCAACAACAACAACAAACTTACTTCGACAAATATTGTCCTGAGGTTATATTTTTTTCATCTGTGTCCATGCAATTCATTGTACTCGGAATGAGAGCTAGTTCAGGCTGAATCATGGTGGCTGCTGCTACAGCTCTTGCAACCAGCTCCATTGCATCCTGCACATAATGCTCAAAGACAGACTGTGTTGTCTTGCCATGAGCAATGAGACCGAGCGGCAAACCTTCTGTTCTCAGTTCTTCCACGTTCTGTGAATCCCCAATAATCCAGTGAAGTTCTGGAGGCATCACACCAAATCGGGTGGTTATTTCAAAAATTCTCCTTGTTTTTTCCATGTCACATCCAAACATGACCATGGTAGATGTTGTGTCTTTGATGCTCTCCAGGTAAAACTGTAGGTAGTTTAGAAGGTCCTTTGTTGAGGTGAGATTTGCTGTGATGTTTATAATGGATCCCAGGTGGAACTTGGAGCTCTGTTGTGTGAGGAAGAGAAAATCCGTGATGTTCCACTCCTCCTGGCATACCATTAAGCTGAAGTTGTACCAGTTGTTCATTGCAAGGATTGAAAATGTGACATCAGCATCAGAGCTCAATGAGTTTTCTAAACTCATTTGCAGATGGAGGGGATTCTGCAGTTAAAAATACAAAATATATTAATTAGAAATAAGCTGGAACTAAAGTTAATGCATTTTCTTAATTTTTATGTGAGGATTACATGTTCAGTCACGTTGTTCAAAGTAATCAATTGTTGATCTAGGTAATGGTGTGAGAAACTGGGACTTAGACCTACCCAGCTTACACAGTTGGACAGTGAATCAACGGCTTCCTGGGCTAGAATCTGAGTCAACTTCAATAATCATCAAAGAGTCTGTTTCCAATAATTTGTATTTCTTTAAATCCACTTGTACTTTTGGATTTCTTGGCATTCTCGATCACTGAATTCCATTTTCTTCTAACAGAGCATATGAGAAAGTAAGACTATTATTTGCATTCAATCGTGGCAATAATGCTTCAGTGCTTCAATGAACACTGTCAAGTGCTTCGGTAAAAAGTAAATGAAGATAAAAAAGAAATCTCAGTGTGCTTTTTTCTTTTTTTTGTTTGTTTGTTTGCTTTGGGGGATGGGGGGGGGGGGGGAGGGGGAGAGTGTAGTGGACTTTTCCTACACAGACACGTGAGGAAGCTAATGGAATAGATCATCACTGACAACCAATGCACATCATGTACTGCTAATAAAACCTGAGAAGATTAATTCCTTGGTAAAGGGCTAGGTACTGAATGAGCAAAAGACTAAGATATGCACACTCTGTGCTGAGTTGGAAAATACTTGATAAACAGGCATTCCATACTTATATTTTTTAAGTCACTGATGATAGAATAGAATGTAACCCGTTACACTTCCCAGCAATACTGCCTTCTGCTGTATCTTTTCCAGGAAAGGAGGGAGGATATGAGGATAATTCATCTGCTTAGTGTCAGCTCAGAACTTGACAGTCCTCAGTACAGCTTTTCTATGAAGTCAGTTAAGTCAGTTTCAGGATTTGATTTGGCTTGTAAGATCTTTGTTGTGACTTCATGTCAACATTTGCCAGTATTCATGCCCCCTCAAATTATATATTATCCTACACAGGTTCCTGAATTTCATCATCTTTCTATCCATTCCTAAGTCGCTCAGCCCTTCAGGTCTGTTCCTCATGCTCTTACATTTTAGGTAGATAACAAGTAGTATACATGAGAGGGAATCAGACCTTTACTCTGTTTAAAGCCAGTATAAAATGCTGTCCTTTGATTTTAGCAATATTTTAGTGATCATTACAGGCTCCAGCTTGGATGGATCTTAGAAACAGCATTCTAAATTTGAACTAATCAGAAATGCACTAAAATGAAACCCCGGCTCTCTGCTTTAGATGTAAGAGGTAGAATGCAGCAAATAAAAAAATCAACCAAACAAAAAAACTCCAAACAAATGGAAGAGCTAAACACCATTTGAGAGCAGCAAGCTTTCACTGTGTTAATTTCCAGCTACATGAACTCATAATGCATTTTCCTGAGCAAATCATTTAAATTCAGAGCTTGATTATGAAAATACTTTAATTGAAGAAGCTCTTTTGTTACCTCTTGGTTTTGGTACCAGTGTCTTGTTTTTACACAGACTCATAAATAAGCTAATTGAATAGATCAGTGTCCACAATCAATGCACATCATGTACTGCCAATAAAGCGCAAGAGGATTGACTCTTTGATAAAGGACAAGTTACTGAATGCGCAAGAAGCTAAGCTGTGCAGACTCTGTGAGCTCTAAGCTAAACATTGCCTATTAATTGAAATACATGATCAGCACAGAAAAAAAAGCTTTGCACATAATACCTGGATTTGGGAAGCTGATTTGAATAAATTAGTGTCTAAAAACTCAATTAAGACAAACTTTTCTGGCTAAAATTATGAGCTCATACAATAAATTAGCTCTAGTTTGAAACCTCAGTTGAAACAGAAGGGAACAGAAAGTTTTCCTTGTGTCCTCCGCCCAAGATCAAGTAAAAGTCTGGCCTCTAAACAATCTTGCAAGCTTACTTAGTTAATTTTCTAGTTTAGAAGTAAGTTATTCAATATACATAGAACATTTTGCACATATGAGTGACAGCATACAACCTGTACATACTGCATCAGGAAGCTCAAAATTCTCTGGTACATTCAGAAGCATAGCATCTCAATCATAGCTTCACAGCTATTACAGTGTACATGCAGATACCAAAGAAAAAATCTACTGGACACAGAAAAATAACCCTGTACTGATGACAGATAGAAGTTAGCAAGAATATTTGTATCCATACTTCTGAAAAAAAGCTTCCAGAAAACAAACATGAGCATTTGTGTTTTTTGTCCCCAGACTGGGTTTGGCCCATGACAAGTAGCTCTTCTTGGTGTCCTACTGTGTGTCAGTGTGAGTTCCAGCACATTTGGGGGATTACTGCCAGTAGACAGTATGGGTAAGTGCACAAGAACTGGTGCTCCACCTTACCCAGCAGGTTCAGATATCTCTAGACCTATATGCACCCATGCTAAACACAGTGCCAATGCACTGTTTCACACTAAGTAAGATTTCCTCCAATCCACAGCATAGTTCTTCCAAACACTCCATATATCAAAGTTTTGAAGCAAAAAAAGATACACAACAGGTAAAAATTACATGCTGGGGTCACTGGGGATCGTGCTGTACCCACAGGAAACACAGCACTGCACACATATAGAGAAACTTTCCTTTCGGGCTAGAAAACTGGTTATAATTTTGTTCAGAAGTGCAGATGAAGACAAGCTCCACTGCACTTGTGGGTAGTCTCAGGTGGAAGACGGACTTCCAATAGTAGTGCAACCAAAGGTTTGTTCTTGAGGAGTTCTAACAGTGGTCCCTTTTTTATGTGAAAACACTTAGATGTGTCATTGTGGTCCAACAGACTCTTCTTGCATTGAGACATTTCACTTAAAGTCAGGCTGGACAGAGCTCTGAACATGCTGATCTAGCTACAGATGTCCCTGTTCACTGCAGGAGAGTTAGATGAGATGGCTTTTACGGCTCCCTTCAATTCAAACACTTCTGACATTCTAAGATTCACTGAGTGGATGAGAACTGATATAACCTGTTTAGATCAAACGTTTTTAAAGGGGGTTGTTAACATGTTTTAGTTGTCATTTTCTATAATCAGCACGTACATATACATTAGCAATTACCAGCACTGTGATTAATTGCTTATTTCATCGTTAGCATGCTTGAAAGGTAAGCCTTATGCCCTGAAAAAGTAGCATGAAGTGCATAAGGACCAAATGGTAATTTGAAGGGAACTGATTACAAACACGCCTTCAGAATTTTTCTGGTACAATGACATACAGAAAAATCAATTAGAAGGCCTCTGTGTTCTGCTTAACTTTCAGTCCACCATGCAAACAATCCTACTGACTTTGGGAATCAACAAGCAACTTTGTTTTACTAGTGGTTTATGTCGGCTTTGTGCTTGAAATTTAGCAAAGGGCCAGGCTGGTTCGTTCACAACACACCCAATTACAGGGTTCATCTAGAGAAACACTGGTCGACCTTACTGTTTTTGCATGCAAAAGAACCTTTCAAGAAATGATGCAGTGATGCTTGAAGATATTTGGATTTAAAACATTCTTAATTTTATTTTGAAAGGTTTGTCGTTTGTAGGATGCAACTGAGCCTAGGGGAGCTGAAAAAATTACACAGATAAAGTCACATGTATACATACAGTATACAGTCTTTGATGAGCCTTTATCTATTTTTGATGATTCATTTTTCTATAAAACAAAAAATTACTGCTTTATAATGAAGAACTTCCAAAAACTGCCTATTCAGTGATTCAACAGCAATCACTGAGGCTGCATAATTTCAGAGCAAAGGCTTTTGACAACTTAAATGATAGTTTAGATATGTATAACTTTTTACTTATCAGGAAACAGAAGATTTATGAGATAATATCAGTGTATTGAACTGTGCCCATCCATCCTTATCAAAACTCTTAGGCAGACACCTTTATTACTTGACTTTGGAAATCAGTAAAGTTTGACTGTTTCAGTTAAACTGTCAATTAATTCTTGTATAGAAAATCAATCGTTTTGTTTCTGTTTTACTTTAAGCTGTCATTAAAGGTAGAATGACTTGCATCAATTTTTTTCTACGTTGCACAGAAAATTAAAACTCATTTGAATAATGTTAATTGGAATTTATTTTTAATGTGTTTGTATTTACAAAGTCTCAACTAGCAAAAGCATCTTCAATGTTTATGAAGACTTAATTTCTTACTGCACATAATTAGCTTGTGTTTTATAAACCAGCCATAATGACTTGATTTCAACTTCTGGGTAACTAACGAACCTAGAATCCTTATTTTCTGATTAATCACGTCTGGATCAGATACGGACAGTCCTTCCACTGATGTCCCGTGGGCTTCAGGCCGAGCCAATCCCAGAACAATGAACTCTACATGATCTGATGCGTTTCAGTTCTCTACACAGAAAGAGACAGTAACTGTACTGCAACTAGAGCAATTTTTGCTTTCATTGCCTGAGATACTTGATATAGCAGGTCCACTTAACACCCAATACATGATTTGCATTTCATCAATTACATCATTTTCAAGGCTGTCTCAATCATCTGTGTCTCAGTAAAGGAAAATCTTGAAAATCTTGTGAACATAATGCCTGGAGCTAGGCTGACTTGCACCCTGCAGGATCTGACCATTTAACTCTTCAACCAAATTTGTAATGCTAATTACACATGGCCATGGTGACATTTTGTCTGACGTTATGGTAGATCCATTAGCAGAGTTAAAAGCACTATGTGAATAGTTTTTGCTAACTGTAGAAGTAAATAATATATTGAAAATATTATTCCCCACTGATTCTAAGGGGCAAAGGCAGTGTTCAAATGTACGTTTATGATAAGAAACAAAAGAGAAAACAAGTTATATAATTACACCAGAGAAATCTCTGCTAAACAGAAAAAAAAGCTTCTGGCTTTCAGTGCAGCTGTGGGGACTCACAGCTTTACAAACAGAGCTAAATGGCAGCTGTGAGCAAGCTGATGCTGGAGCTTTAAAAACTGAGAAGCTATTTCTTCCATGGTTGAAACAACAAAGTTTAGGCTCAATACTCAGCTCCCTACAGACTAAGTGCCTACCTATTGCTTTTTCTTTACATGCCAAGAAGAAAGATGCTGTGAAATATTTTGTTTTTTCTTTGATAGCTGCCTTGCTGCTGAAACTGTAACGCTTCATAGAAGTTTTGTGTTGGCAGCTGTCGGAGTGCAGGAAGGGCTCTGGATGGAGAGGTCCCACTGTTGGCCCAACCAGTTGGAGAGCGGCTGCTGGTGCTGCATTCCGGAGACAGGTGAGGAGTTAGAAAAGAGTGAGCAGCTCTCACTTCACCACTGACTATCTCACACCACATACGGTGAGAAGGGGAGCTTGGAGCTCTCCATACCTTCAGCCAAGGATATTTCATTCCTGTGCCTCACTCGTTAGTCCCAAGAGCCCAGCATGCCTTTGGTAGCAAATGCTGGAACCGTGGTATAATGCTGCTTTTGGCCTTTTTCCAGCCACAGCTAAACTCCCAAAGGCTTCTCATGGACATCACTAAGTGTTACATTCAGCCTTCAGGCCTTCATCCAGAAAAACACTTAAACATCTACTTACACAGCATCAGCACGATTAAAAATACTAATTTCTTCTGCTATTTAAACAGAAGAATAAGTTCATCTTTTGTTTCTCTGGGGAAGAAAATCCTAGACCCAGATGATTAGGCTATTCATCTATGTAAAACAAGCCACTGTCAAGCAAGGAATTTCTCCCGCATTGGCCTAAGAAGAGGAGGATGACTTTACTAATTCTCTTTTATCGTCTTGCACATCTTGTCTCTCCACATATGCACCTGTTTGAACAAGATTACAATTTGAAACAATGCAGATCCCCAAACAAAGGCTATTTTTTTTTTTGCACACAATTTCAAAGCTTTTGAGAGAGAAAAGCCAGTTCAAACTAGCTATAGCCATTCTTATTCCTACAGCAAAACAAGCCTGGCAACTGTCCAGGCATCGCTTATCAGCAGATCCTAACGAGGCACTAACTGTTGATTTAAAAAGGAAACAAGAACAAAAATAAGCATTAATTTAAGGATTGTCTTAGTTAGTCCTCAGAATGATTTTTCTTGTTCGACCAGACAGTCGTGAATTTGGGTTGCTTAACATCTCTACTGACTACATTTGAAAACTTCAAACTGATCTGAGTAAGTACAGCTCTCTACAAGGTCAAACAGGCAGTATAAAATAAGAACATTCAGCTGGTCTTGGAAAGAAAAACCCATTATTTATCTTCATGGCCATTTATAAATTTTCGTAAGTAATACTACTTCAGAAACTTCAAGGTGTTCTTTGCTCCGGGGGGGCGAAAAAACAACATTTAAAGTTCAACAGAGCATATTTCATACAGATGCCAAGAGCCAAAATAGTTTTTCTTTCCCTAAAACATGTCACTACTGTTAGAAGACAGATGATTGATAACACAAATAGATTGGGGGAGTTGCACTAATTTTCCACAAAAGGCTTTCCCCCATCATTAAAATGCCAATGCAGTGCTCTAGAGGATCACCTCTGGTCTGTGGCATGCTCTGTACGGGAGAAAGGTGGCTGGGTCCTTGTCTGTGACTCTGGCTCCCAAGCACTCTACATGTTAGTGAGAGACAGAAATGCAGAAATAAGGTATTTGCTTGCTTTTCAACAACACTCCTTGCAGACAATCCAAATTATTACTGCCTTCTCTTAACCTGGCTATTAACTCATAGCATTTGGTAAATGACTGCTTGTTCTGTTCTTGCCTCAGCAGTTACGTGAGAAATTCTTCTTTTCTGGGAAAGAAGGTGTGATTCATAATCAGCAAATCTTCAATTTGCAAAGCCCTCGTAAGCTTTTGGATAAAAGATGCCAGGGGGTATTAAATGCAAGTATTAGCCACAGTGGACAATTCAGTACAGCACGGCATTGTTTTCTGTAAGTTCAACACTGTTACAGAATCCAGCTGTGACAGGTGAGCACACACTCAATCAAATGTATGCTGATCTTTGCCAGCTCTACCCCAGGCTTTGTTTGCAGTGTGATTTCCCAGTAACACATTTTCTTACAGCTGACCTCATCGAGGTTGCTGTTTCTCTGCACAGTATTTCTCATCTGGTGTTTGTGCTGCAGCCACCCCGATACAGGTTTTTCACTCCTGCAAAGGATGAAAATTATGGGGGCAGCTCCAGAGAGGCACATCTTTCAGGAGTTTGTCTGAACAGCACTACAAGTATGGAAGTTTGAAAACAGCTTTTAGTAAAAATTATTCATTCCCTTAAAGCAGTGTGGCATATTCTGGTGTAACAAGAATAGCTGGGTGTCCAGCAGCGACACCATCAGCAGAGACAAAACTGTGGCAGCACCAGAGAGAGCACAGTGCATGAGCTTTGAGGCTGTGAAGTTACAGACCTGCATCATGTCCTAGTCCTTGACGTGCAGCACAGGAAGGCCAGGTTGCAGTAAAGCAGTTCTTACAACACAATCGAAGTGCTGTCTTACCTTGAAGATAATGGTTTAGAGGAAGCTACCATAGCTTCCCATGAGTGTCTTTGAATGGAGGAACTCTTCTTACTATTCTTTTAGAGTGATTACTAGCAACCCTAGATTAGGCTGCTGTAATGAAATGTCAGTTGATTTATGAAGAAATCACACCTCAGAGGCTGCTGATAAAAAATTAGGAGAGGCTGTATCAAGGACCCCCATAAGCACTATCGCAGGATGACAGCAGACTGCAAGCACAGGATGGCACAAGAGGTGTCAGGGACAAAAATCACAATTTGCCAATGGTCAGTTAAGGGTCACTAAGAGATTACTGTTTTGAGAGCAGAGAGCAGAGTAAAATTTGCTCTAGAGAGAGCAAGGAACAAGTATCCAGCTTACACACAGAACAGATGTGCAGATAAGGTGTAACTGTGAATGAATGAGAAACTGGCAGCCAAGTACAGCAGATAACATTAGCAAACAAATAAAAATGACCAAAAGCAAACTCGGGAGAAAAAGACTCCCACCACCAACATAATACTCCTACCTTTAGAGACTGGCAGACTTCTCTTTATCAACCCCTTGAAAAGACAAATGCATTTGCTCTGCTCCCTAAAAGAGATTTGTGATGTTGACCTCAGGACCCAGAGATGAATGGAAATGTGCTGAGAAAGGTGTGAAAAGAGATAGCAGAAGTGTATGTATAATAACTTGAACTGTGTCACTGCTGAGAACGAGCTGTTCTATTTGGATAATTTGTCTGTAAGTATTGTTGCAGCGGGACCAATAACGCTACTTTGATTAGGCTGCTAGGACTTTAATTAGACTAACAGCAAATTCTTGGCGTTGCATATTTCCATAGCTCACGCTAATTGCACACAGTGTTTGCTCTAATGCCTCGCTCTTGAGGACTACCATTAACACAACGTGAAAGTTGACAGAGAATTTGGCAACTAAGGCTGTAATTATGATGCACATTGCCAAGTGCTGTTCCCTACTGTGCTCCTTGGCACATCAGCTGTGCCAGGTTCCCCACTGAGAAGGATTCTTGCAATGGCATTCCCACCCTCGCCTGGTTACAGCAGACCTCATCTTCCCAACAGCAAGATGGGTTCTCTGCAGCGTATCGTAAGAAAATGCTACTCTTCACAAGCACGAGCAGCTGTGAGTTTGCTTTCAGTAACACCTGGCTTTTTAGACATGAGCAAAATTCTCACAGAACCAAAAGAAGCAATTCCAGGAAGAAAAAAAAAAAAAAAGAAAGAGAATATGAGGGCAGTGACTACAGAGAAGGCTGGTTCTGGTTATGAAGGTAAAATAAGTTTGATCTCAGTCTGCAGAAGCTGGTAAGTAACCCACGTACCCACGCAGCATTTTATCCAATTAGATCTTATTCACCATTAACACAGGCAGCAAGAACAAAAACTGGAGCACCTTTTCCACCCACTGGTCCAATTCCAGCCTGGCTTAGAATATCTCCAACCCGCCCAGCGCATTTGCATTCTCTGTGCTCGCAGGAGCTGCATCCTGTGTCTTGTTATTTTAAAAACGACAACAAGCCTGCCAACAAGCTTTGCAGCCCCACTCGGTGGTTGCAGCCCAGCAGAGTAAAGTTAAGCTATTTGTTCTTGGAAACAAATGTGGAAACGGGGGACAATTCAACCAAAAAGCCTCCCCTCTTCTTCCTTAGGCCATGTCTTGGAGGAAACCAGGGTGCTAGATACTGCTCCTCCACCACACTGACCAGCCATGGGTTAGCACCTGTATCACTACGTGCCGCTGGCACTGCCGTGCTTTGCATGGAGCAGTCACTGAAAGATTCATGGCAAAGTACAGTGGGAAAAATGAACCCTGATCTGGTTCCTCAAGAAAATGTGTAGATGTGGCTCTGAGGGCTAGTGGGCACAGCAGGGATGGGTGTTGGTTCGATGTGATGATCTTATGGGTCTTTTCCAACCTTAACGATTCTATGATTTTATGCACCAGCTCACCATCGATCCTCTGTGCTGGGCCTTGTTCTGGGCATGTTGCACAGGATTAATTTCACCTGCAGGTGCATTTTACTCTATATTGATTTTTTGTATGAAGGAAAGCTGAAAATTAAGCTTGCAAAGACCGATCTCTTTAACTCCATTAAAAGAGGCCAGGGTGAATTAAGTTAGTAGTTCATCTTTATGAGGCTAGACATGTAAATCATGGCTCTAAGGTGAATTCTGTGTGTACTTGCTTGGCTTAAAATCAGGAATAGCATTTAAAAATCTCTGCTTGAGGTTTCTTATTTAATACACCAAGGATTTAATTAGAAAGCTGGGAAATTAGAAAGACTTATAATTAGCTCTTAGGGGAAGGGGGCAAGAAGGAGAAAACTACATCAAGCGACTCTTCTAAAAAACAAATCCTGCAAACTCATTTTTTTTTCAGTAGATGCAGAGATTTCCATACGAGCACCCCAGCCATCCCCTCTGCCAGATTTCTCCCCCCTACACCAAGCCTGGGCAATGCCAGGGGGGAGGCACTGTGGGTGGCATGCTGAGGGCCTGCTGCCAAGCAGCTGGCCGGGCTGCACCCCTGCAGGTACCCCTGAGTGCATGATAGGGCTCTGCCATGCCAGTAGCAGAAGAAATATCAGAGGGAGACATGCCAGCCAAAGCCAGCAATAATTCAGGAGCAAGAGGGAGGCCTGATATATACGGATTGAGAGCAGCTTTGCAGGGACAAACTTGGAGTTTTGGTGGACAAAAAGCTGGACATGAGCCAACAGTATCCTGGGTTGCATCAGCAGGGGGATGGCAACAGAGAGAGACTGGGGATTGCCCCCAGCTGTTCTGTCCTCGTGAGGCCCCACCTGCAGTACTGCATCCGGTTCTGTGGTCCCCAACAAAGGAAGATTTGGAGCTTTTGGAGTGGGTGGAGGAGGGCCACAAAGAAGATCAGAGGGCAGAAGCACGTCTCCCATGAAGACAGGCTGAGGGAGCTGGGCTTGTTCAGAATGGCGATGAGAAGGCTGCGGAGTGACCTCACTGCAGCCTTCCAGGTCTTGAGGTGAGCTTGTAAACAGGAGGGAGATCATTTTTTTACATGGTTTCATAGTGAATGGACAAGGAGAATAGCTTTACGCTAAAAGAGGGGAGATTCACTTTAGATGGTAAGAGGAAATTCTTTACTCAGAAGGTGATGAGGCCCTGGCACAGCTGCCCAAGAAAGCTCTGGGTGCCCCATTCCTAGAGGTGCTCCAGGCCAGGTTGGAAGGGGCCCTTGGGCAGCCTCATCCAGTGAGTGGCAACCAGCCCGAAGCCGGGCACTGGAGCTGAATGGGCTTTGAAGTCCCTTCCAACCCAACGCATTCTATGATTCTATATTTGTTGGCTTCTGGGCTGCAAATTTACATTCCTTCAGTAGGAGATGGAAGCATGACCTCTGAAAATGCAGCAAAGCTCAGTGACTTATATTTACTTTCAATTTTTTCCCTCTTAATTCTGAATTCATGATCATGAACAAACAAACCGGCAAAACAAACAAACAAATAAAAATTACAACTGCCACCAACATATTAAAAAAAAAAAAAAGACAAGTGTAAAGTTTAGCAGCTTTGTCATGCTCTTTGCAAATTTCTCTTCTGGTCATGCAGAAGACAAACAAGGTGTGATTCTGCAATCCAGAATTCCCTCTTCACCAAAGGAAGAAGCATTTAAGCTTCCATCCAAGCACACAGCAGCCTCCTTCAGAAGTGTGTGACTGACTGCACAGTGCTGTTACCAAGGCAGAGAAAGAGAGGAGATAAAAGAAGAGAAGGAAGATACCCCGGCTATGCATCAAATATAGCAACTGAGCAATCCTGCTTGAAATCCCTGCCCTGCTTTGTGCTCCCTCTGCATGTAAGTTCCTCTCTGCAAGACAAGGATGGCCCTGCTGAAGTACAGTGCATAAGTGTGCACCACAATGTACGAACACCACAGCATGTCTGAGTTTCTCCCTTGTGGAGTGGCTTTCTGCCCTAGAAGTCCTGCAGCTTACAGCAAGATAAATATTTTACATCCCTTTGCACAGAGAGGGATCTGAAGGGACAAAGGAAAAAAAAAAAAAGAGGTTAAGTCACATATCTTAGAGGATATACCAAGATCTTGCCAGAAGCAGAATCTAATGCTCAAAATTCCTGTTCTACCCATGCAAGACACAGCTGCCTCAACAGATAGAAGAACGTGTGAAGTTACAAATACATTTATTTTATGAGTTACTGTTAAGTACTTTGGATATTAGTACCACTGCTCTATACACACCACACTAGCCTCTCTTTCTGGACTCCTCTTACTGACTCAGTGATACTTGCCTCATCAGGACTTGATGCCTGCCAAGCACTTGGATACTCTGACTTCTTCATTATTCTAAGTGCATAAACAACTTACCAACAATCATAATGTGATAAAGGCAGACCTTACTTTAAAGGTAGTGTGCAGAGCAGTTACACGTGGTGCTGTGGTGGGGCTTGGAGAATTCATGAGAACTCACCAGCCATGACCATGATTCATAATATTTAATCAGGTGGACTTTTACAGCTCAGTGTTGTTATCTACTCTTCTGAACCTATCTAGTATTCTAATCTGAATACTTGACAGTACATATGCAGTAGCATTATCTCTCTACTGTGTACAAACATTTGTACAGATTACAGTTACCAGCACCTAACATGGACACTCGGGCCATCAATAAAGTGACAGCATGGAGATATTAATGACTCCAAATTTTCTTTCCTTTGCACTTAGTCCAAATTCACTGGAACAATGGCAATCAATGCTTTCTAGACTTTAAGCCATCCTTACACATGCGATATGTGATAGCATGCACAGACAGAAGATAAATATGTGACTATGCATGCTGGGAACCACAGCACACATTCCTGGTGTGACCACCTGGCTGTACTATGTGTCTGTCACCACCACTCTCCAGCAGCTGGTACTGATCACAAGATGCTGGCACCAGCCATGTAAATACGTCTCTTTGTATGGCTGCGCCAATGGTGAATCAACTGGCTCCAGCACCATCAGAAGCAGCCCATCAGCTTTATCTTGCAGACCTCTTTCTGCTGCAGCAGTATGAAAGAACCACAAGGGCAAGTCAGTGTTGGTGACCATGGCCCCTGAGTTTCGCTGTGCTCCTATGGTTCTATAACAAGGAGGGAACTTTCTGCCTTACAGCCCTCCTTTAATTGTTTTTTTGTGTGTGTGTGTGTGTGTCCCACATGTCCAGCAGAGGACAAGTATTCTGGTGAGGCTGGAGATCCACGACTCACCACTCCTCATGGACAAGCCTTTCCTCACAAACTTGGAGGCAAAGGATGGGAAAAGACCCCATCTTGACTCTGATATCTGAACTGGTTTCCAAATGGAACCCAAAATGTTCATCAGGATAGGAAGCTGAGACCTGTTCTGGTCATGCAAGAGTGGCTCTAAAGCAAGGCTAGAGGTCTCAGAAGGACTGGGTCTATTGACCTAGAAACAAGAATTACACAAGACAAGTGCACGCCTCTGCCCTTTGGCATGTGTTACCAGGGGCTTGAGGAGGCCACAGTTCATTTTCTGGGGGGTGTCACTGACTTAGCCTGAGGAACTCCGCCAGGCTTTTTACCCTGGAGTGATAATTCTAGCTTCCAGCTCCCATCAGCATATGCATCCAAATGAATGCTACTGCACTACAAAGAGTTGAAAAAAAAAAAACAAACGGAAGACTGTGTGGTGTCAAAGAAATATTAGATCTTCCTCTGTTAAAGAGAAACTCACTAGCGTATGGACAAAAGTGATTCAGCATAATGTTCTTACTAGCAAGGCCTGTGGTGATAGAGAAGTTCATTATATGTAGATCACTCCAAAAGTAATGCATCCTATTTATTACCATGGAAACTACAGTATATACCAAGAGCATAAGAACAATGTTTGATAGAGCAAATCCTCAGATACAAAACATTATTTTTCAGCACAGTCATCACCATTAGTTATGCATTTTCACCAGTATGAACAAGAGCGTGCATGCCATACTCAAAACAATCTGTACCACCAGAGGTGACTCGCTGTTGCTGCCATCACTGCTGAAACGCACCACTCATCACATCTTTGTGCTCACACACCCACTGGTAGTCTCCATCAATGTTCAGCAAGTACTGATGAATATCAATGGGGGCCACTTTTTCTGCATGGAGGAATTCAGTGACAAACTTTTGCTTCATACACAATGTCATCCCAGACACCATTCTGTCAGACTGCCCCTCTGTGCTATCTGTCACGTGCTAACAGCATGTAAAGGGATACTGTCATGACGGTTCAGCCTCTACGGCCATACCACCAACATCCGCCTCAGATAGCAAAGGCCATCATAATAAAATGAGAAGCATTATTTTTGGAGCAGCCTTTGTACTTCTCACCCTTACAGAAAAAAGACTAGCAAGGAGAATCTAGACAAGCATTTGTGATGGAATTACACGTGAATTTTGCTTCACTGTAAATAAGGGTCATCGTCCTACCTACTTAAGCAAAAACATATTTGCACTGCTCCTTTTTGTTTCTTGAGGGGAAAATAGAAGATGTTGTTCTGGCAGGTTACTGGGGTTGGCTTCATTTACGAGAAGGTAATGAAGTAATAGTGTTCATTTAACAGGCTGGGCATTATTGATGGGCAGAATGCTTTGCAGCGTAGGAACAAGGTGAAAGGCTTTACCAATCTCATTTTCGATACTGACTCCCTTCTGCTGCAGCCCCTTTAAATCTGCACTTCTTCAGTATCCCCCTCTTATAAAATAATGCATCTCCTCCTGTTTGCACAGCCTTGTGACAACTTATAACCACTCCACTCACTTTAAACTACCAGTTACCCAAGTATGTTGGGTATTTATTTTTTAAGAGATCTGCGCTTTAGGATCCAGGAGGGCCGCACATTTCTGTCAAACAAAATACTCTCAAATACTCTGTACCAAAAGAATCAATAAGCTCTTGTCAGCACTGAGCTCTGCACCGACACATGAGATGCCTTCTTACTTACCACAAAGTCTTGCATCAGCATCAGGCGCTCATTAAGTCAGCTCCCTAACTGTAACGTCAGCAGGTGGATGACAAGCTGGCCCTCATCTCCCACTAATGAACCCAACAAGTGCTCTGACGCATGGCAGTCAGACTGGGATCTCTGCATGTGGGCTGGGTACAGCTGGGGCAAATCAGCATCTAGCCTTGCATAATTGCAAGCCACAAACACTGGCTGTTTCTGTGGATCTGCCTGCAAGTGGCAGCCCTCCCTGGCACTCGATGGTGTATAAACCTCCACAGCACTGCAGCTGCAACATGTTGGAGAGGCACCATTCTTCTCACCACCCTCGCTAAGGATGGCTTTGTGGTCCACGCTCCCAGCACAATGGCCAATGAAGGAAGTGCACCGGCGATTTTAGTGAAAGTTACAGATTTAATGATATGGGAGCCCATCCTGAGTTATGCAAAATGCACAGTTAGGTATTCACAAAATTGCTTCAGTATAATTGTCGGCACGTGGATTGTTTGCAAACAGCTAGCACAAACTACTTAGTGCTAATCATTTGTTCCATGACATAGTTAGTCATGCACTATTTCTGCTTCTTGAGTGGGTGATTGTATCCTCCTAACGGAGAGGATAAGAACCAGTGAAAATGAAGCACACCCTGGGATTCTGACATGGGTAAGCAGTTGTGATAAAATACAAGAGCGCCACGTCTCACTAATCCCGGCAAGACTCGTGTCTGTCTTCTATGTGCACACAGATAATGCACGACAACTGTGCAGCCTGGTGGTGAACGATGCTTAGGGATCAGGAATACATGTCAGTGGGTTCTGCCTCAGCAAGTCTTCATAATTCTCTCAACAACTGCAAGCGCTGCAGAGAAGCACCTAATTCCCTCAGACAACCTGGAGGGAAGGGATGACAGAGCACTGCTCCTACGAGTTTGACAAGAACATATGATCGAAGCTGCAGGAAACAGTGCTGCTTCAGGAGGAGGGAACCTATAATTAAAACCACAAAAACAGCATATTTCCCAGAGAAATAGGAACATGTTCTTTTCCCTATTTCACTTTTCTCTCTCTGTTTACATGGCTCCAGCATCTGAATGCAAGTCTTGGTCAGTTTTTCAAAAAATTAAATTATACTTCTACATATTTCAGTGAACTGGGATGGAGCTGAAGAAGGTGAAAATAATGCAAGCTCTGAATTTCCGTATTTTGCATCTACACGAAGGCAGCTCTTTCCCATCTGAGCAAGGGATCTAAAATATTCTGCAAAATTCCATGCTTAAAACCCTCGGTGGTACCATACAGAAAACCAGGATGTATTATTAATAAACAGGAGTGAAACAGCCAACCAGCTGAGAGGATAAAAGGCAGGGAGAGACACACAGAGCAGCATCTTCCGTGGAAGGCTGTTTTGGATCTTTCCTGAAAGGTAACGTAAGCAGTGTTTATTTGGAGACCATTCTTCAATCGACTGGAGATTGAGTATGTGCGTAGGAACACTGATTTAAATAGCAGCAGACTGCTAAACTTCCAACAAAGGATGTTTAGCTGTCCAGTACCTTACCCCACTCTATTTCTCTAGAGGTTTTAAAGCTACAGCTAGGTAAGGCTGGATTTCCTGTTACAGTCCTTCTTCTCAATGGTCACACTGAATTCTTATTTCTTCCCCGCTTACTGACAATAATAAACAATCCTGTTGGTCATTATTCACTAATAAGATCAGTGCACAGCCCTCAGAAGACATGCATTTGCTCTTATAACACTAGAGTATGTAGGATCCACAATAAGATGGATTGTCTCTATTTGGTTTTATTCAGTGAATGGCTTTCTACATGTCTTTAAGTGAAGGGAATCTCTGGTAAAAATAAGGTACAAACATGTAAAATTAAACGTTAAAGTTGATAGCCACGTTGAGATCAATTGTGAGTATAGTTTTAGTATCACAGTAGCAAGCCACAGATTTGTTACACTAATTCCTCATCCTCAGCATAGCCAGATCATGCTTAAGTGAACTGGAAGTCTAAATATATTAGCTTGCTTTTGATAGCAAATGCATCAGAAACAACTACAGATACTCACAAGCTTTACTTGAGTCAAAATTTCCTTTCATTTGAGCAATCAAATTGCACCAGGACAGAATTTCATAGAAAGTGAACAGCAGAAATTAACACTTTCAGTATTTGCAAGTTTCAGTTTCCAAGTATATCTCAGTTCTCATGCTCATCAGACAGGATGGAAAAAAAAATACCATGTGGTTTAGCCAAGTCTCAAACTTCAGTCCATACTGAAAGCCAGTGAAGTAAAAGGAAGCATTTACATAAATTTTTGAAAGGCTTGAGGATGCAGTTATACTTAATGCCTTTATTGTTCATCCTTGTTCCAGAAATCTCAGGTGTTTTTCATGCAGAAAAAATGTCTGTAATTATCAGATGTATTATTCGCTATAAGTTCTTACTTCATTTTCCTTTTAAAGTGCACTTCTGAGGAGGAATGCAAGAACAGTATGATCTGGGCAACAAGCTCCCATTCTCTAAGCAAGGCATATTTCTTCTGCTAATAACGTGACACGCTGCATCCCACAAGCCTCATTTTGCCATTTATTCCTTTGCTGCGAACCCGGATGGATTGTGAATGCCCACAGAGAACATCGTGGAACAGCTAACTTTCACATAACTACATGTTACATATTTATATGCACTGTCAAAATGGTGGGAAGATACGAAATTCAGTTTCACTGGAAACTAGCAGGCTAAGCTATTTATAAATAAGTGTCTTATTTTTGGTGCTCTTCAGAAAATGTGACGAACAGTAAGTGATGAGCAATTTATGTTGCTGATCATTTGTATCACAATAGAGCTTCATAGTCTTTTTCTGGAGTCAAGACTGTTAATTTAGGATCTGTCTTATCCTACGGTGGAATACAGTACTCAGAACAAAGACCGGTGGGCAAGACTAAGAGAGGATGAAAGAAGCAAGGTGCATTGAAAACGAAAGAGTAGGTACAAAACAGTGCAGCTGAATGAGCGTTCCTGGAGATTCTGGGCATCAATATTTGAAGCATCTTTCTCTCAAAAACATAAAAAAATAAAAAATGAAAGTTTCAGTATTAAGGAATCCTTTCCCACAGGTTTTCTGCTCTGAAGAATGTTCTATTTATACAGTAAAAGATTACATTACACAAAACACAGGATAATGAATCTGAAATAAACACGGTTAGAAGGATTATATGCTCTGAAGAGATCTTACGGGTCTTACAATGGGAAAGCTGGTTTTCATTAACAAGTGTGTAAGTAGCCTGTACTAAGTAAATAATTCATGCGTATAAAAGGATGATCATAAGGGTGACTGGATAATGATCATTTTGCATTCCCTGGGTTGACTGCTGGATGCAGGATACTTCATCAGAGGCCACCAGGGTATCATTAGCTGTACCAGTCTATCCAGCATGTTTCCATACTGATACATTTTAACATGAACTTTTAAAGAGCTGATTAATAGTCTTTTTTTCCCCAGACTCCCTGGGAAATGAACACTGATGCCATGTTTGATCATATTCTTTTTTTTTCTTCTCTCTCTGAGAAATGCACAGGGCTGAACGGAGCCTGTCAGCTGCACTGATCACACATCTGCTCACATCCTGAACAAGCCTGGCAGCCAGGAAGGGGAGGCTGTTCCCTACATTTCTCCCTGCTTTCAGCCTCAAGCAGAGCAAGAGCACCAGATCAGGCTGAGCTGCTCAGCTCAGCATCCCATGCCTCATGAAAACCAAATCTCAACTACTTTAAGCTCTGCTGCAGATGGCACCAGACTCCCTTGGGCATATCTTTTTCTTCTGCGTCCCGGGCAAGCCAGTATAACCAGTGTCATCAGTACAGCTGGAAAAGAAGAAGCAAAGACAGCAGGGAAGCAGCACCTTCTCTTGCAGCCTTGCTTGATTTTGTGCTCTCGTACTAAGCCCCTGGATACTCCCATCTGGCCAGCACAATGTGCTGCAACGACATTAAAAGCTTTCATGTCCCAAAGCTGAAACCAAAAGCTCCAATGTGTTTTGCTTCAACTGCTTACCTCTATTCCCCTCAAGGCAGTTACTGGGCATGTATTCATCCTCTCAGAGCTCTACATTTCAGCACCTATCACAAGCAATTTAAGCTGAGGAAGCCCAGACAAGTAACTGCATCACCCTGTTGCCCTTCTAATGTAGGAGCAAAACTAACAGTGCAGTATTAGTGTGCTACAAAAAGTAAGTTACAGCTAAAACAGCTCCAATATGCTCTGTAGAGGGCAGCTATCAGCTCCAAGTAATGTTCAGATCTATTCTTCCCATGTATTGATGCTTATGTCAAGTACAGTAAATTCTTAGAATCTTCCACTACCGAGAGCTGTTTAACTGAAATATATGAGTGAGTCTTACAAGCTGAGAAAGTGATAAATAATTATGCTTTCATCTAAAATGGCAACGGCAAATTATCAAACTGAACACATAATACTGATTTTTCACCTATTTGCAAAAAAAAAAAGTTCTTTTTAAGCTGGTTTGAGTGAGTATGCTATTAAAACGAGTGTAATGTAACTGCTTTATCAGTGACATCGTTGAGAGAGCCCGGTGCATAATACAGCTGCTCTTTTCTGCTATTAATTGCTAGGTCTAATAGTTCTTTCCTTGCAACAAATGCAAGGCTTCATTTTCAAAATCTCAGGTTTTGCTTGAAGATCTATCTTGTCTTTTAACCTCATCTTAAGTTAAGCCTTGTAAAATGTCTGATGAACAGCATGGGCAATCATTTCCTTCACATTCTTAAAAAAGCTGAAATTGGAATAGTATGCCTTTAGGGAAATACTAAGAGTTTAAAATATGCCTGTGCAGCATATCCATAGATTTTTATAATGCATTTCAAATCATTTCCACATTGTAAGATAGGCTTTGCAAGCTATCATCACACATGAAAGCTGGTGAAGAAAAAGTAATAAAAATACTGTAGCAAGAAAAGGAAAATGATGCCTGTCTCTGCATTTCCTGACATTTGACTTCTCCTATATAACAGCAACAATCAAAATATTGCAGTAATTTACCCATTTGCTGCACTTTACTGGCAGCAGAGGGTGCATCTGTGATCACACTCACTTTCCCCCCTCATCTCTACCTCCCCATCTGAAGTTGGACATATTCAGGTGACTGCAACACTCTTGATAAGAGCTAATTAGCCAGCACGCTGATGAGCAGATCTTTCCCACCAGGTGCCAAGCAGAAACCTCCCAGTCAGTCTTCTGGCAATAGGGAAGCCAAGCAAGCAGCTCGGTACAGCCCAGAGAGAGAAACAGACTCAGCACCACTGCCTCACTCACTGTCCCTGCTCCTCGCACAGGCTCTATATTACAACACAGAGCTGCAAGATGCTGTATCATACTGCTCTGTGGGGAAACAACACAGTAAGCTCAGGATGGAGAACTGAATGTCAGGTCTAAACAGAGGTATGTCCTGAAAGCCTACACGAAGCCAAAGCCATGTCCCAGCACTGCTCTGAACAGGTGGCAGATGACACCCACTACAGCTTGCTGCAGTTTGTGGTGTCCCTCCCCACTCTTGGCAGTTCTTGTGTATTTGTCAGTAATTGCCAAAAGTAACAACTGAAGCTTGATGTGACAGCTGAGAAGCACTTGGGGCCAGATTGTGGACTTGTTAGTCACGCTGCTGAGGAGTCCCTTGCACAAATGGCTTTGCTCAAGTGTGACTCCCTTAATAAATGAATCATCCATCAACTGCTGTCTACTCAAGCTTAAATACTTCTCTTTCTGCTGTACGTCCTCTCCCCATGGTGGAGAGGACCACTTTGGCTAACGGGATACATGCAGAACTTCAGGGCCTGATCAGATGTACAGAACAGTCACTGATGCCAGATGATGCAATCCCAAAGCTGCTGTGCTTGGACTTGCTCCCATTCATTAGTAAGTCCTGTTTGGATTCCTACTGGTCTGATGTTGCATGTGTAGGTACAATCCTGGTCCACCTGCAGATGCACGAACACACTGGAACCACAAGATGCCTAGCATCCCCCATGACGATGCTGTTGACTTGGCAGTTCCCCAAGATGTCTGCAGGACTCATTTGGGAAGTACAGCTTGCTGGACACAAGTGTCCCTATCCAGTGAGCAAGGTAGCCCTGCCAACTCAACCCTGGCAACCTTCTTGGCTCTCTGTTTGGTGATCCTGGCTCCTCGTACGGTGATTTTATGTATGTAAAACTCTATTACTCTGTTTTTATGCTTCTGGAGTCAGAGAAACTAAGAGACGAAGAGACTCCTTCCTTTCCCGATTCAGTTTATTTTCTTCTTATCTGCCCTTGTGTCACTTGCATTTATGTCTCTAGTTTTCTTGTTTTCTTTCCTTTCTTTTATCTGGCTTCTTTTAGCTATTCAGTATAAACTCTGCAATACACAGCTATCAGTATTGCAGTGTGATTTGGTGGGCTCTTCTGTTCAACTGCAAACACAATCCTTACCCTATTTAAAAGCTCTTTTTTCAGATCAATGGAAACATGATTCTTCTTTGGAAGACAACCCTGGAATGAGAAAAGAAACTGCTTTTTCTAGTTTTCTGTTGGATTACCGTAAGGGATTAACAGAAATACATAAGTTTTATCGGTGCTAAACCTGGATTTCTTTCACGTTCAAATACTGTAAGGAAGTCTCGGCAGGAGATGAATAGAACACAGAGGCTGAACATTTTTATTTGATGACTTAAGTGAGTAACTAAATCCAACATAGATTTGAGTTCTAATGCCATGAGCTTTCATTATGTCAAGGGTTTAAATAATAAATAACTCATTAAATGTACCCTAGATGAAAGTGTTTATAAGTGGTCTTTAAATTTGTGAACACTGAATTGATCAACAGCTTACTGCCGTGTATTCTAGTGTAAATATGGGTTGCTCAAGCTTTCGTGATTAATAAATTCTTGGTGGAAGTTACATTGAACATCCCAATTTACATATGTAGAGAATGTTTTCTTTGTCAATATTCTGTTTATACATTTTGTATTCATATCCCATCTACTAGAAAATTTGCTTGGCCAAAATTTAATTTTTACTTACTGAATGCCAGTGGGTGTTTCTTCTTCAGCAGGTAAGAATTAACCAGTTACCTCTGTCATAATTCAATCGCTCACTCTCAACATGAGTTTGTACACTGAAAGATCTCTTCAGTTAGGAAGATATCATTTTATAAATATCCATAACAAAAAAGCCCACCAAGTTTGCAACTGAATATGATGTTAACTCGGTGTTTCCCACATCACAGCAATAACACATGATGGGGAATGAAGAAATCCTGTTATTAGACAGCTCAGATATTTTCTTCAAAATCTAGTACCACATCATCAGTACAGCAAGGAAGGAGACTGAGAGATAAATGCATATTAGACTACAAGACAGGTACCTTTGTTTTTTAGTTTCTGTATTAATTCAATAAAGATAATTTTCTTAGTTTATATAGTAAGTGCCTTCCAATATTCAATTGTGAGAATCATTCTCCCTCTGCCTCCTTCCCCAGTTGCAGCTCCTCTATACCCTTTTCACATGGAATTGATATAACTGAAAACACAACTTGCTTATAAAGTTGACTATGTGATTTGATAAAACTTGACAAAAGTAGATGCACTTCAAGAACAAAGTGATCATTGACATAATTTTATCTAAAGATTCACGAAGTCAGATACCCTAAATAATTATAGACTCAGTGAACATTCTGAATCTGTGTAATAAAACATTGCTGTAATTGAGACAGTTTTCCCACTGTTGAGCTGAAGCTACTTGAACAGAGAATCTCTCATGTATGTATTTCAAATAATGCTGCACTACCTAGTTTCCAATGTCTTAGATTGGTATGTACTACTTATACCTTCCTAACTTGGAAATAAACAGACACCCAGATTGAGGCATGGCCCAACATTTCCTTAAGTAACAACTGTTTGGAAAAAGGAAAATAAAAAAGTACAATGAAATAAGGGCTGTGAATAACTCTGTGATGGTTGGTTGACCAAATCACAAATACTAGAAAACAAGAACACTTCTATGCACTTCTATGAACCAAAGAAGTTTAAGAAACTTAGGTGATAAAAAGCTGAAATATTTCACAGCACCTTAGGTAGTAAGGAATACTAGGTAAGCTTCTAGGGTTACAAAGAATGTGAAGTCTTGAAATAGTACTTCTGAAAACACTCCTTCATCTCGTAATACTATTTCTCTACAAGCAATAAAACATCTAAGAAAATGCATTCTTGGAATTCAATGTACATTTATCATATATCATGCTAAAATACTGTAAGCTGCAAGATCCCTTAATTCCAGAAGCTCAGTGGCAAGATGGCAAATTCAATGACTTTCTGAGAGTGTTCCTTTTAGAGAAGAGGAGTTGGAAATAGCACTGAAAGGTAAGACATGGAAAAGTGCACCTCAGCACACTTCAATGTGATGCTGAATTAAGGGTTCAGAGAGAGAGCTTAAGTAAATAAACTTTCACTACTTTTCTGCGTTTCAAAAAAACAAACACCATGAGCCATGGCGCTAAAGAGAAGACCTCACAATGTATCAGATGCCAATGCAATTTTCAAATGTTATGCCACCACCGCTTTCAGAAAACCTGTGAGCTTTCTGATGATGGGACAGAATACAAACAACTTTCTCCCTTCAGCACAAAGCATCTGCCAAGTTTATGGTAACAGATAGGCTGGCCTCAGCTGACAACTCATCAACTGAAGCTGTGCTTGTCTCATTGCCTGTGATGCTCAACAACATGCTGGGCCGCAGGTAAGAACCACTCTCAAAGTAACAATCTGAGGACAATGCATGATTCCACGGAGGAGCAAGTGAGAGGCAGGAGATGGCAGCACTCAGCAGGTACCAGTGGTCACTTTGTCTGAAATGGGATCAGTCAGCAAACATGGCACTGCTGTGGTTTAACAGAGGGTTGCTGCAACAAAGGAATCTCACTCATGGCACTATTACAACAACACTGCTAGCAAAATGTGAACTACACCTCTGAAATTTGTGTTTAATAGAATTAATGGCTCTAGGAGGGATGACCACAGGAGGTACTACACTAGGAAGCAGTGTAAAAAGACTTCACTTAATAGCAGATCTGTAGTCCAAACAATGCAAGTTTCAAAAACAGAACAGCACTGAGACCTTCATCTGACACCAACTGAACATTTGTTTTCATGCCATTTCCAGATTTTGTTTCCTTTTTTTCCCCCCAGGATACCTCATAGAATCACAATACCCTGAGTTGGAAGGGATCCGTACAGATCAACGAATACAACTCCATCTCTCACAAACCCCCCTGAGGTGCCCAGCTACTGTGCGCCACACAATCTGTGCAACAAGGTGAGGAGGGCTGGTGATCACAGGGATGACTGAATACTTACTGCTCATCTGTTCAGCATCTGGTACAAACTCCAACATGTGGAACAAGTCAGATCAGAGATGATAGTATGAACTACGAGAAGCTGCAGCTGGGCATGTGTTTTGCAGTCTCCCCTGGACAATGAGGTATTTTTTTTTTCTTATTTTTTTTTCCCTGCAGATTAGAAATAACTTTCTGATGTAATTATAGCTTGAAGGAGGAAAAGAAGTCTCTGCGCTATCAGCTGCACAGCTCTTCCACGCTCCCATGACCCTTTTCTTTTCAAAAGAGAACTTAATCCCTTTAAAGTTAAATGCTAATGGTCATTTTCTTTTAGAGCCTCTGCTCTGAGCATGAGGTTGCCAATTTGTCAGGAAACTCACTGTTTAAACTAAAACTCTTGACACAATTTATGTATTCTTTTTACCCTTTCTGAAGTCATAGCAGTGATCAGAAGTGTTGGCAATTCCAGTCACTCCGGAAAACAGATGAAGTATGGACTGGCCATGCAGGAACCAAGATGATTCAGATTTATTTTGTTCTGTTTTGTTGCTCTGGAAAGAATCCTTCTAATGCCAAAAGACATTACAGCCACCAATTTATCTGAAGCCCCCTGAAAATAGTCCATTAGCTCTGAAGTTCAGACAAAAGCTGCTGCAAACATTATCTCCCATGAGTTCCTGATACTATCATCTGTAAAATAGAAATTACAGGCTATCCTTCCTAAACTCCTGGCTCTGTACTACAAATGTTATCACTGCATTTATTTGTGGCTCATGTTCTCTAGTAGTGTTCACTATTTCCTTTCTGGAGAAATAGCTAATGACATTAGCAGTATTGAAAAGAAAAGTGTATGTTATGAAAAAATTAACAAGGTAAGTCCTGCCTTAATAACATCAGTGCTCGTGAGCTGCCGTCTCCAAAATAATCATCTGTCAAAGCTTCAATGTGATCTGCATTTGTGTTAGCAGTAAAGGAATCCAGTGGTTTTCTGCTTCCTGAATGATGGTGATAAATTGTTACTTTTGCTTACTGAAAGTGTGAAAATTTACAGGACTGACAGTAAACTCAGAAAAGTAAACAGCTTCTTTCAGGTCACAACAGTGTCTGGATTTACTGTCAGTCTCTGTTAGTCACTAAATCACATATACAAATCAAAATGAAAGAAAAATATGTCATATTTTACTCTGCAGAGCATCTCTTGAAGCTGTGTGTGCGTTCTGACACACACAACCCTCAATGCTGTATCTCTGTGATGGTTGTTGCCAAGTCATTGTTAATTGTTGTGGAGGAACGCTGTTAGCTTTGTCATTCTCTGAACCTCAGAAGAGGAGAATTTAATGAAAAACAGACATTAAAAAGATACTTAGACATAGCATTCAAAAGCACTAAACATCCAGCTGGCTTCTGATGCCCAGCTCTGACACTGCATACCTCCTCTCGATGTCACACGTTTGAAGAATAGCGTCACGTGTGATGAAGACAACAGCCAGTGCTATTAAAATGAATTTCAGTTCCAGATCCTAGTCTCCCTCTTCATTTCAAGTATTGCTTTGTGCCACATTACGGAAGACTTACTCAAAAATCCAAGTACTTTTCAATTACAATGAATATCTGCTTATTATAAACTTCCATATGAAGGAATAAGGTTGCTGATGTTAAGCAGCAACACAAGTGTTATATTTACATGTTCCCATCATGGCATAACTTGGAAAAACTAGACCTTGCTGTTCCCTTAAAACAACCCTAACGAAAGCTGCAACTAACACTGAGGATGGACTGCTAGGACAGCACCTAGCACATGCCATATTTGTTCACGCGTCTGCAGCATTCCCAACATGACAGGCGGCAGGCAATGCACTTCAAGGACAAACATGCTGGGGGCTCACTGCTAATCTGGCTGGAAAGCCATAGGCCTGCAGGCAGTGCCCTGGGGCATGCTGCTGTGCAGAAGTAAGGAGAAGACAGCCCTGCCAGGCAGAGCGGGACGGGAGGCTTCTCAGGGCTGACAGCTCCCACACCAGAAACACAGTCACAGAATATCCAGAGCTGGAAGTGACCCACAAGGATCACAGAGTCCAACTCCTGCCTCCACAGCGCACCACCCAAAATTCAAACCCAAGTGTCTGAGTGGTGTCCAAACTATCCACGAACTCCAGCAGCTCAGCAACTGTTCCAGGGCCCAACCCCCCCCCTCTTGGGGGAAGAGTGAGATTGCAGCCCTCAACACCTTTCATGTCTTTCCCACTCTAAACAATTGGCTGCTCAGCTTGTTTAGTGCCAAAGCCTGTCTCACCTAACCACTGTGCCACCCACAACTATCTGCTCTAATGCTGCCTGTAGCCACAAGCAGTAAGCTAGCAGTCTTGAGCTTTTAGGCCTGGAAGCCATGAGGTGCTAGCATGGGATGGAAGGACAGACAAAATCCCTGCCTGGGGCAGTAAGCCATCAGAGCTGCCCAGGTCAACCGCACTGCCTCTCCCAGTTCTGAGATGGTCCTGGAAATCCTGCAACTCTGGGAAGCACATGAGGTGAGTTAGCTTCTGAATGGTGTTTGTTAAGTATAAGTATGAAGCAGTATTCAGAAGGATGCGCAGGCTCTCCAAGCCAATCTTGGAGATGAACAGATTTGTATTACCAGCTGGCCTTTAAATACACATGAGATTTTTTTAATATCCACAAAACCTTGAAGAGTGATTTTTTTAAGCTGATCTGAAAAAAAAACAAAAAACAAAACAAAACAAAAAAAACCCCTGAATCTCCTAAGCACTTAAATACAGGTTTAAAGTCAGGCATTGATTTCACTGTCAAAGATGACAATGACATTTAAATGTCTGCTTAGGAACAAAGTCCTGATTTGGACAGATTTATCCAATGAAAACAGTTGGCTCCCCACTGAGAAGAGTGTGAAAGTTAAGCAGGAACCTTGAAGTCTGTGAAAGGAACAATGGCTGCTGTCCTGCATGATATGCATTTAACATATGTTGTGTCCTCAGGCAGCTCCAGATGAACTTAGTCCCATCTGGCATGGAAGAGAAAATAATACTGATTTTAAAAGAGCAAGGAGATGGTTCAGGCTCTGGTCTTCAGGGAACTTTGGTTGTTGGCTCAGGTACAGCAGGGAATGTAACTGCAAGGTGGGCTGGTGTCACTCAGCTAACTTGGGTGCTACTGGCATCAAGCACATATGAACAGTGGCATTCAGAAGTATGGATCACCCTTGAGTTTAAGCATAATCTGTAGAGAAACCCTACCTTTCTTGCCAAGCAAGAGAAAACCAGCAGTGTTTAGAGAAGTACACAGTGATCACACCTATTACAGACTAGCTCCTTTCCTACCTTTTCTGTCACAGTCTTAATACCAAAAAGTAAACAGAAAATACTGATCCAGGCTGGGATTTCTATTTGCTTTTGCAAAGAAAATTCAGTTGGTAATCTTTTTTTTTTTTTCCTGATTAAATTATGAGTGCAAAGTTGTGCTTCTAAAACAACTGCTCCTCCTGTCTACTTAAATGGCAGCTTCTGCCATCTTACCACAACTTCCCTCGTGTGGGCCACACAGAAGGGTGTTTTCTTCCCACTCCTTTGCCTGGACGTGACTTATGGCACTGAGCCTGCATTTGCAACATTCTGAACCATCATCACCTTTTCCCAGAGCTTGTAACGCAAGGATGCCACCTTCACATGGCAGAAAACTCAGCACTCCTGGGATGCTGCCTTAAGTTGTGCCTCAGGCAGTTAGGCACTGGCTTCTGATGCTATGACTTCAGCTACACAATCAAACGCAGACAGAGTCAGCTTATACTTTCTACTGTTTTAGGTAAGCATTGCAATACTCCACAAATCAAACTAGCAGTGATGCACGAGCTACAAGTAACAGAAATGCTCAAGAGCATAGAACTTCCCCGAAAACTGTCACCGGGTGAACAATAGATAGATATTACCCCACGTGAACTCTGCAGAGCATTTTGACTAGTAATAAATACATAAAGTAATAAATAAACACATTAACCTCTTTCCCCCCCATTCCCCCCCTTATCTTTTCCCTCTTTGGAGTGGGAAGCTTCTCCAAAAGCCAAGTTAAGCCTCTACAGAGGATCGCCTCTCACACCATACGGGCTGCACCACAAGAGCCGCTATCTAATCTCAGCCCCGCAACTCCGCACGGCAAACCACGCCGCGCTCTCAACTTCGCTCTCACCGCCGTCTCCTGTGCGAGGAGAAGATGCTCGTGCGCCGCCACCACAGGGAAAGAACGCTGGAAGGGGGAGAGGGCGCAGGACGGCTCCGGCAGCCCCGAAACCGGCGCGAATTCCCTACGCCGGACCGCTCCCCGCGCCCCGACCCAGCAGGGCTGCCGGGATGCGGGCACAGCGCTGCATCCCCTCCTCCCCACCTCCAGTCTCCTTACCGGGCTCCGCCGGGGGAACTCTCCCAGCACGATGCTGACCACGGGGATGCGCAGCGCCGCCGAGACGAAGTCCAGCTCCAGCATCTCCCCGCGGCTCTGCGGGAAGGCGAGGATGGCGGAGACCCCCTGCACCACCACGGTGTGGCAGAGGCTCTGCAGGAAGGAGACGGGGTCGTTGCTCCACGAAGCGCTGGGGGAAGAGAAGGGGAATAGGGGCAGGTCGCCCAGCCCCGCCTCGATCGCCATCACCACCTCCAGGGACAGGTTGTAGGGCAGCAGCCCGGCCACGCCGTTGAGGTTCGCCACGGCCAGCAGCAGCGCGTCCCGCGGCGAGGGAGCGGGGCCCGGCCGCCGCTCCCCGCCGCCCCCCGGCCGGCGGCCCCGAGCCCCCGCCGCAACCTCCCCCTCGGGGCCGCCGCCCGCCGCCTCCCCGCTCCAAGCCGTTGCAGGGGCGCGGGGCTGCAGGTGGGTGGCCCCCACCCTGACGGTGTGCCCGATGCGCCGCAGGATCTGGCAAGGCTGCGGGTGGGACGCGGAGCCGGGCACCGCCGCCAGCACCAGGGCGCAGGGCGGCAGCAGCAGCAGGCACGCCCGGCCCAGGAGCCCGCGCACCCCTGGCCGACACATGGCCCGCCGCCGCCGCCCGCCGCCTCCCCCGGCTCCGGCTCCGGCCCACCCCGCCTCAGCCGCCCCGCGCGCGGCCGGCAGCGGCATCAGCCGCGGCGGGCGAACCCGGCGCAGAGCCGCCCCCGCCGCCGCCCATGGGGCCCCGCCGCCGCGCCCCCGCCCCGGGGCCGGAGGGAGTGGGGGGGGCTCAGCCCCCGGCCCGCCCCTCGCGGAGCCCGGGCTGCAGCCGGACGGCCCCGGGGCGGCCCCCGCGGCGCCTCCGGAGCGGTTCCTCGCGCGGTGCCTCTCCCCGTGCCGTCCTCCGGCCGTCTGCCAGCACGGCTCCGCTCCGCAGCCCCCGGCGCGCTGCCCTGCCCGGCTCCGGAGAGAGCGAGAAAAGTTGCCGGGCGGCGGGGCTGCGGGCGGTCGCTGGGCTGCGCTGCGCTCCCACCGGGAGGGACGGCGAGCGGCTCCTCCCCGGGCAGCCGGGACTTGTAGTCGCCGCCGCCCCCGCCGGCAGGGAGTCGTCCGCCCCGCGGGAGGATGGGGTGGTGCGGGGAGCGCCCGCTCCCTCCCCCGGGGGCACGTCCCGGGACGGCCCCGACGGACGGCGCCGAGCGCCGCAAGAGGGGGAAGGGCGAGCGGGAGACGGTAGGGCGCGGAGCTGGGGGTGTCAGCGCCCGGCCCCCCCCGCGGGCGCACCTCGGGAGCAGCGCCGAGTATCTCCGTCTGCGTGCGACCGCTCCGCCAACGCGTGTTGTTCAGCGCGTGGGACCCGAGCGCTGCGCTCAGCGAGGCGTGAGCGCTTTCTCCAGTTATTTCTATGACAGAACACCTTTCTCCCGGGAGAAAACAGAGCGGAGATGCGCGTTTGCATACGCGTCTGCAGGGAACTGGGGAAAGTCCCCGCTTCGCCTCTGAGCCGCTAATTTGGTTCAGAGCTGCGCGAGTCCGAGGTGCGATTGCCCCGCCGTGCGTCCGCGCTCCGTACTCAGCCCCAGGACCCAGGAGGGGATGCTCCCAGGTCCGTGCTGACCCGCTGCCTCCTCCTGCGCCCAGAACTCCGCTCCTGGAAGGGTCGGAAATCGCCCTGCAGCCTCAGCTCACCTCCCCCCGCCTCACAGTTAGCGTAAAGAGCTTTATCGCTGAATGTTCACCTTCTTTCCCGCTTCCTTTTTTTTTTTTTTTTTTTTTTTTTTTTTTTTTTTAGATTTACTCCCAGAGTTATACACTCCCTTTCTTTTGTTTTAACTTTTTTTTTTTTAAAATATTTAATTGACAGGCAAAAAATCTACGTCCAAAGGAAACACTCTGATGTGTTATAAAAAGGATGTGATCTTGTGTTATAAAAAGGATGTGGTCTTTGCCCTCTTACGGGTCAGTGAGGCTCTGGCATAGGTGGCCCAGTGAGGAGGTGGATGCCCCATCCCTAGAGACACTCAAGGTCAGTCTGGCTGAGGCTCTGAGCACCTGATGGAAGTGCTAATATAATTCTGCAACACGTATTTAAATCCGTCCTCTGTGAGAGGAGTCCACCCCAGGTGTACGCAACACTCAGTGTAAGGTCTTAGCAAGGTCTTACTGATATTTCTGCATTTCTACAAAAACTGTTTCACCTCTTACGCCCTCAGATCCATCACTTCATTCCCATATGCCACTTCCCATTGCCAAACTGAGTGTCAGAGCCCTGCTTCTTTCATACTGCACCTTTAGACTCATGTGTGGCTGCATGCTGGGGAGCCACAAACGGCAGAGTGGTGTGCATGCCAATATGCACTGCTGCCTCTAATAGTGAGATAGTCTTATGTTAAAGGAGATTCATTGATCCTCTTTCCCTTTCCTTCTTCTGGTCATAGAATCACATTTTTTCTTGGCATTTTTATCTCTGCTCAACTCTTTCCTCACCATTTTTGAAGGAATGGATCACAAAGGCTCCTCATTTGTCAATAACGAATTATTGGCTGGGAGAACTGGCTTTGAATATAGAAAATTTCACATCGCGCAGAGAAAAATGATGTATTTTTTTATTTACTTCCCCCCCCCCCCCCCCCATGGCCACAACAGCTGGCTTTTAGAGTTAACTGTATTTGCATCCATTTTCTCAGGTTTGGAAATGCCTGCTTAGCACGTAATTTCTCTGCTGGATAGCTCAGTAATAACCAATTGTCACTGGGTCATGCAGCATTGGCTCCAGTGTGAGAGAGGATGTTTCTGTGGGCCACAAGTGGAACCAGCAAGTCTTTTAGACTGTGTGATTTCTAGCCTAAGGTTTAAAGTAATTAGGTGACAGAAGTACATGGGCTGAAGTTTGGTTACTGGATAAAATGCATCATTTTATCCGTTTTAGAAGAAACAATAACTCTTAACAGACAGCCTAAATTGCTGTTTATTTGAAACTTCATTGGAGTGGATCTTTGTCAGGTTGTGCTAGTTAAAAAATCAAGCTTCTCAGAAAACGTCATCAAGCTCAATATTGGAAAAGCTCTGAAAATTACAGAAGAATTTAATTAAGAATTGGAAATCAGTGTATCCATTTGTCTGTTTGTGGATGATTTCAGAGCAGGTGCCAATTCCTTGGTGACTGTGGGTACCAGGGCTGGGACTTCTGTTGTAAGTAATTCCTGGTGCAGAGCTCGTTTCCAAGCACTTCACTGCAAGTGTCCACACACAGAAACTTCAGCAGAGCACAGTGGGCAGACTGCTATGAACGGGCTGCCCAGGGAAGCAGTGGAGTCTCTGTCCATGAAGGTGCTCAAGAAATGTGTGGATGTGGCACTGAGGCACATGGTGAGTGGGCATGGTGGGAGGAAGGGCGACTATAGGACTGGATGATCTTAGTGATCTTTCCAACCTTAATGATTCTATGATTGTTTTGACTTAGATGACTTTAGCACTGTACAGACTTTGCAGCAAATTTTTACTGGTTTTCTTTGTAGCCTTAATTTTTACTCAGATACTCCTGATTATTAATAAAGTTTTATACAAAACCAATGGCTTACTCATGGGCTTGACTGAAGAATGCTCTAACCCTTACATGTGCTGTTCTTTAAGAGGCTGAAATATTTGTAGAAATTGGTCTGAGAAAGGATACAAACTTTGACAGAGTGTACACACGCAGTGTTTGGAAAGTTGTACAATCAATTTTTGCATGACTTTATTTGCATAAATATGCATGTGGAAAAGAGGCACAACATTTTTGGTTTGATAAAATGCTCAAATGGCACCCTGCTTTTTAGCTGTCCCTCTTCCAAAGCAGAATAATTTTAAAATTTTGACAGGTGATTGATTTGCTTTTTTCATCTCCAGCCTCAGAACTGCCTTCTGCTTTCCCCTTTCTCATGGGGACTCAGCCACAGCATCTGCTCTGCTCTCCCTTCCTAGCTGAAATAGGACCAGGCAGATCAGTGCAGGCCCGCTCTGAGTCAGCCATCCCCTGCACACAGCACTGGTGGCGCTGCCTGCTGTGGAGCTGCAACCAAAGAAAGCACCCTGCCTCCATCCCTTAAAGCTGGGGAGAACCCGTCAGCAATGAAAAATGCATTGGGGGAAATGTGATTAAAATCACTGCTCATGTTTCTCTTGCTGTTACTTCTTCAGTTGCTTGGTTCATTGTCATTTCTTTCTTTGTGTTCTGGGATGCAGAACAATTGTCCTCTGTGTATCATGGCATCCTTCTGCAAGGCCTGTTCCCTCCAAGCAACACAGCCTGCTTGGAATAAGGCAGGCTGCTTGCACTTGGGCACTTGGTATAGTGTGAGAGCCCTATGCTTCTACTTGTGTTCATTCACCCCTTTTTTGAGAATGCTGAAATCACCATCTGAGATGCAGGGTATCACACGCTACCTCTATCCCTGGAGTGGGTAAGAGACCTATTATTTATGGGTCAGTCTGTCAGTCTGCAATGAAATTCTTTGAAATTTTTTTTTTTATTACTTTTTTTTCCCCCAGTGATGATAACCATCATTGAGAAATGCGAATTAGGGAAAAGCCTGGCACAAGCTGCCCAGAGGCTGTGGAGTCTCCTCCTTGGAGGTCCCCAAAAGCCACCAGGACATGGTCACCGTGCTCCAGGTATCCCTGCTGGAGAAGAGGCTGGATCGGTGGACACAGAGGTCTCTGCCAACCTCTGGGATTCTGGGAAATATTCATGTAAAATTAATGTTTCTCACCAACGAAGAGTAAATTACTTTTTTTTCTATTTAGACGTCCAAATTTATCTAAATACAGACATTTCAAAATGCCATTTTTTCATTTTAATTACCATTTTAAGATGGAAAAGAAGAGGCAAAATAAAAATGTTGGTGTTTTTTAGATTCTTCCCTCCACAAATCTTTTTCCAACCAGTATTTATGAGCTTGCAGATACCTTCAGATACCCAAAACTTCATTAAACATGTTAAGTAGGCTATTATGCTTGAAAAGCTTTGCATTGCCCTAGTGCTGGCCTGGTATGAACCTACAGTGCATGGCCGCTCCAGATTTATACCTGCAGATTTCCTGATGTTGACAGGCTTGCTGTTGGCTCCTGACCATCTCTCTAAAATGGAAGTGACGCTCACAAGTCAGGCCAAAGTATTGAGGTGCCTACAGTGAGCTCAGCTCTTACTGTGAGACAGATCATTTTCTTTTGCCAGAAGGGGGAAGTGCAAGTATCCTTGCAGGTGCTCTGTTAATGTGAGTGATCCAATGATTCGTTTTACTGCTCCTTGGTGGAGGTGGTGGTGTATATCTTCCCAAACAAGCAGCTATAAAACCTTCATGAGATCCCCAGTTGCCATGTATTATTTTCATGCTATATGTTTTGAGTTTGGTGTTTCGTCATGTTTTCTTTCTTGCTGGTCTGCCTGCAGCCCCCCTCGTTTTCTCTCCATTGAGATACATTAAACCTGGGCAAAGCCATAACTAGTACCAAAGCACCCTAATAATCTAGTTGAGTACTAAGCCTGTGGATATGACTCCCTGAGGTTTCTTCCACTGCCTGGAGCTGCTTTTGTTTTTGTCTCCAGCAAGGAATGTGCCCACCACTGCTTATAGCAGCACAGTGTATAGCACAGAGAGAGAGGCTTTAGGAGACCCTTGGTTTAGAGGGATGCCTTTCTGAGGATTCAAGGGCTGGTTTAATATAAAGCCTCCTGCAGTCTTCTGAGTCCTGGAGTTATTGAATCATACAATTGTTTGAATTGGAAGGGACCCTTAAAGATCATCTAGCCCAACTGCCCTGCAATGTATACGAACACCTACAGCTAGATCAGATGTTCAAAGCCCAGTCCAGCCTGGCCTTATGCATCTTCAGGGATTGGGCTTCCACCACATCGCTGGACAACTTATTCCAGTACTTCTCTACACTTACTGTAAAAAACTTTTTTCCCCCCCTTTTCTTTATATCCAATCTAAATCTCCCCTCTTTAAGTTTGAAACCATTTCCCCTTGTTCTGTCACCACAGATCCTACTAAGGTCTGTCTTCTTTCCTGCAGCTCCCCTTTAGATACAGAAAGGCTGCTCCCAGGTCTCCCCGGAGTCTTCTCCAGGCTGAACAGCCCCAGCTCTCTCAGTCTGTCCTTGGAAGAGAGGTGTTCTGTCCTTTGGATCATTTTTGTGGCCCTTTTGTGGCCCACTCCTGTACTGAAGACTCCACATCTGGATGTAGTGGTCCAGGCGAGGTCTCTCCATCAAAGAGTAGAGGGGCAGGATCACCTCCCTCGACTTGCTGACCGTGGGCCTCTTAAATTCTATCAAAAAACCCCACTGTGTGCCAGAGATGTGTCAGAACTGAGTCAAAGAGGAAGAACATCATCCACAGGGAGTCATTAAGTAGGAAAAGTCATCCCCACTGCTGGCCAGCTTCTCTTCTGTGCTGGCAAGCCCTGAGTAGAGAGCACAGGAATGGCTCTGAGTGTGTAGTGTGCTTGTGTTCATATGCTACTGCTTTGCATGCAGTGACTTTTTTCTGGCTTTTTGTCAGCAGACAGGCAGGTGTTCCCTCTTCCAATTGTTCTTTCATGGTGAGAGGTTTTCTATACCCTCACTAAGGGTATTTCTCACGAAAACTGGTAGCCATTGGACCCATGTAGGACCAATCTGGATTTAATGCAACTTTGTCTGTATACTTTTGCATCTGTATTCCAGGACGACAGCCGTCTTTGTGAAAAACTGAGGAAGTGACAAGAGGAAAAAGAGAAAATGCTCTCTGAAGTCCATATTGAAATTGCGGGCAATGTCAATGTCATTTGAGTAGGGAGGTCAGACAGGCACCTTACCTCCTAACAGAGCAAATGCATCATTTTTAAGAAAATGTCAGTGCTGATTTGCAGGCATTATGGTGTCCTCTGCATTGCACGATTTCCCCACACCCCTGCTCCAAATATATGGTTATTATGGGCTGTGTGCAACCTTTGTGCTGTTTTGATTCATTTCAGAAGGCCACTTAGTGTAAATGCTCAGTAAAGATGAAGGAAGACCGTTTGACTTTCAGGCAAAGTCTTCAATTTCTACCTCAGGAGGAGGGCACCCCCCACCTGGCCCTGAAAGGATCACATATTTTTTGCTGCCTCTGGTCTTAGAGATGGGAAAGAGATGGGAGGAGAGAGATATCACAGGTGTTTATCGCAGTTACATGGTAAGAGTTGTGTTAAAACAGGAAAAGACTGCATAAGCGAGTCTAGAAAGGCCACAACAGCATCTGTGTAAGAGATAATTCACCCAATTTATCCAGCTAAACAGTTCTGTCAAGTTTACCAAGGGCTGCAAAACTGGCAAACTGCCTCATCTCCTGTGCAGTGGCATCGTGGGCTTAACCCTTCCACTTGCCTGTTGGAAGCACTGAATTTGCAAACCTCATGGCAGAAGGGAGAACCTTGTGCAAACTGTTGGCATTAATCACAATTTCCAATAGAGCAAAAGTGAGTTGGACAGGAGTCCCCTTGCCAGCTGCAGACATGACTGCCTTAGGCACGCCTGGGGCTGCACAGCCTAAAGGGGATGCACTTTAGGGATGTGCTTTGAGGGATGTGTTCTAGCAGGAGGAGCGCCAATCCCAGTCTCCAGCCAAGCTCCCTCCTCAGCTTCCATCAGAAGGGAGAACCTGCCTGGGGCTGTGTTCTTCATAGTTTTCATTGCACTCTCCTGTTTTAGTAATAGCAACCACACCTGTTGTTGGAGCCCCTGCCTGGTTCTAAGGGTGTTGGTCTCTCCAGCAACTTGCTTCTTTTGCATAGCATTATCTCACTGATGTGCATGTGGTTGTGACAGGTAATTGATTCCTTAAAAGATGCTTCTTGCTGAAATTTCCCTCAGGATGTGGCATACTGAGAAAAAAAGAAACAAAATCACACTGTTGTATGCACAGGCATTGTGCTGAGCTAGTGATTTGGGAGCCCCAAGGAGTGACCATGCACCTTGCTCACTCTGCTCACTTGTTCAGTAGAAAATGTCCCAGGAGGCACACGGGACATGTCAGCTGTGCATGTTTGGAGAAGGGCAATGAAGCAGTGGAGAAACTTATGAGGAGCAGCTGAGGGAAATGGGATTGTTCAGTCTGGAGAAGAGGAGACCTTAATCATCCTCTACAACTCCATGAAAGGAGGTTGTGATAAAATGGGAGGTTGGCCCTTTCTCCCAGGTAGGGGGAGATAAAATGAGACAGGGAATGAGAGAGATGTGATAGGATGTAATAGGATAAGAGGGAATGGTCTCAAGTTGCACCAGAGAGGATCAGGTTGGATATTAGGAAAATTTTTTTCTCAGAAAGAGTGGTCAGAAAGGGCTGCCCAGCAAGGTGGTGGAATCACTGTCCCTGGAGGTATTCAAGAAATGTGTGGATGCAGCACTTAGCAACATGGTCAATGAGCATGGTAGGACTGGATGACCTTAGTGGTCTTTTCCAACCTTAATGATTCTATGATTCTATTCAACCCATCTATTTGGATGAAATACCCTGATAAGGCCATGTTCATGAATGGAGATAAGAATCTTCTGCACTGAGAAGGAATTCAGCAGTTTGTTCCTACACATGTGGGCTCAACAGCAGGCAGGTGTGTAATCTGTGATGTTGTCTGAATTGCAATTAATTCCTCTTCAAAAGATACCAGGAGAAAAATAATCTGTGATGCATCTTAGTAAGTAAGCGTCTTAGGAAGCAAAACAATGGAAGAAGTTGGCAGGATTAGGCTCACATAGGAGATTACGGTGGCAAAAGGGAAATGACTGTAAAATGCTGACATGGGAGATAAAGTACAAGTGAGAATGGCATTCACCCAAGGTCATGTTTTTAGAAGGAAATAGATGAACTGGATGTGTGGCATTTGTTCAAGAGAACCTTTAAATAATGTGATGCTGGATGCCCTCTTAGTAAGGCAGTACAGAAGAAGCAATAGTTAAATCAGACGTGCATATGACAAATGACAAATGGATTTTGTCATGCTCCAGAAGCAACCTAAGAATGGGAGAATTTAAATACCTGCTAAAGGAAAGTGAAGTCTGATATATTTTTAAAAACAGAAGCTTCCTTTAACAATATGCTCATGAAAATCCAGAGTGCTACCGCCAGCACCAAATTACTCCCATTGCAGGAATGGGCTGCGTTGGAGTAAGCATAGGTATTTTTAGGTATTGATGGTTAGCAGGGGATAGACATATCCTATGAGAAGAATGACTAGAAATATCTCAGGGTTTATGATACAATCCTGGGCTTGGAGACTGTGGTGTGCCACAGCTACACTGTGTAGGTCCTTAATCAGTTTCAGTACCTTGTTATAAGATGCAGACTTCAGCACTGCTCTGACCCCTCGCAGTGTGACAAGCAAGTATCAAGGTGTACCCTTAAACATGGTGAGACAACACACTGTTGTGCATAAAAAGATTTTTAAAAAGGCAACATAATGACAACACATGGAATGAGACTTCATTTTTCTTGTGGCTGAAGCCTTGTGTGTTCCTACCCCTGGACAAATAGCCATGGAAAAAAAGTACAATAATAACTAATAGTTACTAATAAATACAATTATTACTAATAATTACTATTGATAGATGCTTTTTGTTAGAAGTATTGAAAAGGAAGCCTTTATCATTTATTATTAAGCCTTTATTATTAAAGAATGCTCTCCAGATAGCTTGAGTTTATTTTTATTTTCTTCATTTTAAAAGGATTTTTGTAAAAAGTGTGCTGGGTTGCTATGACCATAGACAGCTCAGATGGGAGGCTGCTAGTAGGAAGAATTGTCATGTGCTAGTTATCCATGGCAGAGCAGCTCCTCTAAGTGAGCTGATGTAAGGAAAGAAGAAATGTGCTATAAACCACGTGTGCCTCTAGGAATAATTGCGGAGTGCGCTGGTACTGTGAGCTCAGATGCTTTTCTTCCTTGCTTCTAATAAAGCAAAATTATGCTCTGTCCTTGACTCAACTTTCATTATTTGTCCCTACAACTGAAATGCTACCACTGTTTGTCCCTGCCCATTGACCCCTTAGGTGTACCGGTGCAGTTAGGCATGACACAGCAGGAGGAAGCTGGGCACTTCTGTGGGTTCGTCAGTGACAGCAGGCAACTTGGCCATTGGCTGCTCCAAACTTTGATGGAAAACTGCTTTTATTGTTGATGAGAAATGAAAAATGTGGAGACTCTTTGGAATGCAGATCAGATGCAGAGTGTTCGTTCGCTCCCACCTCAGACATCTCCTGCAGACAACAAGAACTGTGGAAATGTCACTTGGGAAGATATTATTGTAGTTGACACATTTCAATATAAACAGGAAAGATGTTCTAGCACCTCAGAGTCCGGGGTCTTCAGCAAAGAGGCTGACAGAAACTGAAATTTTGGCCAAATGCACATGAAAAGTTCAGAAACCAAGCCTAAACACATATATAGGAAGAAAAGCCCAGATCTTCTGGGAGGATCTTCAAAATTGTACGTTAGCCCTTGGCATAACTCAATGTCCTAAAGCTTTATTCACTTACTGGGGATATCTAATGTGGAAGCTGATGTGCTTAACTACTTGACTCGGCTAGGAGTTGAACAAATGACAAAGACAAAACCAGAAATGCATTTACTGTCCTCAAAAAATATCTGACATGACCTGGAGAGAGAACATTTCTCTCTAACAAAGGATTATAGGCATTGTGGAGTGGAGAAGAGAGAGCTAAGGAAATCCAATATTAGGCAGCCTCGTGACTTTTTTAGATTACTATGATCTCAGTCAACCAAAAATAGTAGGTGGTTTCTGCAAATTGTATTTTGAGGAAACCTTTCTGATTTCATTAGGCCTCAGGTTACTCAGGAGAGGGACCAGTTTTGTTTAATACAGTTCAGCTACTCCAGCTAGTCTGAATTCCATATTTTTCCCCCCCATCATTACTTACACAAATAAAATTAATACTTTTGTCCTTTGTTTGTTTTGTTTCTGCAGATATTCTATCAAATAAGGAAAATTCTGTACGGACAATGGAAATGTTTGAATATATTTGTAAAAAATAAATATTTCATCAGTTCAGGTCTGACAAGAGTCCTACAGGATACTGATTGGTTGCATGCTGCATGACTGCATCAAGCATTGCTAAAGTGGGAAGAAGAAAAAAACTAAAATATCCTTTGTTTCCTAAATACATACACACCTGATTGATTAAACGAATGAGTTCTATCTCAAATTCATATCTCACAGTTACAGTTTTGCAATCAGAAAGTTGTCCTGAGCCCTGTCTGCTTGATGAAACCTATCGTGCATTTGAATTCTGTCTATCAAACACTGGCAAGAAGCTGCCAGATAATGAATCTACCAGTTGGGAGAGTGCATTCGACAGACAATCTGGGGAGCAACAAACATTCCAGAAAGAAGCATGGACTGACTGTGGAACAGAAAAAGAAACCTCACTCACAATGGCTGCTATGAATTATTCACTGATGAATAATAATAATAATAAAAACCCATCTCAAAATTACTAGTGTAGATATGCTATCCCTGCCTTGTTAACAGCCTGTGGCTGTTAAGGAGTGCTGCAGCTTTGTCAAGGGGCTAAACCTGTCTACTGGAAGAAAATGAATCTGTTAAGCCTAATATAGCAACTGGTTTAGTTACAGTGGTGCCAAACACCCAGGGAAATTATCTTAATCTAAAATAAGCAGAATTCAGGCTAAAATATGTGTTTTTATGCAGTTCTCCAGACTGTTTTAAATAAGACATTTGAAAACCACATTTTTATTTAAAATAGTGCTATTTTTTTCTTTGCTCAATCCTTCCATTTTTTTTCACTGAAACTTGTAACAGATTTGGAATAGCAGCAAATCCACGTAATTTGAGACTGGGATGTCTTTGTTACTACTCTTGCATTCAGCAGCAAAACTGTAATACTCAGCTGTGAAAAGATAAAGCCATGTACTTGTCAGTTTTTTAGACAATGAGTGAGCCACGTTTATACAACAAGTTGCATGTTGCAATTTCTGCATTGAGAACATTCATATTCTGGACTGGTCAGGAGCAAGAGACAGTGGTCAGTGAAGTGACTTGAAGGAAACCAAGAGGAGAGCCCGATTACCCTTGTGACCAGCAAGTTGAAGACAGTGAAGAGCGAAGACAAGCAAAAAGTGTGGTCAGTCTGCTCTTTCCAAATCAACCAGCAAAGCTTATTAAGGTCATGGTGACTTACGAAGCTTTCTGACAGTATCTGCTGAGAGCTTTTTAGGGCAGATACTTTGATTTATTTCATTAGCTCATGTTGGAAGGTAGCACGGATGCAGATGAATCATGTGTTGGTGTGATATTAGACCTAAAAGAGCTTGTTCATCTGAAGCCAACAGGCGTTCAGTGGAAATAGGTCCCCCTGTGACTGTTCCAGCAAGAAGTCATCAGCTGTGGGAGGAATAAGCCTGTGTGTGTAGTAATGAGTTAATCACACCCAACACATCACACTGTTGCAGCAGCCTTGTGATCGAACCAAGTAACTAGCAGAAACAGCAGGGACTTGTAAAAATGGTAAACCAAGCAGGGAAAATCCATAATGTGTTATTTGCTGTTGCTCCAGCGGGGTCAATGCCATTGTATGAATTAATGGCACCTGCTGAGGACTGGGTAATTTAACTGAAGGACTAGAACCCCCCAAAAGGAGTTTTATGCACTGAATTAAATTGCTGGAAGAGCAAACACTGAGTTCTGTTGGTACTAAGCCAGGGAAGCATATCCTGCTAAAAATTCTGCAGAGGACTGCCAGAAAATCAGCGAGCGTTTGCAGTTAAAAAGTTGTCAAAAAACTCCTGTAAAAATAGACTGACTGTGAATAATGAAAAATACAGGTGAAAAATGTGTGCAGCTAATGAGTGAATGGAAAGTCGAATGAGGTAGAAATGCATCAAATGCCACTTTCCTTTTTGTTAGATAAAGGGCAGCTTTCTAATTAAGTTAACAGTTATATATAAAGTAGAGATACTTTTTATGTCCATATGAAGTTCAGAGTTTTAAAAAATATAGTAATCTTTTGTTAGGGATTCAGAATATTCTTAGAAACTTTATAAGCAACCTGTATTCCTTCTGCAGGCTTCTGTAGGGCAGGCAGAGCTGTGTTTGGAGGAATCAAAGAGCAGCAGCTGTTGGGGGCTTCTGTCAGGGATTGCCAAGGAGTAGTGATGTTGGCTCCCTGGTGAAGGCAGTTGTCTGAGTAATTCTGATGTATTGCTACGTGCTCATTTGACCTAAAGAAAAGTTACGTGTTAAAATTCCATTTGTATGTCTAATGTCGCTTTTACAGAACTTGGTGGATTTCTACAGAGTCTTTTTTTCATTTCATCCTTATTAAGTTCTACATGATACTTCCTCAGAGGAAGGCAAGGCAAAAATAAAGGAAAAAAAAATCTTACTTATCCCCTGAACCATGCATTTTTTTGCTCTTCAGATGAAAGTGTAGTACAGGTTTTGCTCTCTGCTGGTTATTACTCTTTAAGCTTCAGCTGCTGAGGTCTGCTTGATTCACACAGTTCTTTTGATCTAAAGGTCTAAGCAAGACATGTAGATTTTGGGGGTCAGTGATTGAAGTAATATCAGTAATATTATCAAAATAAGTGCACAGTGCAACTCCATATCCGATGAATTCAGTAAACTCAGCAGCATCTCAGTGGAAGTGGGGCTCAAACATTTTCTCGCTTAGCAAAAGGTATGTCCTATGTATATTCAAGAACACAGACTTGCTGTAGTAGAGCTTGTCAGCCTTTTGTTTCCTTCTCCTCTGTTTCTTTCTCTTTGGCACTTGTTCTGTTATTGTCTGAATCTCCACAGACTAAGATCTTCTAGTGCTTTGCTTTAAAATCTTCTGCTCACTCCCACCATCATCAGTAGTCACCCCTCAGGCAGTTGTGTTTATTCTTCTGTCATCTGCCTCTCTTATTTCTCCACTTTCTGACACTGCAAACCTTAACCATGTTAATAACTCTACTGCAGGTGACACGGAGTGAAGTTGCACAGACAAGTATGTGCTCATGGAATTTTTGCAGCTGTATGAAGTGTGGCATGAAAAGTTCTGGAGGACTTTTGTGCCTGCGATACATTATACAAAAGATATTTTTAGTTCTACTAACACATTGTGTGAGACATGAAAGACACATGAGCAAAATCAATCCTAAGCCTATTGACTTACAAAAATGGCAACTAATGGACTCCTGATGTAAACACTGTCTATTTCTAGTCTATTCTGGGGCATGTTTAGGCTTATCTAAGCAATTTTCCCTATGCTATCTCAGAGGCTTCCTTAAACACTCAGTAGTTTTCCTGTTTCTCTCAGTGCCTCTCTGCTTCCATTTTTATATAACGATCTTCACACTACAGAAGCCTTTTCTGCAGTGGAAAAATTGAATGGGTTGCATGTGCTTCTCCCACTCTGTGTTATTTTCCAGGAGTGGCTGCTAGAGCAGTGCTTGTGCTGTGTCATTCAGAGGGCTGCGGATCAAATTCCCAAAGGTGTTGAAGCAGCTCTTACCCGCTGAGAGATGCCCATGCAAGATTACAGGGACTGTTCTGAGTCCTAGCAGATGACCAGAGTCTCAGCAGATTTGTTTTCCTTCAGATTTATGACAAATGCCAGGTAAGGTGAATTACCAAGGTATTATCCCTAGGCAGTAGTGGATAAGGTTAAACAACAAGGCTGTTTAACAGGACAGGCCTATTTAATAGGCTAGTCAGAGGAACGATGACACCACAGTTGTATGATTCAAGAAAAATGCTTTGGTGGCAACAGAACAGCTACACTTGCGAACAACATGCTGATCTACATACTACTCTTTACATGCTTAGGGGCTGTCATGAGAGGCAAAACCTGTAGAAAACCTTCCCACTAGAGATTAGTATAAAAATTTTCACTTCACCTCTTGTGTTTGAAGAGGGAGAACCTTAAATTAACCATATAGTATTTAAACCATGGCAGAACTTTTCATCTTTCCACAACTTTGCAATTTGACAGAATACTGTCCAAAAGCTAAGAGATTTTTACTTAGAAGTCAACGTTTAAATGTATGGAGGAAGAATGCTTGTAGTAACTTCTGGGATTTAATAACAAGCAAATATTTTCAAGCATCAGAACACACAATAATAAGAAGAATGTGATGAGATTGTTAATTATTTTGATTTTTATTACCAAACATTTTCCTGTTTCATCTTTGCCACTTTATTAAGAGAGCTCTGAGTTATGAGAGGGCAACAGTGGCACTATGTTAAAAGAGTTCTAGCAAGTTTTTACTACCCCAACCTTCATACTTTGCTTTTGAAGCTTTCTCTCCTTGAGTTATCTTCAGTGTAACTGAGTGATAGCATTCAGCAGCCAATCTAAAAATGGAATTCATTGCAAAAGTTCAAGAATCAAGGTGAAATACTGAGAGAACACACTGGCTTAAAACCAAAAAGGAAAGGAAACACAAAGAAATGAGGAAAAAAAAAAAAAGGGAAAAAAAGGTAAGGGCATTACTGCCTGAAAAGGCTCAGATACTGATATTTTTTTCCTGCAAGGCTGAGGATAGCAGATACTTGTGCATGAAAGCAAGTTTGAAAAAGTGAAGCAAATAATACTAGACTACATACTTCCCATACTTCCTTCTCTGGCTGAGGTGTTTGGTGACAAGGAGAGCGTGGCGAATGTTGAGTAGCTTGATTCTAGCAAGGAAAGGATGGTGGTGGAGGGCAGATTCACAGCCTCATCTGCCTTGACCATGAGAAGAATGGGGTTTTCATCTCCTGAGGAAAGAGAACAAAACTAAGAGGGGAATGACCACCCTGACCTGTGGGAGCACAGAGGTGCACTGAAGGTATTGGCTGACATCATTATGCAGCTGCTCCCTGTTGGATGAGGTCTTAGTGCATGGGGAAAGGCCTTGGGGAATGACAGGCAAATGTCATCCATCTGATTCTGGGACAGTGGGCCTGAATCTGTTTTCAAGAAGAGAAAGAGGAATTCTGCAAATTCCTAAGACATGTTTTCTACATGAAAACTAAATACTTGTTTTGTGTTCTAGTTCAATCCAACTTATGTAAGTCTATTTAATACGTTAGTCCTTTTTTAACCACATGCACAGATAATCTTGGAATAACCTACAGTTCAGCAGGTATCAGATCTATTAAACTTGTTCAGAACTGAAATCAGAAATCTCCTAAGCATATATTGTATAAGCTTCACTTTTTTTTTTTTTTTCTTTTTTTTCCAAGTAGGTTCACTTTTGTTAGTTGAGTAGATTTAACTTTTATAGGACTTGAAATAGACTGTGTCTATTTCAATCCTGTCTAGGATTATGTCTTTTATGTATCAGTTCAAAAGAAATGGCGATATCGACCAGAGCCTGATAAAAAAAAAAAAAAAGGGAGGGACATGGTTTAGTGAGAACTATTGGTGATAGGTCGATGGTTGGATTGGATGATCTTGAAGGTCTTTTCCAACCTTGGTGATTCTGTGATTCTGTGATTTTGACTTACCTAAACAGCGAAGCCCTCATTTGCTCAAATGCTTATCCATGTGCTTAACTGGGAAAATGAAAAGTCCTGATGACTGAATTAAAAACTTCCTCTTATCCCCACACTGTGGGAGAGAATGTCCAGATGCAAGATTTTCAAAAGCCTTTAGTTGTAATCTAGTTCCATTCCTCTGTGCATGGTATAGGCTGTGACATCTTTCAGGACTATTTTAGTTACTTTAACTATCATTCATAGTTGCAGATTATGATTTTTCTTTTCCGGTCTGATACAAACATTTAAAAACATATACTTACAGTTTGTTTGTGTCCAACGTCTTCTCAGTTTTTCTATCATAAACAACAAAATAATGAAGATGGTAAATTTACTGTTGTAATTTGCACCAAGCTTTGACTAACCTCTTGGCCTTTATTTAATTAATTTATTTATTTATCTGAACTCAGTTCTTTGAGAGTTGTGAGTGAGCAGGATATGGATTCCTATTTCCTTTACCAGGAATGATAAACCCTTCTCAGTAGAAATTCCATTCACCTGTATGTATAGATACTACTGTAATACTTTGACTGCTGCTGGTTCACAGAATCACAGAATCACCAAGGTTGGACCTACAAGACCTACAAGATCATCCAGTCCAACCATCCACCTATCACCAATAGTTCTCACTAAACCATGTCCCTCAACACAAAATCCAAACGTTCTCTTCCCTTCCCTTCCCTTCCCTTCCCTTCCCTTCCCTTCCCTTCCCTTCCCTTCCCTTCCCTTCCCTTCCCTTCCCTTCCCTTCCCTTCCCTTCCCTTCCCTTCCCTTCCCTTCCCTTCCCTTCCCTTCCCTTCCCTTCCCTTCCCTTCCCTTCCCTTCCCTTCCCTTCCCTTCCCTTCCCTTCCCTTCCCTTCCCTTCCCTTCCCTTCCCTTCCCTTCCATATCCTCTCCTCTCCTCTCCTCTCCTCTCCTCTCCTCTCCTCTCCTCTCCTCTCCTCTCCTCTCCTCTCCTCTCCTCTCCTCTCCTCTCCTCTCCTCTCCTCTCCTCTCCTCTCCTCTCTTCTCCTACGAAGAGTTGAAGAGCTTATTCCTTGATTATTTTTGTGAGAATTCCAGCCTGCATAACAAAACCCAAATCTCTTACACTTCTCTGTATTTGCCATTCCCTTCATTAGTCCTTTACTCTCTGTATGGTACCTTGCTCTGAAGGAGTTTTCCTAGGCACCCTTGCTTCCTCCAAATTGCATTATAATTTAACATCTTGAAGTAGGAGTTTGTCTATTAATGCTCAGTGTGTCTTCTTTGAGCACACTCTCTGATTGCTATTAATTCTTCGGGAGAAGATCTGCCAGTTGGTGATTTCCCAGGTCTATTAACTGGGGGTGAAATCAGCCTGAGATATTGTTCAGAATTTTTCTCATACTCACATATTTCACAACAAGCATTTTCCCTTCTAATGTTTTTCCTAGAGGAACATTTGCAACTAGAGGGAAAAGATGACAATTTCTGGCCATCTGCTTTTCCCTGAAGGTCATATTTAGGCAAAGAGACTCTTGCTTTTCCTGATTAAATATTCATACCCCGTCTCACTGAGCACACTCACCCAGACACTGAAAAGACTGCAGGTATTTCTGAAGACAAATAATCAACACAGCTTTACTTTGTCCTAATAATGCAAAATAGGTGGGCATTTTTAAAGGTCATAGATAAAAAAGATCTATTTTGGAGACCTGTTGGTCTATCACCAAGGACATTTCAGCCACTTTCATTAATTCAAAACAAGAGAAAGTATGATCATCCTGCAAATACTCAAAGTTGACTTATTAAAACCTTATGACTCGCCAACTTCCTCATTCCCTTAAAATCCTAATTTTGGATTGAAATCCTCTTAGAAGAATTCCTGCAGGCAATAATGAAGGTATTCTTTATCAATCTGTAATGGACTGGAGTTAGTAGAGCACCAATTCCAGACAGATATTTCTCACAGGCTCAGTATTGTCTGACTCACAGTTCATTGCTAATACTCATCTTCTCTCTTGTGTCTCAGTTTGCTTTTTTTGTGTGTGTGTGTGAGTAAATGATTATTATATAAAGAAACAAAAATAATCCATTTTTTTTCTTTTTTTTCTCTTCCTTTTCCTTTTCTTTTTTAAATAAGAGGTTTATAGCAGAGTGACTGGAAAGCAAAATAAGAAGAGAGAATTAGTAACTGGTTACTCTGAAAGTCTGGTTTTCCAAGTATGCTGAACTCTTTCACAAGATGAGGTAATTTTGATACATCTAAAATGGGAAGCACTAAAATGGAGAGTCCAGAACAGAAGTACGTTTCGAAGAAGTGGACAGCTGCTAAGAAGAGGCCAACATTTCATGAAGAAGAAGAAGGGGAAAAAGAAGAAAAAGAAATAATTTAAAAAAAAAAATCAAAAGATTAACACTTTGGCACTGTTTTTTTATATATCACACAGGCAAACCTAGATTTCTTATTTATTTATTTATTTATTTATTTACTTTGCCAGTCTAACAAGCAGCAGAATGGCTGCAGTTAAAAATTTAGAATAAACACACTGACTTTCTGTAGCCAGGGATGGGGTTTATGGATACCTGTGGTAATGGTACAAGAGAGGGGAAAGTGATGGATGCCAGAGAAATGGTATACTCTACAGTAAGAACACCTGTGCATGTTGTCTAAAAGTCTTTGTAGTACGAATTATGTTGTCTGCTGTAACTGAGTAGAGTAAATGATTGTTTTGCAAAGATGATGTTGTCAGGCAGTGCTGTGGATTGCCCTTTGCCGTGGATCATATTAAATGGGAGACACCAGACAAAAAATATGAATAAAATTATACCTGTTGTGCTTTTAATATCTGCCATATGCCGATGGAGTAGAACAAAGCAGTGGGATGGAGCAGTGGATCTGGTCCTGTGTTTGTCCTGCTGGCATTCCATGTCTCTTCATGCTTAGCGAGGGCTTCATGAATCCTGACCAGGCACTGGTCTTTGTTATTTCCACTGTCATGGAGACTGGTAGATCACTGGTTGGGGCTTACACCACTTGGAGAGTGACTTCTATCTTGGAGAGATAGAGGAGTGGAGGCCAGGTGGAGGCCAGTAATGAGCGGCATCCCCCAGGGGTCTGTCTTGGGATCGGTGCTCTTTAACATCTTTATCAGTGACATCGATGATGGAATCGAGTGCACCCTCAGCAAGTTTGCTGACAACACCAAGCTGACATGGTGGAAGGAAGGGATGCCATTCAGAGGGACCTCGACAGGCTAGAAAGGTGGCCCAGGTGGACCTGATGAGGTTCAACACAGCAAAGTGCAAGGTTTTGATCTTGGGCTGGAGGAATTCCAGGCATCCATACAGACTGGAAGGAGCGGTCCTTGAGAGCAGCCCTGCAGAGAAGGACCTGGGGGTCTTGATAGATGAAAAGCTTAACATGAGCCAGCAGTGTGCCCTTGTGGCTTGGAAGGCAAATGGTATCCTGGGCTCCATCAAAAGAGGGGTAGTCAGCAAGGAGGTGATTTTCCCCTTCTACTCTGCTCCTGTGAGGCTCCATCTGGAGTACTGTGTCCAGGTCTGGAGTCCCCAGTACAAGAAAGACAGGGAGCTGTTGGAAAGGGTCCAGAGGAGAGCCACAAAGATGATCAGGGGGCTGGAGCACCTCCCCTATGAAGACAGGCTGAGGAAGCTGGGCTTGTTCAGCTTGGAGAAAAGAAGGCTGTGGGGTGACCTCATTGCAGCATTTCAACTCCTAAAGGGAGCCTACAAAGAGGAGGGGAATCAACTCTTTGAAAGGGTTGATAACTGCAGGACAAGGGGAAATGGTTTTAAGTTGAGGGAGGGGAGATTTAGGTTGGATGTCAGGGGGAAATTCTTTACAGAGAGTGATGAGTTGCTGGAACAGGCTGCCCAGAGACGTTGTGGATGCCCTGTCCCTGGAGGTGTTCAAGGCCAGATTGGATGGGGCCTTGGGCAGCCTGGTCTAGCATTAAATGAGGAGGTTGGTGGCCCTGCATGTGGCAGGGGGGTTGAAGATTCATGATCCTTGAGGTCCCTTCCAACCCTGGCCATTCTGTGATTCTGTGATTCTATGAGAGACATCATGACATTAATCTCCTTCACATCATCATCGACTGCTGACTACTGCTACATCTGAAGGCTGTGCAGGTCCTTTTCTGAATATTCCTTTTCCTGAAATGTTTTGTGAAAGTTACCTGAGTCTGAATACCTGGACTTTGTTCTCAGTCTTTTCTCCTATATCTAAAATTCCTGAAATCCAAGGAAATAAAGAACATCTGTGAGAATAGCATTGCAAACATCAGGTTTTAACCAGATATTTTTATTCTTATATAAGAAGTATGTATGCCTGAGTTAAATTTCTGGAAATAATACTATCAGAGTGTGCTGAGTATGAGCTTTGTGGTAAAATGATAGAAAAACACTGAAAATCTGTAATTTTCCATCATGAATTATTCATGGCATGTTACTCAAGTCTCAGACAGGAAACTCATATGTATGAAGTTATTTAGATACAATAGTTCATTTATGAAGAGGATTCAGTCATGTGAAGGCTTACCATATGGCCCCCACTAGTAGAAGCAGAGATCCAGAGCCATATTTTCTGCTGGTGCACACAGGCATAGCTCCATTGACTTTAATGAAGCTGCAGTTTACGCTAGCTGAGGACTTGACTCTTTCCTTTGAGAGCTTTTGTTGTTTCTCTATTTTTACATGACCTTTCTTTTTATGAACATATGACCACTTTGTTTTCTCTTGTGTTGGTTAATGTGGTTGTAAATCCAAATTTGTCTCTGCTCTGCAAATGATGAAGGTTTTTCAGCTCTTTTATCTCACAGCGAGAATATTTCCTGGTGAAAACTGCTTACCTTTTGTATTGGTTGGGATTTGAGAGAAGTCACATTCAAGGAAAGAGGAGCACAAGAGCTTGAAAAATATTATTAGCATAATGGTAAAAATGGCTACTATAGCACATTTGCATTAAGAGAAATTCAGAGCAGCCTGTTTGAGAGGACTAAATGTCACTTAAGGTGAGCATCTTCTGTATAAAAAAGTGAACAGTAAATAACTATAGTTGGTTGGTTTTATTTGCCTCCTTCCTAAACTTCCAGCACTGTCTTGTACTTTATAACTCTTTTTTGGAACATGGGTCGCCTTGAAGTTTCTCCCTTACATGCATGTTTATTGCCCTGTATAACTGAGAGCCCTGCAAAATCCATATGGCTTTATGGACTAACTGCAGGCTTTCTGCCACGACCATGATTGTGGTGAGCGAGCAGCAGTTTTCCTCAGTGTAGAGGGTTGTCTGGCTGTGATTGTGCCTCCAAAGTCCAGGGCATTCTAAAGGTGCAGAGGTAGTCTATGAAATGTTTCAATAGATCTTAAAACTCTCTCTGGATGTGATGGCAAAATTCCATATTTTTTTATGGCAAAAGGCTGAAATTCAGTTTACTATGCTCAGCAAACATGCAAGGGCATTACAGAATAAGTTTGAGTACAAATGCTTTGACTTAAATGATGACACACTGCAATTTTTTCCTGAGTTGTTGGTTAAGCAAGCAGCCAATAGCTAGCCAAATGTATTTTAAGCTACTCAAGTCCAGAACTGGTAAAATTGCTACTAGTCATCCAGTAAACTGACAAATATATTCTAAGCCTTTCCAGTGATGCCAGGCTTGGTGAAATTGCTACTGAATATTCCTCTCCTTGCTTAGGAACAATTGCCCATCATGATAATTTGCAAAGCAGACAGGAATTAGCATGTTTGAGCAAAATATCTGCTGTCTTCAAGTGTACTGTTCTAATGCCAAACTTCTGTGTCTGACAAGCTCCTCACAAGCAGCAGGCTTACTCTTGTTTGTCAGAGCTACATTTCAGCAGGCACACCATTCATGCCAGAAAGACTGACTTTTTAAGTTAAAGAGATTTTGCAATATTAAAACAACAGCTATTTTGGAATTTTTCTTATATTTTCAGATTTGCTTTCTTTCTTCCTTTTCATTCTTGAATAATTAAGCTAACCTGGTCATTTTCATTCTTTCTTCAAGAAAAAGTGTAAGTTTGGACCTGCAATAATTTGACATTGTTTGCATCTTGCAGTTTCAGGGATAAACCATCCTTATTATTAAAATAAAGCACGTCTATTTCTTTTCCTGCTGTCCAAATAATGTTCTTTGTTTGAATACCTACCATTCAAGCTGATTAAATTTTGTAAAATGTGAACAAGTGGGGCCTGAAATAACCTGTTATTTACGTTTTTGATGTCTCTAGTAGATGATGTTCATGGTGAGCAAATAAGTGAATTTCTCACAGATATGCATTTAAACCTGCATGAGAGCTGAGTGCTGAAATTAAATCCAGTTTCTGCCTGTTACTTTACATGGGTCTTTTCTCTTGACCACCAGAAAGATTGCCACTAGGCAGTTAACAAAAGATGGCTTTCAGTTAACAAAAGATGGGTTTCAGAAAAGACAAGTGAAGGTGTTCTGGCTTTGCAGATTATCGTTAATCACAACGAAGTGCTGAGAATTCTTGCCTTCCTTTGGGATTCTATGCTTCACATTGGCAGCTATAAGGATTTGGAGAGGAAATTTCTATGTTTTTGTGAAGCGCTAAGGAATGTCATAGGTATCCTCATTCCCCTGATATGACCCTGCTCCATCATCTGACCCAGGGCTGGTAGGAGAAGAGGGCTCTGCCACTTGGCTTGCCTTGGGATTGTGCCACTGCTAATCAAATACTGCCTTTTGCAGGGGCAGGTGAAATACAATTTGTTCAAACACAATGTCTACTAAGTTCCACAGCAGCCTGGAGGATTTGCTGTGCATCATGCTTGTGTGATTAGCTCTGAGTACAGCCTTGGATGAGCTCTTTGAAGCATACAGTAACAGCAATTGTGGCGGAGTTGTTCTTAGAAATCAGAAATCAAAGCTAAAGGCGATTAAGAACTAGCCTCATATCCAAAGCTAGATATAAATTTTGCATATAGCTTTTTTCTTTTCTGTGCTTGGCAGAAGTAAAAAGAAAAACAGAATCCTTTTTTCTCTGGAACACCTATTACTGGAATCCAATGCCATTCTTTTACTTTAAGAATTTTTACTACACCATATAAAGAGGGAGGAAAGAAAAGTTTTTTGCTTACTACAGATCTGGTGGGAAAACAGCAACTCGCTATGCCCAGTCATGATCAGGTGAAATAAAATGTGATGGCAATACAAGAAAGAGAACAACAGAAAGCATGACATTCTGCCATTCAAAGAGAAAATAGCAAAATCTATGCATTACACTATCTATGCTTAAAAAAGTTGGATTCTGGACTGGTCAAGAGCAGGAGGTAGTGGTCAGAGAAGTAACTTGAAGGAAGTCAAGAGGAGAGTCTAAATACGTGCACTAATGATCAGCAAGTTGAAGACTGAGAAGAGCCACGACAGGCAAAAATTGTGTTTTCCCTTTTTCCAAAAGCTTATTAAGGACATGATGACTTAGGAAGCTTTCTGACAGTATCTACTGATATCTTTTGGGGGCAGTTGCTTCAGTTGAAATCATTAACTTCTGATACTGGTGTGCCAGTCCATTTGGACTTCATGCTGTGGCAGAGAATAGAAGAAACTCAGCTTGTGGAGTCTTTAAATAAATGCTCCACACACATAAGGCTCAAATGGGAAAGCTGGACTATACATTTTCTAAACTGCTTTTTTTTTTTTTTTTTTTGAAAGCTGGACTTCTCTTTCCTTCAGCCTTGTTCTTAAACCAGGAATTTCAGAGAAAATAATAATTGAAAATAGGGTACTCCTTGTTTGTCTTGCTTTGGATCAGCTTGAATTTTCAATGAATTTATAAATCAATGTACAATATGCAGTGCACAGTGTTTGTTGTTGTTATTGCTTTCACTCTTATGGTACAGACACAAAAAGAGCAGTATGTTTGTTTCAGGTAAATTTTTGTACATCTTGGATAGTTCTTCATTTTTAAAGGCTAATTCTGGATTAAAATGGTAGAGTTGAAATGCACCTTCTAACAGAAAAAAAAAAAAAAAAACTTTTAGTTATTCCCTAGATTTTCATAAAGCTACTAAATGTGATCACAGAGCCACAGAGTCCCAGAAAGGGTGAGGTTGGCAGGAACTTCTGGGTCCACCAGGCCCATCCCCTGCTCCAGCAAGGACACTCAGGACCACATCCAGACAGTTTCTGGAAATCTGCAAGGAGATCCCACAGCCTCTGGGCATCTTGTGTCAGGGCTAAAATTCATTTCACACATTCATGTTCAGAGGGAACCATTTGTGAGATTGTTAACAGGAAGAGTCAAATAGAGACATGTTTCTAGAAATTCAGTAGGAATGGGAGCTAATACTTTATTGTGGCTAATATTACAAGAGCTGAGATAGCCAGAGGTCATAGCCAGAAAAAATGAACAAATGAGTGACTCATGTATGTTCACTGACATTTACTATAATGTGAACGGACTCCTTAGGAATTCTTACAGTAAAAATCATCCAATTTAAATAAAATGGGGATGAAACTAACACCTGATATAACCCATGTCATTGGCTAAAAACAGGTCTACAAAGGCATGCTGTAGTGTTACGATGGATAAAAAAAAAAGTACTCCTAAGAAGGATAACGGATGTCTCCTTGTCATACTGCTCACGTCAACACAGTAAAAAAAGATAACTTCTGAAATCACAGCAGAAAATGCATTTCTCATGACTTCTTCAGTTTTAATGTTTTAGAACTTAATAGTACTTGCCTATCACAGTATTAGTATGTTGTGATTATCGATCAGTTAAAACTGAATGCACCACTACAGAATAATCCTAAACACCAGAGCCTGGCTTTCTGTTCCTCTGGTTGCTGAAAGATCTTCGTCTTGCAAATATTGTTTTGATAAGAACTGCCTCTTGCTTTTTTCGCAGGTGCCAGGTTGTGCAGGCCATTTATCTGGGCTTAACACAGAGCCTGAGATTTTACGAAACAGACTCTCTGAGGAGCTCTGCTCCTGATTTAGGCGAAGTGACTGACCTTTTAAGTACTCTGAAGAAAAACAGCAAGAGTTATGTATTTTAAGACCATTTTTTACTAACTAGGCTCCTCCCATTAAAGATTTAAAAGAGACTGAATGCTCTGAAATCCTCAATCTAGGATTTTCTGAAGCTTATCTGGCCTGAAAATGATATGCAAGAGCCTATATTGTCAGCTTTTTAATGTTCATTCTTTCTGCTTACTGAGAAAATATTTTAGTCATAGATTCTGAGAGTTTTTTGGTTCTACTTTCATGGAGTGGGCTCTACTCCTCCTGGTTTCTGATGGCTGAAAATTCAGACTATGAGGGAGATTCTTTTATTTCTCTTACGTTTCACCTAAAATTGCTTTCTATTTGGCTTGAGTTTCAGATACTTGTATAAGAAAAGCAGAACTGAAGATAACCCAAAGCCATCAACTTTTCTTACTCTGTTTGCATTCCTGCATTGTGCATACAAGGACATCACCTCCATGTCTTCATCCAATCACAGAATGGTTGGGTTGGAAGGGATCCTAAAGCCTACCCAGCCCCAAACCCCTGCCATGGGAGTGCTGCCACCCAGCAGGTCAGGTTAGAACAGGGCCCATCCAACCTGGAGTCCTGCAGGGATGGGCACCCACAGCTTCTCTGGGCAGCTGTACTAGGGCCTCACTGCCCTCTGAGTGAAGTCTTCCAGGCAGTGATGAACAGATTAAAGTAGAGATAAAGCTTAGTTTTGTGTAAAATCTACAGGTCTGAAGATGGCTGACACTGGATGTGGTGTTTTTCTTCTCACCTTGCTACGCCCTCTCCTTTCTCCTACTTCATATGTGTGCTCTTCTAAAGATGTTTGAAAAATCTTTGAATGCTGAAGATCCCTGCTGAGCATCCTGTGTGTGTCTCCTTTTGTTCTCCCAGATTCTTCTCCCATATTCTCCTTGTATGTTCCTGTTTTGGTCTCCACACACAGAGGTGTGAAGTTATGGCTCCTGGGCATCTACTTGCAGCTCTTATTTGCACAGGCTCTTATTGGAACAGGCTGCCTAGGGAAGTTGTGGAGTTATGGTCCTGGGAGATGTTCAGGAAACATGTAGATGTGGTGCTGAGAGACATGGCTACTGAATGCACTGAGTGAGGATAGGCTGATGGTTGGACTAGATGATTTTAGTGTTTTTTTCCAACCTTAATGATTTGATGATTCTGAGTTTTCCAGTTGTCCTTGAGTGTCTTGAGAGAGAAGAATGTTCCAGTTTTCTGAAATCAGCAATGAAAAATATGAGTTGATCATACGTGAATCATAAAGAAACCTGGCACAGTGAGTTGCTGTCTCATGACCTAAATTGATAGCTAGTGCTGATAGTATCGCTGCACTCACTGTCTCAGTAGTGTGTGACCAGCTGCAAGAGGGGACATTTGCTGTCTTCACCTCAGGCTGGTTTTTGTTCTAAATATCAGAAATTAAAAAGCAACATATCTGGAGCCTGCTTGCACAGGTTGCTGTAGTGCCATTGTTCTTGTCACCTGTGGCATCATTTGTAGATTTTTGAAGTTTGAAAAAATGACACAGCAGATACCTCTTTTCTTTCTGGTTTTGCATGTGAACTTTTTGGTTTGTGTTGTCCCTTACAATGCCACTGATCCTGCCATCTTCAAACCAGCTGTGCTGATGAACATATATAAAATCTGTCTCTTAGAATGCTTGATTTTGTCAATGTGCATGTTTTATTAGGAGGAAAAAAAAATATCTGAGCATACAGCATCTGAATGAATGTTTCGTACAGTGATTATATGATTAAAATGCTCTAAGAATATCTGTCTGCATTTTTGACTTGCACAATGCAATCTTAATGGCTGGTAAGTGCTGAATTTTGTCACAGATGAAAAGAATACAAAAAAATGCAAAGCTTGTTAACATGAGCCAAGCCTGCCATTTATCTGATATTTTCAGCACACTGCATATATTTAAGCGGTTTTACTGCCATTATGGAACTTATTTTAGACATATCAAGTGCCAATTTTCTTCCAGATCATAAAGAAAGAGGAGAGAACAGGAACTTGGTTGTTTTGTTGATAATCTAGCCCTAGCTCATCATAAAGAAAGAGCCAGAATGAAGCAAGGCTGCTCACTGCACACAGCGCAGCAAATAGCATTTTTGTCATAAGGGACAGAACAAGAGACCAGCTCTTGCTGATGCTTCTTACCTATGCACTGAAATGTAATTGAATCAAAATCATGGAAGCCAGAGAAAAACAAAGTAACACATGTCTGGGACATCTTAATTTCTGCGCTCTGAGATACTGTGGTGGGGGACTGAGTTAAAATGACTGCAAGAACGAGGCATATACAGGGCAAAGTTCTGGACCTCGCTGGTTATTGCAATGAGAATTGACTAAACACGACGTGTCAGAATACAAACAGCGCTTCTTCCTCTCTGAGATGTAAATGCCTAATTGTCTCTCCTGGCAAACACTTTGTATGTATTTGAGGAACTATGACAAACTAAAGCAGGAAAAATTTGGACTCAGATCAAAAGTCTGTGTAGACTGGCATCCTGTAGCTGGCATGTAGATGAAGATGAATGGAGAGACTATAAAGTAGAAGCAGGGAGATGTGGAGAAAAGCTTAATGGTAAACAATATAAAAGAGCACTTTCAGTTTAATTCAGGGCAGTTAAAAATGTTGACAGAGTGAGGAAAGGAGACAAAAGGCCTGGGCACCTGCAAGGTATTTTTGGCATTCAGTGATATAATCTGGAAAGCTGTAACCGTCAATATCTTTGATCATTTTCTTTCTCTGTTTTTATCTTGTCTTCACTCTTCCAGCAGCAGCAACAGGATTTTGCAGAGGCAGGAGGAAGCGAGGTGTTCTCCATTGTGGTGATGCTCACAGGCATCAATCTGCTGCTTTGTCTTGAGCTTTCCTGAGAGCAAATAGTGTTCCATTTTTCTGAAATCAACAAAAAAGCATGAGTTTATCATGTGTGAATCATAAACAAAAAAGCAAACCAAAATCACTCCACCAAACAAAGCAGTTATGAGTGCACTCATAGTTTTTCACCGACATCCATGGGCTATGGTTGAAACCCTCAAACTATTCGAGTAAATACAAGATCATGTCTATTCTACCACTTTTCTCTGCCACTGTATCTGGTTTGTTGGGCATAAGAAAAACACAGAATCATAAAATCATTTGAGTTGGAATGGGCCCTTAAAGGCCATTTCATCCAACTCCCCTGCAGTGGACAGGGACACCTACAGCTCAGTCACATGCTCAGAGCCTGGTCTAGCCTTACCTGGAATGTCTCTAAGGACAAGGGCATCCACCACATCTCTGGGCAACCTGTGCCAGTGTGTCATGACTGTTCTTGTTTTTCCCTATATTTAGACCAAAACTCCCCTCTTCTAGTTCAAAATCATTTCCCCTTGTCCTGTAACAGCAAATCCCAGTAAAGAGTCTGTCTCCCTTTTTTTTATAGCCCCTCTTTAGATACTGAAAGGCTGCTGTCAAGTCTCTCTGGAAAACAGTAGAACATGATATAAATGTGCATCCCTTGGATGTATTTGCTGCCTTGTACTGGGAGGATGTTGCTACTGATGTCCTGAGGGTTAATTGTAGCAGGTTGTAGCAGGAAGATAATGTCTTGTTTAATGACTTAAATGGCAAAATGGAAATATTTAGAGAAACCAGATGGTGAGCTAGGAAGGGCTGAGAGCATGATGGGTAATGGGATTAAAATTAAATATGATTTTGATAAATTGGAGAAAGTGCACAGCATCAGTAAGATGAAATCCAGTGAGTGCAAATGCAGTGTAATGCTTAAGGAGAAAAAAATGAAGTGAACAAAGAAAAGGCGAGTTAGAGCTATGCAGCAGATCACAGACTGAGTCTGAATCAGCTGTGCTGTTGGGGAGGAGGCAAGAGGGGGAGGCAGTTACGCTCAAAAATATATTAAAAGGAACATCAAATGTACAATGTGGGAGGAAATCGCTTTTGGGCCTTGGTGAGCAGCGTGCCCCAGCTGGGGCACAACACTGGATGAATGTGGCTTGTGAACCAGGGAGGGTGCAGGAGGCAACACCAGGACTATAAGGAATTTATCAAATAGGGTCTGTGAGGAAGGGTTGGATAATTTAGTTATGTTCATCTTGAAAGTACAAATGGGAGAGAGACAAACAATACCTGTCTTCTGGAACTAAGAGATTGTTGTGTAAGGGATGGCAGAAAACCACTCTCCATGACCTCTATACAGGGGAAGGTTAAAATTAGCTTCCAGCAAAAGAGAAGAAAAAAGATCTGGAGATAGATTGGGGAAAACTTTTTGCCCTAAGGATAGATGAACAATAAAAGAAGCTAGCCAGGGAAATTATGGAATACTTTCTGCAGAACACCATAAGAAGAAATAAGAGAAATACCTACAGAGGTGTTTTAGGATGAACTGAACAATTCCTTGAGAGAGGTGAGGAGTCATCATGAAGTGATAATCCTCTTCTGCAGGCTGTCAGAGGTCGGTGGAGCAGGAGCTGAGGGTACAGATCTGTAGCCTCCATCCTTTTAATAGTCATTGATCTCAAAAGATTATTTGCTTGCTCTGCAGACAGACTGTATTAGTTATGTGCTTAGGAATATTTTCCCCTGTCCAGTTGGTATTCAGGGAGGTGGAAGTGGACAGAAGAGGTGTGCAGAAAAAATAATAATGTAACAAAAATATAGACAGATAGAAGTAATAGATATAGCCATAGAAATCAATTTCATTTTTCATTAGGAATTTGCTGATGTTTACAACAAGGGTAGTGAGAAAGTGCCCCATTAAACTGTTTAGTATCCATCAAATTTTTGGTATTCTTGCTTTTCTTCTGCAAAGGGCTGTCAAGACAGTATGCATTTAATCTGGTGCATGTGCTGCCCATGAAGCCTGTCCTGCAGTATCTGCAAGTGCTTTCACACAGAAACAGCTTTACTTTTTCATTACATATGGTAGTTTGCAAGTCTTGTTTAGTAGATCACAATTAATACATGGATTTACAGCACTGAAAGATGTTCCTGGCTTGAGGCAAAGGAATGTAATTGGATGACTTCTTTAAAATCCCTTCCAGCTCTACTTTTATACTGATTCTATGTTATCTTCTCATAACTCAAACATAAGAAATTCAGAGAATATTCCCAAACACAGAGCTTATAGTACAGATTTACTGGCATTTTTGCGCATGCTGGAGTAGAATTATAGGCTTAAATGGGAGGGAGTGAAGGGAAAATCTGTTTTTGTCTTCTGTTTGTAAGTTCATTTAAAAATAAACAAGCACACAAAATAGGATGAAAGTTCTTCTACTGGAGTGAGTAGAAGCAACTCTATCAGTGTTTGCCCTACTCTGTTACAGAAGAGGAGGGGAATGTATTAGGAATACCTCCTGTGAGGCTGGGAAGACTACTTCTCTTTTCATTAACTCTTTTAATAAACCTCATTTACTGCTAGTTAATCAGAAGGGGTAAACAATATGAACTGTAAGGCACACATTTTAATAGAGTGTATTTTGTTCAATTTGTTGAAGAAAATCAGACTTCGGATCTCATTAATTGTGAGTTTGTTACATTTTCCTAATTTGCTTGGTGATGACAGTGAGGAGACACAGTTTTAGAACTGATTTCTGCTTTTTTTTTTCTTCTTCTTTTTTTTTTTTTTCTTTTTTTTTTCATTTCCCTAAGCAGATTTTCCCGTACAAAATTTCCAAACTAAAACTTGATTTCACAGAAACTGTATACTTATACCATGTTGACAGTGGAAACATTTGACATTCTATTAATTAAATCAGACCTTTGCTACTTTCATTTTCTTCTAAACATAGATTTAAAGGATCATTCTGGTTCTTCAAATAGGGACGATGTCTGAGAAAGAGGAATGTTGTCTCTTGGCAACCTGATCAAAAATCAAAATCTTCTGTATCTATGTTCCTTTTGAGGAGTTAAGAAACCTTTCTTTCACTTCCTGAGAGGAGCTCACATACTTTTGCATCTTCTTATATGTCAACAAATAAACTTTGTGATGATAGGTTTTCAAGACCTTGCTCTACCTTCTGGGAGAGTACCTGGAATCAATCTGGGAAAGCCATAGCATCTAGAGATGGTGAAATGATCTCACCAGACTGTGAACTTTTTCCCAGCAGTCACTAAAGCAGTCCACAGTCCTGAGCTGAATACCTTCTGGTTACTGCTCTCATGGTCTGCAGGAGAAGCACTTGCTTTTTCCTTGTCCTCTGCTACATTATAGGCCAATACCCCAGTGTGTTTCCATACTGTCTTGAGTTACTCTTTTCAATCCCAGTGAGCTTAAATCAATTGTAATTACATAATTAAGAATACAAAAACTGCTGTTTATAACAGATTCAGACAGAGCAGTGTCCATGAGATAGGCCATTAAAAGGTAAAATCTACTAAAAATCTAAATTTATTTACTTAAATTTTTGCTGTTATGACCCAGAAAGTGGGTTATACTGTAGCTGAGGAGGGAAACTCATTTTCATAAATTACTGTATTTATATTTACAAGGTCATGCAGAAACACTGATTGCTACAAGGTACACTGTGACATAAGGATTTTTGAAAACTGTATTTAAGAGAGAAGAGAAATGAAAAAAGCAAATCCTCATTCTTTTCTGCAGATCATCCTGAGCATTATAGTATTTTTGTTCTCATGCTGATTGATTTTTATTATTTTTTTTCAAATTATTTTTTTCATAGGAGAAAGCTATGAAACTTTGTCCAAAGTTCTGATTTTTCCAGTTCTTTGTGAAAAAAAGGCATTTTCTATTAATCTCATCCTTTTTTTAAAAAAGGATAATTTGATAATTTTAATAAAAGGTTGTAAGAGAACCCAGGGAACTACAGGCCTGTTAGCCTGTCCTCAGTGCCAGGGAAGGTTATGGAGCGGATTGTCTTGAGAAAGATCACGCGGCATGTGCAGGACAACCGGGGGATGGGTTCACAAAGGGCAGGTCCTGCTTGACAACCTGATCTCCTTCTATGATCTAATGACCCATTAGACTACATGTATTCTACCTAGACTTCAGCAAAGCCTTTGGCACTGTCTCCCACAGTATTCTGTGGTTATTTTGTATTCTGCAGTATTCTCCTGCAGAAACTGGCAGCCTGAGGCTTGGACAGGTACATTCTTTGCTGGATAACGAACTGCCTGGAGGGCCGGGGCCAGAGAGTGGTGGTGAATGGAGCTAAATCCAGCTGGAGACCGGTCATGAGTGGTGCTCCCCAGGGGTCAGTACTGGGGCCTGTCCTCTTCAATATCTTTATTGATGACCTGGATGAGGGCATTGAGTGCACCCTCAGTAATTTTGCAGATGACACCAAGTTGGCTGGAAGTGTTGATCCGCCTGGGGGTCCCAAGGCCCTACAGAGGCATCTGGACAGGCTGGATAGCTGGGCTGAAGCCAATTGGGATGAGGTTCAACAAGGCCAAATGTTGGGTCCTGCACTTTGACCACAACAACCCCAGGCAATGCTATGGGCTTGGGGCGGAGTGGCTGGAAGACTGTGTAGAGGAAATGGACCTGGGAGTATTGATTGATGCTTGGCTGAACATGAGCCAGCAGTGTGCCTGAGTGGCCAAAAAGGCCAATGGCACCCTGGCTTGCATCAGAAACAGTGTTGCCAGCAGGAACAGGGAAGTGATTGTCCCCCTGTACTCAGCTCTGGTGAGGCTGCACCTCCAGTACAGTGTCCAGTTTTGGGCCCTCACTGCAAGAAAGACATCGAGGCCCTGGAGCGGGTTCAAAGAAGGGCAACAAAGCTGTAAGGGGTCTGGAGCACAGGCCTTATGAGGAGCGGCTGAAGGAGCTGGGATTGTTCAGTCTGGAGAAGAGGAGGCTCAGGGGAGACCTTGTTGCTCTCCGTAACTACGTAAAGGAGGTTGTAGTGAGCAGGGGGTCGGCCTCTTCTCTCGTGTAACTGGTGATAGAACTAGAGAGAATGGCTTCAAACTGCCCAGGGGAGATTTAGGCTGGATGTTACTTTTCTGAAGGAGTGGTCAGGCACTGGAATGGGCTGCCCAGGTGGAGTCACTGACCCTGGAGGTGCTCAAGGAATGCTTGGATTTTGTGTTGAGGGACACGGTTTAGTGAGATCTATTGGTGATAGGTGGATGGTTGGACTGGATGATCTTGTAGGTCTTTCCCAATCTTGGTGTTTCTGTGATTAATAAAAGGTAAATCTGTCTTCAGTAGTTTAAATAGAGAGTATGTGTGATGAGGTTGAATGAAGTTGGAGTGTGGAAAAAGAATCATCAGACAAAAATTCAGCAGTTACACCTCATTCTGCCCCCAAATATCCTTCTAATGAAGAGAACAAGGACTAGGTGACACACTTTACCTATACTAAAAACCTAAAATCTGAAGAAGTCGCTGTGAAAGATATCACAGAAAACTCTGTCTAGGTGTATCTGTGAAAGAAATACAATAAAGAATTCTGTTAGTCAGTTCACGAAGTGGACTGGTTTGTTTGCTACTCTGATGCCTGTCTTTCTCCCAGCTGAACTTGACTACAGCAATAAGCAGATATGCATTACCAATATGCCCATTAACAATGCTGACGGTTAAGCAGTAATCACATTCTCTGACTGCTGCAGGTAACATTAGATTAGAAGGCTAAATAAGCATGACTTGGAAGGTGCAATTGAAAGGGAAGATTCAGAGTTGTTGTTAAAAAAGGCATTACACAATCTTCTATTTTTTACTATGTGTGCTCCTGCCTCTGCTGAACTGTATTTGCTGTGGAGTGGAGCAATTGAGTTACTGCCTGAAGTCGTGTAAGGAACATATCATTCTGACACTGTCTGTGCTGAAATAGGCATATTATGTGGATGGTTTTGTATGTATGTTTACCTTATAGCATCTACTTGCATTTGTATATCCATAAGTGAAACTGAGCTTATATAAGTAGGCTGAAGGTGGCAGAACATAAGTCAATAAGGCATTTCAGATGAAATCAATCTTTTACATGTGTGTGTTCCAATGACATATGAAAGGGTCAGAGAGGGTCAATTAAATGCTCTAGCTGAAGCTGGGAATACTGAGCTAGAAAAAAAGAGATGCTGAGAGCCATGATAAGTGAAGCATAGATCCATGCTTCAGAGTGCAGAAGAAAACCACTGGTTGTGTCAGTACAGCTACTGTGTTCTATTCAGTACATACAGAAATGTACACGTTAATTTTATCCTTCTCCAATTTCAGATCTTTATCATAGGTATACTTTTAAAGAATTAGGTGCCATAAATCTGTACCACAATAATGAAAGGAATCTGTCCCTTTCTTGGTTTGCAAGTGGCCTGCAAGATGTCCATGATTTATATGAATTTATGAAATTGTGAATGAATTCTGCTGAGTCAGGGACTATTATCTAAACAGGTCAATGATCACTAGCAGGAAAAACTGCTTGGGCTTTTCCAAAAGATATCTTGGAAGGAGATATAAGGATTTACTGTCAATATTAGCAAGAAACTAATTAATTCCTACAATTAATGGAGATTCTAACTTTCTCATAAGCACACAGCTGTGGCTTTGCTGTAAGTAATCCTGATCACTGCTGGTAGTGAGTGGTGCTACCAAAGGTCCAGCTGTAGCCTGAAAGGCAGCACAGATGCAAACCGAGCTTTTCATGCAGTGACCTATGCTCCAGCTCCCAGACTCCTGCAGGTGCCTCTGGATGTGCCCTTCCCAATGGAAAGTGCCTCTCTGCCCCTGCATCCAACAGCTCTGCCAATAAGAAATGTGGTGCAGCTTCCACTGTGCTAGAGTCGGATGCAAATTTTGTACGGACGGTTAAGCATGAAGTAGCTGACCTAATTACAGGATTAAGATCCTGTCCTTTAAGACACCATGTTTGGTAACAGATTATGGTTTCATTCTGATTTCATTTCTTTTGGAGAGGGAACCACCCACGGGAAATGAAGACAATTTTGAGCATGTCTGATAAATGGAATGACTGGAACTTCCTAAATTTAGAACTGAAATTTTGCTCCTGTCCTCAAATCAACAGGCCATTGAATGCTGCACATGATTAAAATATAGAGGGAAACATCTCTGAGGCTTTACTTTTTTACAGTAGCTATTTGCCTGTGTTATCATAGATGCTAATCATGCTCTTTCTATGCTATCTTGGACTTACAAACACATTTAAATCAGTGGATATTAAGATTAATGGTGGAACTGTTATATAGCAGCCTTCCTGTTCTTCTTTCACTTTCCAGCTGCCATTTATAGAAAAAACCTTCTGTCTTTCAGTTTTACAAGATACAGTCTTATATCCTGGAAGATTAGTTCTACCAGTATTTTTAGATAGGGGTTGCATCATGTGCATAAGCAAGGAGTCCCACCAGTTTGGAAGGGCACAAATTTGAGTCATTCCATTTTATTTACTTTTATGTGGAAAGCTTAAAAACTTAAAAAAGAATCCCAAGCCTCATTATAAGCAATCCTCCCCAGGGGTCCTAGTGAATGGAAACTGATTTTTTTTTATGCAGATGTCAAATGAGCTAATCTAGCACATCATTGGATAGGCATATTTAAAAAAAAATCATAGTCTGTTTACCTGTCTAATTGAATAAATGGCCAAAACGAGGATGAATGCTTAATAACCTGCTCTTACCAGAACTGCTTCTGGGAATAATCACCCTCACACTATACACAGTTTGTGGTTTATCTTTTTAAAATAAGGTATGAGTGTTGAGTTAGGGACTGAGTAAGGGTAAATGAGGAGTATTAATTTTACTATCTGAAAAGTGGAGAGAAAACCCAATTAGAAAAAGAATTTAATGTTAATAGGCTGGACCTTATTGCTAGATGATGCTGTCATTGCAACTTGATGAGCTGCTTATACAGATTTTTCATTGTTTGTTTCAGGGACAGTGTCCTTAGTTGGGATTTCATGTACTGAATTTCTGGACTACTATATTAATAAAACAGAGTAAAGTTGTGTAACGATTCTTCGTTCAACTAGTTCTCCATTAACTCCTCAGTTTTTCATCCCACTTTTCCTATCTTACACATCACACTGTGTTTATATACAGAGGTAATAACAGACAAAAATAAAGACGTATGTAAAAAGGTGATTTGTGGAGACCACATGCATTTCCTAAGCTCTACTTAGTGCTTAGGGTAACAAATACTTTTATAGCCATTCTCGAGGAACAAAGTATTTGAGGAAGACTGTTCTGTTCAGTGCCACAGCTGAGGAACAGATGTTAGACCTGCTGATCAGATGCTCTTAGGCAGATCTTACACATATTTCGATGAAGAGTTGCTTTAAAATTCAGCTGAAATGCAACCAGATTGCTCTGACCTGAATCTTCTTGACTGACAGGTGCAGGTCAAACAGATGCAATTAATTTCCATGTTTGTCCAGACCTGGATTTCAGACAGGTGAGGTGCTGCCTGGTCAGAGCTAAAAATGAAGTCTTTCTCATGTTCTCTATTCTCTTTCCCTCATAAGATGGCATTTAGCAACTTGGGGAGGCACCTGGTTTTCACTCGGTCATCTCCAACTGGGTGTCCCTTTCCATGATCTGCTGTCATTTTCCGTCCACACCCTGCTATTACATTGCTCTAGGATTTGAGATCCCTACTAGCCTGCCAGCTCACAAAGCTCACAGAAGTGAGCTCTCATGAAAAAGGACATGATGTGATCAAGTCATTTCTTCTTTCTGAAGAAGACTAGGGATGTTTCAAATACAAAACAAGCCTTTGTTTTCATATTTCCCCCCCTCACCTCTTGTGGAGTTCCATGAGTACTTCTGTAAGAGCTGCCATTCTGGCTGAAAGCTGATGATGGTCAAGTCTCCAAGAATGAAATAACTTCATCCTGGCTGTGTTCAACATGTGAATTAATTGCAACAAAAAAGTAACCCTATATGGATTTATAGAAAAGACTGAACTCTCCAATGCTTTTTTTTTTTTTTTGCCTCCACTTGCACTGCAGGCTAATCAGAATGATGAGGTAACAAATGTGCTGGATTTTGTCTCTTCTGCTTAAATTTAATAAAAACAAGTGGTAACAACGAGGGAATTTTCAGGGAATCTACAGAGCACCCTCTGCTTTAAACCATTTGAGATACCAGTAATAAAAGCCTAAATGACAACAAGCATTTCTCTAGGAAGACCTATTCTGCTCCAGGTGATATTTGTGTTATTTTGGTCAAGTGGTTAAAATGAAAGCAATGAAAAATTTCCTGTTAATGACAGGGCATGAATAAAAAAAATAAGAAAAAAAAATCTTTCTGTTTTGTGTGTCACTAGGTCAGCTGAATGTGGGGTCAACACTGTGAAACAGGACATTTTTAGGAGTCTACAGAGTGTCCATCTTCACTTACAGTATTCTGTATCAGGAGGTTTTGCAGCACTGAGGTCTGTCCCATAATCATCATTTCTGTATTACTAAAAACTAAAGCAGTATGCCTGGTGTCTAGGGCAAATTAGCTTCCAAAATGTCACTACAAATGCACCCAATAGGTGGATTACTACTTGGGTACTGTGTACAGAGCTGAATATTGACTTCAGTGCATTGGAAATGACAGTGGCAGTGTTGCAATATGGCAGAGTTGGAGCCCCACAAGAGCTCACACAGGAAAGAAAAGAACATTATATGCAAGTTTGTAGGGACCTACTGAACCAGTACAGATCTGAAGGTGACAGTTTCCTGAATTGCATCATTACTAGTGACAAGATGTGGTGTCACTGGTACGAGTCACAGTCAAAACAGTAGGCCATGGAATGATGACATGGACCGTGTGGGCTGTGAAACAGTGGGTCACCTCCACCGGTACAGGTTGTTATGAGCGCAGCATGCAGACTCTTGTTCATTGCTGGTGAAAATGCATAGCTAATGGTGATGACTGTGTTGAAAAACGGTGTTCAGTAGCTTAGAGTTTGCTCTACCTAGTAGCGTTCTTGTGCTCTTTGTACCTGTTGTAGTTTCCATGGCAATAAATAGGAGGCATTGCTTTTAGAGTGACCTATCTGTTGTCCTTCTTGGTGTACTCCCAAAGCCATTCTGCCTGAAATTTGTAGGGAGAAGAGTAAACTTGCATGGCCAGGTTCCCCGCAAGGGTCTTCCTACCTCCTTAGTAGCTGCAGTACAGTTAATGCAATGTGATCCAGTGAACTATAACACTGAAACCAAATCAGGATAAAAGCTTTAAAAGCAATAGAAGATTCTGAGCCATAGAAAGGTCTCCTCAGCTCCTCCTCTGCTGCCTTCTCAGAATTGTCTAAGGGGCATAGATATGTGCATACGCAGGAACTAAAGCACACATATTCAACGTGTGTGAATGTCCACAGAATTTCCGAAAAGGGCCCACCTGCTTTGAGAACTCCTGTATGTATTAAAATCACATACTTTGCATGAACAGTGGCAATATGGGGCTCTTGCAGGGGTTCTTTGGTGGCCGTAGGGTTCCACTGGCACCTGCTGTCTGGCCAAAGGTTTGTGTGCGAAGTAGGTCAGGTCCCACATTTCCTCCAGAACATTTTAACAAAACATTGTCAGCTGACTAGTTTCTAGTGATCACTTGTTACTCCATTATCAAGCCTATCAGGGTTCAGTGTAAGTCCCACAGCCTGTGCAATGTTGAGACTCTGCTTTTAGGCTTCAGATGTCCCGCTTATCTGGGAATAACAACCTTCCCTGGGCTGAATGCCGCTCTGCTGAGACTCTGAAGTAACCGCTGAAGCAATGCAATTTGCGCGCACAAAGCAATCATGTAAGGCAGACACTACAGAAGATGTAAATTTCTGTTTATTTGCTTGAAGATGGTAAGTTATTTTTGGAAAAACAGCTCTCCCCCACCTCTCCCCTACAAAGATGGCCGTGTGCAGCGGTGGGAGGTTCTGCCTGAGCGCGCCTGGGTGCAGTTGCTGGCGCCAGAAGCAGCGTTTTGGTGTAGGCCGTGATGGCTACGGCTGCTGCAGCTGGAAGCCGCCTGGCGGCTTCCTAACAGGGTTGGCAGGCCCTGGGCCTTCCCACGGTGGTCCAAGAGCCTCGTCTTCTCTCCTTTCCTGTAGGAACCAAGAAGAAAGACGTTCAGCTCTGGGCTGGGGAAGGAGGGACAGAAACGCTGCAGGGCTTCTCTCGGGCCTGTAGTCTGGGGATGTGCTGCCCAGGACACACCCCGCTCTGCGTGATGCCCAGGGGCCCTCGTGCACTCCACCATCAGCCGGGGGAAAGGTGGGCAGGAGGAGGCCCAGCCCCGCAGCCCAGGGAAGCCCGCACAACAGGTGTGGGGCTCAGGGCCTGCTGACGCTGCTCCTCCCGGGCCTCTGCAGGAGCCGGCACACACTTACTGTTCCCGTGATGTCCCCGGGAGCTGTGGCTTGTTCTGCCACCCCTCTGGTGCTGTCTGCCTTGCAGGGCTTTGGCACCTGTTCTTCCCCTTCAGCCTCTCCCCCAGCTGCCGGTCGTACTCCCGTCTCACGATGTAGGCAGGACGAGGGTCACCCTCCAGCAGGCGGTGGAAGGGGTTCTGCAAAGGCAAAAGAGATTGTCCTAAAGAACAGTTGCAAGGAGCTAAGGCTGCCCCTCAGGATGTGGTCGTGCAGGAAATGGCACTGAGGAGCAGAGGGCTCTCTCTGCAAAACAGACTGTGCCCTCACTCCCTAAAGCCAAGGGCTGGCACTGGCCTTTTCTGCCCGGAGGCATGTGAGTGGACTCTGGTGCCTCAGCTGAGGCAGGTGCCTCACGCAGGCTTGCTTTAGTGTTCATGTGCCCATGCCCAGCCAGCTGCTGCCTTTGCCCTGTGCTCTTTGCTGCAGCTTCTCTCAAACGGCAACTTGCAGGACAGTGGGCAGACAGATGCTTCCTTGCCAGGTGGCCACAGCAACGCTGCTGTGTCCAGAAGCCCTGAGCTGCTCACCTCCCTAGGAGAGGAGCACGGGGGAACTCCCTTTCCCTGAGGCCAGTTAGTGCACACTGTACCTGGCTTCTCTCTGAGCTCAGCCTCTGTGTGCACTCCTGGTACTGGCACTGGACTTCAGCTTCCACCTCCTTGCGCTTGGAGGCCATCAGCACCTGGAGCCGTCTTGCCTCAGACTGGGCGTGCTTCAAGTGTGTTGCCTGCAGGCCAGGGAAACACAACCATTGGCAGCATCAGTCTCCTGGGGCTTGGGCAGGGATCCCTGGGAGGCCAGCTGCTGCTGCCATGCCTGCCCTCCTCTGGAGCCCCAGGAGGATTCAAGGGTGGTGGATCAGTGCCTCTGGCATACCGTTCTGGAGGTCTGCTTTGCACTGGCAGAGGGCTTTGCCTGATCTGGAGGTTTTGGTTGTTTCAGCTCTTCAGCATATACCTGCTGAAGTTTTGTCAGGAACCTAAAGAGAGACAGCCGGCTGAGCTGGTGGGAGCACAGGCTGAAGCAGTTTCTCACCGCTGGGCTCGCAGCCCACAGCTCTGCTCCAGCAGCACAAGCGACTGTGGCTGTAGTCACCTTGCCTTTTCCAGGGCCTTTTGGCAAGGGTACCACGGCTGAGGGAAGCACCTCCCTGACACAACAAGCCAGAGCATGGTGTGTCCCCCATCGCCTGCCACTGCTCTTCTCCAGGAGGCTCACCTGAACTTAACCCTTTGCTGTTTCTTCTCCTGCTCCTTGCGTTTTTTCTCTGACATCACAACTTGTGATGCCCTGTGCCGAGCCAGCATCACCGGATCATACACACTCACTGCACGTGGGAAGCAAGAAATATCACAACATCATCTTTGTGACTATGCAGGTAAGCAGCAGTGGCAGAGCTGCTTGGTCCCGCTCACCCACACTCATTGCCACCCCAGGAACAGAGCCACTATTTCAGGGGCTCTTTGCCCCTGCTGGACACTGGACTCAGCCCAGATCTGCATTCCTCCTGAGCCCATCCTGCTCTCTCTCACCCCTCTCCCAGCAGCAGGGACACACAGGGAGGTGCTCAGAAACTCCAGGGCTTACTGGCTGGGGTAAGTTCCCCAGCAGAAAAGAGGTTTCCACATTCACATACCTCTTTGGGCACCCTCGCCCCATGGCTGCGACTTTCTTCGGGGCTTGAGGAAAGCCGTACCTTGGCGTGTCTTTGAGCCCTCAATTTCAATTCTGGAAACAAGAAGACACCAGTGGGCAAAAAGGGCACTAGGCTCCCTCAGTGCCTGACACAGAGAACCTGCTGGCAAGGCTATTTGGAAGCTGAGGGGCCCTCCAGTCTCCAGCAACTTCTGATCCTGAGCTTTTGTTGCTTTCGTGCCAGCCCTGAATGGTGAGACCCTCCTTGCTGCCCCCACACACCCTCCTGCCTCTCGCACTCAAGGCCCACGGCCCACGCACTGGCCCATTGGACTGCTCTGTCTGGGTTGACCGAACCACAGGCCGAATTGGAGCTCTCCCAGAGAAGGGCTGCTCTTGCCTAACAACCTTGCCAGCAAAGAGGCTTCAGCAAGAAGCTGCCCCAAAGCATGAGCTGAGCAGCTGCTCCCTTGGCTAGCTGGCTGCTGCAGGAGTGGTTGTCCTCACCTTGGTATGATGATGCAGCCATCCTCACTGCATCGAGTAAATTCGTTTTTGCCTCTAAATGCAATCATATTCATCATCTTGGAGTCCTGCATCGGGATAGACACGAGTGAGCAGAGGCCACAGACACGTGTCTGTTGCTCCCAAGAGTGGCAAACCTCACTTGAGAGCGCTGCAGGGAGCCCCGGAGGCGTGCAAACTCACCCCAAGAAGAGCAGGCAGCATGTTGCCCGTCGCATCCACCTGCAGTACGCAGTCATCAAAGAAGTTCATGATGACCTCCTGCCCTCTCACAGAAAGAATGCCAAGTCTGCTGAAGAAGAAGTCAACTTCCTTCTTTCCTCGGAGGGCCTCAGCAAAGAAGAGCAGGGTCTCATGGATGCACTGCTTTACAATTGGCATGCGGAAATAGATTCTTTCAGCAATCTCCTGAAAGTTCAGTGGATGCTCCAATATCTCAGCTGCAAAACAAACACAGACCAACCATGTTGCTCCTCATGCAGTTTGGCAGACTTGCAGAGGAAGGGTCATCAGCATTCGAGCCTCATGTGACACTTTGCAGGGAGTGGGCCCGTCTGCTTTGGCCGCATCTCCATAGCAGTGCTGATGGGCAGCAGAAAGGGCAGGGAGGCTTTGCCACCAGCTCCCAGCATCCAGCTAAAGGCTGGGGAGAGCTGGGCAGATCGGGCTGATGCCCGGGGCAGGGGCAGGGTGCTGGGATTCGCCATGTGCACCCTCCCTCAGCGCTCTCCAGGTTGCAAGAGACTTTGCTCTTGCCATATCACAGAGATTTCAGGATGGAGTAAAATGCTGAGGCTGTGCAGTGGAGCAAAGCAAAGCAAAGCAAAGTTCTTCTTACGAGGAATTTTGGTCTTCGGCTCCTTGAGATCGTAAAATTGCTGGATGTGTTGTTTCAGCTGGAAAACGGGTCTGTCCACATCCAGAACCCCATCCTCTCCGGCGGCGGCATGAGCTGGCACAACTGCAAAGATCCCAATTCCAATATCCACCGCCTGAAAGGTCAAACAAGAAGAGGGAGACATGGCAGTGCTGGGCAGACGTGGGAAAGGTGCTGGGTGACCTGCTGGCCCTGGGCATGGTGTTGTGTGGCCTGCCCACTGCTCAGGTGCAAAGGGGCAAGCTGGGCTCTGAGCAGGAGGTAAGGCTCACCCTCTTCTCCAGCAGCTCTTTCCGAATGTACATGGATGTGGCATACCACACTCTGCAGATCTCTGGAAAGCAAAAGAAGGACCCATCACTCTTGGAGTTGGCAACGCCCAACCATTCTGAAACCCCTTCCCCCAGCAGAGGAGAGAGCGGGGTGCGACCAAGCTCTCCCTTGCCCTCAACGAGCACTCGTGCTGCTGTAGCTTCCAGCACAGCTCTTGACCGTGCCCAGCGAGCGGGAAGCGCGCACTGCGCGCGGAGCCGGTCTGGAGGGGGAAGGGATGCGCTCTGGGGAACGGGGTCCTGGCACCGGCAGCGGGCCTGGGCTGCCAAAGCAATCCCTGAGCCGGCGGGCACCACCCGGCAGGGCTCTCCTCGCAGTCACCAGGCCCCTGCTGGGGACCTTCCTCCAGCTGCCCAGCCCCCAGCTTTCCACATCTTGTCTCTTCTCTGTCTTTGCTACCACAGCACTGCCCCAAGGGCCCCCCAAGCCTTACCCGAGGTGGTGAGGTCCTTCAGTAAGGAAAGCTCCTTGAGATCCAAGGGTTCAAAGAGCAGGTATCTGATCATCCCAGGCACTATGCTGTGCAGCAGTTGGAGAAGCGGTGCTCACTCCCTTGCTCCTGCTCCTTGCCCCCTGGCAAGCAGCTCCTTGCCCCCTGGCAAACTCACAGGTTCCCCTGGCCTTCTCCTGCCAGCAGAGCAGCTCCAGCGGAGCAGAGCAGCACTGGCAAGAACAGCCCTGGCACCTCCCAGGCCTCGCTGGGAAATGTGGCCAGGGAATGCTGGGGACAGGGACTCAGAGCTGAGCCCCATTGTGACGCCGTGACGTGTCACAGAACCATCTTACAAATGGCATATGTGTACAAAAACAAAAAACAAACAATCAAACAAAAAGGATGTAACCAATGAGTCAATGAAAATTTCTATAGAAAAAATAGAAGTTTTGGTGAAAAAAATATTTTCTCAAGACATTTGTGAATTTAATGCATTTAAGTGGTTTCTTCCCCACGTCTTCTCTTCTGTCCTCTTTCAGAGATTGCTCCTTTCATAATACTTTGAGAATGCTAGGAAAATCAGTAATCAGGAATAGCTCAGAAAGAAGTAAGCTCTGTTGATGTTTTCATAGCAAGTATTTGTGCAGAGATGTAACCACTGCAATTAACTACTTTCATCAGGGCCAAATCTTTTAGTGGAAGCTTTCTCACAAGCAAGAGTTTCAATCAGTTAAAAAGAACAAAGTAAGAAGCCAATCTGCTTCCTTATGCCTCCAATAGTAGTATTTAATTTCTGTCTTTATCTCACATTGTAACTGTCTGGCATTTATGAGTTCAGTTTTGGGGGAATATCCTGAGACTTGCTGGGGAGTCTTCCAGGTGCGATGACTTTGGTGAGCTGAAAGTAGATTTTCTTTCCTTCCACAGTAGGATGCTCAGGAGAATTTCTCTTTGTATTTCTTACTACTTGAAAACTGTGCTTGTGAACCTGCCTTACTTTGTTCTTCAGTGATGTCAGGAGAATGCTGTTGGTGTTCAGATTGGTCAACATGCTATAGTGGGGATAAGCTGATACAAGGAATTGATTTTAGATGAGATACTCCACCTTTTTTTCTTAAAGTTCCTTTTAAGCTGAAGGGTGAGGTTTCTGATGTAGATATTTGAACTGGCAGTTACATAGCAAAGCTGTTCATTTAGGTTAAAATCAAGGCAAAACCCTAATGGTTTAGAGAGTATCCTTCAGGCACAGAGATGAATTGGTGAAAAGCATCTGTACACTTCAAAAGTTAAAACAGATAAACATCTTCAGCGGAACTGAGTGTCTCCCTCAGAGGAACTCCAAGATCCCTGCACCATTTTCTGCATCATTTCTATGCACTGTCTTCCTAACCCAGCATCTTGGCAACATTTTTATTACACACCTCATGGAGTCTAAGCACCAAATTTATTGAATCCATGAAGAAGCTGCAGAGGAAAAGATCACATGAAGGGGAAGAGATTTTGGGCCAGATTCACCCGTAACACATCAGTCATCCACGTCAGTGGAGGTGATCGAAATTAAACTTGCTAAAAACCACAGATTCTGTTTTTAGCTTATTAGTTTCACTCCAGTTCTTAATCACCAGTAACATGAGGAACAATGTTTTTTTTGTAATTTAAAACCTGGTAGTGTGAAGTTACTTATAATATGGAGAGGCATGGGGACGAAGTCGTTTCCTAGGTGCTGAGAAGTGAAGTGAAGCTTTAGTCAGCAAATCTGATGTTAAGGTTGAATCCTGTTGCCTGATTCCTTAAAATGCATGTGAGGCAGAGAGGACAGTGAGCACTACACTGCGGACTAAGGAAGCCTTAGCTTTCTGAAAATCTCAGCATCCATTCAGCCTAACTCTTCTTCACTGTTAAAAAGACTGCACCACACTATATGAGCTCTGATTTCTTTCCAGAAATCTTCCTGTCCTGCTTCTCTCCAGGACATGATTACTAAACTCTCCTTCTCTTTCACTCTTTGATTGTCATATTATATATGACATATACATATACATATATATGTACATATACATATACTCCATAAACCTTGTTTCATCTAAATTTCTTCCATTTCTTCCCAAGACTATTCATAGAATCACAGAATCATAGGATATGCTGAGTTGAGGATATGCTGAGACCTTAAGGATGACTGAGACTAACTCCCATTCACTTAAGAGGATATCCCTGTGCATTAGCTTTAGATTTTAAAGCATGAACTTCTAGATCTCCACATTAGCATATGATGCTAAAGGAAGTACAGGAAATTCCAAATAAGGAATTTGGAAAATGCCACCTATAGGAAAAGATAATGTAGAACATCAAGAAATCTGTGCAAAGGAATGGTTAATTTGAATCTGTGTTCTAACATTTGTGCCTGGGAAAATCATGGAAAAGATCCTCCTGGATGACATACTTGATCACATGAGGAATGAGTGTGTGATCTGAGAGAGCCAGCACAGCTTCACCAGAGGAATGTCCTCTAATGAAGCCTTCTATGATGGAGTGACCATATTGGTGGTGAACGGGAAGGCAACCAATGTAATTTACCTGGAATTATGCAAGGTCTTTGACATGATCCCCCAGCACATCTTTATCTCCAAATTGGAGAGATGTGGATTTGATGGGTGGATGAGCCGGTGGATAAGGAATTGGTTGAAAGGCTGCAGACAAGAGATAGTGATCAGTGGTTCTGTGTCCAGGTGGAGGCTGGTAAAGAGTGGTGTCCCCCATGGGAATGTCCTGGGACCAGTGCTCTTTAACATCTTTATCAATGACATCTGTGGGAATACAAGAAAAACTGTTGAGAGCAGAAGCTGTGGAGCAAGATAAACAGCATGAGAGCCAAGGAAAGCAAATGATATCCTGGGCTCCATCAAAGAGGGGTGGCCAGCAGGGCCAGAGAGGTGATTGTCCCTCTCTGCTCTGTTCTTGTGAGGCCCCATCTGGAGCACAGCATCCAGGCCTGGGGCATCCCGTACAAGAATAGAACAAAGGAGAAAGCCAGGGAGCTGTTAGGATCCAGAGGAGGATCACAAAGATGATCAGAGGGCTGGAACACCTCCCCAACAAAGACAGGCTGAGGATGGGCTTGTTCAGCCTGGAGAAGGCTGTGGGGTGACCTCATTGCAGCCTTCCAGTACCTAAAGGGAGCCTACAAACAGGAGGGGAGTCAACTCTTTACAAGGGTAGATAATGGCAGAACAAGGGGAAATGGTTTTAAGTTGAAGGAGGGAAGTTGTAGATTGGATATGAGGGGGAAGTTCTTTACCAAGAGAGCAGTGAGGTGCTGGAACAGGCTGCCCAGAGAGGCTGTGGATGCCGTTTCCCTAGAGGTGTTCAAGACCAGGTTGGATGGGGCCCTGTGCAGCCTGGTTAATATTAGATACGGAGGTTGGAGGTCCTGCATGCAGCAGGAGAGTTGGAGCCTGATGATTCTTGAGGTCCCTTCCAACCCAGACCATTCTATGATTCTATGATTCTATGATTTGAGTTAGTGACGTTTTTTCTTTATTTCAAAAAGAAACGTTTTACTTCATTTTGGTTGAGGCTGGAGAATTTATTGTATTCTGTACTTAAAAAGAATTGCTTCTGAACAACTTATATTTTTACACCAAATTTTCCAAAGATGTGTAAGAAAAAAGTTTGATGCCTGTCCTAACAACATGCACTCACATTGTTACTGCACCACACATACACTTAATCTCTGTTTGTATTCCAAAGGCACCTCCAGCTCTGACTCATTCACTGATTTTGTTTTTTTTCATATACACCTCTCGGATTTCCTGCTGAGCCTAACCTATTCCTGGCTGCTTTGTACCTACTTTGTAATTTGATTTGTCTCTGACCCATGGGTTGCTTTGGTGTTAAAACTATTGAATTAGCAGTAGGATATAGCCCAAAACAAGTCAAGAAACCTCCTTGCAAATTAATGGATAATTCTTTTCTATTGCAGAATCAAAACTGCCAGATCAGTAGTATCCTCCAGGACCCAAATACCTCTGTGCTTTCACTGTATAAAATATTTTCTCTTTATATATCGAGTCTTGCTTTCTACAAGATTATATTTTGATGCTTTAGTTGTTGTCCATAATATTCTGATAACATTCTGAGTTGTTTGAGCCAAATATTTGCAAACTGCTCCTTTCTGAATAGTCAGTATTTTTAGAAAGTCATACTTTTTTTTGTTGTTGTTGGAAGCCATGGAATTTCGAAGATTTTTCCAGTCAATTGTCCGAAGCAATTTTGTTTACTTTCTCTGTTCATTAGGAGTTTTTCAAATGTCCTCAGGATGAAATTTTGCTTATAAAAACATTATGTACATGAAGTGAAATCTTCCAGAGCTCCAAAATTCTTCCATGTTTGACATTCTTTGGATGCATGGCAGCAGTTGTAAATAAAGAATACATAGAAGTATTCTATCATTATATGTCAGAATTAGCATATGCTCTCTACAGTGTGAAGATTAAGCAGGCTTCTTTTACTATAGACCCAAAAATATGTCAGTTTCTAGAAATAGGAAGGATTTTGCTAGACATAAGTGATTATCTCAATTTATTTGGTTGAATTGATTCAGAGAGTAAAACAGCTAAATTGAAAGTATCACATTCTGTCATTATGCTAAGATACAGCATACTTCACGCAAAGAAATAATTTGTAGATCCTAAGTATAAAGACGAATGAGAAAGATCATTAATGAAATAAACCTTACTTACAAAACATCAACCAAAAAAGGAGTGGATTTTTGTATCTCCATTGAAAAACAAATTCACTTGTTGCTTTTGAGTTTGGTCTTTCCTGCTTATTGGAGCTGGAATAAGGTATAAATGCTACTAATCCTTATGCAGAAATCAGGAATTCAACTTTCATGTGGGCAAGTATCTGAAGAAAGACTGTACTCCATAATAAAATACATTCTTCTTATTTATGATTAGATAGAGCTATTGCAGGCAACCCATAGCTTTGAGAGGGATGCTTGAACAGTTGTTTAAATTATTCTGAACTATCTGAACAGATGGAGAGCGTATGGAGAAAATATATTAAATCCGTGTTAGGAAAGAAAATCTTGCGCATATAACTAAATATCTCCAGTAACCTCCCTCTGCAATGATGTTTGCTTCTTCCAGAGCTGAACCATTCTGTGCAGATACTTCAGTAAGTCAAAGCATTGATAAAAATTCTGTAAAACTACCAAGTGTTCTAAAACATCCAGAAGTACATTTCTGCATTCAGTAGCTTTACAGAACATAACATGACTGTGTCTCGTTTTGAAGAGATTTTTGTGACAGTGGTAGGAATGGAATCACTTGAAGACACTCTTAGTCATGTTCTGCTTCCTGAGCCTACGCTGTTAGAACTGCTGTACTTCTAAACTTGTCCCTTAAGCTGGACAAAGCTTAGTAAGCCTCTTCAAGGTCTCCTGCAGTATTCTGAATGGCTTTGGGTTACTGTGGAAAAGACTTTTTTCAGGTGCCCAAATGGAAATGCAGAATTGCTTCAGAAAGTGGTGAGCATAGTGATCTCTCTAAATGAGAGAGCGGTCTGGAGTGAAGAGTCCAAGGACGTGGAAAAAAATTTATTATATGCCTTTCGTAATGTCTCTTTGCAAACATAATTGATTCCATTAGGCTACTTCATGATTCTTTGTCAGAGTAGCCTGAATATTATGAAACACTACAGTGTTCTCACTAAAGCTTTCAGGATTCTCTATACATCTAGATTTTATTATCTTCATTTAGAGGTGAGGCATAACAGAATCAAAATTGGATTCTTGGATTCTTGGTCAGTCAAGTTTACCAGTCAAGAATTGAGGCATCATTCATCAGTGCACAAAAAACAGCAACAACAAAAAGGTGATACAGTTCCTGTAGTTGCTTTGTGTTGGATGCAGTTGTCTTTCATACAGTCTTCACTAACTTCTGCAGTAAATGAAACCAGTGATTCTGCACTTAGCATTGTGTAGCATTGCTGTTGTTCCTAAGTCTGAAAAATCAGGAAGTTTTCAGGAAGACTGTGATCTCTGATTACAAGTGCTTTCACGTACATAGAGTAAGTAAGGTGAGACTGACACTTAAAAGCCAGTATCTTAAACTGCAAGCTTCAAAATTACTTTAAGAGTCCCACCCCAAGTCATACTGTACAACAGTTCAAATCTGGGTTGAAGGACAGACTAATTCTGGAGCAAAGTTACATATAACAGAAAAATCTCGTCTCACTATCAGCAATTGTTTTTACTTTAGTACTATAAATTAGTCCTCATGACATATGTATACATGCACATAGGAACAAATTTAGGGCAACATAGGGAGCACAGATGGACATATTTGACAGCTAGTGATTGTGTAGAAGCTGACTGAGAAGAGTTTCAATTTAATCAGCTCAGCAACCTCTTAAAACAGCAAAGTTAACATTTCAGTACTCAGCTTGGATAGTTTCTGAAGTACCCACTGAAAGTGGAACATAACATAATTCATTATGGATGGATGTTTGAGAAAAGAGTTGTTCTCAGCATACATATATTTTGTACTAAGCAATCATATGAGGCTACTACATTCAAAAGTACAACCCTGACTTTGCAGAAGATGGGCACTGAATCTGTGTCACTGTAACTGAAATGCATGGCATAAACCTAGTTTTGAAGGGCATAAATGTCAAGGTTAAGCAGCACAATACAGCAAGTGAGCAGAAATCAGGGATGGACAAAGGTACAAACAATGGAATAAAAGACAACTTTTATTTACAATGAAATGCTTTCATAGAGAGAGTCTTTGGCCAGTCTTTGAAAGTCTCTTCATTCTTTGAAAGCCCTAGTGCTTACAGGGAAAATGCAATGAAATAGAAGACTCACAGCCATGCATTGTTCCTACTGGCACGAATATATTCCTCCTTAAAGTTCAGGTCTTAAAATAAGTACAGAGGTTTAACAAAGTGTTTACAGGCTTTGATGAATGTAAATGGGAGAAGTAAAGAGAATTACATAAAAATTCAAGTTCATACACATATTGCTGATTTAGTTACTACTGTAAATAAGAGAGAAAGCAGTGGTAGAAGAATTTTTCTGTTTCCCCCCACGTATCTTTACTTTTTACTTATTTTCTCCTGAGTTTTGATTCTCTCTCTCTCTTCCACCTCTTCCGTCCCTCCCTCCCACCTATTCTCTTCCTTCCTTCCTTCCTTCCTTCCTTCCTTCCTTCCTTCCTTCCTTCCTTCCTTCCTTCCTTCCTTCCTTCCTTCCTTCCTTCCTTCCTTCCTTCCTTCCTTCCTTCCTTCCTTCCTTCCTTCCTTCCTTCCTTCCTTCCTTCCTTCCTTCCTTCCTTCCTTCCCTTCCTTCCTTCCCTTCCTTCCTTCCTTCCTTCCCTTCCTCCCTCCCTCCCTCCCTCCCTCCCTCCCTTGCTTCCCTTCCTCCCTCCCTCCCTCCCTTCCCTTCCTTCCCTCCCTTCCCTCCCTTCCCTACATTATGACTTTAGATGATTGTAGCATTAATCTAGGACGTATCATAAACTTGGCTGCATTTTTGGGGATCTACATTCTCTCACCAAGGGATAACCGAGCTGATGTAGCCCAGCACTTACTCACTTATTTAAACCATGTATCCTTTCAAGCCTTAGCTATGGGCCTTATATCCTATTATCACTAACTAGGTTTGAAGACCTATTACAAGGGTCAGTTTTTTACAAGCTTTTTGTTGAAAGTTCTACCATTCCTCCTGGTTCTTGTAGACAAATTGGGCTACTTTACAAAAAATGAAGTAGTAATTTGAGAATGCAATTAATATTTACTCTCAAGCAAGACTGCTGTCTAAAATATTTTCAAATTAGTATGTTCTAAGGTAAGTGAGGTGTTCATTTCCAGATCAATAAGATATTTGCAGCAGACATGTTACAGTAATCTCGTTTGGGGTTCTTAGGATTATGTTGACTAACAGCTGGTGTTTTGTGTGTTTAACTAAGCAAAAGTAAATAGATGTTGTGTCATACATACGAGCTTTTTTTGCTGGGAAAGCTTTTTTTGCAGAAGAAAAAAACACAAAAATGAATCTTCTCTGAACTATTATGTGCCATTTCCCTCCACAGTGAATGACAGTAGTTGAACTCCTCCCTTCTAGCTTTTAAGCACTTAGTCTTGTCATTATACAGGTAGCTGCAGTTTAACCTCTGACTAAGAAGATACTGCAAAGACTAAAAGGTCTGCGAAGCATGTGGTTCAAAGCTGCAGGCATGGAAAGCATACCTTACATAACAATATTGATTTACCATCCATAAATTCTAGGTGCACCGAACCTGTCATGAACCATGTCACTTTCACATGAGCTAAGAAAACAATTTATATTTAGCTCTTCTGGCTATTTTTGACACTCTAAAAAGAAGGAGAATGATTAATAGCTTACATTATCAAATTCACAGTGCTGTCAGCTGAAGTTATCTAGCTGCCTCCCTCCTCCTTTTCCAATGTGTTTTCAGAAGGAGCGAAGGATCCTACGTTGCTTCTAAAAGGAGTACTTCAAGTTAGGTAGACCAGTAGACATCCAGACTGTCCTTTGGTCTAGTTGTTGTCCTTCCAATCTGACAGAAATAAATTCTAAAAAAAGCCTGGGAGGATATGGCATAGATAGAGAAGAAAGCATGGGCATCTTCAGTGTAGTCTTTGGTCTGATGGACTCGTTCTTGGATGTCATACTGAGAGACTGCTGATACCAAGCAGATATTGAACAAGGTATTATTACAAACTTCTGCCAGAACACTATATGTTGTAAAAAAAGGCGAGGAATTCAGAAACATACTGCCTGCTTTTCTACACAGAATAATTAAGATATGAGTTCAGTGATCCTTATCCATTAGAATAGCATGAAGTTGTATTGCTTCCTGTTGTACCTCTATCTGGTACAGATTCCAGGACTTTGTTTTCTCGTCTGCTTCCTATTCCACTGTAGCCTCCACCTAAACTTTTTCTACTTTGAAGAGCATCTCCCAACAGAAGAACATTTAAGTATCTTGTTCTATAAACTGCATATTTGCAGCCTTGTGTGAATATGTTTAAGTCATAACTGAGCTACTGTGTTTATAGAGATGAAGTGCATAACTTGCTTGATTAGGAAAATATATTATATGCAAGTGTTGAACCGTTCTACTAATGCTAACAGGTTTTAAGAGTTGAGTGCACAGTTCTGTCAGAGCAGTAACTTGTCAGTGACACACTGTGGAGTTTCTTTAATTGATTAAAATAAATATATATATCAGAAATATTATCTTATGCCAAGTTTGTGAAGTATGGCATTAGCAAACAAAGAGTATTAGCTACTCTACTATACAGATACTATTCATACACAGGCTGAGCTGGAAACTTCTGAAATGAGTAACTGTTCTAGTTAAGTTTGAACAAAGAGGCTTTATCTCTGAGTGTGTATGAAAGTCTTACATCTCTTCTTTCAAGGGAAATTGCTTGCCGAAGCTTGGAATTCAATTGCATTAATCCCTCATGCTCTGCCAAACTTGTTTCATCTTCTCTATGGAGGTAGGGAAGGCTCTTTACTAGAATTTGGATGAAAATAAGACTCCAGATGAATGTATTTTCCTCTTTTTACTTCCCCCTGCTTTAAGGAATGTTTTTCAAACCTGTCCAGAAACTTTGTAAACTTAACTGAAAGCAGTAACAAGGCTTATCTTTGTCAAGGGCCACTTACAGGCAGCTGCTGGATAACTGCATGCTATCCTGCCAATGATCAAGAACGAGACAGTGAATGCCAAACTCTTCTGCTTTTTGATCTAAACTTGAATGGATATTGTGTTATGAACATTCATGCAGCCATAACAAGGTGCATAACAAGCAAAACTTTAGATATCTCAAGGGAGAAACTGGATATTTATACTTACTAATTGGTAAACTCTAATCACAGAATCACAGAATCACAGAATCACAGAATTGTAGGGGTTGGAAGGGACCTCCAGAGATCATCGAGTCCAACCCCCCTGCCAAAGCAGGCTCCCTACACTAGGTCGCACAGGTAGGCGTCCAGGCGGGTCTTGAATATCTCCAGAGAAGGAGACTCCACAACCTCCCTGGGCAGCCTGTTCCAGTGCTCCGTCACCCTCACCGTAAAGAAGTTCTTGCGCACATTGGTGCGGAACTTCCTGTGCTCCAGCTTCTGGCCATTTCCCCTTGTCCTGTCTCCGCACACTGCTGAAAAGAGTCCGGCCTCGCCACTTTGCCCCCCACACCTTAGATATTTATAGACCTGGATCAGGTCCCCTCTCAGTCTTCTCTTCTCAAGGCTGAACAGACCCAGTTCTCTTAGCCTTTCTTCACAGGGGAGATGTTCCAGGCCCTTCACCATCTTTGTGGCTCTCCGCTGGACTCTTTCCAAGAGATCCCTGTCTTTTTTGTACTGGGGAGCCCAGAACTGGACACAGTACTCCAGATGAGGCCTTACCAGGGCAGAGTAGAGGGGAAGGATCACCTCCCTCGACCTGCTGGCCACGCTCTTTTTAATGCACCCCAAAATGCCATTGGCCTTTTTGGCCACAAGGGCACACTGCTGTAATGCAGTAAAAAGATGAAGTCTTACCTTCAGTGAAAGCCTGCACTTTAATCCAGTAGAGAGGAACACTAGTTTCTGCAAAAACCTTGCAGCAAATGTTGCACTCAATTTTAAAGGAGTACAACTGCTGTAGGGACAGCTGTCCCAGGTATTCCAGATTCTCTGAACATCACTTAGTAGGAATGCCAGTTTCAGGCATGGTTTATTGTCCAGGTTTTATCAATATTCCATATCATGACATCATGCAGCAGGCTGTTGGGTGCTGGTACAAAGTGTGCTGTGAAGCTGCTCTTCCTGGGTCCTGTGATTCTAACAGTCTCAGCTATTCCGACACGAGTTCTGGCTCTCTGAGAGGAAGATGTGCTGAGGAGAGAGAAGACTACTACTGTAGTCCTGATTCTGAGTGATGGGCATGCAGTGTGGTTGCAGCACTGTTGGAACATCCTTCTTTCCCATTTGTTTGATTTACTACCCGTAACTCTTTTTTTTTTTTTTTGTATCAGTATCTTACTTTAAAAATATATACATATATATATATATTTATCATTGCTAGTGAATTCATTATCTTTTCTTATCTTAATTGGTTAATTTTTGTTTTTCTTCTCCCTAAAAAGGGGATGGAAAGGTGAAAGGATCAGGGTGACCATCTCCCCCTTCTTTCCCACCCCCATTGCCCATGAAACCACAACAGTTAGGAATCAGAGTTCATGTCAGAGTTTTTTGCATTGGAAGGATGCCACATAACACCTTTGTATTTCAAAGGAGATATGATGTAATCAGGAAATCCAGTCATAAAGCACTTCCTTATGTGCTTAAGAAAGCACAGCTTTGAGGAGTCCTTAGCACAGTTTCTGTCTGACCATACCTGACACTACCTGTTTCAGTTGAGAATGATACTTTAACTCCTCCCTCGCAATTATGAAAGTGTAGTAAAGGCAGAGGAGGTTTAGTCACTGGTATTAGAAATTGCTCACATTTCATCCTTACTATTTAGGACTAAGGAATAGATGTCCAAGTACAGTTAATGATTCCTTCAGGCAAACAGGGATAACAAAGAGGACAACAAGGATCATCTTCCGTGATATTACTGATCAAAGACATATTGTATCATAATAAATTTGTTGAAAAAATACAATGCAGCAGATCACTGTGTAGTCACTTATTTCTGACAGTAATGTCCACTTTTGAAATATTTTTCTCCTGTTCAGTAGAAGACATTTTGAAGTCAGATAAGGGATAAGAAAAGTTTCTAAATGTGATGTCATTGCATATGACAGCGCTGTGCAGGTGTTTGCATTGTCTTAGTTTCAATCCCTTTAAAGTCAATGAAGGAAGGTGCAAGTAATTGTGCTTCTCAATATTCTCACAACATCCTTGGTAATGGGATGGTACATGCAAAGTCTTTGATGGAATATTTCAAATTGCATATGCAGAGTTATCCTTTTTCCTGAAGGATTTCATCAGTTGCAGCTGGTGGGAAGGAGTGAATACAACACATAGCACCTGGTTCTACCAGGTAGACCAAAGGATGATCACAGTGAAGCAGCACATAACCACTGTGTGCCTTGAATTGTCTGTTCTCAACAGCAGTTACTGTCAAGATGGAGGGTTTTGTAGGCTAAGTTAGAGGTTCTAAACATTAAGTGAAGATCACAGCTTCTTTATTATAGGCATCATAACTGCATTGGTCAAATTAAGGTTTTTATTCCAACATATAGAAAATTAAAAAAAAAGAATGGCTGAAGCAGCAAGCAGCCAGAAAAATCGCCGTGCTTCTCAGGGTAGACAGTTCCATCCATTCCAGTTATAGCGAACTACTAAACATACAGCTACTAATGAGTTTTTCTATCTTAATTTTAAACATTATTTACTAGCTTCTTTTTTCCATGTATGCACTCACTGCTTACAGTCATTGCTGAGATTTAATTCCCGTAAGACTTTCTCATCCTGGGCTGAAAGTTACAAGTTTAACTAAACATTCTGTAGCTACTGTCTCACAATTGTTACCTGTGCTTCATTTTTCCAACCAGATAACTAAAAACCATGAGGTTCTAAACTCCTTTGTTAGTGCTTGCAGAAGTCTTTATGGCTCAGATATTATAGATAATGATGGGTCTTATATATCTTTATGACACAGCAGTCATAAAACTAAAAGTTATCACAGTATTTGAGATGGACTTTTAATTGTGCTCATAACTCACTGAAAATTCCTCACTGGGTATCCAGTGTGTTATTCAGGTCAAACATAAAATGTGTTTGTTGGCTGAGAGAACAGATAGTTCAGGATTAAGCCATTTTCTAACTAGATTTAAAAGAAAGGAAAGCTGAAAGGTTTTAATCACGGTTTTATGAAGGGATTTACCTATCCATACATGTAACAATCCCATTAGATAGTGCCAAAATCGTCTAGAGCTCCATAGTTTCTTTTCTGCTAAGCTCTTTCATACAATTTATAGGTGATTGAATGGAAAACACACCTTACTGTTGACAGGTCAGAACGAATTTATGTCTAGTGCTAAAGATACTGCTAGTCAAAGGCTTCTTTGACCTATAGCAGTTACACCATTCACTATGTTACCCAGCCTGATTTAAATAGTCTCCTTTCTTTAATTTTAGGATGCCTTAAGTTCCTCCACTTCCCCAGAATACTTATATATTCATTCAGCTGTACGCATACCTATTGATCACAGTCAGGAGAGTTAGTAGTTAACTAAGAACAAATTATTCCCTTTTTCTCCTAATAGGTTCTTAAAGAATTATTTTCTGATTAGTGGGAAAACTTAGTCTTTCAAAGAAGCAATTAAAAACAAACTTCAGGGAGAGACAGCTGTTTTGAAAACTTAAATATTCCTTCTGCTAGACTGTAGAGGTCTTACATTGTTTTGTCTTTTAAACTTGCTAGATCTACTGCTTAATTTTTACAGCTTCTAATTTAGTATGAACTGAAGGACATTTCCAGGACAACTGAATCTGACATTATCTCTATAATTTTCTCACAGACATTCATGTGGATACCATTAACAGATGCTGATTTGATAATGAACTACCTGAGTAACCTAGCTGATCTCAGGGAAAAAAAAAAAAAAAAAAAAAAAAAAAAAAGGGAGGTGGGATGGCGGAATGATTTCTGGTCATCTGCATCTCTAGTCTCATCCTGCAAAAGGTACAAACTTTCCATGTCACCACTGTCAACAGTGTCACCTTGTGTTTATTCTAGAAATGATCTTCTAGATTGCAGGAACACATACATAGTAACCCTTTTTGCAACTCAGAAAGATCAGTTGAAGTTATCTGTACCTTTCAGTCTTCTCAAGAAATCAAATGTCCTGAGTTTTCATCACTTGTGATTACTGATAATGGTTAATTTAAGAGGATGATCACCACATGGTGGATGCTCCATCCCTGAAGACACTCAAGGTCAGTCTGGGTGGAGTTCTGAGTAGTCTGATCTAACTGTGCATTACAGGGGAGCTGGACTAGAGGCTTTTATGTGTCCCTTCCAACTCAAATGATTCTGTGATTCTATTAAGTTTAACCAAAGTGACAGTCAGTTACCTCTTAAACCAATCACTTAGGATATTTGAACATCCAGTTTCAATACAATACTACTAAAAAAAAAAAAAAAAAAGAGTTTAAAAAGTCAGTTGGAATTATGGAGATCTCTGTAGGGCTTATGAGATCACTGTTGTGTGTTTTCTATCATCTGCTTTCCCCATTAGAGGAGTTAGAAGGGTTCTCATCTCTGTTTGTTGTTCATGAGAGGAAATTAGAAGAAATGTGAAATCCTTGAAACCTCTGTCTCTTTGCTGGATAAATTATAAGGGGAGCTGGAGAAAGTCAGCTGGATACATCTGTGTAGGTGTAAATTCCTAGCTCGCTGGGCTAGAGCATTTTCACATTTAAGAGTGAATCTGGCTAGAATTTTTCCTAGGACAAAGAGGTAAGCACATTTGCATGCAATCCATCTTCTTGAAAAGGAGATGATTCTTTATTGTCTTAACTGCCATTCCGTGAATGATTCTTGGACTCACAGAAGCAGGAGCTGTACCTCAGCCCATTGCAGTAGCCCTTTCATCTGCAGTGGATGAGGTGCCTATCTCCTCTCAGAGGTTTGCAGAATGTCAAGAGGAGCAGGCACTTCTGACACTGCATTTACAACAGTCTTGCCTTTTAGATTCTCAATTTTATTCCCCTTTCCATTCGAGAATACTATGTTACCTTCTTGTTTGGCATTTCTCTTTTTATGTCAGTGCAGTGGAAAGCCTGGTGTAAATAGCATTCTCTTTGTCAAATCCCTGGAGGTGCTACTTTGAACTTCCTTAATTGGAGATATGTGCATTTCTAATGAAAACTACATGTTTAACAGTCTTTTTAGAAGGAAAAACAGAAACCCACATATATTTTTAATTTGAGTATTTGGGTATTCTTGTGTTTTGGCAAACTACAGAGGCAGCACATTTTGCTGAGAAAGAGCTAGAATAACCTTGTATTTCTGTTGAAAAAACAATGATTGTTACCTTCCCACACATTATCTTACATTTATCTCATCTGCCTGCTTTCTCTGAGGCAGGACCAATTATACATATGCTGTTCTTTAGCAACTGTTGCTTTAACTTGATCTTGAATTATTTTAGCAATATTCAGTAACTTTGCCACAGAATTAAAAATTCTCGTAATTCCAAGTGACCGGTTTCTTTTAGTGTTCTGAACCTCCAAAAGACTCCCAAACTAACAAAAAGCATAACAAATAAGCCAAAGAAGCCACTGCTTCCAAATGTGTAAATTATTCTTACTCAGGATATACACTGTATGAATTTAGCCTTATTTTAAGGGTAAGAACAGAATACAAATAATCTCAAATGTCATAGAATCATAGAATTGTTCACGTTGGAAAATACCTAAATAACACCCAAAAACCCAAAATGTTACTTATTAGCAAAGGGGCCTCTGAGCAAAAGCTTAGAATTTGTGTGGAAAATTGACAGAGGTGAATGCAGTTCCTCATTGTCCCCAGATATGTTCTGTGTTGGGAAATTTTTACTTTGAGGCAAGTTACATACACATTTGCTCTTAAATATGAAGAGATTTAATGAAAAATGCACTGGACAGAGTCCTAGTTTTGTAAGTGTAAATCTTAAGGGTTTTCTTGGCAAAAGGTTCATGCTTTCCATTAATTATTGAGATATATATTTTATATACGGATATATAAAATATATTAAGAGCTGTATTAGTGGCCTGAGCACTTACAGTTTTTTGATACACGTTTTATCTCACAAATGAGAGAATAGCCGCAATATCCAAAGATTGCATGTACCTACATGCTTATGTACATAAGCAGACAACTTTTACAGTCCTAGTTCTCTTCTTAATTCTGCAAAATCTTACTGTATTTTAAATATGTAAAATATTTTAATATTTTAAATATGAATTTATAAGAATTATTTTCATACCTATTTTAATAGATAATATTAAAAATATAAGATGTTGCTGAATTAAAGCAGCTGAGTTCTACTATAGTTATTTACCAATACATTTTATTGTTGGTACCAGGGCACTGAGAGAAAACATCAGCTTTTACAGGAATACTGTTTACAGTTTTATTGAATTCTGATAAACACTGTGAGTAACATAGGTGAAATCTTGACCTTTTGAAAAAGACTGAGAGAAAGGATTTTTCTTGAAGAAAAATGATTTTGTTTAGCCAAGACTATAGGCTCTGCATGGTGCTCTATGATAAAAACAGGGCTGGGGGAAGGGCTGCAGGGAAGTAAGAAGCCCAAAATGCAATAAATCATTTTGCACCACAGAACTGTCAAAGTACATACACTGTTTCATTCAGATGTGAGCACCAGTTTCTGATCATAGAGATGCTGTTGTCAAACTAGGAAAAGAGTTCATACTGCAGCATTCAACTTAAATGAATACTTATTCTCCTGCAAGCTGCAGGAAGCTTAAGATTTAACCTGAATATGCACGTGAAATAATTTCTTCCCATGCATTAGCATAGAGAGCCTTAGATGTCACTCTACCTGGATAAATATGAAAGAACATGGAGTAATAAATAATGCGGGTATCAAATAAGCATCTGGTTGGTGGCACAGGAAAATGTTCTTTGGTTCTCCCACTGATTTGCCTTTGTCCTTCCTTATGAATGACATAAAAGACATCAAAGACCAAGTCGGAGACTCTCTTCCTTGAGTGTAATTCCTACATTGTGCATGATGCTATAGAATCCAACAGATTTTGTCTCAAACCTTCTGTTTAGTGTAGGCAGATGCTCTCTCTGAACCCTAAGCCTCCTAAATTTGTCATATGTCAGATCAAACAAGTACTTTTTTGCCTCCCAATTTGCAAATAATTGTCCAGGAAAACAACATTGACAAAATTTGTTTTTGGATGCCATCAACTTTGGTAAAGTGTCTGAATGAGAAGTAAAGAATTTATCAGGAGTTGGTATTAGTCAGTTGAACAGTTGTGGAAAAAAACAATGCTGCTTCTGTTGTGTGGATGCTCTTGCAAGACAAAGACTTTCCAACAAAACATGTTGGGGTGGGGAGATATACCATTGTCAACTCCTGTTTTTCTCCCTAAAGAATTAAACACAGTGTGTAGGCTAAAATACAGAAGATACAGAACTGAAATGTCAGTTACTTTCACCCTCTTACTTGTCCATGTACATGCCTGGTTTGGTCTAAAAAAAGTAATACCTTCTATTGGTTTCTCAATCTTTCTGCTCTTCTGGAATCTTTCAGTTTTTCTGGAGTCTTAAAAAGCATACGGCTTCAAAGTAGACATACTCTATGCTGCTATTTCCATCAAAAATTGTCTGCAGGATTTCCAGGTCACAGGAAATTATGATTCATTTCAAATGGGAACAAAGTCATACTCAGAAATAAGAAAAATACTATAAAAGGGTATTTCTGAGATTCATAACCCTCTCTTACAGTATTCTGGTTAGATTAAAGCTGAAATGAAAATATATTAAATGAATGTAAATTAAATCCTACATTGCTTTAATAATTTTGGATGGGCAGAATATGTTCGCTCACATTAAGTAATAAATTGTTATATTCAGAAAATCTGGACATATGTGTTACTGGATGTATGACATTAAGTGCAAAGGGCAGATGAGCTGATGAAGCCATAATGATAATTTCAGCAACTGTTATCAGAAGTTGAATAATAATGAAAATTCTGTTACATTTTCACTCTTAATTTCTTCCTTCAGATCAGGCCTGGTTGTACCTTTAAGCTCTTCTGACAATCACTTTACCTGCTCTGAATACTCAGTACTCTATGCTATCAAAACCTTTGAAAAATACCAGAAAAAACAAATAAAAGAAAACAGTGAATAGTCAGTGGCACTAAACAAAAAGCATTGAGCTATTGCTTTAATGATTCCAAAGCTTTAACATTATAGTTTGTTGAGCCACAAAAATATATTAACTTCAGCTTCAACATTTTTTTGTATGATAGTAATGGAGTGTTTTTTCAGTGACACAGAAGTCATTCGTAACTGATGCTTTCTTATTTTTTTCTCCTATGGCAAGGCTTATAGTAGAACAAGATGTAGAAACTAGGATCACAATATGTGATGTGTGTGTAAAAGAACCTCTCTTTATGGATAAAGAACAGTAGAGACTGTGTTGCTTTGCTGACAAGCTACTCTTCAAGCTTTCAAGGCTTTTTCCCCCAGAAAAAAACATTAGGATGGTATGTGAATATATCTAGACTTTTCTTGGAAAAGTTGTATTTTCAACCTTTTATTTTCACTTTTGATAGGTACACCTTCTTACATATGACAACTTGAAAAGTATAGTTTAATTAATCAGTTGTTGCTTAGATACTGTCATTCTTCTTTGACCTAGAACTGCACTCCTAAATCAAGCTTATGCAAGTTGGTTGAAGCTCTAAAATAGCTTTAGAGTGAAAAAAGTCAATCATTATCAAGACAACACTTTTTTTCCTCAAGGTTCACATAGATTTGTTAATTTGATGAAATTTTATTCTGCATTCTTTCTGTACCAGGATTAAGAGTCTTAGTAGCTAAATTACAGAACAGATTATTTTTTCAGGAAAATTTTGACTTTTCTTACAATAAATCAATATATTACTTATTTTTCTTTATTTTATTATTTAATTTTTTGTTGTTGTTTTGCTTCTAGAAAACACTACAGATATACAGCTTCTTATGAACACTATACACAAGTTACTCAGGATTATGGAAAGCAAATTTAGAGTTTGATTTCAAAACTAAGTTTTACTTCTGTAAACATTAGAGGAAGTCATTCTTGCTAGCAATAGTACTGTACAATGTAGCAGGTAATTTATGTTTCATTGCAGAGGAGACTGTAAGAGACCAATTTGTCTTTAAGAGAAAAACACCAAACATTGGAAATGCTTACGTATATCTGTTTAATATATGCTTCTGTGCTGATAATTGCAATACTGAATATTACCTTTGTATAATGGAAAACTGAAGCTCAGTAATGCTTTACACACAGCTGTAACTATGCCTTGTTCGGCTAGCAAGCAGAATGAAAATGGGGAATCTAGAAATTAAAGAACATACACAGTGCATGCATCAGCTAACTCTAAATAATCTCCTGCTTTCCCCACTTACTAGCTTATTCAATATCATGTTAATCTCTCAAACATAATTTCAGTGTTGATCTATACATTAAAATGGAGATGCTCTTTAACAGGAAAAGTTTCAGAGAAAAAAAATTACTTCCTCCCCTTTTCCTCTCCATTCAATGTCACTAAGACAGGACAGGCCAGGAAAAAGAAAAATTCCTTCCTAGAAATGCGAGAACTTAACTAAGATACCAGTGATTGAATGAACTTCATGATGTTACTTTCATCATCCACTATTGCTCTGACCAGGATGTATATATTTATATATTTACTTTAAAGAGTAAGATTGATCAGAAACTAAGTCAAAACTAAGATATATATTTTCACAAGACACTACCTTAGAAGCTGGGAGAGTTAATGAAACACATGGGAAACCAGAATACAGGGCACAGTTCTAGTGAAAATTACTAGTGGACCTTGAATGCAAAAATGTGAAGTGAACAGGGGCTTTGCTAAGCTCCAGTGATTATTGTGTGGCTGTTGTCATTGCTCCTCAACGTATGCAGAACATACGCAAGCAATTTGAAATACTGTTTAAATACTCATACTGAATTTAAAGCCCAAGTATGTATGTATTTCTTTCAGTGACTGTTGCAGGCTGGCATACAAACAATGCATTGTTGTTAGCAGATTAACACTCAGTTGTCTTCATCACGTTAACTGCCTGTCTCTGCATTCCTTCACTGCACAAATTTGAAGAAAAGCCTTTTAATTTTATAACTTCAGTCTTGGCTTTGTGAGTTAGCCACCTAGGTCCAGCCCTACTGAAAACCTGAGATGGGCTTTGACAAGCAAGAATCTAATGATCATTGAATCATGGAATCACTGAAAGTTTGGGTTGAGAGGGACCTCAAACCCCCCCAGTTCCAAACCCCTGCTGTGGGCTAGTTGACACCCACCAGCTCAGGCTGCTCAGGGCCCCATCCAACCTGGCCTTGATGACCATAAAGTAACAGGTAGGTGGTGACTTGAGATCAAATGTCTGTGTAGAGATAGACGGAGCAGACTGCAGCAGACAATCACAGCACGGTTTCTGCTTGTTTGCTTTTGCTGTTTTGTTTTTCCTCCCTTAGGGAGTTGTGGCAAGAACTTCATTGTTCAGATTTAAAATCCATTTATCTGACTTAATCTCTCTTATTAAGCAAGATGGCAACGATGAAAAAAGTATTATTTGACTGCAGGAAATATGCAGATTTAGTAATTTTGTGTTTAAACACATTATTATTACAGATTCACAAAATACTGCAAGTGTTCTTAGCTACAAAGCTTGTTGAACAATTTTGAGTTTTTCAGTAGTACTAACTATACATTTTTTATTCTTATGCAGAAGCTGTAATTTTTGCTCTAGCCTTATGTCGTCTTCTCTTTTTAAAAAAAAAATCACAGAAAAGGTGCTATGGCTTTGACAGATCCATACTCACACGCTCATTATTAACTTAGGTTTTTTTTTTTTTTTAACAAAGCAATTAGAAGGTCCAATTGCAGTGATAGTGTAGTTTTTATTATCTTGGGTTATGCAGAAGAGACAAGTGATGAAAACGAAGAACATTTTATTCTGAGTTTTAATAGAACCACATAACAGGACATGTTCCTCCATCTGTGGCCCTCTCTGCATAATGTATGTTCATAAATGACAACTCAATTCACAAAACACAGATGAAAGTTTTGCACAGAAAAAGTAAATTGCTCTTGTCTGAATCTCTTCTTTTGTCTGAGAAGTTCAGATTAATGAAATTGCAATGTAAATACATTAATGTAAATGAATTACCTGATATTTATTACCCTTGTCTTGTGGAAGAAAAGAAGAGGGGTAATGGAATTTTTCTCTTGTGGGCATTTTCTAAGGAATGTTTTAACTTTTCTGTCTGTAATTCTTGGCTACATCCACCTTCTTTAAAATAAGGCAGCTTTCATCACAACATAGAGAGATAACAGAGGCTGCTGGAAGGTAAAATTGCTTTTGTTCTTCTTCATCACCTTACCAGAAGCCTCTTTCCCAGGGAAAAGAAGGTACTAGAAGTTTATGTGCTTCCTGAGGTGCAGAAATCTCTCTTATTAATAGCCCTAAGCTAGTTTTAGTAAGTGATGCTGACATCTGTTATGCCTCTTGCAATCCAGCTCCCTGCCATGAGCTTTTGCAGGCTGCTTTTCTGTTTTCATGAAACAGAGCTGCAGCTGCAGGAACCACCCTCAGCGTAGCAGGCCCTGACCCTGTGGTTTTTTGTTTTGTTTTGTTGTTGTTTTTGTTTTTGTTTTGTTTTTTGTGTTTTTCTTTCTTTTTTTTTTAAGCACTGCTTTTTACCTGTTCTTTTTGATACTGCTTTTCACTAAGGATTTGACAAGGTTTGAAGAATTTGATGTCTTCTTTCAGTCTCTGGTTTCAACGTAAGTTTACTGTTTGTGAAGGAAATGCAGTACATGCTGTTTCCTACAAAAGATGATTTCAAGACATGATTGGAAAAGGAACCTTGTAAGGTGGCTTGATGACCAGAAACAAGGGCTACATCTATGTGGGAGCTCTCTGCATTATTTTTGCATGAGGACTGTGACACACTGCCAAAAATTGGATAAGTTGTCATCCAGTGACATGAAAGCTTTACTGATTTTTGATGCATGTCTTTTCTGTGCTTCTTAAATTGTTGTTATAAACATTTGTCAATATACATTTCCGTTGTCTCAGATCCTAGTAACTATTAGATGTGCAGTCCACATATGCTGGTATACTGAGTAACGTTGACTGAATCTGAACATTATTAAGTCAGCCTTCTGGTGCTGGTTTTAAAAAGAAGTGAATTTGTACCCAAGCTTCCCCACCTTATTAAACAGAAGAAGGGAAGGAAAGATATGATTTGCTTAGAAACTGCACTGTGTTAAGATTTAGCTGACAGCTGATTTTGTTTTTACAACTTTTAGAAATGAGTTTGGAATAGAAGGAATCAAAACAATTTTAGAACTGCATAAATCTTACAGTTGATGCCACAATTACTTAGCTCATTTTTATACATTGCTATATGAGCCGTGATAACACTGTTCATTATTGACAAACATTTTTTATATATCTGTATGGTGAACATTTATATTGCTTAGGCTTAATACAGCCTGATAGGAGAAAAACAAAAATTATATGAATATTAGACACAAGAAGATGAAAATCAGAACTCTGCTATTTGAAATAATGTCCTTTCCCCATTCATCTCATATAAAAAAAATACTAGTATGGAATAATTGTGATCAGCAGTCAGACAGCTAATGCTCCTTTCTGCATCTTTCAGTCACCTTGATGACACTTCTGAGATAAAAGCAGCAAGAAATTGGGTGAAAGATTCATAATTATTTTTTCCTCTTACCATAATGCCTGCAGCAAACATGTATTATTGCGGTTACATTCACCAGGGTTCAGAAATCTCTTGTCCAGGCGGGGAGGAGAGAGCTCCAGGGTGATGACTTCCCTTGGATTGATAGGGAGGAACTTGCTCTCCATCAGTACAAAAGCTAATGATCTAACTACTCTTTTATCGAGCTTCCTGATTTTGTAGCCTAAAGATAGCTGCCTAAAAGCAGAATCAACGTTCTGCTCCACTGTTTTGCATTGCTCTGATGGGTTAGTGATTACAGTTTCACCTCATATTGTTAAATGAACTGTGGTGTGTGTGACAGTTTGACTTTTTCTAACAACAGCACTTATGGAAAACAGCATTTGTGGAAATCAGCATTTGTGGAAATCAGTCTTCGGAGAATAAAATCCAGAAGGATCTTTATTACTAACATTTGTTTAAAAAGATGTTCAAATCTTGCTTTTTTTTTAATAATTAGCTCTTTTTCCTTCATTCAATTTTCCTAATAACCTTTAAGTTAATCTGGAACAGTAGCAAGTTATTCAAATGCCTTGGTTACTATTCTGTTGTTTGATTTGTGCTATAAAATGTAGGAAGATAATAAAAGTGTGGTAGAATGACTGGGAAGGGAAATCAGACCAAGCAGACAAATATGCAAATTGGTTTAAAAGGGAACAATCATCAAAACCTTTATGTGAGGCATTTTCCTGTGTGTGTGGAAACTATGTGAAAAACAGTGAAAAGAAAAATTATTCTTTCTTTTTAAGACAAAGATGCAGCTCTGCATTTTTGTTGGTAGCTGCATAAGAAGGAGTGATCGGTTGGCATTCAGATAAGCTATGCTAGGCACTGTAGTAACAGGTTAGTCAACTAGACCACTGACTTCCTGAGAGAAGGAGTAGGATCGTGGAATCATTGAATGGCTTTAGTTGAAGTGGATCTTAAAGATTATTCTGCTACAGCCCTTCTGCTGTGAGCAGCACTGCCATGATCAGGTTGCACTGGGCCTCATCTAAACTGGCCTCGAATGCCCCAAGGGATGAGGAAGTCACAGCGTATTTGGACAACCTGTACAGTAAAGTGTTTGATTTTTATCAAACTGTCATTACTTCTCCCGATTGCTGATGGAGTACTGTAGCAAAGGGCTGACTCGCAGGCTGTGATCAGCTTGTGCCTATTTTCCTGAACATGAAGAGGCTGGTTGCTGAGTACATTGTCAGTTTCTACTTTTCAAGCTAATGATTAGCTAAACGCCAGTAATGAGGAGGCTATGAGAAAGATGCCTCTCATGTTGTAGAGAAGGAGCTAATTATCCCAGAAGCTCAAGGAGAAAATAAATCAAGCCAAAAGATAATAAAATTCTCTTTGTTACAAGCCAAACTGTCAAAGAAGTGCAAAAGACAAAGGAGGGAGCCTTAAAAAAAAAAAAAAAATTAGTAATGTGTCTAGGCAGGATCAACTGTGGAGCTGTCATTATTATAGCATGCTGTTAACATGTATCCTTCAAGCTTTTCACTGATGCAGCTTTCACTGTAGGAGTCCCTCCCTTGGCTGATTCTTCCAATGCTTCTCTTTCCTTCCAGTTAGAAAAAATGTGCTTACTCTTGCCAAACTGTGATGCAGTGTAATATCACTGTATGCTCTCCACACCTCTGGTGCAGCTTTCCCATGCCTCAGAGTTGTTAACTAGTTTTTCCTTCTCTAGATTAACCAACCCTGATTACGTAACTATTTTCTAGATCTTTTTTTTTCTTACTGTATTTTTTTTCCTTATTTCTGGACTTTTTTCAAGTCTCCAAGGTGCAACTTTCTCTGCTTTGGTTATGATACTCTTATGTCATCTACTATGTCACTTTCTTGTTTTGTAGCATAGTGCATTAGTGACTCAAGACTACCTGAGTCAGTTAGCTGATCTCTTCATATGTAACTACTGACTAGTTAATAGTTCTGTAAATCAATTTATGCAGTTGAATTATGTCTACTCACACAATGAATTTTGTTCTTCTTACCAAATTGTTTCTTCTGTATTCAGTAGTTTTTTGTTCCAACTAATGACATGCTTTGTTTAATCATTAATTTTATCTTCTGATGTTACTGAGAATTTCTAGCTTAGTGACTCCTTAGAATTAAATAAGGGTCCATAGTCTGGAATCACAAATGAAAATACTGAATTGAGAAGGTTCTGTGTAATTTCACTTGATAGATTGTTTCATTGGTATGTGAAATATAAGTGCATTTTTTTCTCCCAATTTTATACTTATCTAACATTTTTTGTCCCTCAATTTCTGCTCTGTAAGACAGGATCCTTGCTTAATTCAAGACATTTGTGCTGCATTAACTGCTATTGTCATTAGTACCAGATAAAATTACATATGCAGATGACACAAAGTTGGGAAGAACTGTCGATCTGCCTGGGTGTATGAAGGCCTTTCAGAGGAGTCTGGACAGGCTGAATTGCTGGGCTGACGGATGGGATGAAGTTCAGCAAGATCAGGTGCTGGGTCCTGCACTTTAGTCACAACAGCTCAAAGCAGTGCTACAGGCTTGCGGTAGAGCGGCTGGAAGGCTGTGCAGAGAGAGACCTGGGGCTTTTGGTCAATCCTTGGCTGAACATGAGCCAGCAATGTGCCCACATGGCCAAAAAGGCCAATGGCATCCTGACTTATATCAGAAATAGTGAAGCCAGCAGCAGCAGGGAGGTGATCATCTCTCTGTAGTTAGCTCTGGTGAGGCTGCACCTTGAGAACTGTCTTCAGTTTTGGGCCCTGGAGTGTGTCCTGAGAAGGGCAACGAAGCCATGAGACGGGTGGAGCACGAGACTTTTTGGAAACAGTTGAGGGAACTGGGATTATTTGGTCTGGAGAAGGCTAACAGGAGGCATTATTGCCCTCTGCATCTACCTGAAAGGAGGTTGTGGCAAGGTGGTAGGTAACAGAGGCTAGGACAAGAGAGAATGGCCTCAAATTGCACTAGGGGAAGTTCGGGTTGGATGTTAGGAAAGACTTCTCTAAAGGAGTGGTCAGATCCTGGAATAGGCTGTCCAGGGAGTTGTCACCAGGGATGTGTCCAAGAAATGAGTAGATATGGTACTTAGGAACGTATTTTAGTCAGCAACATTGGTGGAAGGTGGACAGATGGACTAGCTGATCTTAGAGGTCTTTTCTAACCTTAATGATTCTATGATTCTACTGTTCTGTGATTCTATGATTCTATGAAAGAAGCAAATAACTTTACAAAAGTCTGTACTGTTACTAATGAATATTGTGAGTGTCACTTCTTGCCTCCAATGAACCTACATCAAAGACAAAGGTATAGAAGACATCCATCTGATTTAATTATTTCAAGTTGTGTTTTTATTATTTTGTTGAGATATGGTTCAAGAATACTGGTCACGGTTATTCCTACATTCAATTTATCACATCGTTAAAACTTTCCAGTAACGTTCTTTGTATCATACACATTATTTGCTTATACTTTCTGTCTGTTGCTAATTTACAGTAGCTATGAAAAGACTTGTGAATCTGTGTGTGGGAAGAAGATAGCAACAGGCAGGCTCTGGGTTCTGTTTTGGGTCATGAAATAGAATAATTAATAAGTATTTCAAAACAAGTCACCAGTATAAGTATTTCAAAACAAGTCACCAGTATGTCAAGTCTTCTCCCTTAAATGTTCTCAAAATAAAATAAAATAAAATAACAGGCACAGAAATAGAGACACCATTCAAAGACAAATCTGCTGAACATCCTGAAGTGGTTTTAAATATTACTACGTGGAAGGAGTCAAACTGGGAAGAATAACTAAGATTAAATTCTTCCAAATAATGAAACAAACAGAAAAGATCCAGAACTCCATGACAAAACAAAGATCTAGGTCATTATTTCTAAGATTAACTTTTTAAAACTGCTGCAATGTGTGAAAAAAACCTGTATTTGCAGATACAGAATGTAAATATTACAGAAGTGCCACAGACAGACACTGGAAAATGAGGCTAAGTATCAGAGACCACTTAGCTGGAGAAGAGTAACTTGGCTGAACTGCACTCAAGGAAGATCTGCTGTCCTTCTGGAGTTGTGTGAGATTTAATTTGCTCTTTCAACAGTTTGTTTAGGTAAAAATAATAATAAATGTCTTGTAGAAAAAAAATATAGCCTTGTTAGTACAGGTCCCTGTGAAAAAAGTTTCTCAAATGTTATGCCAGTTACATTCAGCCCATCCCTAAACAAACTTAAGCAAGATTTATGTGATGAATAAGGATCAAAACTCTGTTGAATGGTCCAGTGAAGCTTTATTAAAGCTAAATTAATAGTGAGCTGTCTTCTCAAGTTTTATGTATCTGATGTTTATGAAAAGCAATTGATCTTCATTTGTGCTAAGAGGCAATGGCTATAAACTGAAAGATTCTGACTTGAAAAAAAACCCAAAAACACAACAACACACAAAAAATGGTTGGTCTGGCCAACAGGGGATTACAGATACTGTGGGATTTCTCTGGTAAAGGCTTTGAAGACATGATTAGATGTAGTGTGACCTGAGGTCTCAGCTTGAATTCAGTTCTGAGATAGGGGTGAGCTGGAGGTTGAACTAGAGACCTCACCTTATCCTTCCCAACTGCACTGATTGCCTGAGACTGTACGAGCAAAGAGATCTGACACATAACTTGTATTATTGACAGGTATACAGATCATTACTTAATACTATGAAAAATCTGTGGGAATTCAGCAAGGTGGTATTTTTCATCATGACTTGATAATTTGCAAAAGAAAAAATCTTGATAAACTTTTACATGTATTTCCTCTGTCCATCAGTTATAATTCCATTAACATTTCCCAGGTGTGAGGTCACCACAGATGCCTGAAACAACTGTGGACACCCTGCTATGGCACATGATGCAGGAAAAAAAGCATAGGTGAGCATTCTGTCTGAAAAATATTTCCAAACTATTAAAAGAACAAACATTGCATAAAGGAGGATGAAAGATTTGCAAATTATTTGCTAAATAAAGTAAAGGCTAAATTCTTAATGAATATTATTAATAATTGATACTCAGCCAGCTTTGGTTTTAATTTCCATCCCCCTGCTGTGGATTGTGCTTACTCAATCATTTCAGGACACAGGTTGCCAAGTGACCAACTTTTTTCACCTCTGACAGACCTTTAAACATCAGAGAGTTAGACACATTTCTTCGGAGGCCAGGTTTATTACCTCCTGAAAAGTAACATTCCCGCTGTTGTGGCTGTCAGGGACATTGTTGCTGTCTCTGTAAAACACAGCAAGAGTGTGAAATGTCTTTGCCAGTCAGGTAGGGAATAAAATTGAGTGTTGCATAGCTGAGCAAAGAAAGAGTGAAACCATTTGATGGGAAGATAAGCCTGAAATGGTAATTGTTAATAAAAAGATCCTCTGGTTTCTGAAATAATCCAAATGCAGAACGACCAAGGTTTGTTGATGGGGAAAAAATGGTGAGGAGGAGTTAGAAATAGCGGGAAAAAAAATAGAGCAATGAGATGATTGCTGTGGACTTAAAATCAGTAATTAATTAAATAAAAAGCTCTTGGCAACTTCGTTTCTGGAAAATGTGCTTCCTACCAAATTCTAAAGCTTGCAGGATCTTGCTTGACTTCTAAACTGTCAGTTTCCCAACACAAATGAGCTTTATAGCACTTAAAATAAATGAATATTGTTATGTGTTGTGAACGTGTCCCTGCAAATGAATTTTCAAGGAGATTTCTGTATTACATGACTGAAAAAAAAACCCACAAAAAAAACCTATCACAATTTTTGTAGACAAAAGCAAGAGCTACATGGCATGGATGGACATCCTGGGGAAGGGAGGGGCAGCTGGGGGGAATGCCATTGTTCCTGCCTGGGGAGCTGGTGACACAGATGTTTTGCTTGCACAGGGAGGGTGTGCTAGAAATAGGCCAAAGGAAGTTGGAAGTATTTAAGTAAAATGGAAATGTGTCTCTTCCAGCTGCTTTCATTCACCCTCTTCCATTCCCTCTAAAGCAGGACTGTTTTTAGCTTTTAAATCTTTCTGAGTCGTCTTGGCAATCATTCTGAATTGGTAGATCTGAATCTGTCCTGAGTTATTTCCCTGTCTTCACTCCTCAGTCATTCACTTTCTCTTTGGCACTATAATACAAAAAATGTACCTGATCCTTGTCATTTCAGGGTTTCTGTATATTCTCTTCTTACATTTTTGTTCCTAACTCTTTTCTGTTTCTCTCCAAACAGACAGTAGATGCAGTACCTCTCAGTGTTGCCAAATGGCAGCATCTTTCCAACAGAAGTTCTCTTATAAATGTACGTTTTAATAAAATGATGAATTTATTGAAACCATTGCCTGGCCCAGACTTGGTGGCTGAACATAAAATACAGTTTGGTCTTCTGTTAAATAGACACGCTTCATGTGGAGTGATGGAGTGGGCTATCTTTATCTTCTTTCCTGCTGGTGTTCCTGTGCTGTGGTTACTGTAGAAAGTGTGGGAACAGCTTTGGGAAAAAGGAAAGAGCTATGATGAAAACTGTTTTTTTCATCTCTTTAGCAAATGTGAATTGTTTTAATACTACCTAATCATTCTACAGTTTGGCAGTACCCTTTATAGAGTGCATAATGGTTTTATACCTGTTACTGCTTTAGCTCTCCATTGTGTTTTATCCATTCTACAGGCACAATTCTATCAAGCTCCTGTATGGTGTCTTTTTTCTTTTCTTTTTTCTATCTTTTTTTTTCATGCAACAATAGAGGAATTGTAAGGATTAAGGTTTAACTTCTGACATGAAGTCTAAATTAGATCTCAGAAGAAAAAGGATTTGTGTGTGTGGAGAACATGGAAGAATTGACAGGAGCACCATGAGTCTCTGATACTCTTCCTCTGTTCCTTCCACAAACTGGGTCTCTACTTTTGTCCCCCCGTGATGATTTTATGTACAAGTAATATTTAATAAAAGTGTAAGCCATGTGCCAGCCCAATGTCTCCTCCCACCACTGCCTTGCTGAGGGAGCGGGGCATGAGGCATTGGGGTCTGCACTTCCCCAGTCACCGCAGGAGCTTGCTGCAGCCTGTGGAGAGCTTTCTGTGGCACACTGTGGCCCAGGGCACAGCTTTCCCAGCAGGTGCTGAGGCGGTGAGGAGAGCCAGGAGGGGGAAATGTGAGGCAAAGGTGGGTAGAGGTGGGTTGTGAGAGTGGATGTGCTCCCAGTTGAGCTGGCTTGGAGGCTTGGAGCTGGGCCTTAGGGCCGGGGGCAACAGCTGCAGTACCTGCGACAGAGCTGTCATTATAGCTTCATGCTTTGTAAGTACTTCATAAATTAAAGGCAGGCTTTTAATTATCATGGGCCTAAATGTTACATTTTAAAGTGTTAAAATCCTCATTTGTGTTCTTTGCAACAGGTAATGAAAATATCCCAAGTCAACTGATTGATTACCATCATTTGTAAAATTGCTTTGGGATGGTGTTTGCTGTGAGTCACTCAAAGATGTGCTTGGTTACAGGACCGAGAGTTTGCAACAATTCAGAAAAGAAGCAACTCTTGTGTTTTCCTTACTTACAGGAAGCAAGTAGAGTATCTATACAGGACAGACTTCCATGTACAGAAAAGTCACCTGCCTGAAAAGGAGAAGGAACGAAGTCCTGTCTGAATACTGTATGTCTTTTCATCAGAGTGCTTAAAATGAATGAGTTTGGTTCACTGAAGCAATGCTATGTCAATCTGCTAGTGGCATCAAAAAAGCTCGGTGACCATGGGGAAAAAGAAAGATAGTTGTGTATGGCTCAAACCAGAACAAAGTGGTAGGGGAAAAGTACTTCTGGTGATACTGTTGAACATTAAACCTTTTCTATCCAGGAAAATCTTTCTGGAAACCTTTTTTTGCTAGGAGCAAAAGTGGCTCAAGGTCATTTTGAGAATGCCAAATGCAGCAGTAACATTTAGCAAAAAAAAAGTAATGTAATTACTTCACACAACACGAACACTTGTAGTTTTCACTTGATATCTTAAAAATACTTGCTATGAGATTAATTTGCATTAATTCCAATATGCCATTCAAAACTGTCTGAAGATGGGCTTCCGTGAATTTCCTTCTATACCCCATAGTCTTCAAATAATTTTTCTGTGTTTTCTATAAAACTGCAACCTGGGGTTTTGTCAGCATCAACATCAAGGAGAGTAGAAGCTCCTTCTAAATGTGTTAGTGTTGCTTACACTGAGTTCAGTTATGCCTGCATGTGAGGACTGTTCCCAAAAGCAGAGAGATGTATTTCACTGCTGCTGAAAAGAGGGCATTGATCTCCATTAATACATTGTCCTGGTTTTTGTCATGACTGTCAAACCTCTTGCTATTTATAATCAAAATGCACACAGTGCTTGTATTCCCCTTGCCAAGGAGTCAACAGCAGAAGAATAGAGTGGACAGTGGTCCATGGGTGTTAATCAGGCAAAATCCTGATTAAAACCCTTGAAATCAATCAGCTTTTTAGTTGTGTAACACTGGTAATTCTGTCCCAGTGCTTGCAGGTTATGTTCCTTCAGCCACTTCCCTATTTTCTTGTGATGAGGGGCTGCATTAATCCGTTACTAGTCACAGAAACCCACTTGTGGTGAAACTGGCTGAGAATTTAATTACTGGGAGAAGAAGTCTGAAAATACAGTGTGCCTGGCTTCAAAGCCTGTAGAAACATTTAAAAAATGTCACCGACACTTGCAGCAAAGTTATGGTGTGTTCTGTTTATGGGTTAATTTTGCACTGGCGGGACTCATGCAGGAGTACTTCTCTCCTACAGCTGGCATACAACAGCCAAGAAAGCAGAAGGCAGTCATAAACCTACTTTTATCTTATAACTAAAGGGAATTGAAGGGAGTGTGCCCACTCCTGATCTGAATAAACTAGTTTTGCTGTATGCTGCAGCAGCATGTAGGTGCAGTATTAATGGAAACAACTACAGCTGTAATAAGTGCCAAGGTATCGGAGGACATAATATGTAACGACAGAGAATTAGGAATACTTTGCTACATAAAGTAGTTGCTCTCATAGTTTTCAGTCCGCTATTCCGTGTTTGAGTCGCATCCTACCAGGACCATTCTGACTGTGCTTTGATAACTTTTCAGTACAGAGCTTGATGTATTCATGGCAAGACCTAGAGCACCCTGAGAAATGAGGAAAAAGAAGCACCAGTAGAGGTAAGGATAAGTCTACTACAAGGTCTTCAGGTTACACTAACACTACACGGGTTTGCGAAAGAAATTTTTTAAATCTGTCATTAGGAAATTTGTGAAAACGTTTTCTTTCATTAAGGGATTTGTTTTTTAACCAAAATTCCTTAAAATCTAGCAGGTAAAAAAGAGTGAAATATTGGTGCTGAAATATTATTGATCTCCTAATGCTCAAGTACAGAACTGTTCATGACAATATGGAGAATAAAACATATTGAAATGACTTTTTCACAGCATAGTGTGGTGTTTTGGAGGACTTTGTAAGAGTTTTCCCTCATTTTCATAACAAGGGCATTTTGACACTCAGTCACCTCTTCTAAAGGAAACGGTGTGTGTCTTCTGCTTAAATAATTACTGCACTTTTTAAAAGCTCTGTCTTCTTTTTAGTGTTTCCACATTTGCTTTTAGAATAATATACACTATTTCTGAACCTAATCTTTTAAAAAATGTATATTTTACTAAACTCACTCTGTGGTGACCTGAGGTCACTGCAGAATCTTGTATTTGTTATCTACTAAATGATGAAAATACTATGGTGATTGTTAGAACTATCAAGGAGCAGCACTGCTATAGAGCTGTCTTCTTCAAATTCACATTAGGAGCTGGATATAGTCTGGCATTGTTCCATGGATTTAATAGATTCATAGATTTTAGGGCCACAAGGAGCCATTACGATCAGTATGTCTGGCTTTCCATATAAAATAAAGCTCAGAATTGCACCATGCAATACTTCTGTCAACTCCAGTAACATTTACTTGAATTGGAGCATATGTTGCAGAGAAAAATACTTGCCCTTGTTTTTTAAAACATTAGGGAATAGGACTTCATTCATTGACATTTCATCTAGTTAGTTGTTCTAGTGGCTTCTCTGTGTGCGATATATGCAGTAGTTTAACACCAATGGGCAGCAAAGCACCAACATGCTGTTCTCTCACTTCCCTCCTCATGAAAGATGGGGAGAAAATCAAGTAAAAAAAAGTTGAGATAGGGACAAGAGTACCTTTATTGGCAGAATAGACTCAGCATAGGGAGATGAATGTAATATATTGCCTATTGACAACAGACTAAAGCAGTAAGAGCTAAAAGCAAACTAAAAACACTTGCTCGTTCATCCACCCTTTTCTGCCTCTTATTCCTGAGCAGTACAGTGGGATGGGGACTGTGGTCAGACAATAAGCCATCATCTCTGCCAATCTATGGTCATTCACAGCCCCTGCTACTATGGCTTTGCCAAGTAAACTCAGTCCATTCAGTATAAATTTTCATCACTTAAACTGACAGTTTTACCGCATGCTTTCCTCAACTACTTAAATAGACCATGTTTTATTTCTGTAGACATTAGGGCCAGGATCTATTCACATCTGGCCTTGCATCTTGACTTAAAAAGTGCTAAACTGCTTATGCACAAAAAAGTAAAATTTAGGACTGTTAAGAAGACAAGCCACAAAACACACTTAGCTTTGAAGATGGAAGTAAGACTCTATGTACTGCTTGTATGAACTTTGTGTGCTTCTGTATCATGGCAGAAATACCTGCCAGTGAAATAAGTGAGTTTTCACTAGCTGGATTGAATGAGAAGTCAAAGTACAGTTAGTTTAACTTCAAACAGTCTTCATTCTCAAAGGGCAATATAACTATAATGGCTATTGAATTACACACTCCCTATCTCTATCTTGTGCATGTCTTTAAAAACATCTTGACAAACTTCGGATTCAGAACAGGAGCCTGGGGCATGCAGTCAAACGGTAGACAGCACTGAAGATGACAAGGCTTGTGGCAGAGGGGAGGTTTGTTTCCCTCTGTAACTGTAGGAGGGGTAGATTTACTTGCTGGAGGAAACGGGAGCCTGGGGAACTGGGCTGCTTGATAAAAAGCAGAGGAGAGTGAACTCTCTTTTTCTGTTCAGTGGGAAAACTTGGGGTTTCCTCAGGCAGTTGACTGGTGGCTCCCAAGGGCTCCTGGGTTGGAAGCAGCTCTTTATGTAAGATGCTAGAGAATATAAAATCTCAGAATGTGAACCAATGGAAGACGGGAGGCAAGAAAATCAGAAGAGACTTAAGCTGGAGAAATACAGAGGATGCAGATGGAGTTAAGCTACCTTTTAATTTACAGCTATATTTTATCAGACCCCAAAATTGATTTTGTTTCCAGCCACCAGCAGGGATACTGCATATGCATTACTGAAGATTGTTTTTAGCTGCATCCTAAAGATTCTGGGTTAATTAAGCATATCCTCTTGATTACTGGTTGCTGTTTAAGTTTTCATTATCATCTGAATTATTATTTTGTTTTATATTGTGTAGGATACACACTTCTTCTCCAGTTATACGTGGGTAAATCAAGAGTATTGTAAATTAGTCAAATTGAGTTAGTGAGGACTTAGTAAACAGAAAAAAATGAAGCTGTATTCAGCTAATTTAATAACATAAACTGAGGAAACATTGGAGATATTATATGGGACTGTGAATAGGCCTTAAGTGTGTTAGGACTCATGCCTCAGCTTCACCTTATTTTCTGAAGTCACTATTTTATTCAAATTGACAAATAAGGCCTGCCAAGTCTTGTGAAAACCAATTAAAAAGGTGAAAAGAAGAAATGGGTCACAGAGGTAAGACTGGGGGCACATCTGAAATTATGAGTCCTTTAAAGAAAATTATCACATTCAAACATCTAACTTAGGGGTTGTGTGTATGTAAATGGCTGAACAGTATGAGGCTGGGTTGGTGCTCTGTGTGCCACACAACTTAGTGGAAAGCTAAAAATCAATTTGCATGATCTTATTTATGTTGATTTAAACAGAAATGTGAACTATGGAAAACTAGACACTCACCCATCTGTTGATGTGGGCACTGGAGAGGAGTGGCTGTAGGCATGCAGGTTGGTGCCTGGAGTCCAGCGTGAAGGAAAGAGTGTTTTACATAATGCAGAAGCTTGATCACAGAAAATCAAGATGATTTTAATTAATCTAGTTATTGCTAGTAGGGAGGACAGCGTATTTAGTGTATGTTTGGAAGGCAGCTGGTGACCGAGTGGGGCATTAGTTTCTAGTGCATTATTTACTTTGAGAGTTACGTCCATTATTAAGATAATGAAGAGGGCTTTGTGGCTAGATGAGTGAATTCTGTTTGTTCTGTGATGGTTCACTTGAGTCTAGCTGAGATGGGAAGTTGTTCTTATTTTCTTGGATGATGAGACAGGTACAAAGAAACTAAGGGCAGAAATTGCAGTAATGATACTAATACACATCTAGCAGGATTGTGCCAGCCTTATCTTTTAATGATGAGACAGAGTAAGATTTGAGGAATGTTTTCCTCAGGTACAGAGAAGGGTTCTTCGAATATTGCGTATGAACTCAGAACCTTGTTCTGCTTGTTCATCTAGGAGACCTTTCTGCTGGTTGCTGAGTAGTATTCTTTCAGTATCAAAAGATTTCCACATGGTTTGTGCATGATCAGGATTAAACACAGGAATGCAAAAGCTGTTGGGACTTGTCAAAAACCAACTTCTGTAGTTTTAGCTGGAAAGCAAACAACCTCCCTGTCATTAATGGAAATAATACCCAGTTATAAGTAGTGAGGAACGTCCTTTTTACTACTGAGTCAAACAACAAAAAGTCTGAAAATATTAGAACTACAGTGCCTCATGCCATGTTAATTTGCTTGTGCAGTGTGGGTTCAAATATACTCAGATTCTTCTTTCATTCAGTAATGGGGCTGTGCCTCTGTCATGGTACAGAAGGGGACTGCTGTATTAGAAATCACAACCATGGTTCTCTGTAAAACTGCGTCGCACGCTCTCTGGTTAAATGGGCTGAATACATAGTGCTTTGTACCTGCTTGTTTTTCATATAGAATTTTTATTTTAAAATAGACTCTGGAAATACAGGCTTAGTTATATGTCTGCTCATTTGGATGAAGAATAACTGAAATCAAAGTTGGGGAAACATGAGAGAAGGAAAAGAAGTTTTATGTAGCATATGTTAAATTGAAGCCTGCAGTGAATAATGCTGTGTGATTCTTAGCATACATTTAAATGAATTTCTGGTGCAAATGTTTTGCATGTATTGAATCTGTTGTAATTATATGTGACGTTAAATCCAAACAAAAAGAATAAGCATAAACTGACAAAAGAATTTCAGTTTTGATTGGCTTTGCTGAGGAGGAACAAAGGAATGTTTTTACTGTGTTAAGGAGTACTTCTGATTGAGTCAATTAGAGCTGTTAGCATGGACGGCTGAGTGAGAAAAGCATTCATCAGGAACTGAAGAACTAATGGATTACTTTAAAAAAAGTCCATAATGTCAATAGAGAGATTCTTTGTTTGGCACAAAGAGGAGTTGAACCTAGCAATTAGCATGGTATTTGTGAGCCCAAAAATAGTTTCTCAGGATTCAGTTCCACGTAAAATATGAGTCAATCTGCTTAGCACACTGCTAAGCAATCAAAAGATAACTTTAAAAATTTCTGACAGGTGTTTCACAGCAGCGTGTTGGTCACTGGCTAACGTGAGAGGTATAAAATGTTGGCGATAACGTGCTGAGAGCAGGCAGTGCCAGCACGGTGTCCCCTGCCATAGTTAGAAAGATCGACAGACTTCATACTTCACGAAGACGATCATGCTTGTCTTCAGAGTCACTGCTTTAAAGGGTTGCATGTCTTTAAGTTGCCTGACTTCACAGAATCGCAGAATCATAGAATGGTTCGGGTTGGAAGAGACCTTTAAGATCATTTTGTTCCAACCCCCCTGCTAAAGGCAGGGACGCCTCCCTCTAGACCAGGTTGCTCACAGCCCCATCCAGCCCAGCCTTGAATGCTTCCAGGGAGGGGGCATCCACAACATCACTGGGCAACCTGTTCCAGTGTCTCACCACCTTCACAGTGAAGAATTTCTTCCTAATATCTAGCCTAAATCTAACCTCTTACAGTTTAAAACCATTTCCCCTCGCGCCGTAGCTACATGCCCTTTATAAAGTCCTTGTCCTTTAGGTCCCCTTCAGACACTGAAAGGCCTTCCCTCCCCTACCTTCCCAACCCCTCCCTTCCCCTACCTGAGAATTATGCAGCTCTTGTAATCTGACAGATTGGTTGATATAGAAGAAAGATACTCTCCCTGCATTGTATTTCCCACACTTCAGATTCTAGACAAGTCTTTTCTTATTGCTCCTTTGCTCATTTGCATTCCTTAAGTAGCTCTGCAGAGGCTGGATAGCTGAGTTGCAGCTTACTTAGACCGACACCCAGACAATTCAGGTCCTCCTGTGCCTCATTCTAGCTTCCTCCAGGTATGGATAAGAGCTAACTGCAATTTCACTCACCAGATTTGAATAATCCCCCAAAATAACAACTGTTCTTGTACTAGTAATCTTTGATCAAGATAAAAATTCTGTATTAGAAAAAAGAAATCTTTTCTCAGCCACATTTCATGCATTTTGTATATTTTGATTTATTTGTCAGATAGGACATCAGAGTGATATATTCATGTGCACAGTAAATTTGCTACCATATGGCAAATATGCTGTGTAAAGCACATAGTTTTTGTGTTAAAAATATCTCTGGTACCATAAAAGTCCCTTGGTGGCAATTCATGAATGGTCAAATGAGCTGAGAAGTGAACATATGTATTTTGGACAATCTGTTTTACTTCTGTTTAAAGCTCGACTCCTCACCCGTTAGTGTGTCATGGATTTAAATGGACACAGATGCATGCTGCTAGATTGTACTTAAAGAGCACTGAAACTTGTACACACATGCTCAGAGCAGATGTAAATCTCTTGTTATGCTGAAGCCAGAGGAAGAATGGAGATTTATATCTATCTGAGAGATATAAAGATACGGCCCAGAGTGCTTGCTCTGGCTTTTTTTGGGCAGCAGCATAGAGCACTGGGCACTAAAGCTGGTAGAACATTTCTCTTCTGCTGAAAATGGAAGTCAGCTGAAACAAAAAATGGTGCAAGGAGAATGGGAATAGGAACTGGAGTGCTAACAAAGTGTGAAAAGCCCAGCAGTAAATGAATGAGAACAGTGTCTCTGTAGTACTCAATAGATAAACAAATGAGATGCAAAGTGGATTGCACTGAATGTTAGGAGCTATTAGAAAAATGACAGAATTAGTTGTTATGTGGCATACCAGTAACCCAAGGGACAGCATGCAGTGCTGGAACTGTGATGCTTTCGGTGGGAATGATTTGCAGGCTTTTGTGCCAAAAAGGAGCTGTGCCATGATTACACTTCCTTGCAGTTCCCATGTACTATGGTCTCTAACTTGTAATAGATATTGAGCTAGTACTGGGAGGTGAATAGATCTCATCTTCTGGATACTGAGAAAGAATGAGCAAATGCAGACTGATTTATTATTACAGTCATTAGAAACATCAGCCTCCTCTTAAATATTTGCTGTTTATGGACTGCATCAAGCCTTTCAAAAAGTTTTGTTTTAGATCCAGCTTTCTTTCTGTAAGTTTACAGTGCATGCATTTCTGTGTTTGTTTAGAATTTAACTTTGAAGAAAAACTCACTGTGAATACATTTTCTGTTTTGTGAAAATAAATTCTCTTCTTAGCGATGCGTTAAAGGGTTTATAAATAAATATGCTTGTAAACTAAAAATTTCCTAAATTACCTTTCTGAATCTGTAGTGTTCTCTTTAATTTTTCCACATGTATTTTTTCTCATTCAGAAGGTGTTAGCTCGTAAATAGGAATAGTTCACCTCCTCTGCTGAGTACGTACGTAGACATTGCTCAGTCCTACACACTGTCAACTACAGATACTGTTTCCCATTTCACAGCACCTTTCCCCAGCATGCTAACAGTTTTTCGAAGTACCCTATGTTAGATTTTGATTTACTGGTGCTCTGTCTCATAGCAGAAGCAGTGAAAACATTATGCAGTTGTGCACTAATGATAAGCTGAGAGCTTTGTTTTGGTAACTGCATGTGGGCAACAGGGAACAACTCAGTGGAGGTACTGCATTTTGCCGAAAATCCCCCAGGCTTTTGTGAAGTAAACCTGCTTTTCCCACTCTCTCAATTTATTCTCATTAGAAAGCCACAGTGATTGTTTTTTATCCAATAATTTTCTGTCATTGTGAAAGCATGGCAGGGTACTACTGTAATCTTGATAATGATCACTCTATCTAAACACAGTGTGTGGGGACATGGAACTTGGAGAATGTCTGCTCTTGAGAACATGTTGTAACCATTGGGATGAACAGGCTGGTTAATTTATTTCTTGAATCATAGACCTTTGAAAATTTGAACTTGTGATTCTATTAACAATGCAAAATCTTGCAGGTGTGCCAACCTGTTTGGGATTAATTTGTCCATTTGGCATTCAAATGTGAAACAAACTAATTCTTGTAATGTGAAACACTTCATGCTATGGAACTCTTTTCTAGCTAGACCTGGTGATTTGACTGGAATGTCTCAGTGAAATGGAGCAAGACTTGTACTTCTTTATTTATCCTGAGAAGTTAGAAAGAGCCTATTTAAAGAAAAAGATAAAAAGTCTGGTCCAGCATTTATTTGTATGAAGAAAAGTGCTGCAGTTAAGTAGCTTTATGTACACATGAAAAAATTTGGTGAACTGATTACAGCTCTAAATTTTGGAAGCAGAAGACCTCTCTAATAACTATTGTCTTATTATGAATCTGAAGTAGATGCACATAGTCTTTCTCCCTCTGAACAGTCAGTAAGCTGATGAGAACAGTATTAGAGCATCCTGCAAAATTGCCCTTATTTGGCTGAGAACAAAAATCCTATTAGCGATGAGTTGTAATCACTGAAGGGTTCATTGTTTGTTCAATTATTTTTCCTCATAAGAAAAGTGATATAATCACCCTGCCACATTCTTAAAATAAAGAATATTTTTTAATATTCTGGCATTACCCTTTCTTGTGCTTAATCACTAATTCTTATTCCTCTAAGCTATTAAAAAACAGTGCTCTCTACTTTACCCTGTGTTTTAATGATCATACTACAATGGTTAGAAAAGTACTTCTAATATAAAACAAGGAAATTTTGTAAAGAGATTTTAGGTTATTTTAAAGGATTAAATGCTGCAGATGATAGTTCTGCACTGGCTGTTACAGCACAACATTAGCTGCAGTATTTCCACACCCTTCAGTATTCATTTACATGAGAGCAGTGGATTTGAAGTATTAGATTTTTCACTGTTAGACGTTTATGCAGTTATGGAATCCTAAGCTCCATTATTTCATGGTGCATATCAAACTACTATGCAATATTCAGATCAGGTAACTTCAAATTTGTCTTACATTTAATTAAAATATTATTTATTGCATATATAGGCTCTTTACTGGTTTGCTATATATTTTGGCTTTAAATATTCTAAACGCATGTGACTTAACGTAATGTTTCCAACTTCCTTTTTCTAAAAAGATTTGCATCTTCTGTACTGTTTGGAAGAAACAGATGTATTTAACATCAGGAGACAATGTAGTAGAAAATAGATGTACAGCTTTGAAAGATTGAGCTCAACAGCAACACTTAACCCTGTAGAAAAGCTTAAACTTTCAGTAAAAATATAAATTTTTCATGCTTTCCTTGAGGAGCTTCTTTAAATAAAATAGTTTTTTCCTCTTCATGAATTTAGAGGATATTTCCTATTTATAGAGTCAAATGAATGCAAAACAATGTTGAAAAAAACTTCTCTGGTCAAAAGCAGCTTGCAATTCAAATAGGTCAGATTTGCCTGTAGAGGAACAAGGAGATACTAACCTGGTTATAGGTGGATTCCCTGTAGCTGCAGAAGAATACAACTAATGTATTCTATCACATTTAAGAGAATTTTTTCAATTGAACTGGTTTAAAGAAGCATTAAAGAGAGCCCACCTTATAAATGACATAAATAATGCTTCCAATTTAATCTTAATTTGAACAGTTACTGTGCATGAAATGGGAAGATTTCATTTTTAAGTGGCAAAGTGAAACACCACTGGAGGAAATCCTGATTTGTGAGGTGAAGTGTTAAAAGATTCTGTCCTTGGGATTAAAGATGTGACCAGGCACAACATCAGGCTAAAGGGAACAAGCTGAGGAAGGGAAGTAGTCGTGCCAAAATCTTTGTGTCAGATTGTTTTTAGACTTTTTATAATTAAGAAGCTGGACTCGAGAAAGTTGCAGAGACAGTGAGTTCCCCCTGGAGCATTTCTGAGATGGGCTCTGGTGCTGATGCCTTCTGCTGTACTGCTCAGGAGAGCTGAATTCTGTCCATGGAAGACCGAGAGTGGATTTGATGTGGATGACTGGATTAAAGGGCAGAGGAGGTTCCTCATTGCTTCAGAACAGCAGCAGTGAAGCCTCTTTCAAGGTGTGTTTGAATTTGGAGCTGTGGTCTGAAAGCAAAAACCTGACTTACCCAAATGTCATGTGGGTAATGTCTGAAACTGAAATTTCAGTTTCTTATTAACCACATAGGTTTAATACAGAGGGAAAGAGTGGAGTGATGGAAAAACAACAACAACAACAACAACAAAACCCAAAACAATAGAACAAAACCCATAGGAATTTAGTACAATGTACAAAATCACAAGCTCTGAGGAGATACAATTACTGACTTTTTGATAGTATCTTTTTCCTCTCTGACTTTGTCATAGGACCTTGGGCCTCCATACAAAGGCTTCAGGATGGGCATTTTATTAGCTTTCGGAAGCACAGTATCCTTGCTGGCATTGCAGTGTTACACTCTGTCAGTTGGGAATTTAAATTTACTCAACCCATCATGCAGTGAACAGTGCTAGCCACATGGGGGGGGTGTAGAGAAGGTAAAAGATGAAGACGCTTTAAAAGATATGATACTCCTGAAATCCGAAGGTTTGAGATTCCCTTCCTGAATCCTGCTCATTTCTCACCACAGCAAGGGACTGGGGGGACAGCATCTTGATGAACTCCTGCTTTTTTTTAATGAGCAGGCTAAGCTTGGCCACTATGTGCCTAGTGAAACATCTGATGTCTTCTAGTAGTGATCTGCAGAGCACAGAGACATCCCTGTATAACACTGGCTATTCTTAGATCACGTGGCAAATGCAAGTTTTATCACAGGTGTTCAGCCCTCTCAGCTTACAAGAGTGGAGAGCTAATTGCATCTCAAACAGAGCTGCGTAGGGAATGAAGTAAGATGCTGTATGGCTCTTGGGACAGAAGTGGTTTAGAGGAGACGATGGCCAAGGTAGACCTTATTTTACTCTTTCAATTCACAGTCAACTTCTGATTTATTTTACTGGAGAAAGAGGCTCTTTGCTCAATACTGAGATTTAAGGGAAAGACTTGTGCATATAAATAAAAACATTTTATGGTTCAGTTTTCACTTAGAGAAAATGTCTAGTGAAATAGAACGATTAATTAAAAGGCCGCTGTTTATACTGAGGTGAAAAAGACCTGCTAGTACTAGCATAGGTTCCTCATCCAAACAGAGGTATGAGTATTGTTTAGGTAATGTTTGATTAAAGCTACAAACTACTTATCTTCCTAATAAATTATCTCTTTCCTCACGGGCTTCTTCTGCTTTAAGTTGCAAAAGTAGCTCATATAGGTTTCCCTTCATTAAAGCAACTAGACTGCAAGCCTACGATGGCATAATGCCACATGTAAACATTTTGGGTTTTGGTTTGCTGGCCCCTTCTTTCTTGAGTAAAACAGCTGTTTCAGGAAGGGGAAAAAATAAAAATAAAAAAAAAAATAAAAAGAGGCTTCAGACCATAGAGCAGTTTCTGGAATTCAAGGAATTATCTGTCATCAGGTTTTGAAATATAAGGAACTTTGAAATGTATTGTGCAGTGACATTTCTATAATTCAATGATTTTAAGGGGTAAGAAACTCAACATGTCTTTCTCAAAGGATTTTTTCCCATCACTTTTCCATATCTGTTGTCAAAGCATTTAGATGGGAATACTTTGTTATGAGGTAAAGTTGGCTCAACTTACTGGCAATATCTCCTGAAAATCAGCGCAGTCCCAGGGAACAGCTTGATTTTTACCAAACTAAATTTTCTGATACAGCAGGTTCAGTGAAATTTTTAGCTAACTCCTACAGAAAGGATAAAATGACAGTTTTCATTTCTTTCATTTGATGAACCCTACTGTATTTTCCTTGGCCAATGTCCCCATTTTAGTTATTAAGACATTCTGTCGGCTGTGCAAAATGCACTGCAGAAAGGATACTCTATTATGTATCTGCAACATCTTTGAATTGAGGCTGAAAAAAATTAAATATTTAATTTCTATGACTTTTCTTTTCACTGAAGACCCTATTTTTCAAAGACATTGAAGCACTTGATGGAAGTCCTAAATTTTAAACTCTGCAGACTATGGGTTTTTTTGAAAATACAGCCTTTTGGATCACTTCTGAATGAACTGCATATTCGGAGCCTTAGAAGCAGTCAGTGGACACATGCTGCTATTTTCAGTACTGTGATTCACCCTCTTCACATTTTCTCCACTGACTACACAGGTAATGCACTTCCTCATCTCAAGCACCTCCATTGGGTAGGCTGCCCAATGGCAGAATGGCTAGTTTTTGAAATACCTCTCATTACCTAATCTATCTGTCTTAAAACAAACAAACAAACAAAACCCATCAAAAGATAACTCTCTGAATTACTGTACTGCTGCAATGAGTTGGAAATCTCTGCTTTATATAAAACATCTATTGATGCCAAGCTTTCTAAGTCATCTGGTTTTCTTCTAAGCTGTTTATATTTATATGTAGAAGCAAATACTTAGATTTATCTTCTGTCTTAGATGACTTTCACTCAGGCTCCTGTTTCTGCAAAATCTAAACTCTTCTGCAAAACTAACAGTATTCAAAGGTTTGAGGCTATCTACATATTTTAGTTCACAACCATCTGTGTATTAAAGATGAGAGGTACTATTTTTGCTGCTGTTACTTCAACAATTGGAATTCATTGTGACTGCTCAAAGAATGAATGAGAAGAAAATGTTTACTAATATATCAGTTATAACTTGAATTTTTTATAGACAAGAAAATACTACTTAGAAAAATAACAGATTAAAGGTTATTAATGAATTCTGCTAATGGAGAATTATGTTGCTCCAGGGCATGCTTCCATTAGGCAGTTCTCAGTCATGTTATTAAAGTACACAAAAACAGTGATTTCAGAATATTTCTCCCATGTACATTGCTATTATAAGGTAGTATTAAATAGTTTAGGCAGACAAGTAGGGAGGTTTTCTGAGCCTGGTCACGTATTAGTGGCACATGAGGTGTTGCATGACAGCCAGTATTTGTGGCGCAGCTGCTCAGGCTGTGTTGCTGTTGCCATCTTGATCATAAGGAGTTCAATAAAAATGCTTTCACAGGCTAACATATCTTCTCCGGGGAGTGTGTGCATGTATACTTGCATGTTTTACTTCCTGCTTCTGTTTCTAACAAGAGTGAGTTTTAGAGTTCCCCTTTACAAAATAGGAGTGCACATTTGAAAGCCTATTGTGATTAACTGTCTTTCATAGCAGTGGGATTAGCAATTTTATAAGCAGTTTAACAGCATTAACAAATAGAGTATTTGCTATCAACAAAGAAATTATTTCTTTCATTATTTGGTCACATTTAAGGAGCGTATATTGAAGTCATTTACCAGGAAAGAAATTGACATATAGAAAAGATTAGGGAAGAATTGTTGGTACCTCTTACTGAAGCACATACTTGTTGCTGAGAAACAGTCCTCTCACATAAGGCTTTGTTAAAGACACACTTGCTTAAACTCCACTTCTTAATGAAAATTCACTGAAACTTCCTCTCATAGATTACCCGCCCAACACATTGTGTGTTGTTCTAAGCCAAGGTTTTGCTTAAAAAGGAATCTATATTCACTTGATTTATACTTGAGCAGTAAGAGTGTGCCAGAATGAGATTCCTCTCCGTAATGTAAATGTGCATGCTGAATGTTGAGTGAATTCATAGACAGAAAATAATTTCTCTATTAAGTATGAAGTGAACAGGGAGGTTACTGTTCAATATTGCTGTACAGTCTGGTTAGGCTACAGCTATGCTATTCTTCCTGCTGGTGAGGGACTGCCAGGGGTCTCGCTGAAGTTGGACGGGGATGCTCAAATACACAGGTGGGGAGAAACAGATGGGACATAAGCATCCACAGAATTTCTTGTGAAAACCTGGGACAAACCTCTGCTCTCTGGTGAGAGTGACAGGACCTGAGAGGATGGCATGGAGCTGTGTCAGGGGAGAGTTAAGTGGGGGTCAGGGAAAGGCTGTGCCCCAGAGAGCGATGGGCATGGCACAGCTCCCCAGGGCAGTGGGCATAGGAGCTGCCGGAGCTCAGGGAGCGTTTGGGCACTGCACTCACACACAGGGTTTGGGCTTGCGTGGTGCTGTGTGGAGCTGGGGGTTGGACCCCATGGTCTTTGTGGGTCCCTTCCAACCTGGGATATGCTATGATGTTATGCTGTATGCTGTGATGTTATGAAATCTAATATGTTATCGGCAATGAGAGACCTTTCATTTCAAATGGTTATTTCTTATGGCATCTGAAACGAATGTTATTACTGCTTGATAAATGGAGGAGAACATACTGAGATGGTTCTGATTCTGTTTTTATAACAGGTTCACTGTCGGCACCTGATTATTACTGTTATGATCAAATCATAAACTGTCATAAATCCACCTGACAACTTCAGAGTCTCTGGTCCTCAATATTTCACAGAGGTGAGAAATGATCCTGCGGGAGAAATACTTCTTTTAATTTTTTTTTTTTTTAAATTTATTTTTTTATGAGGGACAATCATACACACATTGTAAAATATAAACTGATGGCAACAGAAGAGTCTTCAGATGATCCATGAGAGAATTACACATCCTAAAGAAATGCAAATAGAGTATTACAAACTACATACAGCAGAAGTGTTTGATCTAACTGCAGTGTGAAAGGTGACCAAAACCAATTCAGGCTGTTATTTGTAAATTTTGGCTTGTCAAATTCACAGTTTATTAAAATTTGTTGAATGTGATTGAAAATATGGTGGGTGAATTCCTTAAGCTTCTGTTTCTGCAGAGCACATCTTACCTGATCGGGAACACTATTGCTAGAAGCTATTTGTCTTCTTTAAATCATCATTTGCTTACAATCTAATTGTCTTGCATACCAACATATTATAAAAAACATGTATTTGGAACCTTTACTTTTGTTGTTAATGATGCATATGGTCTTAAGAAATTTATGTCTGGTTTCCTTTATTTCATGAATCATTCTAAATCAACAGACTTTTTAGTTCTATATAATACCAGAAGGATCACAGTGTTGGTGTATTAAGACACTAGAGAAAACAATTATTACAAGGAGTGCAGAATCAAGATTTGTTGGGAGGATGAGGACAATAAGTATGCATTACACACTACATGGAAACCAAAACTTTTAAAACTGTAAGCAGTCAAGAAGTTAATTACTGTCTACACGTTCTGATCTGTTCTGTTCCGAGGACGAATTTAAACCTTGTGTGTGATCAGAAACAGAAAAGAGAACTGTGATGCTTGGACAGTTTCAAACACATGAATAATAGCAAGTTTCTACTAACTTTAGCAGTCAGATGTATTTTTAAGAAATGAATACAGCATGGTGCAGAGGATTAAGCCATGGCTGTGGGTCTGCAGGCCACAGTAAGAACTGCTGTCTGTGGCGTAAAGTATCCTTTCCTAGGTAGAACTATTGGTGGAAGTTTGCTACTCCTCTGTGCCAGCTGTTTTTTTCCTACACAACATTTTCTTGAAATTCTTAAGCCAATAGCATTGCTACAAACTCTGATTCATAGTGCATGCAATTTTCCTCATTCTTGTCCTTTCTACAAACTCTTGTCTGACTTTTACATTTCTCTTCAGAGGCCTCTTCTCCTTTTCATATAACACTTTGTGGCTTATGTTTTTTTGGTAAGAAAAATGTTAATATCAATTTGGTCTGAGCAGCAAGAACAAAAGCAGATGGGAAGATCATGACCCTGTTGCTACCTCCAAAGCTGTCCTTGCATGGTGGTGTAGCTGTTCTGCTTTTTTAGTCTCTCCTTGAATCAGCACCCAGTCATTCTGTGGGAGCTCTATTATGAAGAAATAAATGAATTGACAATCAGAAAAAAATCATAATCTTGAAGCACACTTTTTAATTAGTGGTGCTTTACCATATACAGTAAGTAATAATGTCCTACTAACAGTAGAGGGTTACCTTCTTCAGTGTGCCTGACTAAAATTCAGGATTTTCTGATTTTGCTGGAAGCCAGTACGGACATTACTTTTTCTCAGGTGATCCTGTGCCTGCTCAAAGCTGCTTGTTCCTAGCCATACTATTACATCTACAACAGAATATATATGCATATATTTATATGTCTCTCTGTATAACTCAGGAAATCAGGGTTTGTTATGGTGAGACAGCTTAGATCAGGCCAGTTTCAAATTTTCTTGAACTAACTCATTAAAATGCACTTGTTTCTGATGGGCAGTTCTTACAGCTGTGCACATTCAAAGCTTTTAATCTTAAGCATTTGTACAGTAAACTAGCTTTGGGTTTTATAGTACTATGCGTTGGATGCCATTTGTCCAGAATCAGTGGTATTTTCTTGTCCTGAGGTCAAGATGCACAGGCTGAAGAGATCCTCACTGAGAAAAATAAGAACCAAACAAATTTTTATTTACTTTCTGCTCAGGTTCCCCTTGCTGTTATTTATGTTACTGCTTTCCTTTTCCAAAAGGAAAAGAAGAAAAAAAGAGATGGATAGATGTTTCTTCTGCTTGCTGTTTTGCAAATTTTTATTACTTTGTATGTGGGAGGATGTCCTGCCTTGCCTATTTGCAGAGCCTCGTGGTTAATCTTGCCCTCTCCTGCCACTTTCCTTACTTGGATATGTCCCATGTTCAACTTAACTACCTTTGCCTTTTGGATGATCACACTGCTCACTCTTCATCTAAAATTGGCTCACAGCATTAACCATAAATGTGTATGCTATTTCTTTAGTACATTTATATTCAAGTTCAAGGCAAGATAATATTTACTTTATCCTGATAAGTACATACATAACTTTTGAGTGACACAGGCCTATTCTTTGGCTATAGTACTGGCACACTTACAAATATTCACAAGTTGGAGGAGTGCAATTCAGAGCAGGAGGATTTCTTTTGAATCTAGAGAAAGAAATCTGAAGTTATTTCTTGGATATCTGAAAGGTTTTAGAGTTATTAGAGTTGTGACTTTTAGCTAGATGACAGTCATGGGGAAAAAATGAAAAACACTGGTTTACTGAACTGAATAAAAATGATGTTGCCAATTTTGTATACATTAGTAATCAAATGTAAAGAATTAAATATTTACAAGGCCGTTTTAAATTGATATTTCAATACTGACTTTTTGGAACTGAAATTTTATTCTTTCAACTAAAACTTTTCCAAAATCTGTTTACATGTAACTTTGTTGTGTTTTTTTTTTTTTCTCTCATTTTTATGTGTGATTGTCAAACTGAAATTTATTTGTACAGCTTGGATCATGGGAACTGCAAAATCAGAATGAATAGATGCTAACTCATCTGGTTCTTTTGCAAATAATTTCTATTATGTTGAAGATGACCAAGAGTATGTTTAATGAAGTGCTTAGGACAGTCAGTGCAGTATCAGTTTATGTTTTATTTAACAGAGGATTAAATATTTGCATAAAATAAGCGTAAACATTCTGAGACTGAAGATTAGTTACATGTACTACATTTCCAGGCCTTTTTTTTTTTTTTTAAAGACCATCCAAGGCAACCAAAGTACATCCCAGAATATGTACAATATACTGAGTTCTGTTATATGGGATGACCCTTTTTGTCCTCTTCTATTTCCAAAACATGGCAACATTTTGAATGAGAAAAACAAGTCAGTCAGTTAATTAGTTTGCAGTCTATTTCTGTTTTCTGTAACCAAAAATACTCAGAATTACTGAAGAATAAGATGAAGTTTGCTCTATATAGATTGACAGGATTTTTTTGTGTGTGTGTGCGTGTATGCCATAAATAGATGTGTACCACTTTAACTTCTCACCAGGGAATAACATTTCTTCATTTTGTACAAGTCAATGAACTTTGCACAAACTGATGATTACATACTATGACATGGTGACTTTTTTTTTTTTTTGTGTTTCCCTCAGCAGTATTTTTTGTCATTCTGGTATTTTAGAATCGTATGTACTTGGAAGTTGAAACTTCCATAAGACATACAAGGTTCTGCAGTCCTCCAAAAGTTAGAAGAAATGGATGCCAAGCTGCTGTTCTAAATTGGCCTCTTCCCTGCAGTGACTTGTTTGTTGATCAATATGCTGGGCAGTATAGACTTCTCTGTGTTTTTTGGGCAAACCTAAAGAAACGGACAGTTTTGATTCCTACATGTGTCTTAGAGGATATGACCAGCCTGGAATGATGAAGATACCTGTATCCCAGTTTGCTGCAGTAACTGGGATTAGAGGGATTTTTTTTTTTTTTTTAATTAAGTCTTCCATTAATTAGTTTTGTGATTACTGTTACCCTGAGGTATCACTCAGGGTATCACTGAGGTGTGCTCCCTGCCCTGTGTACCCTGTGTACCTGTCAGGAGGCAGCCCTGCAGTCCCTGAAAGTGCAACCAGAAGAAAACCACAAGTATATCTCTACAAAGGTGATGCTAAAAATCAGTGGTCAAGACATAGTCACCAGATGTCTCCTCAACCTAATCTGAGTTGAACCTGCTCTTGAGGCTCTTCTTCCCCTCTGCCAGGGCAATACCAGCACTGAGTTCTTTTGTGAACTCAAAGTACTGCCAACAGGCAAATGCAGGTGATTGGTGTAGAATACTTACAACTGATATGCACATGAATGTAGGTGTTATGTGTTTCTGTATGTGTGCTTGCTGGGAATTCAAGCTCAGCCTTGCCACCAGAAGGACCCAGGGCATGAAGCTTAGGCAGCCTTGCATGCATTGTGCTACCAGATTCAGCAGCGCCCAGCAGCTTCTGTACTTCTCTGGCTTCTCTCTCTTAGATGTTCAATCCATTATGCAAATTTTCAGGCATTTTCACCTTTGGGATGAGAAAACTGCCTAATGCCTGACTTCTGTAGGCGTGCACTTGTAGAGTGTGGTCTTGTGCAATTCGTTATGATCTGAATATAAATTATCGAAGTGCCAAGTTTCATCCAAAGTGAGAATTAGCTCATTGTTAGGAAAATAAGTGTGCTTTTTTTCTGCTTTTTTTTTTTTTTTTTTTTTTTTCCCTCTCAGATCACATACTCAGAAGAGAAAATCCTGTTGTGACACTGCTGACACTTGTGCTGGTTTTGGTAATGATAGGCAGAATTTAAGCAGGTGATTGGCTAATTGACTTGTGGGGTATACAGGTCAGGGCTTTTTTGAAACAGATCTTGAGGGTCACTGTAGAACAAATAGCTCCACTGTTGGTTTGCAGTCTTTTACACTTTTTTTTTTTTCTTACTTTTTATTTCAGCTTTCAATTTGATAACCCTTCTTTTTGTGTCCTTGCCATAGCTCTCCACAGCACATATTCTGTTATTTGAAACATGCTCAAAATAGTTGGTTCTTTTAGGAGGACTTTTAGGTTGAGCTTTCATTTCTTTAATGTTTTCTTGAAAGAGCATGTACAAAAATCACAATTGAATCAGTTTTCCTATTGTCTATCCTTCAACTACATTGCTAAGCTCCCACTATAATGTTATTTCTGTGATAACAGCTTTATTTCTTAACTTCAGCACATGTGATCTCAGACTTAACCCCTCCATCTTTTTTCTATTAAAAGGACCTTTATTTTTCTGACACTAAATGTTCCTCTTCACTGTTCTATCTTTTCCTCACATGGGTGAATGAATTAAGTTCCATCTCTTAGACTGGATGAAATTTTGTAGTCTCCACGTGCATGTTGTTTAACTCACAAACTGTTGGTTCTTGTTAAAAAAAAAAAAAAAAAAAACTAAAAAAAAAAAAAGGAAAAAAAATAGATCTTGGTTATTTTTTCAAGAATAGCCGACAGTAAGCCGATCTGATCACTGTACAAAAGAGCTAATCTGCTAAGAGTCATGCTTTCAGGTTGGTTTTAAGATCTTGATTATGTTTTATTCTCTCTCTGAAAAACTTACACAGTATCACTGTAACTTGAATAGATTATAACTTTAATATGGGAGAGTCCTTTTAGTCTGCACGGTGCTTAGAATCTTGCAGTAGTAACTCTGTTTTGAGTAGATCACTTAGCTATATTATCATCCAATAATAATTGTCTATAAAGCAATCACAATAAAAGTGCAGAATAGCACTTTAATATGTGTGGCGGGGATCAAATGTCCAGATAAATGAAACTCTTATTTCTCTTAATCTCTCCAGTCATTTTGGTCAATCAGATCCTTGCCCTTTGCTGATAAAACCCTAATTTATTTGAACAGAAGTGCAAGGATCTGCTGCACAGATCACTGAAATCAGTGGAAAAACCTCAAGCTTTAGCCTTTAGAGCCCTTGGGGCATGCGCTGCAATTTTATTCAGGCTTGAACAGAGCTGAATGCTATGAATCAATGGTGGCTTCAATCCCTTGATGTGCTGCCACAGGGCAAGCGAAAAATTAATAGCTGATGCCAGTGGTGTAAATGCTGCACTTCAAATAATATATGAGAATATATTTTTAGGGAGAACATTTAAACTTGTAGTGCCATTTGTAAAAGTCTTTGTTTGAAGAATACTTTTTCTTAGGCAATGTGAACTAAAAATGTAAAAAAGAGATTGTAGTGGTAAGATTGCACTTGGCCTACTGAATAATCAAAATCTGCATTTTTTACAGTTTCAGTTTCTTACTGTGCTTACATTCTATTGACTCAGTAACCTTTTAATACTTTCATATGATTTAGTGATAAATAATCACCCTTAAAGAGCTACTTGGAGAGAACAACCTGCTTTCAGTGACATTGTATGTCTTTATTATCTTCTCTACCAAGGTTACTTGGCAATCTCATAGTGAGGTAGCTACAAATTTAAGAGATCACTGATAAAAGAAATTCAGACATTAGGATCTTCTTCAGTGCATTCATTCATCAGAAGCACTTTTTCAGATCATACTGAAGATAGTGATGATCTGAGAACACTATGGAGAGAGTACTTCCCTTCATGCTTGTATGATGTAAATATTTTTGATAGCTTCTAATTGGTTCATAAACAAAACAGAAGTGTCATAACAAACACAATGGAACAGAGATTCTTAGCAGTAAAATTTAAGCTTAGAGAAGAAAGTTCAATATATTTCACCTGAGCTACAGCAGACTATCAAATATAGAAATGGATACAGAAGAAGAGAAAATGATAATTTATTCTGATTATTTAGTGCTAGATCTTTTTGAATGCCTGACAAATTTAACAGCATCAATTAGAAATTCATTAGGACTTTTTATTTTTGTTTGAAATAAATTCCCTTCTGGCAGGACTCCAGACAAATTGTGTATGCTTGGTTTAAGTAAGTGTGCAGTAAACTTTGACAAAGCACACTCAAAATTTTTGCTTTCATGATCTTTCTAAAGGAAGCTGATCATTTTAACATGTCTGAAAATCTTACCTACAAATTACTAGTAATATCCTTGTGTTGTCAGTCATCATCCAGCCTTACATCTGATGTTCTTATATTGTATATAAAGCACAGCAAGTACTCTGGACAGATCAGAAAGCCTGAACAGTCAGACAGATTGATTACATGCTATTGCTAGCGTGTGGATGGGAAATTAAAGGTCTAAGTCTGATTCCTTTTACATCAACAGTGAGTTGCTGCTAGGCTTTCCACTGCAGCTTTGACAATTTCTTTCCTGTATCTGTTAAGACTATGGGAAAGTTATCCTGTTCCTAGATGAATGTTCCTTGCAATGTTAGATTAAGAGCATCTCTATTGCTTTCAGGATTAAGTGAAAGTTAATTAACCTTTGCCAGATATTTAGCTTTTTCAGGATCTATTTTGATGGTAGTTTTTAAGATGGTGGGATTATGTGTAGATGTGAATAGTTTTTCCTGTGCCTATGACCAAGGTGATATCCTGTTTGGAAATTCATACTGCTAAGCTCTTCTGCTTTTATTCTTTCTGAAAAATGGATAATTAAGAGTTAGCCACCATTTCTTTGAAGCACTTTATAAAGATACCAGATACTCAATAACTAATTAATTTCTAATTGATCTGTTGAGTTTTGGCATGGATTTGCCTGTTACCATGGAAACCCCTGAACATACAGAAATTGAGCGGTCCATGTCTAGAAGCCATTTGTCAGATAGTAGATACTTTAATAAAATACATATATATATTATAATGATGACAAGCTACAGCTTAGAGCTAGTGATCTGTGTAAGGCTAATGAGGAGGTAGAAGAAAGGAGACTCTTTGTCTTTCTGTGGTAATTTTCACTTCTTTCCTTCAGGCTATGATGACTTCTTGAATAGATTACATGGGTGCTGTAACTGACTTAACATCTCTTTTCACCTTTCCGCGTCCATTCGCAAAACAGATAATTTCTTTCAAGATCTGTATAGTGTTCTCTTGTCAGCAGAAGAAAGACAACAGCATACAACAGAAAGCTTTCATGTACCTTGTTCTACCAAAATTTACATGTTTCCAAAATGGTAGTTTAGGTGAAAAAGCCTACTGGTCTGTTTGAAGTATATTTAATCAATCACAAGCTAGTGGGATCATGCCAGGAGTTAAGTGCATGACTTTCTGAGATAAAGGAAATCTGAGGCAATCTGCTTAATTCCTCTGCCTCCAAAGTCAGTCTTGAAACATAGTGCTACATGAGCTGTCTCCACTATGCTATGAACAGACAACTTACAAATTATCTTCACATCTGGAAATCATTACCATCTGTGATGATGGAGAAATTTGTGTGATAAGAATGTGATCAAAAAGGCCCTCAGGATTTTTCAAAACTGACCATTTAGTTTAGATGTCCTTTACCAAGACTTACCAAACAACATGTGCTGCATAGCCCTTGTGAAGTGGCTCCCAGGGACATGAATAGAAGCTGCTGAGCAGAGCAGTTGAAAATGCAGCTGTGGTGTCCAACATCTCTTCAGCCTTACAGGCAAAAGAAGCTATTCCCTGAGAGGTGGATATGCTTCGCAGTTTCTCTGGCTGCCCAGGAAGGATGTGCATGGAGATTGGGAAGTTTCAGCTTTGATTTGAGATGTATAAAAATGTTGACCTTTAAAAAGTGCTGACTTGATTTTTTTTTCATGTGGTTGTTAGCAGCCCTCAGATGCTGATTGTTTGGTGAATTTTAAGAAACAGAGAAGAGAATTATCTGTAAGTTGTCAGCAGATTTTAAATATAATTAGCCTTTTCTTCTGGGCTAAAGGAATGACACAGTACAGTACATGAAGTAGAAACATGCTCTTTCAAAGAACAATATTGTAAAGATTTCTATAATTGATGCAGCTGAGAAAATAAACAACAGAGAAGCATCTAATTCCTTTTCTTAAAAATAGTTACTATACAATAGCGGTGACAGAAAAGTAAAGAGCATTCTGAGCCACACATTCCATTTCTTGCCAGAATGGAAGCAAGTTCAAATGTGAAACGTATCAAACATAAGAGTTCAGAGGGTAGAATGCAAACACTCTTCTCTTAAATGATTTAAAGTTTAATCAGATCTATACATAAAAGGCAAACATGTACATGTATAAAACCTGTATAGAACACTTGAACACTCAAATCTCAGGACTCAGTGAATAAATCTATTAAAAATGAAGTTGTAAGTGTAAGATTTGCAGGATAATTGAAGTTATCCCAGTCACCGATACAAGTAGGAGCAGGGAGGTGATTGTTCCCCTGTACTAAGCTCTGGTGAGACCGCACCTGAGTACTATGCTCAGTTTTGGGTCCCTGAATGCAGGAAAGTCATTGAGGCCCTGGAGTGTGTCCACAGAAAGGCAACAAAGCTGTGAGGGGTCTGAAGCTAAAGTCTTACAGGGAGTGGCTGAGGGAACTGGGATTGTGTGATCTAGAGGAGGCTCAGAGGAGACCTTATTGCTTTCTACACTGAAAGGAGGCTATGTCGAGGTGGGGGTTGGCCTCTTCTCTCAGGTAATTAGTGATAGGACATGAGAGAATGGCCTCAAGTTGTACCAGGAGAGGTCCAGGTTGGATATTAGGAAAAATTTCTGCAATAAAAGAGTGTTCAGGTGCTGAAATGGGCTCCCCAGAAAGATAGTAGAGTCACTGTTCAAAAAACATGTTGATGCTGTACTGAGGGATGTGGTCTAGTGGGGAAATAGTGGTGGCAGGTGGACGGTTGGAATGGATGATCTTAGAGGACTTTTCCAACCTCGGTGATCACATGACTCTATGATTGTGATTCTAAGCAGTTTAGGAAGGCTTAACTAATAAAAGTAGGAAATGCATAAAAATGGCTTATCAAATGGATGAACTGAAACCTTTTGGTGGAAACTTCTTTTCCTGATTGCAAGTAATCATTTGCAGTTGATGTTGTGTAATTTTTTTTTGGGATTGCTGAATTCTCTTGTGGCTTTGAGATGGAATTTAGGATTATATTTGGAAAAAGAAGGGACATTTGAAGGGTATGAGTTCAGCAAGCAGGGTAGTAACCAAAGTTTCAATTTAAGAATGAGTATTTTAAAATCACTTTAGATAAATCTGGGCAGTATAGTTTTACCAAGTAATAGCGAAAACTGAAAGTCACGTTTTCCCTCTATTCTAGTGTACTTTGAGTTCTTGGTAATTAGTGAACACATTTTTCTTTTCATTAGATGAGGAAACATAGTTTTGAAAATGAAGGCTGGAAGAAGTATATCAATATTTGCATCATCATTTCCTCCTATCAAACCAATAGCTGACCTGGTAAGCCCTCTAAGGAGCTAGCTACCAGGTCCTTGTGAGTTCTACGTGCCTGGAGGAACTGGATTCATGTGTTAGAAAAAAACCACGGCAGAAGCTCATGTTGGCTGCACATTTGAGACCTGTTCAAGCTCAACCCAAAGACCTAACACCCTTTAATTTTAGATGATGTGTGGCTAAAAGTTTGCTTTGTGGAGAAAGACAACTCAAAATGATTAGGTTAGAACAGAAGCAAAAGCAGTCTCCACCGCACTTGCACGTGTTCACTGTATCCTTTGGGGACTTTATTCCGCGTTTGGAGAAGCAGAGAGCTGACTCCAGTCAAAGGAGGTTGTTTTTCCTTCATCTGTGAGGCATGGCTGCATGTTCCTGCTTTCCTTTGACAGCATTAGCGTCTTACTTGTGTGACCTCTAAGTTCCCAGAATCATGATGACTTTCTTTTCCATGTGACTGCTGTTATTTTACTGCATGGTGCTTGCCCTAAACACACCCTGTTGCTCCCTGAGAAAAGAGATGTGCCTTCTGTGCAAAGGGCTGTGCTTCACTCTCCCTTCAGAAAATGTCACCGTCTGCTCTAAGAGTCAGATTATACAGATCATCTGTTTCATATGATACAAGGAAAACTGAAAAAGTTTTCTGTCCCTTGAGAAAGCAGGGAATAGCTCTTCCCCAGAACAGTGTCAGAGCAGAGCTACAGTGCTTGCAACATCCTCTTCTAGGAACTGAGCTGGAGAAACAATCCTTCTAGTCAGGCCTTCCTGAAGGTGAGCAGCCTTCCTCCTCTCCCCAGCGCAAGACAAACCAAGCTGCCCAAACTGCATCTTAAACATTTTCCAGCTACTTTGTGCTTCAAACCTTCCACCTTCATCTCTTTATGTGACTAGGATCTGCAGTGTTGGCATCTTCCCAGTCATTCTTTGTTTAGCATGACCTTGCTGTAGGACTGGTCCTCTGTGGGAACACATCAGAAGTTCTCTGAATTTTTGCACTTTTCTGTCTTCTTTTGAAGTGAAAATCACTCTCTGTCATTTTTGCCCTTTCCCACCCCTATCTCCTGGTTAATTCTGCTCTTTCATTTAGTTTCAGAATGGTTTGGTACAACGGCTGTGAAACATCTGAAATCTAATAACTCACTTTTATAATTTTTCTATTTTTTTGTCTTTTTTTTTTTCTTAAAAGCTTTGAAATGAACAACTTAATAGCTTGTTCTTAAAGTAAAAGAAAGGTTTTAGGAAGTGGTTAAATTAATGGGTTTCCTTTCCAGAATGGTGTAAGTTTTCTTGATGGTTATCAGAAAACTGCAAGAAAAAAGTGCAGTTATAAAGCTTTTTGGTTACAGATGTGTATTTGCTGCAATATTAAACAAGTTGTTTTAAATGTGAAGTTGAAACTGACCACAGTGTATCTGATCACACCTGTAGTTCTCATTCTACTCAGGCTTGACATAACTCCTGTTTACTCTATAACAAATGTAGTTCATTCTAGAAAATGGCACATAAGCTGATTAATTAAAGGGAGAACGAAAATAAAACAAAGCAAAAACACCCCAAACAGTCCGGAATTTGTGGGCTGGGATTATCTGTGCTTTGTTGTAATCTCTGATTTACATTTTTAAATGATTCATACAGAAATGCACAACAGTATATTGTGGGTCAGGATGTGCTGAGCAGCAGCTGTGGGAGAAAAAAGATCTAAGCAGGAAACAGAAAGGACAGGGAAGGGAAGTGGTGAGGGAAAAAGTGGTAATTTGCTAATATGGAATTGCTCAGCCTCATCTATTCCTACTCTTATTTTCTCTGAGTGAGACAACCATGAAATGGCAAATGTCCAGATACGTTAAAATAGAGCTTACGTATAGCTGGACAAATATTTCTTGCAAATCTTCTGTAACTAAGAAAATAACATCAGGTTTTTCATGAATTGTTTTTCCTCCCAAAATACCCTCTTGTACTGAAAATTTTTATATCCTTCTATTGAGAGATTCAGAATTTATAACCAAACTCTTTCTCCACTTAATAATTTTCACCTACAAATATTCTTCTTCTATAAGTTAGTCCTCCCACCAGGGAGGGATGGCATTCCTTCTCCTGGCAACAGTGATTTTGTGTTCCAGGTCTGTTTGGGATATGCAAATGCCACTTTTGTCCTCAGAGCTGTTCTCTGAGTTTTAATATGCGTATGTCACCAGTAGACAACATTTCATTTTCACTTGTCGTCTTTCATTACCTACTCTGTAAGATTCTCTACCAGTGACAGTTCCAGTGAGCAACTGCACGAATAGAAAAGGACTGTTCTGAAATGGATTTAACCATTGCAAAATCACACAATCACAGAATGATTTTGTTGGAAGAGACCTCAAAGCCCACCCTCTGCCATGGGCAAGCTGCCACCCACCAGATAAGCCTGCCCGGGGTCCCAACCAACCTGGCCTTGAGCACCTCCAGCGATGGGCGTCTTTGGGTAGCTGTGCCAGGGCCTCACCGTCCTCTGAGTAAGGAACTCTTTCATAAAATCTACCCTGAGTTTCCCCTTTTTTAGTTTAAAAGCATTCCGCCTTGTCCTTTCAGTCCAAACATAGAATGCAGGTTCTTGTTCATCACTGGCACAAATGCATTGGTAATGATGATGACTATGTTGAAGTAGCTTTGTAGTTTTTGTAGAGAATTTCTCTATCTGCTAAATACTGCTATTGTGCTCTTTGTATCTGCTGTAATTTCCATGTAAATATATAGGAGCTGAGCAATCTATGTATTTCTGAAGTTTATCCCCAGCACTCCATAGAGCTTCATAAAGGACATATTGGAGTATTTCAAATTACTTCTTTAGTGAACCTCTGCTTCTTCTTAATTACTCAGTGCATTGTGAAGTCTACTTCTTTTAAAGCTGGTAGAGGAGAATGGGAAAAGGACAGTAATTAGCTGTGAGCCAGAGGGCATAAAAGATGTCATTTTTCAAGACAGATGCACTGCTCCTCTTACAGCTAAAATTGCTGTATTTCCATAGAAACAGTATCTTCCACGGCATGCGAAGTTCACATCTTTCCTAAGAGAAAAGATAACATAGAGGCAAGAAATCAAAGCCTGTGTGATTATGCACAGGCAGCATAAAGGAAAGAGCATAAAAAATAAAGAGAAAGAGAGCTTAATTTTAATACTACTTAATTTCTGCATACCTGAATTTGAGTCTTTTGGATGGTAACAGTTAGTGTCTAGTGTGCCTCAGTAGTGACATTTTGCCATCTCCATTGAAGGACTGAGCCCTCAATGGATGAAAACACAGTATAGAACTAAAAGGGCAGAAGAGCCTATATGTACTTGTTATACTCAGTTTGTTTAGATCATAGATTCATAGAATCACATAAGGATTTGTTTTTGAGGGGCCTTCAAATATTATCTGCTTCTAGCCACCTTGCTGTGGGCAGAGACCTGTAAATGAAAGGTGTAGGTGGAGACTGCCACAAAGCTGTTCTTATCACTGAGTGATTTATAAAGAGTTTAACAAAGGAGACGCTTCACAGGAGAAGATACAGAGGAGAGATTTTAAACTGTTGAGTCGTTAATTAACAAACAAATGCAGACAGTGACATTTGTATTAAAAAAAAAAAAAAGGAAATAATCAGTGAATATTATTATATTATAAAATTATCAGCTTGTTTTGCTGTCAGAGAACCATGGTATTGAAGGTAGGGTGCATGCAAGGCACCAGCCTGGTATTATGACTATGGGGGTGGTATGAGTGAACTATGAGTAAAAGTCCTATTTTTTGTTTGGTAGTGGAACTCACTTTTGCAGCTTCTAGTTTCCTTCCATTATATGTTCATGACCATATACTGAGCTATATCAGAGAAATTGCCAGGCAAAAAAAAAAAAAAAAGAATCTAATTTAAAAGGAAATGATTAACCTGGCAGATCATCAGGATCAACTCTGTGAATGTTGTTGCAGGGAAAAAATGGAGGAAGGAAAGTGGAAGCACTACCATTTCCAGGGGCAGTGCGAATATGTGCTGGCTTAAATTCTGTAACCTTGACTAATATGAACTGTTGTATAGTGTTTACAGGCTTGATATGAGATTTCTCTGATTGTAAGTTTGTAGCTGTGATTTAGTCTTGTGATAGGATAGGTGATCATGCTCAGGATTAGGATTTAACAATGGGAACAAGAGAGTGTTAGGCACAAGCTTTAGATCTCATTTATGCAATGTAAAAATACTCTTATCCTCACTTTCAGCAATTGCTTCTATCTTGATTTTGCTGGCATTTGTATCAATTGCTTAGATATTTTATGAAGTAAAATGTGGTTTTTAATACTTACTGTATTTTAAAAAGTCTGTCTGTGCTAAAAGGGCAGTGTAATAAACAGTGGTTGTAAATTCATCATAGAACCATAAAATGCTTCAGGCTGAACAGCAGCTCTAATGATCCACCCAAACCAGCTCCCTGACCGAAGGAGGGGCAATTCCAAACAAAGATGCATTAATGACATCATTTTGATTTCAGTTACTTTTGTAAATCAGTTACTTTTTTCAAGTCTGTTGCTGCTTTAAAGAAGGAAAATGAAAGGTCAGTTAGTCCCCATACTGCTCAAGCCATATGATACCCTTCTGGTCCAAGGACTATTCTCAGTAGGCAAGCCAGGAAAAACATCCTCTATGAACGTGTCCAATGAGAAAAAGATGTTGTAAAAATGACTGGAGGTGTCAAATTAATAGCCTCTGCAAAGCACCGTGAGAAGAGAATTCAGCAGTTTCTTTTTGCATTCTGTCTTAGAAGTTTTGCTTTGCTTTCTCTTTCTGGTACTGAAGTTTGATGTCTATTTACTGCTGGACAATGCAATTCACCAGCCTGTTCAGTAAAGCTATTTTTAGAAATGTTTTTGATGAAAAATATTGATTCCTATAAAAAAACCCAACAAAACCTCTTTTTATTAGAACACAATTTTTTTAATGAAATATTCTTTGAAACAGTTTTTTCTCAGCCCCAGAGTGCACCAGAGTGGATATTGCTGGTAACACTCTCTCACAGACACAAGCCAACACAATACTAGTTCACCATCTCTAAATCTGTGTAGGTTGTTTGATTCTGAGAGAGAAAGGACATGAAAAATGAGGTTTTTTTTATCCCGATAGATCATTTTTTTTGGTAACAGAAAAACCATATATAAACCGTATAGCTAATCTATTTTAAATAATCTTTGACTTTCTTCTCTTGTATTTGGTATATGAGTAGGCAGTAAATTTTGCAAACCTGATTCTGTTGTAGAAACCTCGCTTTTACTTTTTAATTGAAACTTCTCAGTTCTGGAGTAGTGATAGGGTTTCCTCTAATCTTAGAGTGCAGCTTCTGGACATAAACTTCACAGAATTGCTAAGACATTTTTTTCCAACAGTCTTTTCTAAGAGAAATATTTCTTGTTCAGGTTCCTACTGCAGATGATTTCAACAGATTCTTTTAAAATTCCATTTTACACTGAATTTGTTCTATCTTTTCACTCCACTTGTATGACCTAGCTCACAGTGTGAGGAATTTTTGAGAGTCCTTTATCTGTTTTTTAACACAAGCACTCCAGTGTACTAGATAGTGTCAAATTGAGTCTTGTGTTATTATGTTAGAGACTTCTTTATTTGCCTTAATGGGAACATGAATTTTTACCTGGAATTATAGCTGCAAAGGATAAAGGGTTGATTTGTAGGGAAGGGTTTATTCTTCTAAATCTCTTGATCAAAGAGATCAGTGAATTTTTACTTCTGTACAGGAGTAAATCAAAACATACTCAAGGAAAGCATGGTGGTATTATCAGATTCTTTAAGAGGCTGTTAATTTCAGTCAGTCTCTAGCAGGAAATTTAGACTACCTCTTTGCAAATAAATGCAGTCAAGAAAATACTGAGGAGTTGGACAGTAAATTTGTAAACAAAATGATTTTGAGTACAGTAAAAAAAAGATCACAGTATTTTGATTTTTGTTCCTGTAATAGTGTAGCAAAAATAGACAATTTATTTCCTATAAGGATGCAACTTCAAGGCCTTGAACCGTCACATGCTCAGCCTCTTTCTAAGAAGACTTAGTAGTGCTGCCCAAGCTGGGGGCACATTTTTAAAATGGAGCAGTTTGAAATTTATGGAGAATTATAGAAGAACTGACACAGAAAATCTTCACCTTTTGATCATTGTTTACATTTCATTCTGATGGCCTGTTCATTCAACCTTATACGTCTATGTGAAATGTTGAAATCAGAAAGAAGGAAAATATTCAGAAAAAATATTTGACATTCATGCAGTGGCAAGCCACCTCACTTTGTTTTCTTAAATACTACGTTGTGGTTTCACGCCAAAGGGAAGCTAAGCATTTTGCTCTCATTCCCCCTCTTCAAAAGAGCAAGGAGAAAACATGATGAAAAAAGGGCTCATAGATTGAGACAAGGACTACAAGATAACTCACGAATTACTATCGTGAGCAAAGCAGGCTCAGCATGCAACCAGAACCTTGGCATGTAAAGCCAGTACTTACTGGTAGGAGTCTCTATGTTAGTATCAGGTCACAGAATCACAGAGTGGCCCGGGTTGGAGGGACCTCAGGGATCATGAATCTCCAAACCCCCACAACAGGCAGGGCCACCAACCTCCATATGTCATACTAGACCAGACTGCCCAGGGCCCCATCCAATCTGGCCTTGAACACCTCCAGGGACGGGGCATCCACAACCTCTCTGGGCAGCCTGTTCCAGCACCTCACCACTCTCTCTGTAAAGAACTCCCCCCTGACACCCAACCTAAATCTTTCCTCCCTCAACTTAAAACCATTTCCCCTTATCCTACTGTTACCCTTTCAAAGAGTTGACTCCCTCCTGTCTGTAGGCTCCCTTTAGGCACTGAAAGGCTGCAATGAGGTCATCCCGCAGCCTTCTCTTCTCCGGGTTGAATAGCACAGCTCCCTCAGCCTGTCTTCGTAGGGGAGGTGCTCCAGTCCCCTGCTCATCTTTGTGGCTCTCCTCTGGACCCTCTCCAACAGATCTCTATCTTTCTTGTACTGGGGGGTCCCAACAGTGCTCTAGATGGGGCCTCACAAGGTCTAATGCTGCTATGAGAACCCCATGGCACCAGAGTCACCCTTGTGGATTTGTGTCTGGATCATAGGGATGAAGCTGATCTCTGTCATTGCCTTTTTTTTTTGCTAGGAAATTACTTTGTCATATTTCTGTGGACTTTTGTTGACTCTACAAGGCAGCTCAATAAGTATATGTAAAAGTTTCTAACTTGAAAAGTATATCCAGTATTTCCTTTAAATACCTTATTTACCTTGGGAGACTGAAAAAAACACTTCTGTTTCAATGCTTGACAAAAATAATTGTGTCACGTGGCAAAAATAATCTATGAACTGATGCAAAGAGATTAACATTGCAACTCTGGTTTCTGTGCTTTTAGCTGTGTGGAATATCCACTGATACTGTACAGAATGAGAAGATGTTGTTCTCTAGTGAAAAGCTGAAGTGCTCTATGCTCACATTTCATCAAGAGAAAAGAAGGAAACTTTATTTGTTTCCATACCTGAAGCCTTTTTTCTGCAACATGCAACATAAGATAATAAAGTTAGTTACTTTCCTGGAATGTTATTTAGGCAGTTATTGCAGTGGAACACTACAGAATTTCCATAAGGATTTGTCAGTTTACTTTCAGACATTTTAAGGTCAATGCTTACTGCACATTTCAGCCAACAACACAAGGAAATACGCCTCATTCCAATAGACAGTACTTACACTGTATACATCAAAGGTCTTTTAAAAGCTGTGGAGGAAAGTAACCAACACACCTACCTGGCATGAGCTAAATCTGTCAATAAGTGAACTGAACTAAGCTTTCAATTTTAGGTAAAATTTTGTTTTGCTTTTAAATAAAACATGAGCAGTTATTCTGGGAATGTCCAGCAGCACATTGTGAAAGATGTACCTTTGACAGTATCTATTACACTAAAAATCAATTGTCTGATATCTACCATGGGCTGTGACAATGCTTCAGTAGTTTTAGAAGATAGGGTAGAAAAGTCATAGGGTCAGTGACTAGGAAGTGTGTCCCACTAACAAAAGGCAGCCAGAGGATTGTACATTAAATCCTAAATATATCATTCAGCAGTGGATTTTTGATTCTTATTCAACAGAGCTGAAAATGAGTTCTGTCACTATGGAAATGTTTACCACTTTGCTCAAAAGACATATAATTAAATGCTTTGTTTAGTATGGCCTTACAGGAGAAATATGCAAACACATTTCCAAGAGTTAAAGGCATAAGTCCAGGATCAAAGTTAACTGAGGATTTTGTCAGACCTTACTAACAGAGGATTTGGTATACCCTGGTAATTTTCACTTCAGGAAGTGAAATCCAGGGCTTCTGGGTTGATGGCTTAAAACTTCCAGTCTCAAAATAATTACTTCATTTTCCCAACTGAAAATTACCAAAACTTAGCACAGACTCACACTTGAGAGTTTAGCAGTTGGCTTAGAGTTGGTGAAATGATTTTCCTGATCTCAGTAGAATCTGTATTTCATTTCAAACATTCCCTTGTGTTTTATATCATATTATATTACCAGGGCATAATTAACATCTTCTCAATCATAAAGTTACCAGCTTGGTCATGAGGATAAACAGAAGAGTTTTGCCCTCGATGGGTTCCTCTGATTAGAAAACGAAGCAAAGTTTGCATAGAATTAGCTAGATCTGGAAATTAATTACTCAAGCATACCTTACCAAGATTGAGTTATGTCATATAACTCCTATGTTAAGGCTAGCATCTTTTATTAATTATTCATGGCTATAGACTGTAATTTTCATGTGGGATACAGGAGGTCCACCTTTCTGATTATAGCAGCAAAGCCAGCAACTCCTAAATTGCTTGGGAAACTTGCTATCAGCTTTTAAACATGCGCATAAATCTAAATTTCAGTGATGGGAAAATAGCATCTGGTCTGGAGTGATTAGGATTAAACAAAATACTTCAAGCACATGAGAGCTTCCTTTATTATGTGTGCTCTGTTATATGTACATTATTTATATATGCTAGTGTTCCAGACATGTTCATCTGAAGTGTTTAATACTTCACACCAACTCGGTCATGCAGATTTGCATTTGCAAACAAGATGTCCCCTGCTCTTTCCTCACCCTGCAGGCTGGCTTCAAGGATGCATCTCTACTTCATTCATTTGTACCCCTAACCGGTGGTGTTTTTTGGACCTGCTGTGTAGTAATGTCCATTTGTCAACATTAAATTTTATTCACCATATGTCAGGCCATTTGCAGAACAATTCCAAATCCTTGTGAAATCTGTCTGCAGCTTTGTTGGGATTCAGCACTTTCTCCTTCAGCTCTCCATGGAAGTTACCTGCAGAGAATAGAACAACTAAGGCTTTGACTCTTGACTCTTCTGAGACCTATTTCAATACTCTGCCCAGCTGGAAGATGTCATTCAGTACCACAATGTCTTCTATTTCGAACTGTTACTTTTGTAGCCAACAGAAACAGGGAGGTGATCTTCCTGTGTGCAGTGCTGATGGGGCCACACCTCGAATACTGTGCTCAGTGAAGAAAGAAATTGAGGCCCTGGAGCATGACCAGAGAACAGCAACAGAGCTGACGAGGGTTGTGCAGCACAAATCTTATGATGAATGTCTGAAGGACCTGGGATTCTTTGGTCTGGAGAATAGGCTCAGTAGAGACCTTATTGCTCTCTGAAGGAGGTTGTGGAGAGATGGAGGTCAGCCTTTCCTCCCAGGTGACAGTGATAGGAAGAGAGGTGATGGCCTCAAGTTGTGGCAAGTACTACTTTTTAATTCCGTCTCAACACGACTGCCTCTTTTAAAAGTTGTTGCACATTTGCAAACCTTTGCTGTTTTGCAACGCCACTGGTGGTAAGTAATCCAAGGCATGTTCCAGCCTAAGCCTGAGCAGTCTCAGCTGGGAGGCCTTGCAAATTCAGTGCACAGCCTGTGGTACTGCTGGCAATGGGATGCAGTGATCCTGGCTATGGTGCTCAAGGGCTGAGGTGAAGTAGCCACCCACAGAGTGGGACAGGAGGTGCGGCTGCTGGGAGGAACAGAGGCACAGGCCCTGTGCCTGGATCCTCATGGCAGAAATGGAAATGTCTCCTTTGAGCTCTTTCTCAGGCTGGAAACACATTGCCAGTGTTATGTGAGAGTGTTCGAAGAGCTTTAGGGGAGCCTGTGCTGAGCCTTGGTGTGGATGTACTTAGCAGTGCTTTTGAGGTGCAATGCTAGTCATGGGCACATCAAAAGCTTCCAAATGCAAGTGAACCCATAGAAACTACAGTGTCAACAACCTACATTGTTTCTTTATCGCTTCAAAGTTTTTCCAAGTGTGTGTGAGAGCATTTTTGGGGAGAAGATGTGGTGTTTCTATCTGTCTTGGTTTTCAAACTAATGCCTACAATGAGAAATGACAAGCCTAGGGGTTTACTCTGAGTTGACAGCAGAACTGCACAGTTCACCAAAGTAATAGAATGTGCCATAGAGTCAGAGAGTCATAGAATATCCTCAGGCAGAAGGGACCCTTAAGATAACCAAAATCCAAACCCTATGTCTAAAAGCAGTGTCTGAATGTTCTTTGAACTCTGGCCATGCCCACTGCCCTGGAGAGATGTGCCATGCCCATCACCTTCTGGGGTAGAACCTTTCCCTACCTCCCTAACTCTCCCCTGATGCAGCTCCATGCCATTACCTCAAGTCCTGTCACTCTCACCAGAGAGGAGAAATCAGCACTGTTCCTCCTCTCTCCTGTGAAGAGATGTAAGCTACCACGAGGCCTCCTGTTGTAGAGATCAAATCAAGCAACTGTTTGTCCCCTGTGCCACTTCTCAAAAGATTGATGTCTCCTCTGTCTGCATTCCTGGCGGAAGTGAGAGCACAGACATGATTCTGTCACCTCAAATCTACTTCACTCCTACAAGCATGATTTAAAAATCCACCTGTGGATCAATCTAGGAGTGGCGAATAGTGATGTTTTTAAATCTAAGTCATTAAAATATAAGTATGTAAAGATGTAGTTAGGAGGAATTTGAGCTCTTTCCTAGGGTTCCTAATTCCAAATTCCATCAGTTAAAAGAGTGATGCAGAGCTTGCAAAGTAACTTTATACTATACATAACTTCCCTCTTCTATCTATGTGGTATAAAAGTATGCCCATGAATTCAACATTGAAACTTAAAATTCTTGGTGATGCCATGAACTTTTTTTTGCATCAAACCTTTCTAATGAATAGCTAGACTGAAAATGCAACTATTGTTAATAATAAACTCATTGATTCACAAAATGGCTTGGGTTGGAAGGGACCTTAGAGCCTATTTACCTCCAAACCCCTGCTTTGGACTGGTTGTCACTGAGTAGATCAGGCTGCCCAGGGTCCCATCCAACCTGGCCTTAAATACTTCCAGGGATGGGGCACCAATATCTTCTCTGGGCAGCCTGTTCCAGTGTGTCACCACACTGAATAAAAACCTTCCCCCTAATATCTAAGTCTCTCCTCTTTTGGTTTAAAGTTATTACCTCTCATCCCATCTCCTTGGGTAAAGAACCAGCAGAACCAGTATGAAAATGCTGAATTATAGAAAACAACTAAAGCAGTTGAACATATAAAAAGGGTAACACAGGTTTGCTGAAAATATACTGTTCCTATTTTTCATGACCTCAGTAACTAATTTTCTATGCATCAAAAATGAACTGATCTAGCAATCTATATTTTATAGTGCTTTTTAATACATGATTAGAGAAGCTGGAGAGGTGCAGATTAATTAGAACCTCTGAAATTTAGAAAGGAGAGATTACTTCTCTAACGGGAGAAGTTTCAGACTGAATAAGGGCATGTGGCAGAATTTCCTCAGGGCTGCTGGTGTGAGAGATTTTACTCACTGCTTTTGTTAGTGACCTTGCATATTCCTGCTTTTTGTTCCTAATGAAATTTGCTAATGACACCAAATTATAAAGTGTTTTCTGTAAAGAGCAGATGTGGAATATATTAGAGAAGGTTTGTGATGACTTTGAGAATTCAAACAATAGAAATGGAAAGAAGCATAATAGTATAAAATGCCTGTTAATCTACAAGGGCTGCTTCAAAAGTAGTGCCTCCTATTTTATTATATTGACCCACAGTTTCAGAGGTCAAGATAAATGGTAGAGGTTGAACCTTCCTACCAGTATTCTGCACACATTGACATTTACTGACACTTGCTGAATGTTCATGGAGACCAAACGGTAGATGTGATCACGGTGAGGTGGTGGGTGGTGCCTTTTAGCAGGAGTGACAATGACAGTGGATCATGTCTGTCGGTGCAGGCATGCAGGCTCTTGTTCATCAGTGGTGAAAATGTGTGGCTAGTGGTGATGGCTGTGCTGAGAAAAATTGTTTTGTAGCTGAGAATTTGCTCTATCAAATAGGATTCTTGTGCTCTTTGCATCTGTGGTAGTTTCCAAGGAAATAAGTAGGCGGCATTACTTGCAGAGTGACCTAGGTACCAATGGACTAAAAACTAGAACATATACTTTGTGTAACAAACTCATTTGAAAGTGATAAAGAAAAGTCATTCTATACTAATTGGTGGGAAGATGATCAGCATGGAATGGTAAATTCAAATACTGGGATACACAGATTCTTTGTATTGTTGTGGTTTAATCCTGTGGGCAGTGCAGCACCACACAGCCATTGCCTCACTCCCCCTAGTAGAGGAGAAAACTGAAAAAAAAGGGTGAAACTTGTTGGTTGAGATAAAGACAATTTCGTAAGATGGAAAAGGAAGGGAAAATAATAGTAACGATAATAATATAAGTGTAAATATATTTAAAAATCAAATGATTGCACTAGACAACTGCTCATCACCTGCTGACTGGTACCCAACCAGTTCCTGAGCAGCAGCTGTCCCTACAGCTAACTCCCCCAGTTTTATTGTTTCACATCACACCATCTGGTACATGACATCCCTTTGTCCAATTTAGATCTGTCCTGGTTCTGTGCCCTCCAAGCTCCTTGTGCACCTTCACCTCCTCACTGGCAGGACAGTGTGAAGGGCTGAAAAGGCTCTGTGCAGTGCTGCTCGGCGCTAACTCGAACATTGGTGCGTTATCAACACTGTATTTCTCCTAAAACCAAAACAGCATCATTCCAAACACTATGAAGAAAATTAACTCTATCCCAGCCAAAACCAGGACAGTGACCCATGTATGGCAGTTAAAGACTGTTGTGCAGGGCAGCTACATCCTACATAGGCTATGCCCATCCAGTAATAGAATCACAGAATGATAGAATCATATATTAGTTGCTTCAAACGTAATGTCTCCCATTTATTTCCACAGAATCTACAGTGGATACAAAGACTACAATAGCATTATTTGTTAGCAGTATTACGTAGCTGAAACAAGAAGGCTCCCCTTGATCAAGTTGCCTGTAGTAGACTTCGACCACCAGAAGTCCTATAGTGGTCTGATCTCCAGTTTTAATGCACAGACTCTCAACCTGTTTGTGACTGTTTCTCAATATCAATCCTTTGCAGTCTATCCACTTCTTAATGTGAAAGGCAACTCCCCTATTGTTTCCTCTCTGCCAATCTCTTTTAAATAGCTTGCAGCCCTTGATTGCTGTGCTCTAGTTGTGCATTTGTTCCCACCTCATTTCTGTGACAGCAATTAGATCATACTTTCTAGATGCATTATGGCTTGCAGCTCTTATTGCTTATTTCCCATGCTGCATGAATTGGTGTAGAGGCACCTCAGCTGGGCTGTCAGCTGCACAACCTAGAGGACCCCTCCCTAAATCCTTTGGGACAAATCAGAGATTTTTCCCTGCTGCTTGCGATAGTATCAGCATTCTCTGTCTCTTCTCTGTCACTTAGGTGTCCATCTCCTTCCGCTATTGAATCTAGATTAAAGGTCTGCTAATCAGTCCAGATAGACTACTGTCCAAAACATTCTTGCCCAATCTGGTCAGTTGCATCCCGTCTGATGTCAACATGCCAGGTCTCTCAAAGACCTGTCCAAGATAATAGATCCAAAGCCCTGACTGTAGCACCATCCATACAGCCAGTCATTCAGCTGGTCCTTTCTCCTCCTTCTGCCCAAGTCCCAGCCTCCAAATGGGAGGACAGAGGGAAACATTACTTGTGCTCCTCAATCCTCCGGTGTCCTTTCAAGAGATGTAAAGTGTCATTTGATGTTTAATAGCTTTCTTGTTATTATGCCTTTTTTTGGTGTCTCTCTTTACAAAAGAGAAAATGTCTTCACAAAACATTAAATAATTTGTGGAATAAGAACTCTCAGTCTCTCTTCTCTACAAATATGCATTTTTTTTTGTATGAGCACAGAGCTTGGAAACTTGAAAGGGGAGCAGGATGTTGGTCCCTAGTAATTTGCCTCAGCACTAAGCAGCAATCAGTATCCTTCAGATATCCTCATGTGTATTTGGTTTGCATCTGTTTGGTTTAGCAATTCTGCGTCTGCCAATTTCATTTTTTCCATAAGGGAGACTTCTCCAGCATTTCTCCAGCAGCATCTCTCACCAGGATCCAGTCTCTCCAATGTTGTAGAACAGGCCCACTAACAATGGAAGTATTTTAGCTCGAACAGGATAATTGGAAATTGGATTTTTCTTTCCACTGTTTCACTTGGAATCTTCTACAACTGAGCTATTGGATGTTTTGACAGATAATTGTGATGGTTATACTGCTGGTGCAACAACAATAATTATGATGATTAGACGTATTTCTTCCCAATTGAATATCCTGAAAAAGTTCTTTGGGATTTTTTCAATTTAAAATACAAAACATGCAAAACAAACAAAGAAAAAACAATACCCAGCCATATGCTCAGAACAAAGCTATTAATCCATCTCTTGAAGAGCTGATAATAGTGTAGAAGTAAATTTTATTTACTTTATTTACTTTTATTTATTATATCTATTGTAGTTACTTCTGGCAAGCGGAGAAGATATTTTTTTCTAGTCCAATTTATTTAATCCTTATTTCCAAAGACTGTATAACACTTCACAAAGTAATTAGCTACAGTGTTGGAGCAAGTTCACCACATTTTCAGCTTATTCTTTATACCAGCAGAAAGACTATGCTTTTTACACCTACCAAGGAGGTTGTGGTGAGATGGGAGTCCGCCTCTTCTCCTAGGTAACAGTGAGAAGGAATGGCCTCAACTTGCACCATCAACTTGATGAAAGGGTTGTGTTGGAAACTAGATAAAAATTCTTCTCTGAAAGAGTGGTCAGGTGTTCAAGAGATGTGTAGATGTACTAAGAGACACAGTTTAGAAGGGAAATATTGGTGGTAGGTAGACAGTTGGAGTAAATGATCTTGGAGGTCTTTTCCAACCTTGGTGATTCTATGATTCTGCATGTGTACACCCATGTTCTTGCTGGCAGGGCAGTAGGAGAAACTAAAAGTGTAGGCACTGCAAAACAACAACTAAAACACCCATATGTTATCAACAGTGCTTTTTCTCCGAAATCAAAACTTCTTCTTAAAAGTAGCTTTAGCAACTTAGCTGAAAAAGGGATTTGTGTGAAGTTACAGGCTACAGCACTAGGGACTTAGATGACCTGCTCCCAAGTGCATCTAAGTACTGATTGCTGTAGGCTAGAAACAGACACTACAGTAAACATAAACAGTCTTAAATATCCAGGGCTGCATTTTCAGCCCCTGCTTTGAGCTTTTAGGATCAAACTATGATAGCCTTCTTTAATAATACTGCAGGCAGAGAGGGAGCATGCTGCTGAAAACCATGGAGCCCAGAACCTCACTAGGCTATCTAAGGAAGTCAGAAGACCTATAACTGGCTTTATATTGTCTGGCTTAGATTCTGGAATCATTTTGCTGATTGAGAAGCAGAAATATTTAGTTAGGGCAGAATGTAGAGCTAAGTCACTTAACTATATATGGACTTAAATTTATACAATTTTGGCTGTTAAACCTGTGCAGTGTGATCTCTGTATTAGAAAGTGTTGCCTGCCATTCAAAAAGAATATGGATTGTCCCTGCAGAAAACTATAAAAAATTGTTAAAAATACTTGTAATACTTGTACTTTTTCAGAGTTTGATGGCCTCAATTCTTTCTAATAATTTATTTCTACATATGTATTACGTGGCAGGATGTTTTTAATGGAAAAAATACTAGATAGCAGGTGGAAGCAAGTGAAAGCTTTTTTTAATTGTACAATAAGGAAAGTGTATGAAATTACACTCTACAGCTCCGAAGGATTGTGGAGCTCCTAGCTGCATGCAGAGATGAACAGGTATGTATCTGTGTCTGCTCTGGCAACAATCTTTCTAAGGATATTATGATCTTATAAATTAATTTTTTAATACCAAATGCAAAGTTAGCTAAAATTATGATTTAAGGTAGGATTTTTAGGTTTTTTTTTTTCTAGAAGAGGTGTATTATACTATTGCACAAGCAATACAGGAGTCTGGAGTAGCTTAAACCCATTCTTTCCTTACTGTTGATTGCTTTTCTTTTTTTGTTTTGTTGTTGCTGTTTTTGCTCTTAGTGGGAATCTTACAAAAAATTCTTCTAGAATGTCCTTATTTTTGGTGACTTGGGTGTAATAGCCAAGTAATAAAATAAGATTGTGAGGCATTGATTTTCCTCTTCATATCACCCAAGGGGAATTAATCACATTGCAGTGAAAATTGATTTCTTTCATAGAACAGAAATATTGAAATTCAAAGATGTCTTTATATCATGATTTTCAACACAAAGCATCATAGAAAACATTATACCTTGTGTATGAGAGAAAATTCAGTGACTTTTAAATTGGAAAACAAAATAACAGAATTTCTGAATTGTTAGGTTAAATTTAAGGCCAGATCCCTTATGACAAACATTGAAAATTTGGGAAAAAAAAAAAAAAAAAAGACAAAAGACAGAGAAAAAAATACTATTTTTTAAAACAAAAATAAATCTTGAAAAAATATTTTTTAGTACTTTGAAGATATTTTTTTAAATGTCTGTGTTTTTTAGATAATAGAATCTTGTATGTGAAAAAATACCTTGTTCTATGTGGGAAGATATCTAAGGTAAGGGAAGAACAAAGTTATTTATTTAGAAATTAGGACTTATCTGAAAAAAGAGATGCAAAAAATGTTCTTAATATGTCATACATTTAATCTACTTTTAATAAAAGATGTGTGTTTCTAACAGAAAGTTACAAGAGTGTTTCTTTCCAACAGCATTAGGTCATTCTACCAAATCATTAACATGTAAAATGATATAAAACAGTGGATGAACAACTGATTGATGGTTTTGAGCTCAAAGGGTAAAAGTATCTTTCCAGTACTTGAATGGAACATATAAACAGGAGGGGGAATGGCTGTTTACAGGGGTGGATAATGATAGGACAAGGGGAAATGCCTTTAAACTGAGGCAAAGGAGGTTTAGGTTAGATACTAGGAGAAAATTTTTCATTCAGAGGGTGGTGATGCACTGGAACACGTTGCCCAAAGAGGTTGTGGATGCCTCATCCCTGGATGCATTCAAGCCCAGGCTGGATGTGGCTCTGGGCAGCCTGGTCTAGTGATTGGCAACCCAGCCTGTGGCAGGGGAGTTGAAACTAGATGATCTTTGAGGTCCTTTTCTGCCCAGGCCATTCTATGATTCTGTTGCCCTGGGATTGGGCAACCCTGGACATATGTATGGACTGGGGAATGAGAGGCTAGAGAGCAGCCCTATGGAAAGCGATATGGGGGTTATGGTTGATGGCAAAGTGGATTTGAGACAGCAGTGTAAGAACGTTGTTAGGGCATGCAGGGATGCAACAAGGAAAGCTAAGTCCCTCTTGGAATAAGATCTGGCAAGGGAAGACAAGGACAACAAGAAAAGCTGCTTTAAGCATAAGTAACAGCAAAAGGAGGACTAGGGAAAATGTTGGCCCACTGCTGAATAACGTGGCTACCATGATAATGGAGGATACTGAGAAGGTAGAGTTACTGGATACCATTTTTGCTTCAGTCTTTACTGCTGGGACTGGCCCTTGGGAATCCCAGGCCCTGGAGATAAGAGGGTCAGGGGAAAGGAGGGCTTCCCATTGAAGAAGGAGGATCTGATCAGAGATCATCTAGGCAAACCTGATGCACACAAATCCATGGTTCCTGGTGGGATGCAACCACAAGTGCTGAGGGAGTTGGCAGAAGTCATTGCCAAGACACTCTCTCTCATCTTTGAAAGGTGTGGAGAATGGGAGAGGTGCCTGAGAACAGAAGGAACATCAGTGTCATTCCAGCCTTGAAAAAGGGTAAAAATGAAGAGTTGGGAAACTACAGCCCAGACAGCCCTATCCATGTCTCTGGAAAGGTGATGGAACAACTTATTTCAGATATCATTTCCAAGTGAGTGGGAGAAGGTTATCAGGAGTAGTCAACATGGATTCATCAGAGAGAAATCATGCTTAATCAGTTTGGCAGCGTTTTACAATGCCATGACTGCCTGGGTAGATTAAGGGAGACAACTGAATACTGTCTACGTAGACTTCAGTGGGGCTTTTGGCACTGTTTCCCACAGCTTAGGAAGTGTGAGATAGGTGAGTGAACAGTGAAGTGTGTTGAGAACTGGCTGACTCAGAACTCAGAGGACTGTCATCAGTGGTGTAGTCCAGTTGGAGGCCTGTAGTTAGCAGTTTACTCCATAAGTTGGTATAGGTCTGACCTTGTTCAACATTTATATCAATGATCTGGTGAAAGGATTGAGTCCACCCTCAGTAAATTTGCTGATGATATGAAATTGACTGACACACTGGAAGGCTGTGCTGTCATTCCAGTGAGACCTGGGCAGGCTGGAGAGTTGGATGGAGAGGAACGTTATGAGTTTTAAAAGGGAAATTATAGAGTGCTACACCTGGTGAGGAGTAACTGCATGCATCAGTACAGATTAGGGTACAACCTGCTGGAGACAAGCTCTGCATGGAAGGACCTGGATGTCTTGGTAGACAACAGGATGAGCATATGTCCTTGTAATCGGTGGCATCCTGGGGTGCATTAAAAAAAGTATGCCCAACAGGTCAATGGAGGTGATTCTCCCCCTCTATTCTGCCCTGGTGAGGCCTCATCTGGAATACTTTGTGCAGTTCTGGGCTTTTCAGTTCAAGAAAGATGGAACTACTGGAAAGAGTCCAGTGGAGGGCTATAAAGATGGTTAGCAACCTGGTGCATCAGCCTTACGAGGAAAGGCTGAGAGACTTGTGTCTATTCAGGTTGGAGATGAATGAGAGAGAATCTTATCAAAGCTTATAAATAGATACCTAATTGGCAGGAGTCTAGTGGATGGGGTCAGGCTCTTTTTTTTTATGGTGCCAGTGATGGGACAAGTGGCAATAGGCACAAACCTGAACACAGGAAGTTCCATACGAACATGAAGAAAAACTTATTTGAGGGTGACAGAGCACTGGAACAGGCTGCCCAGAAAGATTATGGAGCCTCATCTTCTGAAGACATTCAAGACTCACCTGGATGCTTTCCTGTGAAACCTACTGTAGGGAGCTTGCTTTAGCAAGGTGGAACTGGATAGTCTCCAGAGGTCCCTTAGAACTTCTATGATTCTGTGGTTCTGTATTGTGCCCTGGCAGCCAAGATACACCGAGGTGCATCAGGCCAAGCAGTGCCAGGTAGTTGAGTGAAGGGGTTGTCCCACTCTGCTCTGTGCTGATGTGGCCTCACCTTGGGAACGGGTATCAGAGAACATCCAAAGGAAGGGGAGGGCATGACATATAAAGGGAGTCTGTGGCCCCTGGGTGTGCTCAGCCCAGAGCAGGGGAGTCTGAGGGGAGGCCACATGTTGGCTGCAGCTCTGACAGGGGCAGCTCTGAGCTCTGCTATCTGGGGACAGTGACAGGGACTGAGGGAATGGCATGGAGTGGTGTGAGGGGAAGGGGTCTGTCCCACAGGGTGATGGACATGGCACAGCCCCCCAGGGAGTGTTTGGGCGCTGCTCTCAGACACAGGGTTGGGTTTGTGTGGTACTCTGTGGCGCTGGGGTTGGACCCAGTGGTCCTTATGGGTCGCTTCCAAGTGTGAATATTGTATAATGCTGATCCCACTGGTCTGTTACTTTGATTTTATCGGTAGCCTAGTTATTGGATTTTCCTGACATGAAACAGTGTGTTTCTGCAATTATCTTCTGTGAAGAAATTATATTAAATATTCTGTGTCCCGAGCCAGGCATTTTCAGAACTATTTTTACTTAAGGAGATGCAAAGATCATTAGAGGCAGGTAAATTGTCAGCTACAGTAAGTGTAGCAAGTGACAATGTTATAAAAAAATTTGAGAGAGTACACATATTTTGCACAGAAAATTGCGTAAAGCTACATACAAAAATACTAGCTTAGAGTGGACGGGGATATTCTGTTGTGCAGCTAAACGAGAAGTAGGATTATTTTCAGAAATAGAATAAAGTTGTAAACAATTTGAAAGGGTTGCAGAGAGACATGGTTTAGTGATGGAATTGGTATTTCACATTGATGGTTGGATGTGGTGATCTTGAAAGTCATTTCTGACCTACACGACTCTGTGATTCTATATTCTTCAGTTAATTTAATGTAACTAAGAAAATAACTCGGTCTGTAATGGAGGTTAATAAGCTGGCCCTTGGAATGAAAAATCTGAAAGAAGAATCATTCAGATTACAGTGGAGGGTATTTAAAAGGAAAGACAAATTCTGGAAAGTGTGATAAGAAACTTAAATCTGATGAAAAGACAATGAGATTTTAATCAGGCTAGCATAAATTTCATTCCGTGTTGCTGCTGCTCACTGAGACTCTGGAATAGAAATAATTCAGTTGAATGAAGTGTAGGGTGGGTTTTTAGTGCTCTCTCATTCTATATCTCATAAGGGAGAAAATAAATACTCTCAAAATGGGCAAAGTTGTAGGAAAAGGTACTTCACTGATTAAGAATAGATCATTTGCTACATACATTTTGGAAAGACAAGCCTTTGAACTGCAACAAGATTTCTTTCCGTGAAGCCCTTGAAAACATTATTTGTCCAGCTTCTGCATGGCAATACTTATAATTAATATGAAAATTGTTTCTCCAGCATAGTCCCAGAAAGTGCAGTGTCAACAAATGAGAAGACATTTTTAAATTGGATTGAATGATCTGGAGATGAACATTTTCCTTGCGCTGTGAGGCTGCAGGGAAATAAATTTCAACTAAATGATAAAGAAATTATCCTTCTTCCAATAGCATGTTTTATTTTATGCTTATGCAGAACTCTGTCTCTATGTAAAAAATGGAAAATAGGGAAGGGAATCTGAGTGCTTAATTAAGATTTCAAAAAAAGATGTGTTATATTCTATGAGAACAGTCAGTTACGTGGACATTGCAAATTAATCCCCATGAGTGAAAAAAATTCTCAATAAAACAGGCTTGCTGATTCCATTTAAAATATACATACTGATTTGGTTTTAAAATATTATGCTGACTGTCATCTTTCAAAGACTACTATATCCTTTTTTTTTTCTTTTTCTTTTCTTTTTTCTTTTTTTCTCATGGGGAGGAGTCAGTGGAGAACCTGTTTCTTTCCTCAACCTTAAGTTAGATTTTGCTTTAATGTAAGTAGGAAGATCAGATATTTGTGTCTGTTAACCCCCATATTTATACAGGAAGGGGAATTCACTGCTTTGGGAAAAAAAGATGATGAAAGGAAATTAAATTCAAAGGTAAAAACCCAAATGACAATTTATTGTTTAATAGAATTCTACCTTAACTCCCTGCATTTTAGCTACTGTTAGCATACTAAATGTTATTTTGCTGTCAACAAACACGGTAATCCTTTATTTCTCAGCACACAACATTCTTATTAATATAACTGATAAAGACTGCTCTTTTCTCATTGGCATTTATTGATGGTTTTAAAAATTTCTTTTTTTTTTTTTTTTAGCCCAGTGTTCTATTATTTCCTCATTACCTACTAAGCGTTTAATTTAAGTCCTCTTCCTTCTTCATCTGAAAAAGGAAAATTCAAGCTATCATCTTGCTACTCATTGCTTTATAAAAATATACACTTTCTAGCATTTTAAAAAGGGGTATGATTCCTTATGAATCTTTTTATAATAGCTGCATGTAGAAGCAACAAGAAGCCTTGGCCAAATATAAGAATTTACTGCAGATTATGATATGTGTTTTCATAGACACATGTTTTCAAATAAGTGACAGTCCAAGAAGCCTGAGTAAAACTATATGAAAAGTAGAGACGCCTAAGCCATATTTCAAACACGGAGAATAAACAGATAGAAGATTATTATAGTTTGGCTAAGGACAGCATCCATCCATGCACTTCCTTCTGTAGGAAAGCATTTTCTGTCTTCAGTACACTCTGGGATTCACAGATGCTAGGTTTGTATCCAACTACTTTACAGCACTGTATTCTTATGGAGCACTTTTCCATGTTCAGACAGCAGTTCTTTACTTTTTGTCTAAATGAATGAAAGGAAATTTGAGAAACGAGTGTTAATCTCCTGTATAATGACATAGGGAAAGTAAAGGAAAACGTATAGGTTGGACTTGATGATCTTTGTGTGTAACTTCCAATTCAGGATAGTCTAGGATTCTGGGAATCTACAGTAAATAAACTTGGTTATGTAGCCTTTTTTTTTTTTTTTTTTCATTTAAAAAGGGTGAAGATACAGAAGGCTTAGGGAAATACATATTGGAAGAAAATGCCAGGAGCGTTAAAAAATTTAAAGATAAGCTGAGATGTATGCTGCTGTGTATGTTTTGTGACACAGAGCTCTAGATTAAACTCATATTGTCCTTAACCTAATTATTTCATCCACTTTTTTTGGTCCCTTTTGGGAGAGCTAAATTCACTCTAGATATCTGATGTACTGAGAAAGGTGTAGGAGATATGACATAGCAGTGAGTGGCAGATCAGAAGGCAATTCATGGGGAGGAGGTCAGTGAAGAAGCAGGCACTTCAGGTATGTTGGAGCTTGGACTACGTTTGAAGAAGTTTTTTATCCAAATGTCCATCATCTCACTAAGGTACACCTAGAGATTAATTCCACGTTTGGAGAAAGTATTATGACAAAATGTCACTGTGTGATAAAATGAAAATTTTCACGTCTTTGTTTTAATGTGGTTTCCATGGATGGGATTTCAGATATTACAGACATCAGTAGTGGTTATGAGTGTCACCAGCGGGAGTACCAATATTTCTTCCTATTTAAGATGGAGGTGACTATAACGGTACACATGCCCCAGTTTGTTTGGCTAGGCAACACCTATCCTACTGAAAAGCCTAATGTTTAAGTCAGGAATTAACTGCTTTCGAAAATTTGGTGTAACCTTACAAATCCAATAATTCTTTTCAAGAATATATGTACGTGTATATATATATATGTTTTTGTACTGAAGTCTCTCTTATGAGCAGCTTTGAAACTTCCACATTACGTAACATAGCCTGCCTTGCCTTGAAGTCAGAAATGTATGTTCACATTGTTTCTGAATCGGCTTTGATGTCACTTCCAATCCAAGCTATCCTGGATTTTTATGAATCTATGATACTTGATAATCTGTTGACTGTCAAAATTTGCCAGGCTTTGAGATGTACTCACCATTAAATTATCCCACAGATGATAGTGATATTTGGAAATTCTGGGCATTTTTGAAAACCATGGTTTTTTTAATTCAACTTGAATTTAAATGAAGACAGGCCATTGTTTTACTTCATTAGCGATGGGATCTACTCACAGCAGATTTTTAATCTGTTAAGTCTTATCCTTACTTGTGCCTCTCTCCTGCAAAGAGTTTTCCCATCATCTATCTTTCCTGGTCTTTTACACCGTGCTCTTTTTTTCCCACTATTTTCATGGTATTCTGCCTCTTCTTATTTTAAAGAGATTCCATTACAGTTCCACAGAACTACGTTTCTCTCCAGCTACCTAGGTCAAATGCCATTTTCAGTTTGCTTATGTCCTCTAGAGCTTCATATTGTCTCAGCAGACCAACCATGGGATGAGCAAAATTATGTTGCTTTCGTGCTTGTGTCATGTCCTGTGAGTATGCAATCTGCTTGGATGAACAGAAAACCTGCGTATAGCTTACAAGTAGGAAAAACACATTTGTCTTCTCTTTCAAAACAAGAGATTGATGACTTGTCTTAATGACAGACCCATGTGACCTATTCTACAGATGTGAAATTCTGTTTGTATTATCAGTCTTCTGAGTTTCCTAAGGTTTTTTTTCTATTGCACATTTCATATATTGAGTCCTACAGAAAATTCAGAATGAGTATTGACTCATATTTAAAACTACTGGATCTAAATTCTCCATACCCTGATCTTTCTGCTGTCCATCTCTATTTACATTGAGGAGTACATATTTCCTAAGAAGTAACCTAACATGCTAGCAAGGGCCACAGAAATAGCTATAAGAACTACTTTTTCAGAACCCCCACTGAATATTGATTTAGGTCCAACATTCTGCTTACCCAAGCGTTTCTAAGGAGTGAAGGCTGTGAGACTATGCAAGCTTTCAAGATTTCAAGATTTGACAATGGTAAAAGTTCTAAAAGGAAGATGAGGAAAGGTGAATCTGAAAGAGATCTTAGGGTCAGAAATAAAGTGATGCATCAAGAATAACTCAAGCATGCAGCAAGCTTTAGGTCTTCAGAGTCCCAGTCCCCAACTTCAACTAGAAAATTAATTTTCTACTTTCAGCAGAGCCAGAAACTAATTTATACAGAAAGACATTGTGAGAAACAAACTATTTTAGTTCCTCTCAAAGTTATCTTGGAATCTATGTTAGTGCTGTAGAGCATATGAATGAGGAGAATACAAATAAAAACAAAAAAGGCAGAAGTTTTTTTTTTCTTTCCCCTGTGGCATTGGTCAAAACAAGTAATTTTATTCAAGAACTTAAAAGAGATTTATGAATTGTGGTTATTGGATTATCAAAATGTGGAAATAGATCTGTTATTACATTCAGGGCTATTTAAATGTTTGCTTTTATTGGCAGCAGGCCTTTGAGCTTTTGCATTAAGCTTTTTTCTGGGTATCTGAATGGCACACAGCAGAGTGCAAGGTCATTATTGTTAATAATTTTATATTTGCTCTCAGCTGCTTAACTTACATGGTAATGTGCAGTTATTTTTTTCAAAGAATTCCCAGCCCCAGGTTTATGATAGCACAGTTGAGACCTGCCTGAAAATATCACTGAGCAAAAGTTTGCAAGAGCAACACCAAATATTTATTCGCCTTTTATAAAACTTCATTTGACCACTGCTTATATTGCTAACTCTGCCAAAGAACAATGTTCTATTTGAAATTTACTTCACATTATTCCCTGTAAGACTTAATTAGATAAAATGGTATCAAGAGGTCTGCACTGATCCCGGGATATGATGACTTTCAAAACTGTTGTGGTAATTTTCCTTTGGCAGCTTCCCTGAATTCTCTACAGACTTTATGTCCCAGCATCTAGGACTCTTTATGTAGAAATGAATATTTCTGGAGAAAGTGAAAGATATTAGTAAATTATAAGCATACTAGCCAAGTTACCATATTCACAATCACTTATGTTTCTGCTTCCTCTGCTGAGGAATGGAAGGTATGTGAAGGTCGTGATAACTAATGTGAAGCTGTTTCCAATAGATTACTCTGAATAAACAAGTTTCAGCTGCAGAATACTTCCAGGGAGAATATATATCTACTTGACACAAGATGTGAGATGTCAGAAATACATCAGAGCCAGCAAATTGTGACAAATTGATACTCGTAAGCTGAAATGAGTGATGGAATTAGTAACTTTTCTCCATAGATTCACCCTCGAGAAGTCATTAGCTTGACTTTATGAAATACTCGCATATGTAAAAAACTGCCAAACAACAGTAATGCAGAAATGTAAATGTCTGCTCTAAGGATGTGTGTCACCTTATGGCAAAATTAGATGTATGAGAAATAAGTAGGGCAGTGGCAGATTAATAGACCAGGCAGAGAAAACAGCTCTAGATTTCTTTTTCTTACGAACTAAGATATGATAAATCCGCATGGTAAATACTGTGTATGATAGCAGCTGGAAATTACATCGCAACACAAACAGGCCTGCATGGCAAAGGAGAAATCTAACTACAAATAATTAAGCCATCCAGTTACCTATTTTCTTTTTGGCTGAAACTTCTTTGCAGCATTTTGATCTTGCCAGGAAAAAAAAAGAAAAGAAATTACAGTTGAAGTGAAACACTGATATTTTGACTGGGTTTCCAAAGCTTTAGACATCTTTCTGATGGCAGCAGTGCTAGTTGCTACCTGTTGGTCAGGTATTTGTGGTGAACAGAATTTTGAATGAGAATTAATCAGAATACTAATTTTCTGTGAAGGGAAAAGATATGGAAAATTGCTCATGAAAGAGAGTACCAGAATTAATGGGAAGGGAAAGGGGAATGTGGGGCTGGGTCATATGCAGTTACTTTCTACTCCAAGATCTGTGTTTTTATAAAAACAGAACAGCTTTTTCTTACTAGTAAAAGATGCCTGGAGAATGTAAAAACCTTTTATTGACTGCAGGTTGGTAAAATCGCTCATGAAAATAATTCTTAGTATTTTATACATAACTGGACAAGTGGTAAAGGAGAGATTTAGTGTAAAGCTACAGAAGTAGGCGAAGGGAATTTTCTCAAATCTTCTAGTCAAATATTTTGCTTGAATCTTCTATTAGCTGAATCTCTAAATGAGAATAATATTATCAGCTAATATTTTTATTAAAGGAGAATAATGTGATCAGAATCATTATTATTGTACTACTCTCAAACTGTGCTCTGGGATGATAGAATTATTGAACCACTGAACATCTCAAGTTGAAAGAGACCCACAAGGATCACCAATTCTTACCTCTGGCTTCACATAGCATCACCCAAAATCAAACCCTGTCTGAGAGCAGTGTCCAAACACTCCTTGAACTCCTACAACTTAGGGCTGTGCCCATTGCCTGGGGAGATCATTCCATTCTCAGCATTCTTTGGTACTGAACCTTTTCCTAATCCTCACCTGACCCTCCCCTGATGCTACTCCATGCCATTCCCTTGCATTCTGTCACTGTCACTGGAGAGCAGAACTCAGCACTCCTCTCCACTCCCTCCATGTGGAAGGCTGTAAATGAGATCTCAAAAACATTGCAGACTGTTGTTCTAACACCATGTTAGCTGAAGGTTTGAACTCACATTCTCAGTTTCTACTCACTCCTTCTCTTTGCTTTAGCTCCAGTCTAGCATAAGACAGCTGACTTCCTAAGTAAGAATATGCAGGCCTGAAGTTTCTCTTACATTTGATCTGCGCAAAAAGTGTGAAGGCATTTTTACCACTTTAACTGGAAGCCAGAGGACAGGTTTTCATGCTAATTGCTCCTCTCAGAATGGTTTGGATGAATGTGATTGACTCATACATTGAGCGCACTTTGTTAAACTTTGAAATGGAAGATATTCTAATAACTTGGCACACTAGCATTGATATTTTCACACTGCTGATTGCTGAGTTTATTGCAGAATTACAGAATGGCTGAAGTTGGAAGGCAACTCTTGATCCATCTGGTCCAACTCCTGGTCAAACAAGGACACCTAGTGCAGGATGCCTAGACCAAGTGGCTTTTGAAGATCTCCAAGAAGAGATTTCACAATCTCTCTGAGTAACTCATTCCAGGCCTCTGTCATCTGCACATCACAAGGGTGCTTCCTGATATTCAGACAGAATCTTTTATGTTCCAGTGTGTGCCCACTGCCTCTTGTCCTGGCACTGGGCACCACCAAACAGAGTCTGACTCTATCTTCCTTATACCTCCCCTTCTTGGACATTGCTGAGATACCCCCTTCGCCTCCTCTTCTCCAGGTTGAACAACCGCAGAACTTTCAGCCTCTTCTCACAGGAAAGGTGCTACAGTTCTCTCATTAATTCTTCAGTACGTCATGTTGCCCAGAACTGGACAAAGCAGGGGAAGGACATTTTCCCTCAAACGGCCAGTGATACTGTGCCCAATGCAGCTGAAAGTACTGTTAGCCTTCTTTAGCAATAAGAGCAAATTTATAAAAAATCAAAAAGACTTGTGGTCCCAACCGCGGACAGTAGTTGGAAGGGGAGAGGGTGAAGCAAACACAGAGTTGCACAGTGGCATGCTGTTTCCTTAGTCATTTCACAAAGATCACAGCTGCCACCTCAGGTTACTAATAAAAAATCCTAAAGCTTTCTGCATTTTGATGACTTGGGTCTCTCTACAAACTGATAGGGAGCAAGGGGCAGAATTTCTTGAATAATATGTATGTTTTTTTACTACTGGATTATGCAAAGTTCCCAAAGAGTTTCTAAGAGAACTATTGGGAACTTTTCTGTTTATGAAGGTTAATGACATCCATTTAGTGTTAGGCTCTGTCATGTAGGCAGTGTAGTTGAGGTTGCACATCTTCAAATACAATGTGGTGATTTCTCAGTAGAAATAGTGCTGATGCAGCCTGTACTTCAAAATAAAGAAGCTGCGCTGTGGGGTGATGCTGTGCTTATGTTGCATGCATATGCAGAAGCTATGTGGTATATGGGTTGTCAAAAGGCGCAGAAGATTACATACGCGTAGTTTAGAACTCCCTGACATCCAATTCAACATCTGCACTGAACTTTTAACTCAATGAACTGGGCCTAATGGCCTATGATTTAATTTTACTGCAGATTAAATATTGACAACCTAGAGGTGTTACTGTCTACTGACACCTTGATAAATGTTTACGGCTTGGTATGTAAACTGCTAGATTGGCTGTCTTTCTTAGCATTACTTTGAAAACAGAAAATAAACTCTTACAAAGAAGATTATGGCGAACAGCATATCATTGTGAATGCTGCTACATTTATTCTTGCTATGTGCTAATTAGATGTGGAAATTGTGATAGTTTCTGCAATGCACAAAATTAATTTGTATGCCTTTCAAAGCTTTTGTGGAACAGATATCTTGCTGAGATTAAACCATTAGCATAAAATACAGAACAAAATATCTTGCTATATTTGTCATTTCACAGTATTGAAAGCTAATTAGGAACCCTTGAATAGCACTGAAAAAAAAATCTGAAATGTTTTTGGCTGAATTAAAAAGCAAATCCAACCACAAGCATGAACACATGAACACGTGGTATAAATTAGCATTCTGTTAATTGCAGTGGTGTCATATAGGTAGATAGTTATGTCATTATTAAATGATTGCCAAGGGTCTTATAAGAGCAATGGTAATAAGGGGTAAAAAACACTCCTGGGGTAAATGGTCATGGCTTGAGAGCTGTTTTCAAGACTGCTGAAAGGAGAGGAATGTGGTTTCACCTCAGTGCTCAGTTTCTGAAATATTTCTGGAGGTGTGGAGAGAGGTGTGTGGTTGGTACTTTGAAGAAAACCTCTGATGTAGTTACAGAAGATGTGGGACATCAATACTCTGTTCAAAGGCAGAGCCCTGGAGTTTATATGGCCCCAAAGACTACCTGTGTGAACAGATCGTGCTTCAGGTAAAGTAGAGGTGTCAGTTGTAATAAATAAGTCATGTTAGAAAGCTAGGAGCATTTTGAAATAAAAACTGCATTGTAAAATTTGCCCTGAAAAGCCCAGGAGATACAGAATAATTCACAAGAATTTGCTCCCTCTCTGTGTGTTTTAACAGCTTTGTGTTGAGGCCTTTGTTTGCTTTTTTCTTCTCCCCAAAATTGACTGCTGCTATACTCTGATTTGCAGCTTTAGCTTAGTTCGTGGTGCCATAAGACCTAGAGCATTAAGCACTTGCCTGCATGCAGTTCTTCATATATACTTATTTATATATCATTTCCATGATACTTTTGCTTTGACAGTCTTACTTAAATGTAAATTAAACATATTCAGGAGAATAAGCTTATTTGTACATTTGGATATGGATGCTCAGCAGCATTCATGATCGTTTTTAACCATGAATGGAACTTACTGTGATGCACACTGTATTTTGCAATATATGTGTTTTAACTGAGATTTAAACTAGCAGTTTTTGTCTGTCCAAAAGTTAGCTGTGTAACCGTCTGATAGCAAGGTGATGAGCATGTATCTGTGACTCCTTGGGATGTAGTGGCACTCTGGATTTCAACAAGCTCTTTTCCATATTTTAGAACCAATTCTTTTTCATTTCCTATATGTCTTATTTGTCAAGAGCATCTGCATTCTTGCAAAGAGTTGACGTTAATAGCAGAAGTTAAAGGCAATTATTCATAATGGTCCCCAGTAGAAATATTTTGCTTTTTTGTGTCTGTGTTTGCAGTGAATATTAGTGGCTGAGGGCCCAAAGTAGTAACTTTCTGGAATGGGGTGGCTGGGCTCTGTGGTGAAGTCTATTAGACCTAGGATGGCTGAAAGCAGCAGTTCCCACAGCAGGCTTGAAAACAGAAATATACCCTAATATTAATCATTGCACACTGTCCTGGCTCCTCAGGGCAGTTCTGTAACAGTTAATGTCAGGCTTGAACTTTATATATTTGCTGCAACACACAGAACATTGCTGGAAGGTGTAGTCTGCACATTGAGACAACTTCAGTGGATGGCTGCAATCCGGCCAGCTAAGAGCTTTGTTGTTTGAGGACTCTGTATCTTTACATGAACATTTCATTGACTGTGCATGTAGCAGCTTTCTCTCAAGTAGAGGTCTTGTAAAATGAAAGTTCGTAAAACTAAGATTTGCCTTGATTTGATATATTCCATCATAGCATTTTTCTTATAATCACTGCCTGCTGACCTGAAGTCTGTGGGAGTAAAGTCTGGCAAGAAGCAGACATGCAGCAGAGCACAAGGGGACTGGATTTCACTTTAAATGCAGCATGTGCATGCACTGATGAGTGCCACTTCCACTAATGCCTTCTTTTCCCCGTTCGAAAACCAAGGATACTCTTCTGACCTTGAGAACCTGGGGATTTATAGAGAAAAGTGCTATCGTTGAAGTGGTTACCCCAGCACAGGTGGTGTTAAATGCCAGCTTGCTTCAGAAATATAGTCAGAAAATGCATAGATCCCTTAGCTATGTTATTCTATTACATTTTTAATACTGTGTAGGTGGGAAAGGGGAGGATAATGGGAAACAAATAAGGAATAAAAGCATTTTGGGTTTGGAAAGAACTAACCAATATTAGCATTATTTGATGCACATTATCATGGGATATGAATGCTGACCCTCCACTGCTTGTTGATCTGTGCATAATGAGCAGTAGGAGCAGAAAATACCAAGTGTAATTTCCATGTGAAATATTGATATGGATATAAAAAGGAACATTTAATCTATGAGATTTTCCCTTTGGTGTTGTGTTAAGAAGGGGACAATGTGAAAAAGCTAAAATGTCTTTAAGAAGAAAAGCTTAGAAAAAAAAGATTCACTGCTGATAACTAGTGAAAAGCATAGTTTCAAGTACAGGCTGCTCTTTGCCTTTCTTGTTTGACAGGAAAATGCATAATCTATGCTTCTATTTCTATTTTATTTATCTGTTTATTTATTACTGTCATTTGGCGTAATGAAAAATATTGCTTCTTGATCTTCAGTGGTGTATTCTAGCAACAAAAACATGCGTAGCCTATTTAGATCAGCCCCACTTGAGTCTAGCTTTTTATTGTTATTGGACTTTTGAATTTAGGGTGTAATTTCTAATCTCATTTTTCAGAATTGTCGTTGAAAACAGTTTTTGCTGAACTAGTTTCCTGACAAGGGAGGTTGTAAGGGAATTACTTCTAGGTGGTACTTTAAGCAACAAAATATATAGTTTACTGATAAGTAATCTTCATGTTTATGTTTTGAAAACAGTAACCTTTTTCAGCTGGCAACTTAACTGCATTTGTAATTAGTGATCATTTAAAAATATTTGGCACAAAAAGAGGAAAGACATATGTGCACTAAGGAATGGGTCTGATGGGGTTGCACAGAAGATTACCACTTAAAACAATTGTTTTTATGGCATGACAAATGTCTTGCACATAAGATAAAAGCAACAAATTAACATGTTGCTCATCATTTCTGAACAAAGTAAATAACCTGAGTTAAGTGACAGTGATAGATGGACAAGCTCAAGACTTTCATTGAATCTTGATGACTCTGTCATTCTTGTCTTTCTAAAAGGGTCCTTGGTCCATAGATGAACAATGTTACTACACACTGGAATCAGAAGCATAAACAGTAAATAAATTCATGCTTTTTTTGTTGAGTGGAAAGTTAACTGTTCAGATAAATCATTTTTTTTGTTCCCTGATGTCAACATGTCAGTGGCACACACTCTCTTTCCATGATCTGTATATCATATACCATGTTTCCACACCTGGGAGGGGGCAGCCCCAGATACACGTACTAACTGAAGAGAGGCTGAGAGCAGCCCCGCAGAAAGGAACCTGGGGGTGACACGAGGAGTGGCATGGAGTTGTATCATAGAGCTGTTATGGGCCTGTGTCAGAGGAGAGTCAGAATGGGTGTTAGGAAAAGGTTTTTCACCAGACGGTGATTGGGCATGGATCAGGCTCCCCAGGGTGTCAGTGGTCATGGCACCAAGCTGCCAGACTGTTCTCTCTCAGCCGTGTGGTTTGAATTTGAAGTGCTCCTGTATGGAGCTGGGCGTTGAAAACAACAATTCTTGTGGATCTCTTCCAGCTTGGGTTATTTTATAACTCTGTGTTTCTTTGGATGCATGATAAAAGCTACACGATGATTACAATACTGTGGTTTCTGATGAAGAGCTTTTCTTATAGTGACTCAGGCCAGACAAATGTTTCATTCACTGACAGAAAATGATGCTCTCTCACCCAAAGTAGGCACAGAGAGATTTTTCTATAAAATAGTATACTAAAAAAAAAAAAAATTCTGCAGAACTTAGGATTCAGGGTAATTAAATATCCATATGCTTTGAGATAAATTTGCATTTTAGTTCTGGAGTTAACAGAATGTACAATAACATGCAGAGGTTTTCCCTGTATCCCTTAGATTCCCTTTGGCATGGGAACCAGGCAACATCTGGATTTTATCAGCTTCATCCAGACTTCTGTGTCCGTGCAAAAGAAACCCAGGCACAAATCCTTAGTGTGCTAAGCTATTAGCTAGATTTAGAAGCAGCTTATAAATATAGCTTTACAGTCTTACCAGGATTGCATGTTCTTTCTCTTTCCAGTAGGTCCACTTTTGAGATGAGGTCCTTAATTTCTATGATTTACTAATACCTTATTCTCAGCAGATTAATGTGATGTTTTCACAGTGCTGTCGTCTTGCAGAAGATGAGTATCTTATGCCCGTACTGGAACTGCTCCAGAGTTTAGAGAATCAAAAGGCAATAATGTCACTTTGTCAGACTTTCCCTGGTGATTATGTTCTGCTCATCTTTACCAGAAGATTTGTCAACTGCTCTTCACTTTCTTTGCATCCTACCTTGAATGATTCTCCACAAGTACAGAAAGCAAAGGAGGATCAGGAACTAAAGGTACTTGATCCAATTGTTAGCATACTTCAGTGAGTGAGATCTCCCGAGAAGCAGTGTATATGGTCTTCAGCAAGACCCTTCTGGAGTCCTACATCTTTTGGACCATGGCTAGCTTAGTGTAACAGTAGAGTAGTAGGCCTTATGGTCCATGGTCTACTAACTCCTCGTCAGCTCATTCCATCTAATTTTCAGTGGGATTAGAACTAGAAAGAGTGAGGTCTTTGTGTTTGATTTATGTCCATAGAATCTGGGTCTCCTTATAGACTTTATATGACTGGTTTCTTTTATGATAAATGTTGGTTTAATTTTCTGGCCTTTTGGGTCTTTAAGATAAAGTAGGTGCACTGTTTCCAGATCAGTTGACTTGCAGAACAGAGTGGAATGCCAGGTGCTGCACACTGGAATATCTATAGGCTTGTCATTCATTTTTTTTTTCTAACATTTTTTGGCTTGCAATAAAATAGCGAGGTAGGTAAGAAGTTTAACACTGGTTTTTGTTGATAAGCAGAACTATCAAGTTTCTGAAGGTAAAACAACAGCAAAACACTCAAAAAAATCTACTCATTCACAAACAGGAATCCTAAAAAAGAGAACTGGACAATGCACTGAGACATATAACAGTTTGTTCTCCTGCCTTTAGTAAGGAAGACTTCTCACTTACCTCCGGAATCAGCAATACCACAGATTCTCTGGGCAGTTGCACCTTGTTTTCCTTAATTTCTTTCCCACACCTTCCTTACTCCAACTTTAATTCCTTATTTTTTTTTTACCAGTAAGCTGTACACATCAAGGAAATATATTATTTTCTCATAATAAGTTGTCTTTTGCATACTGGAAGTCTGTTATATCTCTAGCTGTTTTCTCTCTAGACAAAACAACTATTTCTTCAGCTATTCCCTGGAAGCTATATTTTAGAAAACAGTGCTGCCATTTGAAAGCATGTTGACCTGGACTTCACTAATATTAAGTTTTAAGCGCCTCACAAGATCTCACCCCATCCCTATTAGGTAATGCATGCCAATAACTTGAGGATCCCAATTTGTTGAATCCGTCTGTATTTTATTCTACTACATACAATTATAAGGAAAAAAAAAGTACAGTGATTAAAACTAGAAAGGACTGTCATAGCCAGATAAGATGTACCACTTATGAGAGTTCTGCAATGTGTATAATGGGACAATAAAGACAGACTGTAAATTGCTCACTGTGACGGTTTCACTGACACTATAATCTTGATCTAGAGTCATTAATTTTTCTTCTCCCATCTTCTTTTGCTATGGGGGACTCTACCTCAAAAAATGAGTGTATGACAAAACCATATTTTGCACCCAGTCACAGAGGTGCAGATCTGGAGTGTTTGCACTGTGTAAAAAGAAATGCAGTTGGATTTGCTCTGATATCAGACGGTTTATCCATTGTGAAGGTAATGGAGGAGAAAAGTACAAAACTCCTATCTGTGTTATGCAGAGGGATTCCATGGTATGTACATGTATAGCACCCTATGTTGGTCAGTTTGCAGCATATTTGAAACACAAGCAGCAGTTGTCCATATAAAATATACAATTCATCTTAGCCAAATTCCACTGAAGAGCAAAAGCTTTGCTAAATTCAAAAATAGCTTCAATTTTTTTAACTTTTAAAAACTGTAAAGATTCTTCCCTCTCTTTCTCCCTTGCTCCCTTTCCCACTCCATCCAATTTTTTTTCTTCTGAAAAATAAGATGAAGAGCTCTTCTTCCAAGGGATCAGACTCAAGAAATATATGATTCATACTAGAAAAAAAGAAAAAAAAATCATGCAAGAGTAAATAATGCATAGGTGAATTTTCTCCATTACAAAAGATGAAAATATGAGAAGCGGTCCTATATTTTATGCCACCCCACATGCAAAGATCAATACTAAGCATGGTACAAAGCCAGCACAACTTGACAATTATCCCTTGTGTGAACAATAGGCTTCTATTAGCCTTGCAAAAACTACTTTTAGGTTTGGTATGTGTATGCACACTAAAGATGAGCTGTAGATATATCTGGATAAGTCTGTTCTCCCATCATGAGGAGTGAGTCACCTTGAAATTCTCAACGCCTGAAGTTTAAGGGCAGAAAACCTAAGATCTAGCTCTCACCTGCACTTCACTGTGTACTTAAACTGCCCGAGTCACTGATCACCTGATGTCTGTAGAGCATTTAACTGGAAAGAATTAAAAAACAAGCAACAACAGCAAGGTTTGAAAAGTGTAAACTAATCTGAAAGAAAAGCAGAAGGAAGGAAAGTTTTCCAGTCATCTCTGGAGCACAGGTTGAAATGTATGGAGACAGCTACTTCAGCTTTGTTTGGTTTCACTTTGCTGAGAGCTTGCTGCTGCTTTTCAGGGAGGTGAATGGAGGGAACAACTCTCCATAAGAGTCTGAGGAGACTGGAAGGACTTGGGCTAGGTCACAGCAATGACAGGCCTTCCTATATTATGTCCTTCCCACTTAGGTAGGAGCACTGACTATAGCTGCTGGACATGAGAAAAGGGGAAGAAATCAATACATTCTAGTATACTGTAATTTTTTTTGCATCCTTAACCTTGTGGTATTTTGCACATATGAGAGCATGGCACTGATTATAGAGGGTTTAAATGTTGGGTTATCTTCCTTTTTGTTGTCTTTTGAGCTGTACTGCCAGCTAACGTGTTTTCAAAAGATGACCTTTGGGAAATGTGAGGTCAACTGATTCTGCAAGACTGGCAATGATTAGTAATGGGATGTGGGTGAGGAGAACCTCAGTGTCTGTTTTATGAGTAGGTGAGGTACAAAATTTTCCCCTCACAGAGATGCTCAAGAATTTGATCCTGAAGTTCTGCCTTCAAACACTTTCCCCTCTGGAGTCTGTCATGGTGCAGTTCGGAGATCAAAGTGACAGTGGAAAAAAACTGACAGCTGAATATTAAATGTGGCCCATCTCCTAAGAGTTTGTGTATTATTCAGATGATGTTTATGTCTCGCTAGATGTTTGAATGTTTTAAGTGCATTCTGAACAGTGCTTATGGTGAAAATTGTTTCCTGAATAATCAGGTCATTCTTCTCTAGAGATGAAAACAGGAGAGCTGAATATTACATAACTTTAAAAATCAATAACTGGAAAATTTCCAGATTAGTGCTTATTATTGTCCAGAGTATTTTCTTGAACAGTGAGAATTTGAAAAATCAGCAATAGATTGTTATGCCTTTAGCTCTTGAGAATGAGATTTAGTATCTATTATTTTCCAGTTGATAGTTTCTTGATGTGTTAAGTCATAACTTTGTCCATCCATAACATTATGTGATGGAAATGTACATGTAGTAGAAAAAACTAAATCTGACACTTTTTTTTTCTTTTCTTTTCTTTTCATTCAGAATGTGGGTTGTTTTTTTTTTTTTTTTTTTTTTTTTTTTTTCCTGCATGCAGATTCAGGGTGAACAGAGATGCCAGAAATACTTAGTATATTATTCCCACAGCTTCTACCATTTTTATGCATTTGGGCCATTCTCTTTGTTTTACAGTGCTATCTCTTAAATACATGTTTACATTCACCAGATTTCCCAAATCCATCAGAAATTCTGTAGAATCCTTCATCGATTCCATTCTGCGTCCATCAATTGAATTAATCACAAGCGTAGCAGCATAGTTCCTCTCCCCTCAGCCAATTCGCTGATGCTTTATTAAAAGTTCATTGGCATGCCTGGTTCATGCCATGTAGACACACCATGTGAGATAGCAAACAAGACCAGATCATGGTTGGTTCTCCTCCCTCCTGTGCAGAGACTATTTGCCTTCCATTTATTTAACAGGTGATAGGTGATAAGGTGAAGCTAATGACTGTTCAGCCTTCAGACAAGTAACAGAATTTTTGTATAGCCTGTTGTTGCTGCAGCCCACAATGTGCTTTTTGTGAAGTGTATTGTGATGTGTATCTAAATTGGATGAGCAATTTCAGACTTGCTTAACAACTCAGCACTTGTATTTTCTCACTTGAATTTTACAGAAGCTTGCTACTTAGTTCTTTCCTGATATCTCTTAGATGTTTCATAGCCCTCCTGGTACAAAGTATATCACAACTGAATATTTTATTGTTGTTCATTCAAAGCATCATTTGCTAATTCTACAGTCTTGCCATTTAGATTTGCCCACATTTTTTAACAGGAAACTCAACAATATTTTCCTCACACATTTTTACACACAATATCCATATGTCACAGTACAGTAGATGCATTAGTGTCCATTTTTCATTATAAAGAAACACACTACAGGCAATTCACTTATGTGGAACATCACTGACGCACTAGTCATGTTCTGCTGCTGTTCGCCTTGCAGTAATACTGAAATAGTTCTTGACTTTCAATGGACTACTCTTTCATCTGGAGCATTAGTGGAGGGCAGTGTGTGCCCACACTTGAATTTTGAAGCCTTTTTCTTGTACAATCAATTTACGAAAAGATAAGATACTGCTATCAGTAGTCCTCAGGAAGAACCAGTTTCTTTGAATAGGAGAAGAGCACTTTCAGTCCATAATATATTCAAGGATTTCTCTGATGTTGAGTGTACTGTTGATGTTGAGTGGTTGCTGTGGATCTTCCAGAAGAGACTATTTGCAATTGGTAATTATTTCCCTGGGTATGCTACCAGTCAGATTCAAAGCTATATGCATACTTATCTGGGACATGCATACATAAGGAACACAGTTCTGCGTTTCTGAGTAATAGCACTCAGTCATTTTACCAGCAAATATTTCACAAGCAACTCAGAGGGGTGGTCATTTTGACTCACACTTGCATGTATGTGTACTTAACTCCGATGCTCTAGGTAAACTATGAATTACAGGAAGCACCAATGCAGTTGTTTCCAACATCTGAATACTAAAGCCATTATACATGAGAAGATGCCGGGAAAAAGGATTTTATTTTTTTCTGGTATGCTGAGAACTGGTTAAAGGAGTAATCAGCAAAAAAAAAAAGAAAACAATTCAGGGAGAATGAGAAGGAGGAGAAAGGACATTTATTTTTCTCTAAGCCGTTTTGGATGATTCTATTTTTTCAAAGCCATCCCGGGCAATTTAACATTAGGTTCATTTACAGAGTTTATACTTATTTCTCTATTGAAATATTGAGAATAGTATGTACTCACTAATGTTGATGGAACTCTTTCTTGTCTTTTTTGTCACTGTGAATCTAAGAAGATCAAAATACTGCTCCCTGAATTAACAACAAAAGTAAAGAAAATGCTAATAATTTATGTGCTATAACTACAGTATAGAATTAGCTTTTGCATTACCGGTGTTATCAGGAATTGCTCTTCACCACACATTTATATAAAATTAAATGGATCTGGATCTAGATCTTGATGTCCAAGTTGAGACTTGACACACTCATACATCCATGCTGCCAGAATTCATCGAGTTTAGTCTGTCCTTTCCAACATGATTTTCTTTACTGATTACTTTGACTATTAACCTCTCTTTATATACTTTCACGGTCCCTGATCTTAGCTGTGGCAAACAGATCTCATAAAATATAGGTACTGAATACCTGCCACTCATTACTGAACTTCTGATGTCCACCTCTGACCATACTAATATCTATTGCCTTTTCTTGCCTAATGTAATAGTGCATCTCATATTTGAATGAAAGTCTTCTTGAATGTTTGAAAACTCAACTCCTATTTTTTTCTGTTCCTCCTATGAATCCTTTTCTTAAGTTTTCTTTGAAGTAATACAGAGGAGGAATAAGTTGGAAAAGTATACAAAAGAGCAAAATCTGAATAATTTCTTCATACTCTCTTACCAATATCCAGCACAAATTTTTGTCTCATATTTAAGTAAAAAATATCTTACTGTTAAAACATCTTCTTGTTTTCTTATTGTTTTTGTTTTCAGTTTTCTTGATTTTTTTTACCTACTTTTTTTTTTTTTTTCAGCATTGCATTTTGCAGTTGGACTTGAAGATCTTTAAGGTCTTTTCCAAGCTGAGCAATTCTGATTTTATGATTCTGTGAAGAGGTCCAAAATTGACCAGCTCTTTATGTTAACAGATATCAGCAGCACAGTCATCACTATTGGTGACTACTGCTACAACTGATGGCCTAAGAGATTGAGATAAGCAAGAGCTCACTCTTTCACCTTGCTAATAAACATGGCTATACTATACTAAAAAGTAAATCAGTTTGAGAAGACTCGTATTTTTGAAAAGCAGTGAAAGACTGCATCACACATTGTACTCAAGAAATATATTTTGTTTTCATGTATTTTGTAGTAATTCTGTCTTGGTTTTTCTGCTCTTCTACCAGATATTGTTTGTGTGAATGAGGACACTAAAGAAAAGGCTTCTGAATGGAAGATGTAGAAATTGTATCTAGGGTTAAGGCATGGTCACAGAAAGATATTAATGTTTATCATAGACTTTTGGATGCATTCCATCAGGACCTGTGGATGTTGGTTCAGCAGTGAGCTGAACAAGTCAATATATGTTCACTATATGTATATCATATAGACATTATTTTTGTAGTTCCTTTTATCATCTGTGTACCTCTAGAAATCCTTATTCTTGTGTTTGACATTCCTTGGAAGATTTGACTGTAGATGGACTTTGTCTTTCCTAGCCTTATTTCAGAATGCATGCACAATGTCTCTGTGTTCCTTCCAGACTATTTGCCCCCACTTCCACCTTCAGGGTGCTTCCTTTTTGTGCTTGCATTTGGCCAGGAACTCCTTGTTCATGCATGCAGAGCCCCTACATTTTTACCTGACTTCCTGATTCACATAGTAATGGAAGAGATGTTAGTCCAATTGTGAATATATACATCAGTAAGTTTCCAAGACTGACAAAGAAAAATGCAAAACTAAAGCAATGAATTTCTAATGTTTCGTGTGTGCAAGATTATAATCGATTAGAGAAAATGGCAAAGGTGCTTCTACCACCATGTGGGCAGATTTTTCTCTTCTATATTAAAAGATTTAAGTCCATCAGTTGCAAATCCACTATATGATGCCCCAGCCTTTCTCTCAGAATTTTGCATTTTAATGTACGAAAAGTCATCATCTCACTGTAATCTATCACTGCACACAATGATAGACAAGCCTTTCAAGGCTACAAAGAATGTGACTTCTGATGTTAATCATGACTTTTTGTGCAGATTAAAGAGTTTCTCTGGAACTAGAAAAGTTTACATATAGTTTTCTATTTGTAAACAGATTCACAGCAAATTCACTATTCTGTCTACTACCAGATGTTGATCTGTATTTTGAGCTATAGCCAAGAAAATGAATGAGTAGTCCTGCAATTAGTTGAGTTGTGTCTTACGTGAAAATGAATTAATTCATCATCCGCTGCTAAGGAAGCAAGAGACAAAACTGTCGCTGTATGCCGAGGGAATAAATTCCTCACAAAAAGATGATTTAGAAAATGTCCAATCAGCTATGCCTAGTCAGACATGGGCAAAGGTAGTGGCCAGATGTAAAACTCTGCTTTTCCTAAGCACTTCTTTCAGACTTGGCAGGAGCATTTTGCATAGTTAATGGTCATACATACTTGAGGGAACAGGATTTGCAATAAAAAAAAAAAAACATTGCAAATGGTATCCTGGGCTCCATCAAAAGAGGGGTGGCCAGCAGGGACAGGGAGGTGATAGTTCCCCTCTACTCTGCTCTTGTGGGGCCCCATCTTCATTATTCCATAATGAAGATGCATTATTCTGAGAGAAAGGCTGGGGCATCATATAGTGGATTTGCAACTGATGGACAGGAGTACTGTGTCCAAGTGTGGAGCCCCCAGTACAAAAAAGACAGGGAACTGTTGGAGAGGGTCCAGAGGAGGACCACAAAGATGATCAGGGGACTGGAGCACCTCCCCTATGAGGACAGGCTGAAGGAGCTGGGCTTGTTCAGCCTGGAGAAAAGAAGGCTGTGGGGGGTGACCTCATTGCAGCATTTCAACACCTAAAGGGAGCCTACAAACAGGAGGGGAATCAACTCTTTGAAAGGGTTGATAACTGCAGGACGAGGGGAAATGGTTTTAAGTTGAGGGAGGGGAGATTTAGGTTGGACGTCAGGGGGAAATTCTTTACAGAGAGTGGTGAGGTGCTGGAACAGGCTGCCCAGAGAGGTTATGGATGCCCCGTCCCTGGAGGTGTTCAAGGCCAGATTGGATGAGGCCCTGGGCAGCCTGGTCTAGCATTAGGTGGGAAAGTTGGTGGCCCTGCATGTGGCAGGGGGTTGGAGATTCATGATCCTTGAGGTCCCTTCCAACCCTGGCAATTCTGTGATTCTGTGATTTACTAGAAAGTCTTTATCATGACTGGAGACTTATTTATATAGGACAACATGGGGGAATTAAAATAAATATAAATTTAAACATGGATAATTTTACTGCTGTCCCTCTGGAATCAGACTTGTGAGATATATTACTGTTATGGTTATATTGCATTATGCACACTAAGATACGTTTCTATAAATGCAGAAGATCCACACTTCTCTTTGTTAAACTCATTAGCCAAGCTGAGGAGGAGTCTGAGAGAACTGGAGGATGGTGAGATGGAGAGAGAGAAATAGAGATTAGTTAATTTACATGAATGACTTGTCTTGGTATTTTATAAGCTTAATGTTAATAAGAATAATAAATGATACTTACAGCTTCCATTGCATTATTTTGCCCCTTCATCTTGCACATGCATACATTATATTAAAGTTCATTTTTATCTTCCAGTTAATAGTGAATATATTATTTTTTATGCACAAGTATGTTAGGTTTAGTGGACAGCTCTATGATTTTATCAAACTGTGGAATATTAATCCCATTGTATGCATTTAAATAAATCTAACACCTCAATATTTTTATTATTTTTTCAGCACAGCAACAAATAAATAAAGAAAAAAAAATAAGGAGAGTAAAAATAAACTAAATCTATTTTAGAGATCACATCACTCATAATGATAATAAAGAAGATAAAATTATTGGTGATCAGAATGACATAGGATCAATACAAAATGCACAAATTCATAAACTAAAAGCTCTGCTGTGGGCCGGAAGTTGAGGACAAAACCAGTATTTTATAGAAGATCAGACTGCTATTCATAAAGGCCTGAGGATTTTTTTTTTTTCTCACTAAGAATAATGTATTTATCCCCAACAAGTTCCATCAAGAAGGTGAACAAATTTGTTGTGTAAGGAGCAATCTAGCAAGACTAACGGTCTCTCAGATGTTGTCCATAACTGCTAGGTTTCCTAGCTGTGTGGTAAATCACTATTATGGCTTAGTCTTGTGGATGCAGATTCTGCAAAGGATACTCAGGGGTGGGGATAAACAGAGTTGCTGATGGGGAGGGTGTCAGTGAAAAGATCAGAGATGGCAATTTAACTGCAGTAATCTTAGACATGTATAATTTCTTTTGACCAAAAGCAGTGATGAGAGTTGAGCAAAACATGTCCTGTGACAGACCGGCACATGTGCAGCTTCTGCTGCAGTATGCAATGTACAAAAATAGCTGACATGCAGAATTTTGCAGAGCATGTTTCAGTCCACTGCAGTGATGTGAGAAGTAGTTGCCTGGATGAAGACAAACAATAGAAGTTGCACTGCAAGACTGTAAACATAATAGTCATTGCAGGTGTAGTCCTTTGAAGATGTGAAAAGCTTTGTTTTTTTGGTTATTCACCAATTATTTTTTTTTTCTTGTCTTTTCATGTCTTACCCAGTGCTTTGCCAAGGAGGCTACTGGGTACCATTTCTATAAGATGCTCTTTCAGTCAGGATTCTGTAGGATGCATTTTTTAAAAGCAGTTGGTTTTGATCTGATCTTGTCTCACTGGTGTCACTGGTAGTATTAAAACTGATTTATTTAAAAGGAGTCTGACTGCTTGCATTTTCCTATTTCCTTTAAAGCCATCTGTACCTCTGTGGATACTTATCATTTGTTCATGAAAATGATTTTAATTATCTGTCTGAAGCTTTTAATTATAAGAACATGTTATTCTTATAGTAACATAACATAATAACAAAAATTTTCCTCTTCCACGTTTTAATTAAGCAATGCTGAGAAAAAAAACTGCAAGTGAATCTTCCAGCTTTGGTGTTGTTGGTACTCAGGAGACTTTTGACCATTGATCTTAAGCAGACATTTCATGTAAGTGACAAACAAACAAAAAAACAACAATATCAGTAACAACAAAAAAAAATCAACAAAACCATTACTAGCAAAAATATAATGTTCAGAAAAACAGATTTCCTCTATTTATCGTAAAGTTTCTCTCAGGCTTCAAAGTTGGAGGAGATGAAACTTACTGAATAAAAGGAAGTCTCAAAGTCCCATTCAAAGGACAAAGATTTCTGAACATTGGAAGTCTTCCCTTGTGCTATATTTCTATGGTTTTCTCTGTGATTCTGTGCTTTGAATCCAACTCACTGACTCAGAAAATGTTAGACCTCTGATTGGAAATACTACATCCCAGCTGCATACCTTGATTTCCTTGTACTGTTAATCTTGCTAAAGACAGGAAATACAAGTAACATTTACAAGTGCTCTATACTACCTATACTATCCAAACCTGTCTGTTCTGTTCAGAACCAAAATTAATTTCTTCAGTTCTTGAGTATTTTGAAGATTTAAGGTTCAAGAAAATATGTTTCTCCAGGTTTCCTAGATTCTTTTATTCAGAGGCTATGCATAAGATTGATGAGTGAATCTACAACACTTTCAACACTTTGAATATTATCTTTGATTAATGTATAGGTTTATGCAGTGCTTAGCCAAACATATATTTAAATTACCTCTATTTAAATTACTTCTGAGAATAAAATAAATTAATAGTGAATTAGAGTAGGAAAAAATAATTAATTAGCAGGCTTTCCCTCTGACAATCTTTTCACTTTTTTATTTCTTGCTTAAGCAAAGCTTTGACATTTTATTAACTACAAGGCTTGCAAAACTTAGTAAACTTACCTATTCTCATGTGGAATTGTCTTTGATATGCCTGTTTTATTTGGCCATTTAATAACTTTGCAATATGAAGGCTTACGCAACTCCTGTCTAGGGATAGAACCAGAAATGTGGCAGACACTGAACAAAAATTCTTACAGGCAACAATATGACTTCTAAATAAAAGTATTTGTACTGGAGGCTGTGCAAATTGCCTACAGTCAGCAGATCTCTTATTGTAAGTTTGTTGTCAGATCTTCTGTGGATTATTTTAAAAGAAAAAGTGTAAGTGTTCACCATTTATTCTCAATGTTAAATGGAAATAGAATCATAGAATCATAGAATTACCCAGGTTGGAAGGGACCTCAAGGATCATCAGGTCCAACCGCAGCCCAACCATATACCCTAACTCTAGCAACCCTCTGCTAAGTCATATCTCCAAGCACCACATCCAAATGGCTCTTAGACACATCCAGGTTCGGTTTCAGATGAAGCCTTAGGGTGTGCTCCAAAGCAGAAATGTGGTTATCATATATTAAAGCCACACTTGAAACCCTTTTAAATCCTGTCTGGAGTCCTCCTGTGCAAAATGTGAGGATTAGAAAACATATTTCATTATTTTGGATACAAAGAATTTTCCCTTCTGTTTATTCTTAGAACAGATGTTGACCAGACCATTCAACTGAAATAAAGTCAAATTGCTTTATGAAGTATGGAGGTTTCTCTTTGAACCTATTGCAGGTGAAAATAATTAAAGATAAAACTTTGATGTAAGTAACAGTCCTGTAAATCCCTTTTGTGAACTTCCGCCACTTAGTCACTTAGAATCCCAAAGTGATGATGCAATAGAGCAGCACATTTTTCTTTATAGAAAACCTGACTTTTTTTTCCCCTGTGCTTTCACTGTTGATTTCTAAATGGTCTGCTAAGTTAAAAGAAAGAAGTATGTTAAGATACCATCACACTGCACACTGCATTTCCTTCAGAAAGCAAAACATTAACAGGAACGCATTCACCTATATGAATAAACAAATACACAAATAAGTAAATACATAAATTGACCACAGAAACCCCAAAAATCTGTGTTTATGATCATAGTCTAGACAGAAACTTAATAAATCTACTCAGCTCTCCTCTCTTAAAAAATGTCTAGTGTGTTCACTTATGTTTTAGTCTCTTGAATGTGTATAACTCCAGGTAGAATTTTCAGACCCATCGTTCTGTACAAGCACGTTTTGTATTCAAACCTGAAACATTCAGTAAGGTATAATAATAATACGACATTACCCAATCCTTAAAATATGTTTAGTTTTGAGACAAAATTTAGTTTAATAACGTTGAAGATGATACGTTTCAAAAAAATCAAAATATTTAATTCAGTCTCAAAAGAAATCTCCTCAGAAGCCAGAAAAACAATAAGCTTTTTTATCAGTCAATTTATTTCAAATAACTTATTTGATCAATGAACTAAGGAAAAAATCATGATTATTTCAGTTCTACTGTTCCATTTATCCAGTTGTCCGCCAGATTGCTGTTTTATGCCAAGGGCTCAAAGTTGGATTACAGGAAATATGTAACAAGAATGTATTAACTTAAAACATAACTGAAAACATTCTGATTTCAGCAGGCTCCTTTCCTAGAACAGAACTTCAATTTCTAGTAATACTTAGAAACAAAGTTAACTTCTTTATTCCTTTTTTGCCATTGTACTTCTGAACTTTACTGAAAGGGTAGACTTTAAAGACTTACAATGTTGAACTGCTTTCTTCTGATTCTTTTTATTTTCAATGCACTGTGAAGTCATTCTTGTGTTCTCTGTGTAATTATTGCTGAGAGGAAGAAAGAGGACAAACCAGTGGTTATTCATACTGTAGTGTCTTCCTTCTTGAATTCTGATGAAAATTAAAGGGAAAATGAAAGGAGACATTAAAATTTTGGTGGGTCTAAGTCAGAAACAGGAAAGAGGTCAATGCGTCTTTGGGGAAAACATGCCATGGGAAAACCCCAAGAGTACCTGACTCTGCTTTTTACAGTATGATGGTACTGCAATACTGATGATACTCCCCAGTGTATTCATTCTAGCATTATTTTCAAACACAATGTGCATTTATCTAACACAATCATCTTTGCAAAGAAATAATTGAGTAATTTTTTTGTGAATGGTGTTTGGTTTCAGAACTCTTGTGGGATTCACTAAATGGGCTGTATGCACATTTTGGTAAATGGAGCTGTACCCTAGAGACTGATAACAATAAAATGACATGCAGTGAGAGCAAATCTGTATCTTTATGTGTTGAATTATTTTTCAGTCATCAGAAAATACTAATTTTAAACTATATCTGTGTTGGTGCCAAGATATGATAAGGTAATGAGCTGTGCTATGAAGATGTGACATAGATTCCTTCCTGTGTTACTCTATATAGATTTCCTCCAGTATACTCTGGAGGAATTAGATCAGCCTTTCAGAAAGGCTTCAGTTGCACCAACAGTAGTACAGCTGACTGAGTATTCTCCAAAAAACTTCAGGGGAAAATACCATTAAACATGAATGTATATTTCACTGATATTGAGGGTGGACAAGGAGCTGGGAGGGAGAGGAATAGCTGACAAAAAAAAAAAAAAAAAAAAAAAAAAAAAAAAAAAAAAGGAATGTTCCATAACATATGACAGCACATGAGCAAACTCTAATATTAAGGGTAGTTTGCCAGGAGGCAAATGCTGTTCGGGGACTGCCTGGGCATTTGTTGGTGGGTTGTGAGGAATTATGTTGTTCATCACTATTATAATTTCCCTTTTTTTCTCCCTGCCTTTTCTGTCTTAGAAAATAGCTTTTTATCTCAACCCACGAGTTCTACTTTGTTTTTTTTTTTTTTTTTTTTTTCTCCTCCCTGATTCTCTTTGCCATCCCACTGAGAGGGGGTGGGGAGGGTGAGTGAGTGAGTGTGGGGGGCTGAGCTGCCTGTGGGGTTAAACCACAACAATGCAAAGGAGAAGCACTTTTCTATTCTCAAGCTTGAAATGTTTTTGCTTGCTTTTAATACAAACACTATGGACACCATCTAACCTTTTAATATATTGTGTTAAATGAACTTATTGCAGGTTTTCCTTCAAATAAAGCAGTGCTCTGTTGTCTTCATTAATGAAGCACTCCCTTTAAATATTATTAATGATGAAACCTGTTTGATGAGATGATCACAAATATTGAAGTTGGTCAAATTGCCTCTACCAAAATGCAAAGGTGAATAAACAAACTAATCACTGCAAGTGATATCAATACGTCACATTCTGGGACTGCTGTGTATATGTCCCATCTTACTGAGATGTGCATGCCTTTTTATAGAGAATACCATTATCTCCGTGTACTGCCTGCTATAGAAATGGCTTCAGGCTAGGAAGCCTGTCAAAAATGGCTTCAGGCTTGTCAATCCACAGAATGACATCTTAATTTGTGCTTTAGAGAGCTGTCCTTCACTTCTTGGTGTGGCTTTGATCTAGATACAGTTGCCATGTTAACAGCTCATAGTATCTATTTCAAGGTCTCTGAAAACAAGCTGTAACTCTACGTGCATCTTCTTAAGCTTTAAAGGTGATTCTATCTCATGGTATTTCATCACCTGACTTTCAGAATCCTGACATAATGCCCATGTCCATTTTTACTCTCATTCTAAAGTAACCATACCTGCTGCTTCTGCCTTACTTTCTTTTTCTCTGCTGCTGGTAGTTGGAGGTTTTCTACCATGTAGTGTTTTGTATGCCTCTAGAAAGCTGAGTGCAATAGAAAAAGTCAATGAAACGACAAGATAAAAGACACCGTTGTGTTTATGATATTCTGGCTGTGAGTTTCAGATAAGCCTTTTGGTTATTTTTTAACATACTGTCAGGTGAAGCATAGCTTGGTTGCAAAAATGAAGATTTTCTCCCGTTCATCTTCCAAATTGGTTCAGAATTATGGTGGAATGATTCTTTGGGCTCAGTACACGTGTACGTTTCTTGTTAGGTAGCTGAGCTGCAAGACTTTCTCACTTAGCTGTCATTTGTAACCTTCCCATGCCTGCCTGGCAGGCTGGTGAACTGATCTATTTGAAGGTTTATCTTCCCATATTGTTTCAAAACAGTATCTTCTGGGGCTAGCTGCCTTCAAGATTTCGTTTCTAGCTATGTAGCAGCTGCAGAAAAAGACATGTCCCATTTTGATTTTTTATCATTCTTTTCTCATTGAATTTCCAGAGTGACCTGATTAATATGGTGGTCTACCTTTGGAAATAGTCAGCCTAAATAGACCAACAATATGAGGTGGAAAAAAAACCACCTCTGTGGAAAGTACTGGGAAAATGGGAGAGGATTCTTCAACTACATCAGCAGTGAAAGGAAGAATTCCTCTCAGTTCATATGTATATGTTGCATTTACTGGCAAATTTGTGGCTGATTTCCTGCAATAGAGCATATATAATTATTTAAGGTGGGCTACTACACAAGAATTAAGACCTAAAGCTATACCATCTTCAAAATTTGAGTCTTTCTCACAGCTCAGTGCCTCCACAAGGTATTTTAATTCCCTGCAAGGGTGATTTTGCTTCTCCAAAGTCAACAAAACAGAACAGTAGTAAATGCATAAACAATCAAAAGAAATCTCAAATTCCCTTTACGATTACCTTGTTAAACTCAGCCTCCTTTTCTGTCAGTGTGTTTGTCACATTAGATTAAAAGTGAAGTTCTACTTTATGTTCTAACTCTTCCTGAAGGAGCTGGAGTTTGGAGTGGCATTTTTGGACTATCCAGAAATCTGTCACAACACTGAGCTGCAGCTGAGCTCTTGTGAATGCACCTCTGTAATTGAACTCAGATTGGGATTTGGCAAGAACCTTAATTTATACCCGATTTGGAACAGAAAGGGATCTGCACTCTTAGGTTGGATGGCTTCCCATTGCCTTCTATGTTTCTTTTCTAATTAATCACCAGAAACTCTTCCAGAGCTGAAGAACCAGTATATTCCAGTGCGCTCTTTTGAATCTGGAAATATCTTCTCACAGTGATGGAGTGACATCATAAAAGATTTTTATTTATTTATTTATTTTTAAATAAAAAGGCATCTAGAGTCTAACTGTAATCTGTACCAGTTCAGCATGCTCACTAATGATGAATTAACTCATGGGTGTCCAACTTCATGGCTTGCTTGAGCTGCATTTAGTGAATCGAAATTGTCTTGAACTGCATATTCATAAGTTGCTCCAAAAATAATGCCTCCTATTTATTTCTGTGGAAATGACAACAGAAACAAACAGCACAGGAACAGTTTTTGATAGAGCAAATTTGCAGCTACAAAACACTATTTTTCAACATAGGTGTGCATTTTCATTATCGATGAACAAGAGCCTGCATGTCAAGCTCATAATCTGACCCACTGTTTAACCACTGAAACACAACACTCAGATTCACTATTTGGTCTCAGTAACAATTAAGAAAGCATCTGTGAATGAGTGCAGTTTTTTTCCGCATGGAGGAATTCAATGACATACCTTTGCTTTACAGGCTCTTCAAAGTCAGACACTCTATCAGACTGCCCCTCTGCAGCCATCTGTCACACAGCAACAAAATTTAACAGAATGGTGGTGAGAAGGTTCAGCCTCTATGCTATATTAGCAATATCCACCTCTGATGCTACGGGCCAACGTTATAAAACAGTGGCATCACTTTCAGAGCAGCCCTTGCAGAATATACAGTATTATTAACATATAAGTAACAAAAAAATTTAGAATTAAATATTTATATCTTAAAATATTTAAAATAAGAGAGTGGGGAGGGAACAAAGTCATAAAAGTAGTGGGATATTTGGCCTTGTTTTTGTGAAACGAATGCCCTAGTCTGGTTCGATGGCAGTGACTGCAATTCTTAGTGAGGCCTCAAGGAGCTCACCAGAGTTTTTGGTGAAATTTTACTCTTCCTGTACTTCGTCCTTGTTCAAAATGTGTGTACTGTCAAAAAGCAGTGACATGAAAAAGGTGTGATTGTGAAGGAAAGGATATTTTTTCTGCTAAGATGGGGATTTTGAAAGTCTGGTAAAGAGACGTTATCAAATTTTTGATTGCAGCTCTATACATTCCATTTGAAAATTTGCAAGTCATGTATTTATATCTACTGAAAATGGTCTCACAGCTGTAAATTGATGCTTGTTTGTTTTTATAATTTTAAGTTTTATTTTTATTTTTTGCAATCTTTAAATTTAAATCTGTAGAGTGTGCTTGGCACGCCTAAGGGGCAGAATGCCATCAAGGGAGACCTAGAGCAGTAGGTCCAGGAGAATGTCATGAGGTTCAACAAATACAGGTACAATGATGTGCAACTGGATTGAGGAAACCTCCACTCCCAATACAAGTTGGGAGATGAAGGGATCGAGCACAGCCCTGCCAAAAAAGACTTGGGGTACAGGTGGATGGCAAGCTGGACATGGGCAAGCAATGTGCCCTTGAAGCCCAGAAAGCCAACTATATTGTGGGTTGGATTGAAAGAAGCATGGACAGCAGGGCAAGGGAGGTGATCCTGCCCCTCCACTCTGTACTGATGAGACCTCACCTGGAGTACTGCATCCAAATGGGCAGTCCTTAGTATAGGAGAGATGTGGACTTGTGTCCAGAGCAGAGTCACAAAAATGATTTAAGGGATGGAATACCTATCCTATGAATACAGACTGAGAGCTGGGGCTGTTTGGCCTGGGGAAGACAAGGCACCATGGAGACTTGAGAAAAGCTTTTCAGTATCTACAGACAGGCTGTAAAAAAGAAGGGGACAGACTCTTTAGCAGAATCTGTTATTATAGGACGAGAGGAAATGGTTTCAAACTTAGAAAGGGGAGATTTAGGTTGGATATAAGGAAAACGTCTTTTACAAAGAGGTGGTGGGTCCCCCATCCATGGAGATACCAAAGGCCAGACCAGAGGGGACTCTGATCAACTGATCAAGCTGTAGGTGTCCCTGCTCATTGCAGTGGAGCTGGACTAGATAAAATGTAAAGGTCCCCTCCAACTCTAAGGATTCTTTGATTCTATGATTGTATTTCCAAATCCTTTATCAAAACAGAAAGCAAGGCAGCATATTCTTAGCTTTTCAGAGCCCTGTGTTTAGCCAGTGCATCAACATGCACACGGTTATGTACCTTCTCTTGAATAAGCACTGCCCGCCCTGTGCCCTGCTTTCAGTCAACCTTGTTAATAGCGCAGTGATGGTTTGGCTCTTGCTGAATGATGGTGCATTCCCAGGGCTGCCCCATGGGGAAGATCCACACCTTTACAGCACAGGAAGGGGTGGGGGCACAAGAGGAGGAAGTTTCTAGCTGAAAGACTACAAACCAGGATAAAGTTAGATGGAAACAGTTCTACATCATGCAACTGATAGAAGAATGGCAAGAAAACATCTAAAGAATCCTTTTTCTCAATACAGTGTGTCACCAGCATTTTGTACCTTGATAGTTAAAAGGATTGCTTGACTGGATGATCTTAACTCACAGGTACAGATTCTCTTTCAACTGAAATGAGAATAGATTCTGTGCACAAGGAGGGCATAAGCAGATTCATAGGTTCACCTCTCTTAGTGATGGTGCAGTTAGTTGTAAGGACAGTGTTGAACTGCCACTTGGAGGAAATTAAAAAAAATAAAGAAGAAAAGTAATTTCAAAACCACCACGTCAACAAGCTTTGTTCCTTGGGGTATGGGACAAATACTGCTGGCATAAAGAAACTCAGTGCACTCACACTAATGAAAATCTAAGTACTGTAATTCCTGGATGTGCTGTGCAGTGTACTCAGTAGAATGCAGTCTCGTGAAAAGCAGTGGGACTGTTCCATGAGTACAAATACAGTTCTTAGTACCATTTATGATTTTCTTGCACTGATAGTCAGAATGAAATTTCCAGGCAAGCAGTCTATTCCCAGATGAAATGGATTCTCATTGCATTTTAATTCATAGAGCAATTATTGTTTCACATATGATATATAGTGAAAATACTGGCAAATTAACTTGTAAAATCTAAAGAAGGATGTGAAGCTGCTCTGTGTCAAACACATGATGCTACATTTGCTTTCTTGCCCTTTGATTACATCATGATGATTGATGAATATTGAACAGATATTATCACGCACAAATGAAGGAAAGAAAGAAGAAAACAGACCAGCAAAAGAGATTCTGCATTGAGAATAGATTTAGAAGAATCTTCAAGAATTTTCTTAAATTAATAGTTAATTTCCTTCGAAGATGATCAGAGAACTAGAACACCTCTACTATGAAGAAAGGCTGAGGGACCTTGTTCAGCTTGGAAAAGTGTCCAGGGAGACCTCATTACGACCTTCCAGTATTTAAAGGGAGCTTGCAAGCAGGAAGGGGGACTGGCTTGTTATCTTGCTTAGTAGAGACAGGACAAGGGGAAATGGCTTTAAACTAGAAGGGGAGACTTATGTTAGATGTCAGGAAGAAATTCTTCACCTGGAGGGTGGTGAAGACCTGGCATAGATTGCCTGGAGAAACAGTAGGTTCTCTGGGCCAGGTTGGATGGGGGCTCTGTTTTGACCTGGCCTGCTGAGTGGCAACCTTGCCTATGGCACGGTGGGCTTTAAGGTCCCCTGCAACCTAAACCATTCTGTGATTCTATGATCTTTATGAGTACAATTTTGAATGAAAAAGAGAAAGATAGCATCTGATGAGTCAAGTCAGCTGGTGTGAGAAGGAGTGAGGTGGAAGAAGGCAATTGAGTAGAAAGAATGAATGAAAAATAAGAAGTATTTCATGAAATTGAGAATATTGAAATGAATTATCATTTTTCTGTAAGTCCAACACAGGACTTTTATGAACACGAAAGAAAACATTTAAAAAATCTTGTCAATGTTACTTAAGCTGACTGTAGAAAATGTATGCAGAACTCTTAAATAGGTGTGAGATTATCAACTGAAATGAACAGGAGAAGCGTCTATAGGAGTACTGTGGGACCTCTTATGCAAAAGGTTTTTGTGTGTGTGTGTGTGTGTGTGTGTGTGTGTGTGTGTGTGTGTGTGTGTGTGTGTGTGTAGCCATAAATACAAACATTCCTGTACTTCTGATAAAAATGCTAATGTGATTTACTCTGGATGCTGTTAATGGGGAATGATTGAGAACATGGAAAGAAGAATTAGCCAAAAGCTGAATGTTTCAGACATCAACACTTTATTTCTTTAATACTCTACCTGCATATTTGGACATCAAAATGCCATTGCTCTCACCACTGTCATCTTGATCCTACATAACATTTATTTAAGCTGTTGCTACATATGACTTCTGTATTTGTTATACTTCCTTAAAATTTCAGTATTAAAACATACAGCTTTTAAAGTGTTTTGAAAAATGACTTGAAGCCTTAAAAATATCTATGTATTCAACTACAAAATACACAATATATAAATGAACACACTGCAATTTTAAGTACTTTTAAAAATGTTAATAGCATTATTTTGAAATAAATTTCTTTAAAGCAATTACTTGCATTTATGCTATGAAGTGCTAGGTCCAGGAAAATCTGACGTATTGAGGAAAAATTCTCAAAAGTGAGGAGTAACTTTATGCTTAGAAATCATTCAACAAGTCTAAAGCACAGATTCATGTGTCTAGAGCTGTTAGATAGCTAAGGGCACCAAATTCCATTAAAATATTTTGTGGAATAGAAGGGGGCCCAGTAATTTTTGAAACAATGTAAAGCCTCTAATTTACCAGTGCTTTTCTTGAAAAATTACATTGAAACTATATTTTAGGCAGTAAAATGAACATAGCACCAACACTGCAAAAATAATGCTTTTAAATGAATTCAACAGATATTCTGAGATGAGACATATGACTAGAACAATTCTGAGTCCACTTATTCCTGACTATCGTCTTCCAGCTCACTCTGTAGACAGAATTATATTATTTAAGCTGTGTTTTTATCAGTAGCAGATGTTATTCATACCAGTCTGAAAATAAACACAAGAATGGAAGCTGGAGCAATCATGAAATTACATCCTACAACAACTACTACTATTGTATTGTATAAAACCATATCGCTCTTCAATCCTGTTTCATTTTCAATGCTTTTCTTTTTTATGAGATTCACTCAGACCAGTTTTTAGGAAATAAATTCTGAAACCTAAGAAAAGCAAAACAATTTTCAAGATGGGCTTCTTGCTGGAGTACAAATATCACTCTATTCAGTTATTTGCGTGTGCTGAAAAAGAAAGAAAAAGAAATTAATTACCTGTCATGGTTTTAGCAAAGTATTAATTTAATTTCAAAAGAATGGCTCTGCTTTTAATTCAGCATAGAGATGAAGAAAATAATATAGGTAATTGTAAACTGTTATATTAAAAATTTCACATTTTCTTTAAAATAGGAAAAAGTATAGCTTTTGTTTGAAAATTCTGTGACATCCACTTTGACTCAGTGACTGTTTTTGCATAGATGAATTTTCATAGATGAATCTGAGGTTTCTTCCAAAACATTCAAAACAGTAAAGTCTTAACTGCTGTATGGTGTCTTATTCTTTTATTTGAGCTCATGCTTATTACCCAGGTTGAACATAATTGTGTGGCCATTTCTCAGTGATTTGCTCCATTTTATATAAACTTCAGCTGACTGAATGTGCTTGGTCCGATCAGTCTTCTTGCTTTTATGAATAGACTTTCACCGTGCATCTAAAACTCAATGCAAAACATTCTATATCTGAAATATTAAAATGCAACATTCTGACAACTATTCAATAAATTTAAATTGAATTCAGGAAATGCTCAGGATTGTCTGAATCTGATTTTTTTTTTTAATATAAAATATTCAAGCCACATGCATTTGAGTGTTCTACAGCAGCAATTCACTTGTAATTTATTACTATAATAATCAGCAAACAACAACAAAAACAGGAGAAGGAATACAATTTGGCAGAATTATTTGGAATTTTCAATGCTTCTGGCAAAGTATGGCACAAGAGGCTGTTTAATAAGATGTATAGTTATAGATGATTTGTAAAACGCTTTCACAGATTCAAACTAAGACATAAATCACAGCAGCAAGACAAATGACTGCTTTTTAACCTGGTTAAAGCTCAACAGCATCTCCTGCAGAGTCCTGTGTCAAGTCTGACTTTTCATCCCCCCAGAAGCAATGTAAGATGGCAACTTCTTTAAATTCTTTGGATTGGACAAGACATGGCAAAGCCAAGAGAAGGTTCACAGTGTAGTAACTGGATAGCTCCATCACTGATTCAATTCACTGGTAATTTTATTGAAACATAATGTGCATAAAAATGGGACATTGAGTGATGAACAGGAGAATGAAATATGATCATATAATGAAAGCTATGGATAGCACCCAAGATCAGGTGGTGAAAACCTTTGTTCATTGCAAAAATACTGGGTTGATTGTCAAGAAAACATTGTGAGCAAGATAGACTACAGTGGCAAACAGTATGATCTTTTATTAATTAAAAAAAAACATAGCAGAAATATGAAAAAAGATGCTGGAAATACTGTCAATATATTTTTAATTACAATAAATTAAATTAATTTTCCCCAAGTTGAGCCTGTTTTGTCTGTGACAGTAACTGGTGAGCAGTGAGTTTGACACAAAGCTCTCTCACCATTTTCTCCCTATCCATCTGAGGAGTCATACTGAGTGAGCTGCAGGATGGGTGTTGGTTTGCCAAGGCCAACCACTAGATCTGTATGCAATTTAGCACATCAAGCTCATGTAAAAGAGCAGTGAAATATTTTATTTTCCTTATTTATTGCTTTTTCACTGTGAAAGAAATGGACCCAGGAATGTTGGTTGATGCTCAGCTGAACATGAGCCAGCAGTTTGCCCAGGTGGCCAAGAAGGCCAAGGACATCCTGGATTGTGTCAGAAACAGTGCTGCCATCAGGAGCAGGGAGGTGATCATCTCTCTGTACTCAGCCCTAGTGAGGCTGCACCTCGAATACTGTGCTTGGTTTTGAGCCCCTCAATATAAGAAAGACATGGAGGCTTTGGAGCATGCTCAGAGAAGGGCAATAGCTGTGAGGAGCCTGGAGCACAAGTCTTATGAGAAGCAGATGAGAGAATTGGGATTGTTTAGTCTGGAGAAGAGGAGGCTCAGGGGAGACCTTGTCGCTCTCTAAAACACCCTGAAAAGAGATTTTGGTGTGAAAGAAGTCAGACTCTTCTCCCAGATAACAGTAATAGAAGTAGAGGAAATGGCTTCAAGTTATACGAGGGGAGGTTCAGGTTGGATATTAGGAGAACTTTCTTATCCAAAAGAGTGATCCGTCACTGGAATGGGCTGCCCAGGTAAGTGATTGAGTCACTGTCCCTAGAGATGCTCAAGAAACATGTAGATGTGGTATAAGGGATATGATTTAGTGGGGAAATATTGGTGTTAGATGCATGGTTGGACTGTATGCTTCTGGAGGTCTTTTCCAAACTCTGTGATTCTATAGTTCTGTGATTGAGGGAGGCCACCACTGCCTGCATCACAACAGTCTTTTGCAGTTCTTTTTCCCAAACATATTTTTGGAAATACTGTTTCATGAATGTTTTTCTGAGAGCTAGACTTCTGAAGCAGCTGAGGAAAAATACAATTCTGCAATACTACCTTCCACAGATTTATTCCCAAGATACAGCATGGTTTGTATTTTTTTTTTTTCCTTCTGCAGAGGACACCAGTTGCATTGCAAGTGGCAGTTATCTGTACAGGATTTGCTGCTGTGGTCTCTGCTCTGCTTAAATACTAAAACATCTGCCTATATTCATTGAGAAGATTCACTGTCTCCTGTTTGTTTTTTCCACTCATGTCATAGAATCTTGGCATAGAATCGTAGAATCTCAGAATCACAGAATGATTAAACTTGGAAAAGTCCACTAAGATCAACAGTAGCCCCAGCCCATCCCCACCAGGCCCACTAACCATGACCCTCAGTAAGGCATTGGCATTGCTGTGTAGATCACTAGTAATGGCAATCTATGTGCTTAGTTTTTAAAGAAAAAAAAAATGTTAATTGCTTCCAGCAAAAGGGAAGAATCAAATGTTCCCTTCGCAGTGTGCCCTAATGGGCTCTGTGAGGCTCAGCAGTTTTTGGTATTTGAGAAATTACTGAAGAATGCAACACTTAGATTTCAAATGGTTTGGAACTGCCTGCTTGTTGTAAAAGGAAACATTTTAAATATTGTACTAATGTAATTTTCTTCTAGCACTTTTTGTACATATTTTTTTCAGTCAATTCTGTGGAGAGTGCTTCATGTGATCATAATACAGTGGATGATCACATCTATCTGGGAGACTCTGTCCCATTCTCACAGTAGGAACATAAACTGATGATTTCTTGTATGGAAGAAGTTAATTTCGTTTAAATTGTTCACTAATTGTAGATAATATATGCACATCTATGTTAGATGTACTTGTAAGGAATAGTTACATGTGACCTCTAGAATGGAATGGAGAACGGAATGGAACAGAACAGAATAGAATGGAATGGAATGGAATGGAATGGAATGGAATGGAATGGAATGGAATAGAATAGATGTCTAAATTGTCTAATTATATCTAAATATAGATATGTGCATTTATGTGTGTAAATATGTGTAAATACATAAATGTACATACATCACAACAACATACACATAAGTACATGTAAAAATATGTGTATTTATTCACATTTAAGTCACATACATTCATATGTATTATATATGATGTTTGTGACATATATCTACCATTAACACATATGGCTACTCTTTAGCTCTAATAATGACATTATTTTCTATACTTTCTACTCTGTATACTTCTATCTATTTCTATGTACTTTTACTATCTATCTATCTATCTATCTATCTATCTATCTATCTATCTATCTATCCATCTATCTATTTCCTCCCTATATACTCTCTATGCTTTTCTATGTTATGACACAGGAAAGTACAGTTCCCATGCTCTTCTGTGACATTTTTTCCCCAGCAGATTTTTTAGCAAGACTTGGGCATGATTCTACTATAAAATAGCTTACAGATCTGAGATGCTATTTTGGTAATCGCCAAGCCTGGAGAGATAAGTATTTTCACATGATAGCAACATCTAGGTAGTGTGCATTAGATGGGAGAATGAAGTAATTTCCTGTTGGGAAGCATGCTACATTATTCAGTGAAATTGCCACTCAGTCAGATTGACAATCAGCTTGAAACCATGCGTTAGTTCAAAAATGTTGCTTTCTTCAGCAGGTCTGTAATAGCAGAAACATCTGCAGTGGAGACGTTGTACCATAAATTTGCATGTGCCACAAAGATCCGAATAAATTTTTTACGGTACTTCTTTTTCAACACAGATTTGAATTATTGAGGGAAGTGTGCTGTAAAGGTTGACTTGAAATCCAAATCCCAGGAGGATTTTATTTTGGCTCATTTGAGGACACACTGCTGTAGGTGGAAATGCAGGTCTTTCTCCAAACACTGAAAGAACGCAGTCACCTTGATCTAGCAACCAAAGTATCCAGCTGTTCAACTTGCAATGTTATCTGTCACAAGAACTGAGCATTCTCAGTTAGGGTTTATTTCAAAGTCTGCGTGGATTAAAATTTTGCTGTCAACCAAAATTCTTTCTTTAACCAATTTAATATCTTTCACTGCAAGTATAACATTGCTTTTCCTTAATGCTGTGTGATACAAATTAGCAATTTTCAGCATTTTTTGTTTCTTTTTGAAAGATGGAAAATATAATCAAGGCAATTAAAAAATAGGAAAGCAAAAATCTGCTATACTTTTACAGATAAAATTCCCTTTCCCGCCAATCTTACTCTTATTTTTACTTTTGTGTCATTAGAAACTTTAAATACGCATCTTGGTCTATAACCCTGTGGTCTATAAGCATGCAAAGTAATTTTACATCAGCCAAAGTGAAGTTCTAATGTTTAGTAGTACAGAATTTTGATGTTACTTGCCTGCATCATAGAATCATAGAATTATTAAGATGTCATCAAATAATGTAGTGTGCACTCATTTCCCTTAGCTTTTTTTCACTGATTTTTCTGTTAAATGAAGTCTTATCACTATAATATTCTCAAAGAATTTAGGAGCGTTAGAAAAATGTTTTTGGAGTGGTTCTCCATGAACATTCAGTCCTTAATGTCTGAACTTTTCATGTGGCTTTACTTCTGTTTTTCTTTGAAGCATTAGCATTTTAGAGCTAGACACAAGCCTGAAAAGCTAACTGCAGATCCATGGCATCCTATTTTAGATATGGTGAACTGTAAGGAAATTATAATGTGTGAGAGTTAGATTGTGTTTTTGCAGTGGAAATTTCCAGTATTTCTGTATGTAGCACAGGATAAGTTGCCTTTTACAAAGAAAGTTGCTGAACAAAGTGGAGACTGGGGTGTTCCGACCTAGGTAAAATCGGCCCAGGCAGTAGGTAAGGTAACTATATAGAGTAGGGGAGAGTCTGGTACAGGACAGAACAAGTGTGCTAATTTTTGAGAATGCTGTTCTCTTGTCACCATAAAAAGTACAGAACATACCTAAAAACAATGGGTTGGTAGCAGACATTGTATGGAAGTGTAACCTAGCTATAGAAGTATAATGTAGCTATGGAAGTGTAATGTAGCAGCAGTATGGGAAGACTGTGAACCTAAGATGCTCAACCAGTGAGAGCCAGGAGAGGCTTCACCTGCATCAGACCCAGGGTATATAACAGAATGGATTTCACTGATTCGCACTGTTTATCACTGAATTGCACAGTTGTGCAGTTTCTCCCTTGTCAGGAGGGGCTGTGTGCCCATGTGTGCAATAATGAATAAAATGTCCTTCACAGAGATCTTTGCCTGATTGGAAATTTCTGAACTTGAGCGTGTTTCTCACAGATACAGATCCATTGTATTCTGTAGTTTAGATATGGTGAGGTGTGAGAAAATTAAAATGGGAAATGAATTTGGTATTAATTCTACTGTCTGAAATATTGCAAACAGGACTCCAATCAGTCTCAAGGAGAAATGCTGTCAGGTTCTGAACATCCAGTTACTCTGGCATTGCTTTCTTAATAAGAATAGCATTAGTGAAGCCTCCATTTGACAGTACACTATTTCCAGCTTGGCAGCCTTTTCAAAAGTCATGGTTTGAAACATATAGAAGATAGTCCTTACGATATCCTTTTCTTCCTGTAGTTACTTAATCACAGAATCAAAGAGTCATATAATTGTAGGAGTAGGAAGGGACCTCTGAAGATCATCCACTTCAACTCCCTGATAAAGCAGGTTCCACATAGTAGATTTCACAGGAAAGTGTCCAGGCAGGTCTTGAGTATCTTCAGAGAAAGAGACTACATATAGTTTGTGGGCAGCCTGTTCCAATGCTCTGTTATCTTCACAGTAAAGTTCTTTCTCATGTTCAGATGAAAATTCCTGTGTTCCAGTCTGCATCCACTGCTCCTTGTCCTGTCACTGGGCACAACTGAAAAGAGTTTGACTCTTGACATTCACCCTTCAGATATTTATAAACGCTGATAAGATTGCATCTCAACCTTCTCTAAACAATCCCACGTCTCAGCCTTTCCTTATAAGAAAGATGCTCCAGGTCCCCAGTCATCTCTGTGGCCCTCCACTGGACACTCTCTAGAAGATTTCTTTCTTTCTTGAGTGGAAAGAACTGGACACAGTACTCCAGATGGATGTACTGGATGCGCCTCACCAGGGCAGAGTATCTTGGAAGGATCACCTCCCTCGACCTGCTGGCCACACTGTTTTTAATGCACTCTGGGATTCCATTGGCCTTCTCAGCCACAAAGGCACACTGCTGGCTAATGGCCAACCTGTTTTTTGTTCATCATGGCACTTCTGCTAGTTCCCTCAGCACCTGCAGGTGCATCTCGTTGGGTCCCATGGATTTATATGTGTAGAGTTTGCCTAAACGATCTCTGAACAGACTCTCCTTGTCCAAGAGAAGGTCTTCCTTTCCTTAGACTCTCTCTCATCGCCAGAGTCTGGGATTCCTGAGGGCCAGTCTCATCAACAAAGACTGAAGCAACAGTTCTTTTTCCCCATAAGCTTTAATTCATGCACACTGGAATTAAGGACACTGACAGCAACAAAACATGAAATAAGATTAAATTAGTTTGGAATACTGTACGTCATTTTCTTTTCCCTGACTCTGATGAAAATGATAGCTTGAGAAAAAGATTTATCAAGACAAGTAGCCTTTGTAATTATGCAACAGTCTGCCCTGTAACTTTGCCTCCTAGTAAATGATGCCCTATAATGTAGCCCATGGGAAGCACGGGGCAGTGCTAGTATAGTACCTAATGCAGACAAGGCTATGGGAGATTATACCACCCTGCTCCTTAATATGTCTTTTCATATTCAACTGATTGCACTGGCTGTGGAGAAAAGACAAGGTCCTTAGGAAACCAGATGATGATGTGGTATGTCCTCGTTTACTTTCCCATTTCATTACATAATTTATTTTCTTTTAATAGGATTCAGTTTCTGAGCAGTGGAAGAAAGTATTAAGGAATGTCTCACACTCCAATGTCTAAGCATTTTCTTCTCTCTAAGTTAAGCTTACTAGAAATACTTTCATGTCATGTCACCCAACTGAGGGTGAGTCTCCCACAGCTGGACCCAGACCCATCCAGTACAAATAGGAGAAATTAGTGTGGGGGGAACAATTTCTAAAGTAATCAGAGCTTTATGTTCAAAAAAATAATAATCTATTTATATACTATTTATATAGTATATATTTATATATATACTGTATCATGGATTTACCATGAACTGAACTCAGCAGCGCTGAGAGAAGGATTTTTTTTTCTTTTCCTTTTTTTTTTTTTTTCTGATAGACGACCAGAGAAACCTCACAAAGTAGTTTTTATCACGGGCTAAATTGATGTCATGAGGGTACAGGAAACCACGGGAGAATGGCTTTCCTCTTCTTTTTCTTCAGGATACCATATATTAGCTGTTTCTTGACTTTACTGCCCTGCACATGATGAAGAAAAGCAGAGCAGTCCAAAAAAAGGTTGAAAATGTAAGAGCTATTTGCTTTGTAGAACTGGAAAGCTGTTTTCTGAAATTGCTGGAGACAACAAATGCTTTCAGCACCAGAAGGACTGTAGCAATAAGGCTTTATGGTGCCCCCAGGTTGGTCACCACCTGGAATTTAGTAATCAGCTTTGTGGAGGACAGCATATGTTTACTTGTGCTCGTGAGCTGCTGGTAGGAAACAACAAACTATAAAATAAAACATACTATTTGTGAGGTTAAAAATGATGATTGGAAACTCTAAAAATAGGTGGAGGGAAGGTTTTCTGAATATAATGATTTTCAAGTCCTCACAACACAATGGTATCATTGGCTTTTGCTTAGTGAAAAATCTTTTCTTATCCCTTGGATATGAAAGATTTTTTTGAAGTGAAATTTTAAAATAGCAAAAGTTTCATATTTAATTTAAGTTTAATCCCTCTTTAATTCACAATAAATAAATATCTGGATGCTTGTTTCTTTCCTGTTCAATTTGCAGGACATGTTTGAGTGATTTGTTGAGCATGATTGTTCTGCAATAACCAAGTCTGTATTTTTCAATCCTTTTTTATTTTATATAAGCAGATTAGAAAAAAAATCATTTGCTGCTTTCGTCATAGAGAAATTATTTTTCATGGATTTCCTTTATAGTTAATAGACAAAAAAGAATATCTCCAAGCAGTCAGGCTGAGCGCAGACAATTAAATAGGATTTTTTAATATTCTGTCTCTTTCCATTGACTACAAGAGAGAGTAAAGAGAACCATCCATCTCTGGATAATTTTAGCACTTGTCAGATCTGTGAGAGTCAGTGAGAAAGTGCTGCTGCATCCACTTACTTTCTTTTTTCAGGATGAAAATATTATATAATGTTTTTTCAAATTAACATAGTAAAAAAGGTCTATGTGCTATATAAGAGGAGGATTTCTGAACTCCAGGCTTAGAAGTAAATTGCTACTTATTTTTATGGAGAAGGTTTGGTTCACAGAGCTGAAGATCTAATGAAATGGCGTACCTCATAACACAGATTCAGGTTAGTATATTGAGATTTGCTGTCATTAACCAATCTGTCTGGACACTGAATGGTGGTGACAGAAATGGTGTAGTTTCTCCCTTGCCTAAGGCACTGCTTTTAAAAAACCTGACAGAGACAGCAGGTCATTTATTCTCTCAGATTCAAATACGTATTTTCAGAAGTTAGCAGAAAAATTTACTAGAATCAGAAAGAACATGTAGAGTATAGCTAGTGCTTATAGAAAACACTAATGTCTGCACTTTAAAAGAGGTTAATATGCTTGCTGAATGCCACATGCTCAAGAACAGTTTATAGGAGGTGTACAAAAGCAAAGCACAAGCAGAAGTACCTGGCATATTGTGAGTGTATTTGATAATAAACCCAATAAAGTCCTTTGAGACCAATTAGTACTAATTGCAAGAATTTGTGAATAATTCATTATTTAAGAATGATGAAAGAATTCTTGAAACGATTAACTTCATTTCATGTTTGAGATGTGAACCATTAATTACTGTGAAATATTAAAAAAAAAACATTTTGGAGTTTGACAGAATCTCTAGAAAAGAAAAAGGATGAAATAACAGTTTCTCATCTTTCCTCATGTCTTCATTTTGAAAAAGAAACTGCAACAACAAAGGAGAGTGAACTGGAGAGTGCCTTGAACAGTTTTGGGCACAGCAAGGTTCTTCTTGCAATGTCCCATTGCCAGTGCCCTATTTAAGAAGCCAGATTGCTCTCAGCTGATAGGTGAATTACTGGAATTCAGGTGATTCAGAACTTCCCTATGGGCTCATCTCCCAAAGTTGTGCAGTGATATGAACTGTTTCAGTTGCCTTTTAAAAATGGGGTGATATTTCCCAGCAGTAATTTAATCATAAGTTGTCTTTGTCAGTGATGTATATGAATATAAAGTGTAAATGAAGATGTTGCAGGCAAGAAGATATGGACATTCAGGATTCTTTTTTAAGTGCACTAGTTAAGAAACAAGTCAAGTCATGGAGCTGTAATACCCTCATTCTCTCTATTTGTTGAACGCATTTATTTCTCATTAAAGCAGTTGAGACATTCACAGTACACTATTGTAAGAATGCTGATTATAAATATAAAAGAAGCGTGAAAATGAAGGTAAAGCATTTTTGCATGAAATCCCTTTACAATTTTCCAAGCAGAAGAAAGCACAGTACAAGAAACACCGCTGCTAATTATTTGCTAAATTTGTTTTCTGAGCTGTGGTTATTATCTTGCTCTGCCAATTAATGTCAAGGGCTGATATTGGAAACTGTTGTCTTTATTTGTAAGTTTCTCTGCTATCCCTCTGACCCAGATTCCCTCCACTGTTTCAGTAGTAACAGGGGCAGCATGGGTTGATCAGCCAGGAGCAATTACTACTGCTAGCTTGTATGGAGGAGAGGGGAAGAGCTGGAGGCGAAACTGCAAATGTTCCAGTGAAGAGAATGAAGTGAGCACAGGCAGCAAATACTTGAATTCTCATTGCAAACATTTCGACAATATACTGCATCCAGGCTCAGGTGTTCCTGGGCATAGAAAAATATATTTCGGAGCAATCAGAGGAGGCATGACTACTACCATACTACCATACAGCATTCTTCGTCAGCTCCCAAGCTCAGATTCTTGGTAAGGAGTAAGTCCCTGTGTCCAGCCTGTGAGCCAGGAGGTTCCAGTAAGAGTTGTAGGAATAAAATCATGTCCCAAGAAAATCTCATATATTTTGATAAATTTCTCTATTCCCAATTAGCGCCCTGCAGGCACAAATTTAAACAATCCCCAGCACAGTTGTGCTGCACCCCTTATTGTCTCTTTATTAAAATATAAAACAAACAAAAAAACCCCCACATGTTTAGAGTCAGCCATTCTGAACCACAAAGTTTGGGGTTAGGAAATATTGGTATATGCTGTTAAATAATGTTGAAATAGGAAACCCACTGCTTTGGACACTTCCATGCAAAATTTTTTAATATTAAAGATTCCATGTCTTTTGGTAGAAAATTATCTGACAGATAAGTTCCACATGGTGCTCTAGTTATGGGCTTACTAAGTAACATAGATGCAAAAAGTGAAGTTACATTATTCTCTGCTTCTAGCTAGTGATAACCTGGGCAGTGGTTTATAGCTTCTTTCCTCCCCCCCCTCCCCGCCCTTTTTTTTTGAAGGAAAAAAATCAGCCAAGGTATTTGTGTTATATCTGTAATGATGTAAGAGTACTTTTTGGTAATCAATCTCTCATCTGTATGATTTCCATATTTAAAATTTAGGAGCTGCTTAATATGATGATTCTTATATTTTACTTCAGTCTAAACTCTTTGTTTTCGTGAAAAACTGACCATGAAACGTGGAGAATTAAGATTCAGTGGCTTAAATGTGTCTAACTTAAGGACGGCATGAAGAAATTTTTGCTAACTCACTTTGTGTCTTTAGATTGTTATTTACCAGGTAGTGTAAACTAAATGTGGATATAGAACAACTGTATCCCAGTGAAAAACAATGACTAATTGGTTGCATATAATATCATGATAGAGAACTGCTTCCACATTAATAAATTGGTTTCCTCACATCACATACCACTGTGGTGTTCTTGAGAGTGCTTATGCTTCTTCTAATGTGTGGATTGTTGTAGTCACAGAGAAAACTAACTGGCGTCAGCAGAATCATAATCACTTGCAAGAAATCAAGGCAGTGGGTAGCTTGGCTGAAACCTTAAACTTGCTTACACGATTGTTCTATTGCCATTAAAAATTACTCCTTTCCTATATCATGTCAAAAGCACTGTGTTTAGTAAAATATGTTTAGAAAATAGTCTTTGGCATTTGCAAGAGAAGATTTCTGGAACATATTGCAGAAATTTCAGTGCAGACTGTTAGGAGCTATTTTGATACATATTTTTGGAGAGGATCTGAACCTGTAATAAAAAAATTCCAAGGCATGAAGTTTCAGTTTGAATCAATCTTCACTTTACTTTTTCTAGAATTCAGATGAGTTTGGATCCAGAGCTGAAATTTGCATGGTAAGTATTAAAAAAAGTCCTTTTACTGAGTCATGGAGTATATTCCCAGGCTAGATCTGCATCAGCAGTTCTTCAAGCATTAACTTAGCTGTGCCCAAAGATTATCTAAGGCATAAAATGTCCCTGTGCATTAATGGTTTTATGGGTTTTGACTATAAAATGATCTACATATTGCCTATTTTTTTTTCTTTGTAGGAGAAAGAACTTTCAAGTGAATGTGGAAAGCTACTAGATCAACCAGAAAAGCTTGAGCTTCTGGACTGTGTCTTAGGCATAACTTGGCATAGCACAGCAATTCAGGAATGATCCATATAATGGTAATACAACCTCAGTTTATTACTGATGCATGGTCAGTATGAGAAGCAATGGAGACATAAAAATAATGTGAAATCTTCAGGTTAAAGAGTTTACCACCTTAAAGACTATTAAAGAAAATACCTTTAAGAAAATTTGTTAGGGATGGGATGTGCAGCTTGCTCAGGTAATAGGATATTTTCATTACAGACAGTTACCAAATGTTATAATAAATAATACTTTCTTTGCATTTCCCAATGTCCTATCCCCTGCATACTCACAGGAATAGGGTAATCTGAATCTGTTGTACTCATCATTTTTGACAAAGCAGTGTGAATGCAGTGAAAACCCAAAAATCCAGAGCTTTGATTATTCACACCTTGTGTTTCATCCCGGAGAGCAGTCAGAAATGGTAGAATGTTCGCCCCCCTCTTCTACACCTTGGCAATATAAAAATTTCCTCCCAATGAAAGGAGACATCTTGAACAGAGATGCTGGTCTGTCTGAAAAGGTTTGAAAAGAGGCTTAACAGGACTGAGGGACAAAAGAGTGGTGAGATGTCAGAGTTCTCTTAACATGCTTAAATATGTGACCATTTAAACTGACAATAAAACTCCTTTCTAATTTCAGAAAATTCTACATGTGCAGTGATAGTGTATATTTATTGAGCCTCTTCCTGGCAAGAAGGGGAGCTAGCTATCAGGACTTCTCCCACTGTCATGTTGACTACTCATCTACCTTCCCTCTGGGTGGACATCCTCATTCTGCAAGTGTATTTGGCATATCCAGGTGACAGTTTGTGATGCTCTCTGCAGACAAAAATGGGCCTTAATCTCATTTCATTTGCAGAGATGGGACCTCGGTGACCCAGAAGATGAAGCAGCAGAAAGAGGCAAAATAGAGATGACAGGATTAAGAAGAAAAGAGGAGTTGAGTGCTCATCCCTTCATTTTTCACCACTGCTCTTTTGCGTTCTTGTACCTGTACCTTTACTTTTTTTCCTTCATATTTCTGTAGGAATAAAGAATAGTTAATAATAAATAATGATTTTTGTTTTCTATCAGTTGTAGCACAGGGAAGCCACGTTTATGTACCAAGTGGGCTGTAAAACAGCAAAATGTGATTGAAGTCTCTGCTCAGGACAATTTACAGCATTAAGTAGGTCCAACTGTTGCTTGATAATAGGGGTCATAGAACCACATAGACTTGAGAAATACCTTTACCTATATTATAAAACCCCTGAATTGTAAAAAAAAAAAAAATAATCATTTGCATCATCTAGTGCAGCCAGCTGGGTAGTAGGCATTACACAGCACAGCATTTCCAAGAAGGGGAAAAACTCCGTGGAAAAATTCTGTGGATAATATATTTTAATACTTAATAGCTTTCTTGCATAGAGACTGACCTTTCTTTCAAGCCTGAATATGTTTCACTTCACTTTTAAGCTCTTTGGTCTTGATATGTATTTTTCTGCTTGAGCAAGGATTCAGACGAGTCTTTGACATAGAAGACTGCGACCTATTTATTATTCAGCTTTTCTAGGGCTGAATGGAGGCTATATCTACTGTGCAATCCAAAGAGCAAATAGCAAGGTTTGCAGAATTATAGAGAGCCAAGCCCTGACTGAAGTCTCGGCTGCTGAAGCAGAACAGTGACCAACCTAGCAGACATGCACGAGGAGCTGTGTGAGTCCTTGGACTGTAAGGCAGACACAGTGACTTTTAAAGGTGATACAGGAGCTAAGCAAAATGACCAGTATGGATTCTAGAAGGAGCTCCATGCTCTCATGTATAAATCTTATAGGAAAAGTTCAGCATTCTAACAATATGAAACATCCATGAAAAAAACATCAGCAAAGAATGCATCTCCAACCATCTCTACCAGGAGCCTGGCTGAGAATAAATTCGGCAGAGTAGCTGCATCCTTTTTGACCAGGATGCAGTCCTGCACATGAATGAGAGCAGATCACATCCCCTGAGAGCAGCAGAGTTCAGCCAAGTGTTCAGTGAACATCAGACAAATTCATCTTGATTAAGCAGTACCACGTTTGGATCTGCATATCAGTGCCAGGATAAACAAGGTATGGGCCTTGGCAAGCTGAAGCCAAAATCAAGCTTCAAATCTAAATGCAGCCCCTGAGCTATAGGAGGGTGGCCTCAAAGAAAATTCTCCGGGCTCTCTCTTAAACCTCAGCTATTTTCAATGCAGTATGACAACTAGTTTGCTTAAATGTGTCATTTATGGTTACACCTTGCCTTTATTCAATAAAGCTGTATAAAATGGAGAAAAAAGTCTTATTAACATAAACTTGCTACATAGGAAAGTGCTCAGAGCTAAACAAGCTGCATTATTTCTTGATTGAATGCTAAATTCCAAGTCATACTGCAACTGAGCTGTACACAACTGGTGATCAGTCCAAAGACTGTAAGGCCAGAACCCCCAGTTCTGGTGAAATCAAGAACTCATCCTGCATTGTGTTCTAAATAAAAACTTTATCTGGATAAAAAAAAATGTTAGCCATCTCAACTAAGTTAACCAACAGAGAAAATATTCACCCTTAAACGTACTTGTGCAAACAGAGAACATAGGAACTGATCCCTGGATTCAGAATGGATTTATATTTATGGGATAGGAAACATGATAGAGGAAGAACTAGAGAAGTGAAGTAGGAGCTACTGCTAAACAGTCAAGTCAGCTATCACCTTGTCATTTTGAATGACACTCCTCATGGAGAATCCACAACCTCCCATGAAAATATCTCTGAACACTTTATTATTCTGAAAGTTACTAAATGTTTCCTAATGTCAAACCTTAAAGTCATTTGCTGAAGGTTATGCCCTGCCCTGTTCATCATGGAAGTGATTAAGAGCTTCTGCTCTTCCTGTTGGCTGTCTAATAGATCTCTGCAAGATTTTTTGGTGGTTGTTGTCGTTATTGACTTTATTTCTCCTTCTAGCAACTCAAACTGCTTGAAAAACTCCAGCTCTTTCAATGTAAAGGGTTTAGGGAGGAAAAGATAGAGAAGACCGAATATTTTAAAGGAAAGATTGTATTTAAATTCTTTATAAATACAAACATTAGTATTATTTACAGAACATTTGCCTTAAACAGAAGAATTTAAGAAAAGCTGGTTTCGTTACTATGGATTTGCCTCAGTGTAAAAAAGGAGAACTTTGCAGCTTTAGATTAAATGAAGCATAAGAAAGCAGTTTTCGTATGGAATTCAAAAGTGTGAATTTAGGCATGACATCAGGGAAGTTATCAGGAAGTCAGCTCCTGCAGCAGCTGATGTGGCAGCATTTTGATAAACTTATCTTAATCAAAAATCCACGGAACCTTATGAACGTGAGATCTTCTGTCACTGATAAGCACTCCTTGCATTACGTACTATAGAACTGCATTCCAGTGTGAGTCAATGTGAGCCTTGGCAAGGTTTAGGTATAAAGTCTTCAAATCATAAACTAAAAACTTTTTATCAACAAAATTAAAAACCATTATAAATCAGCAGAGACACCAAAATTTCCACTCTGAAATGCTTCATCAGGTGACTGTTGCTGTGGGGGAACCGTTTGGCTCTTCTGTGAAATATGGCAAAAGTATTTATGGCAGAATATCCAATTTGATAAAGTCTGGTTTTATTCCACTGCCAAAATTACCTAGATGTTCTTAGATCTTTTGCAACCATAATGATTCTATGATTCTATTCTACAGATCGCTTACAGCCAGCTTTGAACAACTGAATAAACATCTTGAGATGAGCAGAGCTATCTAAGCTCTATGCCAGTGGAAACAATCAATCATTTCTGAAAGTCCATTTTCACTGTCTGCCTAGACTTCACCAGATGAATCTTCTACAGACACACAGATGTTTGTGAGGTTATTACCTATCACAGGCCACACAGTTTCAGTTTTGTAACTATTTCTGCGTTTTGAAGATGATCTGGCTATGTGAAGCAAAAATGACTTACCTGTCAATGCAGAGCTCCTAAATCCCTGAAATGATGACATGTGCTAGAAGTCATATTTGTTTGCTGGATGATAATATATGGATGGTATGCAAACAATCCTTCCATCACATCACGCCTACTGCTCTTCTTTAAAGTAAACTATTTACTTACATCTCTAAAACAAGCAAGGCATTTAAAAGAATATCAGAGAGAAAGGAGGAATGTGCTGGAAATAAAGTTGTCTTTTACTATATTGAAGTTTGGTTTGAGCAAGGCTGAGGACAGCTGATGTTCCAACTCTGGCAAGCATAGCAGAAGGGTCTTTCAGTGAACTGAGACGGAGTCTCACATTGCCATTAATAATTTCGCTACTTTTCAAGCTCAGAGACATGTCCTGAGCATTGTGTAAATAAAAATAAAATAGACTGCCAACTGCCCCAAGTCCAAAGGAATTAAATTGTCCTTCAATTTTATAAATTACCTTTTATTACCTAGGGAGTATACGCACCATTAGCCAACTCATGTCTGACAACACATTCATCAACTTCTGCCTGTCACACTCATTTTTATGGTCCAAGTGAGCAATTGTTTCTAAGAGTTTCTTTTTTTTTTTCTTTTTTTTTTTTTTCTGTTTCCAGAAGTGAATAATTATTTCTCTTATTTCTAGAGAAATCTCTGGCACACAGAGTAAAAGGTTAGGAACAGTAAAACCTCTAAACTCCTGTATCTAATGTAATTTAGTATTACAATACAGAATTTAAATGTGATGGTTTTATTTTATTTCATGTTTTTATCAGACTAAGAAATTTATAATTATTTAGGTTCTCTTTTCATCCTATTTTTGTGATGGAAATAGAAAATACTCATATTGTTATTTGAAAAGACGCAAGAGATATACAAATTATTTGAGTTGCTCTATACCACAACAGATACATTAATATCTGCTCACTAATAGATTTTCAAAATATTGAATGGTAGTCTTTGGGCTCCCTTTTTAAAGAAAGAAGGTTGTGAAAAGATCTGGGATGAATTTTGAATCCTAATATTATTAGAGACACGCAATATTGCTAGAAATCCAGTGGTGAAAGTGATTATTGCATTAATGTTGATTAGCAGCAGAAATTTGCAAAAAGGAATATCCACATGACTCTTTAAGACAGAATTAATTAAAATGCTAATTGCAGACACAACTAGATTACAAAAAACAATGAGACAGAAACTCAGTGTTACAAATCACTTTAGTACCATTGAAATCAAAACCTAACTTAGTGATTCCTGGAGGACTTCAACGTTCTGATTCCAAAGGGTCTCACAGAATTTGCGGTGTGCCATTTTAATGATACCAATGAAAATTAGGTTGCCATAATCAACTTATTAATGGCTATACAATGTAATTAACAGATTGTATGCTGTACTACATATAACTTTTATTTTTCCCTTTTCATCACAATATTTCTGTTAAGATCAGCTAAGGATTTGCTATAAACATCATCAAGAGCACATTCTGTTCTCTAAAATGTGAATTTTAAATGCTTGGTTTATCATTTCTTTTGAATAACATAAGCCTAATCTCTCTGCTTATAGTGAGAAAATTCTGTTTCAAAATTGTCAGTTAGACTTTTGTGACCAACACAATAGAAACTGAAATAACATTTTCAAATGGGAAAACAAAGGTGAGAACTTTACTTTCTATGAAAAAGCTAGATCATGCTCATATGCATCATGCAAACACAGATCCCTCTCTTGCCACAGCAGTGACATGGTACTATCAGTTTTTATTCGTATGTATATTCTAAACTGAAGACAACTTTGAGTTTTAGGGTCTTTTTTTATCCAGATGGTTAAATAACATCCACAGAGATTTCTGTTTTTCAGGATATAGCAAACAAATATTCCACTTTTAATTAAATAATGCTAGAGTTCGTGAGGCTGGATTTCAGTGCTGGCCTTAATTGATACCCTGTCTTTTATACAGAAACTAAAGTGATATTGCCTCCTTTTCTACCTGTGTATAATAAACTGTCATGAAAAGATTTATGTTTGTTGTAGTATTGTAGAGGTAAATCCCTGTCAGGATTTAAAAGCATGAATGACACTGCTTTGTAGAATTTCCCTTGGGAAAACGTAGCGCAGTTACTAGCTAAGATGTGAAAATTAAGCACTAACTTGAGCATCAGTAGAGCAATTGTGGGGAGCAGTTCCAAAGACACGGTGCCTAAATTACTGTACTCATGCTTATGTGTCACTTTTAAAAAATCTATGAAAAGAGATATAAAAATCACTCCATTCTCTAACAAAAATACTTCTACATCTTTGTTTAGTAAGAGAGTAGGAAATCCATTATTTTATCTTTTTTTTTTTTTCTTAATTTTTGGAATTTTGGTAAGAAAAAAAATAAGATAGGAATAATGGGGACATGTATTTTAAAGTGCCTTTCTCTTTAAATTGTTTCTATCAGGCTAAAGTAAATTATGTTCAGATTCAAGTAATGATGAAGAAAGGTTATTGACTTGTAAGAACATCTTTGAAACATTGAAGTGGAATTACATACTTTAACTGTAATCCAATTTAAGGAAGTGATTGGGGTCTTCTAGCATTATGTAATTTTTAAAGCCTTCTCCTCATGCTCATTCAAGAAGAGGCTTATTCCACTTTTGTTCAAGGGAAACTTGGAGGAACAAGCAGGAAAATGGATACCCCACTGTCCTGTAATCAATTATTTTCAGAGAAGGAAAACTAGACAATCTAAAACAAGCCAAAGAATAGTGCAGATGAGATTTAACACCATAGATTCATGTCATGTTGTGGAGGTATTGCTGCTGCTAGTGTGATTCCTGCTGTGACAGTTCTTCACTGTCAGTTTTTGGCAGATTTTTTGAAAGTTCATTATGAATCTTAGCCATTATTTCCTCCTCTCCTTCTCTGTCTTGCTCTTTCTCTTCCTTTCACATTTCCTTTTTCATTTTCCATTTTTGTTATTATTTCCTTTTCTTTTTCTCCAAAAACCTCTGAGCTGTATATTCCAGTAACACTCAAGGTCACGTTACTTGGTCATAAATTTGTGCATTCATTGAAATCAGATGGATGATTCTCCCAGCAGTGATGTGTTCTCACTTTCTGATATAAGGTGGATACTAACGTCCACCCTACAATCTTTCCAGGTTCTTTTTCAGTTAGAACAGTTCATTGGCTTGATCAGCACATAGATGTGTTAAAGCTAGTGCAGAGGCAAAGCAGAGAAGAGGCGAAAAGTAGTACTGAAAAATGGAAAAAACAGCTAGAACCTCTTCTATTATTATTCCTATGAATGCAAACCATATGATGGTGTAAAGTGCAGTGCTATTTATTTCAGGATTTACTTGTCCTTCAGCCAACTGTGACTCAGAGCTGAGATTTTGGGGAATTTCCCCTTTATCTCCTGTGCTGATACACGACTTATGTGCTCTTCCATGGCTTATTGGTGTCTGTTAGCAAAGACTGACTGAATTCAGTGAGAACCAATGTAGTTACAGTTAGAATTATGGTCAGTTGCCAAAATATGGAGTTTTGGAAATTCTCAATAATTAATAATTCAGAATAAATTTGACTGATATTTCTTGAACAGTCAGATTTCCAGCAAGTAACTTGTGAGGGTGCAGAAAGCAGTATACTGGTCATCAGTGTGACTTCTTAAATGATGATGTTTGTCAGCAATCGATGCTCTGTACACAAGTTCAGACATTAATTCTTATCCGTAACATAGCAGTCTCCTTGCAGCTAGAATTCAGAGTGCTGTGAAAGCAAGTTAGATCTCAAAAATAGCTATATTCTTGTGTAAATTGTATGATTACTAAAGCTTGTGGAGCTTAAACTGACATTCTATTTATCACAGGAACAAATTATACAAATATAGCTTAGCCTCTGTGATTATTCCCTGTTACAGAAAAGCCAGGGATTGTTAAGGAAAGCATTTACTGTAAATACTGATATCCTTGAGAACACCGGAATTCAATAAAGAATTTTTTTTTTTTGCTTTGCAATGAGCTGCGTCAAAAAAATGTATTCCTTAACTTGCTTGATCATATGATAATGCAGTTATACTGGGTCATTTTTCAGAAAATAATTCAGACGTGATTTTATGACAAATTTGTGCCATTGTCATAAAATACTGTTACAGACATATTAAATATCTCCACTCACTACCAAGTTTACATCATGAAAGAGCTAAATAGCTAAACTGGTGTAAATTTCCTTTGAGTTTTCCATCTTTGTGTGTGTGTGTGTGTACGTTTGTGTGTGTAATATAATTAAAATGACATTTTAACAGTCCTAGCATTTATTAGAGTAATGGACATTGCCATAAAGTATAACCACATTATGCCCAGGTTTACTATTTTAATTTTCTTCTTTGTCAGCACTTCCAGGCTCAACAGGTAAATAACACAGAATTAGAGAAGCTGATTACCAGGATTTTTCTATCCATATGTTGTTGGAAGAGGAGTCAACATAAGCATTTGAAGTTCACAACATTGGTGACGGTCACAATTTGAGTTGCAGCCACCAGTCATTCTGTTCCCGTGCTTGTATTTATTTGAAGGGTGGAACAAAGGGTCAGCCCTCATAACTTTTCAGCTTCAGAACATTGTGTGGGTTGCTGTATGGCTTAACCTTCTGCGCTTTTGGAGGTTCTGTCTAATGAATAGGTGGCCATCACGTGGCAACCTTGAACTCAATTCGTAAAAACAGTGCATCACAGAATGATGAGGTACTTGCTGAGAACACACCGGGCACTAAATTCAGCTCACAATGAATAATGTGGGGAATAAAAAAAAAGGGAAACTTGTGAGTTTAAAATTAAAAAAAAAATTTATATAGTCAACATCTCTATCACCCAAAAACATTCAATGTCAGGAATCTGCATGTATAGCATTAGAGCTCCAAGTAAACTGACATCTGCTGACATATAGGTAATGAGGAAATGACAATGACTGCTGATTGGGAGACAAAAATGCCTTGTGTTTTAAGAAGAAGGGCAACAATATGAGATGAAAAGAATAAAGGAAAAACTGGTCAATTTGTTCTTAAGGCCTAGGAATTATTCAGACATTCATTTTATTGGATTCATACCATTTCCTAGGTAGTATGAAGGGCACCACATTTGGCTATGCTGTAATTAAGAACTAAATACTTGTCCATAGATTTTAAGGAACACAGATATATGTAGGAAGAAAACCATCCCTCTTCAAATATTTCTAGTCCAAACATCCAGTGTGCTCCATTGCAGAGAGTACACCATTTCTACTCCCTGGAGAACATGATTTGCTGTTATTCATAATCACCAGAACAATGATGAAGATACTTATTTATTAATTATACATTTTACATTGATTACAATTATTCCTGGATTAACAGCAACTGAGTTAATCTTTCTCAGCTGATGGGACAAGAAGCTGTTGAGCTTGAATTTAAAACTGTCATTAACTGTTGCAATGATGTACATGTTTTACAGTCCTCTTAGTAGTCCTCAAGTCCACGAATGATCTATAACACTGAGAATAACATTTACTTGATGCCTTTGAATAGGTCACAATGCAGTTAGAAAATGATAAATGAAGATGAGATGTCATTACCCAGAAGTTAGACCTCTAATGGTCCAACATACAGGCAGCACTTTTATTTTTATTTTTCTAGTGTTTAAGAGGTGTATTTATTTTGATTGCAAGAGCACTAAAACATAAGCATTTCTAAATGTTGTTAAAAGCTAAGGAGCCTTGGACAATCTCTTTCATTTAGAAACATTTTTTTTCTTGTTTGCAATACATGGATGCAAGTCAAATTTCAGTACAAACAACAAGAGTAGAAAACACTGGATATGAAATGACTCTATTTCTGAATGTATTATATAATTGTGGTATTGATTCAGAGTTTATTGCATGCATCCTATTTCAGTATGCTTATTAGAAAGTGACTAAATCAAATATATTGTTCCTGTTGAAACACTCAACCTCCTTGATATCAGAAAGAAAAATGAAGTACTTGAGGAAGTACATGAGATTGAGGTGTCTGTACGTGCAAATCTGCCGAATGTAAAATAATATTGCTATCTGTAGAGCACACGTGTGCCAGTTAAAATACCTGTAGCCTGCATTTAAAAAGCAAAATAGCTCAGCTAGAACTGAACACTGAAGACATTGCTTGTACCTCCATATCTCTTTGTCAGTATGCTTGTCCTTCAGATGCTTTCCTAAGTCCCAAGGTTCATCACTTCAGCATGAGCTGGTTTACCCAGCATCTTGGGTTTCTAGCTGGAGCATGCATATTATGCTATAGCAGACAGCCTCCTCCTCTTCCAAAGCAGGAAGAAGGCTTTAATTTTTATAACAATGTCCTTCTTGGCCTTGGGTCTATCTGATCTTATTTTTGTAGGTTTTATTAGTGAAGTCTGCCTAGATGCTGTTTTGCTTTTCCCACTGTTTTCAGTAATTATTAACTTTCTTATTCTTTGCAATCGTTCTTACCCGAACAACACCAGGATGCCCTACTGACCCTGGATTGACCACTGTGATCTGCAATTCAATTCTGGGACCTCTGGCACCATCCTGCCTTTGCTCATGCCGCACCACATTTTGATGTACAGTCATGGATGGTTCAGTCCACACAAAATAACTACATGTTATCACTGTAAGCTGAAGAGAAGCTAAGCCAAACTGAGGTCATGCTTATCTGCTTGTGAAATAGCTGCTATCACAGCCAGGCGAGCTTAAAATGGTTTAGACTAGATTTAGCCTGGCACTGTACAGTAAGACCTGACAGTGTTACACCAATACAAAAATAATGCTACCCATAGTGCAAAAGTATTGCATTTACTGGGCTTCAAACAAAGGACAGAGTAGATACGCGAGAGCAATGAGTTTGAAGGGATATGATCTTTGTTGATTTTGCTACAGTTGAACATTGTTTTTTTTTCTGTGAATTCAACATAGGAACGATGGCTCTCCCAGACAGCTCCCAAAGTCAGCTCAGCAATTTTTAGTTCTCCTAATCTTATAGAGGAGTTGCCTTGATTGGTCTCTTCTGCTGCCTCTGGGCAGCAAGGCCGGGCAGCGGAGGCCTGCTGGCAGCTGCAGCTCCTCACAGAGGACAGAGGGCCGCGCTGAGCTCTGCTCTGTGGCAGCGGCAGGGCCCGAGGGAACGGCGTGGAGCTGCGGCAGGGGAGGGTCGGGGGCTTAGGGAAAGGGTCTGGGCAAGGCAGTAGGCATTGCACTGCTCGCCAGGGAGCATTTGTGCGCTGCCCTCACACACGGGGTTTGGGTTTGCGTGGTGCTGTGTGGAGCCTGGGGCTGGACCCAATAGTCCCTTCCAATTTGAGATATCTCATGATTTACATGTTAGCTTTATTTCTTGAAGGAGGACTGCCAGAGAATGTGTTTACATTTTCCATTAAAATGATATGCTTTGGTCCTTGGCAGTGTGGAAGAGTGTGTTGCAGCTTGTGCTGATATAATTTTGTTCACAAATGTCCATAGAAGTGTGCACTGGAACCAAAGTTGTAGCTTAATATGTTTGTATTTGTCAGGTGGCTCACTGGCTCACTGACCAAGTAAGCTGGCACTGTCAGGCTCTGGATCAAGATCTGATTCATTCAGTAAGTCAAAAAGGGAGTACTTTTTTCTTTTCATCTTTTTTTTTTTTTTTCTCTGTGATCTAATATTCATCCTCACTAACTTCTCTGTGGCGTTTACAGTGGCATTTTGTAAAATTGCAGAAATTGTTGTCAGCTTTGGTCCTGCATAATATTGTTAATGTCAGCCAAATTTGTCATGTTTTGCATACACAATACATAGTTTTGTGGTCTGTGAACTAAACAAAAAGGCTGCTCCTTTATATTATTCATAACAAAAAGAGAGGACAGGCTGATGCTCTCACGCCTCTGTTTTTAACTGTTGGCTAAATGATGACTTTTGGAGCAGTTCCTACAGCTCTAGGAGGCTTGCATAGAGGTCAAGGGAGATAAAAAGTTTCTCACTACTGAATATTTAATTTTATGTGAAGTATCTTTGTACATTTTCATTGTGATATGTTAAAAAAAATAGAGATGAAACACTTACTGCACGATGGCTTATTATGGCCTTGAACATAACAGCACTGCAATGATACACGCTCCAAACATCCATTTATTTTTAATGACAGTTATTCATGAGCAAATTCCATGCAAATCTTTTTTTCTTTGTTCATAAACTTCTCACCTACTGATAATAATTAGTATTGTTTACAGGACCTCAGTTGGAAGTGTAAGACATGTAAAAATCAAGCTATTTGGTTATATTAGAAAATATACTTTGCTTTTCCCAGGAGTCTGACTGTGCTTTTTAAGAGTTATTAATGAAAACATCCTTGGGCTCCAAGCACTGGAATTTTGTTAGCAGTAAAAAAGGGAGAGCACAGTATATATTGAAAAACAATTATTTTGCAATGTATGTGCTTAGAAACTACTTTGGTTAGAATTTTTTCTGTGCTTGGGCAGAAGAGCCGTCATCTAATTTATAAGGAAGAGAAGGTCTTCTCTTCAACTCCTTTTAGAACTACAAATTTCTAAAGCCGAAAAGATGTCCTTGCCACTTTCCACAAAAAAAAAAAAAAAAAAAAAAGTTAGGATGGGAAATGGAGGGAAATGGTAACTTCTCCCTGCCAAAATGATTAGTCAAAGGGTGAATATTGCCTGCCTGGAATCTGTGTTCCCTTTTCTAGCAGTACTCCTCAGTGTCCTGAGCACAACAGAAGGTATTCATTCCCATTTGGAGGTACAGAGCATGCACTCCTACTGGTATTTCCATTTTAAGGGTAGCTTCTCAGGCCAACACTGAAAGACTCTGGCTCCACAGATGGTGTTGTCAGCATGATGACAGCCTCTGTCACCAAGAAATAGCATCCTGCAAGGGAAGGATGGTGAAGAGATACCCACCAGGTGTAAAGATATCCACCAGAGAAAAGGAGAACATCTTCAAGCAACATCAGAATTAATGAAGGTGCTATAAATTTCCTTTGAGGGGGGCAGACAATAAAAGCCTCTACATGTGAAAAAAAAGAGACATCAAGAAACAATATGAGAAGAAGGTGAAAAGGGACAAAGGGAAGATGTGGGGGGAAGCAAAAAGAAAAAGGAAAGGGAAGGGGAAAGGAGAAAATGAAAAAGAAGGGGAAGGAAAAGAGGAAGGTGAAAGGAAAGGAAAAGGGAAAGGAGAAAAGGAAAAGGGAAAGGGAAAGGGAAAAGGCTCAGTTGATATCTGGGAAGTAGAACAGGTATGTTTATGAGTTGTCATACGGATAAGTATAATGGGTCTCCTAACTATATGAGAAAACAGTAAGCTAATTACAAAAATATAAGAAGCCTGCAGGAAAAAAACAAAGAAAAACAAACAAAAAAACCCTACAACCAACCTGTTACAGCAGAATACTTTGTTGTACCATTGGTTGGAAGAAAGCCATGAAAAAGCCTTAAATACATGTTGTATTCATTTCATTGGCATAGCTGTTAGATAATGAAGGGTTTAATGTTCTCAGATTCAAGAAAAACAAAACAGAAGGAGATGGAGCATTCACAGAATTCCTAAAGTGTACTGGGTTAAGCATTTTTTTCTTGCAAAAATGAAGCCTCAAAACAGCCACTGTTTCAGATCTGACACCAACCAGTAGGGTGGAACTGACAGAGAGGCTGAAAGAGGAGGATGTTTTCTGACAACACTTTCGTTTGCTATCACAAATCCCTTTTTCTCCTTTGGTCTATGCTTAAACTTTCCACCTCTTGATATCGTCCAACAACTGTGAGTTTTAAAAGAGGCAGAAGAGTTTAACGCAAAGTTTTTCTTCTACGTCAGATATCTACTGAGTACTGTAGTTAACTGTTTTTGATTATACATTGTGTACAAGAGTAATCAAAGCATTAAAGGAATGAAGCAGAAGTCTCAGAATCCACCATAACTTGTTCTGTTAAGAAGGCTAAATAACAATACTTCTTAGAGAGTCACAGAATGGTGTGGACTTTCCTATAGTCTTAATAACATGGATTAATAACAATAATTCATACACATTTATTAACATAGAAATGACAATCTAAAAATTTTTTATTCATATGATTATTCGCTGGAATAATTCTTAGCATTTTTGTAAGTAAAGCATTGTTCAAAGGACTTTTCTGATTCTGTTAAATACTTTTTCTGGACAAAGAAAGGATTAGCCCCATATCTAGCCTTTTCTTCTTCTAAAGGAACAAGCTGCTCTTTAAGCAAATACAGAAGAATACCATATTTTAGAAGTCTGGAATGAACAGTATTTATAAACCTGACTTGAATTAAATTTCAGCTTCTGAAGAATTGAAAATCTTGCTTCCTAACCTTTCCTTAAGAATGTGTGAAAGGTCACTGCCTAGATGGAGGATCTGACTAACTCTGTTGGTGTTTGTTTAACTCAATGTATATTTGACTTTGTTAGAGAAATAATAGTCTACATTACATGAAGGTCTATTTTTGCCTCAGCATATCGTTAGCCTTCTAGACTTTACCTTAATACAGAGATCAATTTTTTTTCTATTTTTTTTTTCTTTTCAAAAGCACAGATAGATCAAACTTCTCCTTAGTGAAATATGCCTGTTACTTTCTGTCAAAACCAAAGGAGACTCTATAAGGGTGCTTTCTGTAAAGAAAGTTCTCTGATGCTCTTAACGCCCTTTTTCCAAATTTCTGGCACTCAGTTCAGCACTGGAACACCAGATCTCCTTTGCAGATTGAAAGTGGAAACAAATCAAACATATCAAGAACAGGTCCTACCTCTAAGGCCAGAATTCCTTCCTTTACCATGACCTGTATAATTTTGTTTCTTATTAGCTTCACATCAGATAATCATCCATATTCTCTGTGAGGCTGTAATGTCTCCTTATCCATGTAAATGTAATAAAATCGGCTGTTTGCTATCCTTTAGCAGAAACTTCTTTCTCCTTTGTGCTCTGTGTTTCTGTAGAAGATCATGTCACTGTCTAAAGGTTCTTGATTTTGGAGTGGTAAAAATTAGGGTTGCTCAGATCCTAATTTTGATGGCCAAATGCAACACCTCAGCAAGTCTGTAGCTGCTGACATGCACATTCATGACAAATACCCTTATTATAGTTGAAAAGTAGAAGAGAGCAGGAAGTTTCTACCTATCTTTTTTACCCCAAATGACTATCTCTTCTTTTCTCATCTGTAGCTCAGCAACAAAAGCAAATGGCAGAGAAGGATAAAGGAGGTTGCTTGACAGATTTGTCTAGCTGACATTTTAACAGCAGTTGTAAACTAGAGCTGTATATGTTAATAACGTCTTTGCAACGGCAAGTCCTTGCTGAGAATGAAGAACTGTGTCATTTATGTTTAGTTTGCATCAAATTAATGGCATAGTGGTCTTTCATTCTGCAGATGTGACCTCTGTGATGACTGTCTGCTCCTTGTACAAGGAAGCTTTGCACTCACAGAGACAGTTCTGCTCATGTCAGCAGGCCACAGTTTGTTCTGATGTTAAAAATACTTCAAACAAAATACACATTTTCTTTTTAAATTAATATTTTCTTTTTGGTCCTTAACCAAGTTTTTAACTCTTATGGCTAATATGAGCAAATTTGCTTCCCATTTATGTAGCAGGACAAAAGTAAAGCACTTCCACATTCAGATAGCAAGGCATTAATTTCATTTCCACTGAGAAAATTATTCACAGCGTTGGTAATCCAGAGGTGACTGAAGTAGCAGGTAAAGCAAACGTCATCCTGGAACACTGCTAAGTAGTGCCAGTGTAAATCAACATGAAGCTTGCAGAATGGCTTGGTTTTGCACCACTGCTGGTGTTGGAGAGAAGTGGTACCTAAGGTTCAGCATAGACCTAAGTGTTTGCATGGTACACTTCAGGCTAGCAGCTAAGGGGGCACAAGTGAAATGGTCTTTCTATACTCAAAATGATATTAAGAAATGCTTATTTCTTCTCTCCTTCATTATTTAAATTATAGCAAAGTATTTATGAAATTTTAGAATTGCAACTGAAAATCACAGGTCAGATTGTCACAGAAATTATAATGCATGCATAATAATGGAGATCAATATATGTGTAGCTCCTTTCGATAGCATAAAGAGCTTATTCAAGATATTTTTAAAATTTGTTTGCTTCTCATTCTTAACTGTGAAGCCTAGTCCATGTTGTACTGCAAACAGGTCATTTAGAGTGCCATTTCACATAATAAAAAACTCCCCCTTCAATCAACCTGAATTACACAATTCTCATCTGTAATAAAGAATTTTGTTTAGTCTTTCCTGTAAATAATCAACTTCCATGCAACTGAATTGATAAAGGACAAACTACAACTAGAAAAAGTGGAATTTATTAAGAGTTGGAATTAATCACCTCCAAATTTAAGAAACCTATGCTATCAAGGCTGGAAAAAATATTACCCACTGTTAAATATTTCTTACTGATTACATATCGTTGTGTCAAGAGGGAGTTAGGATATAACTAGATTAGTATTTTTGCATGTATCTCTGTGTATGAACACTGCATATTTAAAATGCAGAACAAATGTTATGTGTATAGATGATGGAAGACACTACAATAGCATGAATATATTTCTCTCAGCAGGCTTGTAGAGAGGTTAAATACGATTATGTTGCAAGTAATCTGTTCCAATGTCTGATGTGGTATTTGACCTGTAAAAGTCACATACATATACTGTATGACCCTGAAATTCTCTTCAAATGCAAACTTACATCCACCATCCAAAAACAGTTGCATTTGAATACAGCAAACCTCCATTAATGTATGAGGGAACCCAGAGCTCTTGTGTCTTGTCAGTGGCTGTATACCATTGTCAATACCAAAAGCATCAGAAGTGGGAAAATTTCAAAAAGCTGGTGAAGATATTTTGTGGAAGGCATGCAGCTCCTTTTCGTTGATTGCATAAAGCATGAAGGCCCTACAAAATTCTTACTGTGAAAGGAGAATTGAATGAATTCTTCATACTGAGAATACTTTTTGCTATAGTTTTGGGCTGCCGTCCCTTTGCTTTGGAGAAATATGCAACTGTAAGAATTCATCCATCTCTGCATGTCTGGATTACATTCTCTTATTCCAGGCAATTGTGAAGGCAATAAACATAAACACTTCATTTGCAAGAAGATTCTGTTCCTGCCTTTTCCCTTGGATTGGCATGCTAAATGCATAACTCTGCCATGCTCAAGTCTCTGCGTTGGCTACTAATCAGTTTCTGGTAGGCATTTAAACTTGGATTCTAATTTCCAAAGCAAGTAATGGAGGAAATCCATCTATACTAGAAGATCAGTGTCAGGGTATAAGTTAATTTTTTCTTTTCCTCCTCTAGGGCCACGCAGAACACAAACCTTGCAATAAAAATTTTGTGAGTTGTATTGCATTCTCCAATTCATCCATGAATACAGTAATCTTCCAGAGAAACACTGGAGAAGCAGGAGCAGAGTGATCCTCAGGACACATTGCTCAGTCCTCATACCAGTAGCAGTAAGCACAAGCTAAATTTTCTTTTGTATTCCTTCAATTTTTACTCATCCCTGATGGATTTTGGACTGAGAGGAGATGGTTTAGACTGTTCCTGAAAGCTGAGAGGCAGGAAGAGGAAAGACTTAAATACAGCTGTCTTCCTGAAAGGCAGTTCTGTTTTCTGTTATGGTGACAAGTGTTAGGTAGCAAATAATCTTTTAGTTCGCTTGGAGAAGGAAGGTGCTGAAGGGCAAAGATTTCAGTCAGAAAACCTTTTCCTTTCTTTATGCAGCAGGAAGAGAGAAAAAAATGTTATCTATCTTATATGGAAGGTGTTGAATTTTTAACAATTTTAACTGAAAGTGTACTTAGGTAGCGATGATTTAGGGCCTCTAATCAAGCTCCCAGACCATGCTGGCATCTGTTTTGTAATATTTTGTCTTTTTTTTCTAGTGAATTTTCTCATAATACAGTTTCAGGATGTGAATGTATAGAATAATTCAGTTTAGAAGGACATGGACAACTTTAGATCAGTGCTTGCTGGATTTTGGCCTTTTGTCTTAATAAAAAGAAAACAAAGATTTTAATCTTTTTTGTTTTGTTTTGTTTTTGGAAACAGCATAGCAGAAAAGTGAACAAATCCATTTGCCTTTTCCTAGAGTACTTCCACTTAAGATATAACAATTGACACTCTTGAGCTATCCCAAGTAATCTGTGTCAGTGAAAGAAGTATCTTTGGCAATATAATACCTGGACTTATTTGAAGAAGTTGGGAGTAAATGACAGCATTTCCAAAGACTGCAGTTGGCTTTATCAAAGGCTTGACTAAACCATGAAGTTTCCCCATCTACATATATATTTCTAGCAATAAATTGTTTCTTTGGGGCATAGTTTACTGTCAGTAAGCATACAAACATTGGCATTATTTATCATCCATTTTGAAAACTGACTTGTTCTCTTTTTCACATGTAGAAGAAATTCTTCAAGTGACCATCAATATAGAATCATAGAATCATCAAGGTTGAAAAAGACCTTTAAGATCATCCAGTCCAACCACCCACCTATCACCAATATTTCTCACTAAACCATTTCCCTCATTACAACATCTGCATGTTTCTTGAACCCACCCAGTGACACTGACTCCACCACCTCCCTGGGCAGCCCATTTCAGCACCTGAACACTCTCTTGGAGAAGTATTTCCTGATGTCCAACCTGAAACTGCCCTGGTGCAATTCCTTCTAGTCCTATCATTAATTACATACATGAGAGAAGAGGCTAACTCCCACCCCACACAACCTCCTATCAGATAGTTACAGACATATGTAGAGACATTGTGTGATTCATTTGTAATTGCTAGTACAACACTCATTATAAAGTATTTTGTACCTTCCCAAGAGTAGTTTACAATGGAAAAGAGAGTGCTTAATTACGCTGTGCATAAGAGATATTCATAATGCTAATAGTCTTTGTCACTTTTTTTGTGTGTGTGGAGTAAATTATGTATATTAGTGGCACTGTGGAACTTAACAGTTTGAGAATATAATTATACATTTCTGGTGACCCCTTCTGTTATAATTATTCCAGATCAGAAGTAAAGTATTCTTTAAAAAATAAAGAATTTCTTTCCTTATAGCAAGAGGATAAAGATTTGAGATTTAAATGTGACTCTAATCTACTAGATCTTGACAGATTTTTAAATTGTTGTTGTCATGCTGCAAACGATTTTCACACCTCAAGCTGAAAATACAATGCATTACACATTGTTTCTGGCTTCTAACTATATCTGTTCCCATTTTGCATGGTTAAAAGGTTATGAAACGAATCCCACTTTATTCTATAAATTCTCAAATATGCATTTGACATTGGAACAGGTCAGGGGAGAGTTATCATGCTCAGATCCAGTTGTCTGGCCTGACTCACCCCCACAGCTATGGAGGCTTAACTGACATTTTGGAGTGCTGCAGGGGATGGAAAGATCAGCCCACATAGATCATTTGCAGCATGATGCCTTGCTATTAATATCACTTTTTATTTTAATTTTTTTTTATTTGTAGATAGGTGTCTCTTGCATCTTACATACTCTTTCCTACCAAACACATTCAACAGTCATTTACAAAACCTGGATATCACTGAATATTAAAGTAAAGCTTCAGCCTGTCTTTCTTTTCTTCACATCCTTCCCTCTCCCTACGCCTTCTCCTTTTCCTTCATCTTCTTCCTTTTCCTCATTCCCATCTTTATGTCACTATCATATCTAATTGTCAGTGGTTGAGTTACCAACTGAATCCCAGTTCCTCAGACACTTTTATTGCTAGATGCAAGAAGTTTTTTTCCAAGTTGTTTGTGTAATTTAAACTATACCTTCATACAGACTTTAGAACCTACTTTCAGATGTTAACAGTTCCCACCATCTGACTTTTATGATCATCTTGGTTTTTCAACAGTTTTTACATGATCTACCTGTCATCATCAGTCTGGCTTATCAGCTGTAACCTGAGAGAGGGAAAAAGATGCTGGTGTAGGATGTGCTGTCATGCAAAATTCTGTACTGTAGATGGATAAGCCTCAGTTTCTAATGAACAAAGTCTTTAATGCTTTAAATTAATTTAATAGCAAAACTCCAGTTCTGAAACCACTTATGGCAGTTTCTGCTCAGATTTCCTTAGCAGATTGAAAACAGATGCCTTTACTGTAGATGTCACTTGAGTGCCATGCAGAAATAGTGGAGAAGTAATCACTTTTGGAGAATGATAGTTACCATCCAGTGATAGAGGGTTTGCCACATACAGTCGCACTACAGGAATTCTGTCTTACTGAAAGGGTCGTCTCTTACTCAGTTTCACTTAAGAAATGCTTTGTTTTCCTTGCAATTCAACTTTTACTCTCTCTCTCTCTCTCAAAACAAGAAAAAGTAACAAGAAGTTCACTAGACTTCAGCCAAGGCTGGAGCATCTGCAGGTCTTGGACACCACTGTTTATGTTCAGTCAGCAGCAGGTAGGTGTCTGTCCCTGTACATGTGTGTTTTCATGGGAATCATCCGTTCAAAGCAGGTCAGGTTTGTGCTGTTTAGAAGTTGCTTTTCACATCTCAGCACTGGCAAACAAGGAGTCCTGGCTTGGACTGTGAAGATGTGAAAGGGGTCTGACTTTGTAGCCTGAGTACTTCTCCCAGTATCTATAATGTAAAATAAGTACAGTTTCAACACTGTTTGTTGGATTTTAAAACGAGCCAAAATATAGTAGCAGGAGAGCTGGGGAATAGCTGGAGAATGGAAATAAGTCATAATAAAACTTTCAAGTTTCACTTTAAAAGCAAAAGTTCCCCTTCCTCAGTGCAGCCTCTCTCTCATTATCTACTTTATCTGCTGTATCTAGGTTTTCCTACATTTACAGGCTTACATTATCAGCTGCTACCTGGACTTGCAGCCTTTAAGGTTTAGATATTCCATCACTGACTGCTCCTGAGGAGACAAAATTTTTATCTCCCTTATTTAAGAACTTGAATAAAGATCAGATTCTCAAAAGGATCATATATCTGCAGATCTTGTAACAAGAGGTTCAAAGGAGCACTTCATGTATTATGCATGCTGAGATCTGAAAACCAAAATTTTCTGTAAAAAGCTGTAACGCTTTGTACTGAGGTCATCAGCAGCTTTAATCTTAAATATGGGCTATACGCAATTGCATGTCTTTGGAAATGCATGCTTAAAAATTGCTAAGGTGATTGAGTCCCTTTTCTTGTGATTTAAGTCACACAAACGTATAAGGAAAATCTCACCTTCTGTAAATAGTCTTGCTAATACCATTCATATATAGTATGCTCATATATATGGTTGTACATAGTCATGCTCATACCACTCACAAATCCCATATGAAAAAAATATTTTGCTCTGATGAAGGTATAAGCAAATCAAACAAGAATTACTTTTCATGGAGAGGGGAAATACAGTGTTTTGTTCTGTATCAACCAAATATTACGTCCATACAACTGGAGATTAGAGAATTACTTTAATCATTTCTGTCATTTTTTTTTTTATGTGTTACAATGGGAAATCTAAATGCATTACCCAGAAACTTCCTGTCATTCTTCAGGGTGGGCTCACCTACAGATAAAACATATCACCAAGTTTAATTCAGATGACTTGCAGTGCCTCTTTGCTGTTAGTACCAACGGCAAGCTGAACCTGGAGATTTTGGCAGTCTTCATTTTTTGTTAATTTGGTTGCTGAAATAGGTTTTCTTAGGAATTCTTTCATCTTCCTGTGTGGAGAAGTAAGTATAATGTAGGTCACACACTAGTTTAATCTACTTCAATACTGTGTAAAGCAACATGTGAGGGAAATTCTGTTCTTTAAAATCTTAGAGCTGTATCAGCTTCTGACCTGATACTATTAAAAAAGCTTAAGAGAAATTATTCTGCTGAGCAACTTATAGACTTACATTCTGTCAAAGAATGCAGCTGATCTCTCATGAAGTTTCTCTAGCAATGGAGCAATACAAAATGTTCTGTTTGCCTCCACCTCTCTTACCCACTTTGCATTGTTGTGTATTCTCCTTAAAGTTTACAGACTGGTACTTGGATTTAATCCATACAAAGCTGAAAACTTAGCAGAAAGCACTGCTCTTTGTATTGGGTTGCCTGATGGGCATCTTTTTTTGGCACAGTTCAGTCCTCACATAGCATTTCTATCTCATTTCTCTGCAGTCATGTTATCAACAAAAGCTTTTAGATTCTACAATAGACAGGAGAACCACTCAGGATGGGTTTGATGGGGTTAGGAACTCTACGAAAAAGAAAGAAAGATGCTCCCTCTCTCTCCTCCCTCCCCGAAACATACACAAAATTTGTGAAGGATGGACTGTATTCAAGAAGAAGGTGTTTTTTTCAAGGTCCTGGTCCTTGTAAAGCATGGTATTCTGTGGCCCCACTTAGCTCCTGGGAAGGTGGCTTTCCTCACGGGATGAATAATCTGTCATTACTTCCTTTACAGATTTTTCTGTCATAGAAACACACAGCCTTATAGATGTATGTTGGTGTGAGGGAAAAGAGGGAAACAGAGGAAAAACAAGCAAAACTTACATGATGTGTCATCAGCATAGCTGATAGACATTGCCAGGAGTGGAATTTCTGCTGCAACATTTCTCTTGAAAAGGAAAGGATGACATGCAAGGCTGCCATAGCAACTGCATGATTCACCCGTCTCTAGATCTCCTAAGGCAGCCAGGTGGAGATGATTTCCAGTATTTAGGAGTGGAAGCTTTTGCCTCTGTTTTCTTCTTTCTCAGTACATAAGCTGTCAAACACAATCATGCTGTTATGCAAAGACTGCGCCAAAAATTTCAACAAGAGGCAGAAACATGGTTCTCTAAAGGAGCTCCCAAACTTGGGCAGAGTGAGGAAGAGCATTTTTATACAACTTTACTCCAGAAAGTGGAAGACGCTAAAAGAGAATGCCTGGAATTTTTCTAACACAAGAGGTGTCCCAAATTCATAAATGCAACTGTAGGCCATTGTGAAACTTGCAAAAACAGGTGACTGAGAGCAGTATTTTTTACAAGGAGGCATAATATTCTGTGACTGAGAAGACATTCCTCTGAAACCCTCTTTCCAGTGTTACTAGTAATCTTTTTCTTCCACCTCAGGGCACTTCTGGATGGCCTTTTTTGTTTCCCACCCCGAACAAATTGTTTATTTCTATTTCTGTGGGCAAACCTAAAAGTAGCTATTTGTGTTTGAGTAAAGGTCTCAGGGAATTTTGACTTAGTGGAGAAAAGAAGCCATTCTTACAGAAGCGATTGGAAAAGTGGCCAATTTAATTTATGAATAACTTCAGGAAATGTTTTTTTATCTAAGAATACAAACTCTTTCACATAGAAGGGAAAACAAACATAACATCTGATGAGTAGAAAACCAAGATCCTCGATATTAATTTGTGTAGTTATAACATGAAAACAATTATGTGGACAAAAGCATTAATTTTGCTTGTCCCTCACCACTGGCACATTGCATCATTGACCTCCCACTACCAGCACATTCCATCATCCTATTGACTAGTAGCTTTTTATTGTGGCATTACTTTAATTGTCTTAGCTTTGAGCTTTTTATTTATTTCTTGTTTTTGGCGCCCAGGCTCTTCCCCTCATTATGTTGGAATTTGGCATTTGTGCATAGGGAGCAAAATCCTACATGCTGAAAGCACCAGTTCCTTCTCAGAGATTCATCCCTTTGCTTCTAACGCAAGATCTTCATATCTTGGACAGGAAAGTTAGGACTGTTGTATTGCTGTCTGTGAGAAGAAATGCTAAGAAAATGAACAAGCACTGCTACAAAATTCTACATTGCATTTAATAAAACAGGGAAATGGGAGAAACTTCAACTTTACTTTGCCTTGTAGCGCAAATGATCCCTATTAGGCAGAGTATATTTAAGAAACATTTTAACATTAGGCATAATGCAGACAGCAAACACTGCACTCTACCTCATAATGGAATGAATTCTATCATAATTTTGTCCACAGTAGAGAAATTTGCGAGGATTATTTGCCTGGGGAGTGACCTTAAGTGTTATTATGTCTGCATGTATAATACAAACACAACATGTTCAGCTGAAAACGCAACATTGGCAAAAGGCAGACATGGTTAATGAGTTACTGAGTTATACGTACATTCAGATAGGGAATCCCCTCTGGATTGTAACGTTTCTCCTACTTTCAGATGACTTATTTTCTTGTGTGCACAAAAGAATTATAATTTCTGCCAATCAAAGCAGACTTTTATTTGCAAAACTACAAAAACAGGGAAAAATAATTAAATGAAAAAAACATGTTAGAAAAAAGTCTGTTTCAAACTGTAAGCATATGAGCAGAATAAATATCATTTTGGAGGGCTGACAGTAATCCTAAAATAGATCTTAAGTGTTGGGTTCCTTGTTTGTTGAAGCCAGTGGGAACACATTTTTCATTTCTGATGAATTTAGATCAGCCTCTAAACCAGAAAAATCCTGCTGGTTCTCTTTCCAGCAGACAAATAAGTGCAAATTCATTACAATCACAAAGCAGGTAAGTACAGTTTCTTCAATGGCTAAACAGACATGTCATGAATTTCCTGAGGATCATGTCCATAGCACCAGAAATGGTTTCAGGGAAGCCTATTAGTCTGGAAAAGTCTTGTTTCACAGTGATTTCTTTTCCTCCTCCATCTTCATTTCACTTGTCCCAAAGAGGTATATTTCTGCAAAGCATCTGTATTGCAAGCAAGGACTGGTCTCTAACCTAGTCTTGGTCTTAGCCTCTGTGGTTCATATTTGGCACATCTGTTCAATAATCATAGTAGAAGTGGTGCTTGTAACAGTAGCAGCAGCAGCAATAGTATTGTAAAAATAATAGTAACAGCAATTTATTTGTTTGTTGAATTTTGTTTCTTGCTGCTGTTTAGCATGTAGAAATTACATGACAGCAGTTGGCTTCAGAGGGAGGACTTGCTGGCGAAGGAGACTCTGCAATGTTGAACACAGTAATTACAAGCTAACTGTTCTGAGAAAGATGTACACTGTCATGTGAATTTGGTGGTTTATCCTCAAGCAATATACCATAACACACAATAACAACACTGTATCTTCCACATCCAACAAAAAAATCTATTAAGCCAGTTTATGCTTGATATCAGCTAAACTGTTTAAAAATACAGGATAAAAAGCAGCTGAAGGATAGTAAATTTCCTTAAAAAATCAAGTATATCATCACATGTATTTGTAACACTCCAAGCCCAATGTGACCGTGGCTGGCATTAGCAATACTCGCTATTGCAAAGGTGATTACCTTGACATGTTTTAAAGATTGTAGTAGAATACAAGCTGTGAAAGCCTAGCTATTTTGGCTGCCTGCCACAAAATATAACAACCTGTTAATAATTTGCTAAATTATTCAGCTTCTTATTTCTCTGAGTCATTTCTATAGCAATTCAGCTGCTCCTGGGCACAAGGGCAGGGAGCCTATCTAGAGTTTACTTAGGTATAAAGGGACGGAATGTAGTCTGCTCTCTTTATGTTCTCTGGATCAGACAACGAAACCATTCCATGGGGAAAACTTTTTTCTTTTTTTTTTTTTAAATTAGATTACCTACTGCGAATATCGTAATCCTCCAAACTGGGTTTGAAATTCTTATTTATTTGATTGGCAACAGTGATTCTGAGCTCTGGAAATTGGCCTACACCCATTATAAAAACAAACAAAAATCCCCCAACAGAATAAGAAGGTAATGTGAATTCAAGCGTATCCACAACTTCCATTGGATCTGATCATCTCATGAGACATTAAAGATCATTAATCCTGGAGCAATAAAATACACTTTCATTATTTCATGACTGAATTTCCACTCCATGAATTTTGATAAAGTGTATGTCTTAATCTCCTGCCTTTGTTTCTCTCCTGTGAAGATGCAAAGTCCTGTCTCAGAAAATAGGATGAGCATTTCCAGCATGGAGAGGTGATGGTGCAAATTCCTCTCAGCCTCCCCAGATATATTTTCTGGGCCTATAGAAAGGCAAATTGGACGTACATGCTCAGATCAGAGTCCTCTGTGGTAAATAACTGCTTTTAACACTTAAGGCAAAAAATTCTAAAATCTTGTTTTCTTCCTCCCCCTCTTCAATACTGCATCCTTCTTCTGATTGAAGTTTTTATGGTAGCAGAAAATTGATGCTCTTTTGGGAGGTCATGGTTGTGGAGGGAGAGGTGATTGCCTAAATAGCTATAGGTAATATTTCAGAGGGCTCTGAATATTGCTAGCAAAACCTTGACCTGGCCTCCATGTTTTATGCAGAAGTGCCAGAGACAGAGTGGTATTTGTCTGACTTGTGTTGCTAGGCAGAGGCTGCTGTGCTCTGTTACAGATAGAGATTTTCAGTCTGCTAGGCTTCATTCCTTGATATATTAAGTTGCTAGAATCTAGTCTGGAGGTGAAATACCTTGCAATCCATCAGGATTAAAAGGGTTGTATAAATGTGTTATGTCATAAACTATTATGATTTCACATGATATCTATAGGTTTATACATTCATCTTACAATATTGCAGAAATGAAGAAAATAGTAGCAAAACCATAGTCCTTTGTTTCTGTCAAGCTACAAGGTAATTGTTTTCTTGGCTATTGGGATTAGAGCTCGTATTTTCTTTTGGAGTTTTACTACTCAGAACATCTTTTCTTGAATCTGGACAGGCTTTAGCTTTTTGCAAATAAAAAGGTGATCATGGGCAAAAACAGTCTGTAGGACTTTCTAATGTGCATGATTTGGGGGCAATAGTGAGTATTCATTATGAGTTCCAGCTATTTCAGGGTTATATGAACAGTCTTTCTGGCTGCTAACAGTCGAAGAGCATCAAAATCTACTGATTATGCTCCATTTTCAATCCAATTCTCATGTTGAGTAAATCTTAGCTACCATTTAGAATGGTTTTATTTGTTAATTTTTCCAGGACAAGTTCCTCTGTAGAAAATCACGTCTGATGAATGTGAGATACACTATGATTAAAGCTGTCAGGAAGGTGACAAAATAAAGCAGAAAAATCTCTGAGATTTTCTTACTTGCCTTCTTTCTTCCCTTCCCTTCCCTTCCCTTCCCTTCCCTTCCCTTCCCTTCCCTTCCCTTCCCTTCCCTTCCCTTCCCTTCCCTTCCCTTCCCTTCCCTTCCCTTCCCTTCCCTTCCCTTCCCTTCCCTTCCCTTCCCTTCCCTTCCCTTCCCTTCCCTTCCCTTCCCTTCCCTTCCCTTCCCTTCCCTTCCCTTCCCTTCCCTTCCCTTCCCTTCCCTTCCCTTCCCTTCCCTTCCCTTCCCTTCCCTTCCCTTCCCTTCCCCCTTCCATCCCCTCGCCTCCCTGCCTCCCTGCCTTCCTTTTTCTTTCTGGCTTTCCACATTAATGCATACATCCAAGAGCTCTTTGGCAAGTCAGTAGTTCATGTACATTCACACAAAGCCTCCAGCAATTTCCCACATCCCAATTCTTGCCTATAATAAATAAGTAGAAGCTTTGGTAGAGTTCAGCAGGTCTTCTGGGCTTTTAGCTAGAGATCTTTGTATATTTTTATTAAGAATGAGAAAATATTTTCACTTTATTCATATAAGATAAGTTTTAAGGGTGAGTGGATTTCACTATGTAGCCAGACACCTCCTGTCTTCAGAGAAGACATTCCATACATCAGCACTTTTCTGTTCACATGTAGTTTACCTTCTTATTTTCTCTTTCTTTACAGAAACCAAAAAGTTGTGATCTCATCATTAAAAATATTCTGAGAAAATATTTTTCCTTAAGCAGTGATGGAGTGGGGTGAAAAATCTGCTTGCAAATAGCATTTTCATGCTGAATGCCATTCATTGCATGGGTTGGGTTTTTTTATCTGTTAAGCTTCTTTACTTACTCCATGTTGCTCAAGTGCAAGTATATAATAAAACTCCATTTTATTTTTATTTTTATTTTTTTTAACCACAGAGTGCACTTAGCTGGTCCATCTTTCCTAAAATGAAGGCAAAGATAGGGACATTTATTAGTATCTTACACAGTAATGGATTCTTGGCAAACATAGGCTAGGAATGATTGCTTTAGGCAAACTTTCTATTCTCTTTACAGCTAAATGGTACCTCCTCTGTTCCCCATTCTTTTGTTATATATATGTTTTTTTCCCTTTTAGGAGAACAACAATTTTTGTATTCCTAAGGGGGGGTCTACTCCAGAGTAATATGAAAGATGAACTTTTCCCCTTTTTGCTGCCCAGACTTACCTGCTAAATGAAGACTGCCTCTGTATTGCATCTTCACTTGGATTTATGCTTCTGGCACTGCGCAACCCTTGTCTTCACAGTAACGTTTGGTTGTGCGTCTGAATGCCAAATGCTCTTTATGAGCTCTGTTAACCACATCAGCTTACAACAGAATGTAGAACAAGTGACATAAAAAACCTCTTCCACTGCCTGCATGTCTTTTGCTCCAAAACCACTCTTTTTATGTTATCAGTGTTATAGTGCAATCGATTCATTGCTGCTCTTCTTGAAAAGGCTGTAACAATCTGGCAAAATATATATTAAACAGATCAGCAGTTCATCTTTATTTACTCCCATTTTCTCTTTATTGTATTACGTATAAAACTTCAGAAAGTTTACGTAAGATCTGATCCTAAGTCCACTGCTGAAGTGTATTCACTCATTTCATTGGAACTGAATCAAATCTTCCATATTTTCCAGTGTTCTAAAATGTGTGGGTAAGATGAAATGATGTAGACTCACCTCACCAGATACTGTTGCTATTGACTGCATCATGAAAAGCATATCCTTTTCACATTTAGCAGTAAGAACTGGTCCACAAAATTCCCATAATTACACTTTACCGTTAAATAAGATAATTTACCTCGCTCATCAAAGAACATCAAAGTTCTTATTGTAGAAAGAGGGCATGTCATCTAATGCAAAAAAGGAAACAGATATTTTATCAGGAGGACGCACAACTTTTTTGATGAAACCTTCTTAAGAATGTTGAATTACAGACAAATATCTATAACAAGAAAAGATTATTTACTTCCCAGCATTCCTGAGGTACAAACTACAGGAATTGTAAGAAAAGCATGTTTTCCCTTTCCTGCTCTAGCACTAAGGTCAGATTTATGTATGCACTAGTGATGGACCTCAGCGTGTTATGCTGCTATTACTTCCTTGCTCTTCCTTTTTATGTTTATGAGCAATTTTTATATTCCTGGAAAAGTAATTTGGAATAAATGTCACATATTTAGAATGATAAATGCAATTTGTGTCACAGTGTCACTGACCTCAATAGTGAGTTTAGGTTCAAGTGACCAGGGGGAAAAACAGTTTAAGGAAAAAGATGAAGTAGTTCTCAGGGAATTTCATTTTAATTAAAAATTATCCTTTCTCAATCTTTTTTAAGCTTCAGATGAATTCCTAATCTTGTTTTAGCAAAGTGCCAGTGCAATAAACTGGTATCAGCAACACTCAAATTTTCATGGGCTAATCTGAGAAGGTGCAGATGCTTCTCACTGTACAGTAATGGTATTGCAGTCAAAATCAGCTGCTTCTGCTCTTGGACTGCAAGTCGTAAAAGCCCCATTTCCTGACCTGCAGAGAGCCAAAAGGAAATGGGACATGTGGATCCACAGGACCAAAAGCAAAAGAGGTAGAATTAGTCTGTCCAAACCTGGATGTCTGCTTTGAAAATCACTATTTATGATTATTCTATAGATTCTCTCCATAGTCAAGGAAGAGAGAAATGCACTTTTAATAAGTGAGGCTCTTTAATGCTGGTGGGTTCTTAAAATAGTCCATATGATTAGCAGGATAAAATTTCAGGTTTTTTTCACTAGATGAATAAGTAGACTAAAATTGCTTTGTTCACTATTGATGCCTACATTCAGGTGAGACCAGCCCTGCTTCTCTGGTGGAGGCTGCTGGCAGTTCAGCAAGGCATTTCATCATGATGAGAATGTGTTAGACCATATTGCACAAAACTACTTGTGTATTTTGTTGTATTAAAGAATATTCCTGCTGGTCCATTTCTACTCAATAGGAAATGCTAATCCATCAGAATAAAAAGTTCAAAAAAGAAACTTGGTAGCACACTTTCCCTATATTCTCTGATATTCTCCAGGGCCATTAAATCAGATGAATACAAATTTCTGATGTTCCAGCAGCTGTACAGCACCACCAAGATCCCTGCAGCTGTAGCAGGCTTTTACTTGCTCCAATGGAAGATCATAAACCATTGTCTTAGTTTCAGCTGGGATGGAATTATTTTCTTCAGAGTGTCTGCTATGATGCTTTGTTTTTGCTTCTAGAAGAAAAACAGTGTTGATATCACACTGATGTTTATGGTTGCTGCTAAGCAACGCTGCACAGATCAAAAGCCATCCGCAACGAAGGGCCCCAAAAGATGAGAGGGAATAAAATCAGGACAGCTGACTTAAACTGGCTAAAGGAATATTCCATAGCAAATTACATCATGTGAAAGGAGAGTTTTGAAGGGGGTGGTGATTCATCTTGCTCACTTCCGCTGCTCAGGAGTGAGCTGGGCATCGATGGGAGGTGGTGATGACAATTGCTTGTGTATCACTTGATATATACACTCATATATATACATATATACACGTATATATATATATATATAATACAGTAACTAATTTCCTTTTCCTTTTCTCTTATTTATCTCAATCTATGAGTTATACTTTATTTTTTTTCCAATTCTCATTCCACTGGGAAAGGGAGAAATGAGAGAAGGACTGTGCAGTGCTCAGCCACCAGCCAGGTTAAACCACAACGATGTGTGTAAATTAACTGTTATTGAAGGTGCTTTCTCCAGCTGATGTGTAACTGTTGCATTTATATATATCTATTATAGAGCATAAAATTTTATAAGCAGCTTCAGCTGCAGAAAATATGTTGAGAGAGTCCACTATTCTTAATTCTCCTTAGTTTCATGGAAATTTGAGCTGATAAAGAGAAATAGTAAACATTTTCATACTTACTGCAATTTTTCCTGTTCATTCATATTTCAATCCCTATATCAAGCTTTTGATCATTGTTGAGAAGAATTCTTACTAAACTGCAGTTCTTCCAGTTAATTAATAATAATAAAGTCTGTAATAGCAACAATAACACAAGAAAATCAGCAACATAAGAACCTGTGAAGTAGTCATTCTCGGGCATCATATAAAGCATTCCCTTTTACAAGTGAAAAACAAGTGGCTATTTTTGTTGTTGTTGCCCCCAGAAATGCCTTCTTCACACCCATCCAAGATTTGTCTGTCTCTTGCTGCTATTGGCAGAAGTCTTGGAAGCCAAATGATGATCTCAATGACAGCCAGGGAAACCGTTTCTTTACCTGCACAGTGAAGGTATCATTGATAGTAAAGGGGGAGAAAAATTATCTTGACAGTGTAAGGCAAAACACAGGAGCTTTTGTATTCTACTTCAGCTGTGTGCAACTTTGCAAGACTAATGGGAATAGGAAGGAGCAATAAAGTATTTTTGTCATTTGTGACATTCATGCCATTTATTGAGCCCGGTACACACAGTTGCTGAGAAAGGCACATTTTTTTCTGCAGACAGTTTCTCAAGCAGAACTACTTGTGAGGTGCATAAAAAGTGGAATGTGTGACACGCCAGCCTCTGTTTAGCAAACCGTGATACAGAAACACACACATTACTTCCAGGAGTTACAAATGTAGTATTTCTTCAAATAGGCAAACAGAAAGAAAGCACGGATTAAATGAGTCTGTGCAAAGTGGACTCACAAAACTTGCAATTCACTTTGAAAGAATGCAGAGGAATGTGCAGACCTCATTACGTTGTCCTCATTTTGCATAATGTATTATTGTATTCTTCACTGTAGAAACTTTATTAGCATTTAATTCTCCAATGAAATGCAGCAGACTTACTACTTTTTCAATACATGCTCATATGAACTGGAGAGGAAACTGCTAGAAATAAAAACTATCTTGTGGTTTTAAAAAAACCCAACATTTCAGGCAGATGAATTCTCAAATTCAATTCACTGCATCCATTTCACTGAAGAAGCATTTGTTTCGGAAGCAAAGTGGGAGCAGTGGATGGGGATGAGGGCAGAAGAAGACAGGATGACTTATTTCAGTTGCAGTGCCAACTTCTGCTGCTCAAAAGCGTTCACTGAATAGTGAACATAGTGCAGACTTACATTCATGGTTTTCCCACAGCCAAGGCATATACAGAGATTGTGTTAGATGCTGTGGTGGCCTCCCACAGGTGACAAGAAAAATATCAACAGAGGCTTCTCCACAAAAAATAGAGACTGAGAGGATTATACTTTACTCCTTAATTCTCATGGAAAATTCTTATATTCTTCTCATATGGATAACAGTTGGAATCCTTGGCATGTAAATTTCCAGACAAAATTTCAGACCATGCCTGTTTCATACCCATAACCTGTAAGCTAACAAAACTGTTACCATGGAGATATCCATGTAGAAAACATGAATACAAAATTTAGGAGAGAATGTACTGTTCAGTTTATTGACAACAGGAGGACTTTTTTATCCTTTTTCTTCCTTTTTAAGCTAGTGTCTGTTTAACTGCACATAATGTGCAATGATCAGCTGGCTTAAATTTATTTAAATGACCATGAACAATCTCCTGCCAGTGCTACCAGAAGCTTATTGTATTCACAAAGCAAAAAAGGAGGAAAAGCACAAGTGGCATAATGCCTGCCTGTGGCCACAGGCAGGTATTCAAAGTGAGAACACTCTAGCAGCTAACACATGCTGGACACAGATAGTTCTAGCTCATGGGTGATGCTGGTGGCACTGCTGTGATAACAAATACTAGGAAAGGTAGAAAAAAGGCTGCACAGCAGCTGAGAGAGGGGTGAGCGATGGGAGAGAAGCAGCCCTTCAGGCACCGAGCTCAGTGCAGGAGGTGCTTCAGGTGTGGAGCAGAAGCTCCCTGCAGCCCAGGAGAGGCTCCTGGTGGAGCAGGCTGTCCCACCATCCTATTCTGCATTTAATATATAAATTAATGGCAATGGTCAAGTCAAGTCTGCATGGACTTGGTGGTAGCAAGCTATATTACTGCCCATGAGCTTTTCAGGACTGTAGCACCTAACTGTGAAATGGAAGTTTTTCCTCCATAGGCTTGAGTCCATGGGAATGGTTTTTAAACTCTAGTCCATACGATTTAGAAGAATAAATGATTCAGACAGAGCATGGCTCATTCTTGTGTAAAAGAAACTGAATTGCATGCACACAGAAAATTTGACAATAACTTGATGAAACTAGGAAACATATAGTTTTGACTATGAATAATGTAAATGAAATAACACATCTCTCTTGTTGTGCTTATAAAAAAACACCTTAGACTAAATACACTTCTGTGTGATGTCTTATTTTACCTTCTCTCTTCTTCATTAAAACAGAACGGCTTTGAATGTTCAATATATACATAGAGAGAGAGAGAGAGGGAGAGAGGGAGAGAGAGAGAGCTGTTTATTTGCACAAGGCCTTTGCGGACATCTGTTCTGACTTAGGACTCCACTAGGATTGTGCTAACAGCTCTACCAGTTATTAAATTTACAATGTACTTTCTTTCCATTATAAAACTTAGCCTTTCAGTAGCTTAGAAGTACACATAACCACCATTCTTAAAAACTAATTTCCATCTGCACTCAGACTGTGCACTCAGACTTGTCAGAAATACCTGTAAGCTCCACTGGTAAGATGCCACTTCCCACTCAAGATCTGCCCAGGAAGGTATGGCAATCAACAACTGCCTTCGGCTCCTTCCACTTCTGTTAATAGTGACTGTGTGCAATATTTGTTATTATGATTTCTTGAGCATGAGCACTGAGATGAATTTTTAACAGTATTTTTCTTAAAAAAAAAAAAAAAACCAAAAACGTTTTATATTCAATTTTACTGTTACTGAATAAAAATCTGTGCAGGAGAAAGTAAATGCTTTCTAAAGTTTCCTGAGCTGTATTTTTTTTTAAGCTTTATTTACCTTCCAAACATGTCCACTGAAGGAGAAAATGATCTTGCGGAAAACCTAAGGAGTAGTCATGTAATTAAGTATCAAATCTTAATTTATAATGCAAGATTTCAAATTCTCAGGACGACTTCACAAGCTGTAATGACATTGTTGTACTGTAGGGGCTGCACATAATCAAGTGTTTACAGTAAGGCAGAGAGTTGTGAAATGCAGTTGATGTTATGACTTGCTTCGTATTGCACCCCTAAACTTTACTGGCTGTAGTGCTTCACAGAGCCATTTATTAAGAAGTAGGGTTAAAAATGTTTTATTTTCCTACCCTGTTATTGTAAGTATGTAGCCATTTTCTTTGTCATATAAGGCTGGTAGATATATGGGAGGATAGATTTATCAAAAGAAAAGTACAGTAGACAATTAAATTACAATGAAACATCAAAGGTAGAATTACAAAAAATTAACCCGACTACGGCAAAAGCATCAACAGGAATAAACTCTGGGCAGTCTAACAGCTAATACTAATGAATACAGCAGAAAATGATTATTTCTACAAAACAATTTGAGATATTGATGAAAATGATAAATACTATTGATTTAAATCTAATGAGCATTTGCAATTTCAAATACTTTCTTAAAAAAAAAAAAACACAAAAAACCTGCTGATTCCTCATGATTTCTACATTAAGACAAAAAAATGATGACAATGTGGTTATGCTTTGCTATTTCAGAGTTGGACAATCAAATCTGTTGGAAAGGATACATACTTTTGTTGGCAGAAGTCCTATGATGTATTTATATTCTTTCCATCAGCTGGATTCCAGGGCATTTTTTTCAGTATCACTTACATGGCAGTCAGAACACTAAAGGCAGTCGAACAATATGAAGATTTTTAAAGTTGTATTTTACGAATGGTTTAGAGATGGTTTATAATTTGAAGGTGAGTGTTAACCTAATAAGGTGCCTTATAGCTGGGAGCACCTTAGCTACTGACTTCCAGTAGAGCTAAAATGTCATTGAGACCACTAAAATACTGTTTTTTGTTATAACCCTGACCCTGACGAGTATGCCTGCAGCAGACAGGCGGTACTATAAGAAACAGACTAGGCAGCCCCACAACTCAGGACACTTTCTTAGCTGGCACTGAGGATGTTCCTTCATAACTGCGTTCTCCTTGCACCCTGTCTAAATCAAGCAGCATTACCTGTTGGAGACATCTAGTTGTGAGGTTAGAATTTTGCTTCTTTATAGTATGTGGTGTGAATATGTCCCAATTTCTTCCTTTACAAGCTTACTAAGCTTTTCTCAAAATCACTTATCTTTCTGTCTTGATACTTATTCAACTTCCTCTTCTTTTCCAGACAGTAAATATTACAACACACATTATCTTGGCTACTTGAAACATCCTGCATGATTATCAGTTTGGATTATCAGTTTCAAGTCCTTATTCACACACCTTTGTTAAATACATTTCAACACTTGGACATGGGAGACAGAAAACCTGGAACAGGTTAGATTATACATTACCTTGTTTGAGGTTTGTAAATGTTTTAAATCAAACACAGAATACAGATTAAATGAACATTAGTTTCCAGGGTAACACTTTGACTGCTCCATCCACAAACACAAAAATTACCTCAGGGTTTTATGTCCTCAGATACTTGGCAACTGTAAACTTGGCAACTCTGGCAACAGTTTTCTGGCCACATCAGTTTTTCATAGCGTGCCTCTGCATGCATAAAGACATACACACTTTTTTTCTTCTTCTTTTCCTTTTTTTCTTTCTTTTTTTTTTGTTTAATCTCTCACTAGTCTTTAAAAACAGATTTTCAGCTAATGTAAAAGAATGAAATCAATGGAATTGTTCTAGTTAATAGCATAAAAAACAGTCCTTTTAATTTAAAATCATTTATTTTTTCTTTCATCTTCCTGCACTTTGACAGAAGTTTCTTTATATAATATACTGTGGTTTTGTGGGATTCCTCTGTCATCAAGAGTGCTAGAAAAATAGTAAGCTAGAGATGATTAAGACAAGCTATCCATTCACCTATCCACCTGTGTATGTATGTATCCATCCATCCAATTGTTTATCCAGCCACTTATTTTCAGGCCTTCTTTTATGAATTTCAGGGTATAATATTATTAAGAAGTTGATTAAATTTAAAAAGCTGAAAGAAAAGCCAGCTAAATTAGCCAACAAAACTTGCATTTTGCACTGCACCTGCCTTTTTTATTCTGTTTCTTGTAATCCTCATAGTTCAGTAGCAAACATGACACAGATATTATGCCTTTGATATAGTGACAATATAAATGGTCTATAATGTGTTTGCATTATGAAAGTATCATCTGAGATCTGATGGTATGGAGCATGGAGAAGGGACATTGCATCTCTAAGTACCGTTGTTCCTCAATGGACCATAGATCAATGTGAATATGGCCTTTGCTCCCTCTGCTCTGTTGCAGGAACATCACTGCATTTACAGTGACATTTGCCTCAGGGAAGAAAAGCATGACACAGCTGACAAGCAGGTAGAGCAGAACTTTGTTCAATGGCAGCAGTCTTAGATTCAGTGTAGGACCACTAGAGTCCCTTTAAATTTGTTATCAATTCATCTAAGCATTTCTTCTTGCATGTCTCTGATATGTCTTAGTATTTACAAGATATTTTCTCTCCCAGGCTTCTGGAATTTGGTCACACTAATTATTTATTTTCCACCACGTTAGTACTAGAGCGTCTACTGTTGCATCCTGATGTTGCTGCGCCCTGAGTAACCAGAATTTCTCACTGAGTGCTGTAGCTCTAAGTGATACTCTGCATGGTGGTTTTTCAGAGTTCATTGATGATGTTGCATTTACAAATTTCTGGTAAGCAGAGGTAATTTTTCTTGTGAATACACTTTCTCTTTGAAATCATCCTTCCCTGTTGCTGTTCATACTTGCAATACGATGTAAGACAATGTGGATTTGGAGGGAGAGTAGCTGCAGCATTTGTCTCCTTTTCAAGTTTGTCTTCAGATGTTGCTCTGCTGTGTGCTTTTTAAATCTGAGAGACAAAGACACCCTCACATCTCTCCCTTCCTCCCTTCCTTCCTCCCTCCCTAATTCTCTGCCTTGGAAAATACACCTACAGTAAGTACAGCTGAGACATGAATGACTCTCCCAAGAAATAAATGTGTCTTTAAGAATGCAGCTAAAATGCATGGATATCAGTTACCATGCTGGATGCGTGAAATTATGCCTAATTCATGATAATTTTTTCAGTCACCTTCTATGCATAGATGCCTACCACAGCTGCTCCAGATGGAAGACAGAGCTATTTTTGACTTAAAAAAATTTCATTTAGATTACTTTGAGGATATCCAGAAACACAAGGACTTACAGTTGATGAACTGTGTCTTGCATTGAGGGACACTTCCAAGTCTATGCTTTGAAGCTCCTCACAAGGATGTTTTTTCGTCTCTGAAGCTGAGCTCAGAAATGAGTATTATGATGTGATCATCTTTTTTGACACCAACTTAATGCAGACCATAGAGTCTTTTCTGAAAATATCTGCATGAAGAGCATAAATTGTATTTAAGCCTCTCTAGGCTTTCTTTCAAAATATGTCCCGGTGATTAAGAGAGCCAAGGCATCTCAATTAAGAGGAGGACCCAAGGCATCTGTAGCTAAGTATAGGAATTATCATTTAATCAGATACCTATCTGGATACAGTACCTAGGCCTTTCAAAAGAACTGCTGATGTGAGGGATATTTTGTTCAGCTTGTTCCATTTGTTCATCACCATCATGATATGGCCTTAAAGGAGACAGATGACAACACACACTGAGCACTTGGGATTGAGACTGTCTATCCATGTGGAGCAGAGAGCAATGAGGCAGTGTTGGCTGCAGTCAGGCCATTTTTCAGAGAAACAGCTCCCTTGGTGATGTGAATCAGATGCAGCCTTTTGCGTGAGACTTATAAAAAGTGCTTTGGCTTTCTGGGTTCATTTTTACTCCAAGCTGTAAAATCCAGATTAGGAAAAGCTCCCTCATCTGTTTCCCGTTTTTGTGCCAATGCAGTGATTCCTTCCGTGGCCAGAACATAAATACAGTGAGTCACTGGTGTGCTTCATGACTGGCATCCCACTCACCCAGAGCCAGCCTAGTGCTGAGTGAGATAATCATTGTGTCTGTCACATCCTGGGCTGGGGAGTTTTTTTGGGAATCAAAGTTGAAGACTGACTTTCAAACTCCTATTGCATGCCACACATCAGCACATTCTAGTGTCATCGGGAACAAAATACACAGCAACACACAGCCAGAAGTGATGTGTTGTGAATTACACAAAATAAGATCAAAAGCTATTTTCAAATTTCAGACCAGTAACTCCCAACCTTGCCAGTGTACAGTTGTTCAGTCCTGCTTGTGAGAATACTGTAAGCTCTGATGGCAATATATGGTGAGCTCTGTTGCCAAACGATTTCAAATTGGTATTAGTATTCAGAAAGAAAAAAAAACGAATCATAAAGTTCCTAACATTCAGCTGTCTGCTTGGAACTTGTTTGAAACCCATAACTCTGAATAATGCTTATAACAATAATACACATATGTATAAGTACATTATAACTTCAAAATTCTGCTAACTCATATATTAGAGGATGTATCTACTGATCCATGTGCTTCAAAAACTTGAGAAGATGTACTACTTGCAGTAATATTTTCTCCCAACCTGAGTATCCAGTGTTGTGATTCCTGTCTTTAACTCTACAGAAATTGTATTCCCTTTTCCCCTTTATTTTTTTTTCTTTGCTGAGAATCTCTATTTGAGATTCTGTGGTACTATGACTTTTTTTTCTGCAGTGGCTTTTAAGCCTCATTCCCATTTCTTTGTGTTCTAGCCTTGAAAATCTAGGCTGAGATATTTACAATGCACTTCTGCAATATGGGGTTTTCAGACCTTTGTTACACGTTCCCAGGATACTGATAAACACTGGCACAGTCCTAGAGTTTATGTCTAGAACGATGACAGTTACAACACAGTAGTCACACTAGTGACAAAGGAGACCGTGTTGTCTCCCAAACAAAATTCAATACACATCAGACTCATGGAAATCTCCTAACAATTTTGGGAGGGGAGACAAGAGGCAATGCATCTTGTGAACAACACAGCTAATTCTCATTTAGCTCTCCTGGGAATCCAAAGAATTGACCAAGGATGAGGGCTGACTGCGAAGAGAGGATTATTTAGTCTGTATGCAGGACAAAGTCCTGTCCTGAACTGTGGGTTTTTTTTGTTTTTTGTTTTTTTTTTTAATAAAGGTCTTTTTGTGCTGCAGTCAGGAGTCAGGAGTAGTGTGAGATCATAATTCCCATGTATATCACAATGACACCCTATAATTTTTGTGCTTCTTACAAAGCTCTATAGTAAATATTTTTGTATGCTGACACAGTCCGTCAGCAGAGACTTAGCACTACATGAATACAATTTAGTTTACTCAGATTCTCTGAAAGAGAAGATATTAATTCACCAATGACTATCTGATCTTTATTCTCATCTTAAACCTGTATGCTTTGTTTCCATTTTTCTTCTTTTCTCTTTCCAGAGATCAGTTGGAAATAGCTGTTTATATCTGTCTTAGAATTTGTTCTAAATCCACCACAGTAATTTTATCTGTGATTCTATCCAAAGCCTGCTGAAGTAAATGAAAAACATTTTTACTGTTTTCTATACTTCTTTTGTAAATGTCAGAAGCTTTGGTGTTTTCCATAATATTATTCAAATTTCTTCATTCGGCGATATTTTGGTCTCATTCTTACTTTAGAAAAACAAACAGTGAGAGAGAAGTAGAGAAAGAGAGATTATTTGCAAGGAAGGACAAAGGTTTAAAGTTAGAAAGTATCTGTGGGAATATTTTTAATGTATGTAAATAACTGTAATTAAAAAAAAATCAATTTTTTATAACATCTTGAATAGCAGCTCTTATATATGGCGATATGCAACATTTTTACTTAGATATTTCATATTTCTTAGTGCTTTTTTTTCCTGAGTTTGTTTTGAACTCTGTCATTTCAAAATTAGTATATTTCTAAAGTTTATCTCCAAGTATTGTTTTTCATTTCCATTCTTTTCTGTGTTGTGTTCAGTTTCCCACAGCTAAAAACAATAGAGGCAGCTTGCTGTTCCGATTGTAACATTTTCCTTTGATTGACCTTTTCATTTTTTCACCCAGTTTGGGGAGAATTACAATGTAAAATCCTTCCTCCATCAAAGACTTTAAAATTTAGAGCAACGAAGCAAATCTACCAAACAACTATGCTTAATATTACTTGTTATTTTTATTTAAATTCCTTCTTCAATTATAAAGACTTTGACATTCAGGAAATAAAGGACCTGTTTTCCCTTTTTTAATGAGGCTTCAGATTGTTGAACACTTAGGTTTTGAGTGAGCCTGATAGATAAGAGCTCACATACAGAACCAAAGAGTTGCTCAGAGACAGAACAGGGATGAGAGAAGTGAGCCCAATACCGCCCAGGCGTGGCTGTCCCCAACCCATCACTGCCCATTTCCACATGCCCAGGTGGAACAGCAACCCAGTGGCAGCTGGGAACCCAGTGATGGTCTCAGAGGAGGAGACACCCTGACATCCTGTCCAACCCCCAGCAATTGGGTTTGATGACAAGTTAACTCCCAAGAACCTTTTGGGTGAGGAGGCTGCAGCCCATGGGGTTGGGACGCATTACAGGATGCAAGGGAAAAGCATTTTGGTGTGGCACTTTGGCCTCAAGGACTCGCATGCCATGGTGCATGCCATTGGAGAGACTCTGATTTGGAGGCAGCTACTTGGCCCACCGAGGGTCTGAGCCCAGCTGCTGGACCACACACCTGTACATAGGTATCTTTCCCACCAGAGGGCCTTGATCCTGGTCATCCAGAGGAAGGAGCAGGATGTTTGTGTGAGTGTTCAGTGTGTCTATGTTAATCTGTTTGACGGGCCATGCTTATGACTGCATGTGGTGCATTGATGTGCTCTGAGTGTGTATCCTGGCTTTGTCCTGGCTGGAGCACAGACTTCTGGTAGCCTTGCTGTCAGGCTAATTGATCCTAGCAGAACTAGCAATTACAAAATGACTTAGCCTGATAGGGATGCAAAATATCTGGAAGGAAGTCCAAGTATGTATGAGTTGCCTCAAACTGTCCATGCGCTTCAGTATCTGAGCTGCCTGGCACATTGCTCTCAGAATAGCTGCCAGTCTGAAACTCTCTGCCAGAGCTGAGTGAGATGGACATAGTGACTGAATAGGCCAGAAAGCTGATGTTCTTGTTAAAGTTAAGCTGCAGCTTAGTGAGACTAAGCGTTATTGGAGAGTAGATACTATAATCCCCTTCTATTTCTCAATCAATATCTTCCTGGAGGGTACAGAACAATTCAGAAATGCTGTGCACATGATAAATAAAACATAATTCACAATATTTTAGCCTTAAAATTTAATGGTAGATACAATATACTGAATACACAGGTTTAGATGTTCAAATGTTTCTTCTGGAAATAAATGCCCATGAATTTCTACAGGTGCCTCTAAGTAACTGGGAACTGAATCATCTGCAGTGGGAGAAGCCATTACGTATCAAGAGTTGATCATTAAGGTCATTCCTCTTAGAGTAATGGAAGAAAGCAACCTGTATCCCTTCTTGTTGATGGAGGTATTTAGCTTGCATACAGAAATCAATGCCTATCTCTAATAAATACAACCGCAATTCTGCATATTATTTTAGCATGTGTTTGACTGTAACCATTTGAATGCACACATTTTCTGCTGTAGGCTGCAGCTTTTGTAGAACTTTACAAGTAAATGTGCTGGCAAAATGCTCTTTGATTTGACTAACTTCTTCATGTTTGTGCGACAAGGAACATCCACAGTTGAAAGCACAGCACTCGTTTCTGTTTTGTAGGCATGCAGATGTAAGAACAAGCGCACACTAAGAGAGAACTTATGTGTGAGATTGTATGTGACACAGAAAGTCAGGAGCCATTTATTGCTTAACAAAGAGCATGGTAACATCTCACTAACCAGAGCTAGAACAACACCAGAGGAAAGAAACAAGACACCTTCATTTGGTGGTGTTTTTTTTTCCCCTGTAATACTGTTCTATATCATTTATATATATGGAGAATGTAATTACCATGTAAACTGGTAATATTTCAGATAAGCTAGATGCTAGCAGTTTTCCCAGGGAGCGCCCCACAGACATCCTGCAGTGCAACCTGTTGGATTACAATTTCTTTCCAGAGAATACAGAAAATGAATGTGACAATCCTAGACAGAGCTGGGTCATAAGAAAAATGAATCTGACAATCCTAGACAGAGCTGGGTCAGACCTTTTTGGTTGGTATTGCTTACAGGTATTTCCTCCCCAGCATTGTTCAACCTACTTTCCCTCCCTTAGATTATATAAAAATTTCTGACAAAATACAGATACTAATGTGAAAGCCCGGAGGGCAGACTATGTATCTCCTGCTACTTACAAGCAGGGCATGAGCCTTCTGGTGTCTCCGTATGTTTGTATCCAGCACTTTCAGCATACTGATTGCCAGCAGCAGACAGTCCATTTCTGTTAGGGTACAGATACTATAAGGCTGGGAGGAACTGCCACTGTTAGATTAGATAACACTGTTTTATGTTCTTCCCTTTTAGATACAGGCAGTGGTGTCCATCTTGGGAGATACAGTTTATTTCTGTTTCTACTGAACCGCCTTCTTTGGGTTAACATAAAATGGTATTAAATCTGTATGTAAATTTTTCAAAACATGATGAATTAATGCTTTTCTGTCTATCGACCTCTGTTTTTGAGAACAGATTTTATACTACCTTTCCATTGTACATTAATTTCCAGATATAAAAACAAGGCATGCATTTACTGAGAAACATCTGTTTAGTACTGCTGTTTACTTTTCCTCTGGCCCAACGAAATGTGAGCTGAGAGAATTACTGCAGGCAAAAGAAAAGGGAGAAGACTGGAGCTGGGCAGAAGTGGTTTTGTTGTGGTTGTTGGTCAGAAAAAACAAATTTTGTATTTTTAACAATTTTTCTAACACTCTGTTTTGCAGAATTGGGGAAAAAATGAACTGGAAGAAATACTTCCGGCGTTCCATCAGCTGAGTACAGAAACAAGTGTGGACTGATTTGGCAAAGTCCTCTCGAACAGAATCAGGCAGTGTGCCTAGCTCTTCCGACCACAGCTAAAAACATTTTCCTGCAGCTCATAGCCTTCCATGTGTCAGACCTACCATCTTCCTATAAAGGGATTTCATTCCTTCATTCTGTAATGTTACAGATGTTTGCCATGTCTTTTAGTTGCTTCTTCTTGAAATCAGAGATTTGCTCAAGAATCCTTCAGATCTTTTCCGTAATCAGATCCTCATCACTTTGGTGAAAGCAGCCTCACTCACTCATGCCCTCTGGAAGCCTCTGCCCTTCTGCAGCTGCTTCAGGACCCTGAGACTGCTTCAGATGAGATCCTGGTGTTTCCATTTTAATTTTGTCACTGATTATCACTGTTCAGCCTCAGCCCTCAAGACCTGCTGAGGTCTTGCATAATTTATGTCAGATATTATTTCCATCTTCTTTCAAGATCACAGTAAGATTTGCTATGTTTATTAGATATAGGTTAAAACAGAGAGAACTGCATTAGCAAAATATCTGGAGAACTGTTCTTTACATTCAAAATGTGAGAAAAATGAAGATTGAAAATATACTGTGGTTTGTGATTGATTTCATCTTCAAGAGCTGATTTTACAGTTTGTAAGGCCAATAAGAGAAACATTATTTGAATCTGTGTCAATAAAGTTTAAATGAAAGATTCAATAGTGATCTTTAACAAAACATACGAAATTTGTCAAAAAGGCAGTTGTCAGAAGCATTATATTATTTCTTATATCTACAAAGTCTGAAATTTAGAAGAAAAATGTAAGAAAAGTAGAGCCAATGAGTAGAGAGAATTCAGAATCCACGGAGGCAAGAACAATATAAAGGAACACATTCATTCACATTCAAAGGAACACAACAACTGGTAGTCAGGACAAGGTCTTGAATTATGAAAAATGTAGATAAGTGTTTGTGGAGTATTTATGGGAATTGAGAATTAATGGAGATATCTTAGTTTTAGCAGGGATAGAATTGTTTTCTTCAGAGTGTCTGGTGTGATGCTATGTTTTTGCTTCTAGGAGAAAAACAGTGTTGATAACACACCAGTGTTTCTAGTTGCTGCTAAGCAGTGTTGCACAGAGCCAAGGTTATTCTCAGCAAAGGACCTGAGGAGCTGGGAAGGGACAGAATCAGGATAATTGACTTAAATTGGCCAAAGGGATATTTCATACAATAAGACATCATGTGGGAGGAGTTCAGGAGTACTGGGAGTTCATCTCACTCTCTTCTGGTGCTCAGGAGTGCGCGGGGCATTGGTGGGGGGTTGGTGAGCAATTGCTTGTGCATCACTTGCTACATACACTTCTGTATATATAGTTATAGTTTTAACTATTATCTTTTTCCTTTTCTCTCTCTTAGTAAATAGTTCTGCCTCAACCTTCTACTTTTTTGTTTTGTTTTGCTTTGTTTTGTTTTGTTTTGTTTTCTCCCCCATCCCACTGAGAAGGGGAGGAGTGAGTGAACACTGCTGGATTAAACCACAACAGGAGGAAATAGCTTTCAACAAGAAGAGCTGATGGGGTCTTCAGCAAAAACATTCTGTCATAAAAGCTCTTCTGATATCTAGGCTGAGGCTTATCAACAAATTCATCCACTCTTTGATTTTGTGCTTAGTTGTTGCAGCATGTGGGGGATGGGATGGACAGTGGATGGAAGGAGGCATAGAAAAAAGCTTAAAAGGTGCAAGCATAAGCAGAAGTTTTTAAAAGGTTTGACTCAGTTTTTAATGAAGTACCAGCAGATTTTCAGTATTTCACATCTACAGAGTTTTACTTTAGTGCATCTGCATTTAGTTCCTTTCACTATGTCTTGGGGATTACAATTACCAGTTGGTCATAGATGGTGTTCTGAGAGTAACTATATTGCTTGCTTTCATTTTTTTCCCTTTCATGCAGCGTTCCTATCTCTGAGTTTAGTATGAAATATAAACAACAGGAGATTGGTACTATAGTGAGTACACATTTCAAATATGATCACTTTCCAAAGTGAACATAATGTTAATTGACTTAGTTTAAGGATAGTAAGTCATTAGGAGCCAAAACAGATAAACATTAAAGCTTTTGAGAAGGGATTCTATTAATGAAATATGTGGACTAAAGAGAGGACAAAAGTGCTACTGACTCCTCAAATTAGGGGGGAGAAGCTACAATGAGATACTTGTAGAAAGAGAGGGTGGAATGTCATCTGAAAATCCTTACGAGCAGATGCACTGCAAATAACAGAGAAAATAAGAAAAAGTAAATGCATGAGGATATATAAAGTCTCCTACATAGAGTGAATGGCCAGGAGGGTTGCTCTCAGACAAGCAAGAATATTGAAACCCCCAGGGAAAGATCACAGTATTTCCTCTGGCTTTGCTTTCTTTGGAATGCAAAATCCAGTGTCTTGCCCTTGCTACTGAATTTCTTCCCTGAGTGAACCAGATGCCATCCCAATGAGTGTGCTGCTATTAGGATGAACCATCTGGAAGAGGAACCTCTTGTATTATCTCACCCTCCTATGCTTCCTCCTGTAAAACACTTCTTTTTATTCCTCTAAAAAGCTAGCTAGTTGCATACAATTTCAAAGATGATGTGGGTTTTTTGTTTTGTTTTGTTTTGTTTTTCCTGAGAGAAAGATTTCTCAGCTTTTTATCAGCTTTTTACCACTTACTCTTTTTTGCTTATTGAAATTTATTATTATTATTATGGTTTTTATTTTATGTTTTTATTTTATTTCATTATTATTATAGCTGCTGCTTCTACAACTACTACTACTTTTATCACAACAAAACAGTAGTGGATTGTGTTGTCAACTGAGCAAAATAATATTTACCAAACTCTGGAAGTCTTTTTTGGACAGTATGTGGTAGACTCTAGAGCCCTTTTTATGCTCTTACATTTCCTTTCATCTTAGAGCCAGCTTAGCACTTATCTTCAGGATGCCTTCAGAAAATGCAGGTCTGGGATGCCTGTTGGCCTCCACGAACAGTTCACATCTCTGGCTAAGCACTAACATAGCTGTGAGCTTTTCATAACCCCTGTTCTTCCCTGTGGTCCAAACAGTGTTTTTCTTGAGTATTAAATAATGAAATCACAACACACATTTAAATTCTGCTCCCACCCTCTGCTGCAGTGCAGAGCAAAGCCTTCCCGACAGCAAGGCTAAAGAGCAGCAGGATTTCCAGGAGATGGGATGGACAGACCTTGGACAGCCGACCCATGGGCAGTCAGGAGCCTGCAGTGGATGTGGGGCTGGATGCTGAGGGAAATCTCAGCGCTCAGTGCTCAGCAGGGCTTTGGGGAGACATCATCAGGGAGTCAAAGTGCAGTGCTGAAGTGAGCAGGCAGAGTGCAGCAGCATACCTTGTCTATCTGAAGGATCTTTCATGAATGCATAAGCATGCACAGCTCGCTCTTATTTTCCCGTCACTACTTAAGTGAGATCTTTTCTCCTGCGTGTGCCTATTCTGGTGCTGATTCCTGGTTAAACAGATTTGACCCAGCAAACAGATACCATTGCAGTTCTTCATTTTTAATGTATGTATATACGTACTGTTCTACATACTGCAATCTCTGTATTCTGATTGATTTTTCACTGACACAGGGCAAAGCAGAAGTTCTTTAATCCATTTGCCTATGGGCAGGGAGTACAGATACCCGTAATTCTATGAAGAAAATGGAACAACTTACATGAAGAATACTAAAAATGATGCAAATTCTTAGTAGAAGTCTTGAGGAGAAACAGTAGAGGAAAATAATACCTGTACACAGAAACAAAGCTTAGAATTGGAAGGACCCCTTAAAGGCCATCTGATCTAACCCCCTGCAGTAAATAGGGATACCCACAGCTTGAGCAGGAGCTCAGAGCCCCAGCCAACCTGACCTTGGGTGTCCGCAGGGAAGGGGCATCACCGGCACTCTGGGCAAGGTATAGTGGACCAGGTCCCACTGGACCCAAATCATGGAGTCATAGAATCATAGAATTGCTCAGGTTAGAAAAGATCTGAAAGATCATCAAGTCCAACTGCAACCAAACCATACTACCCTAATTCTAACAACCCTCCGCCAATCATGTCCCTGGATCCAAATAGATTTTAAACACATTCAGTGGTGGTGACTCAACCACATCCCTGGGAAGCCTATTTCAGTGCTTAACAACCATTTCTGTAAAGTTTTTCCTGATATCCAACCTAAGCCTCCCCTGGCACAAGTTAAGGCTATTTCCCCTCGTCCTGTCACCAGTGAGATGAGACCAAACCCACTCTCACTGCAACCACCTTTGAGGTATTTGAAGAGAGCAGCAAGGTCTCCCCTCAGCCTCTTCTTCCCCAGTCTAAACAGCCCCAGTTCCTTCAGTTGCTGCCTCGTAGGGCATATTGTCCAAGCCCTTCACCAGCCTTGTTGCCCTTCTTTGGACCTGCTCCAGCACCTCAATGTCCTTTCTGTACTGAGGTGCCCAAAATTGAACACAGTACTCAAGGTGGGGCCTCAGCAGTGCTGAGTACAGGGCAGGATTACTTCCCTAGTTCTGCTCACCACACCATTCCTGATACAAGCCAGGATGCCATTGGCTTTCTTGGCCACCTGGGCACACTGACAGCATATGATCCCCGTGGCTGTAGGTCCCATACTCAAACGCTGTTCCAAGCACCCTGTTGGTACCATTACACAGATTGCCAGCTGTCCTATGCTCTTTGCAGCTCTTGCTGCATAGTGACATGCAGGGCAGTGGGCAGACAGAAGATGCTTCCTTGCCAGGTGGCCACAGCAACGCTGCCGTGTTCAGGAGCCCTGAGCTGCTCCCCTCCCGAGGAGAGGAGCGGGGGGAACTGCCCTTTCCCTGAGGGCGGTCGGTGCACACTGTACCTGGCTCCTCTCCGTGCTCTGCCTCTGCATGCACTGCTCGTACTCGCTCCGGATTTCAGCTTCCACCTCCTTGCGCTTGGAGGCCATCAGCAGCTGGAGCCGTCTTGCCTCAGACTGGGCGTGCTTCAAGCGTGTTGCCTGCAGGCCAGGGAAACACAACCATTGGCAGCGTAGGTCTCCTGGGGCTTGGGCTTGTCTAAATACTATACTACAGAAAATAAACTCCAAATTCCTTGCTAAGTTCTACAGGTGGTGGACTCCCTTCTGCAGCATGTGGATAGGGTGAATTTAAGTCAGTTTTCCTGAAAGAGACTGATGCTTGCTTGTCCTTTTTTGATAGTAACACTTGCTGGTCTCAGAGTGATTGTAGGTTTTTGAACAGGAGGGAGAAATTCCTGCTATTTTCTTTATATTCTCTGATCCATACTGTTGGCATGCAACGAGAGTCAAAATAAGACCAGATTTGTTCACATCATTCATCTGTTGATCCAACAAGCTTTTGAGAAATATCTCCACAATGATTAAAGATAAAAGCAGAGGAGAAGAAAGGGGAGGGACCTATGTCTGAGTGGAGGAAAGAGTCAGGGGGTATTAAGCAGAGAGCCTGCCTTTTTTTACTCATTTAATTGTAATGGTAGAGTCCAATTCTTTGGAGTTTACAGGGAGTGGTGTATTGGGGCTGGTGTAAACAACAGCTGAACTACAAGACAGAAACCTGGAATGACAATATATGCCACTTATTCTTTTTAGACAAAAAGCAGCTTGAGGCTTGGTTCCAGGAATGCTAGGCATTGCACATATATCTCTTAAAATAATATAATAAGAACGACTGCAGGGAAATAATCTAGAGTAACTATGACCTGTTGATGTCCTAATTTTTCCATCAGGTAAACTTGCTCTATTCTGCAGCATTGCACTGGTGCTAACTCAGTCAGTACCTGGATTAAACTGTATTTCGTAAGAAATGAAGCATCAGTGAAGCTGGATACCCTATCACTGCTTATTATCAGAAGTAGAAGCACCCTTTTAAATTTTACATACTAGCTATCACTGACTAAAATTGTAAATCCAAATTGCTCTGAGCTTTTAATATTGAATCAACATTGCTTAGCAACTAGAATTTTTTCTTTAGACAAAGAGAACACGATTAGAGAAATATGTAAATCACATCAAGATAATTCAGTAACGAGAGAGAATTTATTATTGGAGCAAACATGTGGAGATTCCTTTGAGGAGGAGAAGTGTAATTAGCTAAGAGTAAAGATATGTCAGCAAGGACTGAAAAATGCAGTAAACAAGCAAATTCACCAAGCAAGAAACATGTGAGGACATGGACAAGGGCATGCAGGAGTTAAAGTGTAGCTGCAAATAACATCAAGGTAAATTAAATGTAGGTGAACTGGCTTTGGAAACAGAAAGAGCTGAAGCAAAAAGCTATTGTTAGAGCACATGCTGGGGACCATTCACCTGAGACAGCCAAATGCAGATTGAAGTCAGCAGGCAGCAGAGGGATGTATGCTGGATGAGGATGAGTGCGCCAGAAAACAAATTGGAGAGGAGAGAGGAGACTGATCAGGAAAGAGGAAAGGAAAGGCAATAAAGAGAGAGGTCTGTGGTAAAAAAAAAAAAAAAAAAAAAAAGCTTTTCTTTGGAGTAGGTGTTTACACAGTGTTCTTGACAATTGAACCACATGAAGGCCAGCCTGAAAGCTTATTTAGCATAAGTAGCGCCAACACGCTGACGTGAAGCTAAATGACATGTTCTAATGAACAATATTCACAATTTTTGGCAGGGGTGAATCATGAACGCACACTTTGGCCGAGACCAATCCATTTATTTCAGATTAGATTTCTTGTTGGTGTGGATTACTTGCACTTGTTTTGTTTTACTGCATGCAAACTGCAGAGCAGAATGTCATTTCCTATGTGAAGAGGAGAAAAAAATGTAGAAGTCAGCTCTGTTAAAGATTCAAGAGAGTACATTTTGTCTTTGTATCAAGGAGCATATTAGTTCCCAAATAATTGGTAGATGAATCAAATAGTCAGTACATCTGTCTTCATCTTTCCATCTGACCTACCTTTAGCCTTCTAATTTGGTTGCTGAGCTTGTACCAACTCTTAATCATCTCAGTATGATCTGCAAACTCTCCAAGCGCTTGCTAGGAAGTCACTACCTGCAAGTTATAACCACTATCTTCATTTCAGGGTGACGCTTCTACTTATTTTTCCTTTCTGTTGCTGTTGTCCCCTGAAAGGAAATCTTAGAAGCACAGTGTTCGACTCACTGGCTAGGACTATTGGGTTTCTTTGTCAGGATTTTGGCAAGTCCATAACTGCCAAGTGTGATACAGAAAATTGCCCCCTTATCATACGATAGCACTCAGAGACAAGGTAGGGGATGAACATATTGTACTGCAGGATGTTTAAGGGAGTCCTAAACTTTTTAAATCCCACATCACAGAATCATAGAATCCTTAGAGTTGGGAGGGACCATCAAAGGTCATCTAGTCCAACTCCCCTGCAATGAGCAGGGACAACTGCAGCTAGATCAGAACCTGCTCCAACGTGACTTCAAATGTCTCCAGGGACAAGGCATCCACAACATCTCTGGGCAACTTATTTCAGTGCTTCGCTTTATTGAAAAAACTTCCACCTTATATCCAACCTAAATTCTCCCTCCTTTAGTTTGAAATCATTTCCCCTTGTCCTGCCCCAGCAGACCCTGCTAAAGAGCCTGTCCTCTTCCTTCTTACAGGCTACTATCAGATCTCTCCAGAGCCTTCTCTTCTCCACAGTGAACAGCCCCAGCACTCTCAGACTTTCTCTGGACCATGCCTCTCCTGTACTGATGATTCCACATCTGGATGCAGTTCTCCAGGTGAGGCCTCACCAGTGCAGAGCAGAGGGGAGGGATCACCTTCCTTACTCTGCTGGCCACACTTCATAGAATCATAGAATCATAGAATAGTCTGGGTTGAAAAGGACCAAAATGATCATCTAGTTTCAACCCCCCTGCTATGTGCAGGGTTGCCAACCACGAGACCAGGCTGCCCAGATCCACATCCCGGCTTTTTGGGCTGTAAAGGCACATTGCTGGCTCATTTCCAGCTTGCCATCTACTAGTATCCCTAGATCCTTTTTGGCAGGGCTATGTTCTATTCTTTTATCCCCCAGGTTGTGTTCATAATGGGAGCTGCTGGAATCCAGAGGAAGAACTTGCACTTGGCTTTGTTGAACCTCATGAGGTTCACATGGGTCCACTGCTCAAGCCTGTTTAGTTTTCTCTGGATGGTATCCTGTCTGTCAGATGTGTTGACTCAATCCCATTGCTGATGTCACATGTAGCACCACATGCAAAGCATGACTTTTTCTGTTGCTTTCTCCTTTCTCCCTCTAGCTTTTTTTTCTTTTTAATCCAACATTTTCCTTCTTCACTGTTACTGTATACTCTAGTTATGCAATTTGATAATTTCCTAGTATTTCTGCCTATATTGCACCTATAGATGGACTGAGAGTTGTGAGGAGGAGATATTTTTTACTCTTCTGAATGGTAATAGTGCTACTGAAGCAGCAGTGCATTTGTGCAGCTTGGTACAGACCTGTGGTCTAACTTTGACAAAGTCTGAGTGAGTAGTGTATTAAGAGTTTGGAAATAACAGTAACCCCAGTTGCCGGATGTGTCTAGCTTAGTTGCATACACTATTGTTAGTGCTCTTTAATTCCTGCAAATGATTATTTTCTTCTTTTGTATTTCATTTTGAAAGAAATGCTTTCACTTAAAAAAAAAAAAGTTCTCTTTTCTAGAATCAATAAATTTTTACTAAGAAGACTAATGGACAGTTCTTCAGAGACAGCCAAGGACCTAAATAATGAGTGTCTTTAATGAAGCATGTTTTTCTGTAAGTGCCCATGCCCATCTGCACCGAGAGTGACCATCAGCCAGAGGGAAGGTGGGCAGGGCCAGGCCCTGGTGCTGAGCAGCTCCAAAGCTGACAGCCAAGGGGTCCCACACACACAGCCCCAGAGCTCACTGGCTAGGACACTGCAGTCTCTTCCTTCCCCGGTGCCAGTGCCTGCTCACACAGATGCATAGCACCATGCACACAGCCCTAGCCAGGTGTGGGACCCTCAGCCTTCACCTTGGTACGAGAGTCATGCTAAGAAGGTGGCATCACACCCACTTCCCTCTGTGTTATGTTGAAAGAGCTCTGTGCATTTGCAGCATGGCTGCAGGGGGCAAGCCGACTGCCCCATGCCGCAAGGGCAAGCAACTGCTTTGCTCTGTGAGGCAACACCAAACCCTTCTCAAACTTCAGATGTTCTGTGATGAGGCTGTTTTATTCCACAACCATCTACAAGGGATACACATGACATATGGGCACTGCAAGGTCTCCCAACAGGAGACACCTTCAATGTACATTCTCTCACACTGTCTTTCACCATTTTTCAGAGGTGGAGAGAGTTTTGTGATATATGTATACATATATACCCTGTTAGATTAAAGCTCAGGTGTAACCAAACAACATTTAACCAGTTTATTACAAATACAAGCCAGTTAGGCTTTGAGGGGGGTGGGTGGGGTACAGAGAAGGAAGAGATAGTAAAAGATAGGAAATAAAAGCATGGATTTGTTGTAGAAAAGCAGAGGTAGTCAGCACCGTGAATTCACAATGTCCTATGAATATTCAGATTAGAGGCAAGAGAAGATCTTCTGAGAGTAAGAGGGCAAAAAGAGAGAAGAGAGTTCCTTGGTTTTATGAGTCCTTTTAAACTGTCTCTTTTTGTGGTTTCCCACCATAAGACACGTGTGGCATTTCTGCTCACGTGTACCTACCTTTGAGTGGTAGAGGCCTCTCTGCACCCCAACACCTGAAAGCGACAAGGAATTTAACGTGAGCCACTTAACTGCAAGACATTTATCTTTATTGACCCTGGCAACCATGTGTAGCCAGAAATGAGGTCTGTCCAGAAGGAACGTCTGCAAAAGCTCAGACAGACTTTGAGACAAAGGAGTCTTTGCATGGTATCTCACACATGCACACTATCAGCTTCATGAGACATGACTCTCTGTTTCCCAAATGCTCTGATCAACACCACGCCAAGTCCCATTGTCCTGAGGACTGTAAGCACAGCTCCAGAAGAAGAGGTACGCTAAAGCCGGCCATGATAAGACACTCTTATAAGTGAATGGACAGTTGAGGCAGTTTCTACAGCAAAGAGCAAAGGTCCCATCACCCCCAAGCTCCAACACAAAACCAACAAGGACCCTAAGAAGCTCCTCTCAAAAAAGGTAGCAATGAGCCCTTGTGAAAGCAAAGTGCAGTGAAGTGGAGGTGGCAGTAGACAGGACAGGATACAAGAGCAGCCTGTTCTGCAATAACTCAGTGCAAGACTCACTCATAGGATGGAAGAAAAGATGCTCTGACATGGGAATTTTACTCCACTGTGCCCTGTGGTATCTGGACTACATACTGTAGAAAACAAAGTCCAGACATTTCAGTAAGTCTGAGAGTAGCTGAATTCTGGACTGCTTTGCTTCAGCAGCAGTATTTAATTAACCTTCCTGGTGCTATTCTTTTCTGATCTCTCATTATAGGGATGGTTGTGCAGATTGTTAACATTCTGCCTTTGCAAGTAAAAAACATAACGTGAACTCCCCGGGCATAGTAATAGGGACAGCATGCTAATGTTAATTATTGCTAAGGCATTTAGGTAGCATTTAATGACAACATTCTCTTTATGTGCTCACTTCCCAGCAATACTGCATTACAGATCTTTGCTAATATTAAGACAAATTTGTTTTTCATATGGTGTCTTAACATGAAGGGGTCACATTTGGTTATTCCAGCTTGAAATGAACAGTCAAACTGTCACATAATTTACTCAGTAAATTTTTCAACATTTTTGAGTTACACTGTCTGAATAATTACATTCATTTGGCCAGCTTTACACAGAGCAGGAAACATACTAGGGAAATGGAAGCTGCTGCTCAAATTATAATGCAGAAGATGTGTACTTTAAATCATAGAATCAGAATGGTTTGGGTTGGAAGGGACCCTCAAGATCATGTAGTTCCAACCCCCCTGTTATAGACAAGGACACCTCCCTCTAGACCAAGTTGCTCAAATCCCCATCCAGCCTGGCCTTGAATGATACCAGGGATGGGGGCATCCTAATTTAAGAAAGATAATGAATTTATTTTGTAAATAGCAGTCTAACTAAAGTCTGTATACATCACTGTGCTAAACTCTTAAGAGTGGCTTCCTCATCTCCTAAGCGGGGAAAAAAAAAAAAAAAAAAAAAAAAAGTTTAATGTGTTATTGTATGTGTTAAATTCTTTCTTTAGAGCTGAAAACATTAATTTCTGTATCTACCAGTTTCATTTAAAAGGAAATAATTATTGAAGGAATAATTGCTTTAAACTAAAAGTTACTAGATTTAGATTAGATGTAAGAAAGTCTTTACAATGACAGTGGCTAGATAATGGAACAGGCTGCCCAGTGATGTTTTCCTGCATGGTGTTGAAGGTCAAGTTGGATGAAACTTTAAGCAATATGACCTAATAGAAGCTGTCTCTGCCCGTGGCAGAGGGATTGGAACTAGATGATCCGCACAGGTCCCTTTCCATGCAAACCACTCTATGACTCTATGATTCTGAATTTTTATCACTAGGAAGCTGACTTTGACATTTATGGCATAATAAAGCTGTGGAACAGTAGCCCACGGCTGTTAGCAATTAGAATGTGAACCAGGCCATATCAGGTGACCAGACATTATAGTGAAACTATACATAATTAAGAGAAACTATATATTATTCCTCCTCAAAACACCAAAGTTTAGTTTCTTATGAGTTTGTCCTGCTTTGTAGAGATTCCTTTCCTGATTTAAGCTGATTCTAGTTTTTAGCTCAATCTTCTCTGATCCGATCTTTCACTGGAGATAACCATCATTAGCCATCAACATTGTCTAATCATGACTGGAAATGATCTTCCCTGAGCAGGCATTTCAGGCATGAAGGATAAAAACCTTAAAGGGTCCCCAGGACCTCTACTGCAGACTATCTGGCCTACACATGACTCTTCTTGTTTGTTTGTTTGTTTTGAGGTTTGTCTCTGAACTAGAGGAAACTAAACAAAATACCCTTACTCTAGAGGAGTTTCCATATGAGTTCATTGTTCTGGAACAACAAACTAGTTGCAAATCACTCATCTGAAGAAAGTTGTTACCTAACAAGTCTGATGGCATTGAACATTTTATTGAACAGCATACTGTACTGGGCCTGGATCGTCCCAGATCCTGAAAGGGCAAGTAACATTTCCGAAACAAATTGCATTTTATTCACTTTGGTGCTTGTGGTGATCAGATGCCACCTCATACAGTAAAAGTGCGTGGTTTTCTCTCAACTACCAGAGGACCGTAGTGTTAAGAAATACACTAAAAAAAGTATACATTTGTGTTCAAAATTATTGTGTTATATAACTTAATAACCTCCTCTCTGTCCAGTTTCCCATATCTTCCTTAATGGTTCTATTATCATTCCTTTCCTTAGATAAATTAATGTAACCATCCAACCCAATATTCCTTCACAATTTATTACTCAATAACTCATCTGCCTTTCCTTTTCTTAGGACTTGGAAGGATATTAAATTGCTAATTACCTTCTATTGTAGTATTGGAAAATATTTTTACACAAGTATCAATCTTTTCATGAGAAGGGAGGTAGGTAATGGTACAATAATCTCGCCTTATATTTTGATATGAAATCAGAATGATACCTATTTACTGCCTTCAAACATCCTATTTGCTCTGAGAGCACTTCATATTGTTTCTTTATTGAACAGCCTCTATGCTTACTGAGATCGTGGCCCCCAAATCATTGAAGGTTTATGTTCCCAGCTGCTTGCATAAATAACAAGGAATGTCCTCTAACAGTTCTGTCGGTACAAAGTTAACTTTCACAGTTCAACTGAGAGGGCTTGAACTGTGGGAAGGTTCTATGCTTCCAATATTTCTCCATTTGAAAATATTTTGAGGACTTTTTCTTAGCACTGGCAAGGGAATAGCACTTTGTAAGGCTGAGTGATAAGTGTATGCCGTGTAGGAAATGTGTTGCACGTCTTTGCATCTCCCAAAATACTTCAAATAATAGGGGTTCATACCCTTCTCTGATGAAGCCATGACCAAAGTGAAAGCTGCTTGGTTCCAGCTTTGTCATAGTAGTTCTTCTGTAGTATCAGTCTCCATGGGTATCAATCAAGTTTTCAGGCCTAGAGTTATTGAAATGCAAATACCTGTTGAAATGCAAATAAGTAGCCTCTCAAAGTCTGAGCAACCCTTGCATGACTATTAAGAATTTCTATCTTCTTTTGTAATTGCATGTTGGATATTTGCATTTTCCTCACCTTTCCTAAGCATCAGAGAAACCTCATTTTAATTTTGAATAGAAACTATCAAATATGCTTTATCTAGCAAACTAAGTGGGATTTAAACATATTTGCACACACTATAAAACGCTAGTTGGCATAGCAGAGTTATCTTCTTTAATTGGGGACCTTCTAAAAGGAACTCTATAAATCATGGTCTTGCCTCATTTGATGTGCCACACGGTTACTTAACAAGGCCTTGGGCCTAATAGCTCAGGAGGCTGGGCCATCTTTCACAAATGCCTGTAGCATTTTCATTGCCCCAATTATTAGATGGTGGTCTTTATGCTTCCATAATTTATAAGCTGCTTAATTGGTTTTGTGTTGAAGTAAGTGCTCATTAGGGATCTCTACATGCTGTCTAAAGATTAACTATCACTAGTACTGGATAGCTATGATTCAGTAAATGCCCTAGGAAGTGACTAGGCTTGAACTTTTAATTTATCAAGGAGAATAATATAATACGGAGAGTAACTAAAATATTGCATGTCTTCATTTGATTTAATCTGTACAGGTCTATCAGGTGGTTTGGTCACACACAAGTAAGTATTTCTAAGACAAATTCCAGTCATGAAAACAATGTACTGTGTTTTGTTAGGGGTTTATTTGTGCTGAGGAACTTTCATCATTTCTACTCCTATCTCTGAATATGATCAGAGTTTAAATCAGTTCTTATCATTGGCATACCAAAAACTAACACCACATTCAAATGAGCAGGCAGGCCACCAAATGAACTTCATGAATAGTGACTGTAACCTCATATTGGATCTCATGCTGTAACGCAGGTGAACTCTGAAGAATCTCAGCAAAGACAGAAGCAGATGCATATTATGAACACGTGTTTCTGATTTTATGGATGTTTTTGTGGCCCAGCTTCTCTTAGACTTTTGCCTTTGTAAAGCTTAAGATAATGTTCCACTTATCTGAAGTTTTTGAAAGTTTCTTTTTTTCTCACTTGCTGGTGTGTCAAGAGACCTGTGAAAAATGTATCCTACCATAAAACAATTCCAGGCTTAATCCCTCTAACTCTGTTTACAAGTGAAGCATGGGTCTTCTCTGCATAGAGCAAGATCTAGAACATGCTTTGATGTTGGACAATGGATCAGTCCTAAATCTAAGTCCTGGCTGTGAATAACCTGAGCAACACAGACTATATTTATAAATAGTTCATTGACATCAATGGCAGCTTTTGCTACTAAGGGCAAATGTCTTTGTTAGCTTTTGTGTAAGGTTTCAGGCAAAAGCATTCTCTGAAAGTTAGAGGTATTAGAGGTACTTTATGAAGATGCAGTTGGATTGGCAGTCAGAAAACCATCACAGTTCCAGTCATGGATCAGCAGATCTTTCTGTGTTTGAAATTGCATTAGACAGCCCTGCTTGTCACAAAATAATACATTTTAGATTAAGTGTTGAAATTTACTTGAGAAGTTTGTCCTTAGAAATGGAGGACCATGATGAAGTTGTGACTTTTCACTTGTGGTCACCAACATTGTAAGAGACAAATTGTATCAGCTCATGGGTCCACAGAACTCAATGGGATTTACTCCAGAGTGCAGAATTATAGCTGGATCCCTATCAACAATTTACTAAAATTTTTGGGCAACTGGGGAGATTCCTGCTGATATTAAAAAATTAAGGTACACTTTAGGAAAAAAAGAGCCTTTTTTGTAAGATGAATTACATCACCACAAATCTCTCAGCCATCTGTCTGGAGTGACTGGGATTTCTGCAGTTCACAGTTCACTGGAAGGTATCATGAGGTCCTTTGCAGTCCTCTGGTCAATAGAATTAGATCAGTATGTCTCCATCCAATATTACCTGTGAAGAATGTGCAGTGTCTATTGTGTCTCAGATAAATACTTAATAGGAATCTTGTTATTTCTTCTATACTAACCACGAATAAGCAATTCAAGTGTGGGATTTATATTCCACTTTTCAAAATAGGTTGTATATACCAGCACTCACAATGGAACAAAATAATATTCATCTTGTGTTGGACCCAAAATGCCTATATTTTATTTAGAAATATTACTCTGCATATGAGAATGAAAAATACTGAGCAGTTATCTTGTTAATCAATTGGCATATTCACAAAACAAGACAAAAATCCCACATGCACACAAAAAAACCCAAACTAAAACCACAAAGCAAACTGTTCTGTAGTATTGCCTGCAGATTTTTTTAGTCATTCAGAAATACCAGACAATGGCTTCTGGAGAAAAATTCTTATCAATTTAACAAGTTATTGCATGTTATCACTGCCTGCGGATGACAACTTACTGTTAGCAAAATTTCAGTTCAGATTTCAGAGCTGCAAGAGTGATAGGTGTTAACAGTGTAATGCCTTCTGAAAGATAAAGCACCAAAATGAAATCTGATCAAGAAGCAGAATTTCCATTCTTCCAGAAATTTTGGTATTTCGGACTATTATTTTTTGTACCTGTGACACTGGAGTGACTGTTAGACTGCTTAAAGAGTGTAACTGATAATTCATATGAAGTACTGAAAAGTAGCACTGTGTCAGTTCAATACATGTTTGAGCCAATTAGAGCTCCTGTGAAATCTCATGATGCTCAAGAATTCTGGCTCTGGTTATATATATATGTATATGTATGTATGCATTTGTGAATTTGTCTTGCAAAGTAAAAAAAGCCTCCTGTTGTATCTTATCCGATATGAAATCAAGTGTCTAAAAGCTCCAGTAAGTCATGTTTAACACCATCTTAACACTAAACAAATGTCACTCCTATTTCATTTCTGAAGCAATTCCGTTCACTCTCAATGAATAATTAGTGAAGTAATGATTAGAGTAGCACAGCATCTTGAGTTCTATATTTAAATCTGAGGAGCAGAGAACTTGGCATAAATCAGTTGGAGATACTGTATGCTGCAGCTCAGATAAGTTAAACTCTTCCAGATCCCCTCATTCAACTTGACCACAAAGCTTTCATATGAAGGAAACACAATACACTGCAGTGTCCAAATCATATTACAGCAAAGTTTGCTGCAGACTGCAGTGGAGTACAGCATTGCCCTTTGTAGTTATGTGATTATGTGATGACCTCTCTTATTTTTTTCATTTTTAAAAAAAAAAAAAAAAGTCAGAGCACTTCAATCAGAATTCAAGCAACAGTTTTTGTAAATATTCCCACAGGAAAGGAAGGGAACCTGATGAAGACTACTGGAAATTAGAAGACACAAGACAATTTGAGTTGAAACAGAAAATGCACAACATGCCTAAACATTTTATATGAACTGTAATTTTGATATTTAGTGAATCTGGATGTGAATAACCAAGGAAGAAAGACATTTTCAAACATAGGTCAGTAGTAGTTCAGCATTTATTGAGAGTCTCAGAAGAGTATGTAAAGAGATCCTCTCATCTTCAAGAAAGACAGACTGAAGGAATGACCTTCCGAGATTCTGTAGAGGATAAGGGAAGATGATCTTTAAAATATTATTGCAAGTAGAAGCAGTGCTTTTAAAACATTTTTTAATGTTGATAGATTTAGGCATGGTAGATATTCATCATATAAAATTGCCTGATGTGTTTTAGTTTTGAATGCTCAGTGTTAGTAAACTTGTTTGCAGTAATGGAGAATAATTTTTTAACATTCTGATTGTGTTCCTTAATTGCAGCAAGGCAAAAGTGACATATGATAAGGCCTTTGTTACTGAAACTTGATCCATAAATAATTACTTGCCAAAACTTTCCTGGGTAATTCAATTGGAGGTGTTTGATTCAAAACTAAAGCCTCATTATCTAGGTAAAGGGCTATTTCCAGAAAATTAATTAGAAAATAATGCTTGTAATTGCAGTATTTGGGATTGAATAAAGGCAGCTGTGCACATTTGGCCATAACATCTTTGAAATAGGTGTTAATTTCCCATCATAAAGTGATCGCTCTGCACACAACAGAAATTTTTTTCTTTGTTTTTCTTAGAAAATTCTTTTCCTTATTTCTTTAGAAGAGTTCATGCAGTCCTGTTTGTCATTGTTGTCTGAAGCATACATTAAAAAGGTTTTTTGTTTGGTTGGTTGGTTGGTTGGTTTTGTTTTGTTTTGTTTTTTGGTAAGTATAGTTCATACAAGAGAAATGTGTGGGATTTTTGTTTTGTTTCTTGTTCATGGGCTGTGTCCCGTAATACTTGAGCCCGAAATCATCCATTTAGAAACCATAGGCACATATCATGAAGTGTATTTAAGTTTCATTAATGGCAGCTTTCTTGAGACAGTCGTATATGTTGGCCATTTTCTACTTAGAGGTTTACACATTGATCAGATAGTAGTTTCCAAGCGCATGGCTGCTGTATTGCCTCTTGCATGGGAATTTTTTTTCCCACTATCTTTTCCTGTTACTTTTTCAACTTCTCTGTCTATTTCCAAAATATAATATATCTTAAATTATGAAGAGATCAGAGGTGGCAAAGGCCTGTCCTTCAATATCTGCTTCTGTGGATATGAACAGAAGCAGAAAAAAATTGTTGTGCAATATAGGGATTTCCAACCTGTCCTTAGGTTTCATTGTGTTTTCATAGCATCATACCACAGACTTGGTATGTGTACAAATCTTGAATAAAGAAACAGAGCGATTGGTGCTAGCTAAAACTCTTCTGTCAGTTCTCATCATGCAGCAGTGAAAGATTTGCAAGCAGCTGCTGCTGAATAAAATACATCCCAGTTAATAATAATATATCAGTGAATAAAGAAATATAGTGAATAAAATGTGGCACCTAATAAAGTATAGTGAATGAAATATAAGTTCAATGGTCCTTTTCATTTTAGTGGAATCAAGAAATCAATTTTAACTTCTTTTGTGGTAGCCACTATTGAGTTTTGAATTTAGAACATTTGAAAATGATTGGAATGCCTTTTGCTTTTGATTATTTTTCAGGTTTATTTTTTCTCTACATGCTTAACTTTTGTATCTTCCTTTAAAAATTTCAAGCATTTTCAAATATTTATTATGAGAGACTTAACAGTATCATATATCCAAACTGCACTGATTGATCATTGTGTGATTTCAGTCACAATACCTCTCGCTCTCTCTCGCTCAGTGCTGGGCCACTTTCTTTGGAGTTGTGAAGATTGTCTCCACCTCAGGGTGACAAGTAGTGAAAGCTTCTGGCAGCCTTCTGGAGGGACAGGGCTGATCTGAACCCAGACATGCTGAGAGTAGTGACAGTTCTGATGTCAGTGCTAGTTTTATGTCTTTCTTTTACTGCAGAGAACTGCTAGTAATGCATTTTCCCTTTGTTGCCCAGCATTTTGAGAGGGAGTGATGCCTTCCAACCTGCAGAATCTCTGTGCTCTGGCAGTTCTCCTCAGCGTATCAAGCCCCAGTGCATCTCTGATTGTCTCCCCCCAAGCTTCAATTGGTGCATATTCCCTCATCTAAAAAGAGGGCTCAACATGCTCCACAAAAGAGAATGTAGAACAGTATCAATCCACATTTGAAGAATATACTAAATGATGAAATATTTCAAGAAAGAGACCTTAGATTGATTTGTGACCTTTTAAATAAGAAATCAATACTGTGCAATTAGTAGTATTTTAAAATGTCTATCACTAAAACAATCTGACAGTATAATGACTAGTAAATGCATTGTTTTCTTTCCCTTTCATCGAATTACTAGCACAGAAATTGGAGATTGAAAATCTGTGTTTGTAGAATAATTATTTTCTTTGTTACTTGACTAAGGCTTAAGGGACTAAAAACTTATAATAAAGATTGATAAAAGGAAATTGTGCATTTTTTGTTTCACGATTAGTTGACAGGTGAACTAAATACGCAGTTTTTGTTCAAACATACCAATTCTTACATCTGAAATTAATATTCACAGGTTAAAGCTCATGAAGTTTAACTCTTGCTTGAACTGAAAGCTAATTTTGTGAAAACTGTTATTTTACAAACAGCAAAAAGACAATTTGGGTAAAAGGTTTTTTGAGGCAAAAATTGCATTTCTTTGTGAAAATGCATTAATTCTTAAGTATATTTTCTCCTCTTGAATAGGAGACTACTTTCTATTTTTGCATGAATTATGATGTGCAGTTTTTTTCCTTTTCACCGTCTTTCTTTCTTGATCTTAATTACATCCTTTCTGATATATCACTAGCATTATGAAAATGCTAACAGCCCACAGATGAGTTTGACAGAATGTATACATGATTTTAGACCTACATTACACATTACATAGGAATCAGAACAGGCAGGCCCTTCTGGCAAAATTACAGCTGGTCAGGATATTACTCTTGAAATCTAGTCATGGGCAAGAAAATATATACACTTTTCATGTGAAGCCAAAAAATTATTTTCATTCCAATTCCAAGATTTAGTGGTATGACCAAAATAAAGTACGTGATTATAATTAACAGCCCTGTTACAAAGATATTGACAGCTGAAGTCTAAATTGTCTAGCTAATAGAAAACAATTATCAATACTGACACTGTGGTAAAAAATATCCTCTTTGAACATAGTCCTGATGATTTACTGTCCATTCAAATGCTCCCCAAGAGTCAGAGGTCCTTGCGTGCACTGTGAAGTGGGAGTTGTGCATCCCAAATTTCTCACGGAGATTTTATAACAGGAATTTCTTTTTCCTTAGTCTTGAATCTACTTGAATTTACACCTGGGTTAATTTTTACAGTTTCTTAATAAGCTTTTTATGTGTGAACACATTCAGACTAGGCTTTAGGTTTTTGATATTGCCTCCCACAGCATTCTACTGGAGAAGCTGTCAGCTCATGGTTTGGAAAAAAAACTGGCTGGAGGGCCAAGCCCATAGAGTGGTGGTGAATGGAGTTAAATCCAATTAGGGATCAGTCCCTAGAGGTCAATTGCATGAGGTTCAAGACCAAGTGCCACGTCCTGCACTTTGGTCAAAATAACCCCATGAAACTGTGTGTTTTTGGGGCAGAATGTTGTGAAAGGTGCAGAGCAGAAAAACATCTGAGTATGTTAGTCAACTGCCATTTGAAAATGAGCTAGCAGTGTGCCAAGGTTGCCAAGAAAGCTAACTGCATCCTAGTTTGTCTCAGAAATAGTGTTGCTATCAGGAGCAGGGAAACACCCTCTGTACTCAGCACTGGAAAGGCTGCACCTGGAGAGCTGTGTTCAGTTTCGTGCCCTTCACTACTAGAAAGTCGTTGAGGCCCAGAAGAATGTGCAGAGAAGGGCAATGAAGCTGCTGTGGGGTCTGGAGCGCACGGGCAGATGGTGAGGGAACTGGAAACATGAGAGATCTTATAGCTCTTCACAGCTCCCTGAAAGGAGGTTGCATTGAGGTGGCTATTGGTCTCTTCTCCCTGGTAAGAGAGAGAGGACAAGAGGGAATGGCCTTAAGTCATTCCAGGGGAGGTTCAGTTTGAATATTAGGAAAAAATTATTATCTGAAAGAGTGGTAATGCATTGAGGTGGATTGCTCAGAGAGGTGATTGAGTCACATCCCTGAAGGTATTCAAGAAACATAGATGTAGCACTGAGTGACATGGTTAGTGGGCATGGTGGTAATGGGTTGATAGTTGAACCAGATGCTAGCAGTCTTTTCTAACTTTAATGATACTATGATTTTATGAAATTCTTCTTAAATTTTCTTTTTTCTAAAATGTGTACTGCACAGTCCTTGAGTCCTTGTCCACACAGAACAACTACGTGTTATCACTGTAACCTAAAGTAAAACTAAAGCAAACCTAGAGCACAGATGCCTGACTGTTAGGCAGCTGCTGACACAGCTAAGTAATCTAAAATAGTTCAGGCTAACACAAGGCCAGAGATTCTCAAGACTTTGACCTGCCATGCCAGCACATGGCTTTGTCGTGCCAAAACTCATGTTTCCTGAGCAACAACAAGAGAAGCAGTGTTGTCTCCATTTTTGCATGCACAACTGAACAGAGACATGGAAATAATATAATGTGATCAGGAAGACACATCTTGCATGAGTCCTGGGTGAGTACCGAGGAGAACAAAATCTTGTGAGATATCTCTTAGCAGCTCATATGAATCTGCTTTTTTTACAACTGGAAGAAAACAGCACACTCCACATCCATAATAAATGTACTTTCACATTACATTACTTGTTTTTCTACTACCTGGTGTGAAGTTTAATGAAGTCACAAGAAAACACTACACAGTAACGCCTGTTCACTTCTGAATACAGTGGCAGCTCTGAAGACTAGGGGGAAACTACTGAGTGAGAGATATCTTTCAAGATGTGACAAATCTCTGAAATCAAATCTGCCTCCTGCATGATTAACCTGCCCAACTTCTGACAGACTTTCTCACTCTTAAGTAACTTATTTCAGTTGAGCTCTTTCTCACTCAGAAGTTATATCCTAGTTTTACTAAAAGTAAACTTATCATTCCTTCCATTTCAAGGAAGAGTTCCGTTGTCTTCACTGTAATGGTGGGAGCTTATATTTTCACCTCTATTTTCAGGATTTACCTGAGAATCTGTGGTTTTATTTGAATACTGATGAGAAATGAAATAGTTGCTGATATAGGGGCTTCCTAATGATAAAGAAAATTTAGCAGTGTGCTTACTTTTTTTTTTTTTTTTTTTTTTTTTTTTCTAGAGAGAAATTAGCAAGGTTACTGATTTTTTAAGCTTTGTCTGTACTGTGATGATGAACCGATTATTTGCTGTAATCACAGGCTCATAGAATAATTCAGTTTTTATCCTTCTCACAGGAGGCTGAGAGAAGACCCACACACCACAACTGCCCTTTCAGGCTGAAGCCACCCCACTCTTTTTTTCCGTGCTTGCTTCACTGAAAAGCTTGAACCCATTTGCTGTGGCACAGAGGTTATGCAAGCTGTCCCACTGTGTTATGGTGACCACAGAGGTGATGCATATCTGTAACTTCACACCAGTTCTAGTCTTTACTTTTTTCTCTAGCCCTGGGTGTATTCATACATACAATCAAAATTCTGAGCCCTGTTTCACTGAGCTGTATGTCCTTCATGTTCCTGACTGCTTCTCATACTGATTCAGTGAAGATCAGACATAGGCGTAAGAGCTGGGATACGGTTTAGAATAAGTGATACTTGTGCTGAGTTGCCCAGATTTAGTATTAAAAAAGAATGTACTGATGCATTTGTTTTTCTCTTAATAAGAACAGGAAGATGGTATAAAATCAGAGATTGTTTTTTAAGTCTTTGGCAACAATAGTTTTCTTTCACAGTAATGTTCTTCCAACCTCGCTATGAACACTATATATCCTCTGAAAAATTGTATAACACACTCTGTGCATCTCTTTATATCACGTTTTTCTTTTTGTGTCAAAAGATAAAAGGTTCCTCATTTCTTCTACATGTCATGCAATCAGTTAAAACAGCAGAGTCAGAATAAGCAGTCAGTAAATACAAAAAAAGATTATTAGTCTGCTTCATGAGACATGTAAACTTTAATGACTCTTTCACTGCAAATTGTCCAGATCTAATCAAGATCTACATCAACAGGAAGGAATTAGTTGATAGGTAAAACTTTGAAAACAGCTCATCTGTCATCACTGAGAAGTGCTGGAGAAGTTCTTGCTACTGCTGTTTATATATGCAGCCCAAAGGCTTTGCTTGTATCTCTGAGACTGAGACCAGCAGAATTATAATTACACTCCCTGGTCCTTCTGCTTTTGTTAAGGGTTAATTTTCTTCATTACAGTCATCCCTTTTAAAAGGTTTTTAGTGAATGTCTGAAATCAATGTAAGCAAATGGGTTATATAGGATAGAGTATCTCAGTGCTCTGATTTTACTCCTATTAAAAACCAGTTCAGCAGATCAATTTTCTGGTTTAAAGAAGTGCATTGATCTAATACTTGCACGAAATAATAGTATCTATACAGAATGAGAGGGATTTTTAAAACCTCAACAAGACCTCAGGCAGAACTATGTCACTATATTGAGGATCTATAGATATTTTATTGTTTGTTATCAGTTAAGCATCCCTGTGTTTATGGCTACTTGGGTCAAAAAAAACAAAACAAAACAAAACAAAAAAAAACAGGCTGGGAGCAGACAACAATAAACCAGTGAAGAAGGAAAGAAAAGAAGTATTCATTTGGTTGTAGTGTATCATTTCATATTACAATTTAAATATTTTCTCCTTTCCTTTTTTGTATTTACATAAATTTCTTTCTTCCTACACTATTCAGTAATTTTTGAATAGCAATTCTAACCCATTTGAAACTGAAATTGTAGTCTTTTTACACTACTGGTGAATATTTATCAGTTCAAAGTTAAAGAACAGGTAGCCGTGAAAGTGAAATATATTTTTTTCCATTTTATTACATACTATGCTAATGAGCCATTCCAGTCAGGAAACATTGCTGACTGTATGTGTGAAGGCACAAGGTACTTGTAATGGCTGTGGGTGAATGATAAAACTGATGGCTGGCCATGAGCCAGCACTGCATTCTTGTGGCCAAGAAGGCAAGTTGTATCCTGATGTGAACTAAAAAGAGTGGGACCAGCAGGTCGAGGGAAATCATCCTCCCTCTCTATTATGCAGCGCTTCGCTGATAGCACTGATGACGCCCCCCAGGACCCCCATGGCCCCCCCGGCTCCTCCTCCTCTCCCCCCACAAGAGCACTGTGTCCAGTTCTAATCTTCCCAGTTCAAAAAGGACAGGGATCTTCTAGAAGGAGTCCAGTGGAGGGCCACAAAGATGGTGAGGGGCCTAGATCATCTTCCTTGTGAGGAAAGGCTGAGACACCTCAGCCTATTCAACCTGGCACTATTCAACATGGAGAAGAGAAGACTGAGAGGGTATCTTATCAATGCTTCTATTTATCTAAAGGATGAGAATCAAGCAGGTAGGGCCAATCCCATTTTGGTGGTGCTCAGCACCACAAGGGGCAATGGGCACAAAGTGAAACACAAGAACTTCCTTCTGAATATAGAAAGAAGTTCTTTATTGTTTGGGTGATAGAGCACTGGAACAGGCTGTCCAGAAATATCATGGAGTCTCCATCTCTGGAGATACTCAAAACCAGTCTTTCTTGTGCAATCTGCAATAGGGAACTTCTTCAGCAGGAGTTTGAATCTCCGGAGGTCTCTTCCAATTCCTATGATTCTGTGATTTTGTGTAATCTTCATTAAGCAATTGCCACAGCACTTGTTGCCTGGGGTTATACTGCTGTTTGACATCTATTTATCAATAGTCCTTGACATTTCAGTGCCAACCTGCATATCCATGTTAATTCATGTTGTATTCCTGTTTTCTTGCTCCAAAAAAGCAATTAATTTCTAGGCAAGGTCCAAACACTTCTTCAGAAATGCCCAGAAGTGTAAGCCCTTGAGAAAGATTTATACCTGCTTCATGTTCATGTTACAATTTTTTCTCATTAAAAAGTGAGCCTGATTGGTTGAATGTCATTTTCTCTTTGACTTGTGCTACTCAAAGTAAATTGGTACTCTAAGTAAATTTACCATAAATATGTCACATAGGGATTTCACATATCAAGTTGATTTAAGTTTAAAGTAGAAAAGTAGAAGAGGAAGGAGTAAGAGAGGAAAAAGAAAACACAAATAATGTTCCTATGTCACTGATAAGGATATTTTCAGTATAAAGCAATTTCATTTTCCAGATCTGGATAAGCTTTCCACACCTGAGCTACACCAGTAATATGATTAATTTCAGTCAGAGGTGCTTTTCTATCTTCTTCCAGATATATTTGCTATAAGACTATAAAGGTTTTTGTCTTCACGCAAACAAAACATTCTTCCATCTTTACTTCTTGGCCATGAAAGAGACACAATACTCAAGTAATTAATATTATTAGAAGTTCTGGTGCCTTCTAGTCACCAAAAGCATTTATATTTCTTTTCTTACCTATCTACTGTTAGAAGCCTATCCCTGAAAGTTTTCTGGTTATGAAAGTTCAAGAATGAACTTACTATATGCACTGAGACTTTATCTCAGTCTCTCCACTGGCATTGACTAAAGTCTCCTTAAAATCACTTTCATTAGCTCTGCTCATCTGAACTAAGCAACCAAAGCAAATGTTCTGCTTGTATTTTAACAGTTTCTTAAACAAAACCAGTTTGAAATACTCTAAAGATCAGAAGAACAGAGCTAGAGCTCAGTTGTTCAGTCTCTGGGAGTTTAGACAGTGTTCGAATGGAAAGAGATGGGACATATCTGGAAGTGTTAGAATATTTGGCATTAATCTCTTCATAGAATGATGTTTTAGTTCTTCTGGTAGAAAAACCTTAGGTCTTTAGTAAGTCAGTTCTATCTAACAAAGGTGAGTCAGACAGTATGTATCACAGGGGACCCTTTACGTAATGGTCTCCTCTGAATCTATTGTTCTGATCTGTCTAGGATGCTGTGTGACATTTGGTAGCTGCCCACTAAGAATATTTTGCAGTTCTTCAACTTTAAGCTGGCAAAGGAAGCTGCTGTTAGGAAGGCATATAGCACAGAAGAGATCTGCAAAATCATTTGGCATATCTCAATTTATTTAATCAAAAGGAAATTTGGAGAAGGAAGTCTTGGAGACTTGGAAGGCACATGGTCTTATTCGATGCCTATCATTCTGTAACAGTCATTCATGTCTTTACTGTCTCAACTAAAAACATTGAAAAGCGCCATTTTCAGTAGAATCTGCATAGATCAATTCAAAATGTACCTGAAATTTTCCTTACTGATAATAAGGTCAAATCTGACAGTAGTAAATCAAATCTGGAAAGTAGGATTCACATTTATGTAGAATTATGTAGAATTTATCATTTAATGAAGCAGGATTACTGAGACAAGCAGTGCTCTCACTCATAGCTAACTTCAATAAAACATCAATATCTGAATGGCACTCCTTATTTGAGGGGCATATGATGACAAAAGCTTAAAAAACAGAAAGTGCATGTGTTCCTTCCAATCAAAGACTCTCTCAGTTGTCTGCATTCTATAGTATCCTTAAAATAGCTTCTCATTAATGCCATATAGTGACTTATTATTTAAATATTTTATACTGTATTAAACAAACAAACAAACAAATTTAATCAATAAAGAATACAACTTAGTACTAGGAATTAATAATAAGGATCTTATAGGTTCAGAATTTGATTGGTACACTGAAAAAGAGTTAAGTAAACATTCTCTCTTAGAGAGTTTTCAACTCCATGAATGCTTGGTAGATGTAAATACACACAATTAAGTGTATTATCTTAAGAAAGTCATCACTAAGGGCTTAGTGTAATATGAAGTAATTTTAAACTTTATGATGCAATTAACTGTGAAACTCATATAGTTATTCATATTGCTCTTATAAAACTAAGGCTTTTTTGTATTTCTTTCTAAAGTTCGAATGGTATCAGAGTTGGTTGGAAGCTGTCGTCAGAGTTGGGCATTGACTTACTGGATCAGTTGTTCAGCTGATTCCTAGGCAATCTTGTTTCTGTATGGCAGGCCAGTAAGATCTGCATCTAGTTTTCCTCTAGAATGTCCAGCTTTCAAATTGATATAAGTGTGGAAACAGGGTCTGAACTGAGGAAGACCATTTGAAGTGTGGGGAATACAGCTGTATGCTATGAATTAAACTAAATAATTTTCTGTGAGAAGGAGCATAAAAACTGTCTGCATAGGGAGCGGAAGTCAGAAGCCACTTGTATTGGAAAAATATATATCAGTAACTTATACAAATCTCTACCTTATGAGCTTTATAGTAGGCCTGAAATTCAAGTGATAAGAATAACATATTTGAGTGCAGAACATGGGCATGGATTCTTCTAAGAGTATGCACGTACAGGCTTAGGTGCTTAACTTATTTAGGGAAACGGTACAATTGCTACATCAACCACTGCAAGACAGTATATCATTTCAGTAAGAACATTCCTTGGGGTGTGACTAGGGGAGCCTTCTTACCTGTATCCCCTGCCCCATCTGTATCAAACTTATGATGTTTGTGTGAGTATGTCATACGTCTAATGCTGTTTTTAAATGCAATTTCTGCCATCTTATACTGTGCAGTGAGTGTCATTGTCACAATTTGCAAGGGGATTACTCGTGGAGTTCAAAACCTTGCAGTAATCAAATCAAATATCAAACTTCAAATTATAATAAATGTGTACAGAGGTTTGATAAGGGGGCAGTTAGATTCAATAGAATTGAGAAGTGCATTGATAATGAAACACAGTATGTTCACAGTGTAAGCTTCTTACCTCTAGGGAATCATTTTTTTCTACATTAATATGATGCAGAGAATGCAAAAGAATAGAAGCATAATTAATAGAATGCAGTCTATGTTTGGCACCTCTGTTTTGATCAGCTTGAAAGGCAACTACTTATTCTCGAGTATGTGGATGAAATTGCCTTCAGCACTGTTTGGGAATGTTCCTATAAGTGCATTGTTCAGAATAGAAATGTCATGGAGTGTTTCATTTGCTAGATGTCACCTCACTGATACCATTTGTCTCATGGAAATATATGCAGGCTGCTGCAAAAGTAATGCCTCCTGTTCTGTTGGCCCACAATGTTGTTGGCTACAGGAATGTTGATGGTGTGGCAGTAGAGGTTGAACCTTCACACCAGTATTCCATTACATTTTGTTCCTATGTGACAAATGGCAGCAGAGGGACAGTCTGACAGAATGGTATCTGGCATGGAAATGTGTCTGGAGCAAAAGTAGCTGAATTCCTCCATGCAGAAAAAATTGTACCTGCTGACATTCATTGATTCTTGCTGAATATTGGCAGAGACCGAACAGTGGATATCAGCACAATAAGGTGGTGGGTAGTGCACTTCCTTAATGGCAACAACGACACATCTGCTGGTGCAGATATTTATAGACGTGGCATGCATGCTCTTGTTCATTGCTGGTAAAAATGCATAGGTAATTACTATGTTCAAAAAGAGTGTTTTGTTGTTGAGAATTTGTTGCATAAGTGTTATTGTTTCTTTGTATCTGTTGTTATTTCCATGGAAAGAAATAGGAGACATTACTTTCAGAGCAACCTACATATAAAAATTGATTTGCATGAACTTCTGAGGATCAGGATGGAATTCCTGTTTGCCCAGTCCTACCAGCCCACAATGATCTGCTGCAGCTGTGGAAGCTGTCCTTGGGAAACTGCTCAAACTTCCAGAGAGCAACACTGCTTTCTTTGTGGTGGGAGAAGTATTAACAGAAAGTGGGTTGGATCTAACAGATGAGATTGAGATTATAGTTCAGTACTGAAGATGTGAGACCAAATTGAAATGGCTCAATGTTTATGCAACATTGCTGAGTTATCATGTAAAATGCGGCATTGTCAGTCATCCCATTGGCTCATCCTGACGGTATTTTTGGTGGCATTCATATGTGGTTGTGGTTTTTCCTAGAAAATATGTTTTGGCCTTTTGTGTAAAGATAAAGACATTATGGGCAAACAGCATTTAACCTCTTTTTCTGTGGGTCATCTTTTCCTCCCTGTTGTTTGTTTTTCAATGGAGATTAAGTGTCTGAGAATCTAAACTAGAAAAACAACTGGCAGAAAAAATGTGGCCATTTTTAGATGCTTTCTGTATTATGCTCTTCCAAGTACTTATCTGTAACTTGTCTTCTCTCAGTGATTCTGTATGACTTCTACATGCTCTCAATTAGTGACTGCTTTTCAGGCTAGGGCTGGTTGTATTTCAGTAAATATATCACATACTGAAGTTTGTGCACGTAAATATAGAGTCCACTCATAAACTTTAGGTGGTGTTGTCCTATGTCAGATTGTTGTGACATTAATCATGTCTCTGAGCATCCAGAGCTGGTGGTTCTCTGGGATTTTTTCTCATACAAACTTGATGCAAAATATCAAAACTATACTTTAGAAATAGACTTTGAATCTGAATTATGAGATAGCTTTAGGAAAGCTTCATTTCCTAAGAAGTTTGCATTAGTGCCAAAACTTGAGCTCCAGTTTTCTGAAGTAAGCAACAAAAAGAGTTTTACCTGGAGGTCCATAAAGTTAAGGAGGGGGAGAAAGAGATTTTGATTCAGGCTTAATTCCAGCGGAAGAACTTCACTAAGTGCATGCAACCAGCTGATTATTCATTATTTATTTATTTTTGTTTTCTATAGATCCACTCAGTGTTGGATGTTGAAGCATTTGGACTTATTCCCTCAAATCTATCATGCATTTATTTGCCAAGTAATTCAGAAACTTTTGCCCACAGGGCTTTTGATGTTCAGACACAATATATGATATGATGCATTTGTAGGTATGCAAATGCACTACACCAAAGAAATTCCATTTTTGAATATCCCTTTACAATGAATGGAGTATGAGAGAGAAATACTACTCTTGCAGTAAAGTAAAAATAACTTTATTATTTTTTCTTTTAGCAAAACTTATATAATTACAAATAAACAGAACCTTATTAACAGAACAAGTAATTTGCAGAGCTATAAAAATAGGGGGGATTTCACAAATGATTATCAAAAAGGAGCTATGGCTGTTGTAAACATACTTAATGGAATATACTGCATAAAAATCAGCTTCTACATAAAAAAAAAAAACAAAAAACAAAAAACAATGACATAAATCAATTGTATGATTTAAATTCTTCAGCCTTGTTAGCTTCCCTCAGTAATGTTTTACTCTTCATTCTGAAAAATGAATAAATAGTTTTCTAGAAATAGGAAGAGAAAAGGTGGGAATTTGTGCTGAGGTATGTTAAGAGCTTGCAGTTGCTAAATATTCCACTGATTTTGTCTTCATGTTCAAGATAACTGTCTCATGCTGAGACTAATTCTTAGATTATAACAAGTTTGGCTAGATAAAAAAGGAAGCTCGTTCTTCCTTGTTCTAGGGGTTCTTCACTTCCTACTATTTTGGGTTGCATTTTCTGAACAAATATTTTCAATAAGAATGAGAGATATTGATTTTCTCTCATCAAACTTTTCTTTATGAGAGTTGTAGGACTCAGGATGTCAATAGTATTGAGAGTGGAGTAAGCATGTTCAGAGATCCACTTCTGTTTGGAGAATAGAATCTAGTATTGTGTAGATGGGAAAGTTAGTTCAGTGATAGAATACCTCTGTCCTCTCTTACCTTTTTATTCTGCATTTGTTCTTTCTGATCCATATTAGACATGAATTAAAACTTACTTTCCTTTTTTTAGATTTCATATGTATTCAGAAACCCTTCTAGTATTTCTTCCCTCAGACTTCTTTCTTCTCTAAACTAAAAAAAAAAGTCCACTTTATTCCTGCTCTCCTCTCATGCAAATCCATCTAGATTAATGACTGATAGATCTTTACGTGAGCACTTTCAATCAGGTTAATTGGATTTCATAAATGTGAAATGTGTGGGAGATTTCTTGATTTTGAAGTCCCGAACTTTTTTTTACTTTCAGCTGAAACTTTTTTGCATGTACTGCTGATAGAAGGCAAGATATCCTTGCAGTGTAGGAAAACAAACTTTTAACTAACTCTGATTTCTTCACAGTTCTGTCAGTACCTAAACTTTTTCCTCTCAGATGCTTAGACTTACCTTCTCCAATGTCTGTGTCACCAGAATTCCTTAAGGTAATGCTGCATCTGGTGTTCCTATAGCAAATAAACATGTCTTGCTTGCAGGTGTTGATGTTATGGAAATTGAGTGCTGGTTCAGAATCCCCTTTTCTGATTTTTTTTTCCTTTGTTTTCTGTATGTACAGCAAAAGGAATTCCAGCCAATATTTGAGGTAACTGCCTAACCACTCTGCAATTAAAAATAGAAGCAGAAGAGAGAGTTGTACATTTGGTGACCAGTCTACCTGACAACATATCTAACTTGGGCATATTTCTTGCTTTAGAATGTGAGAATTTTGCAATGTTGTTGTGAATGGAGGCTGAACTTGAAAGTCTAGAACATCACTAAAAAGAGTTATTTCAGAGTAGTATTTCATCCATTTGGGAATGTTCTGTATAGCTGAAGATTATCAGCACGTGTCACATTGTCCATTCTGTAATGGCAGCTCAAGTGTGCAATCTGCTTTTCTTGTAGTAAGTGGCTAGTACATTCAATTTTAAAGAGAGAATTGTTTTATTTTTGGTGAGTGTTTTCAAGTAAAAAGTGATTGTTTCACACAGAAATTCCTTTTAGAATTAGTTTTATAAACACTTTGCCAAATCTGTACCAAATTTTACTGAAAATTTTATGACAAATCTGTTCTTCATTGAATTCTGAGTCTGTATTTGAATTTTCATCACTGATTTAATTAAGAAATCTCTGGCAAACACATTCCCGGCAGACAATAAAAGATCACTGAATTTTGCAGTAATGCAAATTAGACCACAGGTGAAAGGGTGCCGTATTCATTCGTGCTCTTTCTTGTTACAGATGAGACCTTAAGCTAATAAAGGAACATCTAGCTTCCAAATGTCAGTACTAAGGCAAGCTAAAGAAGGAGTCCAGTGGAGAGCCACAAAGATGGTGAAGATGACTGGGGCATCTTCTTTAAGAGGAAAGGCTGAGACACCTGGGACACATCAGCATGGAGAAGAGAAGGCTGTGATGTTGCAGTCTCTTTCTATGAAGATATTCAAGACCCTATTGTAGGGTACCTACTCTGGTAGAGAAGTTGGACTCCATGATCTTTTGAATCCCTTCCAACTCCTGCAATTCTGTAATTCTGTAACAGAATAAGTAACAGAGAATTTATCAGTCTCTTCCTGGATGGCTGTTAAATGAATCTAGTAATGAAAGTAAAAATAAAAAAACAGTTGTGCAGAAAATGAAATGTGCAAGGAAAGTGCTAGTTATGAATAAGAACTGTCATATACCACCACAGGAAGGAAAATGGATGTTCCTGAGAGCTTTATGCTTTCCTTGAAAGGATTCCATGCATGCATTTTGTGATACGAAGAATAGATCCTGCTGTGCACCTTTCTTAAATATGTGATAGCCAATTGAAAGGTTGACATTATGATGATTGGCTTTAAAAACCCTTTCAAAAGTGCTATTGCTACAGTTTTATACTGAGCTAAAATGCTTGGCAGAACTCTTTAATTTAGATTATAGCTTTAAAAGAGAAGGTAAAAAATAAAAAGAGAACTTGTCAAGGATTGGAATTTTAATTTTCTGGAACAATATGACATTGTAAACATTTTTGCATCAAGAAACCACAGTCTACAGCTGGTGAAAATCTTATGTATAAAATGCCTATGATATCACTTCCTAATTAATTTGTTTTGATAATTTCATGTGATAGGGCAACTTTTGATTTATTATTTTACAATCTATTTCCAATACCTTTACATCTTTCTAATTGGAAAACCATAATCCATTCAGTTGTTAATCCATCCAGTTTGTTAAAATAAAAGAATGCACTGGTCTCGTGACACTGGATTTTTATTATTATATAATTGCCAAGAAAGTAAAAAGTTGTATGTTATTTGGAGCACTATCAGTTCTTGTGAGTTGTCCTTTTCTGCTCTACTATAGAAATTTCTTAACCATTTCTAAGCATAATAGTTATTCACTTTTACTGAAGATGAGAAATTCATAAATGTGGATCTTTGTATGCTGTGAAAAGGAACTGTAGGAACAAAGAAATTAAAAAAAAAAAGTTGTAATGAAAATTACCAACTCTGCTTGATATTCTAGTACTGATTCGAGTAGAAGATATTTGCTCATCTTGGCAGATATCGCAGTGTGATTTTTACATTTACCTTTAAAGTTCAGCAAAGTTTTCATTACAGTTCTATCTGAAAAATGGACATTTGAGAATAGAATTATGTCAAAATATCCCAAGAACAGTTTTTTTGGTTTGATTTCCTCTCATTTTGTTCAAGGAGAGAAATTAAAATAAATATGCCAAATCACAAATTGCCCATGCCCACACCCCCAAATATTATCTATGATAGTAATTTGTGTTTGAAATATTTCCCAATATGGAAAATATTTTTTGATTTAGGTCCTACTTTTTAGCCTTCCTGAGAGTAGATGGTTGCAGCTTACTGTACTGCCAGCCTGATATCTGATAATGGTAGTAGAAATAGGACATCCTCTGGCAGCAGACAGTACAGATACAATCTTAACATCAGATGGTAACATATCTACCTTACCTGCTGACCCTGTACATTAAGACTCTACTTTGAATCCTTACTTGCTTTTTCCCAGTTTAAATTTCTCCTTCTTTAACACAATAAAAGACAGTAAATACTTTTGTCATCTTAATGTATTTTCCTTGGTTACATTTAATGGCTTACATGCATTTAATGGTTTACATGACATTTTATTTTGCAGCTCTTTGGCTGTTTGAAATATTATCCATTTAAATGCTTTTAAAAAGTCTATTTGTCAACAAATCAAAATAAATGAAGCTTTCAGTCTGCCACCTGATCACATGAATCTCTCCAGCAACAAAATGCTACACCTCTGCTGGCTGTACCTGTCATCAGGTGCAGATGTAAAGATTTCTTATTACTTAAACTGAGACCCTGGAGACATTGCTCAGTTCTTCAGCTTTCCATGGATTTTCATTATGATCCAGGCTGCTATATCTGTGCTAGAGAAACAGTGCTGGCCTTTTGCTGAAAGATCCAGTTCTGTTGTCTTAAAATAAAGATAGGCATGGGACTAAAACACACTGACTCCTGAACATGTTTCTTAGGTCTGTCAAAATTGCTCTCCTGCAGCAAATGAGATGAGCTAGAAGAAATGTACCTAGGACAGGTAAGCACTCAGACATCTCAAGCATTAGAAATTCTTATCATCTATGAACATTTAAGATACACTGCAACTCTTCCAAGAGGAAGCAGTGTTTGTTGCCTGAGGCACTCTGGCAAGAGCTAAAACTTGTGGTGAAATCTGTCAGCAGGAGCAATAGCAAAAGAATGGAACTGTAGTTAAAGGAAGAACTTCCAGTAATAATTACATCTTGGTTGACTACTGTCACTTGCATAAAGTAGTTCAGAATATGTTTTTAAGTACCAGTTCTTGGTGTTCAAGTGATACAGGCTTTCTGTCACACATTTCTCTTATTGGTTGAACTTGACCAATGACTTGTAAAAAGAAGGACTTAAGAATGCTGAGTATCAATAAGATTTGGAGGATTTTCTGGAAAAAATCATACTTGACACACCAGAGGGAAGGGATGCCATCCAGAGAGACCTTGACAGTCTAGAGAAGTGAAGCCATGTGAACCTCATGAAGTTCAACAAGGCCAAGTGCAAGCTCCTGCAGCTAGATTGGGCAATTCCAAGCGGAGAAGGCTTGAGAGTTACCCTGAGGATAAGGAGTCGGAATTGTTCATTGATGAGAAACTCAACATAATCCAGCAGGGTGTACTGGCAGCTTAGAAAGCCAACTGCATCCTGTGCTCCATCAAAACAAGAGTGATCAGCAAGGTGAGGTGATCCTCCCCTTATACTCCACTTTCATGAGACCCAATCTGGATTCATCTATGGAATTCTCAGCACAAAGATGTGGATCTGTTGGAGGGAGTCCAGAGGAAGTCACAAAAATATCATAGATCTGGAGCACCTCTCCTGTGAAGACATGCTGAGAGAGATGAGGTTGGTCAGCCTAGAGAAGGCAATACTCCAGGAAGACCTTACAGAAGCCTTCCTATACCTAAAGGGGGGCAGCCAGAAAGCTGGGGAGGGATTCGTTATCAGGGAGTGTAGTAACAGGAGAAGGAATAATGATTCTAAACTAAAAGAAAATAAGTTTAGAATAAATTCTAGGAAGAAATTATTTACATCATCTTTACAAATTAAAAATTATAAGAATAGCCCAAATGATGTCCTGAATCTCTGTAATAGTGAGTCAAGTAGAACGTAGAAATCTTCTGTCTCTCTCTAGCATATCTATTTTAAAAGTAGTCTTTAATGCCCTTTCCCTAACTGAATTTCAGTATAATTCTAGACAGTAAGAATAAAGATCTTGAGCTTAATGATGATGAGAAATCCATAGATGTGTTCTTACATTTTCTTCTGTATATCTCTCAATCATCAAAGTTAATGAACAACAATAAAAGGTGAAGATATAGTTGCAGAAAGCCTTGGAAATTGTAGAAAAGACCTCTTTCAGATGTAGAAAAACCAGTTCTGTATTCGCTGTTGTTTGTTTGCTAGTGTATTTTACTATGAATATAGAAGGCATTAGTTTTGAGTTGCTTTTACAAATCCCTAAATGTGGTATAAGGGAGTTATACTGAAAAACACCTGGTCTGTTTCAACTTCAGAAGAGAAACAACATTCACAGAGGTGGGTAGCAAAAGACTATGCCAGCCAAGTCAAAGAAAACAAACAAACAAAAAAAAGTATTTATTGTCAATATTCAGAATAGAAAAACTGCAAATATTTGCAAAAGGCAAATATTTGAATGTGAAGAATGGAAACAAACAGACGAACAAAAACCCTGTAAGTATTAAAGGTTGTCTTCTGATGGTTTTTGCTTGGCACTTGGTAAAATCTCTGACAAGCCACATGGATTTTGCCTTTCTGTATACTATAGTCTCAAGATAAATCCATGAGCAAAATAAATATTTTAAATGCTATTGGTGGATCATTTTATTTCTGTAACCTGAGTCTCCTCTGAAATCCTCTCTGGCTCTATGGTATATTAAGTCTTATCTGAATATAAAAGAAATACATACAATTCAGAGAGCAATATTCATTTCTCTCCCAAACAAAAAGGAAGAAGGACATTTCAGGAAGAGATAACATAGCTATTATTCCTGGCCAAAGTAGATGGTATTTTCCATTAAACATCTTTTCCAGGTATGCTGCCACACTTTGTACTAGCTCAGCCAGTTAATAGCTCCTTGTCTCCTGAATAGCAGACACTCTATATGAAATCATTGTTTCATCTCATTCTTGTATTTTCATTTGTTCCCTCCGTTAGAACCATCCAGAATAAAAATATTATGTTGCTCAGTACACATCTTGACTAAAACAAGAATAGAGGCTGATTATCAACTTTTTTTTTGCAAATCAACTCTGAACAAATTACTTATAAAATATACCAGTTAAACATGTGAATATTTTTCAGTTATCCAGATAGTAAAGCTCTCAGAGTCAGGGAAACAAGTTCATCAGTTTTCCAGCTGTCAACATAATTGAATAATATGTGAAATTCCAAATACAAAGAATAATGAAATTAATGAAACGCTATCACCATGGGCTTCTGGCACCTTTCTGAGAATTCATTAACTACGAAACAGTTTATGAAACAATTTAAGACTTGCTGAGTGTTTTGAATTATTTAACTCTACTTGCCATGCCTTCTCCAGAAGGTATTTTTGAGAACCTTGTGGTTTTTTTTTTCTGAGTTGTGGTTCTGGACTTGTTTGGTACTTGTTTTGACAGGCTTTTGAAAGCATTAGTTCTGATATTTGGTTTATTTGTGCTACAGACCCACAATAATTTGACCTGATAAATCTACTCCTTCATGCTGATTGTTTTCCTTCTGTAGAGATCAAGCATACAATGTTCAATCATCTTTGAATACACAGTAATCTGTATTAAACAAGCAGTTCAAAGCAAAACTCTTCCTTAGTGAAATCAGATGTGAACATTTAAACAACTTCTGTGGCTGTTGCTTGCATTTACAAGATTTTCCGGATCTCTCTGTATTAAGGACTTTATGTGAACAGGGGCCGTTTTTACAGGATTGGGCTGCCTGTCAGAGGAAAACAAACAAAGAAACAAACAAAAGAAGAACAAAATATAGGAGAAACTAAAGTGGAGAGAATCATATGTTGTAAAACATTATTAAGCTTCATTTGGCTAAAACTGCACAACTCGGTTCCAGGCAAAAACGACTTGAGGGAAATTTAACTGAATTTACATACACATAGATATTTAGCATTTAACATAGCACTTAACATTTAATGTAACCAGTCAATTACTGAGGAGGTAATTGAGAAGCAAAGGCATCCATGTGGGTACTCACTCAGGGGAAAGAGTTTTCCTCTCCTTTTCCCAGGCTCAACTTCACTCCTGACATCCTTCTCTCTTCCCAGTCCCCATCCCCCTCATTCATCCAGAAGTTATGCTCAGCAAAACTGAAGGGAAAAAAAAGGGTGTAGCTCTTTACAGGATATTTTAATGTGTGGAAATAGATATGTGGGAAAGATCACAATTCATTTCCTCTGAACTTTCATTGTACTTGGGAAAAAATGCAGACTTGGAGGCCAAACAGTAAGACGTTGCATTTGAGTAAGTAAACTCTGCAGAATCAGAGTCCAAAGTGCACCCAGCACTCCTTGGTAGGAGCTGAAGACTACAGAACTAAAGAATCTTTTTTAAGACTGATCTGCAGAGTAACTCCTCCTGTCAGAGGAAACAAATCTTTTAACAATTAGATAAATCTATTAGAATTAACCCATCTTACTTCTATAACTGAACTGTAACTATGTATATAGCAAACAGCACAGCAAATGATGGAAATTACAAGTGCATCAGTTTTAGGTAAACCAGAATGGGAGTTGTCTTATCCTGAAAAGCATGTCTTAATTGTATTACTGCTAAATAAATGCATTGTTGTTCTCTTGTAAGGAGAAAGATGTGAGACTGCTTGAGAAGGGAGCACAAAATATCTCAGCATGATGAAGTGGAATGCTTTGGTTGTTGAGCTGTTACTGTGGCTTAGAAATACTCTATCTCCTGCAACTTCGTCAATGTGCTGTATTTACAATCACAGTGTAGATTAATAACCTTTCTTATATAGAGAAAAGGGAAAATGTATGCTTGGTGGCCTGTTGTTTTAGTAGTCAAACGATAAAAGAAGAAAAAAGATGATGATTTTATCAAGGATTCTGAGGAAGCTAGGAAAAAACAGATGAACTTTGAAGCAAAGTTATTTTTCTCTCATCTGAAATCAGTCTATTACTTTTCAAACAATGCTCAAACTTGCTATCACTGACATTCTGGATAGTTTAATTTCTCCTAAACTCTTCAATCTTCTAGTGGCAGTGCCTTGACTTAAACCAATTGTTCCAAACGTCTATTTAGTCTGAAGGTTTCTTTTTTTTTTTTTTTTTCCTGCTTGTTTTCCTAGTGGAATAACTTGTATACTAGAGAGCTTGTCTATATTGTTCAGCTCATTTATTTTCTCTCTTACATTAATACCTCTCTTTCTGAGCACTGTCTCTTTCAAATGCTCTGTTTTTAAATTATTTGTTATGTGAACTAAGCTGGTGTTTCACTGGGAATCCAGCATGGAAATGTGGGTATCGATCTGGGTTGCTCTCACTGCAGAACTGCAGATAATGCCAGTGTTTTTGAAAGTGCCTTAAGGTATATTTACACTGGAAAATCAGAGCTCCAAACATGCTCTCTTTCGAACTCTAAAACCAGAATGGTCTACAACAACAGTATGATTCTAAAATTATCTATAATCTCAAAATATAAAAATGCCTTGTATGCACAGTCTTATTAACCTATTTATGATGAAATAATATTCACCTTTAGAACTGAATTCAGCACTAAATGAAGTACAAATACTATTACTCATTTGATGCCTCTTCAGAGAATGAATAAAATGAATAAAATGTCTCCATTACAAAATGCATTAGTTCCATTATACTAATCTGAAAATTAGTACTAAGTTTTGCAATAGTTATAGCAACAGAAGGTTGGCTTATTTGTCAATTTCTCATTTATTTGGTGTTTACATTGTTTGAAATGATTGCTTCACATAACCTATATTCTTTATTTTTTAAAGCTTTCCTCACTGTTTCTTTCTACCTAAATACTTCTCATTGTTGCTTTCATTGCTGTTGGAAAACCTGTGCTCACTGTATTGTGGACTTCTATGACAGATGAGCATACATTTAATAGGCCTTGCAGTGTTATAATTGCTACTGATTTCTGTGAAACTACTTCCTACGCATGCCCCTTACACTTGACTAAATACTAGATTTTAAAAGCAAGAAGATAAAAAAGAGATTCCTGACAGAACTTGTATCTCCTAACAGCTATCAAAAAGTAATTTATGTATATATGTAATATATAAAACACCAATTTAGCTAGCCTTTTATTAAATGAAACGTGTGAGAAATTTTGCCTGTATATCTAAGAAAAAGCAAACAAAAACAACCAACCAAACAAAAAACCCAACATTTTCCTGTTTAGCTAATTGGTAAAAAATTGTTGCAGTATTTTGGGTCCGTCCTTTCTCCCCTATACTTTTTTTTTCATTTTGATTGTAAATAAAGGCATCTCAATCAGTCATGACTTTCACAATGGTATAAATTTGGGCTTCGGAACTTGGAGAGAAGTGGTGGAGAAAGAATACATTTTACACTCTTACGAACTTCCATCACTATCCACAGTGACAGTGAAGAAGAAAGTTGAAGGGAGGTGGATAGAGACCCTGGCAGTTCTACTGTTGCCCGTATTTTGGGGTTATTCCTTCATGCTGTCCGTGGGGCTGCTGGGAGATTAAAACCTGACTGAGCAATGAGTGAGCAGGAGCAGCTGAGGCTGAAGACAGAAGGCTGCTAAGGAGCCCAGCACGTGCTTCCCCACAGCCAGCTGCCATCGCCTTACCATCTCCAGGGTGGTGTCCCTCCACCCCACCTGGGAACAGTCAGTGGCAGAAGATCTTTGTCCCTGTGAGGTGTGTGCTTCCTGTTTTGTGCCCTTGATTACAGCGAAGTCCTAGCCATGTTCAAAGAGTTCAAGATCAGGAGGGCTCTCCGATCCCATGAGTAAAATGCATCTCCAGTTATGTTACGAAGTTTCTGCTTGCTGTCAGCCAGACTCAAAATGTGGAACTTATTTATATGCATTAAAACACCATCAGATGTGATGTTATTGATACTCTATCTAAACTTCTCTGTCAGATTCATAGCTGAGTTATGACAGCTCTGAAACTGAAAACCTGAGTAAATTTTACCCATTTGAATGAAATCTGAGCATCATTACAATTATGTGGTCCTCCTGGTAAAACAGTTTGCGATCTGGACTAGGAGAGCTTGGTGTAAGCAGTGGGGAGCTCAGGAAGGCTCAGTTACTATTCCTGAAGAGTTGAGATACCAAAGGGCTGGATGAGATTCAGAGAGAGGAGAATCTTATGTTCTCATTTTTGGAGGCCTGCTATTCTTCTGGTAAGTCGGAGCTCTTTTGTACCTGTAAATTGATTATCCATATAACTTACAGGCTATGGCAGTCCATATCAGATGATGCTCTATGGCACATTTTATTTCAGTAAGTGAGTATATGATGTTAGCATTCTGGATTATAAAAACAAACTTATTTTATTTTCAAAACTGTAATTTCAAAAAAATTAAAACATATATTATAAGCATTTTTATATATTGCTTTGCATGTTTACTTTTCTTAGTCCTATAGAGACACAGAAAAATTAGAAATCTGTAGGATTCTTTTTATCCAGTCGTATTTGATAGTACTGAAAGGAATAAGATATTTTAAAATTGATTTTTAGGTGGAGCCATGCAAGTGGTCTTCACAATAGACAAATTCCTATGTCCAAATAGATGCATTAAGAAGTATGTGTCCAGATAACTCAGGAGAAAAGGACTTTGCTGTTGAAGACTCTACGTGGCTGAAATCATGGCCTTGCAAAGCTACTACTTTTTTTTTTATATTCAAGATCCCTTATCTATTTTTTGCAATCAGAATGTGTGACAGTTCCTTCTTGCCTTTTTTGGGGCAAAATGTTTCCATTTTCAGACACTATGAACTTCAGAGAGTGTCAAAGCTTAGAATCTTATTTCTTGTCCTAAGTTCTGCATTATCACTGGATACAGCCCAATAGTAATAGTCCTTCAGTGCCCTTTTTGCTCAAGTAGAGCAGTTGTTCTTCAGAGCAGTATGACTATTAACTTTTGGTTAATTTTCATGCTGAAATGATTCAGAGTCTCAGGATCAACATCATCTTTAACTCTTCCATGGTCTTCCTCAATGCTCAGATTTCAGGTCTCTCATCACCCGCCTGATTGAATGAGGACTTGTATCTTCCTGTCACTCAATATTGTTATAGATTGTCAGATTACATTTGAATACTTGAGATTCTCTTCTACTAGGATCATGCCAGTGTTTGGTACACTTTAACAGAAACTAGATGAGCTTTGGTTTAGGAAAATAACACAAACAAAGTAAGCAAGCCCTGGTACGTGCAGTGGATGGGATGTTCTTTTTGTTGTGCTGTTCCTTCTGTTTCTTCTTGATCTTCCACAAACTCTTCAAGAAACATTTCTGTTTTGCCAATAATGGAATTAAGAACACTGAAGTAATTAACCATCTGCCTCATCCTTTTATCCATCTCCAGTCTTTTTCCATATCGTAGAACCACAGGAGTTGAAAGAGACCCCTGGGGATCATGTCCAAGCTCCCTGCAGACAAAGGCCTAAGCAAAGATCATCAGGCCAGACTGCAACATACAGCTCCAGCCAGTACTGTATGTGAGACCAGTTCTGCCAACACAGGAAAGTTCTTTCCATAGGTTAAACAAAACCAAGAGACAACATAGAGTCACAGAATCATAGAATGGGTTGGGTTAGAAGGTACCATACAGATCATCTAGTTCCAACTCCCTTGCTGTGAGCAGGGACACCTTCCACTAGGTCAGTCTGCCCAAAGCCTCAACCAGCTTGACTTGAACCCTAGGTCTTTTCTCACAGAGGGCGTCCTGCAGGCCCACTGCTACCAAAACCTTGCCACATAAACCCAGTATACCTTGAAAGAAAAAGTGTGGTGATGTACTCTAGTTTCTGGTAGCATATCCCTGCTGCTAAATTGTTTCTCCTGGCCAGAACAGCTTTGCAGGCTGGCTAATGAAAATATCTGGGATTTTTATTATGTCCTTTCCTTGGTGAAAGCAATTTCTGTTTAAGTCCTTATAAAGTAACTGTTTTGCCTTGCTTGTGAATGAGCAAGAGCAGATATATCATGGAGAATGTGAGCATATGACACTGTTGGAATATTGTTGCTTTTCCAGGAAAGTTAATGTTCTGTGAGACTTGCTGATTGGTTTGAGTTACTCTGCTTGTAGGACATCTGCCTCACAAACTTTGCTTTGGCAGTCTGTAAAATGGCAAATTTTCTTCAGATGGCTCCACTCATTTTCAAATCCAGTGGCTCTTTTCCTGAGAAGTTAGCATTGCACTGATGCTTACTGTGCTGTTCCTCAGTCCTCCTCAACCTGAAAGCTGTTTCTACAGAGGGAGGGAATTCTTGCTGAGCAGATACGCTTTTCAAAAACCTCCTACCTCTGTCCATTATATTACTGCCACCCACAATGGAGCTATGAAGAAATATTAATGTTTTCAAGGCTCTTTGGTGATGAAAAAATCATTGTATTTATTAACTGCTGTCACATTAGAAGCTTTATTTGTTATAAATTTAGCACTGAGAATGACAGGAGAACAGGCTGCAATCAACAGATGTTTGGTTGGATGTGTAAGGCCATGGTCTGTGTTTCAAGAGAAGAATCAACTTTGTCAGAAAAAAAAAAAAAACCAACAAAAAACAAAGTGAGAAGAACACCTGAGAGAATATCTCTGGGTGGCTTGAAAAAAACTTCTCAGCATGAAGAAACTGATAGCTAATGCTATATTAGTTTTATTAGTTGTATTGTTTATATAATCTGCAGAGTGGAAAAACAGTAGACTGAAATATCTCAGAAAATCAAAATAATGCCACAAAAAATTAAACCTCCACTACCTCTGAGCTGAGTGTTGACTGAAATCAGCAGCACAAGTCTGGCAGAACTGTGTATTCCCAGAGCTGTGACTGCTGAGCAACAGCAGCTGGTCGGGATTTGTGAGCGTTGCTTCAGGGATTATTCCTGGGGAGGAACTGTTTACAGCATGCACTGTATGGTTACCTCCATCTCCCATAACCATTCCAGTCTGCCAGGTTGGAGCTTTTAGCAAAAAATACTGTGATCAGCCCTTGCTTGTATTCTGGAAACTACCCCCATGTTTTTGATTTTCCAGCTGATTAGGTTCAGTGTCTAGTCTGGCCTTAAGAAAGCAGTCTCAAAAATTGCAATCTCACCTTGAAAGAAACAAGGAATTCTGACTGCTGACCTTCTTGCCACCTTTTGCACAGTGTATGCAAATAGGTTCTTGAGTTATTTGCAAACAAATCTACTTCTGTTTTTCCCCACACTCACCCCCAACCTTCCCTCTCTTTTGATTTGAGACCAGTGCACCTGCATTTTCAGGTCAGAGAAGAAAGAACCATCTGTACTTATGGACTATGGATGTGAACACTCCTTACAGCGAGCCCTGGGCTGCAGTTAGGATTTCAGTGCAGTGGAGTGGATGCTGTAGGAAATGTGTGTCCTTAGGGTTCACCTCCACATTTTCCACACTGCCTCTCCAGCCCATGGAACACATTGCCATAAACTGTATCTGATGTTACGAAGAGCCAAAAGGGGTGAGAATGAGGAAGGTGGAAAGGTTCATCTTGTTAATGAGCTGAATGATGAATCTACAATATTTTAGCCCTCGCAGAAGACAATAATCACATTTCCAGAGAATGTCTCAGTGGTTTCAATTTAAAATCAATAAATCTGTGCGAATCAAGTTATCAATGAGTGAATTTGTTCTGTGACCTAATTAAAAAAACCTACCTCGTTATCTGATAAATCCAGGAGAAGAAGTTTATTTTCATCAGTCGATAGATTGCCTTTTCATTTTTCCTGTAGTAGCTGTAGTAGAGATGTCACAGTATTCAGTTTGAATGTAATTAAAATATTAGTGCATCTCATATACTCTCTTTAGTCTCAGAGCAAAGCCATAAGATTGCACAGCAGCATACCTTTCGAATAAAGGGCCCTATTTCCAAGTGTGCTGAAAACTTGGCAGAAATTAGAGTTCCCCAGTTGAGCAGATGGAGGCTTAGCTCTTTTGAAAACACACTCATGAAGGTTTAAATATCAGATTAACGTGCTCATAGATTGCAGATAACCACTGGATATCTCCCTATGCATATAGATGAATATACACCTTAGAGACGTTTACAAACCCACAGACACACTGCAGGTTTTTCTGAGTTGTTTTCAAGAAGACAAGTCTAATATACATAAATCTGTAATTTTGCATTTTTTTTCTTTTTTTCTTTTTTCTTTCCTTTTTCTTTTTTTTTCCCTTTTTTTCTTTTTCATTTTCTTTTTCAAGGAAGTGTGTTAAAAAAAAAAAAAATAACAGAATGGTTTCCTTCTGCTTATTGCTTTTCCTTTGCCTCCTTTGCAAACATTATGGTGTGAAATTATATTCTTTGTAACAACCAAATATATATGTTTGTTAATATGTTAACTAGTCCAAACTATGATTTCAACAAAGCCTTGACACAAAGACATGATCTCTGCAATAATTATTTAGTTAATTTTTTATGCCTTTCTTTTATGCATTATTTTAAAATACTTATGGAAAGCATAGTGGGAGAATTGCCTCATTTTAAATCCTGGATTAATGCACCCCAAAGTGTGGTTTTCTCTCTTGACTGTCAGTGCACATTGCTGACAGCTAGTGTTAAGCCTGTTTACCAGCAGACTGCAGATCACTTTCTGCAGAACTGCTTTCCAGTCACTCATAGCATGAACCAGTTTATCTTACAGCTGGAATGTTTGTCTGCTTGGATACTGTGAGGGACTGTATCTAAGGTCTTATTAAAATCCAGAAAATTACATCTACTGTCTTCCCTTTCATCCACTAAGGAGTGACCTTACTGTAGAAAGAGATCAAATTCCTGAGGCAGGATTTTCCTTTTGTGAACCTATTTTGAATATGTTTTTATGACTTAAATTACTTTCAGTGTCCCTAGGGACAGTTATCTCCCTAGCATTTCCAGATAATGAAGTTACGTTAATAGGTCTATAATTTCCAAAGACTTCTATTGTGTTCTTCTTGTTGATGATGATAACACTTCCTAGCTTTCAGTTAGTGGGGGCCTTCTCAGATTCCCCAGATTCATTATGTTTTTGAGAGGGGTCCAGCTATAACATCCGCTGACTCCTTCAGTATTGTGGTTGAATCCCATCAAGCCACATGGACTTAAGAATATAGAGCTGATACAGCTGTTTTCTTAAAACTTTCATAATCGCAAATGTAAAATCACTGTTCCCCCAATCATGGTTTTACAACTTAAAGGAGTGGATAACTTCAACATGTATCAGTTCAGTGTAAGTAGGGTTGCTACCCTGGACTTCAGGAGAGCTGACTTTGACCTCGTCAAAGACCTACTTGGAAGTATTACGTGGACTAGAACCTTAGAAGGTAAGGGAGCCCATGAGAGCTGGTTGATACTTAGACATCACGTCTTCTGATCTCAAGGTTGGTGCATCCCTAAAAGTAAAAAACAAAGCACCATTGACAAAAGGATTGTGAGGATGTGCAACGATCTCATGGATAAACTAAAAGGAAAGAAGATCCATGAAATGTGGAAAAAGGGCCTGTCCACCTGGGAAGAATATAGGAACATTCCCAGGCCTGTAGGCGTGTAACAAGGAAGGCTAAGGTCCTCTTGGAATAAAACCTTGCATAGGAAGTAAAGGATAGCAAGGAAGGTTTTTTAAGCATGTCAACAGTAAAAGGAAGATTAGGGAGAATGTGGGTCCCCTACTAAATGAGGTGGGTCCCTGGAAACAGGGGATGTTGAGAAGGTGGAGATTCTGAATGTCTTCTTTGCTTCTGTCTTTAATGCTAAGATTAGTCCTTGGGAAACCCAGGCCCTGGAGGTAAGAGGGAGTCTAGGGAAAGGAAGATCTCTACCTGTGCAACGTATGGTAGGGTAGCTGCTTTAGGTACCCTAGGGGATTAGGCAGGGGGATTGGACTTGATAATCTCTTGAGGTCCCTTCCAACTCCTGCAATTCTGTGATTCTGTTTCTATCTCTCATTGCTGACATACTTTAAAAAGCCTTTTCTGCTGCCATACGTGACACTGGCAATTGTCAACTCAGGTTGAACTTTGGCTTTTTTTGTTTTGTCCTTACAGATGCCAGCTGCATCTCTGTATTTGCTCTGTGAAGATTGATCTTGCTTCCAAAAGTCATATATTTTCTTTTTTTTGTCCTAGTTCAAAGAGGAGTTTGCAGTTTAGCCAAGCCAATTATATTCTGCCCTATTTGCTTGGTAGCAAACAGGTAGTGGGATTACCTGTTTCTAGGCTTCTAAGTTGTGCTTCTTAAACGGTGTCCAACTCTCAAGGACCCCTAAATACTCTGGAATTTATTTCCACATGAGACTGTTAGCTAATTACAGAGTAGCTTACAGTTTGCTCTCTTAATATTTCTTAAAATTAGGCCCAACTATGAACTGTGCCTACCTTTCTTCACAGTAACTATAAAAAATAAAATGAAGTGGGAGTATAGCAGAATTATTGAGGAGATGGTAAGAAGGTGGCTGTAAATTTTTCAGATATTTGTTAATAAGCTCTTTTGTGGTGTCCATTACCACAGAAACAGGATATTTCATGCAATCATGCCCTCGTTCTTCACTTTTCTAAAGACAGGGAGAAGGAAACTGAAAAGCACAGATTAAAAGATTAAAAACTCAAGTTCAGAGCTGTATTTCTGTACCAGTTGAAGTACTGGACTAGAATCTGCGTACTACTAGAATATAGATCTCAGTAGTCCAAGTCCATTTTTCAAGCAAGACTTATCCATCCATTTACTGAAAGATGAAGTGATTAAGTAATAATGGTTTCAATTCTTCAATACCTTTCTTGACTGATTCACATAAATCAGGTAAAACGAAGACTTTTCCTATTTGAGAAATTTTGAGGCAGCACTTTAATAACGTTTTCTCAGAGATCCAGATGAGGAGAAAATTGTGTTTTCTAACCCTAAGCTGAGAAGACAATATAGAGAATAGATAAAATTAAACAAAATTACAGAAGTATGGTGGAAATATACTCACAAACTGAGTATCTCTGCTGAAGATAAAAGTCAACCAATCTAATTGTGTTGGAAAAACTCAATATTTTGTAGACTTAATGAATATTACAGATTTCAGCCGCTTCTGCCTTCATCTGCACTATGTTTCCAACCAAAGGTCAGTGACTGCCTTTCCCTTTCTGTTTGAGCAGAGAGATACTGAGCAAGGAAAAAAAATTCATGTGTTAGCTTTCCAACACTGACCAGATGAGACCTGAATTAGTTCTAGAGTGTCTTGCCCTTGTAATTTGCTTAATAACAATCCCAGTTCAATGAGATAAACCTCAGCCTAAGGCCTTTTTGAGCGAAGTTTCTCTTCAGTTTAATTCTAAGGCTTTCCTCTGTTCTGGTGTCACTGGGCAAGGCACGCTGTACTGTGTATAAATTAGAATCCTTAATGGCTCCCTGTACCATTTCCATTAAACTGACATCAGTACTTATTACAATGGTTACATCATTATTACCATTTACCTTTGCACTTCAATCTTCATTTAAACAGATTAAATTTGCAGAAATGTTGTCACATTAGTTTCCTTCCTAATTCATGAATAAAGGCCTTAAAACCATCCCTGCAAACAGACTAACTTGAATATCTGAGCAAAATTTGACTAGGATGAGCAAACCTCATGAGATGAACACCAAGATCTGCTGTTGGCAGCCTCACAGCTAGACCCATCACCCAGCAAAGCTCTGCTTCACCTTCTAGCCTCCTCAGCAGGAGTTCAGACATGAGCCAACTTGGGCTGGACTCTGCTAGCACCTGAGTGTATGTAGCAAGGGCTGCACAGTTACATTCTATAGGTTGGTGACATCACTGGGAGCCCTTGCCCAGGCTTTAGGGGATGATTTATGGAACCAAGGTTGAGATTCATCTTAAAGTAGAATGCCATCCAAATGGCAACCACCATGCTTGTAGCTGGGAAATTATCTTGAGGGATATGAGAGATGAGCTTACTCTCTCACTTCCAACACTCTCCTGTATCCCACAGAGCTTTGTACATCTCACCAATGAGAAGCCTTAAAAGTTTTTATTCTATTTTATTATTTTTATTCTATGTTTAATTCTTACTCTGTTCTGTTAGAAATTTTGTATTTAATTAAACAGATTGTGAAGTGGGGACCTGAAGATAGATAACCCATTTGTGGAATTGTGGAATTTCAGCTTATTCAGTCAGTCCTTGGCTACCAGTTTCAAATATTCAGCTGATCCTCAGTGTGAAGATAGATAGCACTTGAAATGCCAAGGCAATGCATGAGATAGAAGTGTCAGACTCTGTTGCTTTTTCATTTGCATCTGTACATAACCATGAGGAGGGTCAGAGGTGCAAAGGATCAGGGCATATGTGCAATTAGGGTGCTGGGGTCAAGGCAGCATGATAGTAAAACTGATGAGGCTCAGGTCCAGAAAAGCAGCACATTGTTTTGTTTTCTTCCAAATACTCTCTGTATCTGTTGTATTTTCCATGCGAATAAATTGGAGGCATTACTTTTGGAATGGCCTATGTACCTTAAATAGGCATTTTCCATTTATGTGCCAAATGATGATCCATTCCAGCCAGAATCAAAAAATCACAGAATGGCCAGGGTTGGAAGGGACCTCAAGGATCATAAATCTCCAACCTCCCTGCCACAGGCGGGGCCACCAACCTCCCCATTTAATACCAGACCAGGCTGCCCAGGGCCCCATCCAACCTGGCCTTGAACACCTCCAGGGATGGACAGGGCATCCACAGCCTCTCTGGGCAGCTGTTCCAACTCCTCACCACTCTCACAGTAAAGAACTTCCCCCTGATAACCAACCTAAATCTTCCCTCCCTCAACTTCAAACCATTTCCCCTTGTCCTGCTCTTATCTACCCTTTCAAAGAGTTGATTCCCCTCCTGTTTGTAGGCTCCCTTTAGGTATTAAAGGCTCCAGTGAGGTCACCCTGCAGCCTTCTTTTCTCCCAGCTCCCTCAGCCTGTCTTTGTAGGGGAGGTGCTCCAGTCCCCTGATCATCTTCATGGCTCTCCTCTGGACCCTCTCCAACAGCTCCCTCTCTTTCTTATACTGGGGGCTCCAGACCTGGACAGAGTACTCCAGATGGGGCCTCACAAGAGCAGAGTAGAGGGGGACAATCACCTCCCTGTCCCTGCTCGCCACTTCTCTTCTGATGGAACCCAGGATACCAGTGGCCTTATGAGCCACAATGGCACACTGCTGGCTCATGTAAGACTTTTCATCTATGAAGATCCCCACGTCCTTCTCTGCAGGGCTGCTCTCAAGGACTGCTCCTTCCAATCTGTATGGATGCCTGGAATTCCTCTGGCCCAAGTGCAAAACCTTGCACTTTGCTGTGTTGAACCTCATTAAGTTCCCCTCCAGCCCACCTTTCTGTTGAGGTCCCTCTGACTGGCATCCCTTCCTTCCACCGTGTCAACTGCACCACTCAGCTTGGTGTCATCAGCAAACTTGCTGAGGGTGCGCTCGATTCCGTCATCAATGTCACTGATAAAGATGTTAAAGAGCACTGGTCCCAAGACAGATCCCTGGGGGACGCTCGTTACGGCCTCCACCTGGACATAGAGCCATTTATCACCACCCTCTGTCTGCAGCCTGTTAACCAATTTCTTATCCATCCAGTGGCCCACCCATCAAATCCACATGCCTCCAATTTGGAGATAAGGATGTGGTGAGGGACCATGTCAAAGGCCTTGCTCAAGTCCAGGTAAATGACATTGGTCGCCTTTCCCTTGTCCACCAATGTGGTCACTCCATCATAGAAGCCACCAGATTGGTTAATTATGACCTTCCCCTGGTGAAGCTGTGCTGGCTGTCTCGGATCATATACTCATTCCTCATGTTATCAAGCATGCTGTCCAGGAGGATCTGTTCCATGATCTTCCCAGGCAATTGATACCATTTCTTTTAATCTTTTTTTCTTTTTAATCTTTCTACCCATTCCTTCTGAAATTCGGACTATCATTTAGGAAGTTAGGGTGCAGCCCTGTAAACTAAGAATCTTCAAAGCTCTAAAAAAATGTATTTCCATTTTCTTGCTTCTTCAGTGTTACAGTACAGTACAAGCAGTATAATTACTTCTACCCTGATAACCTTATCATAGCTGCTGGCAAACTTCTCAAAGGTAGCGCTGCAGTCAATAACTAGTCTAGCAAAACTAGCAAATGAATCTTTCTACTCATTTCACTTCACATTGCTGTGGCAAGGAGCCCTACATAATGCCCAATCCATCTTTTTCATGATCTTTATAACTCACAGAGGTCAAGTTTCTCCGTATCTATCCTGAATTCTCACAAATGAGAATGTCTCCCGGTTATGCCTGAAGTTCTCCTTACTCAACTCCCAGAGATAAGTAACGGAACACTTCTCTGCCACAACTACAACACTGACATGTTATCAATGTTACTGTTATTACATATCCAAAACACAGCACCATATCAACTACTGGGAAGAAATTTATTTCTATCCTGGCTCGCAGCAGAATAAATGGAAATATTTGGAAAACTTCTTCAGCTACTTGGTGTAATTGGTTGGAAGATCACAGCCAGAGGGTTATGGTCCACAGCTCTATGTCCACATGCAGGCTGGTAACAAGCAGTGTCCCCCAAGGGTCCGTGTTGGGTTCAGTACTCTTTATGATTTTTATCAGTGACATAGATGATGGGATTGAATGCACTCTCAGCAAGTTTGTTGATGACACCAAGCTGAGTGGTGCAGTTGATACAGAGAAGGAGGGGATGCCATTGAGAAGGAGTTAAAAAAAATCAAAAGGTAGGCCCTTGTGGGTTCCTAGCTAATGAGGTTCAACAAAACAAAGTACAAGGTTTTGCACTTGGGTCATGGAAATCCTGGATATGAATACAAATTGTGAGAAGAACTTCTTGAGAGCAGCTCTGCTAAGAAAGACTTAGGGGTCCTGGTTGATAAAAAATTTAACATGAGCCAGCACTGTACCCTTGCGGCTCATAAGGCCAGTGGTATCCTGGGTTCCATCAGAAGAGAAGTGGCGAGCAGGGACAGGGAGGTGATTGTCCCCCTCTATTCTGCCATTGTGAGGCCCCTGCTGGAGTACTGTGTCCAGGTCTGGAGCCTCCAACACAAGAAAGTTGTGGAGCTGTTGGAGAAGGCCCAGAGGAGGGCCAAAAGATGATCAGAGGACTGGAGCACCTCTCGTATAAAGACAGACTGAAGGAACTGGTCTTGTTCAGCCTGCAGAAGAGAAGGACTGCAGGGAAACTTCAATGAGGCCTTCTGATATCTAAAGGGAATTTATGAATATGAAGGAAGTCAACTTTTTATGCCTGTAGATATTGTTCAAGGGGAAATGGTTTTAAACTAAAGGTGAGGAGATTTAGATTAGATGTCTGGGGAAAGCTCTTTATCGAGAGAGTGGTGAGGTGCTGGAACAGGCTGCCCAGCGAGGCTGCGGTAGCCCCATCCCTGAAGGCGTTCAAGGTCAGGTTGGATGGGGCCCTGGGCAGTCTGAGCTACTGTTTGATCCAGCAGATGGCGGTTGGAACTTGATGACCCAAGCCATTCTATGCTTCTACGATTCTATGATTGGGCTTTCATATCTTAATGCAGTAGCATTGGAAAAATTTACACCTCAAATTCAGGGACTTTTCATTTCTAGACTTCTAGCATGGAAAATTGGTCTGAAGAGTAAGTAGTGACTGAGAATGAAGTCTCTCGCTTTTTTTTTTTTAAATTCACAATATGTGACAGTGAAGTCACATTATCAATTTATCAGTCCTGCTGATACATCATTCATTAATGAATTAAAATTTCTGATCTTATTTATCCATTAAAAAATCTTGGAAAAGAACACAATTTTTCTTGTTCTTTTTCTTCATTGATGGAAATTTGATTTACTTAGCTCTTTGTAGGAGGCAATGAAATTTCTAACCTTTGCTCAAATAAACCTACAGCAAAATAGATCTCTCTGCTGCTGAGCGCCTAGAGCCACATTAGTATCTGTCATGTACGCTCATGCTAGATATATGTTTCTTGTTCAGCAATATTATATTCATTTCTTTTTACTACAGGCCCTATCTGTTATATTCTCTGTGGATATTGTATCTACTTCACATATAATTTCAGTAAATTCCCTCAAATTGGTCAACTCCAGCCTCTGTGTTAATAAGAAATGAAGAATATTGCTTTATAAAGTGATTTCTCAATATTTAGTAGTGTCTGGAGCCAAAGCTATTACTGTCTCTTTCAGTAGTATTGTTCAAGAACCATAAACCTATATTGGAACAATTTTATTTGTTTGGAAACATAGAAATACAATCACAATTTAGGATCACGCTTCCTGTGAACCTTGCTTATTTTCTACAATATTTAGCATCTGCTCGTAGTAGCAGAAAACCCACTATAAGAAAGATACTGAGTTCCTGGAGCTTGTCCAGAGAAGGGCAACGAAGCTGGTGAGGAGTCTGGAGCACAAGTCTTATGGGAAGTGGTTGAGGGAATTATTTAATTTGGAGGAGACTCAGGGAACACCTTATTGCTCTCTACAACTCCCTGAAAGGAAGTTGTGTCGAGGTGTCAATAGAATGAGAGGTCAAGTTGCACTGGGGAGATTCAGGCTGGATATTAGGAAGAATTTCTTCTCTGAATGAGTGGTCACGCAATGGAATGGGCTGCCCAGGGGCCTGGTGGTGTTGTTGTACATGGAAGTGTTCAGGAAATGTTTAGATGCTGCACTAAAGGGCATGGTATAGTGGGGAAATATGGCTGGACAGTTAGACTAGATGATCTTGGAAATCTTACCCAACATTGGTGATTCTGTGATTCTGTGATTCTAAACTTGGAGTGCACAAGGAGCTGGGATAGGACAGAACCAGGACAGCTGACGCTAACTGGACAAGAATATGCTTCATACCACATGATGCCATGCTTACTAAGAAAAGGAGGAAGAGGTACTCACTGTAAATCTGTCTTCTGAAGCAACCACTGATGACCTGCTTCCTGGAAATGATAATTTGCTGATGAAAATAAGACAATAAATTCCAATTTTTACTCTTCCAGCTGCAGCCTTGTTGTTTTTTGTTTTGTTTTTAACATTCACATGCCTAATCTTGACCTCATGAGATATTTCGTCCTATTTTCTTCTTGTATGTTGCTAAAGAGGGGAATTGTGGACAGATGTATTGACCCACAACATGGACATCATATCGCTGTTATATTTGCATTTTTTCTCTCTTTTTCATCACAAGATGAGTAACTCTAAGTGTGTGCCCACTGACATAAGAGGAGAAACTGAGTGAATAAAAGCAGATAACAGAGACTAGCCAAACCTTCTATGTTCTATTTTGATGCTTCTGCAAATTTGTACTCCAAATGTGGAAGTGAAACACTGAGTTCCTTCTGAGTCCTGTGGTCAACAACACTTTTTGGTGCTCTTCTTCAGTTTATACTGCAAGCAATAAGAAGACAAATAGATCACTGCTTAAAATGCAAACACTAAGTTGTTTTGCATTCTGAAGGATGGGTGCTTGGAGCTTCTCAGGGTTATGAATCCTAAAATATGCCACTGAGGAGTATCATTGCTCCTTCCTCTGGTGAGGAATCTAAGTGTAATATCCCAAGAGACTTTTCAAAGTTCTTTTGCAAGACTATCTTGTTATCACTGTCAAGAGAAATTAGGTGTTCCTTTTCCTGCCTTTAGTATGCTAGGAGAGAGAAAAGCTGCAGGCAAGATCGGGTCAGTATCCCACAGAAAGCTGAATGGAATGTATGTGAAGAAGCCAACAGGAAAGGTGTGCTTATTTTTACATATTATTTCATTGTGATCAGGAGGATGTTTCTGTAAAAGAGGAGGCATTTCACAAACTGGAAAGCTTGCAGCTCCAGGTAAAGGAGACTGAGGCAACTGGTGGCATCTGAATACATGCACATTCAAGAAAATGAGTGGCTTACAGATTTGTGGTCCAAATTTTAATATTTCAGGGAGAAGAAAAGGGCATGGAAATAGTTTCCTATTTTTCACCACCAGAATAATAGCAACAATAAGAAAATGTAGCAATGACTGAAAGACAGATGTATCTATTAAATATTTGCCAGTATCAGGGAAGATGGTGAGTGTTCTGAAGGTTGCACTGACGTTTGTTGGAAGGATGATGTGTGGTAGAAGACAGCAGCAAGCTGCAAAGGTAAATGACAAATTCTAGGGATGCCTAATGGTGAGGAAAAGTTTCTGCAATGGAGCGTTGCTAAGTGTCAACGAGATGAGAAATGCTTGTACCACCTGGTGCATGGCAACTTAATTTAGACTTCACTATCTACAAGCACTGAAAGCAGACCCCAAGACTGTAAGGTAGTGATACTGAAGGGCAAGAGAAGAAAACTTGATCTTCTAAGTGCCATACTCCTAAACTTGATGAAGGGATGCTTAAATACCTTTATACTCCAGGTACTATGTGCATTTTGTTACTTATCTGCCTTGTTGGGGAGTTTTTTTTTTCCTTCAGACTGATCAACTTGGGAAACAATGCTTTATTAGTATTTCTAAGTGGGAAAGAGAAGCCCAGTGAATACCATCAGGTTTGTTTTATTTTTCATGTTTCGGGATAGGCTTTCAAAACAAGGATGTAGGAGCGATACTGTACCTGCAGTTCAGCTCTTGGAAGAAAATATCATAAATAAATAATATTTAGTATTAGGGGAATGGTAAGAAAGTTTCTGTAACAAAGAAAAGACAGTACTTCTCAAAGCAAATAATTTTCAAACAAAATAAATAACACTGAAGTGTCATATCACCTGCTTAACATTTGCAATTGGCCAATGCAGCAGATAGGCAGATAAGAACTCTTAGAAGCAGAGAATGGTTGGAGCCCACCCACAGATATATTTGTTGTCATACAAAGTTGTTCCTTTGTATGACAGAAACTCTAAAGAAGCTGTGAGTTACCTTCTTGTTAGGGTACGGTGAAGATCTAAAAGTTTTCAGAATTTGCTGCTTGCCAAAAAGAAGTCCAACTAAAGCAGTTTCAATAGGAATGATCAAATCTAGAAGAAACACAGTCTGCAATTTTTCTGGTTCTCCCTATCCCACCAAAATTTATTCTTTTCCTTCTTTACATTCAATCACAAAACTGAAGGAAGGCAGAAGGGAGGGGAGATTTGTTCATTTCTCTCTGTTGACAATAAACATACTGAGAGTGGAGAGAAAACCTGATTTAATTGGAATACTAAATGTTCAGTTCTAAAAATACATACCCATGTAAATGTGTTTATTTTTTTTTTCTGATTTGCATCAGAACTGTCTACTCTGAATTAAGACAACTGTCTTTTAAAATTGTTTTTCTATTTCTATCTTCATTTCTAGCAATGCAAAAATAATCTAGTCACTGTGATTCATGCCTTAATAACTGTAAACTGTAAACTGAAATTAAAGAGTTGTCACAAAGGTGAGACCATAGCTAAAATGCTGCTAGGTTTGAATTTCCTAGGTTTGAATAGCTACCTCTTTTGCTTATAAAAACTTCTTTTATTGCTTAGCATGTCTTACAGTACAGCAATTCAACATGGATCAGTTTAATCCCCCAGTCGTGATGGCAATATGGCCTCCAGGCCAGTAAGGTAGATGAGCTAGGGAAGCTTTGTGTAGGGTTCAGCTTTTGCTCTGCTTCACTTGGTCTGCTTCAAGTGAAAACATTTCTTGTGTTGCTCCTGCAGATGCTACAAGGCCATCTGTTTCCAGAGTGTTAGTCCAAAGACATTTTTCCCTTCCTTTGACTATGGGTATTTGCTGTGAGTAATTACACACTTAAGCCTCCATGTCAGTAAAATCTACTCAGGTACTTTGGCATTTATTTCCTCAAGCTCCTTAACGCTATCAAGTTGTGTTGGGGCTTCAAAAATACATCTGCCTCATTGCTGTGTTTTTTCCTCACATTACAGAAACTGAAGATTCTCTCTCAAAAAGCAAATAATTGGAGGGTAGAAGGTGGGCTGTTGGAGGGAGAGCTGATAAGTCTCCAATGTGTTTTCAGTAAGATCCCAGTGGGGGTGCCTTCAGCCCTCCTAATTCTATTTATCTGGTGAGCAGGCAACTGTGTCATTTGTCTGAGGGAGTGTCTGGTTTCAGAGAGCACACCTTATTATATCTTCCTTTGAAGAATGAAAAGTCCTTGAGCCTCAGATACTTCCTCCACTTTGTGCAGACACTTTGAAACAGTGATCAAAAAAATGTCCGTGCTCTAAAATAATCTTGGTGAGGTTTTATTTTCTTTTTTCTCCATGGACCTCTTATTAGCAAAGAGGATTCTCCCTCCTCCCCCACTCTCAAGTTATTTTGCAAGGTTTCTTTATGTCATTTCTGGTTACTTGTACATCTAGAATATATGATTATCCATGTATAATCTTGCTGAAATAATGAACAACATTATGGATATGCATACCCGCAAATTTGCAGGTAAAACTTATTTTACCATTTAAATTGGTGGTAGAATGGATAAAATAGGGTTTTATTTGTATGAAATGCTTTCAATTTTTTTAATATTTTGTTTCAAAAGCTATTTTAACTTCCTGACTCTCCACTTCCCTATCTGAAAATGGCTCAACAGACAATTGATGCAGAGGCTGGTTTACTCCTATGTTCACATATGCACGAGTTACACAGAATCACAGAACTGTTTGAGTTGATAGGGATTTTTCAAGACCATTCTGTTCCAAGCCCTACTATGAGTAGAGACACTTTCCACTAGACCACTAGACCTAGGGACCCATCCAACTTGGCCTTGAGCACCTCCAGGGATGGGGTTCAGATTCTCTGTTTCAGTGCACATTATTATCTGAGTAAACATTTTCTTCCAAATATCCAATCTAAATATCCCCTCTTTTAGGTTAAAATATTATCCCTTATCCCATTGCTACACTTTAAAGTCCCTCCCCATTTTAATTATATACTCCTTTGTGCTCCTAGATCAATGGAGGCAGAAGCATAAAGCAGCCAATGGTCTCTTTCTGCACTGAAATTTTAGCCCTGTCTCCAACTGAAGCACGAAAGATGTGAGTTAAGATAGAACACATGATTTTAACTGTGGAGCATCACCTCAGGAAGAAGAATCAATGAGTGTACCTCCTTGGCAGGTAAGTTAGGCTGCTACTCCTCCTGTTTTTTATTAATCTCAGTGCTATGATACAATTTAATGAGCCATTTAACTTCTCCAGATTCTCCCCTTTCTCCAGATTTCTCGCCCTCTTTCCTGCATTATAAACTGACTTGAAAAGATAATTTAAAGATTTGAATTTTCTTCTGTACAGTTGCCTATATAAAATAGAATAATATAGAAGTATAGAAATAGAGTAGGGTGGATGAATATGTTCATAGAATCATAGAATCATAGAATCATAGAATCATAGAATCACAAGGTTGGAAACGACCTATAAGATCATCTAGACCAACCATCTTCACACTGCCACTGCTACCACAAGCACTAAACCATATCTCGCAGCTCCTCGTCCAGACGCCTCTTGGACACTGCCAGAGATGGCGACTCCACCACCTCCCTTGGCAGGCCATTCCAGTGCCTGACCACTCTCTGAGAGAAGAAGTTCTTCCTTAAGTCTAACCTAAACCTCTTCTGGTACAACTTGCAGCCATTTCCCTGGGTCCTGTTCATTGCCTAGGAGAAGAGGCCAAATCCCTCTTCACCACAACCTCCCTTCAGGAAGTTGTAGAGTGCAATGAGGTCTCCCCTGAGCCTCCTCTTCTCCAAACTAAACAATCCCAGCTCCCTCAGCCGCTCCTCATAGGACTTGTGCTCCAGACCCCTCACCAGTTTCGTTGTCCTTCTCTGAACACTCTCCACGGCCTCAATGTCTTTCCTGTAGTGAGGGGCCCAAAACTGAACACAGTACTCAAGGTGCGGCCTCACCAGTGCTGAGTACAGGGGGATGATCACCTCCCTGCTCCTGCTGGCCACACTATTTCTAATGCAGGCCAGGATGGCACTGGCCCTTTTGGCCACCTGGGCACACTGTCGGCTCATGTTCAGCCAAGCATCAACCAACACCCCCAGGTCCCTTTCCTCTTCACAATCATCCAGCCACTCATCCCCAAGCCTGTAGCGCTGCATGGGGTTGTTGTGGCCAAAGTGCAGGACCCGGCACTTGGCCTTGTTGAACCTCATTCCATTCACCTCAGCCCAGCGATCCAGCTTATCTAAGTCCCTCTGAAGGGCCTCCCTACCCTCAGGCAGATCCACACCACCTCCCAGCTTGGTGTCATCTGCAAACTTACTGAAGGTACACTCAATCCGCTCGTCTAGGTCATCAATAAAGATATCAAACAAGATAGGCCCCAGTACTGACCCCTGGGGGACACCACTTGAAACAGGTCACCAGCTGGACTTCGCTCCATTAACCACCATCCATTGAGCACGGCCCTCCAGCCAGTTTCTTACCCAAAGGAGTGTGTACCTGTCCAGGCCACGGGCAGCCAGTTTCCCCAGAACTATGTTGAACCATATACTGTGGATTTAATACCATAGTTTGTCTTCCCTAACATTGATTTCTTCCAGCTACTCCTTGGGACCTTGGAGTTGATTATTCATAATTCATTTTCTTTAGGTAAAGTGGGCGGAAGCAGTGTAATGTGACATGATTTTTTTGTTAGTAAAAAACAGATTGTTTATTAAAATGTGTTTACCAGCCAAACAATGGCTATGTTCAATTTGAAAATAGGAGCATTTAAATGGAAAATACATTTAGTGTGTGTGTACCATTGACCACTTAAATGGACTGATGATTTTTGAACAAAACTACAAGTTTTCATTTTTATGTATGCACAGAAGAAGAAATATAACCAAGATTGTAAGTATACAGGTCATTGCAGAGTTTCAGCTTCTTTATCCACTTAGAAAGCTCATTATAGCATTTTCTTTGTTTCTATGATAACAAAATGAGGTAGACTAACCTCATTTGTTAGTATCTGTCCCTTGAAATGAGAAGCAGGTCAATTAAGATCATGTATGGAGACATACTTCCCCACTTTTCAGAACAAAAAGATTTTCAAAACAAATGCAGATGGTTCATAAAAGTCTTATTGTGGACATTCCTATAACCATAAACCTTGAAAGAGAAGTGTTCCTGAAAGAAATTGATATATTTGAGAAATGAACATGGGCACACTATTTGTCTTCTGTGCTATACTTAGTATATTACTTATACTTGTAGGAATTAATTCTGAGAAGTATAAAACCTTTTGTTTGTTTATTTTACTCTTGTGGGCTCGGTTTACTAGCAAATATGCAATACAGGATACGTAACCTGATGATGCTACTTCAGAAATGCTATGTGATCCTGACATCTTGACGTTGCTGAGAAGCCTCCTTCTGCAGCTCTGATCTGTGCATTCAAGTTCCTCTGCTCCCAAAGTAATCAGATTTGACTCCAAAACACAATTTATGTGGATGAAGCTGGCTTCTGTCAACATGGATTTAGTCAGATCTCTCCCTTTGGCTGGAATGCTTAATCTGAAATTGTGCATCTGATGTCACAGAATAATTCAAGTGGGAAGGGACCCCAAGAAGTCCTTAGTCCAACCTCCAACTCAACACAGGAGCAGCCATGATATGATACCAAGCTGCTGGAGGCTATGTCCAGTGTAGTCTTGAAAGAACCAGGGATGGAGAGAGCAAAAGCCTTTCTGAGGATGATGCACAGTAACTTTAAGCGAGAATTTAGGTAGTTATAGAAAAGTCCTGGCCAACTGAATTTAGTCTTCTGCCTTGGTGAAATATGAATGTTATATTATGAACAATGGATGTTGAGAATTGCCTCTCTCACATTTAGATTTCAGACATTTCAAGGTCTGAAGTAAGAATGTTTTTTAAAACTCTGCATTTAGCTGCTTGGAATTGAATATTTAATAGAATGAAATCAAGCTTTGTAATGTGATTTGTAATGAATAGCATCTTTGGAGTAAAAGAATTTCTACTACATTTTCTACTTTCAAAAGTTCAACAGCAGATCAAGTTAAACATGTCTAACAAATTTTGATATATTACTTAGGTAAAGGGCCAGTCATTTAAGGAGAGAACACAGGATTTTCCTGATGCCTAGTGTTCTTCACAGGAGTTTGGTAAAAGAAAAGCTTTCCACGTTTGTCATTATAATCATCAGAGAGTTGGAAAGAATGTTTTTCACTCATTCTATATACTTGTATATAAAGGAGAGCATGCAGCTATGAAGAAAACTGTATCATCCATGCTAGGAACAATGCAGTTGCCTTTGTGGTATGAAATGATGAAAAAAGTGCTACTGGGCTGTAACAGTCCCAATTCTGCTTCAATCCGGACCTCATTTTCTTTGCTAGCAGCCTCACATAAAGCCAAAGTACTGCTACATGACTCAGGAGTTTTAGTTGCCCTGAGCTTTTAATTAATTCCTTTCTGCTACTTTGTTCTTGTCTTTGCTGTTCTTGAATACAGTTCTCAATTTAAATACTAAGAATAAAAAATTAAAAAAAAATCATAGAAATGTATGCATAATTGTTACAGACAAACAAACTGCCATTTAAGCATTTACCCTTCTTTATCAGCTCATTACAAGGAAAAGAAATTTATACTACTCTTGGTCATGCAGTAGTGTCAGTGTTACATTCTATCTTTCACCTTTCCAGATGGCTGTTTAACCAGAGGTTCTGAACTTGCCAAAAATTTATAGACCGAACTGAAATTGTCATTGTCCCTGGAGCAAATTAGGACTTAGTGTGCTCATATCTATGAGGTGATGGAGTGGGGTGAAGAAATATTCTATAAAGTGAAATATACATGCATGGAGTGTTCACCCAAAAATCTCTCCACTTTGCAATAGGCTTGTCTCTTTATAAGAATTTAAAAATTAAAAATATTACTGAAGGAAAAGTTGTTTGTGAATATACCAAAATAATGGCATTATTTTGCTCAAAAGGCAAAACATGATTTTACTTAGGGAAGATGAATAAATTAATTGTAATATTTTCGCAGACACGAATCTAGAAGTTCTGAAATCTTTCATTGTATAGTTTCCTATGCCCAAAGCACTCTCTGTTTTCTAGCTCTGCATGTAACCCAATAGATTGCAGAGTAAAATCATAGAAACATTAAGGTTGAAAATGACCTCTAAGATCATCTGGTCCAACCATTACCCATTCTCAGTATGCCCACTAATAATTTCCCTCAGTGACACATTTTCTTAACACCTCCAAGAATGGTGACTCCACCACTTCCCTGAGTAACCTGTTCTAGTGTCTGACCACTCCTTCTGAGGAGAAATTATCGCTCACTTATGTTATATTATTATTATGTTATTGTTCTATTTATTTCTTCATTTAATATATACATTGTGCTGTAGAGTTGAGCAGCTCCACAGATGTGCATGTATTCCAGCTCCAATGTGTTTATCCAGCAGGTTTGCACTGAAAAAGCAATCAAGAGTCTCAGGATACTTTACAGACAGAGATAACTTCTGCAGCTGCTTCTGGGGATGGCTGAATGTCATTATCCCATCACGCATGGTCACTGCCTGGGTTTGGATGGTGAGCAGCCTTCCCGAAAGTCAGCTATAGGTTGGTGGCTTTTGGTTGTGAGACCATGTCCAGTTCCATCCTAAGATAGAGATACTGAGCACAAGAGCCCTGTGCTGCTGCACAGTTTGATCTGTCCAGGTCAAATACTGCAAAGAATGTAATCTGCAGTCAGGGAAGTTTGGTCTCCACCAGCCCGGAAGGGCCCCTGCTTAGTGAGAGACAGAACTGGGTCACAAATGCATGTAGGTTATTTTCCATCAGTTGCATGGATTTTACTGCATTGGAACATGAATCAGAACTAAGACAAATACTTCTGCCACAGCATGAGGGAAAATGTATTCACTATTTACTCGATCAGATCCTTTGCATGCTGATAACTTGTGTCTTGATTTAATGTACAATATAGAGCCAGACTGAAAAATGGCTGTACTTCTTGATAGGCGTAAGAGTTGTCTCCCATCTGCTGCCACATAGACACAAATAATTGGAAACTATAGGACAGCTACCCAGTGTAGAAACAATTCAGTGAAGACGTCTGACAACTCAACTTTCAGGTACAAACTCATTTGCTTTTACCACCTGGTCTCTGACAGTTATTCATTTCAACCTCCTTGATCAGTGACAAAACTTTCAACAAGCCAGGTTTTTCTATCCACTAAATTCTGCACACACCCATTTACCTTCAGATTTCCAGCAAACACTGATTTCACCACTGTCAGCAATAACACATGCCCGCAAATTAATCATGGATTGCAGCTCCAGGCCCTGACACAACTGTTTAGTCACCATGTAAAAGTGGCACTTCCCACCGCTCACAGACTGTGGGTGATTATCCATGAGCTGGACTGTCCTGTAGCATATTTTACTCTAAATCCTCTCTTAGGCGTTTTGGATGCTGTCATGAGGTGGTACATTGCTCCAGACTTTCCAAGTACCGTTGGCTGGTGTCAGACTCAATATTCAGTCTTGTGGAGACCTGCTGTTGAGTTTATTTCTGGAGGAATAAGTGTGTCCAGCCATACAACATTTTTTTCCCCCTTGTGTGAAGCTGCTGACTGAGATGAATGTCAGTGAGAGTTCTGTACGATGAAAATGCCCTGATTTCTGTGTGGTCACCTCATTACCTATCTGTGTAAATAATCCCAGCATGGATTAAAGTTTTTTTTTGCTATCAGCATGGCTTGATAGTTTTCCAATTTTAAATCAGAACTGCAATACACTGAATATCAGGTTTGAGGGTATTTTTTATGCCAGAAGGAGACAGTGATTTTGGGCACAGCTGCCACATAGCTATCACTCCTGGGTAAATGCTCCCAGCTCAAAATAAAGGATGGTTATTTATTTAGAAGTCTAAGAAATGGAGATCATTAACATACTCCAGGAATCTAAGGAAGTTCTACACAAAAAGATAAAACTCCACACACAAAACTGTTGCAGTTTACCATCATTCAGTACAACCAGACTTAAGAAACTAATTCCTAATTCAGTTCAACAGACCACTTCTAATATGCACGACATGTAGATTTGCAGTGTGTGTGAGCAAGTTTCTATCATAGCAAAGCATTTACGACTTAACTAAGGAATTGGTAATGCAATGTTTGTTTGCCTGTTTTCATTTTTCCTCCCAGAGATGATGGCTGAGGATGAATGAGAATGAGGATTGGGTAGGAAACCCCATCCTGTTACATTCACAGCTGCAAGTTGCAGATTTAAGCTGCAATTTGAGCTAATAGGGTAAATTCATGTAATGCTTTCTAATGGACAAGAAACAGTAAATTTCAGCCATTAGAGTTTGAAATGTTTGAATGATGGAAAAAGGAAAATTGGAAGATTCTAGAGGGTAGAGAAATGCATTTATAACAGCTAACTAAAAGCTACACCAAACTTTATTCTGGATAACGTATTTGAAAGAAATGAACAGTAAGTGTGTAGAAATGGTCTTGTGGAGTTTCCTGTCATTTGCTACTAGAATTTGAAACCATGATCAGAGTTTCACATACAATTAAGTAATATAGGTAATAAGTCTCTTGGGAGACTGGGCATTTTCGGTTTATGGGAAGCAGTAATTCTCCTATTTAGTTGTTGGCCACTGTTCAGTTTTGCTTTAGGAAAATAATTACTTGTGTGGTAACCTCATAAGATGTCTTTCAATCATATGAAGATGCTATCGTTGAGTTGGGATGAGGGAAATTCATGATCCTAGTGCTATAATCTGTCTCGGATTTTCTGTTGATTGACTTTATCTTTTCATTATAAGGATTGAAATGGACTCCACAAAGTTTTTCAGTTCCTTCTTAAAGCATCAGAGCCATATTGTTTTGCCATATTTAGCATCCATTCTGTGCAACTTAAAATTAAAAGGCAAAGAGCAAGGAAGTCTATGACTGTTCTCATGAAGCTTTGTTTCAGCCTTCAGCATGTTTTTATCTTCTGCTCTAATAAACATTAAAGTTAATAGCAAGAAGTACAGCTATTAGATCTACTAATATCGAAATTGCTTTTTTGAAATACTGTTGAATGCTTTTAAAACTGGATAATCTAGACATGTTCATTGAATTCTATGTGAAATGGGTCTTATTGTTCTTGCTTTTTCTTCCAGTAATGGTTAACGTTAGTTTATCTGTAATGTCCAATGGTACAAAGTGGGTAACACCTGTGATTAAAGCTAAACTTTTATTATACCAATAATAGCAGAGTAGAGAAAATGGGGGGAGGGGAGGAGAAGGGGGGGAGAAGGAGGAGGATGAGGAGGAGGAAAAGAAAAATGTTTTAAGCAATATCACATTCCCAATGATTACAGTGGCTTGATCTCTGGGACTGGCCTCTCTCTCTACTTACTTGTAGCTTTGTTTTGGCTCTGTCACTGGTTTCTGATCAAAATTGCTATTTATTATTTTCAACTGTATATAGAAAAAAATTGGAGTTAATCATACTAGGTCAGGTTGGATAGGGTGGTGTTGAACCAAAAAATTGTTTCCAGTTCGTAAAATGGATAGAGTTGAACTTTGAGAGTGAGTCTGGGCTGTTTTCTGAATCCTGTATAGTGCTTCTGGATTGTGAAGTAATGCAAAACATTCTCAAGATCATATCTATGCTCTTTATGGCATCTTTTGATCCATAATAGTATGCTGAAAAGGTTATTACAACTCACAGTTCCCTTCCTAAGACCCACCAGCAACCTCACTCAAAGCGTTTTCTTCTCAGGGTCTCTTTGTGAGTCACTTACCAAGCTGTCACCAATATTGACTCCTGTCACCAGCAAAGATGCATTGGTGCTTTCTTTCACAGTTTCTAGCATATGGTTTTGAAGTGAATTTTATCCAATATCCAGACATAACTTGAACTTTCTGAAGCTCATTTTATCAGGTGCAATGTAAACCTTGACTATCCTTTAATACAATTTAAATCCTGGCTGCATCTTTATGTGGGATTGCACTGAGTCTAGTTCTTAAGATATCTGGGCCAGCAGTATAGACTGCTGTACAAGGGCACTTGTTAATTGGGAATGCCTCCTTTGAAGAACGATGTACACTGAAAGGTTATATTTGACCAACTGTATTCTAGTTCTCGGAGTCAGAGCTTTTTCTTACAGCTGACTCATCTCTGAAAACACAGCCTCTATGTGTTGCATTATTCACCAGCTTAAATTTCAGTAGCCATAAATAGAAAACTACTCTGGTTTGGTTTTCTGAGGTAGTTAGAGGGTGGGAAAAGTAGGTTCATTTGTAGCCAGGTGTGCTGAGGCTTGCAGTGTGCTACCAGTTTTTGACAGTTTGGATATATTACTTCTCTTCCTGAGCAGAGGATCAATAAACTGCATTAGAATATGCTGAGTAATGTGCTCCTAAGCAACAATGCAACTGAGCACACTTGATATTCTGTTCCCACAGGCTGAAAGACAAAGCCATACTACTAAAGGCAGAAAACAGCTGCCTTAATCCAAGTGGTCTGGACTAATTTATTTGGGACTATACATTTGTGTATTTGGGTTTTTTTTTTCTTTCTTTCTTTTTTTTTTTTTTCCTGCCATCTTGGAGTTGTGATGGCATGATAAAAATCTGCACCCTATGAGATGTTTAAGATTTTATTTTTTTTTATTAAAGAGAATTAGGGATATTTATACAGAAATTTTGGTTCCGCATGCTCTGAGAATGATGTTTTTACACATCCTGTTCTCTAATAGTTGTTCAAGTCTCTAACACTGAAATTCTGTTTATCCAAACCTTATACAACTGCACATCCTGAGAAAAAAGGTGTTTGCTAAAATCTAGTCCCATTCTTTTTTTGAATAGAAATCACATTTGTTCAATGTCTAGATTTATTCAGCAGATATTCATCTTGCAGTACTCTGAAAAAAAAAAAAATTGATTGTATGAAAAAAAAGTCTTTATATATATGCATCTGTAATTTCAGAAAAAAAAGCAAATGTCTATTTAATATGCATATATACTTGGGCAAATCAAGTGATACTCCAGAAATGACATTAGGAAAGTTTTGCATTGCTAACTTGTCTTTACTCTGAGAACTAAGAGAAATATGGCATGTGATTCACCCCCAGAAAAGACAGGTGTTCATTTTCAGGTTCAGTGCCAATATTCTTTGATTTCCAGTAAGAAAGTAAAGGCAAAAGTTTAAGAACAAAAAGACTACCTCTCCAACCAGTATCAACAGCTTTAAGGTGAATGGCTCCATTGTGCTATTTCAGAGCTTCAAATTCCAGGCAACATGCCTGTTTAATTTGATTAGTACTGCAGAGCCTCACTGGTACGATATGTGCAGATAAATTAGACAGTGGAACAGGCTGAGTTCCGTGATTCATGTAGGTTATCTATGACACCTTGACAAAAACAGGTTTCAAAGTAATTACATATAGATATACATATACAGATTACAAATACTGCCAGGCAATGGTTAGTTTTCGTGAACTTTTCTTTTGGAATTGCAAACAAACCTTGTGAATTTGCAGCCTAAAACGCTCACTGCTCTGTCTTGAGTATGCAGTATAAAGAGTTCAAATAAAGTCATGGGCTGTGGAACATAAAACTGCATTCACAATCAACTTTCCTTAAAAGAAAATGTCTTGAATTTTCCAGCCTGGCCTTTTGTATGCTGTTAGAAATAAGATCTATGACCTTTCCTGCAGACCAGATATACCTTTTTTATTGTTCTTGACAGTACACATTCAAGGAGAAGTTTCATGGAATGGATGTTTTTTGACAGTTAGAAGTCTTTCAGGTGCCAAGCAAGACTACTGAAAGTGTTTATGGCTTATAGCAATACTTCTTTTCCTTTTCAAAGAAAGGTTTTGTACTCATTAAAGAAGAAGTTCATCAGTAAGCAAAGAGGGGTCATGTAAAATAAATATGCCTAATTTATCAGGATAAGAGGGTCAAAAATCTGAGAATAGAGAAATTTTGCTTGCTATTTCCAAAGGTAGAAAGCAGAAGAAAAAGGACAGAGGTAATGCAATGAAGAGAATATAGGGAACTATTTCTTCATACAGACGGAATTTTTCATCTCTTTCCTGTGGCTATTTGCAGTTCAAAATTGAACAGCTAATATGAGTAACTGTTCAGACAATACTTCTACATCCCTTAAAAAATTGGAAGCATATTGTTTTGAATGCCCTTAATGGTAAAAATAGCCAAGATTACTATCTGCATTCATTATTTCTCTTCTTTTTCACACTTCACACTGTCTGTTTTTCCACACTTGCTGATTCTAAACCAAAAGCTTCACAGTGGCAGTAGATTTGTAGGTAAACGTAAGATTTCAGCCTTGACAGTTGTTAGAATGAGTGCAAATGCAACAATCTAGAGCTACATCACAGGGATGACTAGCTGTAAAAAATCAGAATCTAGCATTTTTCTTTATGTGCGAAGTATGTGTTTTGTTACTTCACTGAAACGTGTGGATGTGGCACTATGGGATATATTTTAGTGACTGTAGGTCAGGCTTTGGACTTGATGATCTTGAAAGTCTTTCCAACCTAGAGAGTTCTGTGATTCGATAAAGCAAGGTAGTACACTATATTTAAAACAATGAGCATGGGTTGGTTGTGATGTATTTTGAATGAATGACATTAAAATTTCATCAGTCAATCACTAGTGATTTCTTTTTTTCTGTTTAATATTGCTCTTCACACTAAGTTAAATACTAATCCAGTGTGTGGCAGGTCAGAAAGTCAGTTTATGCTGAAGTATGCTGTGACATTTATAGAGCCAAATTCTGCTAAAAGCTTTACTGTTTCATTATTTGCAGAATTGCTTTTCATCTCTTTTTATTTTTATTTTTTTCAATTCAGGTTGCATTGTTTTTTATATACGGGCAAGGGAAGAAATCTATTCAGACTGGAAAAGGCAGATGGAATTTCATGTACTGGGTTTGCAGGAGATGATTCTGAAGACTGACTGAGAAGCTAATTCACTGCTGGCTTGAAAATAAGTTTGAACTTGCTAAGGTCTGTTCAGTGACTGAGTCAAACTGCTACTAAATTCTGTCATTCTGAATAAATATTTATGTGGCTCATTTCTGCTGTACTAAGACTGCATGCTAAATATGTCTGCATGTCAATCTAACCAAAATAAAACCATTGTCTAGGTCTGAATTTTATTGAACATGTGATAATTTTATTTGACATGAAAAATTAAAAGACTTGGAAGGTCTGACAAAGATCTAGTGTTTAAAACTTATCCTTATCTTCCCAGAGGAACCCTTTCCTGAGCTTTGGAATGCTAGCAGTTTTAACCTACTTTGGCTTTTTGATTCATAAACATTCATAAATATCTCTACACACTTTTCTGCAAATCTGCTCAAGAACGGTTTATATAATATTCATTTTTGGTACATATGGGAGAAATTAAGAGCCTTGCCAACACTTCCTAGATTGTGTTGTCCTTTTTTTTTTTTTTCTGTCAATGAACAAGCTACTCCTATCTTTTGCTAACAGCTCAATGCTTTGTCTTTTATAACAGCCATTCAATTGATCTTGCAATGTGCGTTTTGAGTAAAATATTCCTTAAGAATTACTGCTACTTCACATGATTATCTTTTTATATGAGTGTGTCAAAAAAAGTTTTTTGTTACTTTTGCCCATTCCTCCACCCATTTGGATACCTCTCCCTCTCCAATAAATAAACCCTGAATTATCTCTGCAGTTCCCTGGGGCTTTGCACATGCCCTGAAAGTTTCTCATAAATCATGGAAATTTAGAGAAATCCTCTAACATCTTGGCATTACCTAGGAGAAGTGAGAAGTCTTAAAAGAGTCTTGATCTAGCCACTGTAACAGTGCATGGTGGTCAAGACACACTGAGCTTTCCAAGGAATGAAAGTATTAACAGTTGTATTAGCTACAACAGCAATTTGAGTCTGATGTTAACAACTTAGTCTTAGTGTTTTGAGTAATAATGCTGAAAAAACAGAATGTTGACACCTAACTGGTTGAACTGTAATATTTCTTGAGTTTATTTTTACATTAAGAGCAATTTAGACCAAAATTTACAGTTGAGAGTTGTTGATATGTTTGACCTTATCCAAAATAGCAGTATTAAATTATGTAATCATCTACTACTTTATTTGTGTAAACGTATAAAAGCTATGCTTATGGAAAATTTACAGAAGTTTTAATTTTGTAACCAGCTTCCCCCGTGCTCCCTCCCCACACACTTATTCACCTATGTCATATTTTAAGTGAAGTACTTATTTATAGTACAGCTTATGTTCAAAGCAGCAGTTGTTTCTTATGCAAGAAAGTTGGAAGAAGAAATTTAATTGTACAGCTGGTAGATAATTACTTCATTGGGCTCTGACTTTGTAGAACTTACTTTGTCACTGTTTCTTCAGGTTTTGCCTTACAGAGCCTTCTTTTAGCTTTGTTCACTGAGGACAAGGGGAGAGGCAATGCAGGTAATCAAATCACTTTGCATTTTGCCTATAACACCATGATATCTTTAGATACAAGGAAGATCTGAGGGTCAGCCCACATATGTTAAAATAACTCACTTAGAGCTCAGAGAAACAGATTGGACTGCCTTACACAGATGGTAGAGATGTAGGAATGAACCTCTGGCACCTGAGTACTTGCTTATGAACCAGAGCACAGAGACACTGTGAGAAGTTATCTCTAGAAGCATACAAAATGCAAGAGACCAAGTGGGAGAAAATAGAGAAACAGCCATTGTTTTTTTCAGATTCTCTCCAGTTCAATTGTTCTATCTCTGAAATCTGAAAAAAAAAAAAAATCCTCTGAACAACACTGATAACATGCAGCTCAGCCTCTTTGTTTAAATAGGGCACACAGTGAGGACTTCTCTCCAGGCTGGTGTGTGCCCTTCAGCAGAAGCTGCTGTGATGGATTTTGTGCTGTTGGAATACTCATGTCAGTTGTTGCCAAGAGATTATTATCCCATCCAAGCAATTATTTTCATTTTTCCCCCTAGTAAAACTGTTCTGATGCAGTTAGTCCTCTGACATTTCCTTGCCTTATTGCAGAGAGGCTGATGGGGAAGGGAGGAGCAAATGATTGTCTTATGTCAGATTGACATTTCAAGATACTCAAAATACTCTTCACTAGTGAAATAAATCTGAGAGCTTAAAAGCCATTCTTGATGAGTAGCCACTTTCTACATTTTAAGAATAATTTCTAAGAGTATTATTTATTCCTAGACAATATTTGGCTGAGAAGATTGCGTCAATTTATTGGCAGAACATTATACCTTTTATCTTGGCTTATATTTCTAATAGATTTATTGTTAGAGATCACAGTTTTATATTAATAATACACAAAAAGTGAACCTAGACTCTATCTGATTTGAAGTGTGGTCTGTTGGAGAACAGATCCTTTTTTTTTTTTTTTCTTTTTTTCTTAAAAACAGCTTAGGTTTGTTTAATGCAAAATAGTATGATTCTGTCATACTAAGATGAAGGCTAAACCAAATCCAATGGGGCCAGCAACTCAGATCAATTGAGAAATAGATACTGTGGTACTTTTCTGGTCACTCTTGGAAGGAAAGAACTCACAGTTTGCCTTTCAGGAATGAGTTCAGGACTGCAGGAGGAAGATATTTTCTTTGTCTTAATGAGTCAAGTCCTTACAAGCAAAAGGATAGAAGTCTGACATGTCTTCTGCTTTGTGGCAATAGTTTTTAGAGAAGATGCTACGCTTTAAGCACATATTTGGTCCTGCTGCATAAAACGGAGGAGAAAAAAGGACAGTTGTTTCTTCTATATTGCCCATCATAAGGTAACAGAAAAAGCAAAGAATGAAAGTTTGCTTGTCTACAGCTCATGCTTATTCTCACAGGCAGATTCACACTGAGTGTCAAGAATTCAGCTTATCTTTGGATAGGAAAATGCATGTAGATTATGTTTTTACACAATCAATTGGAATAATGGGTCATAAGAAAAGATGAAACAGTACTCCTCTAATGTTTTTGTATTTGCATCTCTGCCCTGAGAGAGCTTTGAAAATTTAAGAAACAGAAGGGAAAAGCATGACTAGTAATTTCTGCACAATATTGGTTCTTGGTCAGTACCCACAGGCTGTAAAATAAATCATGTGGACAACAGCTTCCAGATCATGACCACCTGTTCTGCATGGTCCTTTATGAAAGTCAACTCAGTTTGATTTGTCTTTGGTGACATTTGACAGATGCTGGATAAAGACTTAATGAGACACAAATTTACTGCTGTCATTTTCAAGAAATTATGAACCTTCTTTATTTTATTAAAGACTTCTTTATTTTAATTACATAAGATAAACTATGGAATTCTAGTACACTTTCAGTGGAAAACGATTGATGAATATTCAACTGTACTTTGTAGATATAAGTAGACCTTAAACTCTGGTGTCTGTTCTTTTGCCTTTATTTCTTTTTCTCCTTTGTAGCAAGTCAGTAGATCTATATAAATAAATAGGATACAGAGCAGACTGAGAAGAACCATCAGAGTGTTCTCACTGTTTAAAATTAAATTTTGAAACTAAACAAAAGAAAGACAGTGGACTTTAAAATATAATACCTGGTGACTTTTGCTACCACCTCATCCATTGAATTCAGTCCTGAAGAATGAAGTTTCTAGAACTCCCCAGCACATCAGAAATCCTCTATCTTCATCATCCTTCTTGCACAATCTGTACAAATACAATGGAATGGAATGGGATGGAATGGAATGGAATGGAATGGAATGGGATGGGATTGAATAGGATAGGTAGGGTAGGATGGGATAGGATAGGATAGGATAGGATAGGATAGGATAGGATAGGATAGGATAGGATAGGATAGGATAGGATAGGATAGGATAGGATAGGATAGAACCGAACCGAACCGAACCGAACCGAACCGAACCGAATAGAATAGAATAGAATAGAATAGAATAGAATAGAATAGAATAGGAGTAGTTCACTTGGAAGGGATCTTCAAAGACCATGAAGTCCAACAGATAGAGCACTTCAGGACTAACTAAAAGTTAAAGCACGTTATCGAAGGCATTCTCCAAATTCCCCTTGGCCACTGACAGATATCGGGCATCAACCAGTTCTTTAGAAAGCTAGTTCCAGTTTTTGACCACACTTTCAGTAAATAAATGTTTCCCAGTGTCCTGCTTGAACCCTCTCTGGTACTGTTTCAAGTGTCCTGTTCTTGACTACTGGGAAGAAGGGATCATTGCCTCTCCGTCCTCTTCTTCGGAAAGCTGCAAAGAGCAATGAGATCACTCTTGGCTTGACTGGACAACACATACATCCTCGGTCTCTCCTCGCAGGACACTCCTTCCAGACATCCCATCAGATTTGCTGTCATCCTCTGAACATTTTCAAGTACTTTGATATCTCTTACATGTCGTCCAGTCCACAGCTGCACACAATACTCAAGGAGAGGCCCCACTCTAATTATAGCAGGAGAATCCCCTCTTTTGACCAAATAACTAATCTGTATTTAATGCATCCAAAATACTGATTGCCCACTTGGCTGCTAAGGCACACTGCTGGCTTGTGTTTAGCCTGATTTCACCAGCCCTCCTATTCTCTTCTTACTGAGCTGCACTCCGCCACTAGTCTCCCTCTCTGTATCTGCGTCTGCGTATATGCAAAACTGCTCACAATGTCAGTGTCAGTGCTACTGTTGCTGCAGAAGAAGAGTTACAGATAGGTAATGAATTATGAGAAAGATAACAAACACTTAACAGGACATTAGTAATTTCAGTATGTGCGTGTTTTACGCAACCTGTATAATACAACATTAATTTTATAATTTGCCTGTTGTGAATTTACTTTTCCCGAGGAGAAACAACCTTCCTCAAAGAAAAGTATCAGTACATCAATCATTCTGAAAATTGCAACTCACACTATTCTGTTTTCTTCAGAGGTTTGTTTTTTCTTTATTTCCAGATATCTCCGAGAAAGGAAGAAAAAAAAAAAAAAGAGAAAGAAATGAAATTCTCAGAGACCAATGTGAGTAATACAATAACTGCCAGAAACTACTAGTGTCTGAGGCTTGGTGAGCATCCTTTATTAGATCATATCGGAGTTCTAGAATTGCAAGGATGACAGTCCATTCCTAGACCCAAGCTGTGAAATGCATATCAAATTAGTCTGTTGCCTTTTCCTTTCCATTCTTTATTTCCTCTAATCAGTGCTTGACTAGTCTCATTAAAAGATTAATTAAAAGGTACTTCTCCTCCAAATGTTCTTAATGTTAAGACTGTTTGAAATACAAGATAGTATTTCTTTCTCTTGTGAATTGTGTTTTGCTGAGAGGTGTTGGGGAAAAAATCACCCAAGCAATTGCCACTATTTCTAACCACAAGTGTAAAAGTTGTGGTTTTTTTTTTACCAGAAGGCTTTTGTGCTTATGAATGAATCTTTCTGTGGTTTGTGTTGTTTGATGAGAGATCAAGTATGAGCAGGCAGTGTGCACTTGCAGCCAAGCAGACCAATGATATCCTGGGTTGCATCGAGTGAAGCATGACCAGTAGGTCAAGGGAGGAGATTCTGCCCCTCTATTCTGCTCTCGTGAGACCCCACCTGGAGTACTGCATCCAGTTCTGGGGCCCCAACATAAGAAGGACATCGAGCTGTTGGAGTGGTCTGAGGAGGGCCATGAAGATGATCAGAGGGCTGGAGCACCTCCCCTATGAGGACAGGCTGAGAGAGCTGGGGCTCTTCGGTCTGGAGAAGAGAAGTCTTTGAGGGGACCTTATAACGGCCTTCCAGTACCTGAAGGGCGACTACAGAAAAGCTGGGGAGGGACATTCTAGAAGAGCATGTAGCAACAGCATGAGGGGAAATGGTTTTAAACTGGAAGAGGGTACATTTAGACTAGATATTAAGGAGAAATTCTCTTATGTAAGGCTCTTGAGACACTGGAACAAGTTGCCCAGTGATGCTATGAATGCCCCCTCCCTGGAAACATTTGAGGCCGAGTTGGATGGGGCTGTAAACAACGTGGTCTAGAGGGAGATTCTGTGATTCTGTGGTACTGTAGAGAGGTGCTCTGATAGCAAGAGGAGCAGATGTGTGAGGCAAGATGACAGATGGCTTCAGATCTTCGTTACTGTGAAGAGTGTTCTCAGCTTCCCAAACAGCTTCTACCTGTTTGCAAGGCTGCAATTTCTGCAGAAAATGTGCTCCACACTGTGTCAGTCCCCACACCATGCTTTGCCTATTCTAAACAAGCCTCAAATGCTAGGCTGTGAGCACCAGCTTCATGCAAGGAGGCTGGTGGTACGTGGCCACCTACTGCTTGAAACCACTGGTACTACTACAGGGAAGTGGGCAGGTCCAAGTGGCTTGTGGGGTGGAAGAAGATGCTGAGAGACAGCAACACAGCTGCATGACAAGCCCAGCACAACTGGAAGCACTTGTCATACATAGTTTCTGCAGGGGAGGCATAATCACATCTCTTGTTTGCACATTTCAGCTTCAATACTTCTTCTATCAAGATATGGGCCAAAATGCCATTGTATTTGTCAAACATCATTCTTAATGATGTTCATCGACTTTTTTAAGAGCAGAGGTAATCTGAAGTTAAAGCCTATTTTCTTAGAAATGGTTTGGGTTGGAAGGGACCTTTAAGATTATCTAGTTCCAACCTCCCTGCTATGGATAGGGACACCTCCCACTAGACCAGGTTGCTCAAAGTCCCACGAAGCCATGTCAGGCAAATCTCAGAAGACAAAGTTATAGAAGTAAGCTAATAAAGTAATAATTAGAACTGTGAAATTTAAGATTATCTAGTATATTTTATTCCAAGAGTCCACTTAGACATTAAAGAATTAAGGTCTTTATACAAATTCTGTCATTTTAGTGATAAAATGAATGGACTTTTTCTTTAATTACATGTGCTGATTCTCATAAAATAAATCTATACTATTTTTATTAATACCAACAAAAGTATGTACAGTTCATATACTATCTTTTTATATATATATATCTATGTATATCTATCTTTTTTATATACATATGTACGTATATATCTATATGTCCAGACAGCATGTGCAAGTCAACAAAATGAACTATGTCTCTGCACTACCTGTAGCTAGGTGAAAACCTCCTTGCTGTTAACTGTATGGGTGCTGCTAAGTTCACATCAGTTCAAAACCTGACTGGAAACTGAGCAGAGGAAAGACCAGATCCTGGTTGCCAGTCAAAAAGACTCATTTGGGAAGTCCCAGTACTACAAAGTGTCAATGTTTGTGAGAATTTTCCATGTGTCCTTATATCAGTAGCTGACAATGGAAAGCAAATTTCATTGCGTTGTGCCTTCAGAGATAAGATATTCAGACAATATTACTGTCCAGTAAAGTCCAAGAAGATAATCTTTGGACCTTTGATAACGACATAACCGAATATCTACCCTACTGCTTCACTCCTTTCTTCCCTAATTTTTCACATTATCTGCTGGTTTATTAAATTTGCAGTCATGATCTACCCAAGGAAAAAGGTGCAACAAGAACTGAATACATCTCAGGCAGTGAAAAATTACCTGTGCAGAAATTATAAAGTATGTTGTCCCCTTTCAACTATTTGTACTGTTATTTTCAATAGTCTCCCAAGACCATGGAGTACTGCTGTTACAATTGATAAATTCAACCATTAATAAATAATAATAATGATTTGGAATCTGTATGTGAAGAAAACTTCATGAGATCAATATTGTATGGATTATTTAAATGTGGAAAAGATCCATACAAACTTCAATCCTGTTGCCATCGATGTGCTCTATCCTGTTGCAATTGATTTATGTTTCAGTACCTTTTGTTAAAACACATATTTAAATGGGCAAGGGCTGCTCCAAAAGTAATGCCTACTGTTTTGTTTTATTGGCCCACAACATGAAAGCTGGGTGTTGGTGGTACAGCAGAAGAAGTTTTGTATAATTCTGCACTTGACATCACCTTATTTATCATGTTTCCAGTTGTTATTTTTTTCTGCTTGTATTTTTCAAAGCCCTGAATTGTACACCCATGTCATCAGTCTGTTTTATCTTGTGCTACTTCAGAAAATATTCAGAACACATAAAAATGTGGCATATTCTGGGGTGATGTTCAAAACTGTTTTGAGCAGCTGTATGTGGTAGCTGTAACCTCCTGCGCTACCACAGGTAGTAGGACTTCACAGTAAAGCAGAAAGCTATACAGAAAGTTCTCTCTTTCTCAGTTTTCAGGACAATAAGTACTGCAAAACTAAACAGAAGTACACACTCACTGGCTAAGACTGAGCTCTGCCTTCAGACAACTTAAGGATGGGGTGGCTTTCAGAGTAATCCACGTGCTGCACAGAAAAGGTCAGAAGAAGAAGTACTTCAAAGTACTTCTGCAGCTGGCTCATGTAAGGCTTTGAACTATCATGAAGAAGTGACTATATACAACATTTTATTTGTATTTGATGCAGAGCCAGAAAATTATCTTTATTCATACCCGATAGAGGAAAATTATTTCATCATTTCTTTGTTGTCATATGGCTAAATTTGTTATTGATGGGAAGCAGAAGAGCTAGCAGTGTTGTTTTTTTTGCTGTTGATGCTGCTGGAGATAAGAAAGAGGAAATTGATCAGCCATGCTCTGTATACCACAATGGTAACTTTTGTGTGGACGTTTCTACTTTCATTAGTGTTTGTTTATTTATTTATTTATATTAATCACTGAAGGATGCTCCTTTGAGCTTGTGATGGGAACTTCTAGGTAATAAATTTCTTAAAAGTAGTGCTTATATTTCTTTAAGGATACAAATCAATGTTCTGATGAATTGCTTAACATCACATGTTACACAATTAACCTAATCTTAAGAAACCTAATTTGCTCACAGAGGTGTTCTATGGACTGTACACATCTTCCATGGAGCTCAGTGTACAGAATCTTCCAGATCTCTTCCTTTAATTTTATTTTCAGCGAGAGCTTTAGTCTCTGCTTTTTGAAGACAGTAACCGTAAAATGACAATTGAATTTAGCTAGGAAATATGTATAAGTCTTTAACTTGCAGAACCACAAATATTTCCAAGTTTATAACTCATTTTATAAAATCAATAAAGCAATAGTACTATTAGGGTGGAAAAAGTCTTCTCTATGGGATTCATGTTCCATCCCTTTTTGTTATAAACAAACAGATGATAAACATTTAAATAGATTTAAATAGATTTATATGCAGAGTAGTTCACTTGGGGCCAAATTTTGTTTAATTTGCTTTTTTTTCTTTATAATCTGAATACAATAAATCAAGATGATGGCTAGAAATTTAAAAACTGAACAACGTCGTTGCAAGAAAGCCTTGTATTGTTTTAATTAACTGTTCTAATCTAGATGAAGCATCGGTAATATTTGATTTCATTTCATTTTTATCCAAACCAATGGTGTCATTGTTTCAATATTTGTACTAATGAGAAGATGGTTCTGTTTGATCAACAATGAAGTACCTAAAGTTAACTTATTTCACTTTTTCTTCAATTATGTTTTTTCCTGTGATCAGCATGAAAATCAAGGACATCTTTTTGACAGTGCTCAGAATTCTGTATTTTCAGCTTGGTTAGCCTTCAAAACTTTTAATGAGTAAGTGAAGGGGTGAGTTCTTTTAGTTACTTTTAGGAGAAAAATGAGCTGACAAACAACAAAAACAAAACCCTAAACTGTAATTTAATCCCCGGAAAATCTGACTGACTTAAGTATGTTTCAGTATTAAATAGATGGAGATACGCAGATCCTCAGCTTATTATTCTTTTACTTTCTTGCTAAACTAGCCAATAATGCTTGTATTTAGCTGATAGCTGACCAAAATAAGATCATTTGAAATTTTGCTCTTAACATTTTGAAGATGAACATATCCATTTGGCAGAAAAGCAGTATTCATTTATGCAATTTCATTGTGACTTTTATTTCAGCACACAAATGCTCTCCTTTCCCCATTTCTTGCCTTAACCACTGATTTGGAAATGCAGCTCAGATGTAGCTGTTTTTGCCTTTTTCCTCACCTTCTTGCATGATTTGAAATCATAAGTTGCAATATATAAGTTGTAATGTGCTTTATAATGTGCTATGCTTTTTTTAATTGTGAAGTAGAAATTTCTCCCACCAAGAGAAAATATTTAGAATGCTAGTATGAAGATTCTGTAGCAATATTTGTTCTCTTTTATACATAATTTTTTAAATGCATACTTTAGAATAAATTTTACATACCAGACTTTCATCTCAATTATAGCACCTGTTTCCCAGCAGGATAACTTTTGTGTAAAACCAGACAGTAAAGGCAATCACTTAGAAAAATAAGTATACCACATATGGATGCAATACTCTCATTCCATCTTCACTCAGTGTGTTAATGAGAAGTTTAATTTTTCAGGACAAGGGAGTGATGTGAACCAGTAAATTACAAAATAATACTTTAGAACTCAGAGCAGGTCATTTTAGACCAAATTGCTGGCAAAATGTTATGGACCAGTATGTTCCTTGCATGAATGTGTTATTCATTGATTGAATTATCTTGAAGAGTCCCAAAAAGCAAAGTTTTCTTTGGTATATTGCACAGAGCACATAAAAATAAAGATATGCAACCTAAGCAGCTAAAAATATATGGGCAATGTCATTTTTTTCTGGGATAATTCTATGTGCAAGCAATCAGACAATGTGAGCTAAAGTGTTGGAATTTGGAGTACAGAAAGTTTCAGTTTGTATGAGCGCAAAACAGTTAATTCTTTGTAAAAGTTTTCCATGTAATCTTCCACTTCTACTTAATTTCTAACTAAGTACAACATTTCTCATTTGCTACGTTCTGAGACTGAGAAACACAAGAGTTTCCTTTTTCCATGAAAGAAAGAAGGAAAAACAATTGAGAAACGGCAAGCAGCTGTCTTCTTTCAGAGCACAGATTTAACAAGTGTACAGAGAAGCTGCTGAGATGTCATTGGGCATATATGTTTTGGTGGAGGTAAGTGTCTGAGTTCAATAAAGTCTGACTGGATTCTTTTGGACATTCCAAGAGTAGAGGGTGTATTGTTTAACATCAAATGTACTTATCTGAAAATACTTTATGTTAACACAGGATTTCTGATTAAACAGAGTGAAACAGAATATACAGAAAACACAAAAGAAATATTTTGAACTTGGCAAAATGTAGCAATTGCAATATGCAGCTCACTTACAATACCACTGTGATCCCAATAACAAACACTGTAGTGTATCCATCACCACAAGGCTGGGTATGTCCAGTTGCCTGAAGGGAAAACAACTCAAGCCCATTGCTCTTTTTGAAACATTTTTGCAAGTTGCTTATTTTTTATACTCTGCATTGGGCTAAGCCATATATTCTCTCCCCTAGCTTTCATCTGGCTAAGTCAAGGGGACCTTCACACTCTTTTAATGAACTCAGGGAGAAACATTTACACCATCAGTTGACTCCCTCAGTTGTAACAAAAGTCAGCTGATCCACCCAACTTACAGAGCAGCTTATCTAAAACAAAAGTCAATTTCTCATCCCATTTGTGTTGAGAGAAACTCTTTACAATGGCTGTGGTCAGTCACACAGAGCACAATTCTTTGAGCTTTCTGGGCACACTGCCTTTGCCCATCTCCAGAGAACTTTCTTTCATCTTAATTGTTTACTTTTGGTCAATCACAGCAAGTGGAATCCAGTGAGTAGCAGAACACTCAGGTGGTACTACTATGCTTCTACTCACTTCTCTGCAGATCTTGTTGGGGACATTGCAGAGATCCTGAGGCCAGATGTCTGAATAGAGAACAGATATGGGATTGGTCTGGTGTCTGGTTCAAAAGTTTATGGAGAAGACTTACACAGAGGTGCCCCTGGATGCTACTTACAAACTGAGGAATAATCAGTGAACTCCAAGCCAAAACCCAGGAATAATGGGAAAATAACAGACATTAAATAAAAGGTGTGCATGGGTGGAAAAGAAGGTCAGAGCTTTATTCCTGGTACTTGTAGTTAATGGGAAGAAAAGACTATGAAAAATTTGATACTTTAATAAAGGACATAGGCTACAGATGGATGGAGCTCCGTTAGTTACCTATTTTGGCACTTACCACAGCATTTGGAATTTGGTTCCTACAATCCCCTGTCTGGCTGCATTCTCTAGTGTTTATGTTTTTTGTTTATATTTAGAATAAGAGTCTTGCATTGTTTTGGTTTTTTTTTTTTTTCCTTCTCATTTTTACCATCCTTCATCCAATCTCTCTTCACTATAGTTACATGCACTAGTGATTTCTTCTGTGAGCTTGCATGCCTTGTGCTCTGGAACACATTTGAAAGCCTCACTGATGCAGCACAAAATAACTGGATTAGTTACTTTTGCTAAATTTCACTAGAAGTTTCTTTAAGGGGAAGGGATTTACTGTTTTTGTTTTACAAAGATGGGAGCTATCTGTCCAACCAATTTCAAAGGTGCCCATATGACACAAGATACTGGTATTTACTGAGCTCTCAATTGAAATGTGTCTTTAGTCATTCTTGCACAGCTTGCCTAGAGTTTTTAATTATAGTCAAATTGCCTGACTGTACCCTGTTGGTTTTGGTGGAATCATATAATAAGTTGGAGCAGTATTTTAGAGGTAGTGTGCTTAGACAGTTTCCAGCCTGTCAGCCTATGATGATTTGAGGTTCCCAGGGAGACAGTCAGCTACGGTTTCCTGATTCTTTGCTTTAGAGCAGGGGTATTGAAAATCTCTAAAGCCTCAGTTGTTTCTGGAACAGATATTTTATTTCATGAAAATAATCAGTAGCCATCAGCATTTGCTGCATCATGGCTTCAACAGGATGTGTCTACTCAAAGGTACCTGTGGGCTGTAGCTCTACATAAAAAGTAACACTTTCTGGCATAGTTCTTACCAGGTTGAAAACAAAACAAAAATCTTATATAAATATATTTTATTGTATAAACTACTTTAACTCTGAGCTATGGTTAAACAGCTATTACCATGTTGGGTTCAGTGGAATCCTGTGTATGTTTATGCATATGTTTAATCCTATACCTGTCAGGAGCAATGAAAATTGACAGCATGTATCTGCACAGTTAAAAATTAAAATCGGGGTTTCCAATGCCTGGAAACATCTCTGTGCAAGAAAAACTTTAGGAAGATGAAGGAAGACACAACAGATAACTACTCATCCTTGTGCATTATTCCACCTGAGTGAACAGCTTCTTGCTGTGCAATAATTACCGTGCATATATAACAAAACTATCAGTAAGTGCATTCAATATTAAAAGGTTAATTTACTTTAATTTAACATTATGTTCTTTGTCTACTGCACCACTGCTGTGGGAACTGGGAATATTCTCACTGGTTACTGATACAGGGGAGAAGTATATTAGCTCAAGAGAATTCTGTTCAAACAGGCAGACTAGGCATATCATGAACCATTCTCTGCAAAATAAGTTGGATTTTCATTGTAATCTCCAGCAAATTTTAACAGAAACATCAAAACCAAATCTTCTCACAGTTTAGTAATTGAATGAACCCTTAGCCAACACTGTCAATTACCTATTATTTCTGATCGTACTGTGGGGATCTGAGAAATAAATTAAGTAAGACCAATACAGCTTGTTTTGGTCTTTCAATGAAGTCAAAAGGGAAAGACTGCAATTTTTTAAAAAATATATTTTTAATAACAGCAGTAGGAGAGCAAAGCTGAGAGGTTTCGAAGTACCACACTTAATTAAAAAATAATTTTTTTCAGATGTTTAAATTTCATCCTCCCAGTTTGCTGGAGATAACAGGTCTAAATACTGGCAAATGTAGACTGGAGCCACAGATACTGAGTGTGCCACAGACTTCGGCAGGACATGCTGAGCTCTGAATGCCAGCTGTCACACTGTGTTACTGTAAAGGCCAATCACTATCACAGTTGGAAAAGGTTATGGACAAGAATTAGCACAAGATATTAAGTATCCAAGCATGTCATTGATTTCTCTGTTTTCTTTACTGTCTGTGTAAGAAGGAAAAGGAAATGGAAGAAACTTTCTGCATAAAATGGATCGATATTCTGAAAAGTACTTGGAAAATACATGCAGGATGAAAAAAGAGGCTGGAAAAGTGAGCTGTAGCCATCTGTTGTATTCAGTATATATCTTTCACCAGCGAAGGAATAAGTGATAAAATGGCAAAGCTATCAGTGGAGACATCGGGGCTCACCATATGCAAGTGTCACTATGCACAGTAGGCCTGAGATGTACAGCCCAGAATGTCTCTTAGTCAATTAGCACAATGTATGACTGGCCTGTTAATCCTTGTTAGAATAAAGGAAAGAGGGATTACTGCTTTAAACAGGCAATAACAACTTCTACAAAATAAAGTAAAAGCTCAGAGATATTCTAGTTATTTTCCCAACAGTCTTGCACACTTGAGAAAAAGTGAATTCTGTAATTGGAGCTATTTTCTAAGATGAGTTTATAGATTTTTTCTGTGTCTAGGAGGAAGGAACTTGCATATATTAAGTCAACTGTAGGAATAAAATCCTTCTCTGATTGTTTGTTGAAACTTTACTGTTGAGCAGAAAAACCTCTGCTTGAAATGTCATACACATAGCGTCATGTTGTGATGTTCCACCATTAAACCTTCACACACCAAACAATCAGACATAAAAATTACAGCATAGTAGTACCACAAAACATTCAGGAATGTACACCGGCTTGCAAAGTTGTATTTGAAGCCACTATTTTTACTTTATGATGGACTTTGTAATTTTATTAGGTCTATAGGGATTTTTATCTTTTTTTTTATCTTTTATCTATCATTACTGTGATAGAGTGATAGGAGTGCCACAGCGTAGTATCACTGATTCCCACTATTCCAATAAGTGATAGCTCACTGGGGAAGCCAACTTTTGAAATTAACTTACTGCCTCTGCAGGTGATCCCCCCTGTGGAAATGCTCCCTCCCAGACTATGCGCAGGGATTTTCCTGGTTGATGGGCTATCCAGGCAGGACCGATAGACATAGTTCATACTGCTCAGTACATCTCAGACAAGTTTTCTCTATTACACTCCAGGGTTCCTTGAGATTGAATCATTGGTCCCATGAGTAGCCATCAGGCTCTAATTTCCTGTTAATGAAAGCAGTGGCACTGCTTTTGACTTTTGACTTGTTTAGTCTATTAATCTTTCCTCTTACAATGAAAGTGGGGAACAGATCTCCATTATATTTCACATTATTACATCACGCCCCTATACAAGGACAAGTGCAATTTGATCTGAATAGAGAATTTGCTGTGCGTACCCTCTTCAGGATCTAATGACAAAAGGGAAAATCAATGTACTTTGGACATATGTCACATTTCTGTTTTGCTTTTTTTTCTCTGACTGTTGCATCAAGTATTTCTGAGAGAAAAATAGAATCTGTGGTGTAATTGTGATGATCAATCATTACTTTCAGTCACCGTTTCTTGATTAAGTCACTCCATAATGTGTTGTAATTTACTTTAACAGCTCTCAAGTGAATGCAGACTGTAAAATATAGCTCTTTGACAGATATTGGAGGGACTTACTCTCTGATATACCCATGACTGATCATTCTATGATGGTTTAAATGACAGTTTTTGACTTCATCTGTTGCTTGAGAAAGAAGAGTCTCACAGTTTTTGCTCCAAATTCCATTGTCGATAAAAATTCCAGATAATTCTGTACAAAAATTGCTTCCATATTTAGAGGTGGAATTTGTACAGTATGATTCAAAACAAATCTGCTAAACACACAGTCTTTAAAAAAGATTTGTTGAATTTAATATCTGTATGTATTAATTTTTTCAACAGTAACTGCTCCCTGACTCCTTAGCTAAATGAGCTCAGTCCACACGCATTGAACACTGAACTAAAGCAAAATCTTGAAACAGCCTCTAACATTTATTTGCTTGAAATAGAAAACGTTATAAGCAAAGTCTCAGTGTTCCTGGGATTGTTTTTTCTCTTTCATGTGCAAGATCATTAGCATTAGTTTGATAAACAGCTTATATAAAAATAGAACATGGTTTTAGTTCTTTGAGAAAAAAAGAGATTAAACAAAGTGCAATTGATCAAACTTAATTACTTTTTTTTCTTTTAAGGAAAACTCATTATAATATCAATTATGATTACCCATGTGATGTGATGTGTCAGCAACTGCTGATATTTGGCTTCTAAGAGCTTTCTAGGAAATATATGGCACCATATACAGGAAACAGTAGGCAAATTGTTGAAAGAAAACCCTTAAGTTAAACAGCAAATCTTGTTCAATAGCCAGGAGATGGATGCTTCCTCTCTAAATGAACTAATAAAAACCTGACAGAGTTTGTCATCTATAAATACAAAAGGAAAGATAATTATACAAATGAAAACAGAGAATGTTTAGGAATCAGGATGTTTAACAGAAGGTAAACTGGGTTTTGAGATCATGTCTATCCTTTAGAAAGCTTTCCCTGAAAACGACCTCTTGGTATATGAAAATGGGAATAATCAAGTGTTTGGGACTAACCAGCATCTTGGTGTCTTCTGCATGCTGTCAGTAAATAGGCTAAAAGGTAAAAATGACAATGAACTCCATATTAACCCTTAGCTGTGATATTGGCAAGTGACTATTTTAACCTTAAACTGCACTTCAACTTCTTCTCAATTCAATAATCAATTTCAAAGGTGGCATTAGCAACATGTTTTTTGCTTCTTTGACCATGGGACCCTCTATGAGGATTGATGTCTGCTTGGAAGGAATGGGATACACCTCATTAAGTGGAGAATAAAGCATCTTTGCCAGCCGGATCACTGACCTGGTAAGAACGACTTTAAATGAGGAACAATGGGAGAGGGAGAGAATTAACAGCAGCTCTGTAGGGGAGTTATAACGCTGACAAAGCAAAGAGCCTGTGGTTATATGAACAAAACAGAACATAACCCACAAAACAGGGCTTAGACAGGGTCACCTCAAGTGCTTTCATGTGTGTAAGTGCTTCCCAGGCATTACTATAGTGATAGTTCCAGAATACCCAGAAGCTCTTTCTGGGAAATGAATAAATTGACATGCCTCTCTGAAGTACATGTATAATTGAGCATGGTGATAAAACAAAGAATTACATGTCTGTATGCAGTTTTTGAGTACTGAAGTAGATGAACATAGGATTTTTAGGAAGGATAGACTGAGAATACTGGGAGGTGAAGTTGCCTGGGCTGAGCGACAAGCCAATAGTTTACTAGTAAGAATTGAAGAGCAGACCGGTGTGAGTGACAATGTTGTAGGTGTGTGCTATAGGCCATTGGATCAGGAAGAAAAAGCAGATGAGGTGTTCTACAGATATCTAGAAGTAACCCAATGTTCACAGGCCCTCATACTCGTGGGGGTCTTGAGCCATGCAAAAACCTGCTGAAAAGAAATCCATGTGGATTGCTAACTCTTTGACACAGGTGACAGAGGAGCCAATAATGAGATGTCCTCTGCTGGACCTCTTACTTACAAATGAAGAATGGCTGGTTAAACTGACTGTGAGCTGGTATACTAATGAGTCCTGAAAGGAGTGAGAAAGGCATATAGCAAAATTACAAACCTGGACTTCAGAAGAGCAGACTTTGGCCTCTTTAGAGACGTAGTTAAAAGAGTCACAGGAACTTGGAAGGAAGAGGAGTCCAAAAGAGTTGGATAAAATTTAAAGATTACCTCCCCCAAACTGTAGAACACTCCAATCAACAGGAAGTCAGGGAAAGATGCCAGGCTGCTAGAATAGATGAAGAAATAGTTCCTGGCAACATTCAAACCGAAAAAAAAGTATACAGAAGCTGAAAGCAGGAGTGAGTAATGCGGGTGGAATAGAGATATTTTGTGAGCATACAGAGATGTGTCTAGGAAAGCAAAACCATCTGGAGTTGAATCTGACAAAGGACATGAAGGGCAGTAGTAAGACTTTTATAGGTGCATAAACAGCAAAAAGAAAACCAAGGAAAATGTAGACCCACAACTGAATGGGACAGTGATCCTTGTAAGACAAAATAGGGGGAAGGCTAATTTATCAAATATTTTCTTTGCCTCCAAATTTTCTAGGAGAATTGACATGCAGGAATTACAGGGTGCAGAAAATGAGGGAAAGTCTGGAGCAAAGAGGTCTTACTCCTGGTGGAAGAGGAAGAAGGAATATTTAAGTAAGTTGGACATAAGCAAGCCCGTGGACACTGACAGCTCATATTCAAGAGTGCTGAGGGAGCTGGATGAAGATATAACAAGGTTACTCTCAGTCATCATTGAAAGATCATGGTGATCAGGATTGATTCCTAAGGACTGGAGGAAAGAAAGAAAATGTTGCTTCTATCTTCTCCACAACCTGGGAGGAGGACCTAGACTGGACAGCCTCCCATCAGACACAGTCCTGTTCAATATTTTCATTAATGACAGCGTTCCCTCAGAAAGTCTGGTGATGGCACAAAACTGGGAGGTGTGCCTGATACAGCAAAGGGTTCAACTTCCATACAGAAGAACCTCAGCAGGCTGGAGAAATTAGCTGACAGGAATCTCATGATGTTCAACAAAGGGAACTTGCATAGTCCTGCCTCTGGAGATGAACAGACCCCAACATCAGTACCTGCTGATGAGCCAGCAGTGTGTCATTATGCCAAAAAAGGCTAATGTAATTTTGGGCTGCATTAGGAGCGAATGTTGCCAGAGATCTTCCTCTCTTCTCAGCACTGGGGAGGACACACATCTGGATTACTGTGTTCAGTGCCGGTCTCCCAGATAGAAGAAGGATATGGACACACTGGAAAGAGTCCAGCAAAAGGACAGGAGTATCTGTTATAGTAAAAATAGCAGAGAGAGTTAAGACTTAATCTTAGAGAAGGCTCACAGTAGGGGATTTTTTTAATGTATATAGTTAGCTGAAGGTAGAGTGCAGAGAGGAAGAAGCCAGTCTGTTTTTGTGATGCCTAGTGACAGGACAGCAGGCAATGGATACAAACCAAAACACATAAATTTCTGTATGAACATCAGGTAACGCTTCTTTTTACCGTGAGAGCATGATCAGGTATTGGACCAAGTTGCCTGGAGAAATTTTACTGTTCTGTTCCTTGGAGATCCTCAATGGCTCTCTGACACAACATACTGAAAAGGAGAGGGTGGCTCACTTGCAGTATCTTTTAAAATCTTGACATGAAAGTTACCTAAATGTATCATGCAAGCTCTCTTTACATTTTCAAACACTTTGCTAAGTTTTTGTGGAGATGCTTTTAACTAGCCCCACTGTTCATAGCTACTGCAAGTAGAATTTTGTCAGTATTTCCAAACTTAAATGGATGAAATCTTAAATTCTCTTGTGCTTGACTTAATAATCGTTTTCCTGCTCCAGCATAAGAGTCAAGAACACAGTGGGTAAGAACTAAATCTTCAGTTTCACCTTGCCTGTCTGGTTTTGCCCTCTTGACTTTGGAGGTGACTTTGATGAACGGCCTTTTGTGCTGACTGGAACAGAACAATTGAATCCAGCGTTATACACTGTCTTCTCTTGACCTCCCACCAGTAGAAGAGACTTCATACAGCAATGTCAAAGCTAACTAGCAAATAGGTTCTTATTTAAGTCCTTAAAGATTATAATGAAGAGAGAAAAAACTTACTGTGATTTATAGGTGCAAGTCTGGAAGAAGAATGATTGTATTCAAATTAAATACAAGAGAAGAAGACTGTTGATAGCCTCTTAAACGGGGATAGAGGGAAAAAATGATTTCTCATCTTGCCTGAGAAAAATCATTGCTAACATGATGAAGTTTTTTACATAGTAACTAGGTTTCCATAAGACTGAAAAAAATAAGACAATAAAATTCAAAAAATTTGACAAGGCAAAATACATTAACTCATTAAAAAGAGAAGCAAATTTGTGGTCTCTGCTTCCCTCTATGCAGAAAGATATTGCACCTTCCATGTTGTTTATTGTAAGCTGATCACATGAAGGCTGCAGCCAGTTTATTTGGACACTGACTGGACACCAGCCACAAGCTAAGCTAACTGAATGGAACTACAGGATATGACATCAAAACATTGCAGGATGTGACATGACGAAAGTATAAGCAGAAGAAAAAGGTTATAGAGAGACAGCATTTGCAGACATGACTAGATTTCATTGGTGATAATAGGGGATTATGTTAGTAACATCCAGACTTCACAGGAAACTAAAGGAGGGTGCTAGGAACCTTTATGAGAATGGACATAGCAAGGACAAGTTGACTGTATCAAGGGTCACGTGTAAAACCAAAATTACCGAGATAACAACATCAGTAATAAAAAAATATAACTATCAACAAAGTAAACCATGGATAAGTGGAGAAAAGGGAATTAGATGTGTATTGTTCATTAGAGATAGGAGAGGTGATCAGGTCAGGACCTGATTTATGCAGCTTGAGCTAACCCAGCAAATCCGGTTTCCTTTTTATTATGTCTGACTCAATTGCATAGTTAGTAGGGGATGAATGTATGCTTTCTAGTATCATTGGGACATCCTTAGTAGTGCTCTTCCTAACACTGACAGAAGAACACAGCTGGAGGATACCGCCTAATATCCACCTATCTTGATGTCCTTTAACAGAGCATTGGATTGATTTGGAATTAAATAAGCATGGGGAAAGCATTCTAAGATGCATAGATAGGAATCGAAATTGCTTTCTTTATTGTCAACATGTTGTGCAGCTGCTTCAATAATGCATTGTGAAAGCATAACAGACAAAACAGGTCTGTTCATATGTACCACTGACACAATTCTGGAGATTCAAAATGCATTTAATGTGTTGTTTTACCTACTTTACAGATTGATTAAGTGTTGCATATAAAATGGGAATAGCTACAATATAATTCTTAATGGAACACAAATTACTTTACTTAAACCTACTTTTGGTAAAAGTTGTAATTGTATTATTGTGTCAACACTGTTACTGCAGTTGAGCTACAAACTCATTTTATTAAATGTAAGCAATTACAGTAAGTTATATTAAAGATAAATAAATAAATAAATAAATATAATAATATAATTTTTGTCTTACAAAGTTTGTAAAAAAAAAAAACCCAAGTCTTCGTTCTTTCTGTTGACATTTCCATAAAGATAAAAAATGTTCAAAAAGTAAAATATAAAGAATACATCATAAAAAAGAGGGCATCTCTGTATTCAGCTTCTAATTCTGAGTCTTCAGCTTTATTGGATGTAAAGGAAATTAAATATGAAAATTTGAATATCATCAAATTAAATATGAATAATAATGTTACTCTGAAGACTTGCACAGTTAGTGAAACAACCAATCATATCAGGCTAGGTCGTGAATACCTCTGCAAAGTATTGAACAGAGCATAGTTTGTATCTTCTGGTCTATATAACTTTTTATCCTCTTCTTCAGCTATTTTCCTTATTTCCATTTTATTTCAAGGTTTAGTCAGCATCCAATACCCACTGACTTACACTGTGCATTTCAAAACAATAGTAATCCCAAACAAATAAAGCCCCTTGCCTGAACTGAGTTGCAGTGTATTAGCACTGATGATTTTCCACAACCAATTGTGGAATCAGGATCAATTGCCTCTGTATAGTGGTAGCTCTGTAAATTATATTTCTACTATCTATTTAAAATCGTAAAACCAATTTAACAGGGGGTATGTGGTTCTCAATATCCTTCTGTTGGGGTACAATTTGCTTATGTCTCCGGGAGCTACACAGGTAGCTGAAAGCATACCTACACTGACCTCAAAGTGACAAAATCAGTTTATAATCTCACGCATGCTGTCACACATGATTAACTACATGAAAGTGAGTAATATGTCTGGAAAAAAAAGTAATGGATTTGAACGATGCCTTAAGGATACATGAGTATTTATCAAATTGTGGTTCAAATCTGAGAATTTCATGCTACTCACGTTTTGTTGTGCAATACTGTATACATGCATAGGACACCAAATAAATAAGAATTTGGCTACAAATTATGATTGGTGAAAATGAACCAAATCAGTATCTCTTAAAGCCAGACTATATCTTTTAAAGTTCTAGAATGAAAATTGCTTTGGATTTCCCATTTTTGCAATGAAAATCACATCTTAAAATTTCCCTTTATTAGTTTGGCAGGAGATGGAAAATTTATTTAGAAATGATCACAGTACCCTGTCTCAACATTTCAAAATTAAAAAAAAATATAGTGCGCTTCATTTAGAAAGAAGAAAGAAGAAAGAGGAGAATTTGTGAGCTGAGATAGTTTAAGAAGAGAAACTGAAGAATAAATAGGACACTAGGGATTCCAGTTCCTTGTATTCCCAGCAGAAGGATTACAAGCCCAAAGTGTGCATTATAGAGAAGGGCTAGTATCAAACTCCCACTGGTGTGCATGACAGCGTGGCATGGAGCTTTCTTTATGGAAGTAAATTTTCTAGAAAAACTAAACCCACCAAAGCAGCAGCTGAAGAAACGAGAAAGAAACTTGAAGTTAACTCTCAGTCAGCTTTTTCCAGAGAGGAATGGAGAAAGAAGAGGAAAACGCAACAGTAAGATCAGTGAAATAGGATGGTAAAGATAGCTGCACCCAACAACCTGTCTAATTTTATTTCTTTCTTTATTTTCAAATGGCTCTGTACTTTCATTTACTAATCTGAATCTTAGAGATATGGCAACCAGAATTTATTTTCCCATTATTTTTAAAAAGGCCAAGCATTCTAAAATGACATGATTTCTCTTATGCAATTATTTATGCAACAGTATACTAACATATAAAGAATGACATAAAAAAATTAGTGCAAGAAATCCATTATTATCATGTGTTCGTACGAGGGAGAAGAATTACCTAAGTCCTGGACCAAGTAATGCAATTAAGAATAAGTGCCAACATCATGTAAACTAATATAAAAAGTATCTTATTTAGATAAGATATACATATATCTTTTATAATCTTACTAGATTTTATAATCTTACTAGAGGTAATGTAATACATTTATGGCTAAAGACACTTCTCTTACCAACCTGTTCCTGCAGAACTCTGCAACTGCAAATTGCTACATTAAGCCAAGTGCTGTAGCAGTTACTATTTTTACCAGGTGGGATTTTATTATACATGGAGAGCTGCAGCTACTGCCTATGAAAATACACAAGGCAGCCTGGCTTCATTATGGGTTTGAGATTTTTGCTTAACACAATTCCTTTGGAAATGAGGAAGAGATGGGTAAGTATGACTTCCTTATTTCTCCAGAGAATAGCCTTAAATCTTAAGAGAGTACCTGGCTGGCATCTCTCAAAACATCTCTCTCTGTGACATTTCTTAGCTTTTTGTTGACTGGGACCTTCCCAGATTTCCAAGACCATAAATCTCTGTCTTCACAGAATCACAGAATGGTAGGGGTTGGATGAGATTTCTGAAGATCACTGAGTTCAATCCCCCACTAAAGAAGGTTCCCTACAGTAGGATATACAAGAAAGCATCCACATGTGGTCTTGAACATCTCCAGAGAAGGAAACTCCACAGCCTCTCTGGGCAGCTTGTTCCAATACTCTCTCACCCTCAGTAAAGAAGCTCTTTCTGTTTGTGTGGGACTTCCTGTGTTGCAGTTTTTTGCACATTGCCCCTTGTCCTGTCCCTGAGAGCCGCCAAAATGAGCCATCCACTTGTCTCCCATCAATAGATAAGCACTGATAAGATCCCCTCTCAGTCTTCTCATCTCCAGGCTGAATATACCCAGGTGTCTCAACATTTCTTCATAAGGATGCTCTAGACCCTCAATCATCTTTGTGCCCCCTCTGGACTCTCTCTAGAAGTCTGTTCTCCCTAGTCTTACAATTTTTCTTGCAGAAATGCCTCTGGGCATGTTCCTGATGGGAAAGAGTACTGACACGACATAGATCTTACTCCTGGTTATTTAGAGGCATTGCTTCTAGAGTCTGCTATTCTAACAAAACAGAAACAGATTTTCTATAGCTGTCATTGATTCTCTCTTCTCTAGGTTAATTTGAAAGCTCTGAATGCAGAGTGGTATTTATGTAAGCACTGATAAAGGATTTTTATCATTCATTTTTATCATTTTTTACCATTCAGAAGGTAGATGTAAGGGAAAAACAAAAGTGAGCATTTTAATTGTTCTAAAAGTATTTAAGTTTGGCTAAGATGTGTTTTTTGTGAAATAGTCTTCAGTTCCCATCCTTAAAAAATACTTGATCAGACTCACTCATGTTAACAGTGTGACATAACCAGTTCTTCCTCCATATGGGAATGATCTCAATGGCAGCACACTTGAGTGTTTTCAAAGGATTAAGCAAGAAGGAAGCCATCATTATTCTCTTCAGGCTTTTTGATTTCTGCAAATGTGAATTGTTTTCATTCTAACAAAGGAAACCCAGGAATCTAGATAGGAATCTATGGCATTCACTTGCATTAGCATAGCACATAATGTATGTTCCAGAGACCAATATTTTTCCATTTCTCCTCACCATTTATTGTCAAGGGAGGCATATTATGAAGAAAGATTTTGTTCATTTTCTTGCAGAAATAGAACTGCTAATTACAAATCAAAACTCAAAGGAAGTTTTCCAGGAGTTAAAAAAGAAGTTTCCAACAACAGATGCTGTGCTTCAGGTGATGAAGATTTTCACTCCAGCTCAGGTTAATCTGTAGTTTAGTAACTGCTGATGGGAACAGAGACAGATTGGGTACAATTGGTCATCATTCCTTTGTTGTGAAAGGAATTATAAGGGGGCAGAACCTGACAGAGTGACTCTCTAGAACTAGGGACTGAAGGACAGGGTTCTAATTGAATTGCTGCTTCAGACAACTTTAATCTATAGCACTGAATTTTGCATTGTGTGTAAATGAGTGGTGTCTATCTGAGAACTTTCCTGAATAAATTATCCATTTATTAACAGTTCATAGGTAAGTGTCATTTCCCCTCAGTGCTCATCTGCAGCAGTAAACTGTCAATTTCTTAATTCCCATATTTGTTTGCTTACTTCTACCAAGCCTCATTTAATAAGTTGAGATAAAACCCAACATGAAATTATGCAGCATGATACAAATGAATTAGAATAATCAATCATCTGTGTTTTTTTGGAATTAATCTCTGCTACAAACCGACGATTCAATATTTGCCGTCTTCCAGAAGTTAGATTGTCTTTATTACCCAATAGAAATAATAAATTTGGGCAAAGCTTTCCCATGTGATCCTTATAAATGTGTTAGATAGAGTGGTGACATCTAGGTCCAAGTCTCCCTGTTTAGAGAGCAGGCTTGAAAGGTTCATAGTGGCAGCATGGCAGTATATGTGTGTTAATGCCTACCCTGTGCACCTTCTAGGACAAGTCAGTCTGTTTTAGTATTAACTCTTCTGCCAAATTTCAAGTTCAGTGCCATCTGTGTAACCCACAACAGAATATCATGTTTCCCACTCTCTTTCTGTGCTCGTACAGGATCCTCAGCTGCGAATATAAAGCCCTGTTGTGCATCCCACAGCTATTAGTGAGCCCTGGTGCTCCAGTGAAGCCAATGACTTAATGGGGTGGAGGTTAGTCTTGCCCTCTTTTGTTTACTTTCTGGCATTTTTTTATTGGAACTTTAAACTGTGATCTTTTCTTCTCCTTATAAATACCAGCCACACAATTCTCACAGACCAGTTTATTGACTGTATATATTGTTCTTTTCTGAAAGACAGTTTGAATCTTTGCTCAAGGCAAATCATACTGAAAGCTGCAATTTTCCTGGGAACATTTAGATACTCTGAACTGTGAGAAGAACCAAAAGAAAATAGCCAGCAAACATATCCAAAATGAGGCTGGAGGAAGAAGCAATCAGAGAATGTGGGAACATTTGCAGTGTTTTCTTCAGGTCTGTATTTTTTTTTACTCTCTCACCTTATTTTTACTGCAGGCAGGAGTTTATCAGGCCAGAGGACTATGAGAAACAATTGATGATACACAAGCCAACTGAATATATGCATGCTATTTAACAGTAACCATCCTTATAAATGCACTGGAAATGATTGCTGGTATACAGAAGGGAGAACTCTTTGTGGACTGAGAGGGCAAGAAAGATGCAGAAGTCAGCATTTTCTGTGTTTATGTTTTGCTCCATGTATTAAGAGCTCAGACTGATTGCGGATACTGAGTGCCTGGGTTAAACCCCTTGGAATTAGTTTTGTTCCTTAAAACCTTTTGGGAGCCACAAAGAGAAGTATAGGAAGTCAGAAAATGTCACCTGGGCTTTAGTCTATAAAGGAGCAGTCAGAAGAGTAAACATACAATAATTCACACCATAAATTGCCATTCTTCCTAAAACAGCCCTGGAAAGGGGTTCTCAGTAGTCGTATTTTTTTCTCTTAATCACAGTGAGTGAAGTTCATGTGAATATCTTGGCACTGAATCAAAGGATTCTGCCTCACCCTTGCTCCCTCTCCTCTCTGATACTGACATTTCAATTGCCAGAGTGAATTGCTGTTCACTCTCTTTGCTGCCAGAGATTAGAGTCAGGGATTTTGACATGGTGAGATGACTCCAGTAGGTTAATATTTCTAGTCTAATATATCTGTCAGCTGGGAGGTATCCTACATGCCTGCTACTCAGTCCAGTGGATACCTGTCAATGGAGTGGTATGTGGTATCTGCTTTTATGATGGTAATCTCAATAGGAAATAATAACTGCTTTCATGATTATAGCTATGTAACAGCAAAATTATCAAATTAACTCTTTAAAAAGTAAGTAATCTCTAAGATTATACACACATACACATTTTTTTTTCCTGAACATTAGGAGCAATGCATAATGAAAACACTGGGAAAGAACAACTTAATAGCAGCAAAAGAGTGGATTGTGTGTGGTAACCACTGAATAAAATTCTGTTTCTTCTCTTTTTCTTGAAAGTTGAAATAAGGCACTCCCTTCTGAATCATAATAGATTTCAGTTCTGGTGAGATTCTCTGTGTTTTAATTGTGTGCTCATTGCATTCGAACATATAGTAGATCACAGCAAGCTCTGCTTTGTTCCTTCTTAAATGTTACTTCATTACTATATAACAAATGAGACTCCAGATACATAAAATACACCACTTTCAGCTGCAACAGCAGTTGCAGTGGCATTTTTGGAGTAACACTGGCATACTTTTTTCAACATTAGAGAGTACACTCTCCAGTGTACTTAGAATGTATTACCCATCTGGCAGGCACATGCTAGCACAAGCATTTCAGACATAAAAGAATAAATAGCATGTCTTGTCCTCTGGATTTTCAAGGCTGTTCTCAAGGAGAGACAAGGTTTGATATATATATGCAGGAAGTGCAGCAAAGCAGAGAGGCAGACTGTTTTATCATAATAGGTAAGGTACATGTTTGCCAGGAGCATATCTATTGTCTACATGGTGCTCAGGTTGGCTCTTTCTGATGGAATGCCCCTTCACGACGGTCCTCAGACTGGAAGTCTTTTCTGATACTTAGATGGTAATTTGGGGGCAATAATTATTACCCTCGGTCTTTAGGAAGAATCTGAAATGACTGATATAAACTGCAGCAAAAGAAGATCTAAGAAAAGCAAAGGCTCTTAACTCTTTAGGAATGGGGAAAAGTCACTCCAGACAACTAAATTAACATGATGGATGATTGTATCTACTCATCCTTCTGCTCACTGAGTTTTCCTGCATAAGCTATTTCTAAATGTGAATATGCTAATGCATGGATGCCATGGCAAAGTTCATCAGAAAGTTGAGAAATTGTAAAACCCAGTTAGCAATAGAGAAAAAACTGTGCAAAAACTGTGTTGTCTTGGATTAGGAGAGATGGATCTATGCAGCAGGTTCTCCTTTGCAGACTGGTAGCCATTCTCTTAGATATCCTGACTATGTCTTGCATGTAGGGAGAGACATGGTGGTGATTTAAGTTGAAGACCTCCACCATTGAAGTATTTAATAGTAAGGGCCGAAGTACTGAACATACATGGTGTTTCTTGATTATGGTAACTGGCAAAAATACTATGAGACATTTTTCTTTTATCTTTTACATTTTATTCATTTATTTGTGAAATAGAAATTTTTAGTTTCAGAGCAGTTCTTCTAAAGATGTTGACATTGGTGGGGAAGAAATGGGTTTTACTTTTCTGCAGACTGAGATGTATGACTCTGGATGAAACCTTACACTGGGATCAAGTACTTGTGAAAGAACTGACAGAAAGACAAATATTGTCTAATTCCAAAATAGAATTTTAGTTCAAAGCTGAAATGAATCAAAGCACATTATATGCAGATAATGTCTCATTTTCTCCTGTTTTACTTCAGAAATTACATACAACTGAGCTGATAATCATTGTAAAAATATCCAAGTCGGTTCTCAAAGAAGAACATTTGCAGGTGTCTTTGTTAATTCTATCTCTGAACCTTTAACATGAAATGTGTTGTGTCTGTGTAATCTAAAGTGACTCAGAGAAGGTTCAGTGCAACATTAAAAAAATATACAGCTTAGCAATCATGCTTTTCTTTCTGACAGTACCATTGTAACAGAATTTTTATAATGTATTTTGCACTGAAAGTAATGCCTGTTATTTATTTCCATGGAAACTACTACAGATACAAAGAGGACAATAACACTATTTTATAGTGCAAATTATCAGCTACAAAACAATAGTCTGCAGGTCACACTGGTAAAAACATGCACCAGCAGCACTAACCCATTGTCGCTGTCACACCATTCTCTACCTCACTGTGCTCACATCCACTGTTTGGTCATTCAGGAAGCATTCATGAATGTCAGTGTGTGCCATTTTTTTCTGTAAGAATGAGCTCAGTTCTGCACTTTTGTTCCAGATGCATTTCCATGTCAGACACCATTCTGTTGGACTGCCCCTCTGCTGCCATCTGTCACACAGTAACAAAATTTAATGAGATACTGATGGGAAGATTCACCCTCTACTGCCATATTACCAACATCTGCTTCTCATGTTGTGAACAAACATAATAAAAATGGGAGGCACTACTTTTGGAGCAACTCTCAACAGATTTTTTTTTTTATATATATATGTCCATTTCCTTCATGTTTTTAGAAACAGTATCACCTGCAAAATTTTCCAGAAGTTCAGTGCTTCTTTTCACTTGGATATGCTTCCCAATGGAGCTGAAGATTGGTAAACATAGAATCATCCAAGTTAGAAACGACACTAAAGACCACCAAGTCCAGCTGCCAGCCTGAACAGCTGAGTCCCATCACAAACCCAAGTCCCTTATTGCCAAATACATACATTTTCCAAATACCTCCAGATACTGGAATTCTACCAGTTCCCTGGGTAGGCTATCCAATGCTTAACCACATCCTCAATGAAGGAATTTAAAATGTAAACCTCTCCAAGGTTACTAGGGATCATTTCCCTTATCCCTTGAGAGTCTTATCTCTTGTCACCTCAGAAAAGAGGCAGGCGCCCTCTTTAAAGCAATCTCCTTTTGAGGTAGTTGTAGAGAGCAATCAGGCATCCTCCTTTTCTTAAGAGTAAGCAGCCCCAGTTCTCTCAGCTGCTCTTCATCATTCTTGCTTTCTAGTCTCTTTACCAGCTTTGTTACTCTTTGCGCATGATGATCAACTCAACATTCTTCTTGTAGTGAGAGGCCCAACACCGTTTCAACTACCTGGACTGCTCTCTAGTTTAAACTTGTTACAGTACTCCCTGAACACTTCAATGGATGAGTGAGTAATGGTTATGCTGCCCTAGCTTCTAAAGCATTATTGCAGTGTGTCATAAGCCATCAAACAGAAATGTTTGGAACCAGGATTTAGAAAGCTTTGAGTTGGTGCGGGCAGATTTTGGACAGACATACATGGTGCCTACTCAAATCTGGAATGTGGTGTGGGGAAACATCACTATCCATTTTCCTTCTCCCCCCTAAAAAAAAGTATTTTTTAGGATATAAATGCTCAATACAAAGTATATACGACCTTAGTATTAAGAGATCTAGGTTTTATGTCTAGAGAATATGAGTTGATACCATTTTCTCCTAAAGGTGATCCATGTGGAAAAACACTCATTGGAGATTCTCTTTTTATCAATCACGTTTGAGGATAATCATGCAGGTAAATTGTTAAAGAAATAAAATACTATGTGATTAACATACTTCTAACACCTTTCTCCCTGCTGTTGAAGATAATTTACTTGTTTTTAAATGCACTGTTGATTCTCCTTTTTTACAACATAATTTGAGCTATAAACAGTGAAACCTCTCACACTTTGATTACATGTAAATGTCAGGCAGTGAAATGTTACAGCCATTGGAAGCATTTTAGAGAATTTTTCATCCAGTTTTCTGTGTTTAAAGCAATTAGAACTAATAGTATTTCCTTTCACACTTTTCAGAACCATTTTCATTTTACAGAATCTCTGTTTAGATATTTCAAAGTGGAAGAGCTAAGAAAATTATTCTCATACTGCCTCTGTATGGTTGCAGTTAAGGAAGGAATATTCTAACTTTCCACAGGATAAACTTAGAGTAAAGAGAAGAGGAGTGGCTCTAGATTTTGAATATCATGATTCCAATATATTGAACCTGATCAATAGCAATGACATAAGGAGTCCAAAAGTTTGGAATTAATACTGTTGAAATCAAAGGGAGGAATCCAGTTAATTTCTGAGAACTTAAGTAGAATTTTTCAAGTGTCATTTTATTTCATGTATATGAAACTCATGTTATCAGATCATACTGTGCTCTTAACTGCATGCCATCTTTTGTGGAGGAAAGTCTGCTTTCCTGCCTGAGTTTGCTGGATGTGGACTAGTAGGTAGGAGGTAGAAATATATGAAAAGAGAAGGAAAATCAGTCCCATAATTTGAAGAATGGTGGTGGGAGAAAAGCTATGTCTTGGTGGAATGAAAAAAGGGCTGAAGAATTGTAAGCCCTCCTTAATATCTCCTCAATATCTATTTTTAGTGTATGTGGGTGAGGATGTATTTTTTTCTTATTGGAAATGTGTTTGTAAGAATGTAATGTAATAGGAGGAAATTGGTAAGAGTCAAATTGATTTGATAGCACTTTTTGACAAAACCATTTTGTTTCCTTCTAGGGGTTGAATATATTGGAATTGTTCACTTCAATAAGGCTTTTGACGTGGTTCATACAAAAATCATTTGTTTAATGACATTTGTTTATTCTAGCTTCACCACTGCAAGATGGTATTAAACAGATGAGAAAAACTTGTCTCGTAAATAGCAGCGAGTATTTCACTGTCAAAATCAAAACTCTATGAAGTGGGATTCTATATAAGTTCTTGTCCTGGTAAAAATCAGTATGTTCATTATTAACATAGACAGTATTAAGTTTAGTAACCTTGAAGGTGAACTGAAAGGAAAGAAGGGCTTACAATTCCCTTGAAGACAAGCTAAAAAAATAAAAACAAGGCCACAAAGACCCAGCAACCGCTTCCTCATTGTTCCTATGCTGTTGCTCACTATTGATCAGTCTTGGCTGTTTATATGGAAAATTTTTAACAGAGCATGTTCTACACTGTTCAGTGCACAGTAGAATCTCATTTTAATACTGCTATTTTATAATTGGATGTGTTGTGTACACATAAAATTCTTTATACGTAGGACTTAATTCTGATTAAAATAGAGTACCAGAATCAATAGAGTGACTCTTCCTGCTGTGTGTTTTGCTGCCTAAAGACTTGCCATTCAGAATGCTTCTTTCCTTAGAAATTAAATAGAAGACATAAATTGACCTGGAAACTAAATGATAGAAAAGCATTTTATTGGGACTCTCTGGATCTGGGACAGAAATGCAATTAGTACTTCTGGGAGTGAGAGGGCAAAGGTGAACAAGTGCTCATTCATCATGGGTTATTCCAGCCGTGTCAATGGAACATTCTTTTTATCACAGGAGTTACTATCAGCAGTGCATCACAATCAAAGTGAACAAGAAAAGAGAAAACTCCATCTTTTCAAGGGTTTAAATCCCTTAGACTGGGAGAAGAAAATGAAATGAACTATAGATAAGCTTTTTCCTCAATTGAATGTGCCAGAAAAAATATTCTAGCCTTCCAAACTGAGGAAATTATCTACAGAAGAAAGGCGTTCATTTGCAGGTAAGACAGATGAGCAAAGCATTAGAGACAAACTCAAAAGCTTAAACAGTGCAAAAATCCAAATATTCCGGGGTTTCCTTAAGGAATAATCTTCAGAAAATATTTACCCATTATTCTAGAATTGCATTAGAGCACTTTTTCAATCCATGCCTTACCAGCAATGTAGTTTCTCTACAGCTGACGAAAGGTATATAGAAGGCTCGATACAGGGAAGAGGAATTGATGACCTACTGTTCTCCTTGCTATTTAAGTTGTTCAAATTAGTTGCTAAAAATTCTTTGTCAGAGGACCTTAGATTGGAAATATATCTTGGAAATGCTTCTACCACAGGACTGTGGTATATATATTAGATGGCAATGTGCTATTTATATTAGATGGCTGGGGCACAGATCTCCACTATTCTTGGGCAGCCCTGCAATGTATACTCAGTTGCCCTCATGTGGGGATGAGGAGAATATGTCTGAAGTGAGTAAGAAGTGAGAAGAGTATGAAGAATTTTCTCTTTCTTAATCTATGTCCTTGTGTTCCCTGATATAAAAGCAAAACAGAACAAAACAAAAACAACCCAAATCCATTACTTCAGTTCATCTTCATTTCAGAACTTTGTGGTGCAGATCTTACACATGCTGCTGTTTTCACAGGAGACTAGGAGATGTATGAATTCAGTGAAATTAAATAGTTGTTTGGTGCTATTACAGTCTTAAAACAACAATGGCATTAAATGTCCATAGCAAACTGTTTTCTTCTGACAATAGACAAATTTAACAAAATGCAATGGAAATAGATGTGAAAATTTTTCACTGCACTAGTGACAGTAAAGATATTTCTTTAGAACTATGGAGGTTAGGTAGATTTTGCTTTCTCAGACAGCTTTCGCCGTCCATGTTCTTCCAAATCCCATAGAAGTATTAATGTTTATCTCTCAATCAAAAACATATCAGCTCTGCTAGTTAAGGAAAAACATAACAGGAAAAAATTAAAAGCCGTATCATTTACCTGAACTCTTGTTCAGCAACAGTTATGACCTACTGTGGGTCTTATGCATTACTTTCTATGGTAGAGCAAGCACGAGTTCTTGGTGGTACATCTGTTCTGCGTTCACAAGGAGTGCCTGCATCAGCACGCTGCTGTGCTCCTCTTTCCCAGGCAATGCCTTCCCTTGAGCAGTGACACTCAGGCTAATAGAGAGAGTTCCTTAAGATCTCCTGGGACTTTCTATTCATTTAACCAAACTCAGACCCTGTGACATATCTTATCATAGGTGCTGTTACCCTATAGATGTCAACCAAAAAACCCTTTATTTTTTACTTTAATTGGTTGAGCAGTTCACAGCATGGGAAACTAAATTTGTTCTAACTCAAAGTACTCTGAGAACAGTGGGATACATTGTTCCCTGGGCAAAATTCATTCCACTTTGGTTATCCAACACAGGATAACACAGGAATTGAAGTTGCTATAAGAAAAAAAACCCAACAATTTCCAATCTAGAGTCATTGTACTATCAGCAGAGAACCTTTTCATTATGCTTCAGAGAAAGATGTGAAAGCTTTATTATGGAAAACATTTAGGGAAAACTTACTTCCAACTGAATTTTGCTCTGGATTATCTCAGATCTTCCTGTGGGTTACAGTGACCTTTCTCTGGTTTTGCTGATGTATTTAAGGTACTCCATTTCTCTTATATTCCGGTCTGGTGGCAAAGGATACATTGACAGTGCACTCCACACAGTTGGGATCTGGGTGGTGACGTATGATTTTCTATGCTGAATTCCCTTCAATCATAGCAGCTGTTGGTTAGTCCACTAGCCCTCCAGAGGAAATCTTATTGTCATTGCAGCCCTCTGCAATGCTAGAAAAGTAGATGTGTCATGCCAATGAACAATCAATCCATTATATCATGAAATATAAGGGTGTGCCATCCTGATTTCAGCTGAAAGAAGTGTTAATAGTGCACCAGTGTTTTAGTTGTTGCTGAGTGATGGGAGCATGCTTGGGGTTGTGCTGGGCCACTTGGTGGGGAAGTGCTGCCATTCTGGCATGCTGGCAGGAGCAGGCAGAGCCAGAACAAGGGGCATTACTTTCAGAGCAGCCCTTGTACTTTGACACAGTTACAACACATGCTCTTACAATTCTTTGCATACATCATAACATAAATTTCTAGCCAATTTTAGTCTTTGTCTGCAAGGCAAACATGACATTTTCTTTTGATTATAGATGGATTCAGGGTGATAGTATCTTAAACAAATAATTTTACTTTCCAGTACTATAGCATGAACTGTGGTTATTTTCATTTCTCCAGCTTTAGTGACTTCTTGGAGGTATATTTTAAGACTATCTGTTTTAAGACATAAGTAAAAAATTGCTTTTCCTAACACAGAATCTTATTACATTATTGATATTCCACCAGTCTGAGGAAAGAGTTTAATGCCTTCTGGTGATTTTTTTTTGCAATAATGCACTGGTCTGTGTGATAAATGAGGAAGGTACATTTGAGTCACCCATAGATGGATAGATAGAATGATAATGCCAGACTGGGATGTTACGGAAATCTGTCTGTCACTTAATCTATGGCTCATTAAACTCAGAAGGGAATTTCTAACACTTGTCCATAACTAAGGTCTAGTGGCAGCAGAAAAGCAATATCAAGAAGGCTTTGATGCTCCAAGAAATGAAATGTATGATTTATTTTGTACAATCTAGGTAAATCCATTGAATTAATTTAGTCTTTCAGTGCATATTTTTAATTATTTTCAGGATTTAAGAGATTACACAGGAATTAGCGTTGAAGGTCAGGAAGTCAGGATCTGTAATCTGACCTGTGAAAGGGGCCCTTCACCAGCACTTGTAAAACAAATGGATTGACTGGTATCACTGGATTGATGTTACTATGCATATGGTTTGTTGCTTTACCGTAAAAGCAATGAAGATAGATATCAGCCTGTTCTTTAATGAAAGACTCTCAGTGGGGAAGCTTTCTCCAAATGCACATCTTAGTCATAAGCTACAGGCTTTCATTTCTGCAGGGTTCATCCTTGGCCTGTTAGGGGCTCAGCTGGTCAATTTGCAGAGGATGGAGCAGATTAACAACATGTACCAAGATTATAGAGTTAGTTTCTTCAACTTCACTGCTTAACCTCTTTGATATCTGATATACCAGAGGCCATCAGCAAGTAAAATGCCCCTTTAAATATTTGTCTGCGAGCAAAGATTCAGTGAAAACAAAAAGTGAAGAAAATTCCTTGGCCTGCAGGCTTAAAATGCCTGCCAGTACAATGGTGCATCAGGTGAATCTCATTGGCAGGTGGAGCATGGCTGAGTTAGTTTCTTTGCAAGGCTGTTAATAACAGAAACTGGTCACAGTAGTGCCAATTTAATCCTGCTCTCCTAATGTTCAGCACATAAAGGAAGAATGGTAGAAAACAGTCCATAAAATAAAAAGGTTAAAAAAAAATTTAAATTGAATGCCAATAGCAAATGCAATTAACAAAAGCAAACAAAAGTCAATAAAGTAACTTGAATACTTGAGATTGATTGTGTATGAAATCCCATTACTAGGTGAGTTTTTGGTTTTCCTGCTGTTACCATTATATTCTGAACACAAACCAAAGGCTCCTTCTCCTAAACTTGAAAGGTACTACTCCAAAATCAGTCCACTCTTCTGTAACTGGTCAGCATAGAAAAAAGTAGCCAATCCTTGGGAAACTAACTTAAATTCTAAGCATATGGGAATTTGGATTTGCTTCTGAATAAAAGGCTGAAGGAGGTATATTACCTTTTATTCTTTTTGTTTTGATCACTGTTCCCCAGCAGCCTCTGATTGGGCTCTGCACCTAGTTAAGGTGATAGTAAAGTATATCCCTAGGAAATGGCATGGGCTCAGACTTGTGACACTTAATTTGGAAACAGACATCTGGTGCTTGAGGTGGCAGAAGTTTCCTGCCTTCCTGGTGGAATAAGTTAGGAAGTAATCTTCAAGGGTAATAAGGAAATTCTACCAAACATTATGCATTTGGGGTCAGTGTATGAAGTGAAAATGGTGCATCATTTAAGACATGACCTTACAGTATTGAAGCATGAGAGTTTTATATTTTATTGTATTGTGACTGCCTTGTGTGACCTTGAGAAAATCTTTTGTTGCCCTAGATGCCTCTCATTTAAACCATCTTGATCTCATTAAAACTCTCAGGATAAACATATTAATGACATGAGATATTCAGATATTTAACACATTTAATTGCAATTCCTCTGTATGACTTAAGTTACTCCTTTAATAGCTAGTCTTTATGTGAATGATAGTCATGACAGAAAAACTGTGGTAATGTAATCACCTTTTCCATGCTGAGAATAACAGATAACAGTGTACAAATTGAAAGAGGAACCTCTTTGTCTTCAGCTTTTTAACAACATATTACAATTTCTTACCTGCATAAGCCTATCCTATTCAGTTGAGAAAATCCTGGGGCAAGCTTCAAAATGAGAACTTAGTTATCTTACATCTTAATCAAAGAACAATACAGCAGGAAAAGGAGCTAGGAATTTTACAAGTAGATGATATCTGTAATTAAAAAGGAGATTTTCTTGTTTACTTTATAGTACAGAAGACATGAAATAAAATGCAGGATAGATTAATTCAAGGTGAGGGGTCTGGAGCACAAGTCCTATGAGGAGCGGCTGAGGGAGCTGGGATTGTTTAGTTTGGAGAAGAGGAGGCTCAGGGGAGACCTCATTGCACTCTACAACTTCCTGAAGGGAGGTTGTGGTGAAGAGGGGTTTGGCCTCTTCTCTCAGGCAACGAACAGGACCCGAGGAAATGGCAGCAAGTTGTATCAGAAGAGGTTTAGGTTGGACTTAAGGAAGAACTTCTCTCAGAGAGTGGTCAGGCACTGGAATGGCCTGCCAAGGGAGGTGGTGGAGTCGCCATCTCTGGCAGTGTTCAAGAGGCGTCTGGACAAGGAGCTGCGAGATGTGGTTTAGTGCTTGTGGTAGCAGTGGCAGTGTGAAGACGGTTGGACTAGATGATCTTATAGGTCGTTTCCAACCTTGTGATTCTATGATTCTATGATTCTATGATTAAGGTTTTTAACTTGATGCATGCCTTGCAATAAAGCTTCGGTGATGAAAAAGGAAAGGAAAAATGGTGTGAAGAAGTACGGGTTGTGGATGCTTAAATATACTCACAATGGAATAACAGAATAAGTTTAATCTGATCTTTTGTACACCCTGTATTGTCTTTAAGGGTTCTTTTGCATGATGTTAGGCTCCAGTTTTCTTTCTGTTATAAATAATATAAATAAAGTGGGGCTTAATTTTTCTGGAATGATATGGCAATTTAATCATTTGACTCTTGTCCCAAATTAACTAAGAATCAGAATTGTTGTTGCAAATTTTGGATGTCATATATTAAGGTTAATTTGCTTTGGGCAGTTTTTTCACAGTTCCTTCCCCCAAATAACAACATTGTTATTTATAGGGTATTTAAACACGTGTTACTAAACTGGAATTAATGGGGAGACACTGATGTATCACTACAGCGTATTGCTTCTGTCTTTTCTTGAAGATCTTTTCATTAAGGTCAATCTGGAAAAGTAAGATTTAAAATGTTATTTCTTCTGGCCTAGTTTGTTGTAAGAGATGTAAAAATCATGAAATAAATATTACCAAAATATTTTAGCATGAATGAAAAACAGTTCCACTGAGGGAATGTGCTAGTAAGAGAAAAGAAAGAACATACAAACATATTATTTTTGCTTAAATATATATGTATATCAATATACACATGTATAAGCCATTGAGGAAAAATATTTCATTATGTTTTGTGATAAGTGTTACAATGGAAAATGATAAATCATAGAAATACTCTAATTCATTGGAATCTCAGATTTATTTTCTGCTTGATTTTTTCTGCACACTTTGTTTTTTAGAAGGTTACTTCTTTCTGCGGAATTCCTTCTGCAGTGGAATCATCTTTTATCCTTGCAATTTAATTCCCAACCAGAATGGAAATAAAACATGAAATTCTTGAAGAAAATAGATCTGTTAGTACTGTAATATCCTTCCAAGGCTATGTAGTGTCATTTGCTAGAGTCAGAGCTACAGATTAGTGCGATGGAAATCAGCTGTTAATTCAGTTTAGGAAGCTAAACTTAACATACAAACAATTCTCCCATGTGACAGTTTCAATTTAGACTGAAAAATAAAGGCACTTTTGTCTTCCTTCCTAGCTTCAAACTACTGTGGCTTTGGAAGTCAGAGATGAAATTTTTCTTTCTTCCTTGCTCACTCTGAAGTGAAGAAGTTTGGAAGTGCTTTGGAAGAATATATTCAAACATCATCTGCAATATGGCTTTAGGTGGAGCTATGCATTTTCCACTTTTTATGTCTGGTAACACTATGAGGGCTGCTCTGAAAGTAATGCCTCCTATTTTATGATGTTAGCCCATGATGTCAGAGGCGGAGGTATGGCAGTAGAGGTTGAACCTTCCTATCCATATCCCATTATATGTTGTTGCTGTGTGACAGATGGCAGCAGAGGGGCACTCTGACAAAATGGGTGTCTGGTATAAAAGTGTGTATGAAGCAAAGGTGAAAACTGAATTGGTCGATGCAATAAAAATGGCATTTAGTGGCATTCATTGATGCTCTTTGTATCTATTGTAGTTTCCATGGAAATAAATAGGAGGCATTACTTCCAGAGCTACCTAGATATATTACATACTTGTCATTCTTTCACAGATGACAAAGATTTAAGGGAAATCTTTTTTTTTTTTTTTTTTTCAGTGTCCATTAAGATGAACACTAATATTAAGCAACAGCTTTTCTGTGATGCGCTACCTTTCCAGTCATGTTTACATTTTAGCATCTAAGTGTAAACTCTTAAAAGTCAGAGAGTTTCCTCCATTATTTGATCCTTTGTTTTCCCATACTGAATTCTTTATGAGTTAAGGAGCTCACAGAGCAGTAGGGGATAATCACAGAGAGTTTAGCTCATCATGGCAAGCTGTGTTTCCAACTCTGGCATTTAAATGACTGACAAAGACCGAAGTGTTTTCCTGGCAGGTATTTTCACTGGGACTGTATCTGACAACTTGCAGAATGACTAACAGAAAGACTTCCCCTAAAAGAGCATGTAATGTCAGCAATGTTTCATGACCATGCTTGGGGAACAGCAATTTGAGTTTGCATACATGCTTTTACAGTATGAATTTGAGTACGTTGAATTAAGATCTTGGAATCTAGTTACCTCTACGTGTCATATAATACCTATTCCCTACTGTCTGAAGGGGAAGAGCTCCTTTGTGGTCCCTAGCTATGCTGTTTCCCATGACTGTAATTGAAGAAAAAAAGTGCAATTTTAAAATGGATTATTTTATTTTGTTTTATTTTGTAATTAAGATGCCCTTAATATATTTTACTGTTTTGTAATTTCAGATACTTAAATCTAATGATATATAAACTACTGCTGTTATAAAAGATTTCAGATTATTCAAGCTAGCCACAGTGTGAAAATTTGAAAAATAACCTTGAAGGCATTACTAATGGACTAAGTAAGTTTGGATAATGAAGATTAGATGGAAAAAATATATAGAATTAGCAGAGTGTCAATCTTGTCAGAAGTTTGGTTTTCAGCTCTCCTTCAAATTGGAAATTCTTTTTATTATCTTTTGATGGATTTGGTGATTTGAGCTGAGCCAACTGAAATTCATGTAAAAAAAGGCTGACTTTTTTTTTTTAATTTGAAAGGAGTGGGAAATTTCTCTTATTCAATGATGATGTTGTATGCAAAGCTTGTTGGAGCATCACAGACCACATGAGCATTTCCAGAAGTAACAGGTTGTACAAGCCATTGAAAAGCCTTGTACATGAGTAGAACACAAGACTTGCTAATTCTTTTGTCCTGGATGGCATAATTTAATTAACTGAAATGTAGAACACTTTAGTGAATGTGCCATATGTGTTGGTGGAGTAGTAACAGTGCTCTGAATGTAAGGCATGAAGTAAAAGGCTTGCTGTTCAAATCAAGAATAAACAGCTGTAGTGCTTGCATTTTGTCTTTTCTGTTAGTTTTTTTTAAAGATACCAGCTCACATTCAGTGGCATCAAAACATAGGGAAGGTTCTAGTTCCTTTAGAAAGGAAACTGTGCTTTTAATATGTTTGTAACTGTTCTAGTTCAGCTTCTTAACACACTGGAAGTGCTGGTAGCAACAGTGCATTCACCACACCAACAAACTGAGTGTAAAGCTGGGGTTTTGTCTTGTCCAAAGGCAACTGAATTTGCTCATGTAATTTGACTGATGCTCTTACAATACAGTCTTTAAGTATTCAAATAAATGCAGCATTACCAATGTCGATTTCTATTTCTAGTGTAGGTTTTAGGGAACTTTGCAGCTTGAAGAATACAAAGCTTGGGTTTCTAGATTGGCTAACTTGCAAAACTGGTTTCATACAAGGATGAGGAGGAAACTTCTGAATACCAGAAAAGCAAAAAGTCAGACATACTGCACAATATCTGATTGGAAATCCTTACCTTAGTAGGGGCAAAGGGAATTACTGCATAACTAGAGTCTCGTGGAATAGGTATTCTATGGAATTTTGTTGTCTCTAGTGGCTGTAGCTGTGGGGGATTAGTTTCAGAAGTACATGCATTAATTGTGTCTGAGATTTCTACATGGAGAAATACAAATAAAGTCTTCATTTCCATTCTGTTTTAAACTCTGTGACTTAGAGAGTACACTTAAGCATAATTTTTGATATACCAAGAATTCACTGACTCTTTGTTTAAAAAAGGAATGGTCTGTCTCTCTCTTCTTAATGTATTGCAGTGCATTGTGTGTGTATGTTTTTGTCTGTGTTTTGTTTTTCAGACTTTTGTTTGAAAGGCCTTAATGCAAATACAGATAACAAAGAATGAAAGTCAAATTTCTCAGCAGCACAAAGGACACTCAATCTTGCCCCCCATATCAGGGACTATAGTCTGCCCACGCTACATCTGTTCCCACATTCTCTTCTTTCTGAATCCTGTCCTTTCAGCAGGAGCAGAAGATGGGCATTTTACCACAACAACCGTCCACTGCATGCGTGCTATTTCTCAGTCTGCTGCCTGAGAAAACTATTATTTTATCTCAACTCTTGTTCCATTGATTTAAGAGTCCAAGACCGACCTAGTAAACACCTCTTTGAAAGGTACCTATCAGACAGATTTGTGAATGTTGAAATCAATCCCCAAAATAAATCTTTGCTCCATCAAGTTTTATATATATTTTTAAAACTTTTTATGTCCTTGTTTGTTTTTGGGTTGGTGGGGTTTTTTGTTTTGTTTGGGTTGGTTTGGTTTTTTTTTTTTTGAGTTTTCTAATAGAAAAGTTTTGGTGCTGTAAACAAAAAGGCACAACTCTGATCTAAAAGAGATATCTCTGAATACTGATGGAGATCAACCAGTGGATGTGACCACAGTGATGCGATGGGTGGTGCACTTCAGCAGTGGTGGCAGTGGGTCACCTCCACTGGTGTAGATTGTTACCAGCCCAGCATGCAGGCTCTTAGCTCTTATTCATGGCTGGTGAAAATGCATAGCTAATGGTGGTGATTATGCTGAGAAATAGCATTTTGTAGCTGAGAATTTACTCCCTCAAACAGTATTTATTGTACTCTTTGCCTTAGTTGTTGTTTCCGTGGAAATAAGTAGGAAGCACTACTTTCAGAGCAACTCTGTGTTCTTCTGCTGAAGTGTGTGAAGAAAAAATAATTGGATAGAGATTCGGTTTCTGTATTATTTGGTCTGTGTATCACGGATGATTACGATTTAAAGAATAACTGTGGAATGCCTTAGTTCTGTTTATGAAAACAAGAACCAGTCTGACTTCTGTATAGCTTCTAAGTAGCAAGTGCATCATTAACTGTCTGTTGGGCTTGTTGGAGGAATTATGTGCTGTAGTCATTTTCTGCATGACCTAAATTCCTTTATCTATTCCCAGTGATACTTTTTCTTTGTGCAGATCAGAGTAAGTATAACTACATACAGACTGCACTTTAATTTATTGACATTTGCAGAAGCTGAACTGACTGAAACTTTAAGTTCTAAGAAGACCTACTTTTGTAAACAGTAGTAGTAACAACATCTATGACTCAATCTCAAATTGCCAGGAACAGTTCTGTCTGCCAAATTAAATGGCTGGAGGTGAAATGTCAAGTCCTCAGACTTGTCCTCAAGTCCTCAAGTCCTTCTGTTGCTTGCTGCAGCATTAATTTTGCTTTAGGTTGAATAAAAAGCCATCTAAAGGTACCAATGACAATCGATGGAGAGGGAAGTGTTTCTTTAGCTGACTCTTCCCGAGTCTTGGCTGCTAATGTCTGTGCCGCAGATTCCTGTCTCAAAATGGGAATGCAGCCTTTTTAAAAGAATTACAAAAGTTCAGGGCCACCCAATTAAACAGATGCAAATTGTCCAATTCCTGTTACCTGCAGTAGGATTTCAGACTTTCTTCTAGCCTTAGTTGTTGAAGAGTGAATTAAGTCTCTGTTTTCTTAAACTACTTAGCCAAAAGGATCTGGCCTTTATACTGAGAAACTAGGTATAAGCTTTTAGGATGCTATGTTTTGGTGTAAACCTCTAAGATTTTTTCTTTTGATAAAATATGCATTAGTTAAGGTCATAGCATTTTCAGTCAAGAAAAACTCTTTAATTTAATCTTGAAAACAAAAGATCTGCAGTGCAAATACTGACATTTAATTAAGGATTTCATGTACAACATCTGTCAAGCTGGAAAGACAAATAGAGCTATGTAAGACATTGACTTAAGTGGAATAATAAGCTGAACGGTGTCATTGCCTTTGTTCACAGGTCTTTCTTCATAAAAGAAGGGAAATTCTTGTTTGTATAGTAGCAATCAGAGTGAGAAACTGGCATAAACTGGCAGAAAGAAACCTTTTCATACATGTGTATACGTGTGAACTGGAGATAGACAGATAAAATCATACTTATAGAATGGTTTGGGTTGGAAGGGACCTTTAAGATCATGTAGTTCCAACCCCTCTGTATAGGCAGGAATGCCTCTTTCTAGACCTGGTTGCTCACAGCCCGTCCAGCCTGGCTTTGAATGCTTCCAAGGATGAAGCATTAACAGCATTACCGGGCAACCTGTTCCAGCATCTTACCGCCCTCACAGTAGAGAATTTCTTCCTAATATCTAGTCTAAACCTCCCCTCTTCTAGTTTAAAAACATTTCCCCTTGTTCTGTTGCTACATGCCCTTATAAAAAGTCCCTCCCCATGATGGGGAGTATAGGAACTGAAAATAAAATGATAAAAATGACTTGTTTCAGGTCATGGGGAAAGTCAATAATAGAGCTCTCAGATACCTAATAGGAGACTTCACTATCTTACTGTAGTATTTTAAAACTGCTTTTTCCCCACAGTATTCCTAACAGCAAGTTACTGCATTACATAAATGACATCATGTTGAGAAAGAGGAAAAAGGCAAGTTAGAAATTTCCCTATGGTGGGCACTGTGCTCTCCAGTTCAAGTAGCATTCTTGAAGCAAAAGAAGCCCTCAGGATTTTGTTAATGGTACTGAGGAATGCTGAGTTTTGTATCTGAGGACACTGGTAAAGTGTACACATCATGACAAAATTGTATGCCAGTCTTTGATGTTCTTTGGATAGTCTCACTCTGTATCTGTAGGAGGTAGCCAAATGATGAATGTTATTACATGACACATGCTTCATTATTAAGCCTTGCTGTAAAGTGAGATAAAACGGAGAGGGCATTATGCTTTGAAGTGTACATCTTCTATACCTGTTCAGTCCAATCTTATTTCCTTCTACACATGTATTTCATCTCCCCTAGTATTTTAATCTCCTTGATTAATGAAATATTAATAAAGTGTGTGCACAGTCCAAGTTAAGAAAAAAGAAAAAACTTCAATTCAAAGTGTATTTCAACATGTGAAAGTAATAATAATCATAAAATGAAAAAAAATAGGTAAGGTGGAGATTTGAGATCTCATTATTTTGTACTAAAAAACCTACATTTTCACAAGTGCATTGGGTCCTTCAGCAAGGACTTCAGAGCTGGAAATTATTTTGCACTGTGAAAGATGAGAAGTCTCACAGAAATCATACTTTAACAAGATTAAATCCATTTGCACTCATTTATAATCCTGCTTTCACAAACATGCACACAGCACTAGCCATCAGCAATTCTGGAAGTGCCCCCAGTTACTACTGTTATTTTCCTTTCAAGGTATGAATCTGAGCCTGCATCACAAACAAAGCCTAGAGCCAACAACTTGGTCATCAGCCACCTCCTTGACTTTCTTAACGAGGAAGCTAAGAAGCAATAGACTTTACTACTAGTGGCTCAGGAGAGCTGGTGCAGCTGCTTTATGAGTAGGATGGACTGCTTCCAGCTGGCCCAGAGCAGCAGGTCATTTCTCTGTTAGCTCTATGGATATTGAGCCAGAGTATGACAGTTCAGTTAGCAGAGATGACACCAGCAGACATACTACAATGGGTAGTGAGACTGCTCATCAGAGAAACAAAAGTCCTTCTCGGTCTTCCCAGAGCCAATAAACTTCCAGCCAAAATGGAGACAAAAATACAGGAGACATAAAGCACACCTAGTATACCCCTAAGCAGCCAATCAGATGAATTTTGTTTTTTCTTATTATACTAGTAATGTTTTGTCCAAAAAAAGCTTCACAACCTGTCTATCTTTTTATAAGAATTAAATTTAAAGAGTTGAATTGTAATATTTCTGTGGTCTATGTTTTTTTTTCTAAGGATACAGAGCAATTTTATGAAGTGTTTAGTAGTCACGTGTTCTTGGAGAAATGCCAGTCAAGTGCAATCCCTGTTTTAAAATAAAAATATGTATTCTCTCTACATCCTTACTGGCTAAAAAATAGGCTGCTTTGTATGTGTCTGAAAATGGAAACATCCTGGTATGTTGTATAGATAAATGAAATATGTCAGGATTGAATTTAGAATCTGGAACAAGCTAGAAAGTTGTTTTTTCATTATTTGTTTCAGGCCACTTAACAAAAGGAGTAATAACCTAAACTGAATGAGAAAGAGATTTTCTCTAGTTGGAGTAAAACTTTACTTATAGATAAATATTAAGATATTCTAAAAAGATCTGTCCACTAAATTAATGGTTATAAATTAAGCAGACTTGAAAGTAACATGTCAGTTAAATGCTGAGTTGCTCCAATAAAAACATTTGAATTACTGATTTCAGAGATTTATGTCTATACTTTCTGAATGCAATATTCAGAGAACATCCTGAATCATGACCTCAATAGAGTCAGGATTTTAAAGACATCGAATAGGCTTGTCAATATGAGAATAGTTTCAGTTAAGTCAGTCTTTGTTGGAAGTTATTTGAAAATATCTCCACATATTTTCTCCACATGCAAAGTGAGAGAGTGATAAGACCCAAAGAGAATGAGATTCGATAAAATACAAGAGAATCCAAAGGGAGATAGAGAAGTCAAGAAACAAAGCAAGGTCAATGTTGTAAATGTAATCTAAATATTTGCACTTACACAAAATGGGATATACATTCAGTGTTGATGTTTTTGTCCTTACTTTGATAGAGTACTGTTCAGTTGCAAGAACTGAATTAGATAGAGCAGTTATGCTGGGACCTATTTAGATCATGGTAGCAATCTGATGGTGAATACCCTGGGTGGCTTCCTTTTCCTTCTTGGTTTGGTTCAAATGCACTGAGGAAGTGGACCAGCAAGTTCAAAGTATGACCTATTTAGAATCTGCACAAAGACAGACCAGCTGAATACGAGGTGACATTAATTGAAGCTGCTTCACATGACTGAGTCACTTTCTGAGAGCTTGGTGTAATTAGAAGAACCTGAGCCTGAGCCCATAAGCATCTTGACTATGTATCAGACACACCTTTTGAAATGTTACTGCCTGTTAAACACTGGAAGTTTACTAAAGAGTTTTCTTTCTGTTTTCCCTTTTTTAAAAATTTAATGTTTTAGATTGGGAAATGCATCAGCACTTCCTAAAACAGGAGTCTTATAGCAGAAAGTATAATCAGAAGATATTTGTGATCTCTTCCTTATGTGGAGAAAGATGAGTAATCTCTAGAAAGGGAAACACAGGTACTGATTATTTCATACATTTAATTCAGATTTTTTCTTCTTTTGTCTTGTCTTTTGCAGTTTTAAAGGATTTCTTGGTAGAAATGAAAAGGCAAAATCTAAATCTCAGGAGTGTTTGTTGAAACATAGTTCATAGGATGCTTTCCATATATGATGCTTAACTAATTTCACACAGGACTTTATAATCCTGTGTTTTTCTGCATTATTTTAAGAAGATGCATGTGCATTTGAACCTAAGTGACTGAGTCCTGCTCAAATTCTAAGTGCAGTAACCAGCTGTAGCTGGAAGTAAAGACTAGTCACTGATGTGAAGGAGCATTTCCCAAAGCAAGTAACTGGAAGATGGCAGAGTGTGACTAACTAAACTCTTAGGACTGGAACCTGATGAACTGATGAAAAAGGCTCTCTAGATATAGGCAAGACCCATGAGGTTCAGACTGACTGGGGCTGTGGTAAAGAAGCTGACTTCATCTCAGTACAAAGGAGCTGAAGGGGTGGTCTTTGTTTTTGGGAAATGGCTTTCCCATGTAACATCAGGTTCTTCTAATAAATTTGTTTTTGATATACGTATGGGTGGAAGTTGGTCAGAATATTGGATTGTGACCCAAGGAGACTGACAAGGAGTTTGTATAAACTTTCTGATGTGTACCTGGCCATAGGTTGAGAAAATTTGCCTTAAAATGTAAAGTCTGCAAACTTTGAAGACAAATTCTGGTGTGGTAGGTGGGGAGTTGTGAGAAAATTTAGGTGAATTCTGCATTGCTTGATTTTAAATTGCAATGTCATTGAAAAGCTGGTTCCTTATCTGTTTGTTAAGAACAGTTTGGTGTAGAGCCTTCCTGTCATTTCAGTAGGTAGCACATGTACATACCACGGGCAATAACAACTGAGATCAACAAAACGTCTAGGACACAGTTTAAAGTAACATCTTTTACGCTTATTTCACAATTCCATAGCAGTGACACTAAAAGATTAAGCCACAATTCTCAAAATGCTTGAAGCTCTGTAATGTTGGGAGTCTTTATGAGGAATGCACTTTGTTGAATTTTTATGTCTTGGCATAATAATTTTGAGGTTTTTTTTTTTTTTTTTAATAAAATCAGGGGGAAAAAGCTGTATAAATCAAGGGATTTGAGTTGGAAATCAGCTGACTCTTTTCCTAATCTGTTATGGCATTCAGTTTTCACAAGTTAACCACAATTCTTCAATGCAGAAACAAATACTATGTATTCAGTTAAATCTTCTGTTCTGTTTGTTTCTGTTCGTTTCTGTTTGTGTTTTTTTTCCTACTCTGTAAGCACTTTTATTCAGGAGCGAAAACATATCTCGAATCTGGTTTTAATATACTCACGTATTTTAAATAAGAAAATGTTGAACTTGACTGAATATTATGAATTTTACTGCAGTATACGTTACCTCTCTGTGTCACAACTGTATTTAGTTGGGGGTTTCCTTCAGTCCAGCACTATGAAATGACAGCAACATGTTTTAGGAAGACTACTATCAACTTGTCTAATGTTTTGATGCTGTAGTCGCTCATCTGTTGTCTCAGCAGCCAAATGTTAATGTGACATCTGCTATAGCTAATTCCAGTAACTATCAAGAATTTCTCTACACTCTACACAAAATAAACAATTTATTTTGCTTACAATACCAACTTTACAGAAAATTTATGAAACCATAATGAAGTTATTTATTAAAAACAATCCTGAGATGCCAAAATATGGATGAATGGTGTCTTATGTGTGCAATTAATACTGCACATATTAGATACTCTCAGAGGTTGTGAGGTTTGTCTACATAGGTCAACTTCGAATTCAGGGCCTATTTCAGGCCCCAGCATTTCAAGGAGTCCATAAATACTTAATAGTTGGTAAAAACTCACATTCTGTGGTCTGTAACGTGTGCCAGAAGGGCAGAAACGCACTGTGTTTGCAGGGTCCCAGAGAATTTGCTGTGGATATAAACGAAACTGTGCTGGTTTTTGCCTGTTTGTTTTAATTTAGGAACAGGATGAGATGCAGTGATTGTCATAGAAAGTCAGTTCAGGAAAAATCTTCAATGACAGCATCTTCAAAGCCAGAAGCACGTCTAATTACAGTAGGGCAATTTGAGACATAAATGATTAGCATACATAAAGCAGAAGATGTTCCTGAACATAAGAACTACTTTTCCCCCCACAAACTGCCTGCCTCTGATAATCATCATCACTGCTCTGCAACACCATGCCTAGGAATAAATGTTGACAGTAGTTGAAACTTAATCAATCTTCTATGTCAGCCGTCCTGTATTTTATTTGTGAAATAAACGGAACTCTCACTTTCTTTCAGTGATATTTATCAGAATAAATGAATCTGTGCTGGTGCCTGTCAATACCAAAATGAAAACTAACAAAATAGAACACTGTAAGTTTTTTAAAATTAATTTTATCATAAATATGCATGAAATAAAAAGTGCTATTATATAGTAAATCCATATTGATTCAATTAAATGCTAAAGGATTCTTACAATATAATTTAAAACTATCAAATGAAAAGTTCAGACTTTTTTTCCTATTTGAAAGCTGCCATGCCTGTGGTGTTGATTTCTAGTTTCAAATCATCTGTATTTTCCAGTAAGAAATACGCCATCAGAAGAAAACAGAATCTATCAAAATACATATCTATCCTTTCAAAAGAATACACAGAAAATATATATGTATTAACATTAAACTGGCAAACTACCTGTGTGCATCCTTATCTACATATCTTTCAGTGCTTTTTCAGTCGGAGAGAAGCTATTAAGCAATATATTGCTCTCTACACTGAATTTTGTTTTCATGAAGTATACTACGTGTATGAAATTTTTTGTCTGTTTGAGGCCAGAATATATTCAATGAAAATAGTTTCACTTGCTTTAGTGGGATGCATACAACAATATAGTTATTTTTCTAATATATTGCTTTACTCCTCAAGCAGTGATCAGTAACCAGCTGTTCATTAAGGCATGTTAACTTTAATGAGTATTTAAGGAAAAATAAGTGGCTTCATTTATCTGTATTTAAATAGTTAGTAATGAGTAATTCATTAGATAACCCCAGAAGTTAACCATGTAATACATCTGTAAGTGTTACCTCTTGTTTGTATTTCTAATGTATTTTTAGTTTCAGTTTTCTGTACCTAAAAATATGGAAGTAAAATGTACACTAACCTAAAGCTTATTGTAATAACTAGAATGGAATTTATTCAGGGCTTTCTTTTACTGGGGATGTAGCATCACTGGAGACTGGAGATTTTTGTGGATTACTCTGCTAAGACCATATTCAACAAATGCGCTTACTCATAGAAAATGATGTAAGGTGACTCAACCACAGTTGTATTTATTCTCATGGCTTTTTGGAAATGGTGTATAGGATGGTATTTGTTTCTTTCATGAAGTGGTAATCAGGGAACAAGGCGCAAAACAGATGTTTTTCCTGGATTTGTGGAGAACTATTCAGGAAAAAATGAAACACAAGTGTTGTAAGAACTTCTGGAGATCATCAGTCCAACTCATCTATGGTTACCTGAGGAAGAAGCTCAAGATGTCCCCATGGTTGTAGGAAAAAACTACCTTAATTTGTGAGGTCTAGGTATACTGAAGGGCAAAAACTGGACTGATGACCAAGGGAGAAACTGTACAGTTGGTGTTCTCTCTCTAGATATTCATCTGTTCCCAACAGCACTGCCACATCCCTCTTCTTGCTTGACCATTATCAAGCTGTATCCTTTGCCTCTGGGAGCACATGATGGCGTCAGTCCAGTGCTAGCAGAGTTAAAGGGACAGGGAACTGTGGTACCCATTCTCCTTTTAACTTCTTTGTATGGTCAATTTGAAAACCAAACAGCAACAGGCCAGGGAAGTGACAGCTGTATGAAGTGTATTCCAGTATGAATTACTGTCCACTGAATGTGGTACATCTGTACTGACTCGTATGGCACCTTCAAAGGATGTGCAGATTGGCTTCCTTTCTGGGAATAAAACCATTGGGAAATTAACCATGTCCACGTCTGGCAAAAGGATAAGTGGCAAGAAATTGTTGCTGCTGCCAAGCAAAGTCCATTCTCTGTTGCAAGAATTGCTTTCCACTAAGACAGGTCCCCTGCAGGTCACTGGATGAATAAGACAGATGAACTAGACAGGATTGCTTCTTTGAGGCAAAGGGAACAAGACAGTGACAGTTGTGGGAAACTTGTGGAATGGTTACATGTAAAAAGGAGGAATACTGGTGCTCATGATCTTTATCAGGAGACCCAAGCAGGCCTATTACTAGGGAGAAATGCCACACTTGTATTTCTGCTTATGAACTAAGTTGTACCTGCCTGGACAAAAGCCCCTTAGAGGAAGTCCCTCTTTGTTTAAGGGCAGGGTAGCACCTATGGAAAACATGACAGGTTGATTATATTGGTCCTTTTCATAAATTTTAAGGCAAACAGTATATGCTAGTAGGAGTGTAAGTAGTCTCTGGCCTACTACATGACGAACCTCTCCCTTGAGCAACAGGGGAATGTTGTTATTAATGTTTGAAAAAAAAAGTTTAGAATTCTGCCAGAACTCAATTAAATATAATCAGACAATAGTTCCCATTTAAACAGGGTTAATACAAGAACTGGCCAGAGAGGAAAGTGTTCCGTGGTTTTTCCGTACTCTCTACTACCCTCAGGCTAATGTAGCATGGAATGATCCATTGGCCTCCTTGAGAAATTTTTGAAACTGGGAAAATCTCTCTGATACGTTGTTGTTAAAAGATTCAGTGACTACTGGAAAATTAATGGTTGTCCATGATTTAATGCTTCCCATCCTAGGATCCGTCACTTTTGACCACCACTGCTGATGCATATGCAGGTTAAGTAACAGGACACAATTATTCCCCTGGCCAGCCGTTGTTGGTCTATTTACCTGATGTGGGACCTGTCATCCTGACTGTAAAAGGAGCCGTCAATAAGTACACCTAGAATCAACTTAGGATAGATTTTCCCCTCCTTTTAACACCAGTTTTTTTAGATCTGAATATTCTTTTTCTCTGTCTTTCAAGTACCTGAGGGGAAAAATGCTGACTGTACTACTGTGCCTGACAATCTCCTTTTCACTTTGGCCATTTTCATGGGATGGCTGTGGGACCATCAACATCATTGCCTCAAGCAGTTGTCCTCTCGCTTACAGCCTCAGCACACATTTAGATTGGGATTCTATGATTCTATGAGAATATATGAGTTCATAACTTAGGTTATCAGATCGCTCATGTATTCAACATCAGAAATTGTTGTGTATGTGGCAATCCAACTGGTCTTGAGAGCTGGCCATGGACTGCAACTCCTACCTCCTCCGAGTAAGCACCTACAGTATAGTTGGGAATTACTCCTGTTGAAGTGAGGATACGCTTGGGCCATATAATACCCGACCCAAGGGTATTATATATAAACCAGACACAAAATAATGGAGTTTTCCTTGGAATGAGCAAATGCAAATGGATCTACATTTTTAGAAACCCCTGCCTTACCGATGGGTTCAAATATTCTGGCCATCAGGGACTGCAGAAAAGGGATATTGTAGCCTTTTAAATCCTCTGATTATTGCTTGCTCAGCTGGACCTGGGTGAATGAAAAAGGGCATAGTCTGCTGCTTTTGTGGTTCTGGTCTCTTAGTGACTGACTGGAATATCAAGGGTATTCATTGACTTCTATCCTTCCAAAAGGGGAAAGATTCAAATGGCAGTTCTCAAAGAAGATGTCAGTGGGATTAGCTGCCTGCAACAAACCTTGCAACTCCCACATGGGGGCACCCTATGCTGGGACCTGAGTGGCAGACGGACAGAACCATCCGTATACATACCTTACAACAGCAGTACTAACTGTTCATGGGATAAGGATCTCAGGGCTTGATTTTACGACTTCTGGTATCGATATTCCACATCATAACATCACGTAGTGCACTGGGAGTTAAAGAGTGAATGCTGTAGTTCTGTGGGTTGTTGATGATAGCTCTGGTTACCTGCTCTCAGAAGAGAAGAATGAACTACAGCTCCCAGAATACTTCATTATTCCATTTCTGTTATCCATTCAGAAGGAAAGATAAAACTCCCTGGGAGTCATGAAGCTGTCTTCTCTTTTCACCTGCTTTAGTCTGTGTGCTCCCTGGCCATCTTGCCTACAGCATTAGAGTAAAGCCTTCGTTTTTGGACGTTCTCAGTTTATTTATTAGCTTCAATTCCAATTATATTGTATTATATTATATTTTCTCGCATTCCACTATCATATTTAGTAAATTTATCAAATTTAGTAAATCATATTTACCTCATTGCTGCTGTTTTTTGTTTGTGTGCTTGTTTGTTTTCTCGTTTAGGCCCATCTCCCTGCCTTTTTCCCTTCCCCACATTCCCTTTTCCTGGGGCATAGGACCATAGGTCCCTTCATTCCCTGTCACAAAACCAGGCTGAACTAAGCCAAACTGTGACAATCCTGTTTTATTTATGAGCCAAAGGACAACCTCACTATGGTCACTAAGTGTGTCAGTGTATGCAACCTTTGAGCCATGGGGTGGAATAAGAGACTATATGGGACACATTCGTCTCAAAGCTTGCGTGAGTGCTTGGAGGCACTGCTTGTGGGCATTTCCTGTTTTTCAAGACCTACCTCTGCCTAAACACTGCTGTCAAGGACAGTGAGGATAAAAGGGACATTCTGCAGTTGAGCAACAGGGAAGAGTCAATCTGTGTCAGGGTTCACAATATGGTCAAGCTGCTTTTTTGTGAGAGAGACTACCACTTCCCATGTACAGAATGACACTCAGCAAAACAGGACATTTTGTAAGACTATACAAAGAAAGGACAGCAAAATTCTCTCCAGAGACCTGAAGTATGGACCAAAAGGACACTGCTGGATACAGGGTGGTGACTATATGCTTTCAATAATGAAACTTTGCTTTAATTACCTATCATTTTACTACTGCTTTCTTCTCTACCCTATACCCAGCCTAACTGACTAGGATTTTAATAAACACACTGGACAATGTTAGACCTCATTTGTGTCAAAATCACACTCCGGGTATATCATGAACTTCCTCCCTCTCATAAATGGACATGGATTCACTGTACCTCGCAATGGCTTATGTAATGCTGAGACTCTGCTTTTAGGCTTCAGATGTCCCGCTTATCTGGGAATAGCAACCTTCCCTGGGCTGAATGCCGCTCTGCTGAGACTCTGAAGTAACCGCTGAAGCAATGCAATTTGCGCGCACAAAGCAATCATGTAAGGCAGACACTACAGAAGATGTAAATTTCTGTTTATTTGCTTGAAGATGGTAAGTTATTTTTGGAAAAACAGCTCTCCCCCACCTCTCCCCTACAAAGATGGCAGTGTGCAGCGGTGGGAGGTTCTGCCTGAGCGCGCCTGGGTGCAGTTGCTGGCGCCAGAAGCAGCGTTTTGGTGTAGGCCGTGATGGCTACGGCCGCTGCAGCTGGAAGCCGCCTGGCGGCTTCCTAACAGGGTTGGCAGGCCCTGGGCCTTCCCACGGCGGTCCAAGAGCCTCGTCTTCTCTCCTTTCCTGTAGGAACCAAGAAGAAAGACGTTCAGCTCTGGGCTGGGGAAGGAGGGACAGAAACGCTGCAGGGCTTCTCTCGGGCCTGTAGTCTGGGGATGTGCTGCCCAGGACACACCCCGCTCTGCGTGATGCCCAGGGGCCCTCGTGCACTCCACCATCAGCCGGGGGAAAGGTGGGCAGGAGGAGGCCCAGCCCCGCAGCCCAGGGAAGCCCGCACAACAGGTGTGGGGCTCAGGGCCTGCTGACGCTGCTCCTCCCGGGCCTCTGCAGGAGCCGGCACACACTTACTGTTCCCGTGATGTCCCCGGGAGCTGTGGCTTGTTCTGCCACCCCTCTGGTGCTGTCTGCCCTGCAGGGCTTTGGCACCTGTCCTTCCCCTTCAGCCTCTCCCCCAGCTGCCGGTCGTACTCCCGTCTGACGATGTAGGCAGGACGAGGGTCACCCTCCAGCAGGCGGTGGAAGGGGTTCTGCAAAGGCAAAAGAGATTGTCCTTAAGAACAGTTGCAAGGAGCTAGGGCTGCCCTTCAGGATGTGGTCGTGCAGGAAATGGCACTGAGGAGCAGCGGGCTCTCTCTGAAGCCAAGGGCTGGCACCGGCTTCCCTGCCCGGAGGTGTGTGAGCGGGCCGCAGTGCCTCAGCTGAGGCAGGTGCCTCACGCAGGCTTGGTTTGGTCTTCACGTGCCCGTGCCCAGCCAGCTGCTGCCTTTGCCCTGTGCTCTTTGCTGCAGCTCCACTCGCACGGCAATTTGCAGGGCAGTGGGCAGACAGAAGATGCTTCCTTGCCAGGTGGCCACAGCAACGCTGCCGTGTCCAGGAGCCCTGAGCTGCTCCCCTCCCGAGGAGAGGAGTGGGGGGGAACCACCCTTTCCCCGAGGGCGGTCGGTGCACACTGTACCTGGCTCCTCTCCGTGCTCTGCCTCTGCATGCACTGCTCGTACTCGCTCCGGATTTCAGCTTCCACCTCCTTGCGCTTGGAGGCCATCAGCAGCTGGAGCCGTCTTGCCTCAGACTGGGCGTGCTTCAAGCGTGTTGCCTGCAGGCCAGGGAAACACAACCATTGGCAGCGTCAGTCTCCTGGGGCTTGGGCAGGGATCCCTGGGAGGCCAGCTGCTGCTGCCATGCCTGCCCTCCTCTGGAGCCCCAGGAGGATTCAAGGGTGGCGGATCAACGCCTCTGGCGTACCATTCTGGAGGTGTGCTGGTCACCGGCAGTGGGCTTTGCCTGACGTGTAGCCTTTTTTAGCACTTCAGCATATGTCTGTTCAAGTTCTGCCAGGAACCTAAAGAGAGACAGCCGGCTGAGCTGGTGGGAGCACAGGCTGAAGCAGTTTCTCACCGCTGGGCTCGCAGCCCACAGCTCTGCTCCAGCAGCACAAGCGACTGTGGCTGTAGTCACCTTGCCTTTTCCAGGGCCTTTTGGCAAGGGCACCACCACGGCTGAGGGAAGCACCTCCCTGACACAACAAGCCAGAGCATGGTGTGTCCCCCATCGCCTGCCACTGCTCTTCTCCAGGAGGCTCACCTCAACTTAACCCTTTGCTGTTTCTTCTCCTGCTCCTTGCGTTTTCTCTCTGACATCACAACTTGTGATGCCCTGTGCCGAGCCAGCATCACCGGATCATACACGCTCACTGCACGTGGGAAGCAAGAGAACATCACATCATCATCTCTGTGACCGTGTAGGTAAGCAGCAGTGGCAGAGCTGCTTGGTCCCGCTCACCCACACTCATTGCCACCCCAGGAACAGAGCCACTATTTCAGGGGCTCTTTGCCCCTGCTGGACACTGGACTCAGCCCAGATCTGCATTCCTCCTGAGCCCGTCCTGCTCTCTCTCAGCCCTCTCCCAGCAGCAGGGACACACAGGGAGGTGCTCAGAAACTCCAGGGCTTGCTGGCTGGGGGTAAGTTCCCCAGCAGAGATGGCGAACTTACTCATCCTCATCCACTTCAGGCACATTCACATACCTCTTCGGGCACCCTCGCCCCATGGCTGCGACTTTCTTCGGGGCTTGACGAAAGTCTTATCTTGGCGTGTCTTCGAGCCCTCAACTTCAATTCTGGAAACAAGAAGACACCAGTGGGCTAAAAGGGCACCAAGCTCCTCAGTGCCTGACACAGAGAACCTGCTGGCAGGGCTCTTTGGGAGCCAGTGCCGAGCCCTTGGAGGACTGTCTGTGGGAGCTGAGGGGCCCTCCAGTCTCCAGCAACTTCTGTCCCCGAGCTTCTGTCGCCTTCGTGCCAGCCCTGAACAGGGGGACCTCCTCGCTGTCCCCACACCCTCCTCCCACCTCTCTCACTCAGGCCCACGGCCCACGCACTGGCCCATTGGACTGCTCTGTCCGGGTGGACCGAGCCACGGGCCAAATGGGAACTCTCCAGAGAAGGGCTGTTAGGCTTTCCTGGCTAACAATCTTGCCAGGAGAGAGGCCTCAGCAAGAAGCTGCCCCAAAGCATGAGCTGAGCAGCTGCTCCCTTGGCCGGCTGGCTGCTGCAGGAGTGGTTGCGCTCACCTTGGCAGTACGAAGCAGCCGTCCTCACTGCATCGAGTAAAGTTGTTTTTGCCTCTAAACGCAATCATATTCATCATCTCAGAGTCCTGCGTCGGGATAGACACAAGTGAGCAGAGGCCACAGACACGTGTCTGTTGCTCCCAAGAGTGGCAACCCTCACTTGAGAGCGCTGCAGGGAGCCCCGGAGGCGTGCAAGCTCACCCCAAGAAGAGCAGGCAGCATGTTGCCCGTCGCATCCACCCGCAGTACGCAGTCATCAAAGAAGTTCATGATGACCTCCTGCCCTCTCACAGAAAGAATGCCAAGTCTGCTGAAGAAGAAGTCAACTTCCTTCTTTCCTCGGAGGGCCTCGGCAAAGAAGAGCAGGGTCTCATGGATGCACTGCTCTACGATTGGCACGCGGAAGTAAATGCTTTCAGCAATCTCCTGGAAGTCCAGCGGATACTCGAATATCTCAGCTGCAAAACAAACACAGACCAACCACGTCACTCCCTGCAGGAAAGGCAGGTAAGCTTTGCCACCAGCTCCCAGCATGCAGCTATGAGCTGGGGAGAGCTGGGCAGATCGGGCTGATGCCCGCGGCAGGGGCAGGGTGCTGAGACTCTCCGTGTGCACCCTCCCCCAGCGCTCTCCAGGTTGCAAGAGACTTTGCTCTTGCCAGGTCACAGGGATTTCAGCACAGCAAAATGCTGAGGCTGTGCAAAGCAAAGCAAAATTCTTCTTACGAGGAATTTTGGTCTTCGGCTCCTTGAGCTTGTAAAATTTCTGGATGTGGTGGTTCAGCTGGAAGACGGGTCTGTCCACATCCAGAACCCCATCCTCTCCGGCGGCGGCATGAGCTGGCACAACTGCAAAGCTCCCAATTCCAATATCCACCGCCTGAAAGGTCAAACAAGAAGAGGGAGACTTGGCAGTGCTGGGCAGAGGTGGGAAAGGTGCTGGGTGACCTGCTGGCCCTGGGCATGGTGTTGTGTGGCCTGCCCGCCGCTCAGGCGCAAAGGGGCAAGCTGGGCTCCGAGCAGGAGGTAAGGCTCACCCTCTTCTCCAGCAGCTCTCTCCGAATGTACATGGATGTGGCATACCACACTCTGCAGATCTCTGGAAAGCAAAAGAAGGACCCATCACTCTCGGAGTTGGCAACGCCCAACCATTCTGAAACCCCTTCCCCCAGCAGAGGAGAGAGCGGGGTGCGACCAAGCTCTCCCTTGCCCTCAACAAGCACTCGTGCTGCTGTAGCTTCCAGCACAGCTCTTGACCGTGCCCAGCGAGCGGGAAGCGCACACTGCGCGCGGGGCCGGTCTGGAGGGGGAAGGGATGCGCTCTGGGGAACGGGGTCCTGGCACCGGCAGCGGGCCTGGGCTGCCAAAGCAATCCCTGAGCCGGCGGGCACCACCCGGCAGGGCTCTCCTCGCAGACACCAGACCCCTGCTGGGGACCTTCCTCCAGCTGCCCAGCCCCCAGCTTTCCACACCTCGTCTCCCCTCCGTCTTCGTTAGCACAGCGCCGCCTCAATGGCCCCCAAGCCTTACCCGAGATGGTGAGGTCCTTCAGTAAGGAAAGGTCCTTGGGATCCAAGGGTTCGAAGAGCAGGTAGCAGAACACGTCAGCCACCATGCTGTGCAGCAGTTGGAGAAGCGGTGCTCACTCCCTTGCTCCTGCTCCTTGCCCCCTGGCAAGCAGCGTCTCACTCTCTCTCACAGGTTCCCCTGGCCTTCTCCTGCCGGCAGAGCAGCTCCAGCGGAGCAGAGCAGCGCTGGCAAGAAAGCCCTGGCACCTCCCAGGCCTCGCTGGGAAATGTGGCCGGGGGACGCTGGGGACAGGGACTCAGAGCTGAGCCCCATTGTGACGCCGTGACGTGTCAAAGAGGGCTGTGGGGACCCGCCCACCTCACAGGCCCCCCGCATCTTGGCCCAGCATGGGCGGGGGAGCCCAGCGAAGCCCCCGAGGGTGCTGCGCTGACGCTTCCGCCCTGCATACTGTTCTTCTGCTCTTCGTATCTGCTGCTTGCGTGGAAATAAATAGGAGGTGTTACTTTTGGAGCAACCTACATTTTTCTGTGGTGTAACTTGCTAAACTTTGTTAGCAGCTGCTAAGGATTTTGTCTGTGAGTAAAACACTATCTGCTGGCCGTAAACAGAACAATCACTGCAGTCTTATTACTGAGCTAGAAACAAGGAGCTTCATTGCTGCTGCACATTCATGTGAAAGGGGAGAATGTGTCACAGATGCAGTCTCTTGCCATCTTTTCTGTATGCCTTTCAGTTGAAGGATGTGAAGCCTTGTTATTGCACGCAGAAACCATCTAGCCCAGAGTAGCTGGCTGCCTATGGTTTATCTCCTCTTACAGAATCACAGAATCACCAAGGTTGGAAAAGACCTAGAAGATCATCCAGTCCAACCTTCAGTATCACCAATTGTTCTCACTAAACTGTGTCCCTCAACACAAAATCCAAACGTTCCTTGAGCACCTCCAGGGTCAGTGACTCCACCACCTTCCTGGCAGCCCCGTTCCAGTGGTCAGGCATACCTGTAGTGTTTCCTAACATCCAGCCTAAATCTCCCCTGGCTCAGCTTGAAGCCATTCCCTCTAGTTCTATCACCAGTTACACGAGAGAAGAGGCCGACTTCCAGCTCACTACAACCTCCTTTACGTAGTTACGGAGAGCAACAAAGTCTCCCCTGAGCCTCCTCTTCTCCAGACTGAACAATCCCAGCTCCTTCAGCCACACTTCATAAGGCCTGTGCTCCAGACCCCTCCCCAGCTTTGTTGCCCTTCTCTGAACCCACTCCAGGGCCTCAGTATCTTTCTTGCAGTGATGGCCCAAAACTGGACACAGTACTCCAGGTGCAGCATGCAGGGCACAAGAATATTCTGTGTCCTGGCACACTGTGGTAGCACCAAATTCAGTAAAATGCAAAGAGCATCTAGAAGTGGGAGAGTGCTTCACTTTCTGCCAGTTGACCCCAATTTTATGTTCTTAAAAATATCCAATCCCAATCTGGTGGTGGTGACGAATTCAGAGCGTGTTCAGTATGACTTAAAGAGTGTGTTTGGTACGATTTAAAACACAGAAAGCAGTTTCTGCTACGTTGGTGAACGAGCCCAGTATCTCCCCACCTCTAGTTGGAGTGAGGGTGGCTGTGAAGGTGTCATGGTTTTGTGATTTGTGGTTTTCAGTATTCCACATCATAACACCATGCAGTGCACTGGGAGTTAAAGTGTTATTGCCCCAGTTCTGGGTGCCCGTCACTGTACGTCACGGAAGTCATGGGATCTGGCCCTTCCTGGTTGGGCAGTCTCTTACTGCCTTGCAGTGGGTGTTGGAGGGTGCCTTCCCAGCTGTTCCAAGCTTTTCAAGTTTGACTCGGTCTCAGGAATTCTCTGTCTCTCCTATTTTATTTGATTTATTCGTCTCAATTTCAATCAGATTGTATTACATTCTGTTATCTTGCATTCCAATATCATAGTTAGTAAAATAAGTTTACCTCCACAGATCGTTGCTGCTGGTTTTTTTGCTTCCTTGAGCCCAGCTCCCATCTCCCATCTCCCTATCCCTTCTCCCTTTTCCTTCCCATTGTGTGGAGCCGGGGCTCGGGGGAGGGGATGGGGGAGAGGGGGCAGAGGCCTACTGCCCTCGTCATGGCCATAGATTGATCTAGTTAACTCTGTGACAGTTTTTGGTGGCGAATGAGGGCATTAGCTGCTTTTTAACTTTTAGAACAAATCTCTCTCTCTGCTCTCAGTGAGCTTCGTAAGGGAACTTTTATCAGCAGTTCAGGTTTCTGTGCTGAAAAACTTGACCTTGAGAGCCCAGGCGGACTGCCAGTATTCTGGGATATTTGTAAACTTTGAGCACTGCTTAGTCTGGGTGGTGCTTTTTCATTTTTTTTCCTCCTCTCGTCAGCCTCCATTCATTAACCCCTTTTTAGTAGCTACCAGTGATGAACCCGCTCTTTATCGAGGGGGCGCTGTCTAAGGGATTAAAAACCAGTACATTCCTCACAACTTATTGGCCAATTATCAACGTCATGATTTCTTGTTGTGGAATTGTGTTCATATATAACCAAATAAGGGCTCTGATGGAGACACTTGCACGGTACTTATATGCAATGTGGTATGATTTGGATTTTGACACTTACATCCCAAATGGAATACCTAATTTTACAAACAACTACATCCCAGATGGAATAGCTAATTTTACAGACACCACGATGTTCCGACCGGTTTCCAGGCTTTCTTCTCCGTTTGTCACACGTTTTTCAAATGCTGAGTTAATGCTCATTTTTGTGGGCATACTCGTGTGCATGTTATCAGTCTCCCTGAATATATTACTATCCATTCGTGTTATGTGGAAGGAGTCTCCTCCAAAACCAGAGAATGCTGACTGGCAGGGAATATGGAGAGGTTTAGGAAAAATATTAGAAGCATGGGGAGCCGCAGTGTCATGGGATTTCACTCTTGAACACCTGTGGGATCCCAAGAAACCAAGCCAGTATTTGAGTCAGGGACGTGTGGCTTCTGTAGATCTAAGGAGGTACAACTTCCTTGGGGCTTGGCTTGTGCTTACCATGCCCTGTCTAATACTGTTCTGGAGAGAGAGAGAGATTCCGGGCTGAGGTTCAAGCCAAAGGGGAAAATGTCCAAGTCAAATCTGATCAATCACAGGAGACACCAGTAACAATGTCAGTTGCCCCTGTGGAAGGCAAGAAATGGAAATGAATGTCCTCGCGTCTAGAACGGAAAAAAGAAGAAGCGGAGGAGAAGGTAGAGGAAGATCTAGGCGAGGGGGCCTCCTCAGAACCACGGAAGGCAAAAGAAAAAATTAAGAGACATGGAGAAGAGAGTGATGAAGAGAAAGTCTCTATTACTACTCATCAATCTCTAAAGATGACTGAAGTCCAAGGCTCAGGAAAGAAGCTTACACAGCGCCCGAACAAAACTCTCCTGGCTTCCTGGTTGCTTTGCTGTTGGGACAGCGGGGCCAGTAGCTTGTCTCTAGATGGTAACGAAGCTTGCCAAAACTAGGAGGCATTGCCAGAGATCCAGCTACTGAGAGAGGGATCAGTAGATGTTTGGATGGGGCTGCTGCCCTCTGGGAACGAGTGCTAGTAGCTTTGAAGGAAAGGTATCCCTTCAAAGACGGCTTGAAGCGTGTGATGAAAAAGTGGGATACAGTTGAAAATCCAGTATCCAGTATTTGAGGGAAACAGCTGTGGTGGAAATGTTGTATGACCCTAATTTTGTTCCTAACCATCCATGCCAAGACCACGACCCTGAGAGTGAGGATGACGCCTGATATTTGGTGGAAACTCACAACAACAGCACCAGAAAGATACGCGGGTACACTAGCAGCAACGTTTGACAGATACGAGGACCAGCAGAAAAGACCCTTAGTTTTTGAGTTGATTCTTATGCTCCAAAACTATGAACAACAGCTACCCCCAACTCACGCTTCCATTTCCGCCATCTGACAAGTAACGGACCAACTGAATGAAGCGCGAGAGCAAATGTCTCTATTGATTAATCATGGCAAACCTGTAGTAGCATCAGAAACTCTTGATGAAGATCAGGATAATCAAAAGAGTCCAGCGAAGGAGCTGACCAAACTCATGAAAATCCAACTAATTAAAGATGATGAACCCTCCTTCTCATGTGCACCATCAAAAATCTCAGCTATTAAAGGCAAACACTTTCCGGCTCCAGTAAGGAATTCTACATTGCGAATGGCCTTGTGACGTTACCTACGTGACCATGGAGAAGACATGAGGAAGTGGCATGACCAAGCTACTCCTCTACTGCGAGCACGGGTGAGAGAATTACAAAACAGATCCATCACCAGTGCAGTTGCTTCAGTTACCACAGGTAATGAATAGAGGGGCCCTGCCCTCAGTCAGAGGGCGGGGAAAGGGATAATAGAGTTTATTGGACTGTGTGGATCCGATGGCCTGGCACATCAGAACCACAGAAATATAAGGCACTGGTGGACACCGGTGCTCAGTGCACTCTGATGCCCTCGAGTCATGAAGGGACAGAATCAGTCCATATTGCTGGAGTGACTGGGGGCTCTCAAGAATTGACTGCTGGAGGCCGAGATAAGCCTCAGTGGTAAAGACTGGCAAAAACATCCTATTGTGACTGGCCAAGAGGCTCCATGTACACTTGGTATCGATTACCTCAGAAGGGATCCTGAAGGGTATCGATGGGCCTTTGGAATAGCTGCTGTAGACACAGACAACAATAAGCAGCTGTCTGTTTTGCCTGATCCGTCTGTTGTGGGGTTGCTACGAGTAGAAGAGCAGCAGGTACTAATTGCCCACAAAAACGGTGCACAGACGACAGTACCGCACGAATAGGGATTCCTTGCTCCCCATTCATAAGTTAATTCGTCAACTAGAGAGTCAGGGAGTGATCAGCAAAACTCACTCGCCTTTTAACAGCCCCATATGACCAGTGGAGAATGGAAGCTAAGGATGGACTACTGTGGCCTGAATGAAGTCACACCCCCACTGAGTGCTGCTGTGCCAGACATGATAGAACTCCAGTATGAACTGGAGTCAAAAGCAGCCAAATGGTATGCCACCACTGACATTGCTAGCGCCTTCTTTTCCATTCCTTTGGCCACAGAATGTAGGCCACAGTTTGCTTTCACCTGGAGGGGCGTTCAGTATACTTGGAACCGTCTGTCCCAAGGGTGGAAACAGAGCCCAACCATTTGCCATGGGTTGATCTCCACGCCTTCCCCTGACGTGGCCCAGCTTCGCTGCTGAGGGCAGCCTTGCAGGATTGCCTTTGACACTTAAATTCCCTAGCGAAGGCAGGCACGTGAAAGCATGCAGGACAGCTCTGAGAATGGAATGGGCAGCAGAGCCCGGGGCCTTCAGGCGTGAGCTGCCTCTGCTGGGAGAGGTGGCTTGCAAGGCCTGGGGAGCAGCACTGGAGGTTGCAGGGCTCCTCCTCTCCTGTAAAGCACAGACTAAGACCATGCAGGGAGCAGAGCGGCCATCCTAGTGGGCAGCAGGTGGCAGCAATCTGTATTTGGCAGGTCTGTTACTGGACCTGGGTGGTATTAGGAAGCAGGTGTTCTTTCCTAATGACATGAGACGCGTGGAGTATTGCTGCACCTCATGTGCATTTCCAGGAAGTAAAGGACACAGATTACGTGTATTCAACGTGTGTGCATGTCCACAGAATTTCTGGAAAGGGCCCGCCTGCTTTGAGAACTGCTATACGTATTAAAATCTCATACTTTGCATGAACAGTGGCAATATGGGGCTCTTGCAGGGGTTCTTTGGTGGCCGTAGGGTTCCACTGGGACCTGCTATCTGGCCAAAGGTTTGTGTGCGAAGTAGGTCAGGTCCCACATTTCCTCCAGAACATTTTAACAAAACATTGTCAGCTGACTAGTTCGTAGTGATCACTTGTTACAGGACCTCCATTATCAAGCCAAGCAGGGTTCAGTGTAAGTCCCACAGCCTGTGCAATGTTGAGACTCTGCTTTTAGGCTTCAGATGTCCCGCTTATCTGGGAATAGCAACCTTCCCTGGGCTGAATGCCGCTCTGCTGAGACTCTGAAGTAACCGCTGAAGCAATGCAATTTGCGCGCACAAAGCAATCATGTAAGGCAGACACTACAGAAGATGTAAATTTCTGTTTATTTGCTTGAAGATGGTAAGTTATTTTTGGAAAAACAGCTCTCCCCCACCTCTCCCCTACAAAGATGGCAGTGTGCAGCGGTGGGAGGTTCTGCCTGAGCGCGCCTGGGTGCAGTTGCTGGCGCCAGAAGCAGCGTTTTGGTGTAGGCCGTGATGGCTACGGCCGCTGCAGCTGGAAGCCGCCTGGCGGCTTCCTAACAGGGTTGGCAGGCCCTGGGCCTTCCCACGGCGGTCCAAGAGCCTCGTCTTCTCTCCTTTCCTGTAGGAACCAAGAAGAAAGACGTTCAGCTCTGGGCTGGGGAAGGAGGGACAGAAACGCTGCAGGGCTTCTCTCGGGCCTGTAGTCTGGGGATGTGCTGCCCAGGACACACCCCGCTCTGCGTGATGCCCAGGGGCCCTCGTGCACTCCACCATCAGCCGGGGGAAAGGTGGGCAGGAGGAGGCCCAGCCCCGCAGCCCAGGGAAGCCCGCACAACAGGTGTGGGGCTCAGGGCCTGCTGACGCTGCTCCTCCCGGGCCTCTGCAGGAGCCGGCACACACTTACTGTTCCCGTGATGTCCCCGGGAGCTGTGGCTTGTTCTGCCACCCCTCTGGTGCTGTCTGCCCTGCAGGGCTTTGGCACCTGTCCTTCCCCTTCAGCCTCTCCCCCAGCTGCCGGTCGTACTCCCGTCTGACGATGTAGGCAGGACGAGGGTCACCCTCCAGCAGGCGGTGGAAGGGGTTCTGCAAAGGCAAAAGAGATTGTCCTTAAGAACAGTTGCAAGGAGCTAGGGCTGCCCTTCAGGATGTGGTCGTGCAGGAAATGGCACTGAGGAGCAGCGGGCTCTCTCTGAAGCCAAGGGCTGGCACCGGCTTCCCTGCCCGGAGGTGTGTGAGCGGGCCGCAGTGCCTCAGCTGAGGCAGGTGCCTCACGCAGGCTTGGTTTGGTCTTCACGTGCCCGTGCCCAGCCAGCTGCTGCCTTTGCCCTGTGCTCTTTGCTGCAGCTCCACTCGCACGGCAATTTGCAGGGCAGTGGGCAGACAGAAGATGCTTCCTTGCCAGGTGGCCACAGCAACGCTGCCGTGTCCAGGAGCCCTGAGCTGCTCCCCTCCCGAGGAGAGGAGTGGGGGGGAACCACCCTTTCCCCGAGGGCGGTCGGTGCACACTGTACCTGGCTCCTCTCCGTGCTCTGCCTCTGCATGCACTGCTCGTACTCGCTCCGGATTTCAGCTTCCACCTCCTTGCGCTTGGAGGCCATCAGCAGCTGGAGCCGTCTTGCCTCAGACTGGGCGTGCTTCAAGCGTGTTGCCTGCAGGCCAGGGAAACACAACCATTGGCAGCGTCAGTCTCCTGGGGCTTGGGCAGGGATCCCTGGGAGGCCAGCTGCTGCTGCCATGCCTGCCCTCCTCTGGAGCCCCAGGAGGATTCAAGGGTGGCGGATCAACGCCTCTGGCGTACCATTCTGGAGGTGTGCTGGTCACCGGCAGTGGGCTTTGCCTGACGTGTAGCCTTTTTTAGCACTTCAGCATATGTCTGTTCAAGTTCTGCCAGGTACCTAAAGAGAGACAGCCGGCTGAGCTGGTGGGAGCACAGGCTGAAGCAGTTTCTCACCGCTGGGCTCGCAGCCCACAGCTCTGCTCCAGCAGCACAAGCGACTGTGGCTGTAGTCACCTTGCCTTTTCCAGGGCCTTTTGGCAAGGGCACCACCACGGCTGAGGGAAGCACCTCCCTGACACAACAAGCCAGAGCATGGTGTGTCCCCCATCGCCTGCCACTGCTCTTCTCCAGGAGGCTCACCTCAACTTAACCCTTTGCTGTTTCTTCTCCTGCTCCTTGCGTTTTCTCTCTGACATCACAACTTGTGATGCCCTGTGCCGAGCCAGCATCACCGGATCATACACGCTCACTGCACGTGGGAAGCAAGAGAACATCACATCATCATCTCTGTGACCGTGTAGGTAAGCAGCAGTGGCAGAGCTGCTTGGTCCCGCTCACCCACACTCATTGCCACCCCAGGAACAGAGCCACTATTTCAGGGGCTCTTTGCCCCTGCTGGACACTGGACTCAGCCCAGATCTGCATTCCTCCTGAGCCCGTCCTGCTCTCTCTCAGCCCTCTCCCAGCAGCAGGGACACACAGGGAGGTGCTCAGAAACTCCAGGGCTTGCTGGCTGGGGGTAAGTTCCCCAGCAGAGATGGCGAACTTACTCATCCTCATCCACTTCAGGCACATTCACATACCTCTTCGGGCACCCTCGCCCCATGGCTGCGACTTTCTTCGGGGCTTGACGAAAGTCTTATCTTGGCGTGTCTTCGAGCCCTCAACTTCAATTCTGGAAACAAGAAGACACCAGTGGGCTAAAAGGGCACCAAGCTTCCTCAGTGCCTGACACAGAGAACCTGCTGGCAGGGCTCTTTGGGAGCCAGTGCCGAGCCCTTGGAGGACTGTCTGTGGGAGCTGAGGGGCCCTCCAGTCTCCAGCAACTTCTGTCCCCGAGCTTCTGTCGCCTTCGTGCCAGCCCTGAACAGGGGGACCCTCCTCGCTGTCCCCACACCCTCCTCCCACCTCTCTCACTCAGGGCCCACGGCCCACGCACTGGCCCATTGGACTGCTCTGTCCGGGTGGACCGAGCCACGGGCCAAATGGGAACTCTCCAGAGAAGGGCTGTTAGGCTTTCCTGGCTAACAATCTTGCCAGGAGAGAGGCCTCAGCAAGAAGCTGCCCCAAAGCATGAGCTGAGCAGCTGCTCCCTTGGCCGGCTGGCTGCTGCAGGAGTGGTTGCGCTCACCTTGGCAGTACGAAGCAGCCGTCCTCACTGCATCGAGTAAAGTTGTTTTTGCCTCTAAACGCAATCATATTCATCATCTCAGAGTCCTGCGTCGGGATAGACACAAGTGAGCAGAGGCCACAGACACGTGTCTGTTGCTCCCAAGAGTGGCAACCCTCACTTGAGAGCGCTGCAGGGAGCCCCGGAGGCGTGCAAGCTCACCCCAAGAAGAGCAGGCAGCATGTTGCCCGTCGCATCCACCCGCAGTACGCAGTCATCAAAGAAGTTCATGATGACCTCCTGCCCTCTCACAGAAAGAATGCCAAGTCTGCTGAAGAAGAAGTCAACTTCCTTCTTTCCTCGGAGGGCCTCGGCAAAGAAGAGCAGGGTCTCATGGATGCACTGCTCTACGATTGGCACGCGGAAGTAAATGCTTTCAGCAATCTCCTGGAAGTCCAGCGGATACTCGAATATCTCAGCTGCAAAACAAACACAGACCAACCACGTCACTCCCTGCAGGAAAGGCAGGTAAGCTTTGCCACCAGCTCCCAGCATGCAGCTATGAGCTGGGGAGAGCTGGGCAGATCGGGCTGATGCCCGCGGCAGGGGCAGGGTGCTGAGACTCTCCGTGTGCACCCTCCCCCAGCGCTCTCCAGGTTGCAAGAGACTTTGCTCTTGCCAGGTCACAGGGATTTCAGCACAGCAAAATGCTGAGGCTGTGCAAAGCAAAGCAAAATTCTTCTTACGAGGAATTTTGGTCTTCGGCTCCTTGAGCTTGTAAAATTTCTGGATGTGGTGGTTCAGCTGGAAGACGGGTCTGTCCACATCCAGAACCCCATCCTCTCCGGCGGCGGCATGAGCTGGCACAACTGCAAAGCTCCCAATTCCAATATCCACCGCCTGAAAGGTCAAACAAGAAGAGGGAGACTTGGCAGTGCTGGGCAGAGGTGGGAAAGGTGCTGGGTGACCTGCTGGCCCTGGGCATGGTGTTGTGTGGCCTGCCCGCCGCTCAGGCGCAAAGGGGCAAGCTGGGCTCCGAGCAGGAGGTAAGGCTCACCCTCTTCTCCAGCAGCTCTCTCCGAATGTACATGGATGTGGCATACCACACTCTGCAGATCTCTGGAAAGCAAAAGAAGGACCCATCACTCTCGGAGTTGGCAACGCCCAACCATTCTGAAACCCCTTCCCCCAGCAGAGGAGAGAGCGGGGTGCGACCAAGCTCTCCCTTGCCCTCAACAAGCACTCGTGCTGCTGTAGCTTCCAGCACAGCTCTTGACCGTGCCCAGCGAGCGGGAAGCGCACACTGCGCGCGGGGCCGGTCTGGAGGGGGAAGGGATGCGCTCTGGGGAACGGGGTCCTGGCACCGGCAGCGGGCCTGGGCTGCCAAAGCAATCCCTGAGCCGGCGGGCACCACCCGGCAGGGCTCTCCTCGCAGACACCAGACCCCTGCTGGGGACCTTCCTCCAGCTGCCCAGCCCCCAGCTTTCCACACCTCGTCTCCCCTCCGTCTTCGTTAGCACAGCGCCGCCTCAATGGCCCCCAAGCCTTACCCGAGATGGTGAGGTCCTTCAGTAAGGAAAGGTCCTTGGGATCCAAGGGTTCGAAGAGCAGGTAGCAGAACACGTCAGCCACCATGCTGTGCAGCAGTTGGAGAAGCGGTGCTCACTCCCTTGCTCCTGCTCCTTGCCCCCTGGCAAGCAGCGTCTCACTCTCTCTCACAGGTTCCCCTGGCCTTCTCCTGCCGGCAGAGCAGCTCCAGCGGAGCAGAGCAGCGCTGGCAAGAAAGCCCTGGCACCTCCCAGGCCTCGCTGGGAAATGTGGCCGGGGGACGCTGGGGACAGGGACTCAGAGCTGAGCCCCATTGTGACGCCGTGACGTGTCACAGAGGGCTGTGGGGACCCGCCCACCTCACAGGCCCCCCGCATCTTGGCCCAGCATGGGCGGGGGAGCCCAGCGAAGCCCCCGAGGGTGCTGCGCTGACGCTTCCGCCCTGCATACTGTTCTTCTGCTCTTCGTATCTGCTGCTTGCGTGGAAATAAATAGGAGGTGTTACTTTTGGAGCAACCTACATTTTTCTGTGGTGTAACTTGCTAAACTTTGTTAGCAGCTGCTAAGGATTTTGTCTGTGAGTAAAACACTATCTGCTGGCCGTAAACAGAACAATCACTGCAGTCTTATTACTGAGCTAGAAACAAGGAGCTTCATTGCTGCTGCACATTCATGTGAAAGGGGAGAATGTGTCACAGATGCAGTCTCTTGCCATCTTTTCTGTATGCCTTTCAGTTGAAGGATGTGAAGCCTTGTTATTGCACGCAGAAACCATCTAGCCCAGAGTAGCTGGCTGCCTATGGTTTATCTCCTCTTACAGAATCACAGAATCACCAAGGTTGGAAAAGACCTAGAAGATCATCCAGTCCAACCTTCAGTATCACCAATTGTTCTCACTAAACTGTGTCCCTCAACACAAAATCCAAACGTTCCTTGAGCACCTCCAGGGTCAGTGACTCCACCACCTTCCTGGCAGCCCCGTTCCAGTGGTCAGGCATACCTGTAGTGTTTCCTAACATCCAGCCTAAATCTCCCCTGGCTCAGCTTGAAGCCATTCCCTCTAGTTCTATCACCAGTTACACGAGAGAAGAGGCCGACTTCCAGCTCACTACAACCTCCTTTACGTAGTTACGGAGAGCAACAAAGTCTCCCCTGAGCCTCCTCTTCTCCAGACTGAACAATCCCAGCTCCTTCAGCCACACTTCATAAGGCCTGTGCTCCAGACCCCTCCCCAGCTTTGTTGCCCTTCTCTGAACCCACTCCAGGGCCTCAGTATCTTTCTTGCAGTGATGGCCCAAAACTGGACACAGTACTCCAGGTGCAGCATGCAGGGCACAAGAATATTCTGTGTCCTGGCACACTGTGGTAGCACCAAATTCAGTAAAATGCAAAGAGCATCTAGAAGTGGGAGAGTGCTTCACTTTCTGCCAGTTGACCCCAATTTTATGTTCTTAAAAATATCCAATCCCAATCTGGTGGTGGTGACGAATTCAGAGCGTGTTCAGTATGACTTAAAGAGTGTGTTTGGTACGATTTAAAACACAGAAAGCAGTTTCTGCTACGTTGGTGAACGAGCCCAGTATCTCCCCACCTCTAGTTGGAGTGAGGGTGGCTGTGAAGGTGTCATGGTTTTGTGATTTGTGGTTTTCAGTATTCCACATCATAACACCATGCAGTGCACTGGGAGTTAAAGTGTTATTGCCCCAGTTCTGGGTGCCCGTCACTGTACGTCACGGAAGTCATGGGATCTGGCCCTTCCTGGTTGGGCAGTCTCTTACTGCCTTGCAGTGGGTGTTGGAGGGTGCCTTCCCAGCTGTTCCAAGCTTTTCAAGTTTGACTCGGTCTCAGGAATTCTCTGTCTCTCCTATTTTATTTGATTTATTCGTCTCAATTTCAATCAGATTGTATTACATTCTGTTATCTTGCATTCCAATATCATAGTTAGTAAAATAAGTTTACCTCCACAGATCGTTGCTGCTGGTTTTTTTGCTTCCTTGAGCCCAGCTCCCATCTCCCATCTCCCTATCCCTTCTCCCTTTTCCTTCCCATTGTGTGGAGCCGGGGCTCGGGGGAGGGGATGGGGGAGAGGGGGCAGAGGCCTACTGCCCTCGTCATGGCCATAGATTGATCTAGTTAACTCTGTGACAGTTTTTGGTGGCGAATGAGGGCATTAGCTGCTTTTTAACTTTTAGAACAAATCTCTCTCTCTGCTCTCAGTGAGCTTCGTAAGGGAACTTTTATCAGCAGTTCAGGTTTCTGTGCTGAAAAACTTGACCTTGAGAGCCCAGGCGGACTGCCAGTATTCTGGGATATTTGTAAACTTTGAGCACTGCTTAGTCTGGGTGGTGCTTTTTCATTTTTTTTCCTCCTCTCGTCAGCCTCCATTCATTAACCCCTTTTTAGTAGCTACCAGTGATGAACCCGCTCTTTATCGAGGGGGCGCTGTCTAAGGGATTAAAAACCAGTACATTCCTCACAACTTATTGGCCAATTATCAACGTCATGATTTCTTGTTGTGGAATTGTGTTCATATATAACCAAATAAGGGCTCTGATGGAGACACTTGCACGGTACTTATATGCAATGTGATATGATTTGGATTTTGACACTTACATCCCAAATGGAATACCTAATTTTACAAACAACTACATCCCAGATGGAATAGCTAATTTTACAGACACCACGATGTTCCGACCGGTTTCCAGGCTTTCTTCTCTGTTTGTCACACGTTTTTCAAATGCTGAGTTAATGCTCATTTTTGTGGGCATACTCGTGTGCATGTTATCAGTCTCCCTGAATATATTACTATCCATTCGTGTTATGTGGAAGGAGTCTCCTCCAAAACCAGAGAATGCTGACTGGCAGGGAATATGGAGAGGTTTAGGAAAAATATTAGAAGCATGGGGAGCCGCAGTGTCATGGGATTTCACTCTTGAACACCTGTGGGATCCCGAGAAACCAAGCCAGTATTTGAGTCAGGGACGTGTGGCTTCTGTAGATCTAAGGAGGTACAACTTCCTTGGGGCTTGGCTTGTGCTTACCATGCCCTGTCTAATACTGTTCTGGAGAGAGAGAGAGATTCCGGGCTGAGGTTCAAGCCAAAGGGGAAAATGTCCAAGTCAAATCTGATCAATCACAGGAGACACCAGTAACAATGTCAGTTGCCCCTGTGGAAGGCAAGAAATGGAAATGAATGTCCTCGCGTCTAGAACGGAAAAAAGAAGAAGCGGAGGAGAAGGTAGAGGAAGATCTAGGCGAGGGGGCCTCCTCAGAACCACGGAAGGCAAAAGAAAAAATTAAGAGACATGGAGAAGAGAGTGATGAAGAGAAAGTCTCTATTACTACTCATCAATCTCTAAAGATGACTGAAGTCCAAGGCTCAGGAAAGAAGCTTACACAGCGCCCGAACAAAACTCTCCTGGCTTCCTGGTTGCTTTGCTGTTGGGACAGCGGGGCCAGTAGCTTGTCTCTAGATGGTAACGAAGCTTGCCAAAACTAGGAGGCATTGCCAGAGATCCAGCTACTGAGAGAGGGATCAGTAGATGTTTGGATGGGGCTGCTGCCCTCTGGGAACGAGTGCTAGTAGCTTTGAAGGAAAGGTATCCCTTCAAAGACGGCTTGAAGCGTGTGATGAAAAAGTGGGATACAGTTGAAAATCCAGTATCCAGTATTTGAGGGAAACAGCTGTGGTGGAAATGTTGTATGACCCTAATTTTGTTCCTAACCATCCATGCCAAGACCACGACCCTGAGAGTGAGGATGACGCCTGATATTTGGTGGAAACTCACAACAACAGCACCAGAAAGATACGCGGGTACACTAGCAGCAACGTTTGACAGATACGAGGACCAGCAGAAAAGACCCTTAGTTTTTGAGTTGATTCTTATGCTCCAAAACTATGAACAACAGCTACCCCCAACTCACGCTTCCATTTCCGCCATCTGACAAGTAACGGACCAACTGAATGAAGCGTGAGAGCAAATGTCTCTATTGATTAATCATGGCAAACCTGTAGTAGCATCAGAAACTCTTGATGAAGATCAGGATAATCAAAAGAGTCCAGCGAAGGAGCTGACCAAACTCATGAAAATCCAACTAATTAAAGATGATGAACCCTCCTTCTCATGTGCACCATCAAAAATCTCAGCTATTAAAGGCAAACACTTTCCGGCTCCAGTAAGGAATTCTACATTGCGAATGGCCTTGTGACGTTACCTACGTGACCATGGAGAAGACATGAGGAAGTGGCATGACCAAGCTACTCCTCTACTGCGAGCACGGGTGAGAGAATTACAAAACAGATCCATCACCAGTGCAGTTGCTTCAGTTACCACAGGTAATGAATAGAGGGGCCCTGCCCTCAGTCAGAGGGCGGGGAAAGGGATAATAGAGTTTATTGGACTGTGTGGATCCGATGGCCTGGCACATCAGAACCACAGAAATATAAGGCACTGGTGGACACCGGTGCTCAGTGCACTCTGATGCCCTCGAGTCATGAAGGGACAGAATCAGTCCATATTGCTGGAGTGACTGGGGGCTCTCAAGAATTGACTGTTGGAGGCCGAGATAAGCCTCAGTGGTAAAGACTGGCAAAAACATCCTATTGTGACTGGCCAAGAGGCTCCATGTACACTTGGTATCGATTACCTCAGAAGGGATCCTGAAGGGTATCGATGGGCCTTTGGAATAGCTGCTGTAGACACAGACAACAATAAGCAGCTGTCTGTTTTGCCTGATCCGTCTGTTGTGGGGTTGCTACGAGTAGAAGAGCAGCAGGTACTAATTGCCCACAAAAACGGTGCACAGACGACAGTACCGCACGAATAGGGATTCCTTGCTCCCCATTCATAAGTTAATTCGTCAACTAGAGAGTCAGGGAGTGATCAGCAAAACTCACTCGCCTTTTAACAGCCCCATATGACCAGTGGAGAATGGAAGCTAAGGATGGACTACTGTGGCCTGAATGAAGTCACACCCCCACTGAGTGCTGCTGTGCCAGACATGATAGAACTCCAGTATGAACTGGAGTCAAAAGCAGCCAAATGGTATGCCACCACTGACATTGCTAGCGCCTTCTTTTCCATTCCTTTGGCCACAGAATGTAGGCCACAGTTTGCTTTCACCTGGAGGGGCGTTCAGTATACTTGGAACCGTCTGTCCCAAGGGTGGAAACAGAGCCCAACCATTTGCCATGGGTTGATCTCCACGCCTTCCCCTGACGTGGCCCAGCTTCGCTGCTGAGGGCAGCCTTGCAGGATTGCCTTTGACACTTAAATTCCCTAGCGAAGGCAGGCACGTGAAAGCATGCAGGACAGCTCTGAGAATGGAATGGGCAGCAGAGCCCGGGGCCTTCAGGCGTGAGCTGCCTCTGCTGGGAGAGGTGGCTTGCAAGGCCTGGGGAGCAGCACTGGAGGTTGCAGGGCTCCTCCTCTCCTGTAAAGCACAGACTAAGACCATGCAGGGAGCAGAGCGGCCATCCTAGTGGGCAGCAGGTGGCAGCAATCTGTATTTGGCAGGTCTGTTACTGGACCTGGGTGGTATTAGGAAGCAGGTGTTCTTTCCTAATGACATGAGACGCGTGGAGTATTGCTGCACCTCATGTGCATTTCCAGGAAGTAAAGGACACAGATTACGTGTATTCAACGTGTGTGCATGTCCACAGAATTTCTGGAAAGGGCCCGCCTGCTTTGAGAACTGCTATACGTATTAAAATCTCATACTTTGCATGAACAGTGGCAATATGGGGCTCTTGCAGGGGTTCTTTGGTGGCCGTAGGGTTCCACTGGGACCTGCTATCTGGCCAAAGGTTTGTGTGCGAAGTAGGTCAGGTCCCACATTTCCTCCAGAACATTTTAACAAAACATTGTCAGCTGACTAGTTCGTAGTGATCACTTGTTACAGGACCTCCATTATCAAGCCAAGCAGGGTTCAGTGTAAGTCCCACAGCCTGTGCAATGTTGAGACTCTGCTTTTAGGCTTCAGATGTCCCGCTTATCTGGGAATAGCAACCTTCCCTGGGCTGAATGCCGCTCTGCTGAGACTCTGAAGTAACCGCTGAAGCAATGCAATTTGCGCGCACAAAGCAATCATGTAAGGCAGACACTACAGAAGATGTAAATTTCTGTTTATTTGCTTGAAGATGGTAAGTTATTTTTGGAAAAACAGCTCTCCCCCACCTCTCCCCTACAAAGATGGCAGTGTGCAGCGGTGGGAGGTTCTGCCTGAGCGCGCCTGGGTGCAGTTGCTGGCGCCAGAAGCAGCGTTTTGGTGTAGGCCGTGATGGCTACGGCCGCTGCAGCTGGAAGCCGCCTGGCGGCTTCCTAACAGGGTTGGCAGGCCCTGGGCCTTCCCACGGCGGTCCAAGAGCCTCGTCTTCTCTCCTTTCCTGTAGGAACCAAGAAGAAAGACGTTCAGCTCTGGGCTGGGGAAGGAGGGACAGAAACGCTGCAGGGCTTCTCTCGGGCCTGTAGTCTGGGGATGTGCTGCCCAGGACACACCCCGCTCTGCGTGATGCCCAGGGGCCCTCGTGCACTCCACCATCAGCCGGGGGAAAGGTGGGCAGGAGGAGGCCCAGCCCCGCAGCCCAGGGAAGCCCGCACAACAGGTGTGGGGCTCAGGGCCTGCTGACGCTGCTCCTCCCGGGCCTCTGCAGGAGCCGGCACACACTTACTGTTCCCGTGATGTCCCCGGGAGCTGTGGCTTGTTCTGCCACCCCTCTGGTGCTGTCTGCCCTGCAGGGCTTTGGCACCTGTCCTTCCCCTTCAGCCTCTCCCCCAGCTGCCGGTCGTACTCCCGTCTGACGATGTAGGCAGGACGAGGGTCACCCTCCAGCAGGCGGTGGAAGGGGTTCTGCAAAGGCAAAAGAGATTGTCCTTAAGAACAGTTGCAAGGAGCTAGGGCTGCCCTTCAGGATGTGGTCGTGCAGGAAATGGCACTGAGGAGCAGCGGGCTCTCTCTGAAGCCAAGGGCTGGCACCGGCTTCCCTGCCCGGAGGTGTGTGAGCGGGCCGCAGTGCCTCAGCTGAGGCAGGTGCCTCACGCAGGCTTGGTTTGGTCTTCACGTGCCCGTGCCCAGCCAGCTGCTGCCTTTGCCCTGTGCTCTTTGCTGCAGCTCCACTCGCACGGCAATTTGCAGGGCAGTGGGCAGACAGAAGATGCTTTCTTGCCAGGTGGCCACAGCAACGCTGCCGTGTCCAGGAGCCCTGAGCTGCTCCCCTCCCGAGGAGAGGAGTGGGGGGGAACCACCCTTTCCCCGAGGGCGGTCGGTGCACACTGTACCTGGCTCCTCTCCGTGCTCTGCCTCTGCATGCACTGCTCGTACTCGCTCCGGATTTCAGCTTCCACCTCCTTGCGCTTGGAGGCCATCAGCAGCTGGAGCCGTCTTGCCTCAGACTGGGCGTGCTTCAAGCGTGTTGCCTGCAGGCCAGGGAAACACAACCATTGGCAGCGTCAGTCTCCTGGGGCTTGGGCAGGGATCCCTGGGAGGCCAGCTGCTGCTGCCATGCCTGCCCTCCTCTGGAGCCCCAGGAGGATTCAAGGGTGGCGGATCAACGCCTCTGGCGTACCATTCTGGAGGTGTGCTGGTCACCGGCAGTGGGCTTTGCCTGACGTGTAGCCTTTTTTAGCACTTCAGCATATGTCTGTTCAAGTTCTGCCAGGAACCTAAAGAGAGACAGCCGGCTGAGCTGGTGGGAGCACAGGCTGAAGCAGTTTCTCACCGCTGGGCTCGCAGCCCACAGCTCTGCTCCAGCAGCACAAGCGACTGTGGCTGTAGTCACCTTGCCTTTTCCAGGGCCTTTTGGCAAGGGCACCACCACGGCTGAGGGAAGCACCTCCCTGACACAACAAGCCAGAGCATGGTGTGTCCCCCATCGCCTGCCACTGCTCTTCTCCAGGAGGCTCACCTCAACTTAACCCTTTGCTGTTTCTTCTCCTGCTCCTTGCGTTTTCTCTCTGACATCACAACTTGTGATGCCCTGTGCCGAGCCAGCATCACCGGATCATACACGCTCACTGCACGTGGGAAGCAAGAGAACATCACATCATCATCTCTGTGACCGTGTAGGTAAGCAGCAGTGGCAGAGCTGCTTGGTCCCGCTCACCCACACTCATTGCCACCCCAGGAACAGAGCCACTATTTCAGGGGCTCTTTGCCCCTGCTGGACACTGGACTCAGCCCAGATCTGCATTCCTCCTGAGCCCGTCCTGCTCTCTCTCAGCCCTCTCCCAGCAGCAGGGACACACAGGGAGGTGCTCAGAAACTCCAGGGCTTGCTGGCTGGGGGTAAGTTCCCCAGCAGAGATGGCGAACTTACTCATCCTCATCCACTTCAGGCACATTCACATACCTCTTCGGGCACCCTCGCCCCATGGCTGCGACTTTCTTCGGGGCTTGACGAAAGTCTTATCTTGGCGTGTCTTCGAGCCCTCAACTTCAATTCTGGAAACAAGAAGACACCAGTGGGCTAAAAGGGCACCAAGCTTCCTCAGTGCCTGACACAGAGAACCTGCTGGCAGGGCTCTTTGGGAGCCAGTGCCGAGCCCTTGGAGGACTGTCTGTGGGAGCTGAGGGGCCCTCCAGTCTCCAGCAACTTCTGTCCCCGAGCTTCTGTCGCCTTCGTGCCAGCCCTGAACAGGGGGACCCTCCTCGCTGTCCCCACACCCTCCTCCCACCTCTCTCACTCAGGGCCCACGGCCCACGCACTGGCCCATTGGACTGCTCTGTCCGGGTGGACCGAGCCACGGGCCAAATGGGAACTCTCCAGAGAAGGGCTGTTAGGCTTTCCTGGCTAACAATCTTGCCAGGAGAGAGGCCTCAGCAAGAAGCTGCCCCAAAGCATGAGCTGAGCAGCTGCTCCCTTGGCCGGCTGGCTGCTGCAGGAGTGGTTGCGCTCACCTTGGCAGTACGAAGCAGCCGTCCTCACTGCATCGAGTAAAGTTGTTTTTGCCTCTAAACGCAATCATATTCATCATCTCAGAGTCCTGCGTCGGGATAGACACAAGTGAGCAGAGGCCACAGACACGTGTCTGTTGCTCCCAAGAGTGGCAACCCTCACTTGAGAGCGCTGCAGGGAGCCCCGGAGGCGTGCAAGCTCACCCCAAGAAGAGCAGGCAGCATGTTGCCCGTCGCATCCACCCGCAGTACGCAGTCATCAAAGAAGTTCATGATGACCTCCTGCCCTCTCACAGAAAGAATGCCAAGTCTGCTGAAGAAGAAGTCAACTTCCTTCTTTCCTCGGAGGGCCTCGGCAAAGAAGAGCAGGGTCTCATGGATGCACTGCTCTACGATTGGCACGCGGAAGTAAATGCTTTCAGCAATCTCCTGGAAGTCCAGCGGATACTCGAATATCTCAGCTGCAAAACAAACACAGACCAACCACGTCACTCCCTGCAGGAAAGGCAGGTAAGCTTTGCCACCAGCTCCCAGCATGCAGCTATGAGCTGGGGAGAGCTGGGCAGATCGGGCTGATGCCCGCGGCAGGGGCAGGGTGCTGAGACTCTCCGTGTGCACCCTCCCCCAGCGCTCTCCAGGTTGCAAGAGACTTTGCTCTTGCCAGGTCACAGGGATTTCAGCACAGCAAAATGCTGAGGCTGTGCAAAGCAAAGCAAAATTCTTCTTACGAGGAATTTTGGTCTTCGGCTCCTTGAGCTTGTAAAATTTCTGGATGTGGTGGTTCAGCTGGAAGACGGGTCTGTCCACATCCAGAACCCCATCCTCTCCGGCGGCGGCATGAGCTGGCACAACTGCAAAGCTCCCAATTCCAATATCCACCGCCTGAAAGGTCAAACAAGAAGAGGGAGACTTGGCAGTGCTGGGCAGAGGTGGGAAAGGTGCTGGGTGACCTGCTGGCCCTGGGCATGGTGTTGTGTGGCCTGCCCGCCGCTCAGGCGCAAAGGGGCAAGCTGGGCTCCGAGCAGGAGGTAAGGCTCACCCTCTTCTCCAGCAGCTCTCTCCGAATGTACATGGATGTGGCATACCACACTCTGCAGATCTCTGGAAAGCAAAAGAAGGACCCATCACTCTCGGAGTTGGCAACGCCCAACCATTCTGAAACCCCTTCCCCCAGCAGAGGAGAGAGCGGGGTGCGACCAAGCTCTCCCTTGCCCTCAACAAGCACTCGTGCTGCTGTAGCTTCCAGCACAGCTCTTGACCGTGCCCAGCGAGCGGGAAGCGCACACTGCGCGCGGGGCCGGTCTGGAGGGGGAAGGGATGCGCTCTGGGGAACGGGGTCCTGGCACCGGCAGCGGGCCTGGGCTGCCAAAGCAATCCCTGAGCCGGCGGGCACCACCCGGCAGGGCTCTCCTCGCAGACACCAGACCCCTGCTGGGGACCTTCCTCCAGCTGCCCAGCCCCCAGCTTTCCACACCTCGTCTCCCCTCCGTCTTCGTTAGCACAGCGCCGCCTCAATGGCCCCCAAGCCTTACCCGAGATGGTGAGGTCCTTCAGTAAGGAAAGGTCCTTGGGATCCAAGGGTTCGAAGAGCAGGTAGCAGAACACGTCAGCCACCATGCTGTGCAGCAGTTGGAGAAGCGGTGCTCACTCCCTTGCTCCTGCTCCTTGCCCCCTGGCAAGCAGCGTCTCACTCTCTCTCACAGGTTCCCCTGGCCTTCTCCTGCCGGCAGAGCAGCTCCAGCGGAGCAGAGCAGCGCTGGCAAGAAAGCCCTGGCACCTCCCAGGCCTCGCTGGGAAATGTGGCCGGGGGACGCTGGGGACAGGGACTCAGAGCTGAGCCCCATTGTGACGCCGTGACGTGTCACAGAGGGCTGTGGGGACCCGCCCACCTCACAGGCCCCCCGCATCTTGGCCCAGCATGGGCGGGGGAGCCCAGCGAAGCCCCCGAGGGTGCTGCGCTGACGCTTCCGCCCTGCATACTGTTCTTCTGCTCTTCGTATCTGCTGCTTGCGTGGAAATAAATAGGAGGTGTTACTTTTGGAGCAACCTACATTTTTCTGTGGTGTAACTTGCTAAACTTTGTTAGCAGCTGCTAAGGATTTTGTCTGTGAGTAAAACACTATCTGCTGGCCGTAAACAGAACAATCACTGCAGTCTTATTACTGAGCTAGAAACAAGGAGCTTCATTGCTGCTGCACATTCATGTGAAAGGGGAGAATGTGTCACAGATGCAGTCTCTTGCCATCTTTTCTGTATGCCTTTCAGTTGAAGGATGTGAAGCCTTGTTATTGCACGCAGAAACCATCTAGCCCAGAGTAGCTGGCTGCCTATGGTTTATCTCCTCTTACAGAATCACAGAATCACCAAGGTTGGAAAAGACCTAGAAGATCATCCAGTCCAACCTTCAGTATCACCAATTGTTCTCACTAAACTGTGTCCCTCAACACAAAATCCAAACGTTCCTTGAGCACCTCCAGGGTCAGTGACTCCACCACCTTCCTGGCAGCCCCGTTCCAGTGGTCAGGCATACCTGTAGTGTTTCCTAACATCCAGCCTAAATCTCCCCTGGCTCAGCTTGAAGCCATTCCCTCTAGTTCTATCACCAGTTACACGAGAGAAGAGGCCGACTTCCAGCTCACTACAACCTCCTTTACGTAGTTACGGAGAGCAACAAAGTCTCCCCTGAGCCTCCTCTTCTCCAGACTGAACAATCCCAGCTCCTTCAGCCACACTTCATAAGGCCTGTGCTCCAGACCCCTCCCCAGCTTTGTTGCCCTTCTCTGAACCCACTCCAGGGCCTCAGTATCTTTCTTGCAGTGATGGCCCAAAACTGGACACAGTACTCCAGGTGCAGCATGCAGGGCACAAGAATATTCTGTGTCCTGGCACACTGTGGTAGCACCAAATTCAGTAAAATGCAAAGAGCATCTAGAAGTGGGAGAGTGCTTCACTTTCTGCCAGTTGACCCCAATTTTATGTTCTTAAAAATATCCAATCCCAATCTGGTGGTGGTGACGAATTCAGAGCGTGTTCAGTATGACTTAAAGAGTGTGTTTGGTACGATTTAAAACACAGAAAGCAGTTTCTGCTACGTTGGTGAACGAGCCCAGTATCTCCCCACCTCTAGTTGGAGTGAGGGTGGCTGTGAAGGTGTCATGGTTTTGTGATTTGTGGTTTTCAGTATTCCACATCATAACACCATGCAGTGCACTGGGAGTTAAAGTGTTATTGCCCCAGTTCTGGGTGCCCGTCACTGTACGTCACGGAAGTCATGGGATCTGGCCCTTCCTGGTTGGGCAGTCTCTTACTGCCTTGCAGTGGGTGTTGGAGGGTGCCTTCCCAGCTGTTCCAAGCTTTTCAAGTTTGACTCGGTCTCAGGAATTCTCTGTCTCTCCTATTTTATTTGATTTATTCGTCTCAATTTCAATCAGATTGTATTACATTCTGTTATCTTGCATTCCAATATCATAGTTAGTAAAATAAGTTTACCTCCACAGATCGTTGCTGCTGGTTTTTTTGCTTCCTTGAGCCCAGCTCCCATCTCCCATCTCCCTATCCCTTCTCCCTTTTCCTTCCCATTGTGTGGAGCCGGGGCTCGGGGGAGGGGATGGGGGAGAGGGGGCAGAGGCCTACTGCCCTCGTCATGGCCATAGATTGATCTAGTTAACTCTGTGACAGTTTTTGGTGGCGAATGAGGGCATTAGCTGCTTTTTAACTTTTAGAACAAATCTCTCTCTCTGCTCTCAGTGAGCTTCGTAAGGGAACTTTTATCAGCAGTTCAGGTTTCTGTGCTGAAAAACTTGACCTTGAGAGCCCAGGCGGACTGCCAGTATTCTGGGATATTTGTAAACTTTGAGCACTGCTTAGTCTGGGTGGTGCTTTTTCATTTTTTTTCCTCCTCTCGTCAGCCTCCATTCATTAACCCCTTTTTAGTAGCTACCAGTGATGAACCCGCTCTTTATCGAGGGGGCGCTGTCTAAGGGATTAAAAACCAGTACATTCCTCACAACTTATTGGCCAATTATCAACGTCATGATTTCTTGTTGTGGAATTGTGTTCATATATAACCAAATAAGGGCTCTGATGGAGACACTTGCACGGTACTTATATGCAATGTGGTATGATTTGGATTTTGACACTTACATCCCAAATGGAATACCTAATTTTACAAACAACTACATCCCAGATGGAATAGCTAATTTTACAGACACCACGATGTTCCGACCGGTTTCCAGGCTTTCTTCTCCGTTTGTCACACGTTTTTCAAATGCTGAGTTAATGCTCATTTTTGTGGGCATACTCGTGTGCATGTTATCAGTCTCCCTGAATATATTACTATCCATTCGTGTTATGTGGAAGGAGTCTCCTCCAAAACCAGAGAATGCTGACTGGCAGGGAATATGGAGAGGTTTAGGAAAAATATTAGAAGCATGGGGAGCCGCAGTGTCATGGGATTTCACTCTTGAACACCTGTGGGATCCCGAGAAACCAAGCCAGTATTTGAGTCAGGGACGTGTGGCTTCTGTAGATCTAAGGAGGTACAACTTCCTTGGGGCTTGGCTTGTGCTTACCATGCCCTGTCTAATACTGTTCTGGAGAGAGAGAGAGATTCCGGGCTGAGGTTCAAGCCAAAGGGGAAAATGTCCAAGTCAAATCTGATCAATCACAGGAGACACCAGTAACAATGTCAGTTGCCCCTGTGGAAGGCAAGAAATGGAAATGAATGTCCTCGCGTCTAGAACGGAAAAAAGAAGAAGCGGAGGAGAAGGTAGAGGAAGATCTAGGCGAGGGGGCCTCCTCAGAACCACGGAAGGCAAAAGAAAAAATTAAGAGACATGGAGAAGAGAGTGATGAAGAGAAAGTCTCTATTACTACTCATCAATCTCTAAAGATGACTGAAGTCCAAGGCTCAGGAAAGAAGCTTACACAGCGCCCGAACAAAACTCTCCTGGCTTCCTGGTTGCTTTGCTGTTGGGACAGCGGGGCCAGTAGCTTGTCTCTAGATGGTAACGAAGCTTGCCAAAACTAGGAGGCATTGCCAGAGATCCAGCTACTGAGAGAGGGATCAGTAGATGTTTGGATGGGGCTGCTGCCCTCTGGGAACGAGTGCTAGTAGCTTTGAAGGAAAGGTATCCCTTCAAAGACGGCTTGAAGCGTGTGATGAAAAAGTGGGATACAGTTGAAAATCCAGTATCCAGTATTTGAGGGAAACAGCTGTGGTGGAAATGTTGTATGACCCTAATTTTGTTCCTAACCATCCATGCCAAGACCACGACCCTGAGAGTGAGGATGACGCCTGATATTTGGTGGAAACTCACAACAACAGCACCAGAAAGATACGCGGGTACACTAGCAGCAACGTTTGACAGATACGAGGACCAGCAGAAAAGACCCTTAGTTTTTGAGTTGATTCTTATGCTCCAAAACTATGAACAACAGCTACCCCCAACTCACGCTTCCATTTCCGCCATCTGACAAGTAACGGACCAACTGAATGAAGCGCGAGAGCAAATGTCTCTATTGATTAATCATGGCAAACCTGTAGTAGCATCAGAAACTCTTGATGAAGATCAGGATAATCAAAAGAGTCCAGCGAAGGAGCTGACCAAACTCATGAAAATCCAACTAATTAAAGATGATGAACCCTCCTTCTCATGTGCACCATCAAAAATCTCAGCTATTAAAGGCAAACACTTTCCGGCTCCAGTAAGGAATTCTACATTGCGAATGGCCTTGTGACGTTACCTACGTGACCATGGAGAAGACATGAGGAAGTGGCATGACCAAGCTACTCCTCTACTGCGAGCACGGGTGAGAGAATTACAAAACAGATCCATCACCAGTGCAGTTGCTTCAGTTACCACAGGTAATGAATAGAGGGGCCCTGCCCTCAGTCAGAGGGCGGGGAAAGGGATAATAGAGTTTATTGGACTGTGTGGATCCGATGGCCTGGCACATCAGAACCACAGAAATATAAGGCACTGGTGGACACCGGTGCTCAGTGCACTCTGATGCCCTCGAGTCATGAAGGGACAGAATCAGTCCATATTGCTGGAGTGACTGGGGGCTCTCAAGAATTGACTGCTGGAGGCCGAGATAAGCCTCAGTGGTAAAGACTGGCAAAAACATCCTATTGTGACTGGCCAAGAGGCTCCATGTACACTTGGTATCGATTACCTCAGAAGGGATCCTGAAGGGTATCGATGGGCCTTTGGAATAGCTGCTGTAGACACAGACAACAATAAGCAGCTGTCTGTTTTGCCTGATCCGTCTGTTGTGGGGTTGCTACGAGTAGAAGAGCAGCAGGTACTAATTGCCCACAAAAACGGTGCACAGACGACAGTACCGCACGAATAGGGATTCCTTGCTCCCCATTCATAAGTTAATTCGTCAACTAGAGAGTCAGGGAGTGATCAGCAAAACTCACTCGCCTTTTAACAGCCCCATATGACCAGTGGAGAATGGAAGCTAAGGATGGACTACTGTGGCCTGAATGAAGTCACACCCCCACTGAGTGCTGCTGTGCCAGACATGATAGAACTCCAGTATGAACTGGAGTCAAAAGCAGCCAAATGGTATGCCACCACTGACATTGCTAGCGCCTTCTTTTCCATTCCTTTGGCCACAGAATGTAGGCCACAGTTTGCTTTCACCTGGAGGGGCGTTCAGTATACTTGGAACCGTCTGTCCCAAGGGTGGAAACAGAGCCCAACCATTTGCCATGGGTTGATCTCCACGCCTTCCCCTGACGTGGCCCAGCTTCGCTGCTGAGGGCAGCCTTGCAGGATTGCCTTTGACACTTAAATTCCCTAGCGAAGGCAGGCACGTGAAAGCATGCAGGACAGCTCTGAGAATGGAATGGGCAGCAGAGCCCGGGGCCTTCAGGCGTGAGCTGCCTCTGCTGGGAGAGGTGGCTTGCAAGGCCTGGGGAGCAGCACTGGAGGTTGCAGGGCTCCTCCTCTCCTGTAAAGCACAGACTAAGACCATGCAGGGAGCAGAGCGGCCATCCTAGTGGGCAGCAGGTGGCAGCAATCTGTATTTGGCAGGTCTGTTACTGGACCTGGGTGGTATTAGGAAGCAGGTGTTCTTTCCTAATGACATGAGACGCGTGGAGTATTGCTGCACCTCATGTGCATTTCCAGGAAGTAAAGGACACAGATTACGTGTATTCAACGTGTGTGCATGTCCACAGAATTTCTGGAAAGGGCCCGCCTGCTTTGAGAACTGCTATACGTATTAAAATCTCATACTTTGCATGAACAGTGGCAATATGGGGCTCTTGCAGGGGTTCTTTGGTGGCCGTAGGGTTCCACTGGGACCTGCTATCTGGCCAAAGGTTTGTGTGCGAAGTAGGTCAGGTCCCACATTTCCTCCAGAACATTTTAACAAAACATTGTCAGCTGACTAGTTCGTAGTGATCACTTGTTACAGGACCTCCATTATCAAGCCAAGCAGGGTTCAGTGTAAGTCCCACAGCCTGTGCAATGTTGAGACTCTGCTTTTAGGCTTCAGATGTCCCGCTTATCTGGGAATAGCAACCTTCCCTGGGCTGAATGCCGCTCTGCTGAGACTCTGAAGTAACCGCTGAAGCAATGCAATTTGCGCGCACAAAGCAATCATGTAAGGCAGACACTACAGAAGATGTAAATTTCTGTTTATTTGCTTGAAGATGGTAAGTTATTTTTGGAAAAACAGCTCTCCCCCACCTCTCCCCTACAAAGATGGCAGTGTGCAGCGGTGGGAGGTTCTGCCTGAGCGCGCCTGGGTGCAGTTGCTGGCGCCAGAAGCAGCGTTTTGGTGTAGGCCGTGATGGCTACGGCCGCTGCAGCTGGAAGCCGCCTGGCGGCTTCCTAACAGGGTTGGCAGGCCCTGGGCCTTCCCACGGCGGTCCAAGAGCCTCGTCTTCTCTCCTTTCCTGTAGGAACCAAGAAGAAAGACGTTCAGCTCTGGGCTGGGGAAGGAGGGACAGAAACGCTGCAGGGCTTCTCTCGGGCCTGTAGTCTGGGGATGTGCTGCCCAGGACACACCCCGCTCTGCGTGATGCCCAGGGGCCCTCGTGCACTCCACCATCAGCCGGGGGAAAGGTGGGCAGGAGGAGGCCCAGCCCCGCAGCCCAGGGAAGCCCGCACAACAGGTGTGGGGCTCAGGGCCTGCTGACGCTGCTCCTCCCGGGCCTCTGCAGGAGCCGGCACACACTTACTGTTCCCGTGATGTCCCCGGGAGCTGTGGCTTGTTCTGCCACCCCTCTGGTGCTGTCTGCCCTGCAGGGCTTTGGCACCTGTCCTTCCCCTTCAGCCTCTCCCCCAGCTGCCGGTCGTACTCCCGTCTGACGATGTAGGCAGGACGAGGGTCACCCTCCAGCAGGCGGTGGAAGGGGTTCTGCAAAGGCAAAAGAGATTGTCCTTAAGAACAGTTGCAAGGAGCTAGGGCTGCCCTTCAGGATGTGGTCGTGCAGGAAATGGCACTGAGGAGCAGCGGGCTCTCTCTGAAGCCAAGGGCTGGCACCGGCTTCCCTGCCTGGAGGTGTGTGAGCGGGCCGCAGTGCCTCAGCTGAGGCAGGTGCCTCACGCAGGCTTGGTTTGGTCTTCACGTGCCCGTGCCCAGCCAGCTGCTGCCTTTGCCCTGTGCTCTTTGCTGCAGCTCCACTCGCACGGCAATTTGCAGGGCAGTGGGCAGACAGAAGATGCTTCCTTGCCAGGTGGCCACAGCAACGCTGCCGTGTCCAGGAGCCCTGAGCTGCTCCCCTCCCGAGGAGAGGAGTGGGGGGGAACCACCCTTTCCCCGAGGGCGGTCGGTGCACACTGTACCTGGCTCCTCTCCGTGCTCTGCCTCTGCATGCACTGCTCGTACTCGCTCCGGATTTCAGCTTCCACCTCCTTGCGCTTGGAGGCCATCAGCAGCTGGAGCCGTCTTGCCTCAGACTGGGCGTGCTTCAAGCGTGTTGCCTGCAGGCCAGGGAAACACAACCATTGGCAGCGTCAGTCTCCTGGGGCTTGGGCAGGGATCCCTGGGAGGCCAGCTGCTGCTGCCATGCCTGCCCTCCTCTGGAGCCCCAGGAGGATTCAAGGGTGGCGGATCAACGCCTCTGGCGTACCATTCTGGAGGTGTGCTGGTCACCGGCAGTGGGCTTTGCCTGACGTGTAGCCTTTTTTAGCACTTCAGCATATGTCTGTTCAAGTTCTGCCAGGAACCTAAAGAGAGACAGCCGGCTGAGCTGGTGGGAGCACAGGCTGAAGCAGTTTCTCACCGCTGGGCTCGCAGCCCACAGCTCTGCTCCAGCAGCACAAGCGACTGTGGCTGTAGTCACCTTGCCTTTTCCAGGGCCTTTTGGCAAGGGCACCACCACGGCTGAGGGAAGCACCTCCCTGACACAACAAGCCAGAGCATGGTGTGTCCCCCATCGCCTGCCACTGCTCTTCTCCAGGAGGCTCACCTCAACTTAACCCTTTGCTGTTTCTTCTCCTGCTCCTTGCGTTTTCTCTCTGACATCACAACTTGTGATGCCCTGTGCCGAGCCAGCATCACCGGATCATACACGCTCACTGCACGTGGGAAGCAAGAGAACATCACATCATCATCTCTGTGACCGTGTAGGTAAGCAGCAGTGGCAGAGCTGCTTGGTCCCGCTCACCCACACTCATTGCCACCCCAGGAACAGAGCCACTATTTCAGGGGCTCTTTGCCCCTGCTGGACACTGGACTCAGCCCAGATCTGCATTCCTCCTGAGCCCGTCCTGCTCTCTCTCAGCCCTCTCCCAGCAGCAGGGACACACAGGGAGGTGCTCAGAAACTCCAGGGCTTGCTGGCTGGGGGTAAGTTCCCCAGCAGAGATGGCGAACTTACTCATCCTCATCCACTTCAGGCACATTCACATACCTCTTCGGGCACCCTCGCCCCATGGCTGCGACTTTCTTCGGGGCTTGACGAAAGTCTTATCTTGGCGTGTCTTCGAGCCCTCAACTTCAATTCTGGAAACAAGAAGACACCAGTGGGCTAAAAGGGCACCAAGCTTCCTCAGTGCCTGACACAGAGAACCTGCTGGCAGGGCTCTTTGGGAGCCAGTGCCGAGCCCTTGGAGGACTGTCTGTGGGAGCTGAGGGGCCCTCCAGTCTCCAGCAACTTCTGTCCCCGAGCTTCTGTCGCCTTCGTGCCAGCCCTGAACAGGGGGACCCTCCTCGCTGTCCCCACACCCTCCTCCCACCTCTCTCACTCAGGGCCCACGGCCCACGCACTGGCCCATTGGACTGCTCTGTCCGGGTGGACCGAGCCACGGGCCAAATGGGAACTCTCCAGAGAAGGGCTGTTAGGCTTTCCTGGCTAACAATCTTGCCAGGAGAGAGGCCTCAGCAAGAAGCTGCCCCAAAGCATGAGCTGAGCAGCTGCTCCCTTGGCCGGCTGGCTGCTGCAGGAGTGGTTGCGCTCACCTTGGCAGTACGAAGCAGCCGTCCTCACTGCATCGAGTAAAGTTGTTTTTGCCTCTAAACGCAATCATATTCATCATCTCAGAGTCCTGCGTCGGGATAGACACAAGTGAGCAGAGGCCACAGACACGTGTCTGTTGCTCCCAAGAGTGGCAACCCTCACTTGAGAGCGCTGCAGGGAGCCCCGGAGGCGTGCAAGCTCACCCCAAGAAGAGCAGGCAGCATGTTGCCCGTCGCATCCACCCGCAGTACGCAGTCATCAAAGAAGTTCATGATGACCTCCTGCCCTCTCACAGAAAGAATGCCAAGTCTGCTGAAGAAGAAGTCAACTTCCTTCTTTCCTCGGAGGGCCTCGGCAAAGAAGAGCAGGGTCTCATGGATGCACTGCTCTACGATTGGCACGCGGAAGTAAATGCTTTCAGCAATCTCCTGGAAGTCCAGCGGATACTCGAATATCTCAGCTGCAAAACAAACACAGACCAACCACGTCACTCCCTGCAGGAAAGGCAGGTAAGCTTTGCCACCAGCTCCCAGCATGCAGCTATGAGCTGGGGAGAGCTGGGCAGATCGGGCTGATGCCCGCGGCAGGGGCAGGGTGCTGAGACTCTCCGTGTGCACCCTCCCCCAGCGCTCTCCAGGTTGCAAGAGACTTTGCTCTTGCCAGGTCACAGGGATTTCAGCACAGCAAAATGCTGAGGCTGTGCAAAGCAAAGCAAAATTCTTCTTACGAGGAATTTTGGTCTTCGGCTCCTTGAGCTTGTAAAATTTCTGGATGTGGTGGTTCAGCTGGAAGACGGGTCTGTCCACATCCAGAACCCCATCCTCTCCGGCGGCGGCATGAGCTGGCACAACTGCAAAGCTCCCAATTCCAATATCCACCGCCTGAAAGGTCAAACAAGAAGAGGGAGACTTGGCAGTGCTGGGCAGAGGTGGGAAAGGTGCTGGGTGACCTGCTGGCCCTGGGCATGGTGTTGTGTGGCCTGCCCGCCGCTCAGGCGCAAAGGGGCAAGCTGGGCTCCGAGCAGGAGGTAAGGCTCACCCTCTTCTCCAGCAGCTCTCTCCGAATGTACATGGATGTGGCATACCACACTCTGCAGATCTCTGGAAAGCAAAAGAAGGACCCATCACTCTCGGAGTTGGCAACGCCCAACCATTCTGAAACCCCTTCCCCCAGCAGAGGAGAGAGCGGGGTGCGACCAAGCTCTCCCTTGCCCTCAACAAGCACTCGTGCTGCTGTAGCTTCCAGCACAGCTCTTGACCGTGCCCAGCGAGCGGGAAGCGCACACTGCGCGCGGGGCCGGTCTGGAGGGGGAAGGGATGCGCTCTGGGGAACGGGGTCCTGGCACCGGCAGCGGGCCTGGGCTGCCAAAGCAATCCCTGAGCCGGCGGGCACCACCCGGCAGGGCTCTCCTCGCAGACACCAGACCCCTGCTGGGGACCTTCCTCCAGCTGCCCAGCCCCCAGCTTTCCACACCTCGTCTCCCCTCCGTCTTCGTTAGCACAGCGCCGCCTCAATGGCCCCCAAGCCTTACCCGAGATGGTGAGGTCCTTCAGTAAGGAAAGGTCCTTGGGATCCAAGGGTTCGAAGAGCAGGTAGCAGAACACGTCAGCCACCATGCTGTGCAGCAGTTGGAGAAGCGGTGCTCACTCCCTTGCTCCTGCTCCTTGCCCCCTGGCAAGCAGCGTCTCACTCTCTCTCACAGGTTCCCCTGGCCTTCTCCTGCCGGCAGAGCAGCTCCAGCGGAGCAGAGCAGCGCTGGCAAGAAAGCCCTGGCACCTCCCAGGCCTCGCTGGGAAATGTGGCCGGGGGACGCTGGGGACAGGGACTCAGAGCTGAGCCCCATTGTGACGCCGTGACGTGTCACAGAGGGCTGTGGGGACCCGCCCACCTCACAGGCCCCCCGCATCTTGGCCCAGCATGGGCGGGGGAGCCCAGCGAAGCCCCCAAGGGTGCTGCGCTGACGCTTCCGCCCTGCATACTGTTCTTCTGCTCTTCGTATCTGCTGCTTGCGTGGAAATAAATAGGAGGTGTTACTTTTGGAGCAACCTACATTTTTCTGTGGTGTAACTTGCTAAACTTTGTTAGCAGCTGCTAAGGATTTTGTCTGTGAGTAAAACACTATCTGCTGGCCGTAAACAGAACAATCACTGCAGTCTTATTACTGAGCTAGAAACAAGGAGCTTCATTGCTGCTGCACATTCATGTGAAAGGGGAGAATGTGTCACAGATGCAGTCTCTTGCCATCTTTTCTGTATGCCTTTCAGTTGAAGGATGTGAAGCCTTGTTATTGCACGCAGAAACCATCTAGCCCAGAGTAGCTGGCTGCCTATGGTTTATCTCCTCTTACAGAATCACAGAATCACCAAGGTTGGAAAAGACCTAGAAGATCATCCAGTCCAACCTTCAGTATCACCAATTGTTCTCACTAAACTGTGTCCCTCAACACAAAATCCAAACGTTCCTTGAGCACCTCCAGGGTCAGTGACTCCACCACCTTCCTGGCAGCCCCGTTCCAGTGGTCAGGCATACCTGTAGTGTTTCCTAACATCCAGCCTAAATCTCCCCTGGCTCAGCTTGAAGCCATTCCCTCTAGTTCTATCACCAGTTACACGAGAGAAGAGGCCGACTTCCAGCTCACTACAACCTCCTTTACGTAGTTACGGAGAGCAACAAAGTCTCCCCTGAGCCTCCTCTTCTCCAGACTGAACAATCCCAGCTCCTTCAGCCACACTTCATAAGGCCTGTGCTCCAGACCCCTCCCCAGCTTTGTTGCCCTTCTCTGAACCCACTCCAGGGCCTCAGTATCTTTCTTGCAGTGATGGCCCAAAACTGGACACAGTACTCCAGGTGCAGCATGCAGGGCACAAGAATATTCTGTGTCCTGGCACACTGTGGTAGCACCAAATTCAGTAAAATGCAAAGAGCATCTAGAAGTGGGAGAGTGCTTCACTTTCTGCCAGTTGACCCCAATTTTATGTTCTTAAAAATATCCAATCCCAATCTGGTGGTGGTGACGAATTCAGAGCGTGTTCAGTATGACTTAAAGAGTGTGTTTGGTACGATTTAAAACACAGAAAGCAGTTTCTGCTACGTTGGTGAACGAGCCCAGTATCTCCCCACCTCTAGTTGGAGTGAGGGTGGCTGTGAAGGTGTCATGGTTTTGTGATTTGTGGTTTTCAGTATTCCACATCATAACACCATGCAGTGCACTGGGAGTTAAAGTGTTATTGCCCCAGTTCTGGGTGCCCGTCACTGTACGTCACGGAAGTCATGGGATCTGGCCCTTCCTGGTTGGGCAGTCTCTTACTGCCTTGCAGTGGGTGTTGGAGGGTGCCTTCCCAGCTGTTCCAAGCTTTTCAAGTTTGACTCGGTCTCAGGAATTCTCTGTCTCTCCTATTTTATTTGATTTATTCGTCTCAATTTCAATCAGATTGTATTACATTCTGTTATCTTGCATTCCAATATCATAGTTAGTAAAATAAGTTTACCTCCACAGATCGTTGCTGCTGGTTTTTTTGCTTCCTTGAGCCCAGCTCCCATCTCCCATCTCCCTATCCCTTCTCCCTTTTCCTTCCCATTGTGTGGAGCCGGGGCTCGGGGGAGGGGATGGGGGAGAGGGGGCAGAGGCCTACTGCCCTCGTCATGGCCATAGATTGATCTAGTTAACTCTGTGACAGTTTTTGGTGGCGAATGAGGGCATTAGCTGCTTTTTAACTTTTAGAACAAATCTCTCTCTCTGCTCTCAGTGAGCTTCGTAAGGGAACTTTTATCAGCAGTTCAGGTTTCTGTGCTGAAAAACTTGACCTTGAGAGCCCAGGCGGACTGCCAGTATTCTGGGATATTTGTAAACTTTGAGCACTGCTTAGTCTGGGTGGTGCTTTTTCATTTTTTTTCCTCCTCTCGTCAGCCTCCATTCATTAACCCCTTTTTAGTAGCTACCAGTGATGAACCCGCTCTTTATCGAGGGGGCGCTGTCTAAGGGATTAAAAACCAGTACATTCCTCACAACTTATTGGCCAATTATCAACGTCATGATTTCTTGTTGTGGAATTGTGTTCATATATAACCAAATAAGGGCTCTGATGGAGACACTTGCACGGTACTTATATGCAATGTGATATGATTTGGATTTTGACACTTACATCCCAAATGGAATACCTAATTTTACAAACAACTACATCCCAGATGGAATAGCTAATTTTACAGACACCACGATGTTCCGACCGGTTTCCAGGCTTTCTTCTCCGTTTGTCACACGTTTTTCAAATGCTGAGTTAATGCTCATTTTTGTGGGCATACTCGTGTGCATGTTATCAGTCTCCCTGAATATATTACTATCCATTCGTGTTATGTGGAAGGAGTCTCCTCCAAAACCAGAGAATGCTGACTGGCAGGGAATATGGAGAGGTTTAGGAAAAATATTAGAAGCATGGGGAGCCGCAGTGTCATGGGATTTCACTCTTGAACACCTGTGGGATCCCAAGAAACCAAGCCAGTATTTGAGTCAGGGACGTGTGGCTTCTGTAGATCTAAGGAGGTACAACTTCCTTGGGGCTTGGCTTGTGCTTACCATGCCCTGTCTAATACTGTTCTGGAGAGAGAGAGAGATTCCGGGCTGAGGTTCAAGCCAAAGGGGAAAATGTCCAAGTCAAATCTGATCAATCACAGGAGACACCAGTAACAATGTCAGTTGCCCCTGTGGAAGGCAAGAAATGGAAATGAATGTCCTCGCGTCTAGAACGGAAAAAAGAAGAAGCGGAGGAGAAGGTAGAGGAAGATCTAGGCGAGGGGGCCTCCTCAGAACCACGGAAGGCAAAAGAAAAAATTAAGAGACATGGAGAAGAGAGTGATGAAGAGAAAGTCTCTATTACTACTCATCAATCTCTAAAGATGACTGAAGTCCAAGGCTCAGGAAAGAAGCTTACACAGCGCCCGAACAAAACTCTCCTGGCTTCCTGGTTGCTTTGCTGTTGGGACAGCGGGGCCAGTAGCTTGTCTCTAGATGGTAACGAAGCTTGCCAAAACTAGGAGGCATTGCCAGAGATCCAGCTACTGAGAGAGGGATCAGTAGATGTTTGGATGGGGCTGCTGCCCTCTGGGAACGAGTGCTAGTAGCTTTGAAGGAAAGGTATCCCTTCAAAGACGGCTTGAAGCGTGTGATGAAAAAGTGGGATACAGTTGAAAATCCAGTATCCAGTATTTGAGGGAAACAGCTGTGGTGGAAATGTTGTATGACCCTAATTTTGTTCCTAACCATCCATGCCAAGACCACGACCCTGAGAGTGAGGATGACGCCTGATATTTGGTGGAAACTCACAACAACAGCACCAGAAAGATACGCGGGTACACTAGCAGCAACGTTTGACAGATACGAGGACCAGCAGAAAAGACCCTTAGTTTTTGAGTTGATTCTTATGCTCCAAAACTATGAACAACAGCTACCCCCAACTCACGCTTCCATTTCCGCCATCTGACAAGTAACGGACCAACTGAATGAAGCGCGAGAGCAAATGTCTCTATTGATTAATCATGGCAAACCTGTAGTAGCATCAGAAACTCTTGATGAAGATCAGGATAATCAAAAGAGTCCAGCGAAGGAGCTGACCAAACTCATGAAAATCCAACTAATTAAAGATGATGAACCCTCCTTCTCATGTGCACCATCAAAAATCTCAGCTATTAAAGGCAAACACTTTCCGGCTCCAGTAAGGAATTCTACATTGCGAATGGCCTTGTGACGTTACCTACGTGACCATGGAGAAGACATGAGGAAGTGGCATGACCAAGCTACTCCTCTACTGCGAGCACGGGTGAGAGAATTACAAAACAGATCCATCACCAGTGCAGTTGCTTCAGTTACCACAGGTAATGAATAGAGGGGCCCTGCCCTCAGTCAGAGGGCGGGGAAAGGGATAATAGAGTTTATTGGACTGTGTGGATCCGATGGCCTGGCACATCAGAACCACAGAAATATAAGGCACTGGTGGACACCGGTGCTCAGTGCACTCTGATGCCCTCGAGTCATGAAGGGACAGAATCAGTCCATATTGCTGGAGTGACTGGGGGCTCTCAAGAATTGACTGCTGGAGGCCGAGATAAGCCTCAGTGGTAAAGACTGGCAAAAACATCCTATTGTGACTGGCCAAGAGGCTCCATGTACACTTGGTATCGATTACCTCAGAAGGGATCCTGAAGGGTATCGATGGGCCTTTGGAATAGCTGCTGTAGACACAGACAACAATAAGCAGCTGTCTGTTTTGCCTGATCCGTCTGTTGTGGGGTTGCTACGAGTAGAAGAGCAGCAGGTACTAATTGCCCACAAAAACGGTGCACAGACGACAGTACCGCACGAATAGGGATTCCTTGCTCCCCATTCATAAGTTAATTCGTCAACTAGAGAGTCAGGGAGTGATCAGCAAAACTCACTCGCCTTTTAACAGCCCCATATGACCAGTGGAGAATGGAAGCTAAGGATGGACTACTGTGGCCTGAATGAAGTCACACCCCCACTGAGTGCTGCTGTGCCAGACATGATAGAACTCCAGTATGAACTGGAGTCAAAAGCAGCCAAATGGTATGCCACCACTGACATTGCTAGCGCCTTCTTTTCCATTCCTTTGGCCACAGAATGTAGGCCACAGTTTGCTTTCACCTGGAGGGGCGTTCAGTATACTTGGAACCGTCTGTCCCAAGGGTGGAAACAGAGCCCAACCATTTGCCATGGGTTGATCTCCACGCCTTCCCCTGACGTGGCCCAGCTTCGCTGCTGAGGGCAGCCTTGCAGGATTGCCTTTGACACTTAAATTCCCTAGCGAAGGCAGGCACGTGAAAGCATGCAGGACAGCTCTGAGAATGGAATGGGCAGCAGAGCCCGGGGCCTTCAGGCGTGAGCTGCCTCTGCTGGGAGAGGTGGCTTGCAAGGCCTGGGGAGCAGCACTGGAGGTTGCAGGGCTCCTCCTCTCCTGTAAAGCACAGACTAAGACCATGCAGGGAGCAGAGCGGCCATCCTAGTGGGCAGCAGGTGGCAGCAATCTGTATTTGGCAGGTCTGTTACTGGACCTGGGTGGTATTAGGAAGCAGGTGTTCTTTCCTAACGACATGAGACGCGTGGAGTATTGCTGCACCTCATGTGCATTTCCAGGAAGTAAAGGACACAGATTACGTGTATTCAACGTGTGTGCATGTCCACAGAATTTCTGGAAAGGGCCCGCCTGCTTTGAGAACTGCTATACGTATTAAAATCTCATACTTTGCATGAACAGTGGCAATATGGGGCTCTTGCAGGGGTTCTTTGGTGGCCGTAGGGTTCCACTGGGACCTGCTATCTGGCCAAAGGTTTGTGTGCGAAGTAGGTCAGGTCCCACATTTCCTCCAGAACATTTTAACAAAACATTGTCAGCTGACTAGTTCGTAGTGATCACTTGTTACAGGACCTCCATTATCAAGCCAAGCAGGGTTCAGTGTAAGTCCCACAGCCTGTGCAATGTTGAGACTACCTTCCAGCTGCTTTCTTCTCCAAAATTCATTGTAAGATTAAGGCGATCTGTATTTCTGACTATTTTAATCTTCTGTCTTCATTAATTCCCCACTGCTCTATTCTATGGAGTCACAAGAACGTCTGTGGAGATTTCTGCTTACTGCTGTAGGGTGGCATATATACATATGTAAGTCCAGCATGTCGTGTATTTTGTGCACAGTGTGGCTGATGTGGAAAGGGACAGATTAAGAGAAACCAACTTCAATATGGTTCTCTTGAGAGGCAGAAGACGCATATCTTGCTGCAGCCTGGTCCAGGCGAGGATGCAAATCAAGTCCGTTCAGGATGCTCCAGCTCCAGCATGGCTGCAACTCACCTGGTGCAGACTTAAATATTTTAACTATTCATAAGAAAAGAGAATACGAAGGTTTCCAGGCTGTCTTGGCCAGGTAAAGCATTGCAGACTGCATCAGTGCAGAGCAGAGCCCTGGCTATCTATCAGGTTATGGGGTAGCCATGCACGGTAGCTTCATCTCTCTCTGCCTCTGCCAAGTTCTCCTTTCTCTCCCTCACTTTTCTTGCAAGGGTCTAATGCTTCATTCTGAGTGCAATGGACTGCTTCACTCGACACCAAGCCTCATTCCCCCTTTAACTATTTATTCCCCCCACCATTTTGCTGCTGCCATTTCGATCGGGAGAAACAAACTCACTGCTGCGTGGTCATCTATGAGCATTTAAAATGACAACAGTGATGATTTTTTCCAACGTGGCAGTCAGATGGATCAATTATCCACTGCGTCCTAATTTTAAACACATCAACTGTGCAAACCACGGGTCAGGATAGCAGGGGTTTGTTTTACAATCAGCTACCTCTGCATGACAGTCCTGTGGTGGCTTCTGAGCAGGGGGTGTGATGTGCAGGCATATGAATGAGCACAAAGACCCAGAGCCCCTGGGGGATGGTGGTGGGTCACCCATTTTAACGATGTCATATCCTCAGAGAGAAGAATTCTTATGTATATGAGTATGCTGCTTGTTCAAGAAGAACAGAGCCAGCAGGCAGAGAAACGGGATGGTGAAATACGCTAGGAGCAACACAACATGAGGTGCTGCAGGTTTACAACAGCTCTCCTCTCCAGCCCCCTCAGATTGCTCTTTGCTACTACACATGCGATCCCTGCAAATACAGACTTTTTTCTATTAAAATAAGCACGGTGCACATTCACTCCTATTGCTTTGTTCTGTTTTTAATGCTGCATGCTCACAGATAGATGGACCAGAAGGCAGGCTACTGCCACTGCACCTTATGATCCTGTGACACCACAGGGGTGTTGCTTTGCTTTTTTCACAATACCCTCTTTTCACTGCAACAGCTACTCAAGCTTGTAAACCCACGTTTTGCTTCCTTCTATGTATATTAGACAAAAAATCCACCATATCCAGCTCGAACAGCAGAAAAGCACAGCAAGAGGGAGCCAGGCAGGAGGAAAGAAAGAAGTGAAGAGTACATGGTCAGTGTGATGTTCCATTGGTTGATGCCCTACTCCAGTGAGTTTGGACATGATGAGATGAAACAAGATGAGCAGCACCCGAGACCATTATGCCACCTCCATCAGAAGAAACCCTGCCTTCACCAGAAAGATTCCTCGTAGGAAATCTTTTGCTGAGTGTTAGTCCTGTTTTGTGCAAGGGGACCTTTCACCCACTGGAGAACGTGATGATGCATAATGGAAACAATAGGAAAAATAATTTGAAATGCAGGGAAGAGAGCGAGGAGAGACTTTCCTCAACTGTGGAAAGTTTGGTTTTGTTTTCCAGTTTTACTGTAGGATGCAGTAGATGAATCTGGTGCTATTATTTATTGAGCAGTGTCCCATGAGCACGGTAGGGCTTTGCACACAAATGAGAGTGTCTGCTCCAAGCTGAGACACAAGCAGTTTGACATCTGAATACACCAGAGACAAGCTCTCTGTGAAGTGGTGTGGATATTTTCAGAGATCATTGCTGAAAGTCTTAAGGGAAACGGGGTGTTTGCTGGAAGAAGACATTTCATAGAGAGAGGCATTTCTCCCTGAATACATAACGCAAAGGAGTTTCAACAATAAATAGGGCATTATCGGAAAAATGCAAAATATAAGTATGAAGCTATTAGTGGGAGAAGTTAGAAAAGAAACTGTTGAAAGGAATTATGACCTGAGCACAGAATTGAAGGAGAAATCAGAGAAGTCAGCACGATGAGACTGAGCTAGTGGCCGACGCTGACTGTGGAGCTCGATACAGATCTGCTGTCACCCACCAGCCAAGTGTGTCACAAGCTGACCACCACCCCAAGTCCCCTGTGCCAACAGCCTTGCAGGCTCTGCTATTCATGAAACTGTAACGACCATGGATGAGATACTGCACAGGAACATGGATCCCAGCAAGAGCCCAAGTACAGTTTAGAAACCTCATGCAATGGCAAAGACTCCTGGTCAGCTATTTAGGCTCATCCTATACTCAAGGAAAAGAAGATACAGAATCACAGAATCACAGAATGGCCTGGGTTGAAAAGGATCACAATGATCATCTAGTTTCAACCCCTGCTATGTGCAGGGTCGCCAACCAGCAGACCAGGCTGCCCAGAGCCACATCCAGCCTGGCCTTGAATGCCTCCAGGGATGGGGCATCCACAACCTCCTTGGGCAACCTGTTCCAGTGCCTCACCACCCTCTGTGTGAAAAAGAGGTACAAGAGGTCAAACAGCAGCTCTGGGTGGTCTGCATAGCCCTGCTGCACTGCTCTGCAGAATTGTGGTTAGTTTGATGCCTGAGCCATTGGTGGAGCAATGAGTTCAGCTGAACTCCTGACACTACACAAGCAGGAATGGAGAACTGTGTCATAAGTGATGGTAGAATGGTTGCTGATAGGATAGTATCACACATGTGAGATAGACAGGAAAGTGTGCTGCTTCCTGGAGCTCTGCCACTGCAAAAGGAGGTTAGAGATAGCCATGTCTCAGTATGCTTCAAAATGTGTGTGCAAGGATACATACACACTGTCATGGCCAGACCCCCCCATGCTGCAAAATATCTTGTTCCCAAATGGTAAACTGCAAAATGAGGAGTCTCAGCACAACTGTTGGGCTATGAAACCTTCAGCCCCAACTCAGAAATGCTGTGAGGGAGATGAAGCCATGACTCCTGGTGTTCACAGCAGGGTCAAGTTTGTTTATGAAGAGAGACATGGTGCCTTTTTCTCCACATGAAGGCACACGTTCATGTGGTGTAGGGCAGGCCCTGTTGCTCACTGCCTTCTCCTGGGGCCTCCATCCATAGAGGACCCCCTGTTTACAGGATGCACCATCAACAAATGAACCCCTCAGCTCCATGAAACTGAAACTAAAGCACACGGAAGGAGCAGGGAAAATTCTCCTCTCAGCAATGGATTTCTTTGGAAATGAATGCTGTCTTAGCTCCTATTTGAATCTGGCTGGTATGTTTGCTAGCTGTAATGCATACAAATAAAAGGCTGGAGAAATGCAGCATGAACAATTAGCTCATCAGGCTGCAGCGGAATGGGTGTACTATTAAGTTATCTCAATTAGCAATTCTGCTCTGCCTATGAGGTGTGCTCAGGCTCCCCCAGCTTACCTAATCATCTCCGAGGCTCTCAAGGCTTCAGCCATGGGCATGGGGCTTTAAGATGACCAGCTGCTTCTGTGCTATTTCTAAACAATCCATGATATCAAGGGTGAAAAACCTCACAGAGCAACCTCTAGTGATCAATCCACAGCAGTGATTTGTGCACTATAGGCTTGGCAAGGAATGGCTCTTGGGCGTAAAAAAGTGTGTGTTCATTCTTGTCTACATCTCAGCCTCAGAGGCTACACATCACAAAGGTTTATTTGGATGGGCTTTTCCCTCTTTGATGAGGAAATCTCACACTGATACAGACAATTCCTAAATGTCGACAGGTGATTTCAAATGGATGGCCTGCTTCAGAGTTAATGCAGGGAACTGACAGGACATCCAATATTTCTGAGTAGTGGTGAGTGAGGACATGCACACACACATAGATGGTGGAAACCTGACAACATGAAGCTCTGAAGAAATTTACCATGGAAAAGAATAAATCGTTATTTAACAAAGAGAGAAGTTATCATGGTTCTTGTATCTTCTTGTGTCAGGAAGACCTAAAAGACATTACAACCCAAGAGTGACTTTCCTCATCCTTCTGGTACAGGTGGGACGGGATGTGTGGGAGAATGAGAAAAGGGGAGGAAGGATTCTGGGTCACATGAGGGAATTTTTGTACCTTTTGGAAGATGGGAACAACCCAGGCCCAACTGCTGTGTCTGGCAGCTGAAAACAGCTACTAAGCTGAGTTCATTATCTTCAGACAGGGGTTTGGACTGGTACTGCCCAACAGCAGCAGTGCAAAGAAAAAGGGGAAAAGAAGCGTAATTGAGCTGTACAAACTAGAGCTCTTGAGCTAAACATACCCATGTTGAAGAGGGGAAAGAAGAAAAGAGAAAGGGTGTACACACAGACAGATGGATACAGCCAGAATCCAACCAGCATCCAACAGCCGTGAGATTTTCTCTGCGCTCAAAAACCAAAGAAAAAATCTGAGCCCTAAAAACATGCAAATGTGCTGACAAGAGAACAGTTCAGGCAAGACAGCTTTCTTAGGAGGTCATGCAAGAGGCATTTGTATGTTTTTCTTCATAGAAGAGAAGAATTTCACCAACAGCCAAATGCATCATTTCCTCTTCCTGGAATCCACTAAAGTGCAAAAAAATGGCAAAGCCAGTGAAGGGAATCAGGTGAACTGTGGGGTGTGGGATCCGTGACATGGATGGACTCCTGTAACGAAAAGTCTGTCCAAAATCCACACCACCTCCTCCCTTTATCAAAATAAAATCACTGAAAAGGAAGACTTGCACAGCTGGTACAGCAGTGATAAATCAGACTTCTCCTCGACTGCCAGCTTCCTTTTTTGCCAAAAAGTGTTTGTTTTTTAATACAGTTCTTTTTCAGACTCTCAACAGATATGGTCCAAAAAACTGAAATCACTGCCACACTGCCAGTTCTAATAATCTTCTCTGTATCTCCTATCCAGTGGCATTTTCTGTTTTCTGCTGAGCTCCAGCTCTTGGTATACTGCAACTAGTGAGGAATATGGCTTTCAACAGTGATTTCTAACTGCTTAGTTGAGAAAAACCTGACCACTGAAGGTTCAAAACCCACAAGGTAAACACCTGAGCTTCAATTTAGGGTGTGTTTGTAGCAGCACAACAAGCAGTATCTTTGTCTTTAATCCTCTGTGTGTTAAAAGGCATTTTTCATCCTTTTTAACAGCCTAAAATTTAGCAGACGTACTCTAGAGGAATAGGGGCTCCTAGATTTCAGAAGGAACACTGAAAAGAGCAATGTCTGCTGATTTGTGAGAAGAATTAATAGATGGATACTATACCAAATGGATGTAGTTTGATGAGTTTTATACTGTTTCCCCTCTAAGATACTATTTTTACTGTAGTTGGATAGAATAATATCATAGAATCATGGCCTGTGTTGAAAAGGACCACAGTGATCATCTAGTTCCATACCCCTGCTATGTGCAGGGTCACCAACCATCAGACCAGGCTGCCCAGAGCCACATCCAGCCTGGCCTTGAATGCCTGCAGGGATGGGGCATCCACAACCTCTTTGGGCAACCTGTTCCAGTGCCTCACCACCCTCTGGCTGAAAAACTTCCTCCTGGTATCTAACATAAATCTCCCCTGCCTCAGATTAAAACCATTCCCCCTTGTCCTATCAAGGACAATGGGAATATGGAAAGAAAACGACAACTTTAAGGTTAGTGACAACTCACATAACAGGGACAAGACTACCACTTTACAGATCTAATGTAAAATACTGAGTCAAATGTTCTTAAAGAGCCTCTGGGGTGGAGTCCCCCAAATTTAGCGTTGAAATACAGTAAGATATATTATAAGTAGATATAATATATAATATTAGTAGATGTAATGAACAGCAAAGAAAGCCAGCAGTGCACAAAAACATGCCTGAGGGAACAAGAACTAAACCTTGCGTGTGCGCACATCACTTCCCAGCCTGACAGGAACTGACGTCAAGCTCTGATTTCAGCTGTGCAAATCCTGCTCTCAGCTTTTATTTAGCACCAAGGTCTGTGTACCTGGCAGTGATAGGAATAAACATACTGCAGAACAGGAGCAAAGCAACTCTCATGTTGTACCTCATTTTCAGGCTGTGTGCACCTTCTTCCAACAGAAACTGGAAGTGGAGAAAGTTCCTTCAAGTCCCAGAAATACTCTTGCAATCCCTCTCACTTCTCAGGCTTTTTTTGGGCTTGGGAAAACTTAGCTAAAGAGCTTGGCTGAATGAATACCTTCAAGCGTTTTCTGATCCTGCCACGGTGCTGCCTTCGCAGACCTCAAAATCCCTTCATGCATCATTTATAAATAATCCTCTCCATTGCAAAAGATGGCACGTATTGACTTGGTTCCAGGCGGGAGCCCGCTGCCCAGCTCCTGGCTCTCTGCACTGACCTGGCGGTTAACTCGGAGCTGCAGTTTGCCCGGAGCATCCTCCTCCACGCTCCATTTCATGCAGCGAGCACAGAGAGCCAGGAGCTTTTGCTTTGCTTTGCTCTTCTTTTTATTTTTTGTTTTTATTTTATTTATTTTTTTTTTGGTTTCTAGCACATGGGGCGTGAAGAATCCCGCTTGGGATTTGGGTTCATGTGCCAGGCTGTGTGTGAGTATATGCCCAAAAGCACCGCAAGGGGATATGCAAGCAAAAATGAGACTGGGAGGGTTGTAAGAAGGAAGTGTTACTCCAAGAAGCTCCTTCCCAGAGCATCCACGTGCCTGCTCTACGCCTTTGTTGCTGCTTCTGTAGGGAGCCGTCCTACAGCCACGCTACCTGATGTGCACTCTATTTACAAGGCAAACTTAGCAGGATGTTAGAAGTCAACGTTGGAGGAGAGCAAACTAGAGAAGATCTGCTGTCTGGCTCTCATCTGGGTACCCTTAGTGCTTTCCTCCAGCACTGAGGTGGCACGGCGATTTCAAACTGCGGCCACCACTGTTAGCGCAAGGAATTAAGCACATAAACAACATTAACTGTAATAGTGTTATAATGTACATAACTCCTTACAGGGGAATTGGAAATTTAAACTGATGCTTCCTTTCACAGCAGAGGTAGGAAGCGACGAGAACACGTTGGGTGGTGAAAGCGAGAAGGGAAAAGAACAGTTTTTCTCACACACTTACTGCGGAATGCCTACAATATTGTACAATAATAAGCTGAAAATACAGACTTTATTTCCCTTCGGAATTCAAATGCTTGTACATCAACAGGGCATCTCTAATATCTAAGTAATAAGCATAGCTGCTCCATAAGGACACTACTGAAACTCAAATTCCCTCAATACAATTTCAGATTGAGAGTGTGAGCTAGGGGAAAGAGAACTTTATTACATTTCATAAGGTTCTCTTAAGCATTTTCTGAATTTAAAGCTAAAGCCACAGC